>CM057004.1:98450995-99855995 GCA_029891345.1 Dryococelus australis | reverse complement strand
ATCCCGTAACTGCCAGGTGTGGGGGCAACAGAGCCAATGAACACATAACTAAGGCTCCGGTATGCAGGGGACAGAGGAGTCTAGCATACAGGTCACTGAACTCGCTAAATTTTCTTATCCCTAATAATAGTACTAGTAGCCTTACTCATTAAGGTTGCCTGTTGTTGAAAAAATATCCTCGGTTTTTCTTTTGGCGACAGCTACACAGTATCCCGAATCAAATTTCAGGGATTAAATTAGAGGCGTTTTCATAGGATCGCAATTTATTTTAAAAGCCATTTTGAATATTTCGACTTTATACTGTAGAATTCTGACATGAACTAGGATAGCCCTTGTTTGTGGACACGACTGAAACTCTCTAATAATCACGAGGCAATATTTACTGATCGCTGGGTTACACAATCGATTGTTCTGAGCGCTATTTTAAGAGCCGGTCGTTGGTCCGGCAATACCAACACGGCTTTTTAAGTTCTGCAGCTTAGTTGTATACGAAAAAAAATAGGCCTCGGACGAAGGCAATTCCAGAATGGCATCTCGACCCCTCCATTTGTCCCGTGAAAAAATGGTGAAAGCTCGTATTGTACGATAAGAAAGCGACGAAGCGCAAATGAGATTCGCGCGGGCGCACAAAAGGACGCGAAGAGAGGCCGAATGTTGAATTGGTTCGGGAACCCAGTTCACACATGCTACGGCAAAACAGTGCTATGTAGCAATCGGTGAGACCACAGAGTAAGTACCTACAATTATCTTCACACTATTTGAATCAAGCCTTTGAAAAAATCACCCCAAGTTCGGTTGTTTCCAAAATATTTTATACATCACAAACATTTTATACTACTGTTAACATAGAAGTATCTTATTTTTAGTTAAATTAATATTTCATTTATAAATTATAATATTTCATTTATAATCAACACGAATAAAAACAGTGATAAAATAGGGTAAGTTGCTAATGCCTAGTAAGAAATAGTCCGCATTCAATATATTATTTAAGTGAGTGCGCACGAATGCGGAGCGTTATCACTTTGGTGTAATTTTCTAGACTCGGTTAAGCTTTGTTTGCGTGTGGCGGAGGAATATCCTGGAAATGAACTTCATCGGGGCTTGAGAAAAGATGGAAGTAATCGTGAATGGACTACAACCACACGGATAGGCGAAATTATGTCATGGTCACTTTGATGTATTGAACTTTGCTTCAGAATTTCCACCAATAATAATGATGTAGGAAAAGCTTTAAGAGTCCTATGCGCTGGAACGTTTTCCGTGGAAATGTTGTTTGTGCGTAAACGAGCATCTCGGTGAATAAAAGTTCTGGAGAAACGACTTTTTGTCATATTAAGTGTACCTATACATTATTGGAGAAAAAAATTCGTGAAAATGGTCAAATATAGCATTTTTAAAACTTGCCTATGCAGTTTTCTTAAGCGGCAAGAGAAAAGTACAGAGGTACGGGCGTAGTTTAATCTGTGGTCTTTCATGCAGTGTAATAAAACCCCGCTGTTACAGATCTAATTTGCACAGTACAACGATACGACGGAAACACTGCGCGCCTTGCGCGTAGGAGCGATGAGGCGCTAAAAGTGCGTGTAACTGTCGCCCGTATCGCCCCCTCGCTTCTTGACCTTGGAAGCGCAGCTACATAGTCCCATGTCCCAAACAGCGCGCCGGTTTAGAGCATTGCGCTTAGCGGCGATGGCGTACTTGATGGGCGTCACGATGTAGCCCTTATTGTTCCCGCGCTTCTGAGGCTCGAAACCTAAAACGCGATGCATAATTAAGGTAGCTGGTATAATATACCTACGAGGTATTACGCTAATGGAACACACTTTATTTAAATTCTTTCCTGCACGATGAATGTAATTTTTTGACATAAAAGGTTCATCGGCGATTTCCTTTTGTGAAGTTCACACACGAAACATTGTGTGGTTCATAGCCTACGAGTATAAGCTGTTCGTGATAAATTGAAACATCAGTTTCAATTTACTTGTTGGTAGAAAATTTATATTCCTAACACCTCCACGGTTTCAATTGGGTGGAGCTAGAATAAGGTAATCAGGCCCGCGGCTATGTCAATTTTGCTCACGGCGGAAGGATACAAAATGAGAAGTAAAAGTAGATCTTCAGCAAGACTTCGAAAAGCGCTCCGTTAATACTGAGCAGTCCACATAGGCTATTCACGCTAAAGTTTGAACTTTTTAAGGCCCTGCTAGATTTTTCTTTTCGGCCAATTTCTGCCTTCCCGCCACTTTTGGATATAAACATTGCCATTTTACTAATAAATAACGTGTATACATATCACCACTCTCAAAAGTTAACTTCTGGACCTGCAATAAAATATATTTACTAGTGGTTAATGTATGTTGGAAAAGAAGGGGGGGGGGGTGGTTAATAAGTGCTCAGTTTACGGTGAACTGCCTATGGTAGGCCCTAATGCTACGCACCTGCTGAATTCGCGTGAATTTTTGGCATCAAGCTAAAATTCACAGTACTGTATATATGGATGTGACATTGTGCCTTCATTGGCTGCTGCCCAGATATGAGTTAACTGTACGTGATTAGGGCACACGATTGTGAAGTACTCATGTATTGGCAGAGTTACCCGGGACGTGTAAACTAAAGTATGGTCCAATGACAAACGAATTTAAAAATTATAGGCTTTTCACGGTAAAGTAGCACTTTTGAGGCCCTAATTACTTTTATTCCTATCAGCCATTTTTTATCCTTCCGCCACTTTTTTTAAAAATAAACATTGCCATGTTAGTAACAAACACAGTTTATATATTTCACCGGGCTCAAAAGTTAACGTCTAAGGCTACAATAAAATATATTTACTGACTAGTATTCCAAATACAGGGTTGCCACCTTTTTTCCATTGGAAAATTCCCTGATATTTCCCTGCTTTCCAGACAAAAATAATCCTTTCTCGCTGAAATTTTGCTAACATTTTTTTTCTGCGGGGATTGACGCCTAGTTCCATTATAACGCACCTTTACACCAAAATACTTCTCTGATTTTGCAAAATTGCTCTCTACATAAATTGCAGAGAAAAATGCCTACGAATTTTATCTACAATCATCATAACAATTTTATATGGTTCTGGTAATGGTGCACGATTGGTGGTAAAACTGCCAACTGTAGCATGCAAATCACAGAATCCCTACGTAACATTGAGCTAATTTGGTCGAAATTCCGAGACATTTCCCAAATTTCCCTCGCAGTAAACAGTATGGCGATACGTCGAACAACGCTCGGATATAGGCCAGCGCGAGGTTCGTCACGAGGCCAGACGCCAGTGAGACGCCGTCAGGACGTCAGCCGGTGTCCGACCTCTCCAGAAGGACCACGAGACGGGTGTACCGGGGTCCGTCGCTGCCGATACGTCGAGGAGACACAGCCTTCGGCAACAAGGATCGAGGTGAACTGGTTCCAAACGTTTACGTCGGAGAGACTTTGGTTTGATACTTAACACAAGTGGCTTTTACATAATTGAACAGCAGTAAAACATTATTACTCTCCCGTTTAATATAACGTAAATATCGTAAAGTGTTGTACTCTTGTGAGTTACATATAAAGACGATTAAGGAGAATCCCGTCTTTGATATTCTGCACGTCTCCCCAGTCACTTCAACGACTCTTATTGCACAGGCGGAGTCGCCTGTACCACAAACAGAATATTTATAGTGTCTGGAGTTCAGGCCAGAACACCGTGAACAGCCTATAGGAGTGTTTGGAGTTTAAACTGTCGTCGAATGACAACGCGAATCTCGCAGGTCTCCGCCTACTGCACATCGGCTAGCGGGGCATTAATCGCGAACGCCTCGCGGCAGGCCGGTGCGGGGGAGACAAAACATGCATTAGCGTGGCGTGGCCGCTCTCGCAATCCCCATATTCCCAGGCGAGCCGTACCCGCCGCTCGTGTAAAAACTCTGTATGAGCCACTGAGCGGCGCAATCAGTTTACTGCAATATTTCGCGCTCCCCGGGGGGAGCGCGGCGGCGGCTGATAGCTAATTCCACGCGGCGAGGGGTAGGCAGCGCTGCGCTGCGAGGGCCTCCGGCATTAAAGCTGCCCACGCTGGCTGCTATAGCTAGCGACACCGGAATTTTGCGCTGTATTTAAGTGCCCTACGGCCGTACCCGCGGTTTTATTGTCCTTATTGTACGGAAACATTTTCTTTCTCCGCTGGCCAATCAGAATTAGGTAACTTCAATTCTGCACGTCTGTGAGTCGCGCGCGCGCGCACACACACACACACACACCGAAGCTATCCAATCACGGAAGTGAGTCTGAACTAAAGTGCTGGGAAGTATAACTGGTCGTGAAATCTTTTCGCGAAATTCGGGTGTCCCTAGCTATAGGCTATTCACGGTAAAGTGTGCACTTCTGAAAGCACTCTCATTTGGAGTAATATTCAATAAGTATATTTAAATTTAGTCTTAGACGTTAACTTCTGTGTGCTGTAGAATTTACATACGATGTTTATTACTTGCATGGCAATGTTTATTTTAAAATGTGGTTAAAGGATAAAAAAAAAATGGCTGAAAGAAAAAATAACTAGGACCTCAAAAGTGATCAATTTGCCGTGAACAGCTTGTAGAGTTGGCGCGGAGATGCAGGTAGTTCTTAACAGTATTATTCTCGTAAACTCTCCTTGTGGAACTTTCAGCGGGACACTACAATTTTATCACAAGAGTATGTAAGTGCCAGGGACGAAATGGCATGACATGGCTGTTCCTTTCATGTGGGCGTACCCATTCTCTGATTGGCTGCGCGAGGCTCGGGGAACGAGCCTTGCGCCTGACTGGCTGCCGTATTATGCCGGCCGGCGAGTACAGCTGGACTCATAACAATCCGTCGCATCCGTCAGTCGCCCGTCCGTCCGACGGTCACATGAAAGATCATCGCAGGGAAACTTTTTTTTATCTCCTACCCGTCCATCCGTTAAATATATCCCAAACCTTAACTTTCGACGGATGGACGACATCCCGTAGAAGTGAATACGCGCTGTGAAATGAAATGCAAGGCGGCGGGGGTGGATGTGTTTATTTATCTTTGGTGGGAAATTCAGGAATTAAAAATGTAAACAATAATTCAGTATAAAGGCTGTTCACGATAAAGTGGGCACTTCAAAAAAAGAACCTTAGAAAAAAAAAGACACTACCCTTGTACGCATATATTTTAATGGGCGCACTGAGTGACACTCGGCCAGTAAAGTTGGTAACGATGGATGGAAAGTAGTTCCATATCTTAACGTCAAATAAAAAGTGTTAGGTAACCATTTGTGTTAACTTAAAATTATTTCTTTCGCTTTTTTTTTTTTTAAGTCCATCGAACTGTAAAATTGAGCAGATTTGTTAAATATTTACTTCCTTAATAATTTCACAGTTTCATTTGACAGGCGCATGAATAAAGTGGCGAGGCCCATGGCAATGTTAATTTCACATAAGGCGGAAGAATACACAACGTGTATACAAGTAGATCTTAAGCAGGGCTTTCAAAAGTGCTCATTTTACCGTGAACAGCCTATACATTCTGGTCACGTAAAAAAAAAATTATTTCCCCAATATGGTTTTGTCTTGAAAATGTATTTCCGACCAAAATATACATCAAACTAAAGAAAGATCGCGACATTTTGCCGTACAGAAGGATTGACGAACGACGGATTGTTGTGAACCGCTTTTAACTGACGGATGAAAACACATACGGATGACCGTGTACACATACTAAAGATAGGGTGGACCGATCTCGCTGGCTGTGCACAACCAATCTCCGTGTCCCAACAACGAACACATTTTCTGACTATACGTCTAGAAAAATTGGCGAGGATTAAATTTGAGGTTAGAATACTGTTTAGTAAACAAGTGCTTTGAGGTGTTTTTATACCTGCTCTTACCAATTTGTGATGTGATTTAATTAAATTCTAATTTGTATGAGCATTTTATTAACGTACACTCTAAATCTGAATAAGTGAGAATTTCACGTATCAGTCAAACGTATCTGACTGATGAATAAGTCACTTCAGTGAATTTGACTGATGAACCAGTGAAAAATTCCACATTTCCCACTGATTCGTCAGTCATTTTTTCCACTGTTTTCTCAGTGGTTTATTTTTTGACTGTTGTACCAGTGAAACATCTGAGCAACTTGCTCCGTCTCTAATTATTTTTGACTGATGTATCTGTGAAACTGCGTGTAAAATTGGCCGTCGAACATCGTTTAAATATGGCCGTTAAACGACGTGTATCAAGTGAAGTACCATAAAAACGAATAAACGAATAAAACAAATACAAAATACTTTCTAGAATGCGTTTCGTATTTCAAAACGCCATTTTACGAGGTAATATGAACACACGGACTTTCATTCAGTTTTTATGCCTTTCATTTCGTCTTTACGTCGTTCATTTCGTTTGCATGTAAACTTCACAGCACTGCGTTTGAAGATTTGAACTGGATTTGATGCGGCGAAGAGAGTGCACTCATATGAACTATTCGTTTTTAACAATCCTAACGGTACCAATCTAACCAAAAACGAAAAGTATGAGCAAAGAATTTCAAACTATACGATTTCGCAGCGATACTATAAAACATATATTTTCCTTACACAACTTCAACTTGGCGTGGTAGCTCAGATGGCAAGACAACGGTTTAGAGGTGAAGCGTGCGCAAGCTCAATACCGCTCACCTACAAAACTTTATTACGTTCTTAAATTGCACAATATAAATAGTTAACTATCGTCAATATGTTTATTTAATGTAATTATTTGCCTAAATTCAATAGAAGCAATATGTAATTCGCCGCTGCAGTCAGCCGTCATTTATTCAATCAGTGAAATTGTTCCACGTCACTAACTCAATAAGTGAAATTTTCACTGAAACAATCAGTGGTTTTCCACTGATTCTAAGTGGAGCTATTTTCATTGATTGTAGTAGTTGAATTTCACTGCGAATAAGTGGTTTCCCCACTGATTTGAATTTTGAGTGTAATAGGCCTGTCATTTTTTTTTTTATATGAACAAACACGTTAATAATTGTTGACCATGTGGCTTTGACAGTTGTGCTACTTTGGGGTAGGTCAATGTTGGGTACATGCGCAGAATACGAATAATCGGTCTACCTCGCCTTTAGCCTATGGCGCTGATTGTCGAATGGCGTTCCAGCATTTTTCTGGCGTGCGCGGTTGGAGTTCGTGGTGTAAAGTAGTCGTTTCACTTCTGTATTCTCGAGTATTCTACGACTGACCAGGCAGGGCGACGGGACCACGCCTCACAGCAGGCGACTCGTACCCAGTCGCGCCATCGTGGTTCCGAACTCGATCCTACATCGGAAGTAAGATTTTCACAGAAAACTGTCGAGTCCTCTTCTAACATATTTGGTTGGAAGCTTGGAACTCGAATGGTGCAACCAAAGATGTTCGAAGATGGTGCAACAGTTTCCTGTGAAAATCTTACATCCTATCTAGGATCGCGTTTCGAATCACGATGGTGCAACCTGGGCATTAGCGAGGGGAAAGATCGCAGGAGTCAGCTGGCGTGTTCTGTGCTCGCGATACCGATCAGGTTGTGTGAACCTGAGATGCATGCACAACCACAACACTAACCTCGCCCACCACAAAGCAGCGCGGCTGCCACCACAACACCACACTGGTGTCCGACAGCATGACTTACCCGCATCGACAGCATCACCACATAGTCACGTTCTTACCTCAACCAGCCAAGCGATGGGGTCGGGAGGAGAAAAGATTAAACTACACATCACCATCCAAAAGAACAGGATATTAATTTTAAACTCGTGAATTGTGCAATGGATAGTAACCTGCGAAATTCGCGTTATTATTTGGCATCATGCTCAACTTCACAGCACTGTGCATACTCGAACCAGTGTATATACATGAAACCTGCTGCCTAGATGTGATGTCACGCCTTTTATGAATGAACTGCGCGTGATCGAGGCACACAGCTGTGATGTGTTCATTTATTAGTGCAGAGTTACCCAGGGCCGTGTAAAATAATTATGGTCCAACGACAAGTGTAGTGCAAATGTACAAGTATCCGAAATAATAACGCGAATTTTGCAGGTCTCTAGCTATAGCATGATTTGTATCATTTAGGGCAATCTGATTTTCGCGGGGAAAAGAATCCTGTCAAGTTGTATTTCAATACACTTAAACTAAGATCCTCTTTCTCGATTTGTATGGTTTTTACCTGGTGCGCGCATTTAGGTACCTGCCCACGAATCACAGCCGTTCAGTACCGGAGTAATTTAACTCTCATTGGCCCAGTCAAATGGCACACTGTCTCCGAAGAAGGAATGTGGCCAATAACGGAAGGGAAAGTACAGGTTTGCAAGTAAGATACTGAAATCTAGCTGTCATGGAAATTCTTTTCGCGAAAATGGGGTAGCCCTAAGTATATCGTATTACTGCGTGTGCAATTAAATAAGTAAGTTAAATTTTGCTACACTTCACGAAAAAATATCTAAAATATTGTTCTGCATTTCTATTGGGACAATTAGAAAGCATTTCTACACATACGTTCATCCGAGCGGCAGCATTCCAAGACTAATACTTGTATCCTGGGAAGGATTCGCAGACTGAGGCTCAGAGCGACATCACCTGCGCAGCACAAACGTTGACCACCAGCAGGCGTGCAAACCTACTGGGTCAAAAACTTGCAGCAAAGCGACACAAACAGCTCGGAGGAAGTAGTTAATTATCCATAAGTCAACATGAAACAGAATGCTAACAGTATGGAGCATGTAGGCGGTATAGGCTAGCATTCTCTCCCTGTTCATTACAGATTGAAAAGGTAATCTCCCTTCCAGGTTAGTTGGCCTGCTTACGAATTTTCGTAAAATATTGCGTGTCACTTTTGCATTTCGTGTGTCTCTTTTGCATTTCGCTCTATTTGCTGCGGCAAAAAGGGCTAGCAGGAGCGCAAAATAAAAATAAAAATTCACGTTGCCAAAACGTTTTGTTGTGAACGCAGATTCATGATATGGTGTGGTGACCGCAGAAACATTCGCAAATGATTACCTTTAAAAAAACCTTTTGGTGATTACTAACAAAGTTTAATGGTCGCTAGAAATTTAATTTGTGTTCTCCAATTAAATAACTAAACACAGTGAATTTCCAAAAATTCTTGTCAAGAATATCTCCCCCCTTTTTTTTTCTCTCTCACACTCTCTCTCTCCCCCCCTCTCTCTCACACACACACACGCACACACACACACACACACGTCTTTTTACTCTTCCAGTCAACTCAACCAGGTTCATATTGTTTCCAACTGAGCTAATAAGTTTTGTACAAAATTCACATTTGACTGACCATTTTTCATGATTATTACGCTTTGAAATGAGTTATTACAAATTTCAAGTTCGTAGAAAATTAATGTAAGACAGTATACCCATCCACACATACATCAAGTTACACAGTGAATTTATAAAAAAACACGAATATTGTAATGCAAACCAAAATACATAAATGAATTACTACGATTATTCGAAAAGTTATAAAATACAAATTAATAAATTAAATTGTCACTAATTTCAAAGTTACACTCACAATTTGTTGACATAAATGCTAACATTCCTAGTAGTATTAATTTAAAATGTATGCAATTCACGCGAATTAATTTTTTTCAAATGTAGATTTTTAAAAGCGTTCACCTGGCAGTAAAATAGTTATAGTACTTAGCCCTGACTAAGCGGGTGACATGTAAAATTCCTGCTGTGGGACTATCCATCACAGTGGCATCAACAGACCCATCGAGGCTTCATTTACTCTGCAACATAAGTAAACTACACGAGAAATGAAAGATAAATACGCCAGTATTTGTTGAAACATACATTTAGAAAGGTTATTGACCTATCCGATCCAATACAAGACCCAACGGCAGTCTGTTTGAACTCTTGAGTTTGGCCTTTGGACTGGCCCCAAGTCGTGGTCACAAAAATGTCCCACCCGCCTCCTTCCCTATCATGGTATAGTCCATTCACGGCTACTTGCAACTTTCCTGAAGTCCTGCTAAAGTTCTACTTCCTGGATATTCCTGCGCCACATGCGAACAAAGCTTAACCATGCCCTGAAAATTACACCAAAGAGACAACACGCCTCATTCGTGCGCACTCAATGTAAAGGCTGTTCACGATAAATTGAGCGCTTTTGAAGCCAACCTTAGAAAAAAGTCACTGCCGCTGTCTGCATATATTTCAACGAGCTCACTGAGTGACATGTGCCCAGTAAAGTCGGTAACACTGGATGGAAAGTAGTTCCATATTTTAACATTGTGTAAAAAGTATTAAGTGCCAATCTGTTATCATTTTTTTCGCATTCTGTTTTTTTTAATGCACCGGAGTGTAAAAATTAGCAGATATGTACGATATTTACTTTTCTAATAATTCCACAGTTTCACCTGATCGACGCATGGATAAAGTCATGAGGCCCATGGCAATGTTAATTTTACGTTCGGTGGAAGAATACATAACGTGCATACAAGCAGATCTTAAGCAGGGCTTCCGAAAGTGCTCATTTTACCGTGAACTGCCTATAATATTATTTTGCATAAGAACTATTTCTTACAAGGTATTACCAACACGCCTATTTTCTCTCTGTTCTTATTCGTATTAATTATAAATGAGATATTGTATTTTATACATGAAATATAAATGAAAATTCGATTAAAACCAAAAGCAAGGTACTTACGTTGACGGGAGTGTAAAACGTTTGCGATACGCGACGTGTTAAGGAAAGAAGTAAGCACGTCATGCAAAGGTTTTATTCAAAGCGTGTGTTGAAACCGCGAACAGACTACACGTCTCGGCCTTCGCTGGCGGGAACCGGCGTCCCGTAGCTGCCAGAAGGTCGTGCTCGGCCCTCCTACACGGGACGATCTGCTCGCCGAGCCTACGATGGTGACACAGCAGGCCCGATTGCGAGGCCGAGTCTACCCGCCGCTGACTCCCCGCTTGCAACGTGACAGTCTCAATGACGACGTCAAACTGTGCCTTGTCGTATGAATAGATCCAGTAACCTACCTCGCACTGTCGAATGAGAAAATAACTGACGAATATTCGAATGGATCTACTCGGAACTCGGAAAATATAATATAATTACACGTTATATGGAATACTTATAATTGACATACCTACAGTGACAATTTTCTGAACAACTAACTACAAAATAATATAGTTCTTATATTTGGCAAAGTGGTCTAAAAATAAACTGTAATATGTAAACTCGTAAAGTGGACATACAAAATAAAACAATTGATTTATATTCACCCTTGGCAGGGGCCAATATTTAAACACCAAGCGAAAAAAACAAAATTACTTCGAAGAGAATTTGTTACCTTAAATGCCAATTACACGTAGCATGTTATATATATATACATACACACACACATACACACGTACATATACACGCACACACACGGTAAGGCACACAGTAAGGGTGCGTTTTTTGTGATGGTCAGGATCATATAAAGTGTTAATACTGCGTGTTTGTTTTACGCATAGACTCTTCACGGTAAAGTGAGCTCTTTTTAAAGCCCTGTCATTTGGAATAATAGTCAGTAAGTAAATCTATTTTATTATAGCCTTAAGTGTCAACTTCCGAGTTCGGTGAAATATATACATTGTGTTTATTACCTACATGGCAATATTTATTTTAAAAAATGTGATGGAAGGATAAAAAAAATGGCTGATACGAAAAAGTGACTAGGGCCTTAAAAGTGCCCACTTTACCGTGAACAGCCTATGCAAATAAGATACCCTCTATTTACTTTCTGATTTTTCCAGAGACTGGGGAGAAAGGCCGTTTTTGAGCAGCCATGGCAAGCTAAGCTTTGTGTAACTCGTGTAAGAGAACCGAGGCTCTGGAACAGCTTCTTATTTCCGAACTGCTAATGTTTTCCCGGGGGTAATCAGATCGCCGTATCTCCACTTTTATTCTTTATAAATCCTAAAACTATCCCGTGCGTAATTAATTAGTTGGAAAAACACGAGGATATTCAATCGTACCGTGGATAATACGAAATAAGTAGCGAACTAAAATGTGGTGGCCAAACCTGTATCACAAGGTTCGTGCACAAACGAAGAGATACCACGATCTGGTACTAATAAATATTTCAGATAGAAAAATTGCGCACATTCAGAGACTTTTTTTTTTTTTGCGACAAACGGATGTAAGTTAGAAACGCTACGAGCATGAATGGCGTCCGTAAGGAACTAGGGTAAGATGGAGGCAACCATTGCGAAATTTTGTGTGTTTGGAACTCTCATGGCTATTAGCAAACTACCCAACCCCCCTCCCTCTTCCAGCAATGCCCGCGAGATACAGCCTTCTCGTTGTAAGTTGTGGTGGAGGGGGGGTGTTGGGGGGAAGAAAAAAGAAGAAATAAACGAAACGGCATTACCTCGCCTAAAGTACCATTTCATGCATCATGACACAGCAACTAGCCCTCAAGTCCGTACAAGGACAAACCGTCTACATTCAGGTCATTCATTATGAAACCACGGACCTATTCGCCTGGTAAGAGGTACGAAATCGATAATACATGCTACTGTATTTTTCACCGGGGTCCCATTTCTTTGGCACTGCTGCTTAAAGGTGAAACCTGCCATGTAACGGCAGTAATGATTGTGTGTGGCCTGGGGGCGCAATATCACATACAGGCTGTTCCAAGATTCGCCTCCACGGCCTACAACGTATGAAACACGCATGGAAATGGTAATTGAAGTCTTCATGACAAAATTCCGTCCCGCGAAATTGTAACTGTACAATATGACAACGCTGTATGTTGGAGTGTAAGCAATTACTTCGCGTACTGAAAACGGTACCTCGCGTAGTACTCTAGCACACGCTGAAATTTATTGGGGGTGGGGGTGGGGGGAAATTCCTTGCAAAGAATGTGAAATCAAAGAGACTGAAAAAAATCGTAAACAAAGAAAAGTGACAAGAGATGTGAACCCCAGAATGCTTGCCTTACAAGCAACTCTTACGAGCGCTCATGTTAAGCCTGCAGCAAACAGAGATTATAGTCTATTCGTGGTAACTTCACACTTTTTAATCGAACATTCGCAAAATCTCTCCATGTAAAACGTGTTTGATTGTTTCCTAAAAATACAACGTACCGCAAGAGTTTTATACTTCTGTTAACTTAAAGCAATCATATTCGTTTGGTTCAAATTGAACTTCTACGTATGTTTAACCTCCAGATTATATTTCATTTATACTCTATAGTAATAAATACGGAGAAAAATTACGTGTGTTCGCAAGGCCTAGTTAAGTCTGTTCACGATAAAGTGAGCACTTTGAGATCAACCTTAGAAAAAAGTCACTGTCCCTGCCTACATGTATTTTAACGGGCGCGCTGAGTGACATACGCCTAGTAAAGTTGGTACAGATGGATGGGAAAGTAGTTCCATATATTAATGTCGAAAAAAAAGTGTTAGGTAACCATTTGCGGTAACTTAAATTATTCCTCTCGTTTTCTGTATTTTTTAATACATCGAAGTGTAAAAATAAGCAAATTTGTACAATATTAACTAACTTTTCTAATAGTTCCACAGTTTAGCTTGACCGACGCATGAATAAAGTGACGAAGTCCTTTGCAATATTAATTTTACATAAGGCAGAATAACACACAACGTGTATACAAGTAGATCTTAAGGAGGGCTTTCGAAAGTGCTCATTTTACCGTGAACAGCCAATAAGAAATAGTTCTCATACGAAATATTATTAAACTCAGTGCACGCAAATGCGGTGCGCTAACACTTTGGTATAATTTTCTAAACTTAGTTAAGCTTTGTTTGCACGAGGCGGAGTAATATCTTGAAAGTAGAATTCAGGCTGAAGAAAAGTTTAAAGTAACCAATTATATAGATATAAAAAATAGTCACTGTTCAAGTTGTGGACAGCTGCAATGACGTGAATCAATGGAGAATACAATTTCGTCTCTTAAAGATGGCGACTCTCCAAGTGTCCGTACTCACAGAAGCCAGGAGGATAGAGAATGAAGTTGCTGTGCTGGTTCATCTGTAGGCCGTTCACGGTAAAGTGAGCACTTTTGAGGATCTCATTACTTTTTCCTTTCAGTCATTTCTAGCGACAGGAACATTTCGCGAGTTCATTTCAGGACAAGATAGACGTTAAACACGTGTACACTGAAGTTGATTTTGCAATTGGATCGCAGTTTATTAGACACGCCCAGGACGACTCTGAGCCAATAGCAGACTTGCAAGGAAACAAGTAGCGAGTGCTATACTGCCAGGTGTGGAGTAAGACTGGCTACTATATGGGGCAGCAGCCAATGAACAAACATCTGAAGCTCGAGTATACACGTCACTGTGGAGTCTAGCTTACAGGTCATTGAACTCGCGAATTTTTTCCATCCCTAAATATTTCTTATCATTTAACAACCTTTTTAAATAAATATTGACATGTAATTAATAAACATAGTGTGTATGTTCCACCGCACTCGGAAGTTAACGGACTAAAATAAAATACATTTGTCGACTATAATTCTACATTAGAGGTATTTCAAAAGTGCTCACTTTACCGTGAATAGCCTATACGTTCAAGTGGCGAGAAGACCGAAATAGTGACGATCAAAAACCCAATCTCAACATGGACTAAAATACACGTTGTTTGTATCTTACAATAATCAAGAAAGTCTGTCGCCGTAAGCTTTATCCTGCATATGAGAAACTACTAGACGTGGAAACAAGGAGTAAAAAACAGACTCTACCTGTCACGAAAATATTTTCTCGGGCAAATGAAAGAAGGCTTTATAGAAAATCGGTTCGTCTGTCAAAACAAAATATACATTCGAGCTGACAAAACTGTTTTGTTGGCTCCGCAAAATTTGCGTGGCGACGAACTGTTTCGTTGAATCAACTCTACATGGCACAAGCAGCATTTTCTCTCAGTGTACAACGCATCTCCCAGTTTGCACGGAATGCATTAAGTACCAGCCAGGCAGCGTAAAATAATCCGTTGTTGTTAGTGAACGATCGAAACATACGCGTACATATAACACTCGTATTCGATTAAAACTTTTCCCGAGCGATAGATAAACCAGAAGAGTTTTACTACTGGGCGTGAAAAGCCAATTACTGTGGATGCATCCTAAACGTGACTTCGCTATGTACGTAAGAAGCAAAATAAGTATACTAGGTGCATAGCTTCATATGACGAATTTTTTCAATACAACAGACATAAAAAAAATAATTCACGGGAAGAGAGCTGTTGGATCAGTATCGTGGATGAGAAGTTAATGTCAAAGAGTACATAGCCAAAAATAGTTGCCCAACTTTTTTTTCTCTCGATATACGAAATACGAAAGTGTTTTCAAGAAGAAAACTTAACCTGTGACAACAGCTAGAAACACTTTAACTTTATTATTTCCGCAGTTGGTGCAAGTTAAGTCGCAGGAACGCCGCCCTGTCGGTTGTACATCACGACAGCACATGGCATGTTTCTTACCGATTCCGATGTCAAGTACGAACGTATTCTTTCCGTCGAAAAAAAAAAAAAAGATGCCGCCCCGTAAACAAACCATATTAGTGAGTGAACTAATTTGGGCGGCTCTTAACATCGAGGTCTTGAGAGCCGATGGAGGTGAAGCGAGGTATGGAGCAGCGCCGGAATGCACGGGCGGGGGAAAGTGGGACATCCCCGAGGACATCGTCCGGCACGATCCCCACGTGCGAGCATCCCCCCGGGGCGCCCCCCGCCGGGAATCGAGCCCGGTTCGCCTAGGTGGGAGGCGAGTAGGCTAACCACTACACCACCGCGGCCCAACACGCGATATTGGGGGGGTATATATGATATTCACGGTAAAGCGAGAACTTTTTAAGGCCCTGCTAAAGTTTTCCTCTCGCTCAATTTCTATCTTTCCGCCCCTTTTCTAATATAAACATTGCAATTTAACTAGTAAACAGAGTGTATATATACATTTCACTTCTCCCAAAAGTTAACGCCCGAGGATGCAATAGAATACATTTATTAGGGGTCAATACCTGTTGGGAGGGCCTTAAAAATTACTCACTTTGTCGTGGACAGCCTATACTTCTTCTCATTGTTGGAAATGTAACTACACGAAGCCACGTTGCGATTAAGGCCGACTCTTCCTCTTCCGCCGCTTGCCTCGTCCCCTCTACGCGCAAGGCGCCCAACCGGCGTGCAGTATTTCCGTCAGCGACTGACGTGGCTTTAAGCTATGGCACCATATATTTCATGGCACGATAATAGAGATATAGGCTGTTCACGACAAAGTGAGCACTTTTTTTTTTTAAGGCTCTGCTGAATCTTTCTTTTCATCATATTTCTATTTTCCTGTCACTTCCTAGTGTAAACATTGCCATGTGACTAATAAACAGAGTGTAATATTTCACCACTCACAAAAGTTAACGTCTAGAGGTGCAACAAAATAATATTTATTAGTGGTTCGTGCCTGTTGGAGGGGCCTTTAAAAGTGTTCAATTTACCGTGAACAGCATATATCAACACTACGATGCGTATCTGAAGACATACTTGAAGTTCCTGTATAGAAAATTTAGCAGATAAAACTTACTCTGAAAATGTCCCTTTTAACAAGTTCCGCGCAAAAAAAATAATAATCCTTGGAGTTTAAATGACACTTTAAAACTTGTCTTTGGATGCTATACGTTTCTTAAATGCTTTTCGTGTTTACACTCCACTACAAAATATTTAATCATTTTTTAATCACGTGTTTTCTAGAAAAGCTCTAGAACGCACCTAACAGATACCGAGAGTTGCGGGCAATTAAGAAAATCTTACAGTAATTCGATACAGCAATGTAAAATGCGCCATCACATGGTGATTCGGAAACCCGAAACTGGGGGTTCTTCCCAAAGGCTAAATATGCGGTACACTGCTTATTCGTATCCTGCGCACGTCACTAACACTGACCTACCCCAAAGGAACATCCGTGTTCAACAATGATGAACGTGTTCGTTAATTTATAATATATAATATCTTAATTTTCTAAAGACAAGCACTTTTACAACAAATTTGAATTTAATCTAACTGCATTCCGAACTGGTTAGAGGAAGTATACACACATCACAAAACACTTGTTTACTAACCAGTGTTCTATATTCAAATCTAATCCACACCGTTTTTGCTAGTCGTGTTGGCAGAAAATCAGTTCGAATTCGGGACACGGAGACTGGTCCTGCGCAGCCAGCGATGTCGATCTGCGTCATCTCTAGGCCGTACTTAGCGATACAAGTCGCTGCTCCACTTCTGTATGTTGAGTATTCTGTGCCACAGCTATTGTGAGCGATTGAAGCTGCGGGCGACGATTTTCTTTTCGTACCACGTAACAATACGACGCGATGAAGTTCTCTGACGCACTGCTGCTGTTGCAAGAGCAAGTTTCTCCACGGCCGAGAAAGAGTCAAGTCATCTCACACGTATCGCGTTTTTGTGAGCACTTTTGAAATCAACCTTATAAAAAAGTCACTGCCCCTGCCTGCAAATATTTTCACGGGCGGACTGAGTGACATGCGCCGAGTAAAGTTGGTAATGATGTGTGGGAATATAGTTCCGTATCTTAACGTCGAATAAAAATTGACAGTCTTAAATTATTTCGTTCGTTTTTTTTTTTTTTTATCCATCAACTCTAAAAACTGCCATATTTTTGACATATTTACTTTTCTAATAATTCCACAGTTTTTTTTTTTTTTCGTGCGGAACGCGTGAATAACGTGACGAGGCCCATGGCAATGTTAATTTTACATAAGGCGGAAGAATACACAACGTGTATACAAGTAGATCTTAAGCAGGACTTTCAAAAGTGATCATTTTAACGGGAATATCCTATAGCGTATAGAAACTCCGGTGGCAATCCAGGCCACGGCTGACAACCAAATCCAGTTCTGCGAGCTATTGTCGGTCTGTCAAGAATGTTGCACGTCACAACTACTGACGACGGGCCAGTTTGTTGCCGCTGCCCAATTAGCGCTCGTAGTTCGAGCCGTCAGTTATGCCGGAGTCACACAACCCCGACACGACACGGAAAACTGAACAGCCAATGAAATACAAGCTATATCTGACGTAAGACCGACAATTTCGATTCAATTTCTGTCGTGTCGTGCGGTACGATGCACAGTGTACAACCTTAGAAAATGAAATTGTATGGAAAGCTCTCCCTACGACGGCAAATACGCAGCTGTAAAGAAAGATAATATTGAAAATTAATGTATGTAACTCTTAAAAATAATAATTTTACCATCATAGAAAGAATTTTTTGAAACGATTGCAAAATAAGAAAATTATGGAGGTAAAAGAGGTTATTATGAAGTAGCGAGAAACAATTTATAAAAAATATTTCAAAAAGTTAATCGCAAGGCGGTAATATCTAGTGTTCAAGTTAACGCGAATTTTTTCTGTCGTGTCGCGCCCTTCGCAACGCATCTGTCGCGCTATTGTGATTCCAGCATTATATAGGCTGTTCACGGTAAACTGAGCACTTTTGAAAGCCCTGCTTAAGATCTACTTGTGTACACGTTGTGTATTCCTCCGCCTTATGTAAAGATTAACATTGCCATGGGCCTCATCCCTTGAATCATGCGTCGGCCAAGTGAAACTGTGAAATTCTGAGAAAGTAAATACTATAGAACTCTTATCATTTTTACACTTCGATGCATTAAAAAAACCAGAAAGCGAAATAATTATTTTTTACGTTATCACAAATGATAACCTACCACTTTTTAATCGACGTTAAGATATAGAACTACTTTCCATTCATCATTACCAACTTTACTGGGCGAATGTCACTCAATGCCCCCATTAGAATATATGCATGCAGGGGCAGTGATTTTTTCTAAGGTTCATTTCTAAAGTGCTCACTCTATCGCGAAGAGCCTATACATATAGGTAGGGATAGGAAAATTTCGCGAATTCATTTCGGGACAAGATAGACGTCAAACACATATATAGTGAAATCACCTTCTTCGCAATTGGATCACAGCTTATTAGATCGTCCCTGCTCGCCTCTGAGCCAATAGCAGACTTGCAAGGAAACACCTTGCGACTCCCATAACTGCCAGGTGTGGGGCAACAGCCAATGAACACATACCTGAGGCTCCAGTATGCAGGGGACTGAGGAGTCTAGCCTGCAGGTCACTGAACTCGCGAAATTATTATATCCCTAAATATAAGCAGTGTTCTGACCTCGTATCCTAACCAGGTTGTCTTGATAGTGACATCGCCAGGAAAGCCGTTCCAAGTTGAAACACGAAGTGTGTCTACTATTCAATTCTCCCCTCTACGAAACAAATAGGCTTGATGTCACCGGCGACGGGCACTTCCAGGAGACAGCAGAAAAATACGGGTCGCGGCGCAGCTAGCGCTCTCGCCCACGTGCTAACGTCACGGCCAGCCCGCAGCCGTCGACTCATCGAGCGGCGGTCGACGGCGGATGTGCGTCGAGAGCTCGCAGGACTCTCAACTTGCGCTCTCGTCATCTCGTCAAACACAGGCGGGCTTCACTTGTCACCCCCCTCCCACACCACGGTTCTATTGGGCAGCGAGTGCGGGCCTTCAAGCTGCAGTAAATTAATCTGAATTGTCTCTCGTCGGGATGCGTTACGCGCATCGTACATATACGCATAGAAAAAAAAGGGGGGGAAGCACTTGCCATTAATTAGACGGGGAAAAAACTGCCTCGCAGTCCCGCGAGCTCTTCAAAAAATTTTCGAGGGCATTTGCATGGTTTTATCTGGAAAATGTATTTTTTTTAAAACAAAAAAGTACTTTCAATTACAATCATCCATAATGGAAACGAGCTTAAATTTTTTTTTATCTAACTTAGACACGTGCAATTAAAATTTATTTTAATATTTAAAAATGAAAATCCTAATAAATTATTTGCCAGTGTTACAAACCATATAATTTATTCTAAAGGCTGTTCATGGTGAAATGAGCACTTTTGAAAGTCCTGCGTAAAATCTACTTGTTTGCACGTTATGTAGTCTTCCGCCTTATGTAAATTTAACATTATCAAGGGCTTCGTCATTTTATTCGTGCCTCGGTCAAGTGAAATTATGAAATTATTGGAAAAATTATTGTTTTACTAATCTTGTCGTTTTAACATTTAGAAGCAGTGAGGAAAACCCACAGCGAAATAAATAATTTTAATGACCACAAATGGTTACCTAATACTTTTTATTCGACGGTAAGATACGGAACTACCCCCCATCCATCGTTACCAACTTTCATGGGCGCATGTCACTCAGTGCGCCCGTTAAAATATATGCAGGTAGGGGCAGTGATTTTTTCCTAAGGTTGATTTAAAAAGGGTTCACTTTACGGTGAACAGCCTTTATAGTATTTTTCCGACAGTAATTTCGGCGTGTTGTACAGCCGGGCGTAGTGCTGCGTCAGAAGTCACTTTTCTTCTACCTTAAGGCCCCCGCCTACCTACCAGGGGCCTTTTTTCCGCGTTCAAGGCCGAGAAGGTCTGGGTGCCACGTTGGGCGTAACGCCTCGTCGACAGCGAGATCGTTAGTGAAGGTGCAAGTTGCACAAGGAAGAGGGATTGGGAGAAGGATTGGGAAGGAATCGGCCATGGCCTTTGTTAGGGACCCATCTCAGCATTCGCCTGGAGTGATTTCCGAAAACCATATAAAACATAAATCAGGATGGCCGGACCGGAAATCGAACCCGGGTCGTCCCGAATGCAAGTCCAGTGAGTTACCAATGCGCCACCTCGCTCGGTGTAGTGTTCTAAAGTGAGCACTTTAGTAGGGACCCTTAGAGAAAAAACCATTGCCCCTGCCTATATTTAAATGGGCGCACTGAGTTACATTCGCTCAGTACAGTTGGTAACGATGGATGGAAAGTATTTCCATATCTAGTGTTAGGTAACCATTTGTGATAACTAAAAAATTTTTATTTTTCACTTCTTGTTTTTTTTAATGCATCGAAGTGTAAAAATGAACCGATATGTAAAGTATTTACTTTCTTAATAATTTCACAGTGTCATTTGACCGACGCATGAATAAAGTGATGAGGGCCACAGCAATGTTAGTTTTACACAAGGCGTAGGAATGCACAACGAACATACAAGTAGATCTTAGGCAGGGCTTTCAAAAGTGCTCATTTTATCGTGAACAGCCTATAGTAGAACTCGCGTTCCTACGAAACTTTCAGGGTTAACCATATTAGTTTATTGGTAGGAATTCGGTAGAAACCTTCAATGCATGGCCCTTAAGGCCAATGGTGAACGAAAACATTATATTTACACGATTTTCGTCATGACTTATTTTTCAGAGGGTTTATCAAAATATTTGGCACTACCAGACATAAATATTAATTTTTAACAACTTCTAGCATTGTTAAATATTCACTATGGGCTGTTCACGGTAAAATGAGCACTTTTTAAGACCCTTTAAAATTTTCCCTTTCATCTTATTTTCATCTTCCTGCTGCTTTTTAATATAAACATTGCTTTGTGACGAATAAACACAGTGTACACATTTCACCACCCTCAAAATTCAATGCCTGATGCTGCAATACGATATATTTATTAGTGGTTAAAGCCTGTTGGGACGGCATTGAAAAGTGCTCACTTCACCATGAACAGCCTATACCTTTATTTTTCTGCGAGTACTGATGGAAAATGAGAAATAAGATATTCTTTCTTATCTTCCATCAGTGCTCTGATAGTAGTAATGGTAGTGAATATATATCAATGTAAGAAGGTGTTCTAAATTATTCTTTATGTACTGTTGTGCTAAACATTTTGAACAATTCTCTGAAAAGCAACTTTTGACCAAAATTAAGGTCAATACACGGCTTTCGTACACCATTCACCTTAAGTTGTTTTGTAGGTTTCTGACGCGTATATTTTGAAATACAGTTCTCTGAAAAAGTTTTTTTTTTTAATAGCCGTTTTGGAGTACTCTGAAATGGTGTTTCTGACGTGCGTGACATTTTGAAAGTACCAAACAGCCCTCGTCTGAAGTGCGTTCTTCAAGTAGAACATCACATTGGAGTCACGTTTAATAATTTCGTGGAGAAACGTGTCTTATAAACACCCTGCAACGCAGTTGTGGAGCTAGGTAGGCAGGGGCCTTAACCCTTTGAGAATGGTACAAATATCTTGCAATCGAAGACTAGGTTGAAGTGAGTTGCTACATCCTCCACCACAGCAATAGCAGTTTCGTAGTTGTATTTCCACTCACCATTGTCCTATTGGTCCTGGATTCACCTGACACACCTACTGTCCCCTGCAACGTTTATTATTGGCTGGCCGTCAACCAATGAAGTCACGTCTTGGCTCTGCACCAGTTTAAGTGTCGCGACAGATGTGACAGGTTTAACAATTCATCGTGTTCATTTGAGAAATTATTAAAAATAACAGTTTTATTCTTAAGCCATAAATTGTTGACAAAGTCCGGCGAAACATTAAAGCTACAATATTGTGGGTCTGGTCTTCAAGAGTAAAGAAAAGTCCATATTAACGTAGCCCCGAATATATACGTACATACTCCTCACAGGGTTAACAACATCACACCCTGAAACAGCTCGCCACACGACACCGCTTTTTGGCAGCGAGCGTACGTTTGTGAGGACACGCGCGGAAGACAGATCACTCTTCCTCACAGTGATTATAGACGTACCATTTCCATGGTACTTGTACCATTATTAGACCTTGTATACCATGTACCATAATTCAAACAAAATAAAAATATGCAGTTAATGACTCAAAAGTATACTAAAATATAGTCAGTTTATAGCTTGCGAAACAACGTTGATTTATTGGAGGCTTGCCGAACAAGATATCGAGATCGAAATGTATCAATATTGTTCGGGTTTCTGGCGATGTTCCGTTGTTCGCTTTTAGTTTGTGAGTCCGTTGTTTACTGTTGTCAGTCAGGTTGCGTTCTGTATTATGTGCGGGTAATATGGCCTATTTTAGTTTACAAACATATTCCAATAATGTGCAGGCAGGAATTGTCATATTTTGTAAAGGTTATTATTTTGTAAAGGTTATTATTTTGTGATTTACAAAACGCGTATTTTTAGTTTTTTTTTTTTTTATATTCAAATATTTCATTTGTATTTGATTCCATTAGCGTGACATTCAAACAACTGCTGCGTAATGAAATAATGGGGTGTGGCTGTGTTGGGGACACGACCGTTTGTTTTGCGTGAATTACGTCTACGTGGACGCACTCAGACGCCTTGATGTTTATTTTACGTTCCCGGCACCGCTTCACTCGATCATATGGGATTTTATGGGTATCACTGGATTGCTTTTGAGATGCTCTTTCCAACCGTATACGATTTCTGTATTTCGACTTGGCTTTTTGACGAGTATAAGCCGAAATTGTGTTAAGTTTTCTTGATTTTTTTACATTAACCTCATACAATTTCACCATAACCACGCCACACAAATGTTTTTATACACGAAATCGATTGATCTTGGCGAGAGCTGTCAATTGAAACTTAAACGAGCGACGTAGCTTCTGCTAGTCAAAAGTTATACTACGCGGAAGTTATAAGACGCGGCGAAACGAACTCAAAATACCCCCTCCTCCCCCCCCGGCTCGATGCTTCGAAGTCCTAGCTCAACGTAACATATTTTTTGATTCTTTGGCAATCGAGTGGTGTAACTGAATTTTGAATGTAGACGATAGATTCGGAGCTGAAATGCCGAACTCTATCTCCCGATTTTGTTATCATCGGATTTTCTGGATCCCCCCCCCCCCCCCTTCAAATGGTCGCAAATTTAAAGACGTATTCACGTCAAAAATACATATAAATTGTGATTTTACGCATTTGTTCGAATTGTACGATAATTTAGTGCCAGTTTACGATTATTTTGGATACCCGTACAATGATAGAGTAATGATGATGTAACGTTCCTGCTGCCACGTAGTAGGCCGAGGGCGCAGACGGGGCAGAGCATAGCCAAACGTGTCAGCTCCTCGGAAATCGGGCAGGCCCGTGGGAGGCCGGACGCCGACGATGCATAATGCAACGTGCCCGCCTGCCACGGCGATCAATCGCCCGCCACGACGACGGCGAGTCTGGGGAAACCGCGGGCCCACACGCCGCTGTGATAATCACAAGGCAAGAGTTGCCAGGCCGAGCTCGGGGCTGGAAGAAAGTCGGCCATGGCAACAGGAGTTATGGAAACAGCCGGGGGAACGGTTACCTAGACAAGGTCGGGCGCCAGTGTATAAATGGTGCGAGCACGGGTAGCTCGCGGCCATGTTTGATCCTGGCCACGCCCGAGGGCCACCAGAGACGTCATCGCCGAGAGGACCGCCATCCTGGCGAACCGGGTTCGACCTCGAGGAGGAGCTGCCGTCGAGACGAGTCTCAACATATATTGTGTAAATACCCCTCCAGTTAGGGCGCCCGATTACCATGAGGCGAAGGATAGTGTGGCTCGAGCAAAGCTATTTTAAACATTTCTTTGTTGTTGAGAACAAGATTCGCATGGATGTGCAGTCTTTGTTCGGCTAGTGTTTAACATGACCGCTCAAGAACACGACAGCGCAGTGACAATGATATTACTAACGACAGAATTTATTTTTAAATAACCACACTAAGGGACATGATGGATTGTAAATCCTTTTATACGATAAGCGACGTTTGATCGGGTCAATATCAGCTCGGCTATCCATTGGTTAATGACTGGCCAATAATGAACGCTCTAAAGTACACGGTAGTGTCCGGTGTGGCATGGACCAATAGGACGATGGTGAGTTCTAACACAGACACCAACAGAACCGGTGTTCTTGCATTAGTGGATATAGGTGACTCACTTCTAATATGTCTTAATTACCAGCAAATGTGTGCAGACCTCAATGTGTTAACTGTATTCAGTTCATTAAATTTAATGTCTATTAAATCTTGACGCTAAGGAATTGCTGTAAACGTAACGTCATCTCTGTTGCATAGCTTGTATATTTATTGGGACAGTAAATGTAGTGTTTTATATAATCGCTCTTGTCTCTTTGAACTACGTTACGCCCTTAATTGATTGCGTGACCATCTGGCAAAAAGCGGGGTCACAGCAACATGCGCGTCGCGTCGTCAGAGGAACTTGTCTGCCTCAAGGAGATTGCTCAGTGTAACAATAAGGTTGAAGTAACGCAACTGCCTATGGAGCACCGCACCAGACTATACAACGTGAAGAACTCACAAAAAAGTAGTACAGACACAATTAAAATTGTCAGAAAAGTGCGATTTATGCTATACATGAAAGAACATTATAAAATATTTTACTAAAATATACTTTTTAAATGTAAGAAATTAATCAATCGATAAAGTCTCATTTTAAAGTAAAGTTAAGAGTATTTCAGTTTCAGATGCTTCGGAAAGTTGAATTTACAAGAAAATCTTATTCAAGAAAGGTCGCCATAGTATTTACTATGATTCCATGTAATAAAATTGTAACAATAATGTAGGAAGAAATCATTTTTATAATAGATTTTATGTGCGTCCATTTGACACAAAAATTTATTGCTGAAACTGACGTAAACAAAGATTATGATACGTTATTATGATTTTCTTACATTCTATCATAGTAAATGATATGACGATATTCCATAAAAGATTTTCTTGTAAAGTCTGCTTTCCGAAGCATCCAAAACGGAAATGCGCTTAGCTTTTGTTAAAAATATGGACTATATATATAAACAATTTACTACATTTAAAAAGTATATTTTAGTAAAATATTTTGTAGTGTTGCAAAATATATACATTCTTCTTTCATATACAGCATAAATCGCACTTTTCAAACAATTTTCATGCAAAAATCGATCATCAAACACTAGCAAATGCAGCTGGAATCATGTCAAATGTCAAAGCTGGGCTTGTCACGCGCACTACTGGGCAGTAAATGAGTGAAGAGATTTGGACGGCTCTTAACAGCGACGTCTTCAGAGCCGATGAGGGCGACTGAGGTAAGTATACTAACCGCTCGGCCACCGCGGCCCCCCGCGCAGTAATTAAAACACAAACACAAATTATCAACAGCGAAAATCCACAAATATCAAACATCGCTCATCTGAATGTTGTCTAACGTCGCAAAATCTCTATTTTACTGAAACTGCAACGAAATATTCATTTCTGCTGCCAGAACTCCCTGCATTGTACATAACGCACAGTCCTAATAGTAAAGTTAAAATATCGAAAATATTCTACAGGCAGGACTAAATGTCATTAACAAAGTTTTCGCCCGTATTGATTTTCAAAACTGACGCCGTGGAGAAGTATTTTAACACAGCTATCTACAATTTTCCTTATTGCGCTAAACAAAACGAGCATTCGACAGCTGTAGGCGTCAGTTCGTGTCAATTTTTACTCTCGAATATTTTAAGTAAAGTTGACACAGTTTCAGCACAAAATTTCTTTCAAAAGACGCAGCTTTAGTGATAACTGCACAATAATTTTTTTTCGAGAATTATATCAAAAACAAAGCGCGTGTAGATGTGCTTCCTGGTGTTTTCATTTTCAACTTATTTTGTAACTCAGCTAATAGGCTAACTAAAACACAGCTATACAATTGTTAATAACACACTCTATAAGAAATTGCTTGTAAATAACCAATAGTAAATTATTTTCCATTAAACGCATGATATCGTTCCTGCAGTTGCTCAAGGAAACATTCAAATGTGTAGGGAAGGTCCCAACTTTGTATATTAGCGACGCTAAACATTCCTATATCTGCAGCTTGATGTGTGGTATTATTTCCATACAATGTGCAGGTTAAAAACTTCCATTACAGTTTAGGAAGTTTAGAGCAGATTTTTTTTTTTTTACAGTGCAGAAAGACTCGAAAAATTGTATTACTAATTATTTCATGATCGAATAATTGTCATAGTCTACTCGCGGTTACTTCCAACTTTTCTGAAGCCCTTCTAAAGTCCACGTCCAATCCATTCCTCCGCCTCATATAAACAAAGCTTGACTAAATGTAGAAAATTACACCCAAGGGACAACGCACCACATTCGTGCGCACTAAGTGTAACAGTATTTTGTATAGGAACTATTTCTCACTAGGCGTTACCAACATACGTATTTTCTCCCTGGTTTTTATTCAAATTATTTACAAAGGAAGCATTATAATTTATAGATAAAATATGAATGACATTTCAATTTAACAGGAAAAAAAAAGTAACTTTTATGAACACGTCGTACATGGGGAGATTTTTCAAAGGTTTGATTCAAAAAGGCGGAAGAAACCATGAATGGACAATAACAACTATTTCTTACTTGGCACTATTACCAGCGCACCACCTAATTCCTCCCTATTTTTATTCATATGAATTGTAAATAAATCGTTATAATCTATACGTAGAACATAAGTAAATTTAATGTAACCAAAAATAAAATACTTTTATGTTAACAGAAGTATAAAACGTTTGTGATACATGGCACATTTAAGAAACAACCAAACACGTCATCCATCGGGGGGGTTTTTCAAAAAGGTTCGATTCAAAAAGTTTGAAGAATCCGCGAGCAGACTATATACAGTCTATGAGAAACTGGAACATAACATTGGCTACGTGAATATTTCTGCAAATCCATAACAAGTTTCTTCTTGCTGTCTATTGTGTAACTCTGGACTTAGTTATGGACTTAAGAGATGACAGCTGTGCGTCTGTCAAATTACATTTTAAAGTTCAGCAATTTAGAACTACTGGTCAGCCATTTAGAACTACACTTTAACTAATACGCTCAGGTATGGGAATACTTGTCCTTATACACTGGCAATATTAACGTAGAGACGTCTGTCGGTGCTACATGAAAAATGTTTACACGCAGTAACGGGTAAGGAATTGTTTCTTTTTCAGAAGGTTATTTTTAAAAGTGTTAAACACACCGTAGGCCAGATATCGGTATGACGAGGCGATGACAAACCACAGCACGCATCATCCTACCGGAAGAGGCTTGGGAGCGCCGAGGTTTACTGTGCATCGCCAAGACGTTGCCATAGAAACCAAACCCGCCTTCAGGCTAGGCAACCAACTCATGCGTCTTCGGGCAACGAAACGGCTTGCCGGCCGTAGAGAGAATGTGGGATATAGTCTGTTCACGATTAAGTTACACGTTTATGAAGCTTTTATAACGTTCTGTTTTCAGGCGCAGATCACATATCCTTCCGCTGCATATAAACGATAACTTTACTATTCTTCCTCCCTGGATAAAAAAAATACACGAGGAGACCTACGCACCGTACTTTGCACTGATTACACAGTAGGAAATTTCTATTTTTAATACGAAACAATGTAATACGTTTCGATCAGAGTTAACTGAAATTATAAATATTTTAAGAAGAAGAAATGTTTGCTTTAAAATTAGCACATGAAAACTAAGTGTAATAGTATTTTGCATGTAAATTATTGATTAGCCGTTGCTAACACAGCGCTGCTGTAACTGTTTTTAATTAAAATTGGTTACTAAATGAGTATTATAATTTGCAGACGATATATAAGTAAAAGTTCCGTTATATACTTTGATGGGCTATACCAATGTTAAATGTTCTTGCTGAAACACAGGCAAACATGTTAAAACCTGGCGTGATTTTTTAAAAGGTTGCCTCGGAAAATTTGAGGATACAGTACCATGAATAGACTGTAGAGTGTGCAAGCCTGTTGCGCAGTAACACCGAACAGCTTCTCTACCACTAGAAGTCTCAAAAAACCACGTGGCTTGTACTAAGGACTGTTCACGCAAGAACATGGTCTGAATGCTACAGCGTGCTGTTTTCAGATGGCTAGAGTTAACAACATCCAAGAGGTTATGCTGTGTTGGCAGAATAAGTTCACACGTACACGATTACGTAACAAAAATTGTCAAATTATATAGAAGTATAAATATAAAATTGTTTGTTTAGCTACCCACTGTAATCTAAGAGAGACACGCACTATAGTACGCATTTTCTATCAAGTATAACGTACTATATCGTGAATAACACAAAACTGTTTACAATTTGTAAAATAATAACCATAAGAACTATCATTAATACAGACATAGTTAAAAAGTCACAAAGCTGACATAAACACGGTTGTAGATCTAAACTGCCAACAATTATAAGTGATGGAATTTGAAATATGCCAGCATTCTTTGAAGAGCTGATAACAGTAACCAAAGCATTTGACAGCGGAAACGTAACAGTCGCGTGGCAGTGTTTTTGGTTACACGCAGCGGACTTATACGTAATCGGTAACGAGAAGTATAACTTTAGCAGGGCTTCAGAAAAGTATGAAGTAACTGGGGAATGTACATTAATACAAACAACTCCAGCCCGCGTATACGTGCGCGCAGCCTCGTGATTTCCACGAATCCCTTTATCACATGCGCTTGCGTGAACAGCAAAACAAAATAAAAACAAAGATGAGGATGATCAAACTCCTAGAGTGGAGCCGTCGTCCTTGACCTCCGCCTGGTTGCAAGATGAAGTGTGCCAGAACAGAACCATTCAATTCCGCGTACTCCTATTTTATTTTTAAATTTTAATGTCAAGTTTAAGTCCACGCAGGAGCTTACGTATAACACTTACCAATACTTGCGTCTAAAAAAAAAAAAAAATACCCCGCATCCAGGCTTAACCGGGATCTGAACCAGGAAATTCGTGGGTGCAGCTTCGATACATTCCCTGACCGCAGACGATTATCCCGGAGGCTGCAAGCTCGACGCGCTATCCGCAATTCCCTTCTCAATTCCTTACTTAAACTTCTGCAAAAGGCATTAACGACCGTGTGCAACGGAAATGTCGTGATGGACAAGTGGACAGTCATCACCGCGTCTACTGCGCAAGCGCGTGTGGAAACGACTCCCTCATCCGTCATCACCGCGTCTACTGCGCACGCGCGTGTGGAAACGACTCCCTCATCCGTCATCACCGCGTCTACTGCGCACGCGCGTGTGGAAACGACTCCCTCATCCGTCATCACCGCGTCTACTGCGCACGCGCGTGTGGAAACGACTCCCTCATCCACCAACTATCTCAGCTTGTTAGTTTAAAACGCAAAAACACTCATTCAGTAAGTACTATATAATCTATTCACAGTTACTGTCAACTTTCCTGAAGCCCTGCTAAAGTTCTATTTCAAGGATATTCCTCCGCCCCAAGTCAATAAAAGCTTATCCGAATCTAGAAAATTACACAAAAGGGACAACGCACCGCATTCGTGCGCACTCAAAGAATTATTTTTTTTTAATAAGAACTATTTCTTACTTGGAATTACCAACATATTGTCAATTTCATATAAGTGGTCTCAAATTTGACAGTTCTAGGAAAGTAGTGCCAATGGCATCTGGGTGGCTATGTATCCTTCCGCCACAGCTGAACTGTCATTGAAGGTGACTCTGTTTGCAAACAAACACCATACGACTGCCAGTATTTGTAAATAAACAACATATGACTGCCTGTTTTCGTAAACAAACTGCATGATCCTTCTCCTAAATTACTTTTAGAAGCTGCCAAGGGCGCAAACAGTTGCAAGTTGACAACAATCCCATTTTTTTTTTTTTCAGTTTATAAATATTTTATGGAAATGACTAACAGCCCATGTATATACATTGATAATTTTTTACCTTGTAAAAAATTTGCAACCAGGATGCACGGAAATGAAATTGTATTTTGACTTTCAAATGAATAAAAGATATTTTACTGTTTTTTGAATACTCTAAATATATTGATGACAACTACTCTTGCCACACTCACCTGAAGTAAGTTCTTGTAAACATAAAAATTTAGCATTGTTTCCACGAACACCAAATACCAAGATTCCCCTCCCCCCCCCCCCCCAGGAATGCACAAATATCAAAATACCGCCCCCCTTCCCCACCTTCTTTTTAAAGACAATATACATTCTGACATATAAGTTATGCCCACTATTGCAATAAAAGTACATAATTCAGGTATGTGGTATTATATGACAACGAACTTTGTGTACAGCTTGATACTTTTATGGTAGTTATAATTCTCAGGATGTTAAAAGTACGTAGGTAGCCAAAATAATATTTAAGTAAATATTACTTAATTTCAGAAATTTTAATAACTCTCATTTAGTAACTCAAATGTTAAGTAATGCAGGTCTACATACAAAATACTTTAATAACTTTTCTCAAATACCTACGTGTTCAGATTGTCATGATGCGAATAAAAACTTATTTCTGACTAATTCAGAGTTGATATTTACACTGAAGTTCAGTCGCATAACCTCCCTCCTCAAAATTGTGAATATAGCCCTAGGCTTGTTCTCGGGTACCTAATGAAAAACCATATCTCAGTTCAGAGATGTTACAAAGCGCGCTAGAGAATCTGATGTGACCTACAAAAACAATATGTCAAACGAACATGTTACTTACACACTAAAATGATGCTCCACCTACCCAAGGTTGAAGACATTATGAAGTTAATTTTCCTTAGTGATAAATTTTGGAATGTCGCAGTTCCTGCTGATGTGCGAGACACTTCTTTATGATGTTGGAGCATCTTCGTCGGGTGCTTAAATTGAAAGAATTTAGTTTGATAAGCATGTTGTAATTTACTTGATATCAAAAAGTTGTCTTTCCAATATAAATCCTGTTTATGTGAATTATTCTTCTGTTACTCTTACAAATATTCTTAACAAGGTATGTTAAAAACATATGAGCGCTTTTAATTTGCAAAACAAAAATGCTCAAAATGTTTATGAAAGACTCCGACGTTGAAACCTACATGCCATTATGTTACTTTCAAATAAAGCCTTTAAAAACAGGAAAATCCTTTAAATTTATTTGCCAACAAGTATCCCTGGGTAACAAGCTTGACAAAATCTTATATGTGTTCTAAAGAAATACAAGTGACACAACTTACAAGTTTGTATGGCCAGTAAGTTTTACATTTTAAAACCCTCCAGAACCAGAGTGTTAGAGTTTCATCAATAATAACACAGAGAAATGTTCATAGCAATGAAATGTGGGCCCAATTGGGGTATCATATTTATTTTATTTCTAGGGAAAAAGGAAAAAGTGTGGTGATTTGGGGAGGGGGGAGAGGGTAGGTTTTAGTTTATCGTCTTTCGTGAGACGGAACTATTTTGATGTTTTTAGGTTTGTTTGGGCGACCTGAACATTCTACGACTTCTGCTCTTTTCTTGCACTTTTTCATTTTGAGCGTTCGTTTGACCGGAAGTGTTTTTTTTTTTTTTTTTTTTGGCTGTTCGGGCGTCAGGAGCACTGCTACTTTTTTCTCACAAAGAGCATGAACTTCCGGCTCTTGCTGTCGAGGAAGAGCAGAGGAGTAGTGAGATCGAGAGCAAGGAAAAAAGACGCCAAATTTGTATGTTTATAGTCTGGACTACGAGATAGTGCTAGTTTTGGTTCAAAATATTTTATGTCACGTTTATTTATTTAAGAATATGTTTGGCCATCCTCTGAGAACTGCTGTACGGCATGTAAATGTAATTGTAGATAATGGTGAAAATATTGCGTTCGTCCTTGAAGGCAAGTGTTAAAATGACAGTCGCAGTGATTATTAAATACTTGTCATAACTAATCGCAGACCACTTTAACGTGCCAAGCAATAAAACTGATGCTGAGATATCCCTAATAACCAATAACATTGGCAATAACTTAATTATTGTTTTATCAGGCATCGCAAGGTTAGTGTTATGTCGAAATTACGACTGTCATTGCATATCCCATTTTACAATATTTGATGCTAGTAGGGTTATCAAACATCCCCGTTTAACCGGACATGCCCTTTTTTGCCGCCTCGAAACTGTCTGTCACCCTACAATGCCATTCTCAATAAAGTTGAAAATTACATATTGACGATGTTGTCATCAGCTGATAAGTAGTAAACAGTTCCGTGACTTTTGAAGTTCGGTTGGTAGCAGAAAAGAGCAGTGCACTTTTTGCTCTTTCCTGCTCTCAGAAATTCTCAACTTGTGTTTTAATATAAAACTATTTTATCTGCAAACTTATTTTTAATCCATCAGGGAAAAAAATATAAATTTTCGTGTGATAGTGTGTTTATCGTGTAAACCCTGTTTCTGTGTTCGGTAGATAAAACTTCAGAGCAATTTCAAATTGCGTTTGTGTTAACAATTTCGCTCTATTTACCACCACACTTTACAGAAATTCGTAGTACGTTCGTTATTTTAAAAACAATTTACTCTCCGAGCATGTTTGTGCATTTTTTCCGATATATACAAAGTGATGTGGGATTAAGCGCCACGCTTCGACGTAAGTTGATTATTTTGAAACAAATAATTTGGGGAAGTATTTTCTATCGTTAATTACTTTCTTGCAGAGCATTATATATTTTACTTATCAGAATAGATGTACGCTATTGTGTCTTGCTTTAAATTGTAGGTTGTATTCGGAGAGCTCTTGGTGCCATTTACATTGCATCTGTTTAACATTCAAAATGTGAGTTTGGAAAATATTTATTTGTCTGGCTCAATCGTGTAAGGGATGTAAAATTTGTATGTGTAAACTTGTCACTGTGTTTAGGAAGACTGCCGTTTAGTTAAAGTAACTTAAAGGGACATTTTGCTTTCTTAATTAATTCATTTAGTAGTCGCATCATTTCTTTTTACGTGTGGATTACATATCTAAAATTCATCCTTGCCAGTCTCACAGGCAGGCGGACGTGTAAGGTATGTGCGAGAGGCGTCATATATATCTTGTTCGTCTAATTTATAGGGACTTTTTGTTGTAGATTGTTAATTCCACACTCATGTAATTGTCATTGTTTAGTGAGTTTGCACTTGTTTAGTGAGTTTGCACAGCAGATGTTATTCACATAGCTAAAATTTTCTCTCGTGTAAATTATACTTCTAAGTTTGAGACTCACATTACGTTAGATTCCATACTGGAGTAATTGCACTTATCATTCACTTAGTCGTTTGAAATTTGCGATTCGATACATGTAATTTATTCATATGTAGAACACTCTGAAATTCTCTCGTGTGTTAAATATATATGTCAAAATCGCCTATCTATCACCAACATCCCTACAAACACATCAAAATCAGAAAAAATAAGAAAAATTACCCTTAGCACACTCTTGCACTCAACTCAATACCTATATAAGACGTTGCAACCCACCACTCTGGTCAGTAACCTTCAGAAAACCACAGCGTCAACATCGTACAGAGCTCCCCACAAAAGGAAAGAAAGAAAGAATGACAAAATTTAGAAAAAAATCCAATTAAAAATTTACCCTTTCAATACATTTAACCATTTAAATAAATGTAACCCTTTCATTTTTGATCGGAACAAGATCGGATTACGGATTTTAACCTTTTCAATCAAATCGATAATCCACCAATTAATTCCAAAGAATCAAAAGAGGAGTAGAACCCCCCCCCCCCCCCCCTCCCCTCCCCCCTGCTATAGTACTTGTATAAAACACGAAACACTGGCTTCAATGGACATGTATTTTAACATTACACGCACAGTAAAGCGTCAAGTTTTAGAACTATTTTTACCAATTCGCTGCCAATTTAACTGGTTGCATGCACGCCATTGTGTACTGTAGCATGTGTGTAGCTATGGGCTGTATTTTTTTTTCCTAAGTTTGATTTCAGAAGTGCTTCCTTTACCGATATTTACTGTGTAAATATTGGTACCTCAACACCTATGAATCATATGATTAAGATAGTAATTTATTATTTTTGCTATAGCATTTTCGCTGTAATTGCAGTCAGTAGTGTAACAGAAGTAAATAGTAATATTGTGAACGTAAAGCTATATTTAATTTATTTACAATTATAGAATCAGATAATTGAATTTCGATCATTTTACTCAAACTGAGCCTTCCATCATGTTACGTAAATGTGTAACGATACCCGGCAACGAAACTCGTGCCATACATATAAAGATACAGGCTGTTGCATTTTTCTATGCCTGAGCTACTTTTTTCCTATTAACCATTTTTTTAATCCTTCCAGCACTTTTTAAAATGAATATTTCCATGAAAGTAATACACACAGTGTGTATATTTCACCAGACTAAAAAGTTAACGCCTAAGGCTACAATAAAATATACTTATTGATGGGGATAGGAAAAATTCGCGAATTCATTTCGGAACAAGATAGAACACCTTCGCAATTGGATCACAGCTTATTAGACCCTCCCTGCAAGTCTCTGAGCCAATAGCAGACTTGGAAGGAAACACCTTGCTAATCCCATAACTGCCAGATGCGGGGCAACAGCCAATGAACACATAACTGAGGCTCCAGTATGCAGGGGACAGGAGTCTAGCCTGCAGGTCACTGAACTCGCGAAATTATTATATCCCTACTTATTGACTACTATTCCAAATGAGAGGGCTTCAACAAGTGCTCACTTTACCGTGAATAACCTATAGTAATGCCTACTGCCTGTCGCGTCGTTGACTGAGGGGAGTTCTCCCTTGTTTCCGTTTTAGACTGCTGACGGCGGCACAAATCGCAATTATCTGGATGGATGACGGATATGAAAGGAAGCGGACAGCTCGGAGAAGCGTGGACACGTAATCCATCAGAGCTTTCAGGTTTCACGTACGTAACAGAGAATTCTCTGAAGGGCAGATCAGAACAAGCCACAGTCGGAACACGTGTTACCGTTGTAAATTTCGGACGTACATAATACAAACCCTCAACCTCAAGTAGGCTATGTCCATGTAATAATCCTAACTATATTTGCTGGAGATTTACACATTATTTTAATATCGTTAATCTTTCTGGTTAACTTTTTATTTGTGATTACTAAATGCGAAAACTTTACTAGAATGTATTTCGATAAAATTTAATAGCAGAAGGAAATAGCCGACTTTGGCACATCGGCGTTCAGCGTAGAAGCTGTTAATGCTCTGTCATTCCGGTCCCTCGGCGGCCATCTTGTCCGCCATGTTGAATATCGGTAACATTGACCTTGGCCTTTGACCTTGACCCTATAACATTTAACATTGAAAACCCCAAAAATTCTAAAAATTCTAAAAAAAATATCGTTAATATATTTAAAATTTATTTTTAAATTGTTTAAATTGTTAAAACAATTTTTAAAAAATTATTTAAAAATTATGAAAACATTGATGTACTGCAGTTTGGGCCTCCACGAAACATTGACATTAACCAACCCAGACCCTGCCACGATTCTTGGACGTTGCTGGCACGATAGTGGATGATCATCCTGAAACTTTGATTTTGTAGGAAGTACACTCGTACGCTGCCGAGAAAGAGACTGTATACGACGGATTTTGGCAGGGGTGAAGGTCCTACAGCTATACAGATTCTTGCATGCCTCTGCAAGTTATCGCGCCTAGCAAATGCCATGCCACATTTTAAACACTTATATGTCACTCGATCTGCATTATTCGAACATTCATACTTCCCGTGTCTTCGAACACATTTGGTGAATGTAAACGAAGTGTTACATTAGCGTAACGGGTCCTGAGGTAACGCCTTTGCAAATTAGATAGGAGGTAAGTATACAAATTTAAAAAAAATGAGGTTACATATTACATATTCCTCCTGACTAGCTGGCCCAAACCAATAATCCAAATTTGAGCAAATTTGTAATTTCGCGGGAAAATATATGTGTATTACGTACACGCTTGATAATATCCTGCGGCCTGATGTAATTAAATATCTGAACTTACCAGTCAGAATGCAACACGACGAGGAGTGAGATAGCGATATGTCAACTCTGGCATCAGACGAGAAACTGTACCAAGGGTCGACATTGTTCCCATTATATACTTCCCCCACACCAGCATGCTCTGGCAGTGGTACGGGATTGAGTGAGGGTGAATAATTGGTCGGACTAAAGTGAAGGGGTGAGGGGTAACAGAATGAATAATCAATTTAAATGGCAATTTAATTAGCATTAAAACGAAGATTGTTTATTTATCGGTTTTAATTAAAGTTTTTAATACAAAAAGAAATATCGACTTAATAAATTACGCATGTAGGTATACCGCTGATGGGAAAAATTATTTTTAAATAGGATGAAAAATTACAGATTTTCCTATGTCTATAAATATGAGAGCCGACAGCTCATTTCGCAGCTAAATCGTCAGAATGAGCGGGTAGCGAAATCTCACCTGGCAGTGAGATCGAGAAATTAACGCCACATATGTATTGAAAATATAATCCAATATGGACAGCGCCGACAGCACCACCTATACTTTAAAAACATAAACAAATATGGCTGCCACCTGGCGGCTAAATCGCCAGCTCGCCTGGTGAGTAAATTAATACACTAGCGTCATCATGGTTATGTAAAAGTAAACATATGAAATCCAAAATGGTGGCCTCAGCAATGTATAAAAAATGACAAACGAAAAAAATCACCAGGATGGCTGCTTTCGACAGAATGAGCAAAGGAAGGGGAGTTACGGTGATGGGTTTTTTGATGGAGGGGGGGGGGGCGAAAGATCATGAGTAATTGGTGTAGGTGGAGAGTAGTCAAGCAAACATGAGTAATTAGCCAATGAGAATCATTGGTTAAGCAATTTAATATATTGGAAGGGGATCGAACGAAGTGCTTAATTAGCCAATGAGAATCACGGTTGGGGGTTGCGGGGATGGAGCGACCGCCACTAATTGGTCGAGAGTTAACTCGCCAATGGGAATCATTGGTAAGGGTGAGTAATTAATGAACCAACGAGAAACATAGGTAGGAGTGCGTCAATTGGGCAAATAAATATATTGGAAAGAGAGAGTGGTGGAAGGCAGTCGTTTGCTGGGTGTGGTACATTTTTAGTAGTAATTTCTTACTATTTTTTTTTATTTTTAAATAATTTTTACATACTTTTTGGTATTTTTAAATTTTTTCGATTTTCAAGAGCAAAGGTCACCGTGGTTAAGGTCAAATGTCATCCAACATGGCGGACAATATGGCCGCCGGGGGACCGTAATGACAGAGCATGAACAGCTCCGAGCTCCGACGCCGAACGCCGATGTGCCAAAGTTGGCTACTTCCCTATACTTTAAATTATTTTACATCCAGTGTGTTTTCTTTAAATGTGTACTTGGATAATTTACACCAACCCAAATTCTGTTTCTGTAATAATTTTATCCTTGAATGTGCCTTTTATCTAATAAATTCCTAGTAGCTTGCTATTGATATGCAATGTTCGGTTTCACCTGAATACACTTCTTCCGTTTATCGGAAAAACGTAAATGAATCTAATACAAGTATGTGTGATTTATTTCAACTTCGACCACTTTAGATAAAAACTTCTAACGCATAAATTTTAAAACAGAATCACGGTATAGTTATAATTGTTTAAGTTATACATTTATTCGCGTCTTCCTTCTTAAACATTTCATCGTGAAGATAATACAAAGATGTATTGTATAAGATTGTGGTCCTAGTAATTTCCCCTTCCTTGCGCAACGAAAATATTTTTGTTGAGCCAAGCTGCTGAGGATAAATGGGCTTGTAATGGAGAATCATAAATTGCATTCTTTTAATAAATTAAAAAATAAAATAAAATATCGTACAGTCCAATGTTTAACGACAGAGAAATATTTATCTAGTTTTAAGGGCTGAATAAATCTACAGATTTGTGACTACTAACACGTAAGAATTTTCACGATCGACAATTGATTAGCGATAAAAATAAAATGCAAATGTTAATCGCAATTTTTAACGCTTTAGAAACCGAAATTGTTCACTAATACATATCTCGTAACTTTTATAAATCAAGACTACAAAACGTGAAAGACTGTTCACGGTAAAATGAGAACTTTTGGAAGCCCTGCTTAAAATCAACTTGTATACACGTTACATATTCATCCTCCTTATGTAAAGTTAACACAGGCAAGGGTCTCATTACATAGCTATGCGTCGGTCCAATGAAACTGTGAAATTATAAGAAAAGTAAATATTTTTCACACCTGCTCCTTTCTACACTACGATACATAATAAAACAAAATGCGAAATAAATATTTTAAGTTATCACAGATGGTTACCTAATTAATTTTATTTGACGCTAAGTTATAGAACTACATTCCATCCATCTTTACCAACTTTACCGTGCGCATATCACTCAGTGAGCGCGTTAAAATATATGCAGGTAGGAGCAGTGAATTTTTTCTAAGGTTGATTTCAAAAGTGCTCATTTTATCGTGAACAGCTTATAACACAAAAATCTGTTAACAGGTGATATTTTAGACCACTTTCAAATGCGTCCATGCGTGAAGCCTCTGCACAGACCAGTTTCTGAACTCCCTGTTTTTTTTTCCAGTAACACGTTGCCGGCTCGTGAAAAACCTGCAGGAGCTGCTGAGCAGATGGTCGAGTTCTCAGACGTCCGGGAGGTGCCCGCGCTCGTTGATGTTACATTTCTCTGACAGATGGCACTGGTGTCGTTAGTGCGGCGAGAGATTTAGCATGAGCACATTTATTGTCGCAACTCCCAAACAAAAAAAAAAAAAAAGTCACCGCGGAATCTAGTTTCAGTGTTGCAAGCTCGAAGTGTGAGCCCTCGTCAAGAACAAATATCTGTGCTCGGTTTTAGCACACTCCTTAAATCAACTACGTAATTGTTTACAGGAATTACAAACCGCAAGTGTTTTAAAGAGAGTAACAAATCCACTTCCTAACGAATGGTATCTCGTTGGCCCCGGCTAGTTAATAAATTATTACGAAAAATTCCACGGGTTTTTTTTTAGTGTATCAGCAGTAGAACCCGAAAATTATTTTACATTTTCATAGGCTCAGTTAAATTTAATTATCTTCAAAAGCAGTTCTTCTGTCTTACGATGGTTTCGAATAGACAAATACCGTCCTTTTTCTCAATCCTGTCCTATTCCTTTACCAAGAACTTCAATTTTTTTTTTATCACGAAGTTTTCCAGCTTTTTCTTCCCTGTCTCTCGCTCCTTTCATCATTCCAAAACACTGCAAAAATAAAGATCGATTTCAAAATGGCATACAGAGAAAGAACATTCCATTAAACAAATTGTATACCACACTGCTAGTCTAAATGCAATTTCAGCAAAAATAGGATGTGACTTAGATACCACATGCATTTTGAACCTTCAAATGAAAATGTCTTGCCATTGCAACCTTTGAAAAAAAAAATTCAATGTCTTAACCTGCATATATTTTAACGGGTACACAAAGTGCAATGCGCCCAGCAAGTTTGGTAACGACGGAAAGTACTCCCATGTCTTAATTTTGAATTTAAAGTGTCAGGTAAACTGTTTTGAGTACTGAATTTATTTATTTACTTTTCTAATAATTTCACCGTTTCACTCGACCGATGCATGAATAAAGTAATCCACCCCACGGATATGTTAGTGCATCTATTGATGCTTAATAATCGTATAAATTAATAAATAAAACAATTCAACAGAAAAATGAAAAGTAAAGATGTAAAACTTGAAATATTTGTTTGCATGCGTTGCCCAGTGTTTGCAATACATCTATTTAAAAGTATACCAACTTTACTAGTTGTCACATTAGCTGAGGTATGACGGTGTCACAATACAACCCCGTTTCAAAACATCGCAACGGACTACAGTGTTCGTTTCCACGGGAAATAACCGCCTACTCTTACACGGCAATATTGCAATTTAGCCTAAATTTGCTGTCAGCTTACCTGGTTCTTCAATGTCTGGACGTATTGGGCGGCTACAACGAGGCGTGATTCGTCCTGCTAAAATTTTCGTCCCGGCCCAGCACGGTAGAATTCAGCAGCTTTCATGGACACGTATGGCGCACTTGGTGGCAGACTCGATTCTGTTTTGGTAGCTGATTTCACCGCCGCCGGTGGTGGATGGAGGCACCTCCTTTAGGGTTACGGCCATTTGCTCCAGTTGAGCGCTGGCGATGTCTACTCCCCTTGCTGCGCATGCGTGCAGGGGTGCCAACTTCGGAAAAATATGGCTGCCCACAAAGTTACTTCCTTCAAGCTCGTCTGGTCACCGGAAGTGTGTCGACGTGGTGGTGACGTAGATCGCCATAACTGGACATGTTTGCTAGGATTCGTCGCCAATTCAAGATCCACCGTTAAGGCGCAAATGAACAGTTTGTCCCAATAAAGCCATGTGTTTTTCAATTGACCAATTCTTTTTTTTTTTTTGTGATTTGGCTCTGATTGGCCATAATTTATGTGTAATTCTCTAAGGGGCAATGATCTTAACTGTATATAGAATGGAGTGCACGAGCTCAGTTCGGGGTCGATCATCACCCCGAAGGAGCTCCACTTACACTGAGTTAAGTAACCCAAAACTTAATACATAATGTTATAACTTTAAACTTATGCCTTCATGGCTGGGTTAGGTCAGGCACACATGGTGTCCTTATAATTCAAGTGCATGCCATGATGGCGGAAATTTCCATGAGAATACTTTGAATTTGGCATTTTGGAAAAAAAAAACATAGTATATAAATCAGCATCAAAGTTGCCTGCCAAAAACTTTTATAATATGGTTTTTTTTAACATTTTTATGTTTTACCCGAAACTAATGAAAATATATATCTTCATGACCGCTATGTAAATTAGAAAATTAATGTGCAGTTTTCTCAGATTTTGGCCTTTGTTCGGCCATAAGGCCAGTAATTTCTAGTAAATGTTTTGAGAGGTTCCAAATATAAACGGAATTTAGTAAAAAATAAAAATGAATTCTAGTACTCCAAAACTTTTGACCGCTGTTCAGCCATATAGCCAGTTCATTAACTTATTATCAAGTATCCATTTAATAAGGAATCAGATAAACATATAAAATGTTGGAACTAACATTGTCAAATAAAGAGACTTTTGTGTTTAGCCTATGTTGGCTATGTTAAGTCATAATATTAGACAACCAAATTCATTTTTATGGCTAGCTGTAACCTGTGAGTTTGGCTACACAATCGATATTACTTTTGTAGCAAAATTAACTTTGTTCAAACTATTATTGATGTCATAAATGGTAATTGTACTTTAAAGGCCAAATAATCTCAATTGTGGGTTCTTGTAAAATCAAATAAATTTTGAGGAAACATTATATTTGTTACTGCATATAACTAAAAATTTTCTATGTGGGCCAAAATAATATGTATTTAGTCTGACCATTATTTATAGCTGTTGCACTCTTTTGCATTAACGTTGGCATCAGGGGCGAATTCTCCATGAATGCAATACAATGCATTCAGTGCATGCTTTAATATAATTCAAACACGAACATATTTACTAACCATATACTTCCCATTTTTCTTTTCAATTGAAAATCAATTTTCGTTTCCTCGCTACACATGAGACTGGATTGCACGCCTCAGGTTAATAGTTACTCAAAGACTCGCGGCAAGGCACTAAGGGAAGATGCACGCAGTGCGTGTTTCGATAATCGATAGTAATAGTTCCCTAAAATGCTGAGGCATAGCGCTGTGGTATTCTCAACACTTTTCCAGCTGGTGTGACGTCACAGTAAGCTTCCAGGAAATGTGGCAAATGCATGCACAAGGAGACATCGCATTCCGCGTGCTAGCGAGCGAGTTTATATCTTCACATTCAATTTTTAGTGATTGATTGTTTACGTGTTCTACTGTTAATATTGATTTTGTATTTTAAACAGTAGTTTCGCAAGAATAATGGTGACTGTTAAAGTGCCATTGTAATAAGTTTATTTAATAAATCGTTTCAGTTATGCTCTTTTAGTGAGAAATTAGAACTTGTTAAAAATTGGAGACATATGCCCGCTCTCAGCGATTTAAAGACAGAGAACAAAGTCAGAAACTTTGTACGAACATTTTATCCTGACCTTTACAAAAATTAAAGAATGATTACTTATAAAGAAATGGTAAGTGTTACAATGGAAATAATTCTTGAAAATGTAAAACTGAAAAGAAATTATGTTTTCTGAACATTCAGAAGTAATTTTACTTTTTAATTACGTTTTTAGACAGGCAAATATTAACATTTTAAACAGATTTTAAATTATTATTGGCAATAAGAATAAATTTAACTCTGCCTTAGCCCTAATTTAAGTAATGTACTATTGGCGAATTGAATTTTTTGTGAATTTTGGGTTTTAAATGAACTTTAAACTTTTCAACTTTAAATTTAACATTATTTGATTTGACCAGTGAATATCGCTATTTGACACCTGAATTTATGTTTTTACTTTCTCTGATTTGGAAAATTAAAACGGTTTTGTTTAAAAAAATTGGTTACAAGACTTTCTCTAAATTAATGCCACACTAACACTACATGTTACCCTAGGGATTAATTATTTTATTTTCTTCATCTTACAAGCTGAAGTTTCTTGTCTATGATTTTTCTTAATTTAAAGTGTCACTTATGATTTTATTTAGGGTTTAATTATGTTCAGTGATGTGTCGAGGTATTTCAGTGTGGTGATTTATATATTTTTGTATTACTTAAGTACTTCAATTTTCTTCAGGATTGGCAGTTTACAGATCTTTTTACACTTTACTTACACCTACGAGAGGAAACTATCTAAATCTGAAGAAGCTTTTTGAGCTTTATATGGGGTATACTTTAAGGTTGCTGATTATCTTGTGTTTCAAAGCAACCCAGATGAAGGTTTAGAGAAGCTTTTATTGTTACTTTATTATTATTAATATTTAATTCCTATGTGCAAAGCGAAGTGCCAAAGTAAGTTACGTGTTGCATGCATTGCCAAAAAATTCAGGATACGCCCCTGATTGGCATAATAAATTATATACATTGGCCGAAATAATGTTTGTAAACGTAAAAGGCCTGAGGCAAACTCAAAATATTTTTGTATCCAGGTTTTCCTTAAATGAAAAAAAGGAAAATTTTAATTGACACTGTGAAAAATTTCTAGTTAATTTTAAAAATAAATTGTTGTATACTAAATTCTGAATTTGTTGGAAACTGAGTTTAATATAAACATCGTATGAAAAAAAGAATGATTAAAAGAAAATACTCAAATCATATTTTATGTGTTCTTTGTTCATGTCATAAGTTCTCAATATATGTTGCACTTTATGAGCCCTGTTAAATGAGTGTTTCTTCTAAACCTGTTGGAAATTTTAATATTTTCTGGAAATCCAATTTTTCTGCGTCTTTGAGTTTAAGGGCGTAACAGAAGTTACTAAAGCGTAGCGTGCGGACGCAGGTGATCTGGGTTCGAAACTCGGTCGAACTTGGAATTTTTTTATATCAGCCCAAACTGTTTAATGTGCGCAGAGCCAAACAAATCATTAGTTGCACAAACCAAATCTTTGTCTGGGGAAAACCAAATGAAAACAACAAAATATTTCATTGCCCCTATACAAACAAATAATTTGTTTGTTTTGGGCAGTCTCTGTATTTCCACTTACCATTATCCTATTGGTCCTGGCTACACCGGACACGCCTACTGTACTCTGCAACGTTTATTATTGGCTGGCCGTCGACCAATGAAGTCACGCGTTGGATGTGTACTAATTAATGTATTGCGATAGAGGTAACACGTTTTAGAATCCACCGTGTTCGTTTGAAAAATTATTAAAAAGGACAGTTTTATTCTTACAAACTTAAATGTTAACCAGTTGTCATTTTTTACTTAGATTCCGAAAAGTCTAGAGAAATAGCAAAACTATAAAAGTATGAGCTTTGCCTTCAAGAGCAAATACATTTCCATAAAAACGTAGCCCCGAGTATACAGGATGATTCTCAATTAGACCGACAAACTTCGGGAGGTGAGTCTTTATGAAAAAGTAAAAGGAGAACATATATGACACTTTATACCTAAACCGAATATTAAGGGAAGTATGAGCATTAAAAAAGAAAAAAAATTTAAGCCGTATTTGTGCAAAATATCGGCTCTTACGTTGAAGGTCCCGATAACATGCAAATAATGTTCCGAGAGATGTCATTGTATTTTACTTCGTTACCGATATTTTGCACAAATACGGTTGTTTTTTTTTTTTTTTTTTTTTTTTTTTTTTTTTTTTTTTTTTTTTTTTTTTAAAAAAAAGCCCCACACCTCTCTTAATATTCGGTTGAGGTATAAAGTGTCACATATGTTTTCCTTTTACTTTTTCATGAAGAATCAACTCCCGAAGTTTGTAGGTATAATCGCGAATCACCCTGTATACGTGCAAACTCATCAAAGGGTTAAGAGTTGCAAATAAACACGGTACATTTACATGTATAGGCTGTTCACGGTAAAGTGAGCACTTTTTAAGGCCCTGCTGAATTTTTCCTTTTGACAGATTTCTGTTTTCCCATCATTTTTTAATGCAAACATTGCCTTCTGAGAAACAAACGCTGTGTATAATTTTCTTCACTCCCCAAATTTAGTATCTGAAACTGCAATGAATTAAATTTATTAGTGATTGATGCCAGTTAGAAGTGCCTTAAAAAGTGCTTGCTTTGCCGTGAATAGCCTATAGGTGAAAACCACGCGAGTGAATGATAACGCAAGGCTGCACGCCCAGCTTCAGACCCGCACATCAGTTCCCACGCTGGTGTGAACGATGCGCCCACGCGACCAGCGACCTCGTTCTCTCCGGAGTGCGGGTCGTTTAAGGCTGCTCACGTGTACACTTCCTCAGCGCATACACACACGCGAGCCATCACTATAAGCTGTTCATGATTAAGTGAGCACTTTTTAAGGCCCTCCCAACAGACATTAACCGCTAATAAATATATCTTATTATAGCATCAGACATTAAATTTTTATGACGGTGAAAAGTATACACTGTGTTTATTGGTCACATTGCAATGGTTATATTAAAAAGCAGCAGGAAGATGGAAATTGGATAAAAGGAAACATTCATTAGGGCCTTAAAAAGTGCTCACTTTACCGTGAACTGCCTATAACCACATGTGTGGGATTCACTATCTCCCCTCCACGTCTGACAGTTTGACAGCCTGCCAGCTCTCTCGCTCAGCTAGCGCGAGGCGGGCAAAGGCTGTTCGCGGTAAACTGAGCACTTTTAAAAGCCCTGCTTAAAAGGCCAGGCTTCACCATGCATGGGAGTAAATGGAATTAAGTGCTAAATTCGGACAAAGATCTCTGAGTAATTTTTTGTGATATTATTTTCAACTAAAGATTTTTTGTTAGAGATTGAACGCTTCTAGATTTCTAAACAGTTCAAATTTTAATATTTTAACTATAAATGCACTTTTTCATTATTTATAAAATGTAACAATTTTATAAATAATAAAAAAGTGCTTTTAAAATTTTTTAAAAATCTAACTTTTGGGCTGTTTACATATATAGATACGTTTAATGTCTAACAAAAAATCTTTAGTTGAAAATACTACCGCAAAAACGACTGAGATAATTTTGTCCGAATTTAGCATTTAACTCCCTATACGCCCAGGCATAGTGAAGCCTGGCCTTAAGGTTGAAGTAAAGCAACTGCCTATGGAGCACTGCACAAGACTATACAACCTGAAGAACTCATTAAAAAAAGTAGTACAGACACCACGAACTGTCAGAAAAGTGCGATTTATACTGTATGTGAATGAAGAATGTACATATTTTCCAACATTATAAAATATTTTACTAAAATATATATTTTTAAATGTAAAAAATAAATTGATCGGTATTGTCCGCATTTCTAACCAAATTTGAGCGCATTTCAATTCTGGATACTATGACTGCGTGCAAGAAAACTGTGATAATAATATAGGAAATCATTTTTTAAATTGATTTTATGTGCGTCCATTTGTCGCAAACGTTTATGGCTGAAACTGACGAAAGCCAATTTAATTATAACAGTAGATTAGCAGCAGTAAAAATATAAATTAGAGGGCTTAAAATTTCAAACTGCACAATACTCACACTGATCACCAACCAAATTATTAACCTCATGGATGAGAGGCAGAAAAGCATCCTACTGTATCACACAATTTTAAAATACCCTGCAATAGATTCCCGAGTTGCATGGTGATGCTTATAAATATAGGCTGTTCACGATAAAGTAAGCACTTTTTAAGGCCCTTATAAATTTTTCCTTTTACCCAATTCCCATCTTCCTGCTGCTTCTTAATATAAACATTGCAATATGAGCAATAAACACAGTGTATACGCTTCACCACCGTCAAAATGTAATGCCTGAGGCTCTTGCAATAATATATATTTATTAGCAGTTAATGCCTGTTGCGAGGGCCTTAAACAGTGGTCACTTTATCGTGAACGGCCTATGATGAGCATACATAAAAGCAACCTACACTTCCCTGTCCGATGACAAATGTTAAGGTGCTTGCAATACCATTATAAAAAGAAAATAAACGTTAATGTTGACTAGCTAACACGCAGAAACGTTTCGTATAAATTTTGGTGTAAACGCATCACAACCAGGATGAATCTTAGGAATCTCGATGTTCTCCTGGTCGCCAAAGCAAAATATGGGTCAACATCTCACATGCACAGGTATAACACGTGAAAGTTAACTTGTTTTAGATTAGTTATTTTCGTATGTGGTTGCACTGACTCTAGGCCGTTCACGACAAAGTGAGCACTTTTGAAACCTTAGTTACTTTTTTCTTTCAACCAATCTATATCCTTCCTGCCATGTGAGTAATAAACACAGTGTATACATTCACCGTACCCAAACCAAAAGTCCGAGGCCACAATTAAATGTATTTATTGGTTATTATGTCCGATGAAACAGCTTCAAAAAGTGCTCACTTGACCGTGAACGGCCACTAGTTGGGTGGCAGTGGTTTGAGCTGTCGCTCAGAAAAGGAGTCTCAATTCCTGCATCGAGTCTGGGTTGGGCTAAGCTCAAAATAGATTCGCCTGATCACAAAATATTTTCTTGTGTATCAACAAACTCATTAGAATGCTTCCTTGGCCAAACAAAACTTGAAATAATACAAAACTGATATTGTTCGGCTAACAATATGCAGATTCCCTTTAACGAAACCGAAAATGTATCTGAAACGTAAATCATTCAGGTTTTTTTTTTTTTTATGCCACGAGCAAATTAGGATTCTGTTAGCTGCAACATACATTTTCTTCAGGAAACGGTATACTAAAATAATAATAATAATTGTGAAAAACTATTACCGTTCCCGAACAACGTATGTTCGAGCATTTGGTAACAAACTTGAAAAACAAATGTTCGAAACTTATTTATGGAAAACCCTGCTCAACGGATTCGCAATATGTTTCCTTGAAAGTACGACAATCACTTCTGACAGCTGTGTAACACTGACAACAGTGTTTTCGGAATGCTAATGGAATGCGCGCGAAAGTTGTGTAGACGACCGGAATTAACGTTTACTGCAAAGTTCCCAACGACTTCCGATGACGGGACCGACGTCTGAAATGTCACGTCACGGTTGCACAACGCATGACCACGGAGTGCCGAATTGATTTCCAACCTCAAGTGTTGTGATCTTTAATCGCATGGTGTTAACTGTACTAGTGCCGAGCATGCGTCTTGCGACCGGCGAACAAGCTGCTGCATGTTCTTCGAATGTCAGAGCGTCGACCACTCACATGTGAGATATGCGGAAACTTCCAACAAGTCGGATCACCTTTCAAGGATGTACGCTGCTCAAAACACCCGCCATTGATTCTCGGTCGCGTACAGTGCAGACCATAAATATCCAGTGCGTGCAACCACGTCTGGCGACTGGACGGGTTAGAAATACAGAGGCGAAACAGCTGTCGCACGAGCCAGCAAAATGGCGTCGCTGGCTAGAGAAATGTTGGAATGCCAACCGGCATCTTACAACTAACTCCCACGCAACTCGGCAACCCTGACGACAAGCGGACTATGCATTCTGCGACACGACGCAAGCTGCTAGAACCTCGTCTAGTGTGCGAAGCCATGAACAAAGGTGGAGTAATAATCTACACGCGGTTTATCCACACTTTTTAAATCTAAACTTTGAAATATCACCCCATGCATGACGTATCTAGTTGTTTCCTAAATATCCCACATATTAGAAGCGTTCTATACTTCTGTTAACGTTAGAGTGCCTTCTTTTTCGTTCAACTGAATTTTTCACTTATATTTTATCAATAAATTATAATACTTCATGTATTATTAATATTAATAAAAACAGTGATAAAATAGGTGTGTCGGTAATGCCTAGTAAGAAATAGTTCTTATGCAAAATATTACTACACTGAGTGCGCTCGGTTAAGCTTAGTTTGCACGAGGCGGAGTAATATCCTGGAAATAGAACTTAAGCAGGGCTTCCTAAAGTTGGAAGTAACCGTGAATGGACTACAGGATGTTGCAAACTTGCATAACAATACTCCGGGGAAACATTCCTCACATCTGGAGGATGAAAAAATGCTATAAGGACCAAGGTCCGCAAACGCTTCGTTTCTTTACTACAACTCGTAATACAAAACGTGCAGTGCATGGCCCGCGGGCTGGATCATGTTACTGCGGAATGCCATCGCAGCGTTCGTTTGCATGATACACGACACCTCGCACCACGGCTCTACGCGTAGAACAGTAGGAACTGCACGGGAATTGGTTACACATGTGTGAAAGTTTATCGTCGGCACTAAAGGAAATGTTCGAATTGCCCTCCTTCAGCACAAACACATGCACGAACCCACCGTTGCATGGATACCCCGGATGCGTTGATGAATCCCTGGGGAATTCTTTATTGTTTCGCAACCCGCTACAATACGGTTACGGAGATTGCCCACATCGTCCACTGGGGTAGCATACACAAGTGCCTTTAAATATCCCCACAAATAAAAGTCTACTGGCTTCAAATCAGGGCTCCTCGGGGGCTAGTACAGGGCTGCCAATTACAGCTGCGATGGCGTTCCACAGTAACATGATCCAGGCCGTGGGCCATACACGTTATGTATTATGGGCTGTAGTAAAGAAACAAAGTGTTTGCGGGCCTACATTCGTATATGATATTTCGTCCTCCAGATGTGAGAAATGTTTCCCCGAAGTATTGTCATGCAACTTTGCAACAACCCGTATAGCATTGCAAGCGGGCCTGTGCGTAAACCAGGAGCTGCGAAGTAACGTAGCGGATGAGACGGGCGGGCGCGTGCAAGAGTGCGCCGCTGGGCGGATGAACGACTGCTCTCCCAGCATGGAGCTGTGTGGTCGCCTCCAGGTGGTCTCTTCCCACGCAGGCCACATGCGGTCCAAGGTCGCCTCTGGAGCGCGCGCCGCGTGGGGGAAGCCCCCCGACCCAGTAACGTGCTCTTTGCTGCTGTCCCACACTCTTGCCGCGCGTCACGCTGGGGCGTGCGAGATCGTGCGCCAACGTCAAGGTTAGTAACCCAAGATGCGGACGGCGACTTACAAAAGCAAGCCGACGCGTGCCGTCGCGTCGCCGCGATAAGCATATCGCGAACCGTTCGCCCCCGACCTTCAACGGATTGAATTCCTTCCGTTAGCTTTGAAAAAAGTGCTGATCAAAGCCCGTGGTTCTCGCGGTGATACTCGGAGTGCCGGGAACCTTCTAGATCGGGCCGGCGAGGCTACTTGGGCTGCGACGGGCTTCCGAGCCGACAGTTGAGAGTTAGGAGGGCTGTGCTACCTTAAGGAGAACAGTGTATGAAAGCAGTATATTTACTCGATTTTCGATAAATATAAGTCGTTTTGCAAAGGGTTTATCGACATTTTTGACTCGACAAGACGCAAAATAATAATTTTCAAAACCTTTTTAAGTTGTTAGATATTCACTGCCGTCATTACTCTCGGAGCACTGTTGGAAGAAAAGTAAGAATTGTTTTATTTCTTATCTTCAATCAGTGCTCCAAGAATAACGAATTTGAAACAATGTAAGAAGGCGCTCAAAATTGTTATCTAAGTCTTGTCGAGCCAATTTTTTTTTTAAATCCGCTGTAGTATAAGTTATGACAAACATTATATAAATATACGGTTTGCGTGCACCATTCCCCTCAAGCGACAGGTGTGCGAAGATAGAGAAGCTACGAGCCAGCAGCGCGACGAGCGGGAGTAAAGTCTGCGACTGCAAGCATCGCTACAGTGAAGAGTGCGACTGAGGGGCGGGACTACTGGACTGGATGCGTGAGTGACAGGCATTTCGGATGACAGAAACAGACAGATGATATATGTGTAAATGATGAATGAAAATTAACCCGTTCAATCTCCGTGTCCATGATGGAGGACATGTTGCACGTGGGGGATATTTATGGCCAGAACTGTACACAACAAGGCATCAGTGGACGATTTTTGAGCATCTATATGATGAGAAATTTGATTGGTTGAAGTTTCTCCGCCTCACATTTGTGAATGGTTAATTATGACATTAAATAACACGCAACAAGTCGTTTACTGGCTGCGAGGAGCACACTCGATGCAGGTACAGGACGCGTCATAAAATTAAACTATTGCAACACTTGAACTCGTAAATTAATACGGGCCTGAAAGGGTTAAGTCACTGTAACCAATATAGATACTTTGATGAGGACTTTTAATTATAATTGAGGAAGGCATCACATATTGCGTTCACTGAGGTCATCAAGAGTAATAGCAGAGATACATAATTAAATGTTTAAAAAATAATAGCTCTGTGAATAAATAAATATTCCAATTTAGTTATTTTATTTTGATTAAGACCTCAAGCTCTCACGAACTCTAATACGTCACTAGGAGGCGTCTTGTAACAAACTGCAAGAAGCGCACCGCGAAATTAGGTAAAAATAAAAGGTAAAGGTGCAGACCTGAAAACCAGAAAATACAGTCAGAATATGCGTACGTAGGCCTACTGTTCGACACACTCAAGTGAAACCCCGTAATATGCGTGAAACATGAGCTTTATCCCTCCTCCGTCCCTAACTCTTTCAGCTTCAAGGTCGTGCAGACAGTTCGGGCGAAACATGTACAAGGGGATCGCATGTAAACTGAAGACATAGCTAACTACTTGTTACCAGTGATAAGTAGGGACCGAAAAATTCACGAATTCAATTGCCTACAGGCTAGACTCTACAGTCATATGTACAAATATGCCGCACATTGGTTGTCTGCTGTCACAGTGGAAAGAGGTTTCCCTCTTCATTCCGACGACGCTCCATATTCACTTCAATCACTCTCATCGGCTCTCAAGACCTCGTTGTTAAGAGCCGCCCAAATATCTCCACTCCTCACTACGCGTTCGGCCAGGCCACGAAGTAAACAAATACAACAGAAACGAAATGGCGGGGTGATTACATCGCTGCAGGTGTACTCATTCTCTGATTGCTTGTGCGACGGTCTGATTGGCTACCGCGCTCTGCGAAATGTATCCTACTGGCTGTCAAGTAAGTTTACTAGGTGCTGGTTGGTCGGCGAAAGACGTTCCGACACGCCTCTGACAAGTGACGCCATTTTGGTGGCGTGTGCGATTAGAGTTCGCGTAATAAGCGTCTATTTCACCACTGTAAAGGCTGTTCACGATAAAATGAGCACTTTTGAAATCAACCTTAGGAAAATCACTGCACCTACCGGCATATGTTTTAAAGGGCGCACTGAGTGACATGAGCCCAGTTAAGTTGGTACAGATGGACGTAAAGTAGTTCTAGATCTTAACGTCAAATAAAAAGTGTTAGGTAACCATTTGTGATAAAAACTTAAAACTTAAAATTATTACAAAGACGGAAGAATACGCATCGTGCGTACAAGTAGATCGTAAGCACGGCTTCCAAAATTGCTTAGATTGCCGTGAATAGCCTACATGCCTCTTTAAAGTAGTGAATCAATAGGTCTTTAGGTAAGTATGTGGAGCTGTACATTTCGAGTTTCAGTTGTCTTTTACAACTCACCGGTTGGTTAAAAAACGACAGCATGATAAAGGCTGTTCACGATAAAGTGAGCACTATCGGAATCAACCTTAGAAAAAAGTCACTGCTTCTACCCACATATATTTTAACGGGCTCTCTCAGTTACATGCGCCCAGTAAAGTTGGTAACGATGGATGGGAAGTAGATCCGTATCTTAACGTCGAATAAAAAAGTGTTAGGTAACCATTTCTTATAATTTCAATTATTCATTTCGCGTTCTTTATTTTTTAATGCATCAAAGTGTAAAAATGGACAGATTTGTAAAATATATACTTTTCTTTCTAATAATTTCACGTTTTCACTTGACCGACGCATGAACAAAGTGATGAGGCCCACGGCAATGGTTATCTTACATAAGGCGGGAGAATACACAACGTGCATGCAAGTAGATCCTAAACAGGGCGTTCAAAAATGCTCATTTTATCGTGAATAGCCTGTTATCAAATGTAATCTCGTATAACAGCTGCACTTGGCAACACGCTCGTGTGGGACACAGCCGTGGCTGGTGAAGCATCGAGAGGGCCGCACCTAACGAACCACGGTTGCGGGGGAAGGGCGATGAGAAACACGCCACCTGTTGAACGCGAACAAACGAAGCATATTCCTGCAGCGGACATGCGGGCATGACGGACATGATGGCAAGATCTTGACAGTCGGTGAGTGGCAACTTGACGAACACGAAACAAACAAAGTGCCGTTTACAAAATCGTGTATCAGCTGATGCACGAACGAACAGAAGTTAATATTAAGTTGGCTATTCTGAGTGCACTGGCGACGTACATCAGGCAAGTGTAAAGTACGCGATAACAAAGAGTTCTTAGATTAATTAATATATTTCATTTTACGTGGTCACAAAACAGCGGTTGTATGTGCTACCAACTAATCTTCGTGCTAACGTAGTAATGTATAGGTGTTCAAAATGAAATGCTCAATAAGACGATTCAGAGCCGGAAGAAACGTGACTTTAAACCTTAGATCTGTTCATGTCGTATTCCCACTGTCCATCCATGCTTTCCGTATGTGCTTGATATTGATTCTAAAAGCCTACGGAAATAATGCATGATAATATTGAATTGTTTTTTCAAATAATTTGACGAAATATGTATTAAATTCGTGTCGTTTCGAGACAGTAACAGGAGAAAAGTCAAGTTTTAAAAAGCAGGATCTAGAGTCGGCGAACCTGCTGCTATCTGTCGGCTCACACACTTAACCATGTCGCGCGCGCCATCTGTGAGTTCTCGAACCTAACCAGCTATAACGCTCAAATGAATATATTTGGTATGTAAAATAACAAATTTACGAATAGATACCAATAGTTTCAATTTTCTGCGAGCTCTGCATAATTATTAAAGCAACACATATTTCGTGAACAGCGACTCTCATTACTAGAAATTTCTACTGGGCCAGTAATTGTCTGTCTAGGTCCTAAACACGCCATGTTTTTTTCCCACAACCCATTTCCTAGTTTTCGTGTAGCATCCAACTGACACGCCAGCGAAAGGATACATAAACTAAAAGTAAGCATTAGTTGAACTGTCAAAATCTTGCCATCTTATATGAGACGGACAAAAGTTACTACCAACTTTCCTGAAGACCTACTCAAGTTCTACTTTCAGGACATCCCCTCTGCCTCATGGAAACAAAGCTTATCAAAGCGAGTGAGAGATGAGATTTGGGCGACTTTAAACAGCGAGGTCTTGAGAGCCGATGAGCGGGGCCGCAATGGGGGGGGGGGGGGACGGGAGATCCCTGAGAAGGCCCACCGACCAGGGGCATTGTCCGGCACGTTTCCCACTTGCGAAAATCCCGGTGACCCGGCCGGAGTTTGAACCCGATTCGCCTTGGTGGGAGGCGACAGTGCTAATCGCTCAACCACCGCGGCACCCTGCTTAACAAAGTGTAGGAAATTACACCAAAGGAGCAATGCACCACATTCGTGTGTACACTCAGTGCAATAACATTTTACATAAGAACTCTTTTTACTATGAATTACCAACCCATCCATTACCTCCTTGTTTTTATTCACACTAATAATAAATTCAATGTTATAGTTTATAGATATAAGCACAAGTTTATTTATCAATATCTATTATACTTTTGCATTAACGGAAATATAATATGATTGTGATAAATAACATATTTGGGGGGGGGGGGACGAACAGACTATAATAAGGATTATTCTGGTGGGGTTAGGAACAAAGCGTAATTTCTTATCGGAGAGTTGGCATACGAAAAATTTCTGCTGCTAGGTGCGCAGTGTTCCAAAACGCTAATCAAAATTTTAAGCTATGTAATTAATAAACGGGAAGATTTTACTCATGGACGAAGTTATTTTATATTTGATTTATGATTATTTTAACTATCCTGTTTTTAATGTAGAAAATAGAGAAACTCTGGTATAGGTTGTTAACGGTAAATTTAGCACTTCTGAGAACCCTGTTTAAGATCTACTTGTGTACACGTTGTGTATTCTTCCGCATTATGTAAAATTAACATTGTCATGGGCCTCATCACTTCATTCGTGCTTCGGTCAAGTGAAACTGTGAAATTATTAGAAAAATAATTGTTTTATAAATCTGCTCATTTTTACACTTCGATGCATTAATACAACAGAAAGCTAAAGAAATAATTTACGTTATCACGGTGCCTTAACACTTTTTATCGACATTAAGATATGGAACAACTTTCCATCCATCGCTACCAACTTTACTGGGCGCCCGTTAAAATATATGCAGGCAGGTGCAGTGACAATTTTCTAAGGTTGATTTCAAAAGTGCTTATTTTATAGTGAACAGCATGTACCTAGCAGGACGGAAACAGCGATGTGATGGCTACATGATCATCAATTCATACACCATTAACTCCGTGATTGATAACACAAATTGAAATAAATGTGGTCTCGTTCGATCGGGTGGGTATACAGCTACGATGCGAGCGTGAGCTTGAGTTGGCGATGCGCATGCGCGATGGACAGGTGGCAAAAATTTCCCTCTTTCCAAACTTCTAACATTTAACTTTCCTACATGTAGAAGTGGCCCTAGCGACATCCAGTGGCGCGAGGGTGGCCAACTGGTCCGTATTTACGGTATTTCCCGTATCCTGGAACTGAAAGAATGATCCCATATGGAAACACGACGGGACGTCATATATCCTGTATCTCAGATCTCTTTGGGGGGGGGGGGGGAAACTGATCATACATAAAAACACAGTGTCGGTAATTTTACGACTTTCGCAATTACTAGTACGTTTACTCCGATTCTCTTACCCAATGGCCACGTGTAAAGGCTGTTCACGATACAGTGAGCACATTTGAAATCAATCTACCTGCATATACAGGATGGTCCTCCTAACGTGGACAACCCCAAAACTTCCGGAACAGTTGGAGATCGCGAAATGCGGTTCTCGCTAAACGAAATAACGTACGGGGGCAAGCAATTTGCCACAGAGTGACTATTCGTAACATGTGTATGGACAGAAATAATTAAACCACATGTGATTTTTTCCCCAGGACACATTCATTTATTTCAACGGCATCTGGAAGTACGTGCGAAGAGGAATTTAGTGATATCGCAAATTCAATGGAAAGTAACACAGAAACGGAAAGAAATAATGTGCACATATGATTTAGTAAAGTGGGTCGGTAGCGTTGGGACAGGAGACCTGTACTCACGCCTGTAAGCAAGCAACACGCGCCGTGGCAAATCCTGACAGGACAACTTCCTAACAGCAGCGCAGCACCAATCGCCGTTATATGTTATGGTAAGTGTTATTGCAGTGCGTGGCTGTACATACGTAACGAAGTTCACGCCTGCACGCGCAACGTTTTGTAATCCGACACCCGACACTGATAAGCAGTAGTTTAGAATTTCACAATTCACATACCCCTACACAAAATCTTCCGCGAAAATAAAATTAAAATTCTTTTGGCAATCGATTTAACTAAAATAATAACTGATAAAGACTATGTAAATGGAGAAAAAGCCGAAAACGAGACGCAGAGAAATCCGAATACCTGAAAGGGACAACGAGTAATGACTAGGGATAGGAAAATTTCGCGAATTCACTTCGGGACAAGCTAGACGTCAAACACATATATAGTGAAGTCACCTTCGCAATTGGATCACAGCTTATTAGACCCTCCCTGCACGCCTCTGAGCCAATAGCAGACTTGCAAGGTGTGGGGCAACAGCCAATGAACACACACGGCTGAGGCTCCAGTATGCAGAGGACTGAGGAGTCTAGCCTATAGGTCATTGAACTCGCGAGATTTTCCTATCCCTATTCATGACTCTATAAAACTGCAGCACAAAAGAACGAAATGAACGATTCTTTTGAACGAATAGCTACACTGAACTGATCGAAACGAATCCATTCGTCCAGCTGAATCGTTCTGCACATCAGTAACTATTACTATAGAGCGTCCCACACTTAGACTGCAGTACAGTGTGAATGGCGCGCACTGTTGCCAGATTATTTCATCTTTGCGACGTAACTGGTAGCCTAAGTAAACAATGGGTGGCGAAGTAAACGGCCTGATTACGAGAATTTTATCTGTTTACCACCCTGACAACTTTTAGATAATACGATACTGCGACGCGGAGCTAAGCGGCTGCTTTGAAACTGAAACACATGAGAAATCTCATCATTGTGATTGGACGGTGCCCACGCGACGTAGATTGTTTTTTTTTTTTTTTTTTTTTTTTTTTTCGAGTTTGCAAAAGGGAAACTTATCAGGCAACAGCGCACGCAGGAACAAGGACAGCGTTAACTACAGAAATCGTGTATTGGAAAGAGAGAGTGAATGTCCATTATACCTTACACTGCAATCTAAGCGTGAGACGCTCTGTACATACGAAAATTAAACTCAACCATATCTCTCTTAAAGCTTGCTTTTTCAATGTAATCGCTTTGTGCCGAGAGGCCAGCGGGCTTCCACACTGATCTAACACGGTTCGCTTCTGAAAACCGGGTCATGAAGGTCGCCTTGGACAAATAAAGAGTTTCTTCAGATGTCACGTATCTATAGTTTATTTGTGGCTAACGGGAGCAGTCCTTGAAGCCCTGCTTTCAATATACATTTTCGTCAATATTTTACCTTCAAATAAAATTAAAATTAACGTTGCAACGGTACATCGATAAAGTATAACAAACTTTTAAGAAAGTGGTCAGACTATTCCCCTCCCACCTAGGCGAACCTGTGTTCCACTCCGCTGGTCGGTGGGTTTTCTAGGGCGTCTCCGGTTTTCCCCGCCACTGCATTCGGGCGCTGCTCCACACTCACCTCTTTCCACACTCATCGGCTCTCGAGACCTCGATGTTAAGAGCCGCCCAAATTTCTCCACCCCGTAAAACAAATGGAAACGTCAGTCACGATTTTATAGGCTGCTCTCGGTAAAGTGAGTACTTTTTAAGGCCCTGCTAAATTTTTTTTCTTTTATCCAATTTCCATCTGCCTGCTGCTTTTTAATATAAATATTGCAATGTAACCAATAAACACAACGCATACGTTTCACCACCCTCAAAACTTAATGCCTGAGGCTGTAATAAGATACATTCATTAGTTTGTTAATGACTGTTGGGAAGGCCTTCAAAAGTGCTCACTTTACCGTGAACAGCCTATGGTTAAGATTTCGTTCGGGAGGCGGTACGAAGATGTAACCCCTGGCGTAACTTGTAGGCTTGCCGACTCTACACTCAGTACACTCCCAGCCCACAAAACCGTGTTAACGTGGGTTTACGATTGACTTAGAATAAGTTCGCCGTGTGCTTAAGATATTGGCGGGAAACTGTATTTACATATTGTATTTAGGTTATGTCTTATTGTGAAATCATACGAAAGTAATTATTTTAATCGAGAGACAGTATCCTCTTAAATTAAATAATATTTCATAGTCCTGTTTTCTTTCGTGGAAGAGGTTATTGAATTCGCTTTAATTAACCTTTTCAGATGTATTGATGTAAATGCCTAATGTTGGCATCGGTTTCCCTTTCTATAAGATTTCGCGAGTTTTTTATTTTTCATTTTTTTTTTATCGATTACACAAGCAGTAGCCACAGATAATTAAATATATATGTAAATTTTCCATTTTTCGAGGTTATTTCGGTTGCTTACATCTCCCACGATTTTGATTGGCTACAATTAACAGTTGCTAATTCAATCATAAACTGCAAAATTTTCTTATTGTCATTTTCGCGCGTGCTTTCGAGTCATTAAGTACAATTCTTAATTCTTCAGTCTTTAATCGTAAATCCACCTTTACGACTAATTACCCTCGGCACTTCTGCTTTCAAGGACGTCCCGTCTGATCCAATTATAGCCCCGCAGATAAAACACGCCCCACCTCGTCGGGGTCCTGACATATCCGTGAGTTACTGCAGCCGGCTTACCCAGCTAGCCGGGGGTGAGTCAATTGGACCCGGCAATCTTCCTCGATAGTTCAATCTAAAGTGGCGGGCTATTACGAAACATAAACCGACGGGAGGTCGACGTAACAGCCCAGCTTAAAAGACGAACCCGGCCGCTGTTCTTATAGGCCGTTTACGGTAAAATGAGCACTTCTAAAGCCCTAGTTACTTTTTTCTTTCAACCAACTTATATCCTTCCATCACTTGTTAATGTAAACCCTGAAATGCGATTAATAAACACAGTGTATACATTCGCCATACCCAAAACCAAAAGTCCGAGGCCACAATGAAATGTATTTATTGGTAGGGTTTGGAACATTTCGCGAGTTCATTTCAGGACAAGATGGACGTCAAACACGTGTACACTGAAGTTGACGTTACAATTGGATCGCAGTTTATTAGACAAGCCCTGGACGACTCTGATCCAATAGCAGACTTGCAAGGAAACAAGTAGCGAGTGCCATACTGCCAGGTGAGAAGTAACACTGGCTACTCTACGGGACAGCAGCCAATGAACAAGCATCTTAGGCTCGAGAATACACATGACTGTGTAGTCAAGCCTACAGGTCATTGGGCTCGCGAATTTTTCTTATCGCTATTGATTGGTCAATATGTCCGATGAAAGAGCTTCAAAAAGTGCCCACTTTACCGTGAACGGCCTATACCACAGAATACATGATGAATGCGATAATGACGGAGCACGGGAAGACACGCGATTGGAGAGAAACAAACGACCATGCGCGTACGAAACTAAAGGTTCCTGGAAAGACGAGCGGTCGTGGAGCTTCGATTCCAGGGCACTCGGGCGAAGAGATATATATCCCTGGCTTCCATCCAGAAAAGTTTCACACGAGAACCGCTTTAATTACAGTAATTATTTAACACTGCTATTAAGCGTAGCAGGACTATTAGCTAGAACACTTTGCCGGATCCAGCCGAGATTTCTCCAAGGTTTTGCGGCACGCCGTTTACAAACACGTTCCCATCCTTTGCCTTTGCATCCTCCCTGTCCCTGACGGCGGGTGCGATGTTTCATTCCTTGAATTTATGGAGGGGTTTTAGTTTGAGCCGTATGAATACCACGCGCGTTAATTTAATCTACGTCATTAAGTCTACGGTCGCGGTCACTAGGGACACAAAACTACTTCACTTCGAAAAAGTTCACCTCTTTAAATGGTTGCACCAGTTCTGAACTTTTCCCGACCGCAGTCACTTTTTGTTCATAGTAAAATGGTTGTGCAAGTACATCAGAACTCCTCTTTTTCTTTTTTCTGTGCTGCGCTCCCGTTTGCTGCTATAAAGTGAAAAGACAGTGGCGGAATGTTCTGTATTCTTTGAAACAAAAACCAAGGTAAAAAAAAAAAAAAGAAGCAGTATTCGATATTTTGTTACAATCAAAATACTCGACCATGATACGTATTGAAAGCGATTGCAAATAATCATGAAAGCGTGCTTTTTAAGGTAATAATTTCCTTTTGTTTTGTAATCAGCCATAGGCACTACTGAAACTGATTCTGTTAGCACACGTGATCACTCATGGCCGCCGAACGAATTTACAAGAAATACGTTTAGATCACTTGTGTGACAGCGGCGCGAGGACTACAGTGATGTTCAGGTGTTCAATTTTTTTTTTTTGCGTGTATAAGTCTCTAAAATCAGACACATAAGGTATGGGCTATTCACGGTAAAATGAGCACTTTTGAAAACCCTGCTTAAAAGCTACTTGTATGCACATTGTGTATTCATCCGCCTTATGTAGACTTAGCATAGCCATGTGCCTCTTCACTTTATTCATGCGTCGGTCAAGTGAAATTGTCGAATTATTAGAAAAGTAAATATTTTACAAATCTGCTCATTTTTACTCGTCGATGCATTAAAAAAAACAACAGAGACAAAAATAAATAATTTAAGTTACCACAAATATGTACTTACCTAACACTTTCTATTCGACGCTAAGATATGGAACTACTTTCCATCCCATGTTACCAACTTCACTGGACGCATGTCACTCAGTACGCCCGTTAACATATATGCAAGCGGGGGCAGTGACTTTTTTTTTCAAAGGTTCAATTCAAAAGTGGTCACTTTATCGTGAACATGCTTTACCTACCAGGCCGGAAACAGCGATGTGATTGATGGCTACATGATGATCCATTCTGACAATATTAACTCCGCGACTAATAACACGGTTGAAATAAATGTGGTCTCGTTCGATCGGGCGGTTTTACAGCTACGATGCGAGCGTGGGCTTGAGTTGGCGACGCGCGTGCGCGAGGCACAGGTGGGAGCCCGCGGCGACTGGCGGCGACTTCCGGCCGCTATATCTCGCAACTCCGATGAGCTAGCGCACTGATTCCAATGCCAATCAAAATATTTCGTCTAGATCTGTCGATTTAAGACTTAGAAGACAGGTATCCGTTTTGTTGCTTTCCTTTCGCCCCGTATCCTAGTAACACGTGAAGTAATTAGTTTCCATGTTAAATAATGCATTTAATCCGTTTGCATGCTGTTCACTACGAAAAGACTGCTGCCTTAACTTCGCCACTTACATTTATTATTATTTTTTGTCTTTTCCCCGTGTTTAAATAGTTATTTGCTGTGATTTTCTTCCCTTCAGTAATTCTTAAAATAAATTTCAGTTTTAGAACTTTTACTAGTCAATGTTATCTTGTACTTTATTTTTATAAATAGTGCAATTATATGTGCATGGATATATGTCAGGTGTGTATATAGTTTTGTGTATGCGTGTATATGTTAAAAGTAATCGTGTAGTTTCACTATTGAGGTATATTTTATTTTATGTAAGTTGCTTTTATGTACTTCATATAGGCTTCTTTCTAAGTTTACAGTATAGACATTAAATTTTGAGTCATTGTTATATTTATTTCTCTTTTCAAAAAATAAGTGTTATGTTTTATTATGCAAAGTGGTTAAGTGTAAGAGGTGATAATACCTTAACTTCGCCATAAAAAATAAAGATGTTTAGTAATAATTTTATTATTATTAATAACACGTTAACAAATAAATAAAGTGTTATATGTTGCGTAATCACGTGTGTGCCTATATATATATATATATATATATATATATATATATATATTATATATATATATATAAACCCACGGTCTGTGTCCCCAAACAGCCACACCCCTATTTTTTTCCCCGAACATTAGCAGTGAGATTACCTCTGGCGATAGGATAGTGTACGACCAAGAGGCGACACCGTCATGCCAGGCCTCATCCATTATGATGTGTCGGCAAACGAGAACCACTCGGCACACACTCTGCAAGCACGCGGGGTCTCCCGCCTGTTGTCCTCCAGCAACGACGTTCCACAACGCCCCTCCCTAGTTGTAATCCAGGTCTCAATTTAAGCAGCTGTGTCTATTATAATTAAAAAAAAAAAAAAAACTACGGAATATTTCAAAGCACATAATTTCTCATAACAGGAGCCGCGGTGGTGTAGTGGTTGGAATACTCGCATCGCACTTAGGCGAAACCGGGTTCGATTCACGGCAGGGTCTCCCCGGCAGTTCGCTTGTGGGAATCGTGCCGGACGGTGCCGCTGATCTGCGAGTTTTCCCTGGGATCTCCCGTTTCCCCCGCCCATGCATTCCGGCGCTACTCCATTCTCACCTAGTTTATCCCTCATCGGCTCTCAAGACATCGATATTACGGGGAACTATCCATGCCATCTTGCATGCACGTATTTTCCTCCTTGACTTAATTTCCGGAGTTAAAATTGAAAAACCAAGTTAGTAGGGCATAGGGGACAACTTACAGAGTTATTTATAAATCAAACATGTTTCGTACATGATTAGTTTCATGTATGCAACCATTAATCAAATATTGTCATGATAATACCACATGCGAAAATATAGGTATAACTAAAATCGTACGAATTTAAAAAAATTCACTAAGTAGTTCTCTATGTCATGCATAGCTTTGATTTTCTGTTTGGTCATAAATTTTCATTTCGAAGATTTGTAAGGAAAGTTGAGGTCGTAAAGGATACTTACTACCCTCTTAAAACCCGCCCAAATATCTTCACTCACTCCATCCCCGCCGAGTGAGCGATTGAGCGGCGGAAGGCGTAATCTAAGTGTTATGAGAAATGAAGGCCCGAAGGTAGGGCGCGATTTTATTGCGTCACAGGGCTTACCTCTCACGCCTACAAGGAAGGAAAATCATGCAATGAGATATGCATCGTGGCAAAAAGGGATTGGACAGCCATGGCCTGCACTGTGGGGCCATGACTACCTCCCTAAGTGTGCTTAGAGATAGTCTTAACTATGAAGAGCAAGGGGAAAAAATGTCAAGAGAGACGTAAAAACCTTTGCGACAGAGAAGTAAAAAATTTACAAATTATTGCATGCATTAAATTTAATTAAATAGAATGCTACAGGAGACAGAGTGTATGGAAAACATGCTCTTAGTTAATAGGGTTGGAAATACTAGTAGAGGGGGGGGGGGGCGGGAGAAGTTCCGTTAAGTTTGCGTTACCGTTATGCTCTCCTACAGATCGCGCAGCGCCGTAATTACAATAAATCAAGAGCTACCCAGAGAATAATTTTTCATGTGAGAAGTTGACCCATCTTCAACATAATGTACAGGTAACGCATTCTTGGCCAATCAGATTCAATCGGCCGTTTCTATAAATTTGTTTCTCTATATTAATTTTTATTCCTACCAACTCCCGATTGGATTGTACACTATTGCAAAAGACACTGAAGTTAAGAATTTGGTTACTGTGATTTTCAATAACTAACAAATTTACGATTTTGTAACTGTGCAATTAAAATAAATAATTAGGAACGTAAATGAAGCAGTGTTACGTTAAATTGCAAAATATACACGGTATACACTAGTTTTTTTTCTGATCCCAGATACACTATATTTCGTAGTGTTGAATTACAACTTATCAAACACGAGCACTTCAATGAGAACGAATGTACGATTTTATAATTTAAAAAAATGGCGCAGAGTTAACACAATAGTGACATAACGAGCCGCATGTTAAGTTCATGTGGACAGGCCTCAAGAGCGACGCGTTAAAACAACAAAAACACAATCTGGCGGGTTGTGTTAAAGATGTATGAAGGTATGCCTAGGGAGGATATTTCTGCAAGACCCTAGCATCGGGACGAAGAGCGATTCTGGAACACAGTGCCATCGAAACACAGAGAATGACCTGGGCAATCAAGGGCTTCGCGAGTTTTTGTCAAGCTTGGAGGATTAGGTTGGAGGATCGCAAAAATTATAACAGAACAGAAGAGAAAGTCACGGAATTCTGCATTACGATAGCAAAAATGTAAACAATTGGCGTTTATAGCTTTCCCCCAATTTCCTCCCATTTTAAACATGCCTAAAACTAACATAACCCCAGCGGTAAAGAAATGGTACACTGTTAAAAAAAAACTCCTTCATTTTTCGGAAAAGCGCCGGTAAAAATTTATCCAGAAGTGCCCGTAAACTCTCTGTAAAATTACGGACAAGTTGATTTTCAGAAACGGACTTTCCGTTAATTTCACGGAACATCTGCGTTAATTTCCAAGTTAGTTTTCTGTATTTTCAGTTTAAAATAAAAGGACATAATGAAAATGTTTTTAATTTTCGTTACGAGGGTGTTCTCCCGTGTATAAAAAATTATATTAAAAAAGTAAAAATACTTTGTACAAGCGAGGTTTGAACCCGAGTCAAAAAATTACCTGTCCACGACTCTAAACATGTTTTTTTTATACCTTAATTTGACGTTGTTGTGACATTTTTGACGTTGACGAAGCTCTAGCGAGACCGACTTGTTGACGAACTCCCAGTGCGACAATCGAGCTGAGCATCCGCCACGTCGGAGGCACCGGGGCGCGAACCCGCGACCCTCCGACTACAAGTCGGCCACTCTACCCTACCCTTGAGCTATGAGGGCAAGGACCTCACATTCACCTACTATTCTCACATGAAAATTGTGGTATAACGTTTATATTTATATTCGAAAGACAAAAGCAAAATCCAGTTTCTATTAAATTTGGTGTATTTTTAGTGTTGCCAAATGTTACCGACGCCTGATGCTATTTTTTAATGTTTGAAAGAATAGGTCATAGTCGCGTGGATAACTTTAACTACCGCAGAAACGATAATTTTCTTGTTACAGTGGCGAAGAAAGCTTCGTGTAGAATCGGCATTGTTCGTCCCCCGTAACTCGATGCCAAAGGGAATACGGAGACTTTCCGTATTTTGTACTTACGGACTTAACTCCGTTTTTCGTAATTACAGATTGCCTTTCCGTATATAAAGTGTACATTTTCGTAAAATATTCCGTAAATATATGGAAACTTTTAACAGTGTAGAAAAGGTTTATGTGTAAGAAATTGTGGGATAGAAATACTTATGTGGCGTGAGGAGAAATAGGAGGTGATAAGGGGGGGGGGGGGGGGGGCACAATATAAAATTGGATATCATCCCGGGTTCAAACACCAAACCAACCATAAGCTGTCAAAGCAGCCAGGAAAGCCATATAGGTCAATAATTTAAATACAATGCACGAAAATACAATTTTTTTTTTAAATTATATTTTACGAATTCTCTTTAGCTAACGCACAGCATATATTTACTTATCATGTTACACCGTGGTGTCATGCAGGAATACACGTATATATCTCCACCTTCTCACTATATATCTCGCTCTCTCTCTTTCACGATCAGCCCCCCTTAAACATCACTCACATTACACATTACGTAATTTCTGTCTAATGTGATTAGCTCCCTCTAAGCATCTACAATAAAAAAAGAGAGAAATAAAAAAAAAGGGAAGACTTTGAACTACTGGTAGCGCGTGTTCCAAAAGTACGTCCAGAAAATAAAATAAAGGCAAGTAGAGTTTTTAATATCCAAGGTCTTTAAATCCGCTAGACAAACTCAATGTCATTGGCGATCGAACGCGAACCGGGGCTGGCTTTTTATCGTCTTTGTTGCCGATATTGAAAAGTGGCCGATTTTTCCCCGTCCTCTGGGCAGCCAGTTGGCTTTGTTCCCACAAGAAACCAGGGGGGATGCGGCGGACAGGTTAATTAAGAGGTAGCCGCCGCTCGCTGCTCCGCCCCCACACGTCTTCTAACAGTAGCGACGAGGCGGTAGAGTCGTAAGTTGATAACGAGGACGTGATGAGAGGAAATACCAGAGCCATCGTCCTGGCGCGCGGGCGTATAGGGAAAAACGTGTATAGTCGTTCGCGGTTTCTTCTCGCTTTCCGCATCCAACCTTCGAAAAATCGCGCCACGTATGAAGTGTTTAGTTATTCCTGAGATATGTAATTTATCACAAGCGTTTCAGACTTCAGTTAACATTAAATTACTTCTTATTGGTTCAATTGAACGTTTAGGTAATCTTGAATGATGTGCTTGGTTGTTTCCTAAATATGTCAAGTATATCAAGCGATTTTTGCAGGTGTTAACATGAAATTATAGGCTATTCACGGTAAAGTGAGCACTTTTTAAGGCCCTTCTAAATTTTTACTTTTGCCCAATTACTATATTCCTGCTGCTTTTTTATATAAATACTGCACTGTGGTCAATAAACACAGTTATACATTTCACCACTCTCAAAAGTTAACGTCTAAGGCTACAATAAAATATATTTATTAGTGGTTAATGCCTGTTGGGATATACCTTATTTATAGTTAAATTTTAGTTATATTCTACTTTTTAAATTACACTATTTAATTTATAATTAACATGAATAAAAACAGGGAGAAAATAGGTTTGTTGGAAACGCCTACTAACAAATATTTCTTACACAAAATTATATTTTTACATTTAGCGCGCACGAATACGACCCATTGTCCCTTTGGCGTAATTTTCTAAACTTAGTTAATCTTTGTTTGCACGAGGCGGAGGAGTATCCTGGATGTGTTTCTTTAGCAGGGCTTCAGAAAAGATGGACGTAACCTTGAACAGCCTATAGAGCGGGCCTGCACAGCCGCGCAGGTAGGAATTTATTGAGTCCAAGCAGTGGACTGCTTTCTGCACCAAAATGACGACAGAAAACATCGTGGATTGGATTCGAGGTCGATCTGGTAACACTGTTTACATAAGTCCACTCATGTTTACTTCCAAACTTTTCTGAAGCCATGATAAAGTTCTACTTTCCTGTTGGGTATTCCTCCGCTCATGCAAACAAAACATTACTAAGTCTAGGAAGTTTACACCGAAAGGACAACGCATTGGATTCGTACGCACGCAGTTTAGTAATATTTTACGTAAAAACTATTTTTTTACTAGGCATTACCAACACACACATTTTATGATTTTATTCATGTTAGTTATAAATAAGATATCATGACTTATAAAATGTCAATTTAACCAAAAAAAACATGATACTTTTATGCTTATATACGTATAAAACACTGTGATACATTACACATTTTCCAAAGGTTTGATTACAATAGTGTGACGATACCGTGAACAGATAATATTAATATTGTTACATGCGGACGCCTGAGGGGCGTATCTGAGTTCGTGAGGGATGGAGGTCTTAATAAAAAAAATATAGGCTAATTTATTCACCCCGCTTTTATTTACAGCATTATTATTATCTGTCACATTTAATCTTTTAATTGAACAGTGACAGCACTATTTAATGTCTATTTCAACCCTCATTAACGTCCTTCTTAATAGTCTCTGTTGGTTACAGTCAATTAACGCATACTCATCAACACGTGTTCTGTCTATCTGTTGCCATCATTTATAATGTATTTCACTCACGCATCGTGCCCAATAGTCCAGCCTGCCAGCCTTCACTACCTGATACTCGCAGTCTCAGACTTACCTTACGCCTGTCACTTCTCTCGCCGCTCGTTCTTCTATCGCTCGGAACTCAGCCACTCGTTCACTCAACTCCAACGCAACTCCCGACCCGGAGGCCTGCCGCGATATTTATAGCGTTGTCCTGACCATCTGGAAGGTTCCACGCACCCCCGAGTCACGCTGAGAGGTTAGGGTATTGGACCAGAACATTCCTTCACAGATAACTGCAGAAATTCAATCCGCTGAAGGTTAGGAGCGCGCGAGTCGCGATAGGCTTAACGCAGCGTCATGCGGCGGCTTGCCTTTGTTCCTCAGGTTACTAGCCTATAACCCTCGAGCAAAATTTTGCCAGGTAAATGTTACAACTGCTGCCAGACGATGGTTCCAGAAAGTTGATTGCACATTGAAAATCTGACTAATGACCGGGATTTCGTACAGTTTGGCGTTGTGTTATCAATTCCTAAAGACTGTTCACGATAAAGTACGATCTTTTCATATTAAACTTTGAAAAATGTCACAGCCCTCACCTGCATATATTTTAAAGGCTAAATTGACTTTCATACGCCCCGTAAAGTTAGTAACGACGGAGAGAAAATAGTTCCGGGTCTTAACATTAAATTAAAAGTTTTATGCAAACACTTGTGAAAACTGAAATTATTTATTTTGTCTTGTGTCTTTTTTAAGCATACGAGTGAACGAATTAACAAATTTGTAAAATGTTTACTTATTTAATAATTTCACATTTTCACTTTACCGACGCATGAATAAAGTCGACAGTCTCATGGCAAAGTTATTTTACATATGGTGTACGAATAGACAATGTGCATACAAATAAAGGCTGATCACAATAAAGTGAGCACTTTTGAAATCAACCTAAGGAAAAAGTCACTGCTACTAATGTCAACATATTTTAACGGGCGAACTGAGTGACATGCGGCCAGTAAAGCTGGTAACAATTGATGGAAAGTAGTTCCATATCTTAAAGTCGAAAAAAAGTGTTAGGTAACACATTTGTGGTAACTGAAAAAAAAAAATATTTCCCTTCGCTTTCTGTTTTTTTTTTTTAATGCATCGAAGATAAAAAATTTCCAGATTTGTAAAATATTTTATTTTCCAATAATATCACGGTTTCACCTGACCGACGTATGAATGAAGTGATGAGACCCGTGTCAATGTTAATTTCACGTAAGGAGTAAAAATACACAACGGGCATACACGTAGATGTTGAGCAGGGCTTTCAGAAGTGCTCGGTTTACCGTGTGAACAGCCTTTGCACTCCCGCCACTCGCAAGAACGAGACCGCCAATGGCAGTGACGCAGACCAGCAAGCACGCGACAGTATGAACTGGGAGTGGAGCGGAAAGGGCTTATTAACGCCCCCCCCCCCCACCCACGGTGTTATGCCTGAAAGCTTGCCGGAGGACGGCTTACAAACTAACTGTTTCTACTTTAGGAAGTAGAAATATGAAACTTATCCCGACAAACACGACGTGGGTGACCCCAATTAAAATATAAATTCCGTGAGTCGATCTGGTTCAGCTAGATTCGAAGCAAGATCGCGAACCCTGTCCTGATATCATCCGTTTGTCGACGGACAGTAAGCGGAACATATGTATAGGCTATTCACAGTAAAGTGAGCACTTTTTAAGGTCCTCCCAACAGGCATTATAATAAATATATATTATTGCAGCGTTAAATTCTGAGAGTAGTGAAATGTATACACTGTGTTTATTGGTCACATTGCCAGGTTTATATTAAAAAGCAGCAGGAAGATAGAAATTGCGTGAAAGGATCATTTAGAAGGGCCTTGAAAAGTGCTCACTTTATTGTGAACAGCCTATAACTATGTATCCGAGCAGGGCGCCAACACCTGCCACCAGTAACACGCCCAAATGCTAAGAGACAACGGGAACAATAAAATACTTTATTATTTTGCTGAGGCAGTTAGTATTCAAATGAGAGACTTCTCCAAATATTTTAGTCGCCAGTACGGTCTGGCCACATGAACCACATCTAACAATCGCCTGAGTTCAGACACCGTCAAACTCTACTGCTATGTATTTCTTTGAGCGCAAAATTTACTCTGCATCGTAAAAACCCATGTGACAAATATTTGTTATGTTTTATCTTGGAATCGGGCTCTTCCGTTTACCATTTCACTGCAATTCTAATTCGGCGACGAAGGCCCACCCCGCTACATTTTTTTTTTTTTTTCCCCTCGTAATTGTACTCACGTCCTATTCCTGTGGCAAACTTAGGACTGAAACTGCTCACATTACTGGCAGTGACGTTGCTAGACTTACACTAATCAAGCGTCGGCCTTATTAAAAATAAATAAATACCCATCGGAATAAATAAAATAATTCAAATTCAGTTCCTGATTTGGTGTTTGGTGCTTGAATTGCGCTGAAGAGTGTGTGAATGAACGTTTTTCCATAAAACTATCAAACGTGCTTCCAATGTGCTGATGAGACGACACACTTCAAACGAAGCCTATTGAGTGCTTTCAAGACTTCACGCGCATTAGAAATACAATCATCGGAGTACTACAAAATAGATACAAACGACTTTTTCAAAGCGCCGTATCTCAACATGTACGCGTCGGATACATACAAAAATACTCAAGGGCGGTGCATTGAACCTTTCTACAGACTTTCTACCAATAAAACAATACGGTCACCGATTCAAAGTTCCATGGGTGTACGATGCACAAAGAGAACACTGCACGTCAATTCAGAGCCTTGCGCTTAGCGGCGATGGCGCACTTGAAGCGAGCGGCAATATCGTCCTTATCACTCCCACGCTTGTTGGCTTCAAACGCGGAGGATGGAACTGCGCGTCCAAGGCCAAGGAGCGAGGGAGCAATACGGGCGACAGTTACGCGCACGCCTGGCGCCTCGTCGCTCCTACGCGCAAGGCGTGCAGTGTTTCCGTCGTGGCGCTGCACTGTGCAAATTAGATCTGTAACAGTGAGACTTTATTACACGCCATGAAGGACCACAGATTAAACTACGCCCGTATCTTTGTACTTTTCTCTTGCCGCTTAAGAAAACTGGATAGGTGAGCTTTAAAAATACGATATCTGACCGTTTCTACGTATTTTTCTCTCCAAGAATACACTTAATATGAGGAAAGGAAAGACATACGGCCATAGATATTTGTTTTTTATATTTTCTGACAAGAAGTCATATTTCCAGAACTTTCATTTACCGAGATACGCGTTTACGCGCAAACAACGATTTCACAAAAAAAGTTTCAGTACATATGACTCTTGTGTATGAAAGAACATTTCATTGAAATCATGTGAACTTAAAACTATAATGGCTGTCAGCTGGTCAGTAATGAACATTGCATAGGCTACTGTATAATGTTACGTGGACCAATAGGATTGCGGTAAGTGGGAATACAGCCACCAACATAAGTGTTATTCCTGCAGTGCTGGGTATAAGTGAAATTACTACTAGCTTGCCTTGAATATCTGTAAATATGTCCGCCCGGTTGAAGGCATTCTGTACGTCCCGGTTGAAGGCATTCTGTACGTCTGAGGTCTAAAAGCGAGGGAGCGCTAGGGGCGACCGAGACATGCGCATCAACTCTCTCATCGCCTTTACGCGCAAAGCGCTGAACTGGCTTGCAGTCTTGCCGTCGACAACGCGCCTCTATGAGACAGATCATTTACGAGGAAGACGCCAAACACGGAGCACTGAAGCCTTGTCGTGTACAGCGCCGGCCATAAATATCCTTCATGTGCAACATGTATTTGATCATGGACACGCGGAACAAGACGCTCGGAAACTAACACAGGTGATAAAATATTTTCAATTATATTTTTTTTTATAAGTTACCGGAATGATAATGTTAATTGTACAAATAGGTGATACGCAGTTCGTGTAATTAAATGTTGTTCGCGGTAAACTGAGCATTTCTAAAAGCCCTGCTTAAGATCTACTTGTATGCACGTTGTGTATTCTTCCGCCTTATGTCAAATTAACATTGCCATGGGCCTCATCACTTAATGCATGCATCGGTCAAGTGTAACTGTGAAGTTGTTAGAAAAGTAAACATTTTATAAATCTGCTCTTTTTACATACTAATGCATTAAAAAAAAGTGAACCTTATCATTTAAATTATCACATATAGTTACCTAACACTTTTTATTCGATGTTATGATATGGAACTACTTTCCATCTGTTGCTACCAACTTTACCGGGCGCATGTCATTCAGTGCGTACGTTGAAGTATATGCAGATAGGAGCAGTGACTTTTTTTTTCTAAGGTTGATTTCAAAAGTGCTCACTTGACCGTGAACAGCATTTCGCTTGTAATAAAGCCGCAGTGGCTGTCGTGTTACATCCTAGGGTAAGAGGCTCGAGAGAAAGACCATCTGCAAGCGAATTGGCCGCCGCCATTGGGAGATGATTATTATTAGTCTAACGAGCCGGCAGCTGACGCGGCGTATGTCGAGGGGGCGCGAAGAGAAGCCACGTGTGTTCAAGGTCGTTGGGGTCTGCAACCAGAGGGGAGCGAATTGTCACCACTCTGCTGGCTCTGCGTACAGTCGGTCATGATTACAGTGCGCCGAGCTTACCTCTGGCTCCGTAGTGGAAGAAGCGAGTTTATTATCATTTACAATAGCCATCACACCCGAATTCAACAACAGCAATGTGTATCAAGCTGCACGTGTGGCCACGAGTAAAGGCTGTTCACGATAAAGCGAGCACTTTTAAAAATCAACCTCAGAAAAAAGTCACTACTTCCACATGCATACATTGTAAGGGGCGCACTGAGTGGTATTCGCCCAGTAAAGTTGGTAACGATGGAGGGAAAATAGCTCCATATCTTAACGTCGAAAAAAAAAAGTGTTAGGTAACCATTTATGGTAACATAAATTATTTATTTCACTTTATGTTTTTATTAATGACTCGAAGCGTAAAAATGAGCAGATTTGTAAAATAATTTCTTTCATAATATTTTCACAGTTTTCCTTGACCTACGCATGAATAAAGTGACGAGGCCCATGGCAATGTTAATTCTACATAAGGCGGAAGGATACACAACGTGAATACAAGTAGATCTTAAACAGGGCTTTCAAAAGTGCTCATCTTACCGTGAACAGCCTATATACGCACTGGGGCAGCAGCCAACTGAGAAGTAGTTAAGGTTGGAGTGTACAAAGTTCTGTGGAGTCTAACCCGTGGCTCACTGAGCCCGTGAAATTCTCCCATCCGTAGTTCGGATCCGAGGTACAGTCGCCGGCAGATATCTAGGCGCGCCTGGACACGGAGAAGCGGGGTCGGCGGAGAAAAGGGTAAGAAACGGAGTGATACGGGTAAAGGCGATCCCCACAAGACTAGGGAGCTCATGCGCCCAGACACCTGTCGGTTACGTTATGAGGATATATTTCAGCCCCATATTGACGTCATGGTGGATGAAAGCACGAAGAAGGGGACTATATTAAAGAAAAAAAAAAAAAACCTACGTTCCACTCCCGAGAAAGGAGACTGGTGTGCGCGTCAAAGCTGCAATATTAAAACGAGGAAAATGTTAAAAAGCCACTAATTTCAAGTGCACAAAGGAAGCAAAACCATAGACAGGCAGACACGTTGAATCGTGACCGTAAACGAGCAAATATGCACGGTTCGTTTGATGGAACGACCACTGCGCATTTACACGAGGTATTGACTATTCGTAACTGACAATCGTTACGATAACGGTGCCAGGTGCGGAAAATACTGGGGAAATATTTGTACAATATCGCATTGTTTCACCTTCCGGGGTGTTAAACAATGAAACGTTCGGTGTCTACGAAACATCCCCTGAGTTAGCCCTCAATGTGGCGCGAACCGCTCTTTGAATTCACGAAGGCACATCGCAGGCTGCGGAAACCTTCAAATGAATTTGCACACCGTATATTTCACCCGACACAAACATTCGAAACTACGATACGATTCCTATAGACTATTCTCGGTAAAGTGAGCACTTTTGAAAGCCCTCGCATTTGGAATAATATTAAATATATACTTCTTTTTTTTATTATTGTAGCCTTAGAAGTTAACTTCAGAGTGCGATGGAATATAAACACTGTGTTTATTACTTATATGGCAATTCTTATTTTAAAAAATGGTTTCAGGATAAAAAATGATTCAAATGAAAAAATGACTTGGGCCTCAAAAGTGCTATCTTTACTGTGAACAGCCTATAACTTCATGTTTGCCGATAAGCGTAAATATCTTTGAGAGAAAATGTCAACTGCGTACACTGCAAAAAAAAAATATTCGTAAGAAATAACTTGATAGTAAAGTTATTCGGTCAACAAGAACGCATTTATTTAATTTTAAAAGTTCAGTGTAAATATGAAACACTAACATTAACAGTTCATTAGTAATATCGTCACGTTTTTTTTTTTTTTTTAATTTTGTCGTTTTACTATTATTATTGGAGTTGTTTTCAAGTGCTTTACGTAATTAAAACTTGCAATACATTTATTTTTGCGGGCAATTACACATTACATCACCCCTAATTTTTGCACAAACTGTTATATACGGTTTTACATTGTTGAGTGATCGCCATTTTGCACGAGTTCATGATACGGGGCGGTATCGCGCAAACATTTCTTGCGGTTTATTAGAAACACAGCTCTTGTAGTTCTACACACGAGTAATTTTACAAGAGACATGTTTGGACTGTTGCAAAAACCTTGTAAAATTTCAAAACAATTTCTCTCAGTACGTTTGCGTACTTACATACGTTTGCGTCAGTGGGCTGCCGTCGTATTTGAAACGTCGGATGGAATGAAACAATATATGGAAGACACGACAAAATATATTGATAAAGGCTGTTCGCGGTAAAGTGAGCACTTTTGAAATCAACTTTAGAAATACCTGCATATATTTTAACGGGCGCACTGAGTGAGATGCACCCAACAAAGCTGGTAATGAAGAACGGAAAGTAGTTGCATATGTTGACGTATAAAAAGTGTTAGGTAACATTTGCGTTAACTTAAATTATTTATTTATCTTTCTCGTTTTTTATTGCATCAAAGTGTAAAAATAAAATAAAATATTCGTCAGATATTTACTTGTCTATATTAATGTCACATTTCCACTTGACCAACGCATGAATAAAGTGATGAGGCTAATGTAAATGTTAATTTTACACCAGGTGGAAGATTACACAACGTGCATACAGGTAGATCTTAAGCAGAACTTTCAAAAGTGCTCATTTTACCGTGAACAGCCTATAGAGAAAACTGTATTACCGTGACGAAACCCACCCGTTGTGATAAATCTATGTATGGGCTGTTCGCTGTTAGTCTAGCAAGTTTTGAAACCCGTGTTTAAGATATAATTTTATGCCCAATTTTTTTGTCACTTTTTTATATATTTTTTTCCACACGTAAAATTAGCATCGTTATGCGGACCCTAGTAATTTATTCCTGCGTTGATCAAATGTGACTGGAATCGTTGGGCTCATAATGCTGCTACGTGCACAAAACTAACATCACACTTCGCAGCCATCTTGCAATGCATGTTCGTTGCACGTCATTGGTGGGAAGTCTGCATCTAAATTGGGTACAGTCGGGCAGGCAGGTTTTCTAAATGCTCAAATTTTACCAAGTACACCAACCAAACGAAGCCATTTTTTTTTTTATGTATTCGAGGGCACCGAAAAGTACGCAACACGTTAAATATACGACGTAGTCTTTCTGCGCGAAAAAGTAACAAAACGGACTCGTATATGAAAGGACTCTGGTTCGGTTCCCGCTCATCAAACTAGGCGACTCCTCTCTAACTCTCCCGACTGTCCGAGCTGTTTGTTTCGTCTCTAGCGACCCTTCGTTGACGAGAAGCTGAAAAGTTGCGCGAGAAAGAAAATTAAATACCGCAAACACATTTTTAAACCAGAAAATAACTTACTTCACGCGTACGTCAAAGGAAGAGATCAATATCCCGCTTTGAGCGTCCGTATTCGCAACTCTAGTAAACAAGATAAGAGGCGAAAAAAAAAGGGGGGCGGGGATTTGTGCAAAATTATTAGGAAAGACTGTGGAGGTGGTGAGGGGAGAACGTATAAAAACGACACTATTTCCCACAGAACGAAGCTTGCTCCGCTTACACAACGTTATACCCTATTACTTGAACAAATAACAGAACCGGTATAGGGGGGGGGGGGGGGAACTGTGCCACGTATACGTGTAGTCTATGGACATACATCGGACGATGTAAAACTTTTTCCCTCCATTTATACGGTCGGCATCACTCTAGGCGTTCCCCAGCATCCGGAACGCGAATTTATGAAAGCAGCGAGCGGAGATGCTGCAGGCTGCACGGGGAAACAATGCAGAGTTCTTCCGGAGCTGTGTTCATCCCTCAGTTTCTGGAGACCCCCCTTCCCCCACCCCTCATCGTCCCTCCTTCTGTAGTATTGCCAAAACAGTCAGTTTTACACCAAGTTTGGTCGATTTTAATTCCTACCTAGTAGGCGTAATTATTTGGAAAAATGGTAGACTTTGCCACCCTCCACCAGCTTGAGCGGAATTTGCGATTCCACTGATAATTGGTGAAACATAAGGCACTACTTACCAGTCTGATCGCTTCAATGGGAATTGGTTGCTCAACAGCTGAGCCTTCACAATTGGTCAAAACCGACCTTGGAACGTCACACAACTTGTCGGCCAATGGCAGAAGTCAAACGAGCATACATCTTTCAGCTTAATCTGAAGCCGCAAAATTACGCGAATCTTGCACGTCCCTGTAGTAATGGGTAATCTAGCGGATTTAAAAAAAAAACTGTTGACTACGATGAACATATTTCCGGAAGGTAAACTATACGTCAATGCTTTTAGTGTCCAAATTTTCATTTAGAAATGTGCATATGGTGAAGTGGCATACTTTGGCTATTCATGAATTGGTGGCATTGCATCATTATGAGAAGGCTTACTACTTTTTTTTTTTACATCGTCGTGGTTGTCTACATTTCTTGTTACCTTTACCACGAATATAAATACACAACATGCATAATTATATACATTTTAACGTGTTGAAAAAAAAACACATAGTTTTAAAAAGTACAATAAATTAAGCTGAATGAAAAGTGTTAGTGAGTGAGTGAAGATATTTGAGCGGCTCTTAACATTGAGGTCTTCAGAGCCGATGAGAGTGATTGAGGTTTGTAACAGCGCCGGAATGAAGGGGCGGGGAAAACGGGAGATCCCAGAGAAAACCCACCGACCAACGGCGTCGTTCGGCACGATTCCCACATACGAACAACCTGAGTGACCCGGCCAGGGATTGAACCCAGATCGCTTTGGTGGGAAGCGAGCAGGCTAACCGCTCAACCATCGTGGCCTCATGAAAAGTGTGGGTATTGGCATGCGAAAGCTGATTATGAAGATTTCCACGATCTATTGAACTCTGGTGGATTTTCGCTTGTGCCAAAGTGGAATTCTCGGCCCAGATGTTGGCAAGACTGCTCCCTAGGTCGCTCCTGCTTCAGTTCCTGCAAACACAAGCGTACCCGCGAGCGAGGGTCGGCGCCCGCCTCGCTTGCATCTCGTTGCCAGACGATATATAAAAGAGAAAGACCACTTCCCCTATTCCCCCCACCCCTCTCGGGAAACCCTTCCAGCCCACGAGCTCTGCAAATGCCAGTTGTGTTATCCCTGTTTGTAAGCTGCTACGCGAGCTCGCACAGGGGAATCTCAAACCCCCACGTTTCCCCGCTTGTAATCACCTGCGTGATGCAGACTCCACTTTGCTGCCAGAGATGCTGTGTCTCCATCCCCGTGCATTAAATAAAACAATAACGGACCCCCCTCCCCTTTTTCCACACTCCTTCATCCAACTCAACGGTCGTGTGTTTCACAAGGAAAGTGAAGTAAAGCCTGTTCACGATAAAGTGAGCACTTTTGAAATCCACCTTTAAAAAAACCACTGCCCATGCCTGCTTATACTTCAACGGGCGCAGTGAGTGACATTCGACCGGTAAAGTTGGTAACGATAGATGGAAGGTAGTTCCATATATCAACATCGAATAAAAAGTGTTAGGTAACCATTTGTGATCATTCAAATTATTTATTTCGCGTTCTGTTTTTTTAATGCATCAAAGTGTAACAATTAGCAGAGTTATAAAAAATGTTTACTTTCATGATAATTTCACAGTTTCATTTGACCGACGCATGAATAAAATGGTGAGGCCCATGGCCATGTTAATTTTACATAAGGCGGAAGAACACACAACGTGCATACAAGTAGATCTTAAGCAGGGCTTTCAAAAGTGTTCATGTTACCGTGAACAGCATATAATATGTATTTATATCTACCCATAAAGAAAGTTCAATACCTAGCTTTATTCATGGTACGCTGTAAGACAGGACAATTCAGCATCCATCCTGTTGGAGGGTGAAGTGAGGTGAGTATGGAGAGGTGCCGGAATGCAGGGGCGTGGGAAAGCGGGAGATCCCCGAGAAAGTCCGCCGACCAGCGGCATCGTCCAGCACGATTCCCACATACGAAAATTCTCGAGTGACCCAGGCGGTAATTGAACCAGGTTCGCATAGGTAGGAAACGAGCAGGCTAACCGCTCAGACACCGCGGCCCCTCTCTAATTTTGAATAATAGTCAATCAATGTAACTATGTTATTGTAGCCTTAGAAGTCAACATTCGAGTCCCGTGAAATATATACACTGGGTTATTACTTACATGGCAATATTTATTATAAAAAGATGTGAAAGGATTTAAAAAAAGTGCCCATAGGAAAAAGGAACTAGGCCTCAAAAGTGCTCACTTTACCGTGAACAGCCTATATCATGTTTCTTTTGCTGTCTGAAAATTTTTTTTCCAATTTTCCAAAACATTCAGGAATATTATACCATGTGAGACTGCTATGTACTAATTATTGCGCAACAATTTTGACCTGTGGGCTTTCATCGCGTGTAATAAAGTCCCACTGTTACAGATCTAATTTGTACAGCACAGCGTCACGATAGAAACACTGCACGCCTTGCGCGTAGGAGCGATGAGGCGCTAGTAGTGCGTGTTAGTGTCGCCCGTATCGCTCCCGCGCTTCTCCATCTCAAACGCGGTCAAGAAGAGATGGGGCGACCCGGGCAACACTAACACACGCACGCCTACTGCCTCATCGCTCCCACGTGCAAGATGAGCTGTGTGTCCGTCTAAACGCTGTGCTGTGGAAATTAGATCCGTAACAGTCGGGTTTTATTACACGCGATGAAAGCCAACAGATTAAACTACGCCCTTATGGTCGTACTTTTCTTTTACCGCTTAACAAATCTGCATACACAAGCTTTAACAAATGCGTAATTTAACTATTTCCAGGATATTTTTCCTCCAAGGATACACTTAATATGACAAAAGTAAAAAAAAAATACGGGCACAGATAATTTGGTTTTAATATTTTCTGACAAAAAGGCGTATTTGCAGAACATTTATTTACCGAAATACGCGTATTCACGTAAACAACTATTTCACAGAAAATGTTTTAGTACATTCTCCTCTAATGAACCTAGGGGGGGGGGGGGGGGCTGAAAAGTATCCATTCGGAATGGTTACCATTCCGGAAATTTTGCATCCGTACTTGTGCAGAAAAATCCGGAATGGTAACCATTCACATTTTATTAGCAAAGCATTGCGTTACTGAATCCTGAAAAATATCGGTATGTGTGTTTTTTAGTCGTCATCCACAAAATCTTGAAAAATGTCCACTGCCTGAATGGTAACCAATCCGTCTTTTTTGCGCCAGCGAAACTTGGAGTTTCCCCACAAATTATTTTCAAGCGCAGCCCCCTCGCACTTAATAAATACTGTACAAGCGTAGCCAAAACATTGTGCACCGAGCCAGAGTCCCAGCGCCAGCAGGGGAGTAAATGCCAAATCAGTGATTCAAGGCGCTTGGAGTTTCCCCATAAATGATTGTCGCGTGTAGCCTATTTGCATTGAGAAAAATTGTGTGTGTGTTTCGCAATCTAACATATTTTTGTGCTATTTGTAGTATTACTGTAATATTGTTAACATATTTTCACACTTGAATCCTGAATGGTTATCATTCAGGCACTGGACAGTTTTCAGGCTTTTGTGGATGACAACTAAAAAACACATACACCGGAGTTGTAAACATTCCCAGTGTGGACACTTTTCAGGATATCTGTAATGTGAATGTCGGTACAAAAATCCGGAATGCTAACCATTCCTACAATGGATACTTTTCAGGAGTCAGTAACGCAGTACTTTGCTAATGAAATTTGAATGCTTACCATTCCGGATTTTTCTGCGCAAGTACGGATGCAAAATTTCCGGTAATGGTAACCATTCTGAATGGATACTTTTTCAGTCGCCCCTACCGCGAACGAGCTACCAAGAGGAGAGCGAAGGCAATGCGTGTGTGGCTGTGCGATCGTCGCATCCACTAACTTCAGGAGTTCGATTCCAATCACGTCGGAACAACTTCCGGTGTGTGTTCGCCCGGCTGAACGACTGGTCGACGCAAGGCGCGTGGGCCCGAGCGAGTCTCCCACTCATACGGCGCCCCAGCCGGCAGGAGTTCCTTCACCCCGGAGCGGCGGTCCGCTGGACAGGCCGAAGCCTAGACCGGCCGGGGTCGAGGAGGAGGCTATTTACACAGCCGTGGTGACTCCGCAGGGGAAGGACTGCATCCCTCCCCCCATCCTCCGCTTCCGCAAATAAACACACCGAACACTTGGTTTCGGCACACGCGGGCCAGATGACACACATCGCAGCCGGGGCTCGTATTTTGTAACCGTGGCTATCTTCGCTTCGCCTTCGCTATTCATAGCTGACAGGCGCTGAATGCGCCTCTGCGAAACACACACTGCAACTGGCGGCGGAAGTTTGCGCTGGCACGTTGAAGGTGGAACTATATTTGAGAGAGCCCCATGCAATGTAATGCTCAGGCATAGGCTATTTACGGTAAAGTGAGCCCTTTTGAAAGTCCTCTCATTTCGAATAATATTCAATAAATATATTTCATTTTTGCATCAGACGTTAAATTCCGAGTGCGTTGGAATCTACACACTGTGTTTATTACATACATGGCGATATTTATTCAAGAAAGTTGTTAAAGGATAAAATATAGCTGAACGGAAAAAGTAGCTAGGGCCTCAAACGTGCTCACTTTACCGTGAACAACCTATACAGAGCATTACCTCCATATATGGCTGGGTGGGCACCAGTGGCGTGGTGCGAGGTAAGCTGGCGTTTGCTCAGTGCTGTACACACTCGGCTCACGCAGCAGGAACCAGTAACCAGAGTGGAGCCGGGAGAAACTGAATGTACTGCGGCCACTCACGAGAGAGTGTCGAGGCACCCATTACACACGTGCTGTGATGTCAACTGCACTACGACGTTTAAGTGGCCGATGTGTAAACTAGCAAACGATCAGGTAGGTACAGCACAGAGCAAAACACATCTTACCTTGCAACACTTCACCACAAGCCGCTGGTAGGCATGCTCTAAAACAACAAACATTCACTAATAGTTTCTAAATCCCTGTTTATCACCCCTCTCCCTTTTTCCCCCCAAATCTTCTTTTTTTCCTCCTTTTAAGTTTCAATTGTTCCTTTTTCTTTTTAATTTATTTTCTTTGTTTTATTACATTTTTCGACCCCTTTGCTTTCTTTATGTATTCTTCCAGCAAATGTAAAAATTAGTACTAACTCAGTATCCACCTATTTCAAAACTGTAATTTTTATATGGCTATACAACACAGAAACAGATTCCACAATTCGCTGCCAAAATTTGTAAAGATAAGTCAGTCCGCCTTCACTTTAAAAAGTATGCCCTAGGGATATTTTGAAAGATACAGTTCGAAAGGTGTGTTCATGTATACCAAGACTGAGAAGAGGTGAATATACCACGCCCTACCTAGACGCCTGGTTCGAGCACGCAATCCAAATGTAATTGGAAGCAAACTTCCTGGATGGAGTAATTTTTATGTTGTGAAACGAATTAAAATAATCATATTTTTTTAAAATCAAGTTGTGATGCTCATTGCGAATACTGGTCCCATAAGAATTGCACGGCATGATGGCTTTTTTTTTTCCTGCAGCTTACAAATTAATTTTTAATAAAAACAGAGCGGACATCATTTTAGTCAGAATTAATAAATAAAAAAGTAGACCATTTTCTGATAATAGCGCTTCGGACGAATTCTTAAATTCCGAGACACAGTTCCGATTAGCGCAGGGACGCCAAAAAATATGGCCCGTGGGCCACATAACGACTCTCTTATTATAACATTCCATGGCACCCGAGGTTCGAATCCCGCAGTATTCAATGTGGAGTTCACGTCCGTATGTTTCAGTGATACTACTCTTTGTCAGGGAACATACAGTCTGAAAGTGCCGCACCAAAAGTAAATAAACACGAGCATATAATAATAATAATAACAACAACAATAATAACAACAATACGATAACAACGTTCGAGGCCCCTACCCATTGTGGTTTCTTCTGTGTGGGTCACTTCATAAAAAAGTTCAAGGGTCCCCAGATTGACGTGTTTTTTTTTTCAGGAGAAACAAAATCATTTGCATATGCCCCCCCCCCACCCCTCCCTCCACGGCAGTACTTTTACATTTGGCAGTCTCCAGAGGCTGGGACACGGAGGCGCCCTCTTCCCCATACATACAACTCTCTCGTCAACCTACCAAGACACCACTTGTTCGCTTGTCGACGGGCGACCTCAGTATCCGAAGCCAGAAGTTGAAGTTCCGAGTTCGGTTAAGTGTGCGCGTGTGTCGTATTTACACGTACATTTACGTTTAATTTGGTATGCGAGCCATCCTTCTGTAAGCGTAACGTCATTAGAGGCGCTAAGTGCCAAAAAAATGCATTACTGTACTTTGGTGCCAACTACGTTCAACTTTTTAAAACCACGCTTAATGATATTTTCTTTGAAAAGATTAATAAAAAAAAGGGTTTGCAGCCTTTTTATAATCACATGGAGCAAAAACCACTTACAAAAACATTATATGGCCAATAATCTTGACAATGAGCGGCATTACGTCGTTTACAGCTTACAAAGTATTTTAGAAGATTTGGAATATTGAAATATTAAATGAGTAAGGGAAATTAAGTATACCGATATATTTACACTGTAAATAATTTTTTTTTAACTTTTACCAGAAAAATCATTGGAAAGCATGTAGCCAAAAAATATTTTGTGGCAATACATATATTTGCAATATTACTTGTATTTCTACTTAAATTATTGGGAAATAGAAACAAAATAATTTGCTTTGTTGTAGAAAACAAATGTGATGAAACAAGAGGGAACAGGGAAAAAAAAAATTCTTTCAAAATATAACGGGAAAAATTATTACGTTGCAACTTTCTGGTTTGGAGACTCAAACACAAATCCCTTCGTTACAACCCCGTGCCTTATACCATACAAGCGAATTGACTTATGAGGTAACCATATTTAAAATGTATATAATTACGCATTGACTAAGCAAGAAGAAAACCATTTCACAACTTGGAAAGAGCTGGTGTTAATGAATCACAATATTCTGCGCTTCAAAATGTCTAATAACTATGATAGATATAATAAATCAGTTTATTTTGCCAAAGGGTCACGTGTTTTTAAAGATGCCTTCATTGTTTACTAGGATTAGTTGCCTTCATTGTTTATTAGGATTAGTTGCCTTCATTGTTTATTAGGATTAGTTGCCTTCATTGTTTATTAGGATTAGTTGCCTTCATTGTTTATTAGGATTAGTTGGGTCGTTTTAAGCGTTTCACGTTATTTACGTAACTATGCTTTACATCACCCCTAGTTTTCGCACAAATAACACACTCTCTCTCTCTCTCTCTCTCTCTCTTCTCTCTCTCTCTCTCTCTCTCTCTCTCTCTCTCTCTCTCTCTCTCTATATATATATATATATATATATATATATATATATATGCGTGTCTGTGTTTACATACGGTTTGAGGTTGTCGAGTGTCCGCCATTTTGTCTGAGCTCATGGACACGGGCCAGTATAGTGCAAACATTTCTTAAGGTCTATTACAAACACGGCTCTCGTAATTTTACATTTTACAAACGTGTTATCTTTCCTAGGGAAATGTTTGTAGTTTGTACTGTTACAAACCTTTGTAAAACAACAATTTCCCTGTAAAAACTGATGTTTTTTTCTTTTTTTACTCAGGGCTAGTACTTAGTTTTGAATATAATATGCTTATGCCTATAGCTTGATAATGTCTTGGAACTGCAGGACATTTTCTGATCTGTAAATTGCCTGGTATTCTTTTCATCTTCAGTAATTTTTATGCATGTTTCAAGATTTCTTTTTAAAAACGCTGAGCCGCAGGCGTTAAGAAGTCTCCCAATCTGTTGGCGAAACGTATAACGTACTTGCTACGTTCTTCAACGCACATAGATTCCCACACATTCTCCCGTACTTCGTCGGTTGAATAATTTATCCCGAAAGTTACGATCCAGTTGCGTTGGCCGCAAGCTCGCGCGTGGATCACATTGTCGTTTACGTTGATGTTACTTGCATTATTGCACACCCGCCAAGCTTATAGTGATTTATCCGAACAACCATTATTTACACTCAGCGATATCCCTTATTTTATGCCCAAAGGTAGTACGGAGTTTATTACTAAGCCACCTTAAACATATACGCAGTTTACGCTTAAAAAGATTAAAAGGTCACGAGAGAGAAACCGACGGCGCCATAAAAATATGTACAAACGTAAGTTGGATTAGTTAATTATTATATTAAAGTATGATGCCCAACACTGGCCAAATAATGTTTATGAAACCATCAGATAATCTAATACATGTTACGTATAATATTATGAGGCATCACTTTCCACTTTATTTTCCTGATGCCAGGTTCATAATTTTGCAAGTTAACATTAAACAATGCGTCTTAGGCGAGTAACTATTATTGTAAATTGAAACCCGCTACCTTATGTGTACTTCCTGTGACTGCCAGATTGTATCAAACGCAGAATACAAAGTTACAAGGCAATGAAAAATGTTGTCATTTCATTTAATTCACATATTAGAATGACACACATAATGCTTATGTAGGACGAAAAAATTTCTACTTCCACTGAGCATGTTCTTTAAATAATAAAACTATGTAATCAATACAAATATTCGAACTACCATTATATACACTGAAAATCTGAAAACACTTTTGTACCGGGATGCAACGAATAGTTCAAAGTTCAAAATTCAAATATACGGGAGAAACAAGTAAAAGTGAGTCTGCTCTAGTCCGTTATTTTAATTGACATCATTTTTACATCATAAAAATTCATTCATTCACAACGGTCCTTCAAAACATCTGATTCGACAGGGTGCTCTTATAACTGAAATTTACGTTTTAGTTCCTATGTGTACAGACGTGGAGATCTAACGTTATTATTTGAGAACAGAAAAAAGACTTTTAAACATATGTGTGCGAGTGAATTTCTTTTTATCATTGGACCAGGAGCGTCGACTTAAGTGAGAGTGGGAGGGTCCGGGTTCAGTGTTCAACCCCCCCTCCCCCCCTAAGTAATCACAGAAAAACGGCCGAAGTATGAAGGATACGTTAAATGGTTAGTTGTCAGTAGAATAAAAAATTAGGTGCATAAAATAGTAAAAATAAATAAAATAAAAATACAAGTGTATACGTCCACTGTTTGTTTTCAGCTCAAATACTTTTTGTAGACTATTTTATCAATGAAAGAACCGCCTCACAACATCCAGCAAATAATTTTTCTACCTACGCCACTGCATTAGACAACAGTTCTATATATACAAGACGGCGAAGTCCAGCATGCTGTCAGTTGCCTTGATATTTGCAGATTTTAAAAAAATTGTATTTATAGGCTATTCACAGTAAAATGAGCACCTGTGAAAGCCCTGCTTAACATCTACTTATATGCATGTTGGGTATTCTACCGCCTTATGTAAGATTAACATTGCCATGGGCCTCATCACTTTATTCATGCGTCGGTCAAGTGTAACTGCGAAATTATTAGAAAAGTCAAAATTTAACATAATCTTCTAATTTTTACACTTCAATTCATTAAAAAAAAACCAAACCAACAGAAAGCCAAAGAAATAATTTAAGTTACCAGAAATGGTTACCTAGCAATTTTTATTCGACGTTGAGATACGGAACTACTTCCTATACATCTTTACCAACCAACTTTGCTGGGCGAATTTCACTCGGTGTAACCAGAAAAATATTTGCAGGCAGGGAAGTGATGTTTTCTAAGGTTAAGTTCGAAAGTGGTGACTTTATCGTGAACAGCCTTTACGGCGCTGTAACTGCCGAGGTTCGGCGAGTCGGAGATGAAGCAGCTACGGAATGCAATGATGAGAGAAACAGAAGTACCTGGAGAAAACCCAAAGTCTGCCCACGTTTCTCAAATGCGAAAACAATTCGACGGGAGGTGAGTGGTATGCTTTGCGAAATACTAGCTGTAAATTCCGTAAGCCCCTATCACACTGTCAAATTTTTCCGTCAAACTGCTTCCAATATGTTTGGTCAAATAAAGTTGGACAGTCCTGACGTCATCGAAACGTCATAAACGCCGCCGTTTTTGTCTGAGAACGTTGGATGGCTTCATTTTCCAAACGTTTAGTGGCCACTAAAAACTTATTTTGTGGCAGCTACAAAATGTTTTGTGTACACCATAAAAAATTTGGCAGGGTGAATATCAACAAAATAATTTTGTGGTCACCACAAAATATTTTTTTCAGTTCAAACATTTAAAAATTGGACCGGTTCTAAAATGTATTTGATGTTTGACGGTCTCAGCCAATCAGAATCGTGTACGACAAAAATGGACGATAAGAAACTTAAAATAACGAACAGTCGCTGGAAACGAAGTAAGTTATGAAGATAATTAATTTATGTAGAAGCTGTCTGGACATGAATGCTATTTTATGTGAATATTGCACACAACATTACGAACTCAGAGGCATTAATTTCATTGTGCAGGAAATATTTCTTATAAATAAAATTTTAATTTAGTAAAGAAACGAAAATAAATTACAATTTTACTTACATTTCTTCCTGCAATGGACCGCATGGAAAAACAAAAGCAAAATCTCATTGTGAAAATAAATTTTACATCATTTTTAAAATTAGATTCTCCCAATAAAAATTTTGAGTGTGGGACACATTTTCAAACACATTCAATATTATTTGATAAAATTTGTTGGAAGAAAAAATTTGATAGTGTAACAGGGGCTTTACACAAAAAAAAAAAATAGTGCACACTTTACTTTTCCGGAAACTCCGAACAGCTCTTGTGGATGAAAGACGCATTCCTCGGCACATGCTCACTCAGTATTTTATACTTTCCTGTTTCCGAGATGAAAAAATTCACGTAAAATGTTTAGTCAAACATTACCACTGTACCTCAAAATCTTGACCTTTTATTGGGGCCAAAAGTATTATTTACAAGCGTGGACTATATTAACATAAGTTATTCCACGTCCCCTTTTACTGCACGACGAGAATGTTTGTGCTGCTCCTAGTCAACTAGTAGATAAAATTGACAGTTACTGTCAATATAATTTAATAGATGCTGTCGAACCACGTGGGAATTTCTGAGCAATAATATTTAACAAGAGGAACAGTAATTTTTCTTTGAGAAAATATTCTGAGAGATTAAAGTCGTGATCAAAACGCGATACGATAGGGACGGCACAGTTGTGAACTTCATAAGGGCTTGACCACAGACTACTAAGGTATACAGACCACGGCTTGGCGTATGGCTGTACAAGCACATCAGCAACTTAAAATTTTAACGTATAGTACAATTATTTTGCTTGATGAGTATTTGTCATCAATTACCAAGTTATTTTCGTTTTTGTTTTTCCACTTATTTAAAAGAAATGTAACACTTCCAACATCCAATATGACATACAAGTTAAAAAAAAAAAATTCTGCTGACGCAAAACGCAGCACCTTTAGCGTACTACTAAGGCATCCTGACCAAAGGTAGCTTCGCTTTTGAACACAAACGGCTTGGAAGTAATTGCGTTACAAGAATAAATACGGTAACACCAACGGGTAGTTTCCCATACTGCCGAGTACTGAAGCCCAGCCAAAGTTCTGCTTCAAGAATATTCCTCCGCCTCGTGCAAATTGAGCTTATTTAAGTCTAGAAAATTACACCAGAGGACAACGCACCTAATTCATGCGCACTCAGTTGTAATAATATTTTGCATGAGAACTATTTCTTAATAGGCGATACCAACACGCATGTTTTCTCGTTTTTATTTATATTTATTATTAATGAGATATTATAATTTATAAATAAAATTGGCCCTACGAGTAAAACTTCAATTTAACAAAAAATAAAAGATATTGTCGTGTTAACAAAGGTGTGAAACGCTTGTGATACATGGCATGTTTAGGAAATAACTAAACACGCCATACCATGGGGTAGTTTTTCAAAGGTTTCATTCAAAAAAATGTGAAGAAACCGCAAACTAACTATAGTTCAATTTTATTTCGTATTTTAAGCCAGAGATGATGGGAAAAGTGATCGGGGGAGGGGAGGATGGAACAAATTGACGGCCAACTGTCCAGTTTTAACATTTTACTGACTTTCAGTCTTGTCACGTAGGCCTACGCGAAGCTTTGTAATTAGGATTTTTATATATTCCCGAACTCTGTCGGCGACCTAAAATTTCCTCACACCGACTCGTTTATGATTGGTTTTAAAATGGTTTTATTCGCGGCGCGTACTATTGTGACTCCAGCGCCATTTCGCTGCTACGACCGTCGTCCAATTCGAGTGACCCCTCCGCTAGTTTTCACGCGCCGGGCCGTAATAGAAAACTGATTAAAACGATCCACATATAATAACAATTTACTGTATTGAATCTGTTCACGAGGAAAAAAAAATTTTTTTTTTCCTCTAAATTACGGGAGGAAATGTTATAGCTCCAAGACACGATATCGATACATCAATTAAATAACAAAACCAACAGGAAAAAAAAACATTCGTCAAGAATTTGATCCTAAATATAGGAATTTGAAATTAAAATTTTTATTCGTACGAATTTCAGAACGTTATTTGAACACGAAGTTTGGTTTCAGTTTAAAAATGTTTATAGAAGTCGCAGAAGTAGAATGTTGCAACTTCTTTGAAATACAGAACTTAATTATCTAACGAATAAGGAGATCTGAGCTATCTTGATTTTAAATTTTTCCTCAAAAGTTATATGGGCGAACCTCATAACACAATTCCAAGAAATATTCTTCAAGATAATAATCTTGAGGTGTGTCCTAGAATTAATTTTGTTCAATTTTGAGATTTGCACTACAAAAAAAAAAAAAAAAAAAGTTAAGTTCCTTATTGCTGGTTTCATTAACTTTTTAAAAGTCATATTTCAAAATTGAAACTTTTTTTTTTTTTTAGAATATTCTTTTTCGTCACAATTGGAAAGGACGTAATAAGTAAATAATATTAAAATAATCAACTCATATAAGACGGTTGGTCGTTGCCGGGAATCCCCTATATGTGGAAACAAGCAACCTGAAGTAGCCTGACCTATCTGAATGAAGGAAAGTGAGTGGAAATCCGTAGGCATCCGATTCGAACAGAAGAGGAACTATCACTCCCCGAACAAGGAGAGACTGCTGTGCCGACGTAGATACAAAACTGAGTAAACGGCATTCACCAGAACTCCACTCGGGAAAATTTCTCGACGCGAACCTCAAGTAGGTTTTAATCTCTCAATGCAACATTCATCGTCGAGTGTTCTCCAAACAATCGACCCTCGAAGCTACTAGGGGAATTGGGATGGCGAACAAACAAAAGGAGGGAAGGAATGAAGTAGCGCTTAGAGAAATTCATTCTGGGCATATTGCTCGTTCAATGGCTACTTGAAGACGCATACGAACGTTACAAGGGTTTTAACACTGCCGCAATAAAGATGCTGAAACAGTCGGCGTCCTTAAGATTTTTTTATTAATTAACAAAGTGGTCGATCAAATTCTAACGAGGTTTAACTCAGTCTTATTTGTATAGGCTATTTACGGTAAAATGAGCACTTTTGAAAGCTCTGCTTAAGATCTACTTGTATGCGCGTTGTGTATTCTTCCGCCTTATGTAAGATTAACATTGTCATGGTCCCTATCACTTTATTCATGCGTCGGTCAAGTGAAACTGTGAAATTATTAGAGAAGTAAACATTTTACAAATTTGCTCAAGTTTACAAATCGATGCATTAAAAAAAAAAAAAAACAGAACGCGAAAGAAATAATTTAAAACAATAAAAATGGTTACCTAACACTTTTTATTCGACTTTAAAACACGGAACTACTTCCCATCCATCGTTACCAACTTTACTGGGCGCATGTCAATCAGGGTGGCCATTAAAATATATTCAGGTAGGAGCAGTGACTTTTTTCTACGGTTGATTTCAAAAGTGCTCACTTTATCGTGAACAACCTTTAGACACAAACCATTACTGCAACTACATTTTTTATTATTTAGTATCTTAACAGGACACTAGAAATAAAAAAAAGACTACTGTAATGTTGTATGTATTGCATGCATAGAGGCGATATTTTATTACTGAAGAAGTTTGTCACGTAACGACTATTCACGATAAAGTGACCACTTTTGAAATCAACCTTTGAAAAATGTCATCGCACCTACCTGCGTATATTTTAACGGGCGCACTGAGTCACATGCGCCCTGTAAAGTTGGCAACGATAGAGGGAAAGTAGTACATATCTTAAAGCCGAATAGAAAGTGTTAGGTAGCCATTTGTGATAACTTAGATTATTTCTATCGCTTTCTGTTTTTTTTTTTTAATGCATCAAAGTGTAAAAATAAGCAGATTTAAAAAATAATAACTTTTGTAATTATTTCACAATTTTACTTGACCGACGCATGAATAAAGTGATGAGGCCCATAGCAATGTTAATTTTACATAAGGCGTAAGAATACACAACGCGCATACAAGTAGATCTTAATCAAGGCTTTCAAAAGTGCTCATTTTACCGTGAACAGCCTATATAAGTGTATCACTACGTGTTTGAATGATTTGTTACTAACAGTCGTGTGTGACACTCCAGTCTCTTTCTGTACGAGGCAATTAAAATTATACTGCTGTGATACTGAACGTCTGTGTTCCTTTTTTTCTTTTCAAACCATCAATACGCATTAAAAAATAAATTATACAATTATTCATGAAAACAGCAATGTGTCTTACGGCTCAGCACACCATTTTGGGGGCCACGGTGGCTGAGTAGTTAGTCCGCTCTCCTTCCACCACGGCGATTCGGGTTCAATCCCCGGCCGGGTCACCGGATTTTCACATGTGGGAATCGTGCCGGACGATGCCGCTCTATATTCACGGCAATCGCCCTCATCGGCTCTCAAGACCTCGCTGTTAAGAGCCGCCCAAATCTCTTCACCCACAACATTTTGAGCGGAATACCACAGTCTCTCCCAATAGCTATAACGTTTTAATAAAGCCCCCAGGTACAAAGGGGGCGAGAAATCGATACTATCGTGAATAGAGACCTGCAAAATTAGCGTTATTATTTTTGGACACGTTTAACTTAAAACACGTGTACCTTTGCAAAACATTTGTCATGCACCATGCAAGTTAAAATGTGTAATTCTTAGGAATGTAAATGTGTTGATAACATACAAACTCGCGATCTAACGTGTTTACAGCAATAAATACAAGCTTCAATTGTCATATAGTCATGTATTTCAATATTATACTAGCAAAGCAAAGTCAAGAGTTAGGAGCTATTTTCATTTATTCGCTGCCAACTTGCCTAGAAACTAGCATAAAGGCTATTCACGATACAGTGAGCACTTTTGAAATCAACCTTATATAAAAGTCACTGCCCCTACCTGCATATATATTTAACAGGCGCACTAAGTGACATGTGCCCAGTTTACTTGGTAACAAAGGATTGAACGTAGTTCCATATCTTAACGTCGAATAAAAAGTGTTAGGTAAGAATTGGGATAACTTAAAACATTTATTTCGCTTTCTGTAATTTTAATGCACAGAAGTGGGGAAACGAACAAATGTTTAAAATATTTACTTCTCTAATAAATTTACAGTTTCACTTTACCGACGCATTAGTAAAGTGCTGAGGCCCATGGCATAGTTAATTTTACATAAGGCGGAAGAGGACGCAATTTGCATACAAGTAGATTCTAAGCAGGGCTTTCAAAAGTACTCATTTTACCGTGAACAGCCTACACCAGTGTGCGATGTAGGATGTATACAGTTACGGGCAGTTTTTTAAAATGTTTTTTTAGTAGTGCTCACTTTGCCGTGAACAGCCTGCATAGACTGCTCATAGTTAACTGAGCACTTTCAAAATCATCCTTTAAGAAATGTCACTTCCCTTACCTGCGACTATTTTAACGCGCAAGCTGGCTAGCATGCGTAAGAAGTTGGTATAGGCTGTTCACGGTAAAGTGAGCATTGTTTACGGCCCTTCACAAGTTTACTTTCAGCCAATATTGCTCTTTCCGCCATTTGTTGGTATAAAAGTTATCACATAACTAACAAATACAGTGTATACATTTAACCACTTTCAAAAGTTAACATGTGAGGTTCCTGTTACGAGGGCCTTAGAAAGTGCTCACTTTACCGTGAACTATCTATACTGGCAATGCGGCGACGTTGACAAGAGGGAGGCAGGGGAGAGAGAGAGAGAGAGAGAGAGAAAGGTAAATGCCTGGCCGGGCGGTGTGTGGTCGCAGGCAGGGTTTGGCCGACCAGGGAGGAGGGTTTAACAGTTGCCCTCGAGCCCCCAATATTTATCACCCCTGTGTGCTGTGTAGCCAGGCATGGGGGCGCCTGGGGTACAGGACTCCCGGGAACTACGGGACTTACACGTCGGGCGAAATGCAGAGGGCTGGCTGGACCACGCGCGCCTGTGATATACATCCGTCGACGACTGGGGAAAACTGTAACAAACGACTCCAGGCTCCATTATCTCCAAACTTTGGCCGCTAACTTCCCTGTGGCCGTAAACCAGATATATATATATATATCGAGGCTTTTTTTTTATATTATTAATTTCCCCGCTGTCACTTGGACTTTTAAGAACAATTTCTGTAGAGGAGGGGGGGAAAAAGCGAGGACCACGCCTACTACAAAATTTTATTTTGGAACGCTTCAACATCGTTATACAAAAAAAAACGGCTATCCAAAAATTAGCATGCCCTGACACATTCACGGTTACTTACAAATATTCTGAAGCCCTGCTGATGTTATACTAGCAGGATATTCCACCGCTTCTTGCAAACAAAGCTTAAACAAGTCTGGATAAAAACACAAAATGGACAACGCACCACATTCGTGCGCAGTCAGTGTAATGTTATTTTGCAAGAGAACTATTTATTACCAGGCATAACAAACACACATATTTTCTCGCTATTTTTATACATATAAATTCTAAATGAAATGGTTAAAATATAAGTGAAAATTAAATTTAACAACAAACAAGGTACTTTTATATTAACGCAGGTATCAAATGCTTGTTGATACACGACATATTTAGGAAAGAACGAAGCACGTGTTTTGCATGTCCGAAAGCTTAGAAGTGTGGCCGCTTTAAAGGTCTGTCTACAAATTGCGCTATCCCAACCTGTGTCTTAGGACAAAAAATGTCCTGATTGGTGCACGTGACCCTCTGACGTCATGGCGCTGTCCCAGGCTCCCGTGTCCTAAGTCAACCAGTCCCAAGTTGTGTGCAAAGTAGATAGAAAAAGAAGAAGACTTACAGTACTTTCGCACGAATCCGTGGAACGTTCGTTGCAAATGTAAAGAATGAATCTGCAAGGTGGGCTTTCTAAAAAAAAATAAGATGAAATACTAATGAATAATTAGTGATGTCCTCGGTTTGGTATGAACTATTTTTAATTAATGCTAAAACTCTTGAAATGTAAAGTTTGAAAAAGAACATTTGGACGTCAGTCTGCGGAGTATATTATAAATTAATATTCAAATCACCGAACTCGCAAACACTGAATAATTAAAAATTCAGAAAATTTAAAAATTACTACGTAACAACAAATAATGCGCCGAATTTACTGCGCCCTAGCGTCAGATTCTGAAAGCTCACTTCGGCCAACGCATTTGTAGACCATATTCGGACTGCGCCAATGTGACCTCACTTGACGTCCAGTTACCTCCACGTGCACAGGAACGACCGATTGTAGACAGGGGCCTTAAATGGGACACAGGCACGCGACATCACGTCACATCGTCTCTACGGACGGGCGAGGCACTGACTTGGCATGCATGCAATATTCCCGTCTGCAACTTACCTTTATAAGACATTTTAGCGACAACCTTGTCATTTGACGCCGTAGTAATACATATAAGGCTTTGCTGCAAGTCCATAAACTGCTATAGTCTGTTCACAGTAAAGTGGGCACTTTACGGCCCTGCCGAATTGTTTCCCTTAGCCAATTTCTATCTTACCGCTACTTTTTAAAGTATACATTGCCGTATGACCAATACAAACAGCGTATGCATTACACCACCCCCAAAAGTTAATACCTAGAGCTGCCATAAAATATATTTACTATTGATTAATGCCTACTGAAGGGCCTTAAAATGTGCTCACTTTACCGTGAACAGCTTATACCAGATTTTTCGCATCTAATTATAATGGCTAGGCCCGCATGTTTCTCGCGAGAAGATCTCAGGACAAGTTGTGGTCCAAAACACTTCAGTTCAGAACCGTTTATGTGATTGGATCATTTAAAATGTTTATGCGTCTTATCTGTCTGCCCACGAATCACGGACAGTCAGTATTGGAGAAACTTAATTCTAATTGGTTGACTCGTGTAGCAGTCGGTCGTTACTCAAAGACAGGCGACCAATACCCGAAGGAAAGATGCAAATGTACATGTAAGGAAATTGAAGTCTAGTCAAGAGCGTACACTTTTTTTTTGGCGAAAAACACGGGGCCTTAATAATGGTGAAAAAGGCGTTCCAGTCATTTTCACTAGTAATGGAAACAAAAAACGAAATCTGGTCACGTGTAAAATATTCACTAAACTCTGCTCGTAAAGAAGTTTCTGAAAATTCGGTCCCCCCCCCCTTTTTTTTCTGAAATTCTGCACGCCGTTTGCCAGTCAAGTCAGGCAGCATTCTTGATGTTTTATTAACTCAATAGGAGCAGGGGTGGCGCAGTGGCTAGGGCGCTCGCCTCCCACCACGGAGATCCGCGAAATGGAGACTGTTCTTCTGTAATAAGGCTTGATGAAAACGTTATGCAGTTTCTATTAATGCCATGCCGAGCCAAATGATTTGAGGATTAAGAGGATGTCCTGCAGTCCTGGAGGATACTGTCCGCTCCTGATGACGGCTACATCTACTATGGCGACTAGTTGGACCGATGCTGCTGTCCAGTTATCATAAATTATGGTTTGGTGAGCCTTTGACTTCGATGGCAGCCAGATCTTCATGACTTCGTGTCTACACAACGTCAAGTAAGGCGTATATTACAATTAAAGTTAAACAGGGACCGAATTTACGCAATGAACTTGTTTTTTTTTTTCAGACAGTGATTTATCAAAAAAAAAGCTAATGCTCACAGGTCCTGATTATTTTTGACAGATTCAAAATCTCACAATCAAGAGTTTCGTTGTTTTACTGGCCGATGGCACATAAAATTACACTTTCATGGAACATTTAAATAAGCTAGATATTATTCTACATTTTCGGTTATTATGTGATCATCTTATATTTAGGGAACAACCTTAATTCGTTTTCTAGGCAGTCATCATATTCATATGTCGACAGCAGGCAGTAATTTGTTCTTCTATTGATTATTAATTTTAAGATGGAATGGTAGTTATAAACTGTTTTCACGTGTTGACCTAGAATTGTCTATTTATTAAAGTTATAAACTTGATTTTTACATGTTCTTTCTGTAGGTGGAGCCTATCTTAAGATTACACTGTTAAATAATTACTAGTTCAAGTTTCTGCCGTTATGATCCTAGGAAGCATTATGATTTAAGGTGATAATTTTGAAGATAAATGTGTTTTTCATACTTTTTCTTGGATAGAACTAACAAGTGGATGTTCTCAAATAAACATATGAAAAGGCGCCCACATCTCTACATCCATGAACTATACTCTTGTAAATAATTCTGCACGGAACACTACGCCACGAAGACTGTATGTTCCTATATTTGTAAGGCTACGCATAACCACGTGGTTGGACATCAAGCTTGGCATAGGAACGTTGAACTTGGAGAACTATTCACTGTGAACTGACTACATGCAATCCATACTTTACCAATAACTGGAGCTACAACTGCGACAAAGCGGACACGTCTCCTACCTGCAACAAAAATAAAACCGTCATATTAAAAGCAAGTACGAGGTTATTTTCACTCCTCAAAACACAACAAATTACATCTTTCGCAATGACACTTTACATGCGAGGATGACTATAGTCAAAGGTCCATTCTTCTTTTACTGTTTTATTCATCGCTACATGTCATAATTTTTTATGCATGCGTATACTTTCTAAAATTATTCTGTATTTTTACAAAGAGTTGTTTGGAAACTAATTGCAAACTATCTTTTTGTACCGCTACAAATAAATTAAAACAACATTTTATAACACGATACTTCGGAATGTTTAAAACTAAAGTTAAATTTTAAAAAGAAACTGCTACAGACTACATATTTATTATAACATGTATATACAAAAAATATTTTGTAGGTTAAATGAAAAAGTATACTATAAAGATGCAATACCTCACTTGCAGTGATAGAATTATATTTTTGTCAACTGCCAAAGAATTGTTCGTAATGCATACAAACAATTTTTACTGTGCGAGTCAACTCCGATAAGTTCCCTTGTTACCTTTTTTTTTCCTGCCATATCCCTCCCCTGCTACACACGCGGCTTTTGGGCCTTTCGGCAAACATTTTGTCCCCTCCCGCCGTTTGTCTTTTGCTCTGTATAGCTTTGCCTGCGAACCCTCCTGCTAATCCCCCTTCAACCCTGCCCAGCCCCCTTTTTTCTCATCACTGCGAGGCGCTGGCCAACTCTCGTGTAGGCAGGCCTACGTGGCCGGACTGGCAAAGCGAGCAGACAAAACCCCACCCACCCCCTCCCCCCCCCAGCCCAGCGAACAACACCAGTCAGTTCCCCCTTCCGCCCTTTTCTACCTCACAGTGCAACTATAGGCAGTTAATGATAAAGTGAGCACTTCCGGGAACCTTACTAACCTTTTGCAGAAATACGTCGTTTACGTGTCATCATTTCAGTTGCAGAGGTATTATTGAAAACGTTTTACTATAGACAATTTACAATTTACTAGTTGTTTAATACACTCCCATCTAATTTTCACGGTGTGTTATTTCCCGCTTGCAAGAAGGCAGGAACTTATTGATCTTCTCGGCTTTTACAACAAGCGGATAACACACAATTAAAATTACGCACAAAAATATTAGACCACCCTTAAAATCGCAAATTGTCAGTAATTACTGCGAATCCGAAATTGTGCACGAAAACGAAGCATTTATTCACAAGGGGACAAGCCGTGCCCTAAGATCTGCTTTTCTTCTCATCATATATCCTTCCGCCATATGTAAAACTGTACTTTGCCATGCGTCAATCAAGTGAAAACGTAAAAAAATGTTTAAATACTGTTCACGGTAAACTGAGCATTTTTCAAAGACCTGCTTAAGATCTACTTGCATGCACGTTGTGTATTTTTCCACCATGTGTGAAATTAACATTAACATGGACCTGGCCACTTGGTTCATGCGTCGGTTAAGTGAAACTGCGGAATTATTAGTAAAGTAAATATTTTACAGAGTTGCTGATTCTTAAAGGCCGTTCACGATAAAGTGATCACTTTTGAAATTACCCTTAGACAAATATCACTGCTCTTACAATCGTGGTGCACTGAGTGGCATGCACCCAGTGCAGTTGGTAAAACGATGGATAGAAAGTACCTTAACGTCAAATAAAATCTGTCAGGTAAACCATTTGTGATAAATTAAATTATTTTTTTGACTATCTGGTTTTTTAACGTATCAAAGTGCAAAAATGGACAGATTTGCAAAACATTTTCTTTTGTAATAATTTCAGAATGCACTAGACCGACGCACGAATAAAGTGACGAGGATCATTACAGTGTTAATTTCGCATACGGCGGAAGAATACACAATGTGCATACAACTAGATCTCAAGCAGGGATTTCAAAAGTGCTCATTTTACCGTGAAGAGCCTATAGCAGAACGTCTTTGAAACACCCGCGCACGATACGGCGAAAATTTTCTTTATACCAAACACCCGCGTGAGAAAACTCGTTTAGTTCCCGAACCGAATAGAATAAACCTCAATTTGATTTGCAAATTGTAAACGTGTCACGCTTTTACGGCCGCCATAAAGACGACACAAAGCTAAGAATTCAGGTTATTGGTTATCCTGTAAACTGAACGTTTACGGAAGTTAACGACTCTAGGGAACCCAACTTCGTTAAATACCTACAACAACAACGACAAAAACACGTGTTCTGTTTAGTTTTGGATACGCTCAGTGCATCTACAATACACGCGAATAACTTTGGGACCAATCTGAACGTCGCTTTCGTTCTGTTCTCATAAAGTTGCATTCAGGCAACTTAACGCACAAAAACTAAATAGTCAACGAGGAAAAACTATATTTAAGGAAGCTGTGAAAATCTTTAAGTACGAACATCTAGGCAGTTACACTTGCGCCTGTTACACACGGTTCACTTTTTTTTGCACAAGAAGTTGTACGCACACCTTTCTTGTCCAAGTCAACTTGCGTCGTGGGACTGGCTAACTTGTTTGCAAGTGGCTTGCATGCTAGCTAGAATCGTTTAGAGACTGTTCTATTTTTCGTTCACCTTCTTATGCAAGTCGTTTGTTTACATTTGCGTTTTATACACATCGATGTAGTTCCCGCACATTTATTTATGCTGATATTGTTCATTTGATAATATAAAACAGATAGTAGTATGGACTGGATGGTTCTAGGCGGCTCACGAAAAAAAAAATAACGAAAAAGCATTCCCAGAGCTGACGCTGGGGTGCGTAAACTGGTTTTTGCAAACTACTCCAGGCTCGATCGATAACAGAGGTCTTCAGAAAAAGTCGCCTTCGAGAGTGGGGGTTGTAGGGGAGACGTCCCCTGGACACGTCTAGGGGGTGGGGGAGGGGATGGTTGTCATTGTGGAGTCGGAGCAGCTATGAAGATGAGGATGGGAGGTGCAGGGGTGTTTGGACAAGATCACCTACCTCTGGACTGGTCGGTTCTGAGGGGTTCAGGGTAGGGCTACGAGCGAGAGGACCCGATCGGAACACAAGTAGGCAGATGACGCCATCTTGAATCAGTTGCGACAATTGAGAATCGAGGACAGATGGGTGACTGACCCCCAGGACCTCGTAGAAGAGGGGTGGTAGGTGGTGGCTGGCATCGTGGAGTCGGGGTGAGGGGTGCAGGGTGGGGCAGGAGGGGTGGAAGGCACGTCTCCTCCGATCGGAATGCAACTAATCAGTTGTCGCCATCTTGCCTTAGTGTCGAAAATGTTTGATGATTGCGGCCAGCATGGGGCAGCGCACTGGCGTGAAAGAGGGGTGAGGGGGTTGCAGGGAGCGATGTGACCTCAGCTATCCCACTCGGCGCCATCTTCAGTCACTCATGTACACTTGGAGGAGATGGACGTGCTACTTGTCAGCTCCTACATAGACACCGCACCTCTACACTCTTGGCGGCCGACGAGCTTACGATAGGGGGTTACCGCACCAGCGAGCATCGCACCTACCTTCATCTTTAATGATAGCCGCAATTTACGTAGTATTTTATCGGGAACATGTAAATTTTCGTGCGTTAACTTATTTTTTTTTCGGATCTATATACTGCGTTTGTGATAAGTAATTGATTTATGTGTTCGGCAGACGAAAATAACGTTTGCGTTAACAACTCGAATTGTTTGTTACCAAGTGACGTGAATTTCACAGATTTAACGGAAATTTGTAGTACGTCTCTATAAAGTGTTGCGCGATTACGCTTTGCGGGCTTAAGTACTTCTTCACGTCATCCAAGTTTCTCTATGCTTCGAAGGAAATAATTCGTGCAAAAAGTGAATTGTTCTGAAAATAGTGAAACTTTAGTTGAAAAAAATTATCGTTTCGTTGTCTGTTGTAGGACGACTGCAGAGTTTTTCTCTTACATTTCAACTCGTTTGTCTATCGGCTTTGCCACACGTGTATAAGCAGGCTCTCTCCACACACACACACACACACACACACACACACACACACACAGCTTATAAGACGACGTAATTGCTACACTGGACTCCACATCAAATGGACGTGTTTTAAAAAATACTCAAGGTATGTGCGAGAGGCATTAAGTAGTGTACATGTATTTCTACTACGTTATTGTGTCTGTTTAAAATCTAAATGCGAGTTTGGAAATCTTTATTTATTCATACTGACTAGCTGGATTTCGTTTAGTGAGTTTGCACTTGCCGACATCAGATGTTATTCACGTAGTTAAAATTCTCTCTCGTGTAAATTATATTTCTAAGCTCGAGACTCACGTTATGTTTAAGACTTACGTAATTGCACTTATTATTATTCACGTAGTTGTTTGAAAATTTGCGATTCGATGCGCGTAATTTATTCATACGTAGAACACTCTGAAATTCTCTAACGTTTAGTAGCATTCCGAAAACAAATCATTTAACCTGTAAATCGCATCTTTCAAAGTCGCCTATCTACGTGCTATATCCACCCAAAAAAAACATAACATTTACACTTAGGTCACTCTTAGAAATCGTTTTAACACATTGAATTTCTCTCGTGTGTTAAATGTATTCGTAAAAATCGCCTATATACCAACAACATACCTCCAACCACCTCAACATCAGAAAATATTAGAAAAAAAATAAACCTTAGCCAACTCTTGTACTAAAATCTACACCTATTAAAAGACATTGTAACCCTACCCAAAAATAAAGAAAGAAGTACAACAAAAAATATTAACCCTTTCAGTAAATTTAACCCTTTCCATTTTAAATCGGATTAAGATCGAATAAAGAAATTTTAAATCGGATTGAGATCGGATTAAGGTTTTTTTATCGGATTACAATCGGAATAAGGATTAACCCTTTGATATCAAATCGATAATCCGATTAATAAAAAGTGGCCTAGAACCATCCAGCCCCTACTACTACATATTTTTATGCTGCATTAGTGATTTATTAGGTTTGTAAATTCTTTGTGGGCTGTGATGGAAATGAGTTACTGGCATGTTGCCACATCCAAGTACTACAACTGTGTATACAGTATGCACGTGGGACTTGTATACGAGAGTGTCCACCTTTTAGCTCTCCTTTTGGTGATCAGTCCTGTTCACAAAAGATGCCCAGCTGCGTCAGGCTTTAGCCATTCACTATCTGCAGCCGTTATGATGATTTGTCCCTAGAAAGTTCAGGCAATTCTGCACACCGTCAAAGGTTTTTGGAAGCTAGCCCACAGCGATGGCGTCCTGAATTCGAAGCTTGGCATGACATTGACGTATTTTAGTGAACGAGCCACCTCCCAAGCAGTGTATTGGCAAAAAAAAAAAAAAAAAAAAAAAAAGGACAGAGTTCACGCCTGAAAACAAAATTAACATGTAAAATCCTATCCTCGCCGGTTAAAAAATTTTCGGGAACTTTTACGGAAATGTTTAGTAAATATAAAGGAAGTATCCTGACTTCCATATTCTAGGTTTCGGGAACGATAGTGCCGAGATGACGCAATACTTTCCTGGCCACTGTTACCAGAGAAGTATTGTTTCTGCGGCAGTTACTATGTCGACGCTAATACGAGATCTAGTGATTCAAACATCGAAAAGCACCATCAGGTCTGTAACATTTAGCAATAATAAAATTACACAAACGTTAATAAAAACTGAAAAGTGGCGTGCGTGACTACATTAGAAATACCATAGTCGCGCCTAAACATTATAAAGTCGGAGGTAAGTGATTAGAACCACAAACTCTCACTTTTTTTTGTTTTTTACTCTGGTTAAAATCTCGCTCAGATACAAAATATTTTTAACTTTTTAAATGCAATTTCTGTACACAGCAATATACCCGCATAAAAATTACATATTATTTTTTGTTGTCTATTTTTTTTTTAAATTTGAAACTGCATAATAATTACTATTAACTTTACGATGAGCTTCCGTAAATTCAGATAAATTTCTGCGAAATTCACGGGAAGTTTGTTTTTGAAAAGCAACGTGTCCTTAATTTTACGCAGTTTGCGGAGCCTTTGGGAGAATATTTTATATAGTCTATTCTAGGTTTCCTCATACTTTTTGAGTCAAGCCTTCTAAAAAAAAAAAAACACCCCATGTATCATATGTTCGGTTGTTTCCTAAATATTTCATATATCAAAATCGTCTTATACTTGTGTTAATATGAAAGTATCTTATTTTTGGTTAACTTTTATCTATAAATTATATTATAAAATTTATAAATAATAAGATTAAAAACAGGGAGAATATATGACGTTGGTAAGAAATGGCCCTTACGCAAAATATTAATACACGTGTGCGGTGCGCTGTCCCTCTGGTGTAATTTTCTAAGCTTTGTTTGCATTAGGCGGAGGAATATCATGGAAGTAGAACTTTAGCAGGGCTTCAGAAAATTTGTTAGATACCGTGAATGGACTGTATAGTTAGCGCCATAAGTTGCCGCTAACTATAACTGCTTGCGCAGCCGGTCGCAGTCTGAATGCCGTGCTAAAAACATTAGTCTCCGTCACGGCCATAAGAAGACTCGCCTATCTAAAAATGTTGGCGAGTTGACGCCCTTAGTGGCGCATTTAGTTCGTGAAGTGGCCGCAAAATCGCTTTACCATCCTAGTGTTGTTCGCATTGCTGGTATAGTGATAATATCATAGAGATACGAAAGTCATTTTCCGATTTTAAGAAAGTATAATTGTACTTCCTCTCCCTATGCTAGCCATGTCAAACAGCACTACTTTGGTAGTCGCGCCCTGTGGCTGAGTTTATGAACTAAACGGGTCAACAAGGGTGTCAACTTTTCAAGCTAGTGTTCAGACCTGTCTTCTACGGCAGTGGTTTCCGTATTATCAGCTGCGCGTTGGCCGATGCGCACCGAATGTTTTTTTTTGTAACAGTTTGTACACAGTAGGGACGTCACTAACGCCAGCTCCCGCTGGCCGGGCCGTGCCGTCGGCCCAAGCGCAGGCATCCACAGCTGGCGAGACACGAAGATCATTCCCACTGTGCGGTGCAAAGTGAGTTGTGTGAGTCAGCGAAGAGATCTGGGCGGCTCTTAACAGCGAGGTCTCGGGAGCCGATGTGGGTGATTGCAGTGAGTATGGAGCACCGCCGGAATGAAAGGTAGGGGGAAACGGTGAGATCCCCGAGAAAACCCGCCGACCAGCGTCATCGTCCGGCACGATCCCCACTTACGAAAATCCGGAAGTCACCCAGCCGGGGGATTGAACCCGGTTCGCCTCGGTGGGGGGCGAGCATGCTAACCGCTCGGCCACGGCGGACCCTGCGGTGAAAAGTTTCGTTGTTTCTCCAACATACCGTTAGGCTTCCGTTCGGTTGGTACGCGCAGCTTTTATAGCACAGTAGATATTATTGTACGGTTCAACATCTGAGCAAGGTCTGAATGCGAAAAGCATCCGAGTAAAGTTTAACGACTGTGTAAAGGTTTACATTTCTCGTACCCACCATGAAGCTATATCTTCTAAAACGCATATATGGAGAAAAAAAAATCAAATTTACAGAACTTTATCCGTTGTCCGTGTAATCACACTACTGCTTTTGTTGTTAAAAAATTAATAAAGTATGTTCAGGATAAAGCAAGCTCTTTTGAAAAAAAAAATGCACAGCCCATAAGTACATAAATGCTACGTACGCACTGTCCTACAATATCCTCAGCTCCAACTTAAGTTGGTAGCGAATTAGGCCTGATATAATTTCTAAAACGTAATGCTTTGTTGTTAAGATTGTAAAGCTACAGGCTGAACACTTCGTGTATAAATACATAAATGTTCACGTTTACTGTTAGTGAAGTTAGTATTCCTTATTAGAGTACGAATTCGCAAATTAGTATCGCACGTACTTTCTTAACAACGTAGCGGTTTCACTTGAAATGGCGCATTAATAAAGTGAGAGGGCCCATGGCAATGTTAACGTTATATATGGCGGAACGATACAAATTAAGAATTAAAGTACATCCTAGCAGGACTTTATAAAGTGAGCATTTTAACCACGAATAATTTATTAAGCTGCTGTAGACGAGGCAGCCAAGAAATAGACAGTCCTTGCAGTGGTGATCCTTCGGGCATGACGTCAGCGTAGTCGAAGCATTCCGACATTCTTGTTGTGACTCGTGGCGGAAACGGAAAAGCCACCATGCACGACGTCATCCCGAGACACGCTTCCCAACACTGGCAGGCATTTTTTCCCCTCCTCTTCTTTCGTCAAAACTGGTTTGCGACTTAATTATCCTCGCTCCCCCCCCCCCCCCCATCACATTATTTTCAAGCTGCGTCGCGTTTTCCTCTGCTGAGCATCGCCCCTGACACATTTCACCAGCGGCAGTGAAAGTCATGCAGCGCCCATTATAACCAAACAACGGCAGCGGCGAAGGGACAACATCGCCTAAAATCACTGTTTCGCATTTTGCGATATTCACACGGGCGGCCACATAAACACTACGGGCCGACGCTAATGTCGGGTCCCGGGCAGAGGATCCCGCATTTACGCAAATGACACCGCCGTTCCCCGAGTCACATAAAAGGAGCTCCCCTTGAGTTACGCCCCAGGAGAGAGGCGCCGATGCAGGCAACCTCACACCCTTCCCGAGCCGTGTTCACAAATTGGCCGTGCGAACTCTCACAGGTGGCAAGCGTGGTGAACTCTGTCCGCGATCGCATCGTTTCCCCGCAATCCGCCCCCCTTTTCTCCTCATCGTCATCCTTCCGGCACCTTTTTCGCCATGGGAGTGTTCCGAAATTCTCTACTGCGGAAGAGTCCTTCAGGAACGTGTTTAGACCGAAGGTAGCTGGTTTTCGGTGGCCACGATTTCCGCAAAACTCTAAAACGAGAAGTACAGCACCGGTCAAAAGTTTAAGGCCACAAGGTAATCGGGTAGTCAATAAATATTACACACAACGAAGCCTAAACTTTTGCCACCTCTATTAGATGCATAATGTGCTGAGTGTTACATGTCTGTGCAAGTATTACCGCCATACATTTTCCTTTAAAAAAAAATGTTATGAGAGTGTTGTTGTGGTAGAAAAAATTAACTTCTAAAAAATACTGTACATTTGGTTGAATATAAGACTATTTTAACTTCAAAAAATGGGCTGCTATTCCTTGTTTTATAACTGTTGAACGGTCCGTAGGAACATCTCTATCCAAGATAGGACCATGGATATAAACAACTGTATTTCAAAACCACAAGATATAAACTGCGCTCTTGTCTGATTTTCGCTTTATTCAGAGTCGAAATAAATGGTTCGTCATTCTAGATAGTGATCTTAAACTTTCGACCGGTACTGTAAGATAAAATAAACATAGTAAAGTTTTTTTTTACTAAGCTTTCTGGGGCTTACAACTCCTTAAGAGGAGCGTGAACCTGCTCGTCCACGGTCAAGAAGCGAGGGAGCGATACGGGCGACACTAACACGGACGCCTAGTGCCTTATCGCTCCTACGCGCAAGGCGTGCAGTGTTTCCGTCGTGGTGCTGTACCGTGCAAATCAGATCTGTAACAGTGGGGTTTTATTAACGCGTAATTAAAGCACACTACGTCCGTATGTTTGTACTGTTCTCTTGCCGCTTACGGAAACTGCATAGGCAAGCTTCAAAAATGCGATGTTTGACCATTTTCACGAATTTTTTTTCTCCGTGAACGTACTTAATATGTTAAAAGTAGAAACATAGAGTCATAGATAATAGTTTTTTTTTTTTTTTACTTTTTATAGCGAGAGGTCGTGTTTACAGAACATATCTTTACCGAGATACGCGAAAACGCGCAAACAACGATTTCACAAAAAAAAATGTTTCACTTCACACTCATCTTCAACACAATACACACGATATCGCATCCTGCCGGCTAGGAGCAAATTCACGATGAAGCGCTCAAATTTGCCTTTCCACTGTCGAGGTAACAAAATAGGAATCCCCACAACTACAGCCATGTTGATTCTATTTTCAGACGACTTCAAAAGTACCGACGTACATTTCGCTCGCGAACATTCCGCTAGAAAGGTAAAGGAAATTGTTTTCACTGTCTAGGGACGTCAGATAGCCAATTTTGGTCAAACTCTCTGTAGCTGTGGTGAAACAAATGAAGGTGCCACTGTGGCTACGAAGTCGAATCAATGTTGGTATGAGACCTGCAAACCTGATGAAAATTTACAGCGGATAATTACGTCGGAAGCTAAATGGTAGAGAGCTGACTGCATGATCAGCTCATGCCGCCTTTAGTCTTTCTGTGCATGACCCTGCGATATAAAACACATCTCTCAAGTTCGCTACTAGGAGCAAATGTCACTGCTTTATATGATCATCCAACTTGGTTAAAACAGACATTAAAGATTTTTTTTTATCTCTATAAATTAATTTCACTAACGTAACTATACCACAAATAAAATAATGTTTTACTATATTTTGTTAAGTAACATATGTAATTGCCTGAAACGTTATACCTATTACTGCGCGAGCGATCTCGGGTTTGTGCCTCGTTAATGCACAAGTGGGCATGTATTTTTTAGCTATACGATGTTTTTGAATTGTAAGCCGCCCAACCAATTTACCCTAATTCAAAGAGAGAAAAAAAAAGGAACGATAATCTACAATTTAATAAAAATAATCCGGTGACACATTGTTAAAAACAGAGTAAATTGACTTTTTTACATTTTCTGTTACTGGAAAGGGGGAGGGGGTGTGAAATCTCCTAAATAACCGTGAGCGGTGCAAAAACAAAAACAAAAAATAATTCTTCCTTTTCTAAACATCTAGAGACGGAGGTTCGGACATGTCCATTCAAAAAACCGTGCTTACAGAGGGCTGCTTCTTGATTTACGTACATGGCCCTTTGTAAACACTGTTTTTTGAGTGAAGCCCTCCCAACATATATTTTCAAAACGCACATCCAATAGTCATCATAATCATTCATTTACACTTGTTTAGGTACAAATATTTAAAAATTATTAACATAAACGGTGTGCTGTATTATGTTTAATATAACAAAATTGCCTGTTGTTTTATTATGTGTTTGTTTTGCACTGTCACGAAATTACAAATAAACATGACTCGTCTAGACAAAACTTCACCTTAAAATAATGATGAATTCATGATTTTAAAAGGAACATTTGAGAAAAAAAAATTTCCAAGCTACATTTTTTTGTCATATCTACCTACAGTAATACAGACGGCGAATTAAGGAACGTGTTTATATGCAGTTTTAACGTCTAACTATAAGTTTCTCATTAATTTAAATAGTATACCATAGAAATTGGCTTCTTTTTTGTCCATATTACAATAAAGAGTGTCGTACTAATAACATATTTGAATTGATTCCACAATGTTGCAAGATGGAACTATGAGCTTTTATCCTTGGATCAATTACAGATTTTTTTTCGTGTAGTTGAATAATGCACACAATGTGGAGAAATAAGTAAATATGGATAACTTTAAAAAGTGCAACTAAACATCTAAAAGTGTGTCGTTTTTAAAACAGGCCAGGCGTTATGTTACAAGCTTTAGAGATGTTTAAACATTACAATTTACAAATTTATAAACATGATATCCCAGATTCTTATCACCCATTCGGTAAACAACGCATTCGGTCAGGGGATATCACATTATGCTCACATAACATTTCGTCTTGAAATGCGTGAGGTTGGAACACTCGTGTACAATTGAAGTTACAATTCTTAGATGTTAGGTCAGGTAGCGTTAATAATGGCATACGCCGGTTCCCATCAATCTTTCATGAATGCGCGTTTAGACATACAAATTTATAAACATGATATCCCAGACTCTTATCACCCATTCAGTAAACAACGCATTCGGTCAGGGGATATCACATTATGCTCACATAACATTTCGTCTTGAAATGCGTGAGGTTGGAACACTCGTGTACAATTGAAGTTACAATTCTTAGATGTTAGGTCAGGTAGCGTTAATAATGGCATACGCCGGTTCCCATCAATCTTTCATGAATGCGCGTTTAGACATACAAATTTATAAACATGATATCCCAGACTCTTATCACCCATTCAGTAAACAACGCATTCGGTCAGGGGATATCACATTATGCTCACATAACATTTCGTCTTGAAATGCGTGAGGTTGGAACACTCGTGTACAATTGAAGTTACAATTCTTAGATGTTAGGTCAGGTAGCGTTAATAATGGCATACGCCGGTTCCCATCAATCTTTCATGAATGCGCGTTTAGACATACAAATATATTTCCTGCAATAAAACCTTACTAACGTTTTTAATACATGTGCAGGAGCAGAAACTAGCATTTCAAATGATTATAGCTCTTTCCACAATTGAAATACTGGTACTCCGATAATTACGCACGTAAACCAACAAAGATATGCGTTTTTTTACAGCCAGCATATCTTACGTCTGTTATAAATCAGGCCTACTTAAGCGCGGAGAAACGTTAGGCGTGTTTACCGCCGCATTGACATTCACCAGCAAAGAAAATAAAATAACAACCTGTTTGCGATACCATCTGGTTATGTCTCAAGGTTGCAAGCGGGTTAAACGGCCTCGACACTGACTTATCTTAAGCAAAGTAGTACCCACTGAACTTGCTTCTCTACCATGTCGCTTATTTAAAATTTATTTTCTCGCAGTAAGGAACACACACGGGTTCTCTGAAGCGCAGGTTATTGGATTACTCGCTTAAGTTAGGTAAGGTTAGGTTAGGTGAAGTTAGGTTAGTTTAGGTTAGGTTAAGTTAGGTTAGGTTAGGTGAAGTTAGGTTAGTTTAGGTTAGGTTAAGTTAGGTTAGGTGAAGTTAGGTTAGTTTAGGTTAGGTTAAGTTAGGTTAGGTTAGGTTAAATGCACTAAGTTGCACTAGGTTAGGTTAAGTTAAACCGTTGGCACCAAATAAATATTTGTTCGTTCACAAAATCACAAAATTAGACCGACAAGCGTATAAAAATTTACAAGCCGACGACTTTTGCAGGACACGTATCACCACTCAGCTGGGGACAAGAAGGACTTAAATAACAATAACGAAGAGAGAGTTAGAATTAAGTCGGATTGCACGAGTTAAGATAACAGAACTTCCAAAAATCTGACGTTAACGGAAGTTAAGCACCGAATGTCAAATATTTATGCCACGCGATCTTTTCCAACTCATCAAAACTATCTCAGAACTATAACATTTATAAGATTGTATATAGTTCTCAGGTCGCTTTTTTTCTTTTGCGTATTTTGACTTAAATCCTTTTGGGCTTTTTGAGTGAATTTGCGTGTCGGATTGGGTGTTCCGGCTTTACTTCTGAAATGGACAGGATTATCTCACTCCATTCCCATTGCAGTCCGTGCCAAATTCGTTTAGGGCGGCCAGTTACTCGGCGCGGAGCTTCACTCCCACGCAGATAACGCCGTAGCCAATTTTGTTCAGCTTTAACAGGACACGCAACTGCTGCCACCAATCCTTGGGCCAGAAGTCCCAATTACATCGCTCCTCGCGTTGGGCGAGGCACCGTAGTCGTAAATATTTGTTTTTATCTTTGAAGTTTAATGGCAATGGCGAGTTCATGTTATTGCGTCTACTGCGATTATTCACAGATTCCAGTGTCTCACCTGAAGAAGGGGGCAGATTCCAGGCCCCGAAACATCGTGAAGACTTGTATAGGCTGTTCAAGGTAAAGTGAGAACTTTTTAAGGCCCTCCTACCAAGCATTTGCGACTAATAAGTATGTTTTATTGCAGACTCAGACATTAAATTTTGAGAGTGGTGAAAATATACACCATATTTATGTCACATGGCAATATTGATATTGAAATGTGGCAGAAAGATAAAAATTGACTAAAAATAAAATTTAGGAAGGGCCTTACAAAGTACTCACTTTACCGTGAATACCGTATAGTTATTATTGTGTAAAAAAATTTTTTCGTAGTTCTGTGTCCTCTCGGTTAGTTTTTCTATTATTTCTTTGGTATTTTTTGTGTTTCCCGTGTTCTTCGTAGAGTTCATTATTTGGTTTCATGATCTGACAAAAGGAATACTTCTTCCTGACATTGTGGTTTTTGTGTGTTTATAGTTTTTATTGTTCAGCTGTGTTCACTGACATCATTTTTATTGTTCAGCTGTGTTCACTGACATTGTTTTTGCAATTTGTGATGTTTTAATTTTCGCCATTGTATTGTCTTTTCTATTGGTTTGCCTTGTCTGTCTTGTTTTGTAATAACTAACAACAAGATGATCGTCCACACACACACACACACACACACACACACACACACACACACACACACACACACACACATATATATATATATATATATATATATATATATATATAACTTTTCCTAATTATCTTTATGTGGTGTCAAAATGTTTTTGTCGGTTTTTGCCTTGGCGAGTTCTGTGTGTGTGCGATTATTATTTAGTCTCATGATCGGAAAAGGATACAGTCCAATCATACCAGCATAGTAATGATAAATAAACGGACTGGCATTCAGGAGGACCTGGGTTCAAATCCCGATGCGGCCATCCTGATTCCGGTTCCCCCATGGTTTCTCGGCACCACACCATACGAGTGCTGGGATGGATGTTCCCTAACTACAAACCGTGGCCGACTCCTTCCCCATTCCACCTTCTCTGGGCGACTTGCCCCGTCTATAGCGACCTCGCTGTCGACGGGGCGTTAAGCCCTAGTCCACAATAACTGGTCCGCGGACGCCTATAGTCCATTCACGGTTACTTCAACCTTTTCTGAAGCCCTGCTAAAGTTCTACTTCCAGTATATTCCTCCGCCTCGTGGAAACTAAGCTTAACAAGTCTGGAGAATTACACCAGAGGGACAACACGCTACATTCGAGCGCACTCAGTTGTAATTATATTTTGTATAAGAACTGTTTCTCACTAGACGTTACCAACATAACTATTTTCTCCCTATTTTTATTCAGATTATTTATAAATGAAGCATTATAATATATAGATAAAATATGAATTACGTTTGAATTTAACAGGAAAAAAAAAGTAATTTTTATGAACACAAGTATTTAGAGGGCGTATTTAGGAAATAACTAAACACGTCATACGTGGAGAGATTTTTCAAAGGTTTGATTCAAAAACGCCGACGAAACTGTGAATGGACTATAACTGATGGTTGGTGCACGTGATCCTGTACGCCACTACAATATCAGTTACCGTTTTTCGAAAAACAATGGTTCCCTACGAAACCTCAGCAACGTACTTCATGCGCCAACAATTTGAGCGGGCCGCGGTGGATGAGTGGTTAGACTGCTCACCTCCCACCAAAGCGAACCGGGTTCAAATCCCGGCCCGGGTCACTCCCGGATTGTCGAGTCGGGCGATGCTGCTGATCGGCGGGTTTTTCTCGGAGATCTTCACGTTTCCCCCCGCCCTTGCATTCCGGCGCTGCTCCATGCTCACCTCATTTCACCCTCATCGGCTTTGAAGACCTCGCTGTTAAGGTGGCTGCCTGGTGGAAGAAATTTTGCACGTCTGAGGCCCAAAAGTGTGGTAGCGTTAGGGGCGACGGAGACATGCACATCAACTCTCCCATCGCCTCTACGCGCAAAGAACTGAACTGACGTGCAGTCTTGCCGTCGATAACGTGCCTCTATGAGACTTTCAGCGGAGACTACTATTATATGACGTAATTATAAAAATAATGGTTTGATGCACGTCCAAATTTCTTCTTGTATGCTTTGTACCGGAATGTTCGTACCTAAAAATGTCCGTGACAACACCCGTTTCAGCCATTTTAACCATCACAAAAACATGTTTTAGAGAGGAACGGAGGAGCTGAAAAACGTATACAGACGCGCAAATTTTGATAAATGCTATTCGTAAGCAGACCTCGCTCAGGCACGCTGGACGGTTTTTAAATAAAACGTTTTCTGCTGGAGATCTGCACACCTTTCGGCGGCCTACCAACAAGGTCAAGAAGAGAGGGAGCGATACGGGCGACAGTTACACGCACGCCTAGCGCCTCATCGCTCCTACGCGCAAGACGTGCAGTGTTTCCGTCGTGACGCTGTACTGTGCAATTCAGATTACACGCGATGAAAGCTCAGCTCACAGATTAATCTACGTCCGTATCTTTGTACTTTTCTCTTGCCGCTTAAGGAAACTGCATAGACAAGCTTTAAAAATGCGATATTTGATCATTTTCATGAATTTTTTTCTCAAATAGTACACTTAATATCACAAAAAAAAATAAATGAGGCTCTAGATAATTTTTTTTTTTTTTTTTTTATCTTTTCTGACAAAAAGTCATACTTGCAGAATTTTTATTTATCGACATACGCGTTTACGCGCAAACAACTATTTGACAGAAAGCGTTTCAGTACACAGACTCTTAAGAACCGTCCAAATCTCGTCGATAACTCACTCACTCACTGGAATGCACGGAACAGCCGCAGGCAGGCAGGCGTCCCTTGCATCGGCCAATGCGAGACGCACAACGGCTGCAAGTGGGCGGGGTTCTCGGCAGAAGTTACGACGTGTGCCGCGGGCGTCTCTACGGCGTGTCCTTGAGCACCGGCGAGATGAGGACTGTGGCCTCGGCAGGACATCCAGCCGGTGTGAACGTCCTGGTGTATCCGGCCATGCCCGCCGCCCGCCAGTATCTATTATAGTCTATCCGCGGTTTGTTCACTTTTTTTTTTTTTTAATCAAACATTTGAGAAAACACACAATGCACGTGTATGGTTGCTCCTTAAATATATCATGTGTCACAAGAGTTTTATACTTGTGTCAGCATAAAAGTACCTCATGTTTGATTAAACTGAACTAAAATTAATTAAAATTGAACTCATTTAATTTATTTTTCACAACTGGCAGCAGATATAATCAACGCTTTGCTTGTTTCATCACCGAATATTGTTTTGATGTGGAACCTGTATTTTTCCATGTGTAGAATTAGTTTGCTTTGTCTTATTGAAAATGGTAGAATATTTGAATTGTCTTGCGTTCTTTGTATGTAGAGCGCGTAGTTGAGATGCACTAGTTAGTCGGAATAATGCCTATGATCGGCTGCTAGTTTTAAAGATGTGGCTTAACATAGTCCTTACCAATAATTATTTCCGCTTGAAAACGATACTGATTTTGATATTTTCCATCCATTCGTCTACAAAGGCGCCCATGACATAATTCAATCGCTATAATTTAATTTAGATTGTACATTCACCCTTGTGTTATGTTTTCACACTATCATCATTTTACGTCGCAATAATTTTTCATTTTACCACCCCTTACTCTCCACTACAGTGCTCATTTCACCGTGAACAGCCTATACAAATAAATATATAGAGGAAACAAGGTTTGTTGGTAATGCCTAGTAAGAAATAATTCTAATGCTAAATATTGTTACACCGATTGCGCTCTAATGCGGTTGCGTTGGCACTCTGGTGTCGTTGTCTAAGCCTTACGTAGATAGGGCGGAGATTTACCAGAGCTTCAGGAAAGTTTGCAAGTAACCTTGAAAGGACTATACACGGCTCGAACAAAACAAAGGCATCCCCCCTCCCCCCCAAACCTCCCTCCAACCATGTGCAACGCGACACGAACATCAATTCACGTCCAAATAACGCACCGTCACGACTGACGTTTAGTGAGTTTCTGAAGGCGATATGGTCCCGTTTATGTTCATGCCCAGTAATTAAACTTTCCAATAATACCGGACATCTCCCCACAGATGTGCTTATACTAAATATAAAAAAAAAACTAAGAAGAGGCAGTAAATGCATTTCTATTATCACGTCGACGTAGCTTTATTATAATTGTGGAGTCAAATTAGGGAATTGCCTCTTGTACACTATGGTCCAAAAAACAGGAGAACATGGCGGGGTGCACATTGTTTCCTCCTTCACAAGAAGAAAGACTGTGGCGAATTTTTTATAGTGCTGTAAAATGTATACATTTTCCTAATTCATAGCCTGAATTGTAATTTTCCGACAATTTAGATCCTTCCTCTAGTAGTATTAATAAGTTCGGTATTTATCGTACAGGTGTCGTCTTGGTTGCAGTGATGGAGTCTACCGTGTTTTTTTTTTTTTTTTTTAGTATTTATTTAAATTGCGATATAAATTTCATATCTAAGCGCTGACACGTTGTGACAAGGTAATCTAGTACTCAGAAACACAATTAATACCCGACTTACAAATACACGGCGCTTTTCTTCGAGATGCGTGGTGCCGCGGTGGCTGAGCGGTTAGCCTGCTCGCCTCCCACCAAGGCGATCCGGGTACAATCCCCGACCGGGTCACCACACGTGGGAATCGTGCCGAACGATGCCGTTGGTCGGCGTGTTTTCTCGGGGATCTCCAGTTCCCCCCCCCCCCCGCCCTTTCATTCCGGCGCCGCTCCATACTCACCTCGATCACCCTCATCGGCTCTAGAGACCACGCTGTTAGCAGCCGCCCAAATATCCCTCCCACGCTTAGTTCGCTAAAACCGCAATCTGACCGCATCAACCCGTCCAGCGGTGTTTTGCCACGACGTGTACCAATCCAAGGCCGACTCAAAACCCGAGCGAGGGTCCGGGCTTTTGGGACTCACTCGGCGACTGCCAAACCTCTTATTGGCGCGTCTTGGACAATGCCATTCTACCCACGCCGATCGCCACACAGAGTTGTCACGTTTGCATTTTTTTTTTTTTTAATTTAAGATACGGCGATTCTGGGGTATAATTTTATTAAGGCTGTTCACGTTAAAAAGAGCGCTTTTGAAATCAACCTCAGAAAAAATTCACAGCTCCTACCTGCATATATTTCAACGCCACGTCTTCACGCAGAATTTAAAGTGTTAGGTAACCATTTGCGATAGCTTAAATTATTTCTTTCGCTTCCTGTTTCTTTTTTCGTTTAGTGCAAAAAATTTGCAGATTTGTAAAATATTTACTTTTTTTAATTATTTTATTTTTTTAACAATTTACAGTTTCACTTGACCGACGGATGAATAAAGTGATGGCCCCCCCCCCACCCTTTTCCGCAACAGGGGCGTCCCCCTCCCCTTCCTCGGTCGATAATTACTTCAGTTTGTAATGAGTTATAACTTAAGATGAACAACTTTTCTCATTCTTTTTCAATTATAGTTTATTTATAGGTATCTATGTAACAAGAAATACTCAGTAATTTTTGGAAAGTGAGATAATAATAATGGCAGTGGAAGAAAAAAAACTGATAAGATTAAAATGAACTAAGTGTGGTTACAGACAGTTTTACATCTTGCCCCTTTCTAGAAACTAGAATTCGGCTCGTATGCACAGTCGACACTGTTGACTCGTACACAGGCGACATGCTAATTACTAATTGCACCAGAACGAGACACCGCGTCAATAAAACCGTTCCTAACAGGTTTTCAAACGTTTGAACTTATTTCCTAGTACACACAAGTTATAAATTACAATAACAGTTTTTTTTCAGGACCATTCTTGTTGCAATAAGAAGTTCGTAATGTTTTGGGAACAATCGTGGCATTCAAGTTCGTTTCCTACCATTTGCGATTCGAGGTTTTAACAACTGCCATACCAATATGCCGTTGCGAGTGCTTAACAAGTGATCGCAGCGGTATCAGAACTGAAACTACCGAATATTAAATTACATTATAGGCCGTTCATGGTAAAGTGAGCACTTTCCGAAGCTGTTTCATCAGACGTAATAATCAATAAATACATTTCGTTGTGACCTCGGACTTTTGGTTTTGGGTATGGTGAATGTATACACTGTGTTGTTACTCACGTGGCGGGGTTTACATTAAAAAGTGGTGGAAGGATATAAATTGGTTGAAAGAAAAAAGTAACTAGGGCTTCAAAAGTACTCACTTCACTTCACCGTGACCGAGCTATATGAAGGATTGTTGTCGAGTTGCAATAAGACCTGTGTCGGTTTGCTGGCCGCCCACCGCAGACCACAGCCCGGTACAGGCTGGGCTGTGGGGTGGTGTGGAAGCTGCCCGAGGGTATGTAATGAGGGGAGCAAGGGGCACCACGAGAAAACATAAGAAGGAACCTGTTTATTCACTCACTTTCCCCGCCAGCGCAGGGGTGGCCAACACACCGCCCATCCCGTGTCGATCGCCGCTGACAACAGCCAGCAGCGTCTCTCGTCTCATTCCACCAACAGGAGGCTCGGTTCGTGGTCACTGGCGTGTATAGACTGTCCACGGTCAAACGAGCACTTTTGAAAGCCCTGCTCAAGATCTACTTGTATTCACGTTGTGTATCCATCCGTCTTACGTAAAACCAACATTGCATTGGGCCACATCACTTTATTAATGCGTGGTCAAGTGAAAATGTGAAAATCTTATCAAAGTAAATATTGTACAGTTCCGCTAATTTTTACAATTCAATGGATTAAAAAAAAAAAAAACAATAAAACGAAAGAAATAATTTTAATTATCACAGATGGTTACCTTAACTTTACCGGGCGCATGTCATTCAGTGCGCCCGTTAAAGTATATGCCGGCAAGGGCAGTTAATCTTATCTATGGTTTATTTCAAAAGTGCTCGCTTTATCGTGAACAGCCTTTACGTAAGAGACGTCTGTATAGAACGTGTACATAAAAAGTGTGGTTCGGTGAGGACGTACTCGTCTCAAGTTCAAGCAATCACACACGACCAGAAATCAACATTTTGGCGTAGTAATGACTTATATGCCTTTCACGGTTGATTGAGCATCTATGATACCAACCTTTGGAAAATGTCACTGCCCCCAAACCTACATATATTTTAACGAGCACAGTGACTGGCATACGTCCAGTAAAAGTTGGTAACGACAGAGCGAAAGTAGTTCCATTTCATCGAACTAATAATGTTCGGTATCCATTACTATATATATTTTTTTTAATTTCTGGTTTTTAATGTACATAGCCTAAAGCTAGACTCACAACCATCTGTTTTCATCCGTCAGTCCGTCGGTCACGTGATCTTCAACGAATCGCTGGGCAACGTTTTTTTCTAACCGACAATCCACCAAATATATTCTCAAACTTTAACTTTTAACGGACCGACGGATGGTCTACAGCCTTGTAATATCGTTCCTTGAACATGACTGTCGGAAAACAGTGACTCGTTTTTTTTTTTTTGTCTGAATAATTTTCTTTTTAAATACACAAGGCAGTGAAATTGTTTACTTTTTGAAGTTTCACCTTTGAATTGAACTGAAGATGGCTTGGAGATTTTCAGAGGAAATGCTGATAAATTATGTTAGGGAAAGAGATTATATTTATGATATTCATTAAAAACATTTCTTTCTGCGCGAGAAAGTTCGTGTTGTTGGATGGTAACACTGAACAATTTTTTGCCAGACGGATAGTTGTGAGTCGCTTTCGACTGACAGACGTAAAAGCCGACGGATGACTGACTGGTGTGACGGATGGTTGTGAACCTAGCTTAAGTGTGAGAATCAGTAAATTTGTTTTTATGGCGCACGGATACAGTGATCAGACGCGTAGCAATGTTAATTTTACATTAGGTGGAAGAATGCACAATGTGCATACAAGTAGCTCTCAAGCAGGGTGTTGCGAAGTGCTCACTTAACCATGAACAACCTGTATCAAGTAATAGTAGGGGCATACACGCAAAGAAATTGATCACGAATTTATTTACCACATCGCTGTATACGTGTACTGAGAAAAAACAAATGGTAAAGATTTTTCCAAAACATTCCCGCTAGCTTTCCCACATTTGTTCAGGAAAGAGTCGAAAGATTTCCCACATTTGTTCAGGAAAGAGTCAAAAGCTTTCCCACATTTGTTCAGGAAAGAGTCAAAAGCTTTCCCACATTTGTTCAGGAAAGAGTCAAAAGCTTTCCCACATTTGTTCAGGAAAGAGTCGAATGCTTAGTAAAGTTGCCAACGCTGTACAGTATCATTCCTATAGTTGCAGCCTGACACATGGCCAATTTGCCAAACACGTGTAGGTTAAAAACTTCCATTAAATTTTAGGCAGTTTAATTGGGTGGGGGGAGGAAGTAGTAGACTGTTCCTAATGTATAGAGACCTTAAGAATTCGCGGATTAATTATGGAAAAAGCTAGAATTAAATAAACATTTGTGCTTTAGCCGTTGGTTCCACACGGCGTTTGACACCTCCTGGAAAACGGAGGCTCAATCGTCGGCTTCCACTGTGACAGCAGACAACCAACGTGCAATTGACATCGGCATGTCTGCACATACGACTGCAGAGTCTAGTCTGCGCCTTGCAGGTCATTGAACTCGCGAATTTTTCATGTCTCTAGTAATGTATAAATGAAAAATAAAAATATCCAACAAAAACCTTTAAATTAACACAGTACCTAATTTATTTTTTTATTTTTTTTAAGTTTTCTCAGACAATGGAGGCCGCGGTGGTGTGATGATGAGACTTCTCGCCTCCCATCTAGGCGAATCGGGTTCGATCCCCGGAGCGGCCCGGCCACATAGATTTCTGTATTCCGAAATAGCTCCAGCCGAAAGTCCGGATGACTTGTTAACACAGGCCGCCTATCGTGTCTAATAGTCAACAATACGTTAGGGTCATGCATAACACAAGAACGTCTTCCGGCTTCGGTTCTTCAGGCGTACTCAAAGAACATATCAAGCGCGCATCAAGAACTCCTCCAGAAACAAACAACCGAAAATAAACGCTAAGAAGGGTGGGTGCACGAGTCAGAATCAGCCGACGCGTACTAACGAAGCGTGATATGGAGAGATTTGGACGGCTCTATTCACATTGTCTTGAGAGCCGATGAGGTGAGTGCGCAGAGGCGCCGGAATGAAAGGACGGTGGAAACTGGAGATCCCGAGAAAACCCGCCGACCGTTTGCATCGTGCGGCACGGTTCCCAATTGCGAAAATCCGGTGACCTGGCCGGGGATTGAAACCGGTTCGCCGTGGAGGGAGGCGAGCAGGCTAACCACCCAGCCATCGTGGCCCCCACTAACGAAGAGTTTCCATGTGAAAGCAAGTAGGTAATATAAACTTATTCTTCTTTCTTATTGAACATATAAAGCTACCAATCGCTAAAAATTTATGACACCTTCGGTTTAAACCCAAAACCCCATAAACTGTGTGATTGTTGTAAACCTTCTATGTAACGTTATTTCCTTTAGTCTGGACGAACTTAAAACTCGCTCAAAAATTAGATTACAAAAAAAAAGTTAACAAAAAAGCAACATTATGATATACGTGTTACTGCGTCAACTGGCAGTGGGAAATGTGAAGAACTATGTGTTAAATATCGATACTTATGGAGCGAACTTGTTTTAATTTTTTAATTTACTGCTGACGCTAACTGTTAATTTGCTTTACATTCGCTTACCTAACTAGGATAACCGACTCTTAATTTAAATCAATGATTATTATTACCACCCCATTGTATACTGTCCTGACCCGCACTTATTATTTTTAAAACACCTGTATCCACAGGTATTCCTAATGCATAGTCGCCTCCACCACCGCCACACACATTTCACTTGTTGACGCTAAGTAAATAACACAGGTCGGGATGAATTCACACGATGACATCACACTGTCAAAGTAGTATACATGGTAAGATGTTTTATTGTGGTAATAATAATTAAGTAAACGTCGTTTTATATAAAACGTAGCCAAAACGACTTTAGATGAAATTACTTGTACGCTAAACGACTGTTGGGCAAATCTAGTCTGGCATAAGTGAGGTGCTATAATTTAAGGAACAAATATTTTAGGTAAAACTACAGTAGGCAAACTTTACAAAATGCTAAATATAAAATAGAAATAAAAAAATTCAAAACGAATTGGAATACGGCCTCATATTTCCACCCGCAATATAAACTTACTGACACGGTTTCCTTGGAATGGGTCACTAAGCGGCATTCTAATAATTTATCGTGGAGTAGAGGTTTGTATAGGCGGTTCACGGTAAAATGAGCACTTTTGAAAGCCCTGCTTAGGATCTATTTGTATGCACGTTGTGTGTTATTCCGCCTTAGGTAAAATTACCATTGCCATGGGCGTCATCGCTTTCTTCATGCGTCGGTCAAGTGAAACTGTGAAATTATTATAAAAGTAAATATTTTACAAACGTGCTTTTTTTTTTCGATGCATTAATAAAAGCAGAAAACAAAAAATAATAATTTAAATTTTCAGAAATGTTTACCTAGCACTTTTTATTCGACGTTAGACACGGAACTACTGCTCATCCATCGTTACCAACTTTACTGGGCGCATGTGACTCGTTAAAATACATGCATGTAGGGGTAGTGATCATTTTTCTTAAGGTTGATTGCGAAAGTGCTCACTTAATCGCGAAGTAGACGTTTGTAACACTACGCAACCCTGCGACAACCGTGAAACACTTTCCTCGGAGGAAGGTCGCGCAGCGCGTGAACTTTCACGGTCGTCGCTCGAGGTCAGGCGTCCTTCGGCGTCCGTGGCCGGTCCGAGTGACGAGACAGGCGTCGTCCACGGCTGGATCTGGCGAGGCGATTACGGAACTTGCGCATGGGCGCTGGGACGGACGCCCGTGTTCGCGAAGGAGAGGCACGGCTGGCAGCTCACAGCTGCTCCACTCCGAACAAACATGTTGCTCGGAGTTCAGTCGAGGGATTCGGCCGGCTCTTAACGTCCACGTCGAGCAACTTGCCTATGGAGAGCACTGCACCCTGCTACACGACTTGAACTCATCATTAAACTAACTAGTACAGACACCATAAAAATTGTCACAAAAGTACAATTCATGCTGTATGTGAAAGAAGAATGTATATATTTTGCAACATTGTAAAATATCTTACTAAAAATATACTTTTTAAATGTAAAGAATTAATCGATTTAAAAAGTTTAAGCATATTTCCATTTTGGATGATTCAGAAAGCAGAATTTGAAAAACAATCTTCGTCATGGATTGTGTGTAAGAAAGTTGTAATAATAAAGTAGGAAATTATTTTTATAATTGATCTTATGAGCGTCCATTTGCCTCAAACATTTATGGCTGAAACTCATGTAAATAAAGTTAATTATAAAATAGAAATGATACATCATTACTATGATTTTGCTACATATGATCACAGTAAATATTATGACGCTCTTTCTTGAAAAATATTTTCTTGTAAATTCTGCTTTCCGGAGCATAGGCTTAAATTTTGTTAAAAATGCGGACTCTATCGATCGATATATATTTTTTTTTACATTTATAAAATATATTTTAGTAAATTTTTTTTATAATGTTGCAAAACATATACATTCTTCTTTCATATACAGCATAAATCACACTTTTCTGACAATTTGTATGGTGCCTGTGCTGCTTTTTAATGAGTTCTCCACATTGTACAGTAGGGTGCAGTGCTCCACAGGCAGTTGCTTTACTTCAACCATAACAACGAGGTCTTGAGAGACGATGAAGGTGAAGCGAGGCGAGTATGAAGCAGCACCGGAATGTGCAAAAGCGGGGGAAACGCGATACCACCCGACGAGAAAACCCGCCGACCAGCGGCATCGTGCGGCACGGATTCCCACATGCGAAAATCCGGGAGCGCCACACCACCGCGGCCACTTGACAAATATCACATGCGCGTATTTTGATGGGCACACTGATCGACATGCGCGCAGTAAATTTGGCAGCAACGGAGGAATCGAACCCGGTTCGCCCAGGTAGTACAGGTGAGTAGTGTGATCAGTACACACCCGCAGCCCAGCAATGGCCATGAGGATTTCTGCAGCGTAGCGGTGAATGACAATTTTGTAAAGCCGTTGGTAATGATTGCTGACGGCCTGTAAAAAATACGCAACATGCGCATTTTTTTCCTTACATAGTCTATTCACAGTTTCTTCACACTTCCTGAATCAAACTTTTGAAAAATTATCCCATGTCTGACGTGTTTAGTTATTTCCTAAACATGTAATATTTATCACTAGCGTTTTATACCGCTGTTAACACAAAAATATTATAGTTTTCGTTAAAATTGTAGTTTATCTATATTTTCTTTATAATGTATTTTTCATTTATAATAAATATGAAGAAAATGACCAATGAGAAAACACGTGTGTTGGTAGCGCCTAGTAAGAAATAGTTCTCATGCAAAATATTATTACAACTGAGTGCGCACGAATTCTCTCCTTTCGTGTAATTTTCTAGACTTAGTTTAAGCTTCGTTTGCACGAGGCGGAGGAATATCCCGGAAGTAGAACTTTAGCCGGGCTTCAGGAAACTGTGAAGTAACCGTGAATGGATTACGCCCCTTTTTTGAATACCCGCCAAAACGCGACGCTCGCATCTGGTGCTATCGTGACGTCACAGCTCACGTGCCAACTCACCCGTCGCCTTGTTTACATTGGCCGCGAAGCGTGTTTCAAACGAGTTGTTTCACTGCAGTCATTAATGTATGTACCAGTTGAGGTCACCAAGAAAGCCAGATGCCATCGTATTGCGCACTGCAAAGGGCATCCTACAAAAAAAAATTGGCGAAATGTCTCGAACATAAACGTTCTAACAGGAAGCAGTGACTCGGAGACGTTTGGCAAGACTCTAAAAACATTTCACAGAATGAAATAATTTTTGTTTGTGGACGCCGTTTTGACACATGTATAAATACGCAATTCTGCGTGAAGTTTGTGTGCACAAAACAACTCCTCGAGTACTTATGTTCGTAAAAAAAAAATGCTCAGCGGACTTGTCATGAACATCCCATGGGCCTAACGTAACTCTACCCACGCGCGCAGAGAAACGAATCATCGATAGGGACACCCGAATTTCGCGCAAAGATTCGCGCACGTGCTGGATTCCGACACCCTGCGGGCAAACAAGCAGTTTTCTTTCGCTTAATGGCGGCCTGTGTTCGCGAGAAGACATTGGTCACACTCGACGGGCCAATCAGAATTAAGTTACTCCGATACTGTACGTCTGTGATTCGCGGGCATACACCTAAGGCTCGTAACACCTAGATCATCCAATGACGAAAGTGGATCTCGACAAAAGTGTGATAAAATAGGCCACAACTGGTCGTCAAATCCTTCCGCGTGATTCGGGTGTCCCTGTCAATCGAGTATTCAATTCACTTAAAAATAATTTTAAGTACGATCTACTTGCCATTCGTTGCCGCTTCACGATTACAGGATTATGGACACAGTGCAGTTACGAATACTCGTTCCGTGCGACAGACAACCACAACTGCCATACGCTGTCTTCAAAGATGAAAATGACTGACACAAATTGCCACGGCAAAAATGCGCTTGAAACACGTTAAGATTTCATTTCTGATGAATATTTGGGCTCTCGAAGTGACAGTAACAAAATAAATTATCACTATAGGTTGTTCACGGTAAAATGAACACTATTGAAAGCACTGCTCAAGATCTACTTGTGTGCACGTTGCGTATTATTCCGCCTAATCTGAAATAAACATTGCCATGGGCCTCATCACTTTATTCATGCGTCGGTCAAGTGAAACTGTGAAAATATTAGGAAAGTAGTTATTTTACAAGTCTGTTCATTTTTACACTTCGATGCATTGAAGAAATACAGAACGCAAAAGAAATAATTTAAGTTATCACAAATGGTTACCTTATCAGTTTTTATTCGAGGTGAATATACGGAACTATTTTCCCTCTATCATTTCCAACTTTACTGGGCGAATGTCAAAATATATGCAGGCAGGGGCAGTGACTTTTTTCTAAGGTTGATTTCAGAAGTGCTCACTTTATCGTGAACAGCCTTTAGCAGCATTAGTTGCAACATAGTAACGTAGATTACTGTTATTTTTTCGTCAACAGGATTCATGCCAGTAGAACTAAAATTCCATAGTTCTCTAACTAGAACAATCTACACCATTATCGCGCTTGTTTAACGGTAAACTTTTCTTCGTATATATTTAAGGAAAATACTGAAATTAATATGGGGACTGTATGTTAAAGGACGATAATGTGAAGTGTTTCTCACGGGTACATCCAGTAGGTAGCGTCACAACAGTTCGGCGTTGATGAAGTCCAAACACCGAGTACAGGATACTTTTTTTAGCATGCGTTTTGTAAAGCAATAAAGGGCTTGTAATTTATTAACATTTCTCAAGACCTTCAACAGTGCGTATTTTTATGTAACTTACGAGTAAGTACAAATAGTGGAAATCAACGAGTTATGGTAAAGCATCCAATATGTACTCTACAGTATTAATAGTATCACTGTTAAGGATTACGTTTTGACCAGTAAGCATGTTAATGTCGAACTGCAGCAATTAACGCTAGTCATGGTTCGAGTGTTTCCAAATTTTGGAGGTTTTTGAAGATCGTGGCATAAAGCGCGAGTTTCTTTGGTGTTTATCACCTTTAAATTTCTGATACAAAAAATACTGGAATTAAAATAATTATGTATAATAACAATAATAATACGTGGAAGACTATACAATATTGCGCTTTCACGAAATGATGTCATTTCTTCCTGAAAATAATGATAAATCGGCACTAAGCGTATACTTTGCTATGAGCCGACGTTGGTTATGAGTCATGGCAATACAACCAATGAGGAAGCATTTTAAAGATCACGCGACAACGCCAGCGTAAAATACGGTTAACAATTTAACAAGCATTAATTTGTATGCAATAAACAACACGTGGTTATTAAAGTACGTTTATCAAAAATATATTCTGTAAAATTCGACCATACTTACATGTTGCCTGTTCATAATAAAGTACAAAGATTCTGAGTGCAAAAAAGTAACAGGACCCCAAACTACTTTTGGAAGGAATGCATATTAGCAGATAAACCTTCTGTTCAAAGAGTAGATGGTATATTTTGTTAAGACTGCCTGTTGCTAATGATCATAGACGCGTCTCGTTCATTTTTAACACTAAAACTTAAAACGATACACACGTGCACACCTGAAGCAGGACTCGAATCCACAACCTGCTTGATGGCAAGGAGACATGATAGTCACAGCGCAGTTGGTTGACCTGTCCGAACTCCTAATTCTCCCCCCCCCCCCACCCACCTGCTGGCGACAGAGTTGGCACAACTGCACCACGCTTGAAAATCTATTTGGATAGACAATCTTGAAAATACCTTCACGATACGGTATAGTTACAACTCCGATCAGCAAACGTGGACAAAATTGTGGGTCGAGCCGAAAATTAAGGGCAAATCTTACGTTGGTAGGAACGGGGAGGAGGCATAGTGTACGCCGTCAACTGCCCCGCCATCACGAAGCAAGGGGGGAGTGGATGAAGAGCAAGTATCATGAGGCAAAGTAACGGCCATAAAGGTGGGTTCGCACTTGAAAAATTATGACTTAGGGTTTACATGGTAAGGACCAACCGCACACACGTAGCTAAGTATTTCGTACCCATAGTTCAAAGTTCAGATTATCACTTAATTTTAACCGATGGAAAATTGCTACAACACTATGCCTTCTCTGCGAGGTTTGCCTAACCTACGACAGCTTTACTTATAATTACGTTTCAATCAAGAATGGCAAAGGATTTTGTAACTGTGAATTATATTCGCAAATAAATTCTCACACGTTTGCTGACATTTTTTATGCTGGCTTTTAAATTAATACCCGTCTGTTACCAATAACATCTGCCCTGTTTTGCTACTTTCTGCGAAATTTTATTTAATATATAAATATACATATATGCGATACCTTTAATACTCCAGGAAATTTTAAATTACTGAACAGGACATCAATCGCTCGTTTCTTTAGGGCTAAGGTTGCAAAAAAATGCATTATCAGGGCCTATATGTTTGTACGATTTCCTCGCATAAAAAAACGTTATAGATCGCACAGTTTTTCGTTACGGAATGTCAAAATCACAATAAATTTTTAGTGTTTTTGGAACATAAAAATAAAGTAAACCTTTACAGTAAATTTGCCGAGGATGACTGAGATTCAATGTCTCAACTCACTTTAAGGTATGCTTAGCAAAATTCTATTTTACGAAAAATGATAGTCTGCCACAAATCAAAAGTGTGCAAAAATTACCTTCGGTGTTTAAATATTGCGAGAACATTTCACAGCATGATTTTAAAGACTTCTTGGAGTAACTTATGTTACCTTATTTCAATGTGAATTGTCTTTTTTGCGGTTAAGTGAGTTTGATTTAAATTATTTGTAAGTCCTAAAAATAACAAAAATTACGATTTGAGCATGCAATTATGAGAAATGCTAGGAAGTAGTAGCCTAGAGGCTTTTCACTGTAAAGTGAGCACTTCTGAGGCCTAAGTTACTTTTTTCTTTCAACCATTTTTTTTTATCCTTTAAATATTGTCATGTAAGTAATAAAACAGTGTATATATTCCACCGCGCTCGGAAGTTAACGTTTACGACTAAAATTAGATATATTTATTGACTATTATTTCAAATGAGAGGGCTTTCAAAAGTGCTCACTTTACCGTGAATACCCTATACGTGTAAGACATGTCTACACGTTGAACAGGATTTGGAAAAAATATAAAATAAAGGAACTTTTTGCACTCGTTACAATTCCAAGTCTAGCGATAACACTTCAATCGAAACACCGGTGTAAGGGTTGGTAGCGCACTAGAAGGGAGGTGCGCTCCGCCGCTCGACCGAGGCGAGCCGAGCCACCCCTGCGAAGCTGTACTGGACCGCGAGTATATTTAGAGAGTATCGAGGCCAGCGAATGAATGGAGCCAACAGTCCATTCATGGGGCAAGCTGCAGCGCAATCAGCTAGCTCTCCAGCGGTGCAGTTGGCAGGCTCGTCCCTCCCTCCCTGTTGGTAAGTTTCGACGAGGCCTGCTCATCGCGCACTCTCCAACTACGCACGGTCTGTGACCGCGGAAACTAACCGTTCCTGCAGAAGCCACTCCCCACACTTCTTCGGGTACACGTCTTTAACCCTCTGAGGATAGTACAAGTTTACTGGCACTGAAGACGAGGTTGAAGTGAGCTGCCTGTATTCTCCACCACAGCAATACCAGTTGCGTTGGTTTCTTGATTTCCACTTACCATCATCCTATTGGTCCTGCCTACGCACCGGACACGCTTGCTGTGCTCTGAAACGTGTATTATTAGCTGGACGTCGGCCAATGAAGTCGCGTGTTGACTGTGTACCAATTAATAAGTCGTGACAGATGTAATCTACTTTACAATCAATCGTGTTCATTTGAGAAATTATTAAAAATAACAGTTTTATTCTTACGTTCTGAAATATTGACTAGTTGTAATTTTTTACTAATATTCTGATAAATTTCAGCGAAACAGTTAAACTACCAAATTGCGAGTTTTGTCTTAAAAAGTAAATAAATGTCCTAATAAAACAAGCCCCGAGTATCTATATACGTGCGTGATTCTCAAAAGGTCGAAATCAGACCGACGACAAGTGGGTTCAGAGCGATTTGGGCGGCTCTCAACAACGAGGTCTTGAGAGCTGATGAGGGTGAAGTGAAGCGAGAATGGATAAGCGCCGGGAAGCAAGGGCGGGGGAAACGTGAGATCCCCTGAGAAAACCCGCCGACCAGCGGCATCGTCCGCCACGATTCCCACTTGCAAAAATCCGGGAGCAACCCCCTGGTCGGGGATCGAACCCGGGTTCGCCTCGGTGGGAGGCGAGCAGTCTACCCTCTCAACCACCGCGGCCCCGGTGCATGGATCAACAAACAGCAGCCAGGACACAGGGTGGTCCTCGTGACTAGTAACACGACTGGAACAAACGTGGTCTCAATTGATAGGGTATGCGACGACGATGCGAGCTGATGTTTGACGAGCTCGTCCAATCACAGAAGTGCGCAACAAAAACGGTTATTTTTGACCCCACAAAACTTTGAATGGCGAACAAAAATTGGAAACGAAATAATGTGTATCAAATTTGTCAGTCCATAAATATTGTGTAGAAACGAGGCAATAACTTTCATCGCGCAGCAAATATGACCAATAAAAAAAATTAAAATTAATTTCAAAAGTGGCTATAAATCAGAACGTTCTAATTTCTTTCCTGTGCTGTATTTCCCAGAGGCAAATCAGTAGCATCGTTCAATAAAAGGGTTTGACAAAATGACACATTTTCAGGCATATTTAAGTGTGTTTGACGCAAATATTTGGCAGTAAAATTTTTACTTGTAATTATTTCAATGAAATAAATATCAGGTGTTGTATATTGAGGTAAGGGTTATTATTAGTGAGCAGTTGTTAACGAGTCAAATTGTCGTAACTTGTATATTGGAGTGAAAGTAATAGTAAAATAAACTGTAGTATAATGACCAAAATAACAAGAAATCAATGATAATCAACAATATAATTATAATAAAAAGGTATACTACATACTACTAAGCACACTACCAACAAATAAAGAAGTCGAATTATTGAGGAGCGTTTGATTATTGCGATTCGAATTTTTGTGAAGAAACATAAGAAATCAATGTTGCTATAAGAATACATGCAGCTCAAATTCAAAATCTCAAAATATTTCACTTGCTTCTACACCATTAATCAGTAAATACCTTTTCTTGCCTCGGCTTCTCAAATTTATAAAATATTTAGGTAGATGCATTAGATCTTTTCTTCTGAAGGAAGTGTGGACAAATTTTACAAGGAAAGCTACAGAGAAAGGGTTATGCAGAATTCTTAAGCACTATACTAGAAAAACCACATTACATCGAATTGCTGCCATATGCAACTTTACTTCAGTCTTTACTTATATGCAACAGTAGTTCTCCTCGAGCAAGAAATTCTAGTAGTTCATGATAGCAATTGAACTGCTATGCAGCAACTCAGCCCTTTTGTACTAATTGGCTGCACGGGCATTCTTCTCTTGCGCCACGCGCACAGTGTCGGCCTAAAGTAATGTCATGAGTAAATCTTCAATATAGGATCCACCACAAATAACAATGTTCTAATAAATTTTCAATGAGCTTCAGGATCTAAGATGTCGAATTTAAAGTTCCAAGAACAGAGATAACTTTTCAACACAGTCCAGTTTGAATTTGGTACAGCACAATATGCGCGGCACTTCCGAAAATGCTCCTGCAAAATATTACATATTGTACTATGCTGCCGACTCTGTACCAATGATTACATTTAAACATATTTCGTTTAGCAATTTTTTTAACACGCTATCTTAAAATGCTGCATAAGAACATTAAGTTAATTAAAAAATTATGAAAATATTTCAATCTGTGGTCATACTCAGCTCTAATACTGCAATTAAAGACGCAAACAATAAAATAAGCATTTGCAAAACATTACAAGCACATAGAGAAACTAAATAACAAAAAAACTCTGCCAATAGAACTGCCATGCAAATAGTAAATATAAGGAATAAATTTGCTGTGTAAATAAAATTAAAATAATAATAAGTGGGTGAAAATACCAGATTATCATGCGTTACGTCAGATATATTTAAAATGCAAAAATTTTAGAGTGTGACACGGACATAACAGATCCCACCCGCCATGTTTAACTTGTTCGTTCTCCTTCATTTTGAGCACAGTGTCAACTACCTGCTAGCCTGAAGGTGGACTATCCTCAACACAGTTGTTTTTTTCTCTGTAGCCGTGTTTTACATGCGAAATGTAATTAAGTATTGCCCACCAGGCATTTCAGTTAGATACTTTAAAATTAAACCACGTATTCCTTGAAAATATTATTCTTTAAGAATATAACACGCAACTACTTTTCGTTGAATTCGCATGTGTATAAATAATAAATTCAGAGAAGCCAATTAAGCTTCTATGTCGAAAAAAAATGCAAACTAAAGATGACAACAGAATTATTGCCATGAAATAACTTGATCACAGGTTCTACGGTCTGCTACAAATATTAGTTCAAATTTCATATTATTAAAAAAATATATATAGTTTTTCTTTTATAATAATATTTTCAAACAGTACGGATAAAACATACTTCGAGGTTGGAAACGCGTGTAGGTCTGCCTCCTGTCATTACGTTCCAGTAATGTAGTAAGAATAAAAATTAATGCAAGTAAATTTGGAAAACGGAAATAGTTTTTAATTAAAATAAACGTGTATGTTTACTTCTAATCTTCTCAAGTTCTTATTCAACCAAACTAAGTTGCGTGCACTTGAAACGCATGACCACAGTCAAATGAAAGTAAAACTACAAACACATGGGCTCATTCTACAAAAATATATTTGACCCCTTGGGAGTGAGAAATGTAGAATTATTAACCATTTTCTTCCAGAAAATTAGCTATTGCGAAATTCCTGTAGTAATATATTAGATTAGCCAGATATTTATCTTAGTGAGGACCATGATTACACTATTACAGTCTATACGATAGTTATTTTTAATTTCTCTCGGGCCTCAAAAATTTTTTCAGACCTAGCTACTAAACTATAAAAAGGTCTCGGATGCCTAGATATTAAAAATAGCTATAATTTAAGGTCTAGAAAAATAAGTACTTGTATACGTTATTTCCTTTTCGAAAAACTATGTCACTTTCTGACATTTATTTTATCAACTGTCAAACAACTGGATGTATTCCGAGTCATTGTACACGTTAAAATACGAGCAATTACAGGTATAGACTGTTCGCGGTAAACTGAGCACTTTTGAAAGCTCTACCTACTTATAAGCACGTTGCGTATTCTTCCGCTTTATGTAACATTAACACGCCCATGGGCCTCATCACTTCATTCTAGCATCGGGCAAGTAAAACTATGAAATTATTAGAAAAGTAAATATTTTACAAATATGCTAATTTTTAAACTTAGTTACATTGAAAAATAACAGAAAGCAAAATAAATGCATTAAGTTATCACAAATGGTTACGTAACACTTTTTATTATGGAACTACTTCCCCCCCCCCCTCCATCGTTAACAACTTTACTAGGCGTATGGCATTCAGTGCGCCCGTTGAAATATATGCAGGTATAGGTTATTTACGGTAAAGTGAACACTTTTTAAGGTCCTACCAAAATTTTTCCTTTCAGCCAATTCCTATCTTTCCGTCGCTTTTTAATATAAACGTTACCACGCGACTAATAAACACAGTTTACACATTTCACCTCTCTCAAAAGTTAACATCCCAGACCGTAGTAAAATATATTTACTAGTGGTTAATGCCTGTAAGGAGGGCCTTAAAAAGTGCTCACTTTACCGTGAATAGCCTATAGGAAGGGGTGACTCTTCTCTAAGGTTGATTTCAAAAGTGCTCACTTTATTGGGGACTGTTTTTTACTGGCTGATTTCGAAATTCCTTACTCACCCAGCAAACAGATGCACGAACGCGCTTTGACGTGATGGGTCGGCAAGATGAAGATGAGCATCAATCAAGTGTTGCGTTAGGCAGGCGCCGCACTTTGCATTGCAGTTGCGTCACGTTGGCTGCGAGAGAAAGTACTCCAGGAATCCCCGGTGTGTGGGATAATATTCTGCGGGGGACAAACCTCGCCGCTTCTTCGAACTCGGCCATTACGGAACCCGCAGGCCACAGCGCTGCAGGCAGACCAGGAAATACGAAGCAGGAGAGAGCATGCCAGCTGCGTAACACATATTTCCGTGTTAATTGTTTGCGTAGGGACATTGGAATACTTTGTTGTTGAAACCAAATCATTTTGTTGTTCGTTTTTGGTTGCCTCAGACGAAGATTTGGTTGGTTCACTACAGATTTGTTTGGCTCTGCGTACATTAATCAGTTTCGGTTGCTATAGAAAAATATCAAAAGCCCGAGATTCCAACTGAAATTACTAGAGACAGCTCATGATAAATTAAGCACTTTTGAAATCAACTTTAGAAAAAAGTAACTGCTCCTAACTGCATATACTTTAACGGGCGCACTGAGTGACATGCGCCCAGTAAAGTTGGTAACGGTGGAGGAAAAGTAGTTCCATGACTCAATATCCAATTGAAAATGTTAGGCGAAAATTTAAATTATTTCTTTTGCTTTCTGTTTTTATAATGCATCTAAGTATAAGAATTATAATCCACTCGCTGTTACTTGACTTTTCTGAAAGGATATTCCGTCTCGTGCAAACATGTTTTCTCACGCTTTTTTATTTGAATTATTTATCAATGACGCATTGTAATTTATAGATAAAATATGAATAACATTTCAATTTGACAGAAAAAAAAAGTAACGTTTATGAACACAAGTATAAAACACTTGTGATACATAGCATATGGTGGAAATAACTAAACACGTCATAAACGAGGAGATTTTTCAAAGGTTCGATTCAAAAAGGGCGAAGAAACCGCGAATAGACTACAGCAGATTTGTAAAATATATAAGTTTATGATAATTTCACAGTTTCACTTGACCGACGCACGAATAACGTAATGATACCTCGGCAGTGTTAATTTTACATAAGGCGGAAGAATACACAACATGAATGCAGTAGTTGATCTTGAGCAAGTCTTTCAAAAGTGCTCAGTGAATAGTCTATACTGATTAAAATCGTATATGTTTTATTTCCAATGCTATACAACGTTGGGCAATAAATATTTCAGATTTTGCAAACTTTACTTTTTACTTTCGTGTTGAACTTGTTTTATTAAATTGTTTATAGGCCTACTAATATTTAGCATTAATAAATGCACTAACAAACATTATTACTATCCCAATTATTACAACAAAAAAAAAATGTCTCGAGCTGCATTTTCGAACGAAGGCAATGGAGGTTTTCAGAAACTTTAGAACGTATGCAGTGACTTCGCGTACGAGAGTATAGGCTGTTCACGGTAAAGTGAGCACTTTTTAAGGCCCTCCCTAATTTTTCCTTGCACCCAATTTCCATCTTCCTGCAGCATTTTGAATATAAACATTGCAATGTGACTAAACAACACAGTCTGTACATTTCACCACCATCGAAATTTAATGCCTGATGCTGCAATAAGATATATTTACTAGCGGTTAATGCTTGTTGGGAGGGCCTTAAGATGTGCTCACTTTATCGTGACCAGCCGATAACACCGTAAACGTGAGGTATTTGGGGGTAGTTGTGGAAGGGGATGAATTGACCGGCGTGTCCCTGAGGTAGGCCACCGTGAAGGTGTGTCGTGTCTGAAAACCGCTCCAATGTAGCCGTCGGCCACCCCCCCCCCCCTTTTCCGGTCTACCCAAGGGCTCGAGGAGGTCAAGCCACAAGGGGGTGTGTGTTCACTTGCACGCTGCCAGCGCGTGTCGCCCTCTTCTGCCACGCCTAGCTCTAAAACCTCAAGGCCACAGAGTAGGGAGCATATAGAAACGTTTATTATTTCAAAGAATACATTTATTTTGAGCGTGATAAATGTATAGGGAGACCGAAAGCAAGACTAACATAAGCACTAAATCTTCGAAATTATTACATAGAAATTATACTCCTTGCCTATTTCAAAAACTGAAATTCACACAAATGCCTTGCTTCTGCATATCGAATTTATCAATTCAATCATGTAAACCTAATTTTTAATTAAGAAGAAATATGATTTCCACTTTATAATACTCTCAAATATTAATGCTTACGTTTTTAGTAGTGTGAGCCGCCGACTCATTTGTTATTTTACATCCTTTGCAGCCATGGCCGACGATGCAGGATTTAATCAGTCGCGAGAAAATTAGCAACAAAATGCTGAATCTTCACAAGATTCTCCTCACTCGAAAGAATCTCGAAACAGAAATATTTTCAACACTAACTACTCCGGAGCTCATATATTTTCACTACGCTCGTAAAAATTTAACCATTACAATAACGGTCATTCGGCCGTGACACAAATCACGGAAAATTACATCTGTCTGCTCTGTTGTGCTGTGATTGGCTGAGGCGCGACACGTTGACATTTTTTTTTTTTTTTCGCGGGACACTAACACCCTGTAATATTCGGGGACACAACTTCGTGAATTCACATGGAATCATTCTGGCTATCTGAGTTTCCTCCGCCTGCCCAAGGCCAACAACACAACACGTAGACGAGGCATGTATGGTCACCCTACCGGCGTCCCTGGGGAGCCGTGGTGCAAGAACCAGAACCAGATGCAACGAATGGTGGCGCATCCTCCAGGTGTGGCACCCCGTCCTCAATACACTGGCAAAACCGCACTGCCTTTCCTTGCTATAGGCTGTTCACGGTAAAGTTAGCACTTTTTAAGACCCTTCCAACAGGCTTTAACCATTAATAAATATATTTCATAACGTCCCCAGACGTTAACTTTTGAGAAGAGTGAAATGTACACATTGTGTTTATTTGTCACGTGACAGTATTTGTATTAAAAAGAGGCCGAAAGATGGAAATTGACTAAAAGGGAAATTTTTGCAAGGCCTTAAAAAGTGCTCACTTTACCGTGAACAGCGTATGCGTAACTTCCCCGAGTCTTACTACTCCTACCGACGACTGCGCATCGAACACGATGAAGGGGTAGGGACTACACATGTTTTCTGTGAGAGTACCCGTGCACAGGTTTTCAGTGTTCAACAATTTTTTACGAATAGTATTTTATTAATTTATTTGTTTATTTACGTCTAATTTTTTCATTATGAAATTAAGGCAAACGCCTTTTTTTCACAGTTCACTACGAGTGCTACATTATAAAAAGATACAAGAAAATTAATAACGTACATACTTATGAAGTTATTACAAAATTATTGATTTTCATTCAATGAAGTTACTACGAAATTGTTTATTTACATACAAAAATACTGATAAATACTATTAAATATATACTATTAAATCACTACAAAAATATTGATTTAATACATAAAATTACTACAAAATGATAAATGGTAAAGACATGTACAATTGTACATGTCATGTCACGATGTACAATACATCGTCTGCGTGAGACGATATTTTCGCACTTGTTAGTATCAGTCGGAAGTACCAGTCATAATTACATTATTTTGCTACTGAATGCCTGTGATTCGCGAGCAAACCAAAGTTAAATTAATCAAGAAACAAATGTGTACCTGAGATATATATTCTTTAATACATCTAGCCGCAAAAGATTTTTTTTCGCGGAAGACAGGTATTGGAGACGGCGAGCGTGTTTGGGTCGCCGGCTGCCGCCCACGAGACGCAACGTGCGAGACGACCACGCTGAGGAATATGTTAATTTGCGAATGTAGGTTAGCTGGCGACCAGGGTCGATAAGGCGCTCGCGTCACGCTCGCGCGGCGAGCGAACCGGACCTGCGACGATGGTTCGTGACCCGACCGCGGCGCGACTCGCACTGTAAAGATTTTTTTTTTTCTGGCAAACGTCCTAAACTCTAGTGGAAGTTTCTACTAGATATTAGAATGTTTGGCGTCGCTACTACACATAGTTGGGAACTTCCCCACGCACTCGACTGTTTCCCGAGACCTGAGCAAATGTGGGAAGGCTACAATGAATGCACAAGGGTGGGGGGGGGGGGGGGGGATTACCATTCCCACTTTCTCACTATAGGCCGTTCACGCTTAACGGGGTAGTAAAAGCTAGACATGACATGGACGACTACTTAACGAATTTCTTTTAATTTGTAGGGTTTCAAATATACCTTTATTTTCCCATGTGAGACTGAAATTGTTAAATAATTAGATAATGTTTGATTACGTTTACAGATGTAACTCTAATCATGAAAAAAAAGTGGGATTTAAAGTATAACTGTTAAAATGTTCTCTATGTCATTACTAGCTTGGTTTTTAAATACTGACTCCGAAAATTAAGTTAATGAGGAAAATACGTAAATCCAAGATAGCAAGGATACCACCCCCCCCCCCAAAGTAAGCACTATTTGAAGCTGTTTCCTCAGACATAATAACCAATAAATACATTTCATTGTGACCTCAGACTTTTGGTTTTGGGTATGGTGAATGTATACACCTTGTTTATTAATCACATGGCTGGGTTTACATTAACACGTGGGGGAAGGATATAAATTGGTTGAAAGAAAAAAGTAACTAGGGCTTCAAAAGTACTCACTTTATCGTGAACGGCTTATAAGCGTATACACCGGTACGGTAAATTTCCGAATAATTTCTTATACAGGCTATTCACGGTAAAGTGAGCACTTTTGTAAGTCCTCTCATTTGAAATAATAGTCAACAAATATATTTTACTGTGGCATAAGGTGTTAACATTTGAGTCTGGTGAAATATATGCACTCTGCGTATTACTTACATGGCATAATTTGTTTTAGAAAGTGGTGGAAGTATATAAAATGGTTGATAGGAAAAAAAAGTAACTAGACCCTCAAAAGTGTTCACTTTAACGTGAACAGCCTATAGTGCAGAACAACAACACAGAATCGGTAATCACATGGTTAGCAGCAGTGGCGTAAGCGGCATATATTCTGGGGTGCAAGGAGGGGGGAGGGAGTGGTAGAGCAAATATATCTTCAAAAAGACACTTGTCATTATCATGTCAAGTAGGCATCATAAAAATGCATCTCAAGATGAACGTATGTCCCCTTTCTTCGTCTCTAGTAGCGCGCGCACTGCACATCTGCAAATTTACTTTGTCTATAGGCTACGTGCCTTCGTGAAAAAGCATTTTCTCCCTGACTACGCTATTCAGAAACAAGTTACTCCGACACTGAACGTTCCTGATCCGCTAGCAAGACACCCAAGTCACGTGGCAAGTAAAGTCAGTCAATCTCGACAGTGGTTCTGAACTAGCGTGCTTTGGAGTGCAACGAGTCGTGGAATATTTTCGTCCTTACCAATAAACCATAGAAAATACTCGAGTGCTAAGGTTTATAAGTTCGAAAACAGAGTTTACTATTGGCAAGTCTAATCATGATGGTTATTAATTGCAAACAAGTGTGATATCCATGCAGTCGTCCCTCCATAGATGTTGTGCATGATGTAATAAACTTTGTGAGTGCATCGCTGCATCAAGCGCGCAGGTGTAAAACTGCAGTCTCGAAGATATATTACACTTTTAACTATTCACTGTGTAACAATGCTACCACGCATATTCTTCTTTTCCTTTACTTTCCACAATATTTTGTTTATTGATAACTCACAGTATATAAGCCAATATCTATTGCAGCACTAGATACGGCGAAGTAAGAAACAGGTGGGCAGGATAATGATGTCTTAGCAGATTTGTCTCACTTGACCTTGAAAGAGGTTGTCCCTTTTCACAAATTAAGCAACTGATAGGCAAATTGATGTGTGTGTGTGTGGAAATCAATGTTCGAAGTTCGAGTAAGGAAGGTGTTTTACGTGTGATACGGTGTGAGTCAGACATACACATGAGAGTGCACCTTGGTGCCTTAGATTTCTATTTACCTTATCCAGGCACTCTTGCTGACTCAATTACTCTGAAATATATTCACAATTCACACTAATGCACATAATACTTGCAAAAACTACTAAATGAAGAATATAGATAAAATGAAAATGTTTTATTCATACCAAATATTGAAAAGAAAATATTTATAATTGATTAAAATTACTCGATTGCAAATAAAAAAACTTGATATTGTAGAACCAGATTAAACTTTAAGTTTATGTTATATGTGAAAAATCAATTAACAGTACTGCAAGTAGGTTTGTTGGAATCTAGAAAATACCACCATCCTCACAGTAGGTATCTTAAAGAAAATTAAGAAAGAATATTAAGAAATTAAATAAAAAATAAATTAGAGCTACGGAAAAAAATTAAAACTTGGAAATTAAAAGAAAATTAAAATATTCAAACTAAAAAGTAGTTCTCTTCGCGTGTCAGTAAAAGGTGCAGAGTTAAAATCTGTCCTTCCTTCTCACTAAACCTCGGAAGATTGAAATTATTCTTAATAAAAGGTCAAAAGTGTTTAAAATAAAAATATCTCAGATTCTTTAAATGTTCTCCGGCGACTCACTCAGTGGTAAAGCTGGACCACTGGTTATTACCCTAGTATTCATAATAATAGCACATTAATTTTTTTCTTCAAACATTCATTTAATAAACTGGACACTTTGAAGTGTGCAGACATCGCACATAATAGTAATTACGTGCTCCTCAAACTCTAAAAAGACGCTGGCGTCTCCTGGACGTAGGCCAAACTCATGCCTGAATCATGGCGTCGGCGCCTCGCTGGACGGCGTCTCTTCTCCAACTGGAACCACTAATAGATTCTGGCTCTCAGCTCTCTTCTTTACATGACTGGCTCAGAAAACCTTACTACTACTTCTGGGTTCCAAATGCTACTCTAGCATTACACTGGCGCTGACGATTTCCGTAATGAAATCCCAGCGAAAAACTTTATCACTGCTAGACCCTTTAAAGGTCCCTCCCCAGAAGCATCGACTTCCGGTAACTATCTAATTAGCTAACCTAAATTATGAGATCTACTTCCGGTGAAAAAAAAATTAACTGAATAAAAATGTTAAACATAATTAAAATATAAAAAAAAAAGAATTATATTTCAAAAATCTAAAAATAATTACCGGTGCTGAAACTTAAAATTGACATATAAATCAAAATGTTCATATTTAGGTTATAACATATATCTCAGAATACTGCATAAAATATCATAGAATAGTAAAAAGAAAAATGGATGTGTGGTTTACAATGTAAATATTACATGATTTTACTGTAATACCAATAAATATAGGAGCGGTTGTAAATTAAGATTCGTCAAAATGTATGTAAATAAACATGTGCTGGAGTCCAAAAACATATATGTAGCTGATTATCATGCCTGATAGCAAACACAATTCTGTGCTCTATATTAAACCCTGACAACCACACAAGTTTCAATCGAAGACCATTTCCCCCCCCTGTTTTACGCCAAAGTGTTACGCAAATATTTGTATCATAAATAACGAACAAATATATATTTTTTTAAATAACACTATGTCTCGCTGAGACAAGAAAACGTTCGTGCTAACAATTATGTGCGGGTGTAAATTTTCGGAAACAGCTTACTGTCTGTGAACTTACAACTTCTAGGAATTATGCCTTTTACTTTCAGGGTGCTCTGCTGTTAAAGCAAATTGTGTTAATTTTCACGTTCCGTGCCTATGTAATTACACAGGTAGGAGGGGCAGAAGAGTTATAAAACTGCACTTGGCCGAGAGAAAAGTAAAAGGCCTGGTAACGAAATAGTACTTACAAAAGTGTTATTAATATGTCGCTAGCAGTAGTTTGTATGTACCGATTGGGAAGACCGCTGACTTTCGATATCGATAATGAAACGGAACAGCAAACTACACAGATAAAAAGTCCAATGTGCCAACAGTATTAACGTTACAAGTACAGTAATGTTTTGTTATCTCTATGACGTCACTAACTAATGTTGCCTTGAGTGTAGTTTGTTATGCTATTTATGTAACTGTAATATAAACTACTTTTGTAACAATGTTGCCTTCTTTCCGTGCAGTCAACATTAAGGTGGTATTTATGTTAGTGTTAAAATATTTTTTTTACAATTAATTTTCTTTAAAACAGCATTCTGAAGTAAAATAAATCAAGAACAATAATTTTGTCGCTAAAATAAATATTATCTAAGAAATAATAATCATGTCGAAAGGGTTTGGGGGGGGGGGGGACAGAAAACCCCGCGCATTTTGTGCATGACGATCGTCACTTCATGAAACCCAACGTCCAAGCAAATGCTCCAAATTTAAAACGCGTAACTACGTTTTGAATTGTGGGTATTCTACAACACACAACGACAAACTGTAGTACTCGGGTAATTTGTGGAAATACTTTATGCTCTGTAAATTTAAGCATATTTTTTCCACGCGTAAACTGATTTGCAAGGTGAAAGCTCATTCTGTGCTTTAAAATTTAAATATAGTGTTTTCATTTTACAAGGTTATCGCTATCCGCTAGTATCCGTCATTCTACAATGTCAAGTCATAAACTGGTGCTGGCTGGCCATTACTTTAACGTCGCAGCAACACAAAGATTTTTTTCTCCTTTTAGCGTAATGTGTCATTTGGTTGTGGCAACATTAGAGGCTTTAACACCACAACAGTATATTTGCATTACAGTAATATAAGACTTTGAAAATGGTTAACATTATTAACTCTGTCACATTTTTACTAATTTTACTACAGCATAAAAGCATAAGGAAATGGTTCAATAATTATTTTTTTGTTACAATAACATTAAACTTTTTCCAGTGCGGTAGAATAACATGGAATAACGCCAAGGAGTTCGCGTCGTTTGTAGCTTTGCTGTGTTATATTATAAAGTAGCCTATAGGCTGTTCACGGTAAAATGAGCACTTTTAAAAGCCATGCTTCAGATCTACTTTTATACACGTTGTGTATTTCCCCACCTTAAGTAAAATTAACATTGCCATGGTCCTCGTCACTTTATTCATGCGTCAGTCAAATGAAACTCTGAAATTATTATCAAAGTAAATACTTTACAAATCTGCTCATTTTTCCACTTCGATGCATAAAAAAAAAAACAGAATGCGAAAGAAATAATTTTAAGTTATCACGAATGGGTGCTAGCACTTTTTATTCGACGTTAGGATATGGAATTACTTTCCATCCATCGTTACCGTCTTTACTGGGCGAATGTCACTCAGTGCATCCATAAAAATATATACTTGCAGGGACAGTAACTTTTCTCTGAGGTTCATTTCTAAAGTGCTCACTTTATCGTGAACAACCTTTACATAAGTAAAATTTAGGAGGTTCGTAAAAATATCACAAAACACTGTGGCATCATCCTACTTTTATGTTCAGATGCCCCCCTCCCTATTTATGACTATTGATCCAATAACGTACGTCGCTTCTCACGCAGTAAAACGCAGTTACATAAATATATATATAAAGCAGCACCCGCGGCCATCTTCATGGACGCAGTTTCACTATGTAGACGGCAGTGGTCATAAACTCGCCTACCACTCGTGCAACACAACACAACACAACGGCCTGCATACTTGATGGCAGATACGTGATCCGCCAGTTGTAGTCCCTGCACCACGCTCGAACTTAACTTTTCACGCCAGGAACACGAAACAAGGACCTGGACAGCTCTTACAATTGCAGCGAAGTCGTTCGCGTTTCCATCAACAGATTAAGTTTTTCCTTCGAGTTACGTCTGTCGCATCAGACTGATTAAATTTTGTCATCTACTGCACTCCGGAAGTCCTTTAACCTACATGATTTAACATCAAAACGAACATGGCATGGAGCATGTCGACTTAAGATGCAGTAATAAGTATTAATAATATATAAGTATTTATTAAAATGTTGAAAATTACAATTCCCTGTACAATTGTAATAGATTAAATTGTACTACCTATATACTCCTAATACTGATGCGGTAATGAATTAAATATTTTTATTACAGTCGGATGGGTACTTCTTTTCGACAACACAGTTCAAATAAAAACCTATTAAAGCTGTTTGCTAAATGCGAGAATGTTTCTTCTAATTGCACCAAAGCTGTTTGGTCACGTGGTCGTGTACCTGACTAGCACGAAAGAGGTCACGGGTTCGCGCCCACTTGTCTGCGCTCAACAAGTTTTTTTCCCACGTGGTTTTAGTCGCTTAATGAGGACATTCCAGTTAATATCATGGTTCACTGGGGAATAAAACAAAATTATTTATTATTATGCTACAAACTTACTATACAGTAGCTTCGAAAAGGTTTTATTTTAGTTGGCGTTGCTTTTTAGGGTGACCCAGTGTTGATTTATTTTTCTCCTCAGGGCGAGTGAAGAGATTTGGGCGGCTCTGAACAGCGAGGTCTTGAGAGCCGATGAGGGTGAAGTGAGGTGAGTATGGAGCAGCGCCGGAATGATCCCCGAGAAACCCCGTCGACCAGCGGTATCGTCCGGCACGATTCCCACATGAGAAAATCCGGAGTTAACCGGCCGGGGATTGAACCCCGGTTCGCCTTGGTGGGAGGCGACATGTGCGCATTTCTCAAACGCCGACAGCACCGCGTATAGAAATGTCACAATCACATGGTCGACAACGATAAACGTGTTTGTTTTCATCTGGTTTTTTTTTAACAACCCCGCCTTTATTTTTGACAGAAGAGAATGTTTCGACTAACTTGAGTAGCCTTATATTCTGGTTGCATTAAAACTAGGTGACACGAAATGTAAAAACATTTCAAAGCATTTTTTTTTTTATTATGTGGACTGTTTTATAACCACGAATACTATCGACGTTTGTTTTGACAGTGTAACTCTAGTATAAGAATAGCCCAATGTTGGAAAACGGAGAGCGGTTGCCGGACAGCTGATAGCACGCGCGCTCTACCCCGTATCCCATCTACGTTATAATTAGGGATAGGAACAAGATAAACGTCAAACACGTGTACGCTGAAGTTGACGTTGCAATTGGATCGCAGTATATTAGACACGCCCTGGACGACTCTGAGCCAATAGCAGAGACTTGCAAGGAAACAAGATACTGCCAGGTGTGAAGTAACACTGGCTACCCTATGGGGCAGCAGCCAATGAACAAACATCTGAGGCTCGAGTATACACACGACTGTGGAGTCTAGCGTACAGGTCGTTGAACTCGCGAATTTTTCCTATCCCTGGTTATCATACAAACATTGTTCGTCTAGATAGTGACTTCAATGGAACTGTTTATCGTTGCCGTATCTGCGATTGTATTTACTGTACACGCGCTCCCGACAGCAGATCACAAACTTTACTACTAACGAACAGACTGTACTAGAGCTGTAATAAACTAACAGGATAGACTGATACCGGAACAGAAGTCGTGTGGCTGCTACACTCCAATCACGGTTGCTTCCAACTTTTCTGAAGTTCTGCCAAAGTTTCACTCCCAGGATATTCCTCCGCCTTATGCAAACAAAGCTTAGCCAAGTATAGAAAATCATATCAAAGCGACAACGCACCGTATTCGTACGCACTCAAAGTAACATCATCTTGAATTAAGAACTATTTTCTTACTAGGTGTTAACAACGACACCTATATTATATTTTTCAATTCATATTAAAAATAAATTTATTTTTTTATAATTTATAGATAATCTAACTAAAAATAAGGTAACTTTTATGTTACCACATTCATTAAACGCTTGTAGAGGCTGGTCACGATAAAGTGAGCACTTTTGAAAACAACCTTGGAAAAAAGTCACAGCCCCTACCTGCATATAGTTTAACGGGAGCCCTGAGTGACATGCACCAAGTATGAATAAAGTGACGAAGCCCATGCCAGGTCTTACATAAGGCGGAAGAATACCCAACGTGCATACAAGTAGATCTTAAGCAGGGCTTTCAAAAGTGTTCCACCGTGAACTGCCTATAACACGTGACATATACCGGAAACAGGCAAACACGTCATAAATTGCGTAATTCTTCAAAAGTTTGATTTTAAAAAAAAAAGTGCAAAGAAAGTGCAAAAAGACTATAAAGTGGGACGTTGGATGAGAAACAGTGTTATGATCTCACTTCTCAGCGGGGTGTTTGTTTCTCCTGGCAGCGAAGGCGTCCTCAGTTCGCGGAATTGAGTACCGCGCGTTATGGAAGCCGCTAAGCCAGCGCCGACGGCGGCGAAATCCCCCGCCTGCGCGGATGACAGTCCAATGAAATACAAGTGGCGGGACGTGCCCGGTGTTATCATGCATTATGGAAGAGCGCAGAAGGCGACGGCGACGACGCGGGCAAATAATACGGGTGTACGGTGCAAGGTCGCGGGCGGGTTACGTCGTTTCGCCGTCTGCTGCTCGCGAGCACGGTTCATTATCTCCGCTTGGGTGGGCTGCGCCTCGCGACACACACACACTCGCGCGTCGGGCTTGCGTGATCTCGCTTACTAACGGCACTTTTGAAATCAACCTCAGAAAAAGAAAGTCACTGCCCCTACCTCCATGTATTTTAACGGGCGCCCTGGGTGACGTTCGCCCAGTAAAGTTGGTAACGGTGGATGGGAAGTAGTTCCGTAACTTAACGTCGAATAAAAAAATAAAAAAAATTCGGTAACCATTTCTGATAACTTAAATTATTTCTTTCGCTTTTTTTTTTTAATGCACCGAAGTGTAAAAATGAGCAGATTTGTTAAATATTTACTTCACTAATAATTTCACAGTTTCGCTTGGCCTACGCATGAATAAAGTGACGAGGCCCATGACGATGTTAATCTTAAATAAGGCGGAAGAATACACAACGTGCAGGGCTTTTCAAAAGTGCTCATTTTACCGTGAACAGTCCATATCTCGCAAACTTATCTATAGGTAGAGCTAGTGATTTTTTCGCGAAACAAAAAAATACGAGTACACGTTAATTTTCAATACTATAAGCACCCAACAGCATATTGGACCGAGCCACTCAGAATTCGGCAACATCGGCACGGATCCTACGTGATTCGTGTTCAGACAGTTTAAACGAGTCAAAAAATATTCAGCCAATCAAGATAGGTGATCGACCCTACAGTGTTTTGAAATATAACTTGTCCTGAAATATTTTTCGCGAAATTTCACTACCCCTATATACAGGTAGGGGCGCCTGTTTTTCGTGAGAAGATTCCCTCCAAGGCTAGACTCCAATGTCCTATGGCTTAAGTTCCGTTTTCCTTTCGTTATTGGTTACGTGTTATTGTCAGGAGACAGGTCCTTACCAGACTGGGCCAATCAGAATTCGGTAAACCTGACACCGATTCTCTGTGATTCGCGGGCAGACACCTACAATGCGTGGCACTTGAAATCATCCAATCACGAAAGTTGTTCTGAGCTCTAGTGTCGTGGAGTTCAAGTAGTCGTGAAATCTTATCGCGAAAAAAAAAAAAAACAGGTGGCCCTATCGATAGGCTATCGACGTAAAACGAGCACATTTGAAAGCCCTCTCATTTGGAACAACAGTCGATAAATGTACTTTATTTTAGCCGTGGGCGTTAACTTCCGAGGGCGGTGGAATACACACACTGTGTTTATTACTTACATGGCAATATTTATTTAAAAGGTGGCTATATTTTGTATATCTGTCGATTATTTGGGCGAACTTGGGCGTCGATTGTGCTAGGTGCTGCCGTTGATGGGTGAGTAAAACTATTTTTCCGTCGCGAATTGAACAATGTAACAAGTAGATCTACAACAGTTTCATTTTGCTGCAAGTTGCTTCACTACAACTCCATACAATTCACAATTATCTAGGCCACCCTTACACCGCCTGTAGATAAATGAGCGACAGACACTTAAAAAAAAAAAAAAAAATTAGAAGAAAAAAAAAACAGTGCCAGCAAATGTTTGGCAATCCTGTGGAATATTGCTCATTTTACGGTTGGAGTGACGCAGTTCTGGTTCAGCTTAGCTCTACACAGGCCAATCTCAGATATTCAGCGCTACAGATTCAGAATTCTCATTGTCCCACAGTAACTGGAAAGCAGCTTCTCGCACACAACTAGCGAAAGTGAAGGAAATATTTCCGACACGTTTACAACGCACTGAAAATTAGGAAGTAGTCAACGTCTCTAGCGATAAGACATCTATAGTGATGAGTTGTATAGGCTGTTCGCGGTAATAAGAGCACTTTTGAGGCCCTATTTACTTTTTTCCTTTCAGCCATTTCTTATCCTTTGCTCAAATTTTTTAATCAGTACTATCACATAAGTAATAAACACTGTGTATATTCCACCGCACTCGGCACTTTACCGTGAACAGCCTATAGTCACAAGACGTCCGCTTGAGTATACCTGGGAAACGAAAAACTTCAAAACACTTCTCGATACATTCGACTCGACTCCATAAATGAGCAGAGGTGATTTAATCATGAGAAACTACCATCGATTTTCCAATTTTACCGCACAGCGGATAATTCGATCTCGTTGCCGTTGAAATGTTTATAACTGGCTTGAAAGTCTCGCAGGCACGTAAATATAAACTGTGGTTCGATGAAAACGCGCAGCTTTTACGAACTTCATTCGTTACCAAATAACAACAACGGTCATTTCAGCGGAAAATGCCACCCCGCGGTACATACAAAAAGGAAATCAAATAACACGCAGATCGTACATACGAAATATCGAAACTACGGCTCATAAAAGAGCACAAATTAAAAGTGCAGTGTATAAACACACACGGTACTCATCCTACCAAACTCTCCCCGTCAACACACACGCACACACAGAGAGAGAGAGAGAGAGAGAGAGAGAGAGAGAGAGGAGAGAGAGAGAGAGAGAGAGAGAGAGAGAGAGAGAGAGAGAGAGAGGAGAAAGAGAAAGAGAACTTCACTCGTGGCTATATTCAAATTTCAGTCCACTAGTTATTTTGCTGTTTGGTTGCCATATATTAAAATACACCGAAAAAGTTATTTCAGGGAGAAACAATAACGTTTGGGAAATCACTCTCTCGCTTCGAATCATATAGGTACACTGCATTGATGGAAGTGCAGTTTTTAAACGCACGTTAAATTAGTTCTGCGAGTAAGTGACCTCCTGCTAAGCGTACAGGTTATAACGGGGTAGTAAATAAGCTACACAAAAACAAACACGACAAATGTGGGTAAGACATGCCCAGAAACGATAATACGGAGAACTTGTCACTGGGCTCGAAATCTGTACCACCAAGGAAACTATACGATAGTAGCGTACAAATAGTTCACGAACTAACACTGACATTCACAGTAACATTAAAGACAGGAAAAAAAAATCATGCAAAAACCACATACTGCCGTCCTCACAGAACGTGACAGAATAAAGTAAACAACACTGTGGCACTTAGTTCGAAGGACGAATAAAAATAAATAACTGTATCAATACGTAGCATGTTTTTAGTAAAACTCAAATCAGCCTAGTCAACTTAAATATGTACCAAAAACTCTCTTTCCTAAATCTCAGCATCGTGTTGTCTCTGATGCTCGTCCTCCAGTTCACACGCAATGCGCGAGTGTGTGTGTGTGTGTGTGTGTGTGTGCACAAGTCAAACCCTCTCGCCACTCTTTCTCTTTCCTGATTACATCCTATACCCGACTAGCTATCGACCTTACACAGCAATAAAGGCTGTCCACGATAAAGTGAGCACTTTCAAAATCAACCTTAGAAAAAAGTCTTAGAAAAAAGTCACTGCTCCTGCCTACATCAATTTAAATGGACGAACTGAGTGACATGCGCCCAGTAAAGTTGGTAGCAAAGAATGGAAAAATAGTTCTACATCTTAACATCGAATAAAAAGTGTCACGTAACCATTTGTAATAACGTAAATTATTTCTTTCACTTTTTTTTTATGTTAATGCATCGAAGTGTAAAAATGAGCAGGTTTGCAAAATATTTGCGTTTGTAATAATTTCACAGTTTCACTTGACCGACGCGTGAATAACGTGATGAGGCCCATGGCAATTTTATTTTACATAGGGCGGAAGAAGACACAATGTGCATGCAAGTAGATTTTCAGCAGGAATTTCAAAAGTGCTCATTATACCGTGAACAGCCTGCACAGGCACGACGACTGAATTACGAACTCGTAGTTACGTCACAATATTAATCCTATCAAAATTTGGCAGAATTAATATTGTGAGGTAATTAGAGCTCATAGCTCCCTTGTCTTGTCTGTATTTCTGCGTGTAAGGTTAATAGCTAGTCGGGTATTTTCGGAATTCTATATATATATATATATATATATATATATATATATATATATATATATATATATATATATATATACACACACACACACACGCGCGCTGGGGAAACCAAGAATCCAAAAGGTTCCCCTTCATGGAGGCTAAAACCGCGCTACGAGTGGCCGGATTACGGAACCGTAGACGGCGGCAAGAACTGTAATACGATGAGAGATCCACGTGTAGGGACTGCTGCCATAGGCAAGTACGAGATAGTCCGTTTATTCGTCTCCTGCGCATGTGCCCAACATTGCTCTACCCCAAAGGAACACAACTGTCAGAATCACATGGTCAACACTGATGAACAATTTTATTTATATCTTAATTCTTAAATGACAATCACTATTATAATAGTAAAATACTTTTGTCAATTAGAGTTTAATCAAAACTGCGTTCCAAATTTGTTCGAGGAAGTATAAAAGACATCTCGAAGCACGTGTCCACTAAGCAGTGTTCTAACTTCAAACCCTATCCAATCGGCAGGATGGCAGTTCGATGTAGAGGCACGGAGATTGGTTGTGCGCAGCCAGCGAGATCGGGTCTACCTCGTCTTTAGTCTACCACTACCATGCGTATAGGCGAACGACCGTCAGCCCTGCATAGGTGCCCTCGAACCTGCCTGCGCCAGCACGGCACTCCATCAACCCTCCATAATGGCCGTCCAATCATTCCGTTTCAACGGCACCCAGTTCCCTGCATCACTGCGAGTATTCAGAAGTCGTCGAGTAGAGGGAAGGGCGCCCCTAAACCACGGTAAGGGTGGAAAAGAACGGGGTGGTTAGGGAGGAAAGAAGGGGAAACCATTCCTGCCTAACATAAAATGCTACTAAAAAAAAAAAAAAAAAAAAAAAAGCCCCCTCCTGTGCTCTCCCGATACCTGCCTCGGCACCGGAGTTCCAAGGGATTTGTTAACACACTGACGGGTTCATGGACTGTGCCTCATTCCTATAGGCTGTTCACCGTAAAGTGAGCACTTTTTAAGGCATTTCTAATATTTTTCCTTTCATCCTAGTTCCAGTTTCCTGCTGCTTTTTAATATAAACATTGCAATGTGATCAATAAACACAGTGAATACATTCACCACACTCAATACTTAAAGCCTGAGCCTGCAATAAGTTATATTTATTAGTGGTTAATGCCTGTTGGAAGGGCCTTAAAAAGTGCTCACTTTACCGTAAACAGCCTATACCTAGGGTTACACGAGTTGGGCCGTAGTTTCAGTGGCTTCGTTTGCTGAATTAGGTCAGGCCTGTCGTTTTAACGGATTTTATCAGTTTTTTGGATTTTTAATACACTAGAAAAATCCAAACCTAAACTTTAGTGTGTATTTGTGTGTGTGTGTGTGTGTGTGTGTGTGTGTGTGTGTGTGTGTGTGTGTGTGGTGCGTGCGTGTGGTGGTTTTTTTCCCCCCTTTTGCTCATGCGACACACTAACGCCCCACAGCGACGTGTGTCACTTTCACTGATGCATTTCTTTGAAAGAGTCTTACAACGGAGCTGAATGATCAAGCGAAATATTTTGGACATACTATCGAAGTGTATGTCCGAAATATTTTGCTTAATTTATTCACTGGCGCGGGTATATAGTTATCTACACATTTCTGTTCCCGGCTGTATGATCGGTCACATGCAAAGGCCAACGCCATTATTGAAAAGAACCTTCGCCGCAAATTGCCGTTTTTTACGCATGCAATCCGAATTTAGTGACTGTGTTTTGCGTTTGGAATTGATATCACAATGGCGAGGAAACTAAAAATTATGGCCGATACAGTCGTACAAACGAAAGTATGTGCGTGAGTGCAGAAAAGAATTACCACGGTTTGTACATTCCAAACCAAAACCACTACATTAAATATGTTAACGTCTTTCATATCCACTTTTTCATTCTGTAATTTGCAAATTTTTTTTAAATCCCAATGATTCCAGGATTTTACAGGATTTTTATATACCTACATGAACCAGAATTTCAGCTTCAGGGAAGGCGGCAGCCCTGAGATAGTAGGAAAGGAATCTGTACAGAGGATTCACGCTCTTGATCACAGATTGGGAAGACTGGCGTTACGCATGTTGTTCATGCTCTATCATCCCGTTTGGACGTCAGCCATACTTGTTTGCGGTACTCTGCCTTCAAGAAACCTGGCCTTAAACATTTTCAAAAATTAAAAATCGTGAAATAATGGGAAACAAAAAAAAAAAAGTCCCACAAAATATTAATTTTTTTTTCTCGCTGTACTGATTATCCAGATATCTGTTAATATATTTTTAATATGAAAAAATTTTACGAAATTATTTGGCAACAACTAGGTAAACTTTTTCCATATTTAATGCCAATGTTTGTAAGTGAACTACATCCGTATCCACGTTTTTTAAAAAGCGAAACTATGTTGTACGGCAAATTCTACTTTTTCCTTCATTATTTGTGCGTTTTAGTACGTATTTCTTCTTTTTAACTCAGAAGAGATGGCATACCCAGACAGTTGTTCTTTGATGTCAACTTGTAAGTACAATGGTTTGTTGATGAGCGGTTTTTTTTTTTGTTTGAGGTTGACATGAATTTAATATAAGTTGCCCTTCTCTCCAATGGCCACGTGGTATTGATCGGAAGCGTTATAAATAAACACTGCACCATTCTCTTATATAATTTATGGTATTACTTACTCCGAAGGTGATTGACCTTGCTATGTAAGCAGAAATTTTGTAAGCGTAATGCACACGCGCGCGTGTGTGTATGCGCTCATCCATAACAAGGGTTGGGTTGAGATATTTGGGCGGCTCTTAAGAGTGGGATGGACCCCCGCATTTCCTGCGAAATAGTTGTTTACGCGAATACGCGTATCTCGGTAAATAAATGTTCTGCAAATAGGACTTTCTGTCATTTGTCAGAAAAGATAAACAAAATTATCCATGCCCCTATTTTTTTTACTTTTGTCACATTAAGTGCATTTTTGGAGGGAAAAAAATCGCGAAAATCGTCAAATACCGCATTTTTAAAGCTTTCATGAGCAGTTTCCTTAAGCGACAAGAGAAAAGAAACAAAAAAAAGATACGGGCGTAACACCTATGTTACAGATCTAATTTGCTCAGTACAACGTTACGGCGGACACACCGCACGCCTTGCGCATAGGAGCGATGAAGTACTAGGCGTGCGTGTTAGTGTCGCCCGTATCGCTCCCTCGCTTCGGTCGCGGGGGGACCGACGATAACAAGGGATTTCTAGAATTGACGCCCGACGAGCGAGGCTCGCCACGCGAAAGCACATATTGCAGACTTCCAAGGTGATGTCCGTAAACGTGCCGTTCCTTAGCAACGGAGCTTTGAAGTCGACTAACGATAGGCGTCTGCAGAGCGGCCGCGACCCATTAGCGGTGAAAGGAATTGGTGCCGCGTACTACATCTCTACTCGCCATTGTCAAGTATTACCCGTCAGATGCTGTGCAGCTCAGCGCAATTACCAGGCTATTTCGATGCCTCATTCCACACGATGAGCTTAGCTCGGCACGGCGCGGCCACAGAATAGATAACTACACAGAAGTTAAAGCCTGTTGCCTCGTTTGAAAGCAGTGAGGATTTGGTGTAGGGAAATACATGTTAATGAAAATCGGTTTAAGTTTAGAAAATCACACCAAAGGGACAACGCACAGCATTTATGCACATTAAGTTTATAGACTATTTACAGTAAAATGAGCACTTTTAGAAAGATCTGCTTAATATCTACTTGTATGCTCGTTGTGCATTTTTCCGCCTACGTAGGATTAAAATTGCTATGGGCCTCATCACTTTATTCATGCGTCGGTCAAGTAAAATTTTGAAATTATTAAGAAAATAAATATTATACGTAACTGCTCATTTTTAAACTCTGGTGCATAAAAAGAAGAAAAAAACAGAAAGAGAAACACATAATTTAAGTGATCACAAATAGTTACGGAGCACTTGTTATTGGACGTTGAGATGTGTAAGTATCTTTAATCCATCGTTACCAACTTTACTGAGCAAGTGTCACTCAGTGCGCCCGAAAAATATATGCATTCAGGGGCAGTGACTTTTTTCTATGGTTCATTTAAAAAGAGCTCACTTTATCATGAACAGCCATTATACATGTGGATTGACAATGTCAACAGCAGAGTAGTTGCAACGCCTGCCCTTGTGGACGAGGCTCGGCCTGGCGTTCCCCGGCTTGCCAGCGTGAATAATGCACGTGGCGAGGGAGATGGAAACCCGAGGAGAGGCGGGTACGAAGATAGGCGAGTCACTTTCAGAACTCCGCGCCGGCACGCGAGGGGCCGCGGTGACGTAGTGGCTAGAGCGCCCGCCTCCCGCCGGGTCACCGGATTTTTGCTAGTGGGTATCGTACCGGACAATGCCGTTGGTCGGCGATTTTTCTCTGGGATCTCCCGTTTCCCTTCCGCCCCTACGTTCCGGCGCCGCTCCATACTCACTTCAATCACCGTCATCGGCTCTCAAGACCTCGCTGTTAAGAGCCGCCCAAATCTCTTCACTCACTCGACTCCCGGCGGAGTCACCCCAGAATCTTCGCAAGTGGGAATCCTGCCCAACGATGCCGTCGGTCGACGGGTTTTCTCCGGGGATCTCCCCCCCCCCAAGGCCCATCATTTCCGGCGCTGCTCCATTTCCACCTCTCTTCACCCACATCGGCTCTCAAGACTGCGTTGTTAACGGGGATCAGACCCCGCCATCTTGGATTTACGAAATTTTCGCCGTGATTTCCATCATAAATGTTGTATTTTATTTTGCGCGTCGGCAAGCCGTAGCGCATTGGTTTGCACATGCTCTGAAACATATTTCCAACTGTTGTCAGGACCATTTCTGTAACTGCCCACATGAAATAATTACACTTCGTGGCAGCAGTCACTAGTCAGAAATTAATAAAGGCGATAGAGATGTCATAGTTTGATCAAACTTATTTAACTATTATTTATAATGTGTCGTGCGAAAAGTTCCGTTAAACATTCTTCAATTCAACTAATAGCTAAAATAGTAAAAAATCCAAGATGGCGGGGAACGGGCGCCCTTAAGGCTCGCTCCAACCCTTTTTAAGAAATTATTCGTTTTCGTATAATAATTTCGGATTCGGAGTAATTACTGAAAAAGTACGATTTAAAAATATTTTAGTGCTTAATTGTACTTACGTGTTATGTGCTAGTTATAAAAAGTCACGTATATATTTATAATGCGTCGATACATTTCTACCTTCTTGCACGCACGAAATAGCACACAGTGAAAATGAGATACAGAAGTATTAAACAACTACAGGCTGTTCATGGTAAAGTGAGCACTTTTTAAGGCTCTTTCAACAGGCATCAACCACTAAGAAATATATTTTATTGCAGCACCAGATGTTAACGTTTGGGAGTGGTGAAATGTATGCACCGTGTTTATTAATCTGATGTGACCGGAATATAGAAATCTGATGGAAATAATAATTCAGCAGGGCCTTTAAAAAGTGCTCACTTTACAGTGAATCGCCTACAGTAAATTGCGAATAATTAAACATCCCAAATAATACCTCTGAAAATGAAATTATGACAAGGAGAACGAGTAATTTCCGCATAATAGTTGAATCCGGGCTTTAAAGAGCCACTCCGCCCCATTTAAGCACTCGATGGAGCCAGCAGCTCTTGACAAGACGCCATCAGGTACCGCGGATCAGCCGAAGAAGGGAAATTGATTCACAGAGTTCCTAAACAACAACACAGACACAGACACAGACACGAACTGCTCTCATATATATCTTACAAGTACTTTCAACTAGTTGGTTTGGTTACCGTGAGCAATATAAATAACGTGGTATAGTATAATTAATATTTTGCTTGAAGTATCTGTGGCGGCAACAAAATCAGCTTGGTACCGAACTGGAACTTATTTGGTTGCGTGTTGGGGTAATCGTGTTAAAGCCAGTTCATGATAAAGTGAGCACTTTTGAAACCAACCTCAGAAAAATAGTCACTGGCACTGCATGCATATATTTTAACGGGCTCACTGAGTGACAAAGTTGGTAACGAAGGATGGAAAGTAGTTCCATATATTAACGTCGAATAAAAAGTATTAGGTAGCCAATTGTGATAACTTATTTATTTTCCTTCCTGCTTTTTTAATTTAAATAAGTGTCAAAATGAGTAAATTTTTAAAATATTTACTTTCCTAGTAATTTTACAAAACGTGCTTACAAGTAGGGGCTTTCAAAAGTGTTCATTTTACCGTGAACAACCTATAGTTGAATTCATTCGTACAAATTCAGAACTCGAGAGTTTGTTTGCAATTTCCGTGACATTTACGACAGTCGACAGTCATTTGTAAGTGCATTTGTTGACGCTCAATAACGGGGGAAACAATCCCAATGAAACAAGTCAAGCGAGAAACAAAAAAGAGTGGAGCTGTAATATTTGAAAATATTTGCGTACATGTCCTGTATTATGTAATTATGTACGAGATTCGTCATTCTTCAGTAGCGAGTAGCTAAGGCGTAGCGCAGCAGTTATGGGTTCGAAACTCAGTCGTGCTTTCGCATTTTATATGATGACCGAAATTGTTCAACGCGCCTACGCGGAGCTATACAAGCTTTAGTTATACCACCCAACTCTTTTACAAGTTTTAGGGAACCAAATAAGAACAACAAAATAATTCGGTTTCAGCAACAATATATTTGATTGCTCCTATACAATCACGTTGGTTGCGCCAAACTAACTTTGTTTTATTCAACAAAACTTTATTCTCACTACGGCATGGCGGTTCGTATGATGTTAGCCTATCGCTGATTGGTAGCGAGAGACTCTAAGAATGGGTCTAGTGTCCAATCGGCAACTGTGTGCTTCGAAAGGTCGCCGCTAACACAAATATTATTTTTTTTGTATCCAGTTCTCCCTAACGACAGACTTCACTCGCCTTCTGGTTCCCGCGATATAGCCTGTTCACGGTACAGTGAGCACTTTTGAAGCTCTAGTTACTTTTTCCTTACAGCAATTTTGTATACTTTAGCCACATTTTCAAGTAAATATTGCCATTCAAGTACCAAACAAAGTGTGCATATTCCACCGCACTCGGAAGTTAATGTTTAAGGCAAAAATAAAATATATTTATTGAGTACTATCCCAAATGAGAGGGCTTTCAAAAGTGCTCACTTTACCGTGAATAGCGTATAAAAACTAAACTGTCCTTGCGACTGCAGGACCAAAATTTATCGCCAATATTAAGTTTGAAGCTAGCCATAAAATGCTGTCGAATTGACTTCAAAATTTTAATTTTTAACCCGGATGCTATGAGAGCTCGATTTTTGCATAGCCGCCAACTGACGCAACTGAAAAACGATCAAACCATAGACGGAGCAAATGTCTGCTAAAAATCCTGCACCCATTTCAAGGCAAATTTTATTTTTGGACACACGCCCGAACAGGTAATCACAGACAAATTATACAGCTAAGAAAAGTGTTGCACTTTTTTGACGATGCTTGTTATAAAATTCAAGGCCACATCCCTCTATTACGTAACAAGGAAACACACAACCAGGAACTTGGTCGTGAGTAAATGTTAGTCCTGTGTACTTAACCGGTTATTTTCCGTCATGGGTTAACGAAAATAATAGTATCATTCCAGGTTTTTCCTCATGTGTTCAATTAAACTGTAAGAGGTACCAATGGACATTACACTGGTATTCATAAACATAATATCTCTCTGCACACGAAACACTGTTTGCCAACAAATCATTAAATCAGGATTTTTAAAAAAAAAATCCTCATTTTGCTGGAAATTCTGAATGCTAGGTTCAAACACTGCCAATTACGCCGGGCGAAAATGTGATTCAAAGTTTGATAAGGCGTGAGGTTTGATCCGATAATCCAAGAACTCGATTCCACGGAGGCAATAATATTTAACAATTCTCGAAGAACGGTTCAACGGTTGACACTGAGAATGTGAAATATTTATAAACACTTTCGAAAACGAGGCAATATTTCTTAAACGAAATTGTATTAATTCGCAATCGCCTGTAAGTCAAATTATGCCAACTTTTAATTCAATAAATCTAATAAAGTTATCTGAATACTGTGTCACGGGAAAGGCAAGTGTATTCGATAAATTAAGGTTAGCTGGTCAATTAAATCAAACTGGATTTATCCATTTTACATACAAATTTTTTAAGCATGAAACAGTAATAATTACTCTTGGACGTCTTTGGGCCCTCTTGCCTTACTTTCATGGTTTGGCATGTGACAGCGTGGTCTCCTTTGATGGGCGTAAAGTTATGGCCTATATATCTCACTAAAATAATCCTGCGTTTTTTTTTTTTATCCCAGCCATTTGTCACAACTGTGACTAGGCCAGCGCCAGCTACCAGCGCTATGGCCATAACTCGCGATCAGTGGCGGACGGCGAGAAGGTAAACTAGAGCGAGTGTTGTTCAGAGAATTCGCACGTCCAAAAACTGGCAGCACGCGATGCACCAAAACGCTGCGCTTTAGGTGACGTTCCATCATTTTTTGCGTGTGAGAATTGCGGTTGACGAGGGGGAAAGAATTTGCAATGCTATATTGCCATTTTTTTTCTCACTGTTTTCAAAGAGAGACTGATGGCGACCCAGACCGTATAGGCCTAGTCTATTCGCGCTTTGTTCATACTTTTTGAGTCAAACCTTTGAAAAATCACCCCATGTATGATGCGCTTCATTGTTTCCTACATATGCCATAATCGTTTTATACTTGTGTTAATATAAAAATACCTTGTTTTTTTTTTTATTAAATTGAACTTTTACTAACATTTTATTTACAATATATATTATTTCTTTGTTTGAAAACAGGGAGAAAATAGGTATGTTGGTAACGCCTGGTGAAAAATAGTTCTTACGAAGAATATTATTGAACTGAGTGCGCACGAAAGCGATGCGTTGTCCCGTTGGTATAATTTTCTAAGCTTAACTAAGCAGTGTTGGAACGAGGAGGAGCAAGCAGAACTCAAACAAGGCTTCAGGAAAAGTTGGAAGCAACCGTGAATGGACTATAGGAACGAGTCAATATTCAAATGCCGTGGGCGTATCTCGTGCCGGAACAGGTTCCGCTTACTCGCCTGGCTATAGTCTATAGTGTGAGGCCTTCCGCCATCACGGCCATCCACGACTGTGCTTGAAGATTGCGACAACGCATTCTGCGAACCTCCAATTCCCCCTTTATCCCTCCATTCCATGACTTTTAAAAGTGTCATTCGCGAAGTCTGATTGCATTGGTATAATTAAATTTCATTCAAAGTTTTAACTGGATAGAAAATGGGCAAAGAGTCCAATTAAATTCTGAATGCAACTTTTTTTTTTTTTTCTCCCATATCTTTTCATGATCGTGTGTGATTTTACTGTGCAATATTAGATATTATCAGCGACAGCTGCGCTACGTCAAATGTAATACACACTGGCAGCACCAATGAGATGCAAAAAATTTAGAAACGTGGTTATAAAAAAAAAAAAAAAAAAGCTGAGAGGAAGACTTTTTTTTATTTGGCCTACACTCAAATTATAGACTATTATAAATCAAAACAAAGAACAACTCACTTTTGTCTTGAATTACGAAATTCTTGTTGCAATGAAAACTCTCTTCGTGACTGACAAATTGAATTGGAGCAAATTCCCTAACACCCATATTCCTGCGCCCATCGACGCACCTCTCACTACCCCCAAGGTGATCTCATAAAATGTGAGCGTAGACATACACACACACACACATACTCTCTCTATCTATCTATCTATCTAGCCTATACTGTTTTTGTTTTTTTTTTTTGCAAAAACATTTTGTGTTACGCGGTTCGGAGGGCCAGGGCCGCCTACGACAAAGCCTTTCGTCATTGCAAAACCAGTTGATGTTATCCGACTTCAGCCCTTTCGCATATATTCTTCGTTTCGTGTAAACATTTCTGTTTCAGAGTAATTACTGGCAATGTCTGACTATAGCAAATTTATATTTCACGAGTTGTTTAATAAGTTAAATAAGTTTAATAAGCTCAATTTTCACTGTATGTTATTAGCTAGTTGTAAAAATTCAAGAACATATTTATAGTGAGTGAAAATATTTGGACGTGTCTTAACATCTAGGTCTTGAGAGTTTGAGGAGGGTGATTAATAGGAGTATGGAGTAGCGCCGGAATGAAAGGGTGGGGTAAATGGGAGTTCCCCGAGAAAACCCACCGAACAGCGGCATCGCCCGGTACGATTCTCACAGACGAAAATCCGGTTCGCCATGGTGGGAGGCGGTACCTGCTCTGTTCCCGCGGGGGCGGCGAAACGGGGGGCGGCCGAAAGGATACCCGTCGGGGAGCTGTCTCGGTCGGGGCAGAATAGCTCACCACCTTCCTAGGAAGTGCGAATGATGCTTTTGAATAGAAATAGAATCTGTAGCTTAAATTACGGGCGCCCAGACGACCTACGTCTGTGCTCTGCAAGCCGAATGGCATTTTCCTGAAGCGATCAGCATTCGGGGTCTTCTTAAATACTAAGACAGCACAGAACAAATTTCCGCCTTCAGGCAAACTCACGTGTATATTTTTAACGTCACCATCTGTGTTTTCCTTGGCGGCACAGCTCTGAAGCGGCGTATGTCCGAATAAGTTTTTCATTTAATCTCTTACTCTTCAACGCAAGCATCATTCAAAGAGCACATATTAGACACTAGTAGTAGAAAAATGGGAAGTTGGGCACAAGCGTCGGAGTTGTTTATGCTCTGTCATTCCAATCCCCCACCGGCCATTTTCCCTCAAAGTTTCCCGTTTTCACTCTAAATCGACCATTTTACATCAAAATCGACTAATTTTCCCTTAAAATTGCACATTTTCCTACAAATTTCCCCCTTTTCTCTTAAAATTTCCCACGTTCCTCTCAAAAAAAGCACCGATCCCCCGAGTTGCAAAAACTATCCCCCGAAACACTCTTTTCGATACATCGGAGGAATCTGTGGGAATCGATTTCGAGGGCAGGCAGTGGCGGCCATATTGGTTTTATAGGTATGGGGTATGACATAATCGATACATCGGGTCCAGGGTCCGGAGTCAGACCTGACCATCAGCCAGCTTGGTTCTGTCAGTCATCTTGTCTACCATGTTAGATGTTGGTGACCTTAACAGCGTGTCCATGACCTTGAATAACCTTGAACCCAAAAAATTCAAAAAATTACAATAAACAATTCTAAATAATTTGCTAAAACAATATTTAAAAATTATTAATATATATATATAAATTTCAAAAATTTCAAAAAAAAAAAAAAAAAATCAAAAAATGCTTATAAAAATATTAACAATTATTAAAAAATATATCAAAAATCCCAAAAATTCCCAAAAAAAACCTTTGAAAACTAGACTTAAGACCCAAGGCCCTTGACTGAAGACTCAAAACTCAAGGCCCTTGACACAAGATGCTTGACTAAGACTCAAAATGCTTGACTCGAAACCCTTGACTCAAGACTCTTGACTCAAGATACAAGACTTAAGACTCAAGACATTCGAGCAGAAATTAAAAATTTTAAAAATAAAAATTTCTAATGTTTGGACATAATGGTGCCCGGAGCCGAAGCTGGCATCATGCTCTGTCATTCCGGTCTTTCGCTGCCATGTTATGATGTCACGTAACCAGCATATTGAATCCAAGTGACCTTGAACTTGACTTTCAACCTTGATTCCGTGACCATGTATGAACTTGAATCCAAAAAATTTTGAAAAAATACCCAAAAATATAAAAAATATAAAAAAATGTATTTAAAATTTAATAAAAAAATTCATAAAACTTATTAATTTTTTATTATTAATAATATATTTTAAAAACTTACATTTCGGAGGTTTCCCCAGCACTATGTCCAGCAGACGACTGACCCTCCTCCAATCAATTACATTGTCATAACCTTTCCATACCCTACCAATGTTTCTCATTGGTTAATTAGTCGGCAGGCTTCCACTCCTCCCCCCTCTCCCATACTCATTCTGTCGAATGTACTCCACCATCCATATCGTTTTTTTTTTGTCATTTTTTTACGTTCCTATCACCTAGGTAGCACTAGTGCACTAATTTTCGATTTCGTCACCAGGCGATCTGACGAAACAAACATTCTCTCATGCTCTGACATGCCATGTTCACCATCTTTGATTTCATCTTTTTTTGATTACATTCGTTTCATTCTCTGTCATTCCTCCTTAATTTTGTCACCACGATTAAGTCACCACTGCTTCACCCACCATCTTACATTGTATTCATGCTCACATTCGTCCGATTAACAGTATATCCCAGAGCTTTCAACGCTGAATGTAATTTAATTGGGGGGGGGGGGGGTGCTGTTAGGCGGTTCAACGAGAGTTAAATTACGAGCCCTTCCAAAGACGAACCACCACGGCAATAACGAATACGATCGAATATTTGCCTACGTAACTGTTCTCCTGAGCTGGTGGCTTGGAGGAGATTAAATATTTCAGCAGGCAGCAACGCCGGATCGATGCGTGACTGTACCTAGGAGAGAAACCCCGAGAGGAGGGAAAGGTATGTCAATGTGCGCGACCGCAGACTGTACCACGGAACACAGACAAACTGTTCCAGGCTATTCTGGAAGACAAGTCGGGAGACGGGGAGATTAAGGCAGATTCCCACCCGCCATCTCGGATTTATGGAATTTTTGCCATACTCTGGAAATACATTTTTGTATCACTTTTTTTTTTTGAACGACAGAGCACGGGGCACTACCTGGTGCATTGTCTGGGTCAGTATTTCTTGATTACTGTTGATATCGTCGCCTTTGTAAACGCTCGCAATAAATCTCGCGTTTCGCCTCGACAGTTACTAGCTTAAAATTAATAAATGTAGCGAAGCTGTGGCAGTTTGACGAAGTTTGGGAAGTTGTTGTTTAAGATTATGTCGTGCGAGAAATTTCAATACGCCTTCTGAAATAGAAGCTTTGGCGAAAAATCGATAAAACCAATATGGCGGGTGGGAATCCGCTTTAAGGGAAAGAAGGGTCCAGACAACACGTCCTGGAGGGGTTTGAGGGGGGAGAGGGCGAGAGAGTGGTAGGGGAGGGTGGAGAGGGAGAGAGAGAGAGAGAGAGAGAGAGGGCCAGGAACACGGGAGAGCTCGGCGGTCAAGAATTCCTCCTTTGTAGCGCACTGGAGAGCCGAACAAGTGTGTCTGTGAATTACCGGCACAAAGGGCGGGCTTCCCATTGTGAGCCCTCGAGGCCCTGGGGGCCGGGGTGGAGCCAGACGGGTGAATTGAGTAACCAGCCTGTAACGGGTGTAAGGCTCTGCCTGGTGGGGCAATCCGCGACCCATGCGGAGCGGTTGTTCCTTCTCGTTCATCCCTCAGGTGGAGACCTGTTACTGGGTTGCATACGCCTGGCCCGCAAGTGCAGCTTGGGAAGTAGGTCAAGCCCCATCCCCTTGAAATGGGGTAAGATGCGATTATATAGCCTCTCTTACTCAAGTCTATATCCACCTCCACGATGGTAAGGGCTGGAAACACAGTGGACAACGCTGTGGCTGACGGAGTGAGGACGATGTATTGGGCGAGTGACGGCCCCGCCCGTGCACGGGTGATCGGTCACGGCGAGAGTACAAGCCGCTTCCAGAGGTGACTTGTATTTCTCGCCAGCGGTGATGACCCGCGAGCCGGCTGCACGTCCCAAAACCGAGGCCTGTAGTGGATCTCGAGGTGGCGGAGCACCAATGAAGGGATTGTCTGGCGTCCCGGAGGTGTTGGGCTTCTTTTGGGTGAAAACTCGGTGTGCAGCGCACAGCAATGTGCAGAATAAATCGTGGGTGCCCAGGGGATCAGCGGTATTAGCCCCGGCCTAGGCCGTGCTGATCAAGGGTTGGACTCTAGGTGGCAGTGGTTGAATACCCTAATGCTTGGGGGAGACGTTCTGGAGGAAAGCCCTTACTGGAAGGTAAGGATACTTTCCTACGAAGGGGCGCAGGTCTGGTCAGCCAAGAAGAGGACACATTTACTCAGTGAGTGAGTAGAGGTTGGATAGGCCTCGGCCCCATCAAGGTGGTGTTTGTTGGCAAACCCGGCAAGCACTGTTGATAGGTGAGGTGGTTGCACTTCCACCCACCGCGATTGGAAGGAGCGTATCTCCCTCTATTGATTGCATTCAACTGCAACCAATTACATAGCGTGATGGCTGTTTACAGTTCCGGCTATAAAAAAGACTGGCAAGAGGATGACCTGACAAGACATCCTCTTATTACTGCACTGGAAGTTCTAGCCCGCTGTTATACCCTAACGGGCTCAGGCACGGGGGCCCCGATCAATCAGGCAACTGGATAATTGCAAAATATGAGCCCTCGAGCAGCGTTGCCAGACACGCCCTTCGAGAAAGACGCCGCTTCCCCCACAACACACAACACAACACCAACCTAGTACACCCCCCAGCTAATATGCGTTTTCCGCTGCGCGCCTATGTACGTCAGTATGATTTTAACGCCGTGGCAAATTGTGCCTCTGTGTATTTCCCCCCCCCCCCCCCCCAGTAATTCTATTTTATTTTGACGTATTAGCGCTTCTGCTATAATAACAAACGAATACGCTAATTTGATTGGGAGGAGTAGGAAAAAAAAGGGGGGGGGGGTAAAACTTATCTTAAACTTACACCATACAAACGTGTGGGACAATAAATAAAGAGTACTTGTGTTTTTTTTTTCAGACGCCAGTATAGAAAAAAATGCTAGATAACGGCTTATCCTAGCTACAAGGGCGAATGTTTTGCCAGAGTGATAAATTTTATGTTGAAATACTTCTTATAATACATTAATGGTTATTTTCCAACTTTTAGTCCTGTTAAAGTTCTACTTCCAGGGTATTCCTCCGCCATGTGCAAACAAAGCTCCACAGAGTATAGAAAATTACACCAAAGGAACAATGCACCGTATTCGTGCGCACTCAGTGTAATTATGTTTTACACAAGAACTATCTCGTGATAGGCATTACCAACACACTTATTTTTCCCTACTTTTTATTCAGTTTTATTTTTTAAAGTGTGAATGAACCGCGATTACGTAAGCACAATTTTTTACGGCGTAAGGAATTGCGCTTACGGGAAGCAGAGGAGCAAAAAGCTTCTTCGATCAATTAAAATATCAGAAAGCGCAAGAAATAATTAATTAATCAGCAATAGTTACATAACACTTTTTATTCGACGTTAAGAAATGGAACTAGTTTCCATCCATCGTTACCAACTGTACTGGGCGTATGTCACTCAGTGCTCCCGTCAAACTATATGCACGCAGGGAGTGACTTTTTTCTACGGTTGATTTCAAAAGTGCTCACTTTATCGTGAACAGCCTTTAGTAAGAAAATTACATGTGACGACACGTAAAGGTTTTTGGAGACTTGAAGTGTTCGCATCAAAAACATCCACCATAACGTCTTCTTTTAAAAGATAAGAATACCTAAAAATTGTAACTACTCGCATTAAAGGAATAATTAATATTTACAACAAGCCCTAAACGACTTCCAGGATACAACAGCTGTTCATTAATAGTACCAACATAGTAAATACAGAATCGAGATATCGATGTCAGATTTTGTGATATCTATGGACATATAGGGAAAACGATAAACTGAATGGAAGAAATGCCTTAGAATACTAAAGTCTTCACATTCCTGCCAACTAATCAATTCAAAAAACACGACTCAAAAAGGAAAGTGCCTGGCCAAGCAACAGCATACTTGACTCGCGATCGGGACGCCTGTTCGGTCCACGTGAATTTCCATCCTATCTAATAAAAATGAAAGCGTAGCTCTTTCTGCGTAACGTATACGTGATGCTATACTAATACCTCTGATATTCAATGCCAATAAATCTGATATAAAATAATGCTAAAACTGAAGGGGAAAAGGCATACCGAAATAAGCGACCCACTTTACTGTTTTTAATTCTGTGCTATTAACTTTGCATTTCACTTAGTGTTCCGTCTATTTTCTTTAGACCATAGTAACTACATTCCATTACTTTAACTTCACAATTTAACTTCGATTTTATACTTAATTACTATGTTACGCTAAAATGTTTAGAATTTGTGACAAAAGGAAAAATAACTACACGACATTTCACTTTGCCAAATTTATTCCCTATCATCTTTTCATACAGTTTCTTAAGAAATATTACCTTAAATTGCACACACTGCGCCTATATCATATTTCTGACCAAATTTGCATCGCAAGTGTTGGGAAAATATTTAAAAGTCACATAGCTAATGACTAATTTTGTTATAGCGGTTACATTTCCTCAGGTCCACTTTTTAGGGCAATTTTTACCAAACACACCTATTAAAATAACTGAATTCTTCGTATAATTTTTAACTTTCAAAGTGGTTCATTTAACCCAAAATTCGAAAATGTTACATTGCAAATGTATAAAACACCACAATTTAATTTCTTTGAAAATAGTTGATTTTTTATATATATTTTTTCGATGCCTATAAAAGAAAAGTAATGCACGGCATTTTTAAGTACACCCCTACATTTTTATGTCAACTCCAGTTATTAAAATAGTACCTACTAATCACCGAACACAATGTGATCCTAGTTCTGCTGTGTACAGAAGGCACGGACCAGAACGGAAATTCTAACCTGCCTATTTCGTACGTAAATAAATTCCGTCCCATTAGTCATGGCAGGTTGGTTTGCAGTAACAGGTATCCCGTTCCGTGGTGTTTATCGCGTATCAGATATCTTTGCACAGTTCCAGATAGTGTAAATGGAAACCTGCAGGTTTTCACCAGCTCTAGATAACTGATTACAACTGGGTTCATCGATAAAGCGATACTTGTTAAGACTGTGTGGGACACAACTACGAATACTAATAGTATACAAACAAAAGCCTTAGCGTGTTATCAAAGAACATCAACAAAAACGATTCCAACGCGTCGAAACACGGGGGCCTGGGATCGAACAGAGGATATATTCGGCATGAAATACGTGTTATAGAAAATACTAGCTGTACCCTCGCCCGCTTCGTCGGGTGTTGATTTATTTTGAAAATTGGGATCGCTCTAGCCACTGTGTCACTGCGGCCCCACTTGATATATTTCTATCCACTGAGCCAGTGCAGCCCCACTTGAGAGTGCTCAAGCCACTGGGCCACTACGGCACCCACCACTCGGGCATACTCTAGCTACTGGGCCGCTGCGGCCGCACTTGATATATTTATATCCACTGAATCGCTGCGACCCCCACTTGGGATTGCTCTAGCCACTGGTCCCCTGCGGCTCCACTTGAGATTACTCTACCCACTGGGCCTCTGTGGCCCACTTTATATATGGAATAACGTAGCTTGCTAATAATGAAAGACTTATAACAATCGGCCCTGCAATTTTGGTAGAGCATGCTTAGAAAGCAGCAAAATATAACTTTTTTCCCGACTTGATTCACTAATACCGTTTATGCTAAGCTCCTATAAGTGCTCAGGCAATTTCTAATGCACACAAACCTTCCTCCTCGATAAATGCAGATCAAGACAGTAAAAACCGCATCCAAATCCGTTCAGTGGTTCTCGAGATTAGCGCAGTCATACAGACAGACGGACGCGCGCCAGGGACTTTCTTTTAATATTATGTAGTGATATAGAGCGCGCAGTTACGAATGTACTCGCAGTGTGCGTGCATACCACGCGCCATGAATCTGCGGGCTTGGACGAAGGTGACAAACATCCCTGCTAAGGTTCTTCACGATAAAGTGACCACTTTTGAAATCAACCTTTGAAAAATGCCATTGCCCCCTACCTGCATGTGTTTCAACGGGCGCCCTGACTGGCACGCTCTCTCTAAAGTTGGCAACGACGAAGACAATATAGTTCCGTGTTTTAACGCTGAACTAAAAGTGTTTCATGAAAACATTCGAGGATAATGAAATTATTTGTTTTGCTGTCTGTATTTTCAATGCATTAAAGTATACGAATTTAGCAAAATGGTAAAATATTTACTTTTCTAATAATTTCACAGTTTTGCATATGGCGGAAGTATACGGAATGTACATAGGGCCTACAAGTACATATTTAGCAGGGCTTTTAAAAGTGCTCACTTTACCGTGAACAGCCTTTAGGACTACGCAACTGGTTATGACCTCCTCCACTGTGACGCTCGCAGATATCTGGCGCGCAGTGCAAAGGCCCTTTCACAACATCAAGCTTCAATTAAAATTTATTTAATTAAATTCCTTAAATGCTGTGTGACGTTACTCGAACGTCAAAATCGCAGCCATTTTGTCCTTCAAGCTATTGGATGACTCAAATCTCTTCAAAGGAATTTCCGTTTACAACATGTTCTATATTATCTTTGAGTCCAATTTTTCAACTAGCACGCCGAATTATTAAATCAGTATAAATCTAAAGTGCAGTGTCTTAATACAATAATTTATGCGCATTTAATCTACGAAAAATTTGGGTATATTTATTTAATGCAAAGTAAAAATACGTCACCTTAGGAAATAAATATTTGTTTTTATTTTGATAAATTATTTTCGCGTAATATAGTTTGTAGATGTTTAAAAAAAAATTACTGGATTTAATTCTTAACTTTACTAACTAAATATTTGCGAAAGTATATATATATATATTTTTTTTTTTTTCAGTTTCCCTTTCAATATTTATTGAATAGAGCTGCATGTGAGAACAGCCTTGCAAAACTTTGAAGTAATAATTCAATTTTTTAATGGAATTCAATCCTTCGAAGTGGGTGTGAACATACTCTGTATTCAATAAGTTGAATTAGATTTGTTTAATATAGTAAAATACTTAATCGTGTGAAACGGCCTTAACATGATGGGACTAAGGAAGGAAGGAAGGAAGGGTGGAAGTGAAGGCAGGTATAGGCTGTTCACGGTAAATTGAACACTTTTTAAGGCCCTTATAAACTTTTCCTTTCATCCAGTTTCCATCTTCCTGCTGCTTTTTAATATAAATATTGCAATGTGACCAATAAACACAATGTATATATTTCACCACCATCAGAATTTAATATCTGAGGCAGGCTGCAATAAGATGTATTTATCGGTGGTTAATGCCTGTTGGGAGGGCCTTAAAAAGTGCTCACTTTATGGTGAACAGGCTATATGCACGGAGGTGCGCGGTCCACCAGAGCAGCCGGCGCCCGTGATTACAGAGACCAGCCCCTGGTGGCGGGTGACCCAGCGAGCCGCTAATTGACTGCAGACAGCACGGCAATTTGCTCCAGGCAATCACGGACCGTGGGCCCACTGAACTCTGCCCTTCTGCAGGACCACGGCAAGTATTTGTGAGCGCTGCTGCCGCCCGCCCTAATTGCTTCCTGCGCCTTCCGAAAACGTTCACAACGAGTAGGGAAAGGGAAATTTCGCGAATTCAGTGACCTGTAGGCTAGACTCCTCAGTCCCCTGCATACTGGAGCCTCAGTTATGTGTACATTGGCTGTTGCCCCACACCTGGCAGTTACGGGATTAGCAAGGTGTTTCCTTGCAAGTCTGCTATTGGCTCAGAGGCGTGCACGGAGGGTCTAATAAGCTGTGATCCAATTGCGAAGGTGACTTCACGATATATGTGTTTTACGTCTATCTTGTCCCGAAATGAACTCACGAAATTTCTACATCCCTAACAACGAGTTCCCGAGCAAGCTTACGGCGAGTCTGGAATTTAAAGAGGACGCGATACGTAAGTTAATGCGGCAATATAGAACAAAAGTGCCCAGCCTACAGTCAGGTGTGGATATACACAAGGTCGAAGGGAAAAGCGGAAATGTTTTTGTTCATATATGATGCAACGTAAGTGATGAATGCTCCCGGATTTTCGCATGTGGGAATCGTGCTAGGTAATGCGCGCTGGTCGGCGGATTTTCTCGGGGATCTCCAGTTTTAATTTGCCCTTTCATTCCGGCACTGCTCCACACTCTCCTCGCTTCACCCTCGTCGGTTCCCAAGACCTCGGTGTTAAGAGCCGCCCAAATCCCTTCACTCGCTCGCTCTTCTTAGGAGTGGCCACTTAGTCCTGCTCTCCCCTACTTAAAATAGACTGAACTTAGTTCGACTGAAATTTTAATGGACAGCGCACGAGATTAGACTCTCGAGCCAGCGTTATGAAAGCCAGCATCTCGCCAACATCCCTACACTTACGAAGGTAGAGAAAGCAACAGGTAGAAACTGCGAAAAAGACTCCATTACAGACGCGTCGATTACCAGTCTAGCAAAATAAGTGACTGCGACCTCTGTAAGTCTAGTATCCGTAACATATGTGTGGTCGCCACCGGACAGGAGGAAGTGAAATACCCACTGAAAGCAGAACAAATTTCTATGAGATAGGCAAATATGCTCGCTCTACGGAATATCTGCTGTCAGAGGCGAGAGAACTGTTTCTTACAGAAATCCATCGCTCACAATACGACCGACGAGATTCACGAATGTTTACAGACAAGATTTTGTATTTTGTCTATCTACAGTTACTAGAAAAGTGCGACGTGAAATGAAGAAACTAGCGCGTTACCGCCAAACGTGGCACAAGCATTAACGCGACAGACGGAGTGGTTGTGCATCATATCGTAGCGCTGTAGCATGGTATTAGGAATCAGTTACCCACAGGGAAGATCATTGGACACCGAGCCTCGCAGAGTACAGGACCTGTCAAATATAAGATTTCTGTCCAACATGTTGACAATTGTCTACATTGGGCACGTAATCTGGAGTCACAATAACCCGACGCACACGACACGACAGACGGATATGTCATCAGAGCTCGACGGAATTTCATATTAAATTGTATTCGGTGTTCTCAATACCTGGGCGAAATCTGCGCGACAGGTATGTTAGTTGGCTGTTTGAGAATTCTAAAACGGCAAGTTATCCTTATAATAAACCATTTTTTTTACTTTTTAAAACTCGCGATGAAGCGAATGATTATTTTTCTTTTGAGAATATTTGAATTTATACGAGAGATAAAAAGCGTATTTAGAAACAAACTGGAACACATTTTGGCGGCAAGTTGGTTTATTATTTACTACAGTAGGGAAATGCGCACGAAATTTTGTTTTCTAATGTTGTATTCACAATTTTTGCGCGCCCCGACGAGTGCGATTCGATGGAAAGTAGAAATAGAATCTACTTTTCTCGGGCTGTTGTGGCTGCGATCTGGTCGGACTGACGTCACAGTGACCTTGCTTTTCATTGGCTGCTACTCAGATTTCGTCGCGTAGGAGATGTCGTGTCGGATTCGTCGGGGTATTGTGACTCCAGCTTAAAGGCCCTTACACAATTGAAAACTTTAACATTTGACTTTACATTTGCTTTCCGACAAGTTGTTTCTTATGGAGCTTGACACAATAGAACTGCCAAATGAAAAGTCAAGCAATCTTGACTTAAGGATTTCGAAAAGTTGAAATTTAAAGTCAAAGTCAAACAGCCATTTTGCCGAGAATCTAACAGAGGTTATGTGGAAAGTGCGTTATTTTATTGTAGGGCGATAGGTATATTAAACAAAGCTCGTCTTAAGTTAAATAAATGGCAAATGAATATAATGTGAAGAGGAAATACATGAATTGACATATCTTAATATAGTAAACAATTAAGTTTTTTGTTTTTAAATTAACTTTTAATATAGATTTTAAGCCTATTATTTAATAAAGGTAAGTAAAATGCATTCCTGGATAATATAATAATTATTTACATAGCAAGATACACATTTTTATGCAGCTCACAGAACCGATGTTCAACTGTCTGAACTCTGACTTGGTGGTTCCGTCAGAGGAGAGGAAATGTATCAAATACTACAGTATTCTATTGTTACGTCAGAGGAGAGGAAATGTATCAAATGCTAAAGTATTCTATTGTTACGTCAGAGGAGAGGAAATGTATCAAATGCTAAAGTATTCTATTGTTACGTCAGAGGACAGGAAATGTATCAAATGCTAAAGTATTCTATTGTTAGGAGTTGGAAAAATTCGCGAGTTCACTGGCCTTCAGGATAGACTCCACAGTCATGTGTATACTCGAGCCTCATATGTTTGTTCATTGGCTGCTGCCCCATAAAGTAGCCAGTATTACTTCTCACCTGGCAGCATGGCACTCGCGACGTGTTTCTTTGCAAGTCTGCTATTGGTTCAGAGTCGTCCAGGGCGTGTCTTATAAACTGCGACCCAATTGCAAAGTTAACTTCAGTGCACACGTGTTTGACGTCTATCTTGTCCTGAAACGAACTCGCGAAATGTTCCTATCCCTATCTATTGTGTAAGAAGCTTTAGGGTTAACATTTAAAACTCAAATATTTAATTCGGTCGGTCAAGTACTAAGCAACCCTAGTGAGACAGTAGGTGGGACACGAAGCACCCTATAGATTGTTCACAGTAAAGTGAGCACTTTGCGAAACCGTCTCATTTGGAATAATAGTCAATAAATATATTTTGTTGTAGCCTTAGACAGTAACTTTCGAGACCCGTGAATCATATACACTGTATTTATTTCAATATTAATTTTAAAACGTGGTGGCAGGATGAAAAAATAGCTGGTAGGAAAAAAAGTAACTAGGGCCTCGAAAGTGCTCACTGTAGAGTGAACAGCCCATGCAACAGTGACAGGTGTTAAGTGTTGCTGGGTGAGGTGTCGCAAGCAGGAGACGGCGAGCAATTTCGACCGGCCGCTAATGAGCTCGGGGAAACGGCGCGCGCGAGCTGAGGAGGCGAAGGAGACGCTCGGGCTACCACAAGCAGCGCCTGCGAGGGACGTCGACACACGGCGAGAGACATCTCCGAGGTCTCCACACTTAACTGTCGCGCAACCTCTCTGCTTACAAGCACCGCCGCCATTCCTGTCCCACTAACTGCATTCCTCCTCGGATGCACAACTCTCGCGTGGCTGCCCGCCCACCTGGACCTATTTCCCGGGCTTTTGAGGCAAGGAAGCGAGGGAATCGGCGGCTCGCCACACTCATCTTACTGGCCCACGAACAAGATGTTTTGTCAGCGCATATTTCTTAAATACGATATATATATAAGTTATTACATATATTTTATTACACTATATATTTTATACATATTTTATAACATATGGGAATTCGTGTATGTTTGTTTTATGTGTATCAGTAACTTAAGGTATGTTTATTATATTTCCTTTTGTGCCTTTTTGGCCAACTAAGCAATTCAAATTAATATTTTAGAATATGATCCGTAGCAGTCATCTTTCTAGGAGCAGCAGGATATGTTGCATTGTGAATTTCCATGTAATTATGAAGGTAAATAGAGGTGTTTATATATACATATATATATACACACACACACACACACACGCTATCTCATATTTTACTGAATCTACAATGTTCTGTAATGTAACGTTTCAATTTTATTTATATATTTCACACACACACACACACACACACACACACACACACACACACACACACACACACACACACACACACATATATATATATATACACACACACATTTACACTATTGAATACAATTACCAAATTTAACGTCAACTGTAATTATCGCTAGCCTAAAATTGTGGTAAAATTATATAATATCTCATTTATTGAATTTTTACGCGAATAAACTTGACTATCTACATGGATCGACTTGGTGGGTGCTAGGCAGTCCTAGGCTAGACTTGGGGGGATGCTAGGCAGTCCTAGGCTCGACTTGGTGGGTACTAGGCAGTCCTAGGCTAGACTTTGGGGGTACACGGCAGTCCTAGGCAGTTCCAGAGCGCCTAATAATACAGAGTCTCTTATGCCACGAACTCCGGCTGCACAAGACCAGCAAAATGACGTCACTAGCCAGCACAAATTTTAACGCAGTTCGCTACTCAGGCAACTGATAACTTATCCGTTCATTAAAAATTCGTTTAGTTTTACAGAATTGAATGTGAATTAATTGCATTAAAATCTTTTCAGCGGAAATATACAAACATATCAAAGTAATTGTCTGCGTGAACAGCGTGGTAACCTCAAATCAAATCAGTGTCGTTCATGATAGTCGTACTGGCAGGAAAGCAGTTTAATGTTGGAACACACAGCGGCCACCACGAACCTCTATGGTGTCTCCCACCTAGGCCAATATACAGTTGAACTATCCTAAAGGCTGTTCACGATAAAGTGAGCACTTTAGAAATCAACCTTGGAAGAAAGCCACTACTCCTACCTGCATACATTTTAACGGGCACAGTGAGTGTAACGCGTCCAGTAAAGTTGGCAACGATTGAGAGAAAGTATTTCCGTATTTTAACTTCGGATAAAAAGCGTTAGGCAACCACTTGCAATAACTTAAACTATTTCTTTCGCTTTCTGTTTATTTTTCAGTACTTCTAAGTGTAAAATAAGCAGATTTCTAAAATAATTATTTTTCTGATTATTTCACAGTTTCGCTCCACCGACGCATGAATAAAGCGATGAGGCCCATGGCAATGTTAATTTTAGATAAGGCGGAGGAATACACAACGTGCATACAAGTCTATCTTAAGCAGGGCTTTCAAAAGTGCTAATTTAACCATTAAGGTCCTATAGGCTGTGACCTCGGACAAGACTACGTTGATTGGCGCACGTGTCCCTTTGACGTAACGGCGCTGGCATTATCTTAATACAAGCTGTGAACTGAGACACGCATTCTCCAACTTTCAAACTGTCGTCCCAAGTTGCGACATAAGATTGTTTTGAAAAAGAATAATAAGTTTCAGTATTTAAACGTTATCGCGCGAAAAACACCCAAACAGCAGTAAACATAAAAAATGGACATCATCGAACAAAGATAAAAAGTTATATTATAATTTTACGTTTACACTAGAAACAATATTTAATAATACGTAAATTATTTTAGTAACTGGAATACCAAATTTAATCAAGCTAAAACAAAATCGATACCGTGCACTGCAATGAAACTGTCTATAAATATGAGTTAATTAAAAATTATAACTTTTATAGTACGTTAATCATTTAAATTGGAATATTTAATTACAAAGTAGGTACTGCGGAAAAAAAAAAAAAAGTTCACTGTGTTCAAGTGATAGCTTGAGAAAGTTCAGTTACAGACATTGCAAATTTCATTGTAGCGCATATTCGAAGTGCGTCTATGTGACGTCACTTGAGAGGAACTGGGACAGGCCCACGTCCGCAGTTACGGCCAATGGAAGGCGACTGCCGACGTATAACCTCCTCATCCGCCGGCCGGCCGCCAGTTGATGGAATATGGGTAACTACTTCCTGTCGCGCAACTGGAATGGACCTAAACCAGTCGTGACTAATGACCTGGTATCCCCCGTGTCCGCGCGCTGGAGCGTGGATGCTGTCGCTTGGGATTCCCCGCCAGAGCTTCCTGCCCTTTAAATCCACATTAAAGGTGTCGGAACCCAAAAAAAAAAAAAAAAAAACTATTTTATATGATTCGACTGTGTTCATCTGCCGACCATCAACTCAAAAAATCGCACATCCACAGAACTCAGCAAGGCAAAAAAAAAAAAAAAACGGAAGATTTCGCGAGTTCAGTGACCTGTAGGCTAGACTCCTCAGTCCCCTGCATACTGGAGCCTCAGTTATGTGTTCATTGGCTGTTGCCCCACACCTGGCAGTTACGGGATTAGCAAGGTGTTTCCTTGCAAGTCTGCTATTGGCTCAGAGGCGTGCAGGGAGGGTCTAATAAGCTGTGATCCAATTGCGAAGGTGACTTCACGATATATGCGTTTGACGTCTATCTTGTCCCGAAATTAACTCGCGAAATTTTCCTATCCGTAATAATTAGGAAAAGCTGTTTCTTTGGCAATAGAATATTAAAACGACATAAGAATAGACGGGGAACTTATGATTACAAAACAAGACAGACAACAAGAGCAACCGGAAACAAAGGACAACACGATGACGAAAACCAAAATATCACCTAAGTGAACAAAACAGTGCCAAAACAATACATGTGGCCACAGCTCAACAATAAGAACTCAAAACAAACGCAAAAGTTCTTTACGCTAAAAATAACAGGAATAACAAAATAGTTTGTATTACTGCTACATTAAAGAAATCCCAAACCAACACCAGGTTACACTGACATGTAGTTAAATGGCGGTTAGTACTGAACGGCAATTACAAGTGAAATGAAATCACCTTATTTGTATTTTACAGCACAATATGACAACTAAATGCCACAATAGTAATTTTTTTGTTGCAACATAAGACTTTGTTCTGAGCGTGGAACGGAAAATCAACAGAAATAAGCATAGTTCAGCGAATTCCTAATAGTGACATTTTCGACGAGTATTCGCGGAAGAATAATTTTCTTGAAAAAAATACAGCTATAGTTCATTCACGGTTACTTTCAAATTCTCTAAGACCCACTAAAGCTCTACTTTCAAGATATTTCTCCACCTCATGCAAACGATGCTTAATTATGTCTAAACAATTACACAGAAGGAACAACACGCCACATTCATGTGCACTCAGAGTAATAATATTAGAACTAATACATTATCAACACAAATATTTTCTCCCGGTTGTTATTCATATTAATATTATAAATTACATGACATATTTAGGAAACAACCAAGTACGTCATACACGGGGTGATTTCTCAAACGTTTAATTAAATATGTATATAAAGAAACAGCAAACAGGCTATACTAAAAAGTTCATTCTGTAATATACACTGCCTGTCAGACGGTAACTTTCATGTTGGTCAACTACAATGCCAATTGAAAGAAAAAAAAATGGTGTGATTTCTAATTCAAATCGTGCCTCGCTAGCTCACGCGTATTTTACCGCTGAGCCCGTGCAGTACTTTAATTGCCTTGATGCGTCCGCGCCTGTAAGTTAGTATGTAAGCGTTGTAATATCATTTAAAGGCTGTTCGAGCACTTTTGAAATGAACCTTAGAAAAAAAAGTCACTGCCCCTCCCTGCATATTATTTTTACGGATTAACTGAGTGACATCCGTCCGGTAAGGTTGGTAACGATCGATGGAAAGTAGTTCAAAATCTCAACGCCAAATAAAAACCGCTAGGTAACGATTTGTGTCAACTTGAATTATTTCTTTAGATTTCTGTTTGTTTTACTGCATCGAAGCGAAGAAATTAGCAGATTTGTAAAACACTTATTTTTTTTATAATTTCACAGTTTCACTTGAGCAATGCAAGAATAAAGTGATGAGGTCCAACGCAATGTTAATCTTACATAACGCGGAAGAATACACAACGTGCATACAAGAATATCATAAGCAGGGCTTTCAAAATTGCTAATTTTACCATGAACAGCCTCAACCTTTGCATATGACTTAGTTGTTATATAAGCAACACAAAGCCAATTTGTTAAGACTCCGCATAAAGTAAATGTGCACAATGAGAAGCGATTTTTCTAAGGAATTGGAAAAAATGAATTATCTAAGAAAGAAGTTTACTATCCCACAAATACTCAGATGAAATTGGCTCAGTTTTGTTGAAGACAAACCACTGAACACTGGAGGGCTCCATAGTCACAGACATGTTGCCAACATCAAAAATTCCTTTGCTCAGTTTATTACTGCCAGAAGGTTAGAAAAAATAAATTCAATTTTGATATGCAGCAAATTACACAACGACAATTTTGTGACTTCACTCGATCGCCCCACAGTTGCCGCCCTGTTCCAATTGATGCTTCGTGACTTACCTACTGTTATGCTTACCGAATCTAGATTTGGCTTGTAACAAGGACATTGGAAAAACACACGAGTTTGGACAAATTAAGAGCTACCAGTCTTCAATGCCTATGTTAACTGTACAACTCAAAATAATGTATACCTAGCGGCAAACGTTTCAGGACAAGTTGTGTCCAGTTAGTTCGGAAGCATTTCCGTGATCGAGTTGTTACGCATCTTATCTGTCTGCACGGACGATCAATATCGGAAAAACTTAATTCTGATTGGCTCGCCCATGAACAGACTCTCTTCTCACAAAGAAAGTGACCAATAGCCAAACGAAGACTGAATGTTTGGACACACGATATTGAAGTCTAGCCTCCGTGTGCATGTATGTATGTATGTATGTATGTATGTATGTATGTATATATATATATATATATATATATATATATATATATATATATATATATATATATATATATATATATATACAGGCCGTCCACGGTAAAGTGAGCACTTTTGAAGCCATAGTTACTATTATCGTTCAACAAATTTATATCCTTCCGCTACTTGTAAATGTAAATACTGCCATGCCAGTAATAAACACAATGCATACATTCACCATACCCAAAACAACAAATCTGAGGCCACAATGAAATGTATTAATTGATTATTATGTGTGATCTGTTAGTTTCAAAAAGTGCTCACTTGACCGTGAAGGGCCTATATACGCATATATAAACGCTAAATTTGTCACGTAGACGTAGATTGTGCCAAGGTTGCCAATACCAGAATTAATAGTTTTTCATCGTACTGATGTCCGTGGACGAATGATATGTTGGCATTGTAAGTATGTCGTGTTTACATTTTGTAGCTCGAAATAGCAGCTCGACGCAATACACGGCTATGTGACTATCTACTTAGTTGCTCTGTGGTCGCGAATGAGAATCGGCGTGAGATGCAAGTTGCCGAGCGGCAGGTGTCGGAACCCCGCGAACAGGGAGGCAGTGTCGCCGTTCCAGCGCGCAGCCATGTTTGGGCTGGTGACTCAACCTGCCCGCCGGCAGCTCTGTCTCTCTCTCTCTCTCTCTCCTCAAGGTCACGGCGGCGACTGACCAGACGAAGCCGATGGCCTGTGTACCAGCCGGTCTCCGGTCGCCGATGCTCGCTCTGGCTCAGCCTTTCCTGTACAGTCCATTCTCGGTTTCTTTGGCCTTCTTTTTTTAAAAATCAAACTTTTGAAATAATCTTCCCATGTATGCCATGTTTAGTTATTTCCTAAATACGCCCTCTATAACAAGCGTTTTATAGTTGTGTTCATAAGTTACTTTTTTCCCTGTTAAATTGAAATTTTGTTAATATCTTAGCTATAAATTATAATGCTTCATAAATAAATTGAATAAAAAACAGGCAGAAATAGGTATGTTGATACCGTCTAGTGAGAAACAGTTCTTACACAAAATATAATTACAACTGAGTGCGCACGAATATGGTGCGTTGTCCCTCTGGTGTAATTCTCCAGGATTAGTTAAGCTTAGTTTGCACGAGGCGGAGGAATATCCTGGAAGTAGACCATTAGCAGGTCTTCATAAAAGGTCGAAGTAACTGTGAATGGATTATACTATACCCATAGACTAAAGAAAGGTACACCGCTTATAGGCTATTCACGGTCAAATGAGCACTTTTTAAATCCCTGCTTAAGATCTACTTGTATGCACGTTGTGTGTTCTTCCGCCTTATGTAATATTAACACTGCCATGGGCCTTATCACTTTGTTCAAGTGAAACTGTGTAATTATTAGAAGAAAAAAAAGTACAAATCGGCTCATTTTTACACATTGATGCATTAAAAAATACAGAAAGCTAGAGAAATACTTTAAGTTATCACAAATGATTACCGAACACTTATTTTCGGCGTTAATATATGGAACTACTTTCCCCTCCATCGTTACCAACTTACTGGACACGTGTCACTCATAGCGCCTGTTAAAATATATGCAAGTAAGGGTTGAGAATTTTTTTGATAAGGTTGATTTCGAAAGTGCTCACTTTATCGTGAACAGCCTTTACTCGTCTTTACTTAACATTGACCTACCCCAAAGGAACACAACTTTTAAAGTCACAGGCTAACAGTGATGAGCGTGTTTTTTTATATCTTAATTTTTAAATGACAAGCAATATTATATTAAGAAAATACTTTTATACCATTTTGAATTTAATCAAAAAGCATTACAAACTGGTTAGAGGAAGTATAAAAACTTATCTAAGCACTTGCTTACAAATCAGTTTTCTAACCTAAAATCCAAAACATACCGTTTCCGCTAGACGTGTTGGCAGAAAAGCAGTTCAATTGTAAGACACCGAGATTGGTTGTGCGCAGCCAGCGAGTTCGGTCTACCTCATCTTTAGTCTATGACTATACCACATAGAGATGAGCTAAACTGTTATAATACGGTAATGGTTATTAGAGTGATTGTTATTTGTGGATAACAGATTATTTAAACAGTTATTGCGTAACTGTTATTTTACATGTAACAATGAATATTTTACTGTCTTAGTTCTACGTTGTCATAATGGAATCGGCTCTATATATATTTTTTAAAATATGTGTGGCACATGTTGAATGCCGTATCATACTTTATGAGATTCTTAACATATAAATAAAGAAAGTAAAAAATAATACACTATAGAAAAATCTTTATCGTAATATTTACATATAATGTAGAGTCGGCAAATTGTTTACAGTAACCTGATGTCAGTTTATAGCAATATTTATAGTAAATATTTTAGTTTATATCCTTATTACAAGCAAACTTAAACTGGCGGTCGACATTTGCTTTGTGATCTTCCTGTGGTAACTGAGGTTAAATAAACTGTAGGGTGTTTAACAGAAACTTGTTTGCGTTAATTATTTTGTGCTCTTGTACGAAATTTTTGCTTACGCGTGTTACATGATGAGATTTCCTCATTAAAAGAAGTGAAAATTTCCATATTACGTTTGTTTTACGCCGTTTAGGTTCATACATTTTCGAACATTTATTTCACAACACCACACAAAAAACTACCCGAAATTGTAAAACTTCGTTTTCGTAACTACTCAAACTCCGGGAATGCTAAACAGTTATTGAATACCAGAGAACGGTTTACAGAATGGGATCGTCACAGAAGAATCGAAGCCAGAATGGAAGCGTTACCTAGATCATATATTAGAGGAGTTATAACTGGACAGTTATTACTTGTGCCGCTACGTTGTGCTTAAGGTTAAGCCGTTATTGGTAACAGTTTTGATGGACTTAGGAGCAAGAACGGAACAGTTATTTATGTTATCAAATAACTGTTACGTTAAATAACGCTCATCCCTAATGGCAGATTCAGTTGCGATCGTGTCTTCGAGGTGTGAGGAGTTCGGCCTGCCACTGTAGGATTTTAGTTCTTCGCGACACTTGAGTGTCTGCTCGTCGGCTGTCGGGTCTAAAAACCTGACAGCGATCTCGAGCCTAGTCCCTTGGACAGTCAGCATCGACAGACTCTTGCAGCGGATAGGCACACTTCCCCCCCTCCCCTCGTTTTGCTAGCAAACACATTTTTAATGTTTTACTGTCCTGGTATATAACCAGCTCCGGGTCCTGGACGGGCAGAGCACTGCTGAGGGGGTTGGACTCCCCCATGGGGGTCATGAATCCCGTGAAAATCGCGTGAAAAAAACAGCAACTGGGGCACAATTCTATGATCCAAACTCCAGAAATATGTCTGTTCTATTTACGAGCCGGGAATTAAATTCTCGATTTTTCCCACTCCTCCTCAGACAGCGAATACGGCTCTAACATGGAATTCGAGCAACAGGAAATGAACCTGAAAAGACGCAACTCCACGGAGAATACCAGAGCCACTGTACATACTCGTGTGAGCAAGAGGCAAGCGACAGAAAACCTTGAATACGAGCAACAAACCCTGGTTGAGTCCAGGCAACAGGCAAGCGACAGAAAACTTTGAATACAAGCAACAAACCCTGGTTGAGTCCAGGCAACAGGCAAAACGCGCCTCTGGCACGGCACTGGACGTGCGACCAAACATTCCGGTTCGAAACCGGTACGCAGTTTTGAGGGAGCAAGTGGCTTCCACCTCGAACCCCGGCTCTTCAAGCCTGCCACCAAACCTGAACCTGCGCAACAATGCAAGACATAGAAACCCAACTTTCCGCCCCGTGGTGCGAGACACAGGCAGGTACTCTTTCCTTGTAAGACATCTCAGAGCCATTCATCCCTCAGGCTTCACTATCAGCATGGCCAAGAACGGCCTGCACATTGTTGCAACCGAACTGCAAAAATGTGAGGCCACAGCACACATGCTGAAGAACATTGGCATCCCATATTTCACATTTAGCACTAATATCGATCCACCACAGAAGGTCGTGTTTGATCTGCCGGCAGACACGGACCCTAATACCATCGCAGAGGAGCTTACACAGCGCGGGTATCAGGTAACACAAGTATACCAATTAAAATACAGGCAGGAAAATGAACTAGACCCCTCCCAATACCGGCTCGTACCACAAAACCGTTTCTGCGTCACTGCAGCAAAAAAACGACTCTCTTGACCCTCTGATTTCTGTAACCCGGCTAAATATGACAGTTGTTCATCCCCGCCATTGCCAGAGGAAGCTCAGTGACGTAGCTCCATGCAAGCTCTGCCAGGCCCTGGATCACACAAAAGATTTCTGTCACCTGAACATAGTCTGCCCACACTGCACCGGGTCACACACTCTGGATGCCTGCCCCCAGATAGTTACTGCACCTAAATGCATCAATTGCAATGGCGATCACCTTACCAACTCAAAAGATTGTCCCAGAGTAATCGCAATCGTGCAGCTGCACCAGCAAACGGCTCTAAAGAAAATGCAGTCCAGAATGCACTATCAAGTGGCAACAACATCTGCCCCACTAGTGCAAGCTAGGGACATCTCGCACTACCCCAAACTTCTGGATGCGAAAACTCTTCCCCCACAAGCCTCCTACGCACAGGCAGCCAGAGGCCCCGTCTGACACATCACAATCCCGACACACGCCACGCAGGCGCCCCTAGAGCAGGGACCTATACAGATGCCAACCGCCCCACCCCGCCGGCAAACTCCCGCACCTGTCCACAACCCCTCCCCATCGGCTCCTGGCAACCTGGGAAGCATCATGAAGGACCTCATGAAGTTCCTAAAAGAGGCGAATTTCCAGGCCATCATGAGCCATTTCCGCGGCTACATGATCCTTGCAAACACCCACCCAGACCTACAAACCAAGTCCATGCTCCTCATGGAGGCGCTCATGACTTTTGCAGCGCAGATGCCCTAATGGACCCACAAGCCCAGAAAGCACGTGGTTCCCTATCTCTGATGTACTGGAACAGTAACGGCATATTTCCTCAACTTTATGAGTTAGAGCGAGTGCTGGAGACGTACGGGATAGAAATCGCGTTAATACAAGAAACCACTTTTAAACCACACTGTCGTTTTGCCATTAAAAACTACACTACATACCGTACGGACAGAGTACTAGTAGGCGGAGGTACCTTAATACAAAATAACAAAATTCAACATCGCGTTAATAAGGACCCCGACTGTGAAAACATAGAAACCACTACAATTAATATAAACACAAATTCTGGCCTCATAAACATCATAGCCTACCTAACGCCCCGAGCGAAATTGAAAACTACGGATCTCGATAAATTAATAAACCAACCTTACACCTTCATAATTGCAGGCGATTTAAACGCAAAACATACCGACTGGCACAGCAGAATTAATAATACTAGTGGAAACATATTACAAAACCACTCACAGCTCCACAGCTATATTATTCAGGCCCCCGACTCACTTACTTTCTTCCCTGCAAATCACAGACATAATCAGGACGTGTTTGACATTGTTATCACTAACCTACCAAATTTACTTACAGAACCAACAACCCTAACCGAATTGGACTCCGATCACGTGCCAGTTCTATGCTAAATCAGCACAAAATCACTTAAACACCCAGAAACCATTCTAGCAATAATCCCGGTAACAAACTGGGAAGGCTTTATAAATGAACTGGCGGAAATCTTTACGGAACAGCATTTAACGATTCACAACAAAAATGATATCGATCCAGCCATAGAAATCCTGGAAAACACATTAAAAACCCAGCTATCTAAAAACACAAAATCCTTAAAGATACGCGAATTTTTAAAGCAAAATTTTCCATACATAGACATGCTATTTGCCGAAAAAAGACAAGCTAGACATGTATTCCAAAGAAACAGAACAGAATCTAATAAAGTTAAATATAACAAGCTGAAAAAAGAATTAAAAATTAAATTAGACTCCCAAAAAATAACCAAATGGGAAATTTTTGTTACTGAACTTTCAGACAACATGAATGAGTTCTGGCGGATATCCAGTGTGCTCCGAGGTGCTAACAAGAAAACTCAATCAACACCTATTTTTTCCCCAACAGGACTAGCTTACGACCTCCAAACTAAAGCAGAAATTATAGCAAATTCTTTGGAAAATCAATTCACTCCGAATGATGACCTAGGAGACATAAATTTCACCCGAGATGTAATAACAAACACAAAGGAATTTCTAAACAGAAAACCAAAAAAAGAATCGGAATTAATAACCATGCCAGAATTAATAGCTACGATTAAAAACCTACGCCCTAAAAAAAGCGCCAGGCCCAGATAAAATAAACAACCAAACTATTAAAAACCTCCCATACGAAGCCCTCTGTCTTTTACTGGATATCCTAAACGCCATACTAAATTTCAACTACTACCCACCTGCATGGAAACTGACAAAAGTGATAACTCTCCCTAAACCAGGCAAGGACTCACAACTCCCTGTAAACCGGAGGCCCATATCGCTACTCAGCTCTCTGAGCAAGGTTTTTGAAAGATTTCTCTTAGCTGGACTAAACTCACGTGCAATTAAAAAGCGCATTATTCGGCATAGGCAGTTCGGTTTTAAAGCAGGCCACTCCACAACTCACGTTCTAACAATTTTTGTTACAGATGTTATAAAAACTTCCCGCATAAATAAGAAATATACTATAGTTGTGTTCCTGGATGTGGTTAAAGCATTCGACAATGTTTGGATACCGGGACTCATTCAAAAACTCATAAATTTAAAATTTCCAGGCTGCTACATCCACCTGATAAACAACTATTTCTCCAACAGAAAATTCTTTGTAAATGTAGAAGGCGCCGATTCCTCCCACCGCCCCCTAACTGCAGGGGTACCTCAAGGCTCCTTAATATCTCCATTTTTATATAATATTTACACAGCCGTTATTCCCAGCACTTACTGCACTTTATAAATGTATGCCGACGACACCCTCCTCTATTCGAAAGATAAACATATCAAATATGCATATTTGTTCGCACAGTGCCAATTAGACGATCTGAGTCAGTGGCACAACCGATGGAATATTAAGATTAATGCAGAGAGAAGTCAAGTACTCATTATCACGCGCAGGAAACAGCCAGAAATTAAACCATTAAAATACAATAATATAGACATCCCTTACTCAGACTCAGCAAAATATTTAGGCTTACAAATATATAATAAACTAAAATGGCCCACACACATAAAAGAAACAAGGAAAACAGCTCTAGGAAAAATCCGCTTAACTTACCCACTGCTACAATCGCCTCGGCTTCCTAAACGACTAAAACTTTTAACATATACTTCTCAAATACGCTCAGCCATGATTTATGGAAATGAAGTATGGGGAACCGCGTCAAAAGCATTAATTAAATCACTTCAAGTTGTCCGGAATAAATATTTTAAAATAATCACAAATGCACCGCCACTAGCACGCATTTCCGACATTCATGATGCTCTGAAACTACCTTATATAGGAAATAAATTTCATTCCCAAAACATTAAATTCTACGATAAATTATTAACACACTCAAACCCCGTACTCAAAAGGATAGGTCAGTATCAACCAGAAACGCGTAACTACCCAAAAAGACCTCAAATGCCGAGATTAAACCAGTAAACGACACTGCAAATATTACATTAAAACCTCGGGAGAACGAGGAAATTCTCTGATCAGTCCGGGACGGAAATTCGCTCACTATAACAAAACTACTTCCCCGTGGCTGTTCCCAGTGCATTTCACCATCCTCATCGGGGATGTGCACAACCCCCCCCCCCCTCCCCCAACACACACACACGAAAACATGCCTCCAGCATTTGTTTTTTCTCTCCTATACTATAATTTCTGCCTATTTTCGCGCCGATTATATAACTAGAGTTATTATTACTCTCCAGTATGGAAATTTCTTAAATTACTGAATATCATCATACACGTCACCCTACCATTTCGTAACATGGCAAGAAAAACTCACAGACCTTGAAATTAACTTCACGGGACTTTTGGCTAAATTACTAGCTTCATAATAAACCACTTATTAATTATTTTACTACTGGTATATGGATTTTTCGAAACCTTATACCAGTATTGTTAAGTTATATTTTCACAAGCCCTGTATTTTCAAAATTGCTACCGTTAATAATAACATACAAACTTGGGCACTCAGTTAAATGTTTGCCACCCAACCCCCCCCCCCCTACCCGACCCTCGCAGGCAGGGAAGGAAAGGCTTTGCTGGTCTGACTGGCGGGCTGTCTGTGTTGCGCCGGGACGTGCAGGGCGTCCTGACCTCTGGGCTATGCGTTCTCTGCTGTCTGGGGAGGGAAACCTCCTCTAGCCCGCAGAGAGATGCAAGTGCTGCAACCGCCTGGACGGCCTGGACGGTATAAGGGACCGAGCACACACCCCGCTCTCAGCTTCGGCAATGATAGAAAAGGCGGCTCATCCCTACCCACGGACAACTTGCAGCTGTGCGCAGGCGCAGTATACACATCGCGCACATTGGGAGTGGCCAGAGCTGGCCCAGTGTTCCGGTAATAGGTGGTCCTATTCCAAGGAACCGGGAGCCAGCTTCAACGCCAGTTTAGATGTATCTGAAGTGTTTCCTCCAAAGCCGACGGATCCCATTTCCTTCTAGTACCTACAATAAAACCAACACAGAAAACGAAAAACTCAGTGTGGCTCAACATATGTAACTTGTGCTTTCTGGGGTTGCAAGTCACAGCAGATATTACTAGTTCTTGCGAGATGTGTGAATCATTCTCGTGCATATTATCTTTGCCCTCCCCAACTTTTTTCCCCACAATTTATTTTTATTCTGAAGCAGCTAGAAGACATAATACAGACTAGGCGAAGTACAAGGAATACGAATAAAGGAAAAAAAGGGGGGGGGGGGACAATGACCTAGACAAGAAACCAGAGTGAAATCCGACTGAAATATACAGACTTCGCAACGCAACATGAAGAAAAAACGACGATTTTCCGGACTAAAGGAGGGGCGAGCTGGATCGTGAAAAGGTCCACAGACAATTCTCCCGTGCGGCTGCTGCCTACCGAAAATATGGATATGAGCAATATAATGTAGAGCCGCTATACAATGTCTTAGAAAGTAGAGTAGAATAAAGCGAAAGTGAAAAGATTTGGGCGGCTCTGAACAGCAAGGTCTTCAGAGCCGATTAGAATAAAGTGAATGACTCCCAGGCTGCTGGGCGAGTTAGGTTCGATGGCAGGATCAACCATGCCACAAACCCTCTGGGCAACTTGGTACTAGAACATAGTATTCTATCATATGCAACAGTAATTATAGTCTATTCGCGGCTTCTTCACATTTTTTTTTTTTTTAAATCTTAACCTATGAAAAATCACCCCATGTATTATTTTTTTTTTTTCCGTTAGCGAGCACGCATGTAAAAACATCTATAATCCATTCACGGTTACTTCACACTTTTCTGAAGCCCATGCTGAAGTCCTACTTCCAGGATATTCCTCCGCCTCGTGAAAATAAAGCTTAACTTAGTCTGGAAAACTACATCAAAGGGACAGTGAGCGCACCGCGTTCGTGCGCACTCAGAGTAATAATATTTTACATAAGAACTATTTCTTACTAGGCATTACTAACACATCTATTTTCTCACTGGTTTTATTTGCATTAGCTATAAATGAAATATTTCAATTTGTAGAGAAAATATAAACACAATTTTAATTTAACCAAAAATAAGGTACTTTTATGAACACAAGTATAAAACCCTAGTCATTCACGACATATTTAGTAAACAACCAAGCACGTCATACATACGGTTATTCCGCGAATAGACTATAATAAGGATTTTCTATCAATAAAAACATACGTTATGCGGAAATAATACACATCTGAGATTCTCTCTCCAAAAGTTACTGCATGTCAAGCCATCGTTTACACGGCTAGGATGACGCGTTTTCAATTTCCGGTTCAATTTCCCACACAGAGGAAAGTTCTAGTCCCACGACTGGCTCAAGTAATTACATTATCGCAGTATATTGTGTGTCAAAGTTTCAACACACGCACACACGCACACAGATTAAATTCGTATGAGGATGTTCAGTATACAGAACCAAAAAAACCAACGGTGTCACACAATTATTCCTCCCTTATAGGCCCTGCCTACAGGAACGAAATTCCTTCTCATTACGTCAATTTTTTTAAAAAATAACTAAGTCATTTCAAACAAAAAACATTTTGACGCGACTTTCTAAAAAAATATTGTATGTAAAATTTTTTTGGCGTGTGTGTGTTGTGTGTGTTTGTGTGTGTGTGTGTATATATATATATATATATATATATATATATATATATATATATATATATATATATATATCTTAAGAAATTGCACGTACAATACTTTCTGTTCGAAATAGTTATCTTTAAAATTGTCTCAATGAGAAGGAATTTCGTCCAACATTGTTTCCCCATTTGACGTTCACGGCTGCCGGCTTGATAGGCAGGGCTGTTAATGTTTACAGAAAGAACGGAATACATGCGAGTATTCCGTCCATTCCAACCAATTCCCCAACCTCTCGTCAAGACATCGCCGAGAATACCGGGACTAAGGCGGCACAGGACAGCGAACACCATGCAGGGGAATTACGTTGTCTTCTATTCCTGTCCATTTATTTGGCTACGCCAGTTTACGTCTACCAGTATATCCTAAAGGAATCTGAAACCTATAAAAAAAAAAAGACAGCGTACACAGCCGACCTCCCGTGGCGTAGTCGGCAGGTGCGCTGCAGGTCTGTGGTGCGGGAGGTTCTGAGTCCGAATCCTAGGTAAGGCATGGGTGTTAGTTTAAGTTACGACATAAGTTAGTTTGTAAGCCGTCCCCTATAAGCCTTCAGACATAACACCGGGGGACGTTAATAAGCCCTTCCCACACTGTAAAGAATTTTCGAGTAAACTTCCTAAACAGTAATGGAAGTTTTTAACCTGCACATTGTATGGAAATAATACCACACATCAAGCTGCAGATATAGGAATGTTTAGCGACAAAGTTGGGAACTTCCCTACGCATTTGAATCTTTCCTGAGCAGCAAATGTAGGAAAGCTACAATGAATGCATGGGGGGGAAAATCACCGTTACCGCTTTCCTACTAAGCGAATACACTGGTATGGTAAATTTCCGAATAACTTCTTAGAGTGCAATTCCAATTCCAACCGTGCACACACTAAATCTGGATGAGTGATTTCAATTATTGGAACTATTCTTATTCAATAATATTGAAACTTCCGTTGATGAGCTGTTACTCACTGGTGAAGAAGTGAATTTTTCTGAGCATTCAGTATCAGGCCTGTGTAATTCGCTAGGAATCATAGGTATCACTGTTAAATCAGTAAAAAGCCAACAGCTAAAATAACGAAAAGAATTTCAATAATGAGTAGAATTTCACAGTGTCCATTGGAGCAGTTTAAAAATATCTGCAGTAGAATTCACCGATATGGGACAGTTTTAACAATTCCGATTTTGGAGGGCAAAGGAGAGACTAAATTCCGTGAGGCAAGACAACAGAGAGGATCTAATAAAAGCGAGGACGAAGGAAATGCGGTTTCTGTTCAAGTCAAAGATGTTCATAAATCAGAATGATACACACGTCCATCTGATTTCCCTTAATCATTACGAGATAAGATGAGCAAAGTAGTCTTATAAGCATCAGATGCAAATAAATTCACTGAAAACAGAAACTCATTCCTCATGTCCGATACGAGAAAACCCTCTGCAGTGTCGCCAATCAGCATGTAAACAGCTAATTAAGATTATTCCACTTTGGTTTGAACCCAGAGTAAGAAAATACTGAACAATTTTACTAGTTACTGTACTGGCTACTGCCTGTAAGTTTCACAGCTAAGATTCTCTTTTGGCAAACGTTAAAAAGTACTAGGAGGTCCTTTACTGAAAGCTGATTAGTAAACTCAAGCCCTTTTAGATAGATATACCTGTAGCGTCAAACATCGTAATGGACTGTATAACACGAAAGTTTGTTGATATGAAAAACACAATTTTCCCCGAAAAAAAATTGCGAACAACTGACTGTCTAAATCTGCTAGTTCCTAGAAGCACTACGAGCGCGCCACCGATGGCAATGGCGGAAGATCAAATCTTTACACAGTAACATTTACAAAGACCTCTATAAACACAGTACCAAACAATACCCCTTCTGTATAAGTATGCATAAGTTACGAACATGGTAACACCACCCAGACATTTACACTTTGCCAACATCCACACACGTGTGTGGTTAGCAGATGGCAAAATTTCCTTGCGAAAATTAATTCGTTAATAGAATAACGTGATCAAAAACACAGCTAATAAATCTATAAAAAAAAAATAACGGAGCGTGATTTTAAAAATAGGAGCACTAAACACCCACACGCCCTTAAAACTTCAAAATGCAACAGAAAGACGCCCTACAGCTGAACATAACTAATTACGGCCACCGCTTTGAGGATATAATACGCGATATCTTGATTACAAGGCATCGCTAGTGTTTAATCTTGTCATTGATTAGTTTCTCGTCTCTCAGGTGTGAGTTGGGTAGTAGCAAGTTGATCAAAGGAATTAGGTCGAAAGCCTGCGCGATGCTATGCACTTTAATCTTGTCGCAAAATCCACTTTCCATATTACCACAATTTAATTAATGTTTCAGCGCGGCCAGCAAGATGAACAGGTTAAAAACCGGCGTTAGAGAAATGAGCCAAGTCCAGCGTAAATATGGTCTAAATCTTTCATACAGGACGCGGCAGTCATCCACGGATGACAGAACTTTAAAAATGGCTTCTTCTTTTGAATCAACTTAATCCCCGTTAAATCAACCAAATGCAACGGTCTGGATATGAAACTTAGGCGAAAAGTTTTACACTTGCTTTAAGTGTGTATCTGCACAATTTAAAGCCTGTGGTAGTATTTTCCACCTACCCTACCCTGATAAGCTCAATCTTCCGACTCCCGACTTCAACTTGGAATCCTACATAATTTCTCCTTGTGACTGCCTCGCTGGAAAGACAAAACTATATTAAATTAAACTTGAAACTTACATTATTTGTCTGCTGCAAATATTTCCGAAGACACTATTGCAAACTGACACAACCGAGTGAGGTGGCATACTGGCAAAGCACTTCGATTCGCATTCGGGAGATCCCAAGTTCGATTCTCGGTCCGGCCAGCCAGCATGCGGTTTTCCATGATTTTACAAAATCACTCCTGGCGAAAGCTACGATGGTTTTTTTTATATATCCTTTCCGCGTTCCGTTAGCGCTGAAGATCATGGATATCACTGGTGTTCGTCAGGAGTAACAGAACAGTATCAGTAATCAGGAAATATTTCGCATGTGCCAGTGATTTGTCAGTTTCGGAACGCTCCGCAGAACGAAAGCGAACTTGTAAATATGCTTTTCGTGCGTCTTCTGTGGGCACAGCAATCCTGTTAAGTCGCACCGTCCTCTGTAACAACGTTTAGTTCTTGGCTCATATTTAAAAAGTCCCGCCAGAAAATATTTTCAGACACTACAAAACCTTATCCAGCTCTAGCAACTCTCACTGTTCGCAGAACTCGTTTTAGCCTCCCGCAGGGAGCCACTCAGAAACGCGCAAAACCGGCTGCCAGTCGCCATCAGTGGTCGTCGGCAGTATCTGAACGATGGCGTTGCTCGCATTACTGAACCAGCGAAATCAACAGTATGGAACGCGGCGAGTGTAAGTTCTGGCCCATCTCTTCCCCATTTCCCTAATCACCGGTGTTTCTGTACCAAGGCATTGGTCGCTATTCGAGGGGGCATACACTCAAAACACCAAATAAATAAATTTCAAGTCTGGCGCTGTGGCGCTGTTATTTTGTCCCCAAAGTAAAGTAATACTTACGATTTTGTAACCTATAGATTTCTTTCCGAAAAAAAAAGTATGATTTGCACTGCAAGGAAGAGATGCTCGGAACAAAAAAAATAAAAAGACTCGTCTGTCTACGAAATATACGCAGACGACTCGAACGAACTCACTAAGCCAAACCAACCTCCCGTGGCGCAGTCGGTCTCGGGTGCGGGAGGTTCTGGGTTTGAATCCTAGGTAAGTCACTGGTGTTAGTTTAAGTTAGGTCATAAGTTAGTTTATAAGCCGTCCCCTGATAAGCCTTTAGGGGACGTTAATAAACCCTTTCAAATCCAACCAATAATCCAAATTTAGATTGAAACCAACTGTAACTAAGAAGACAACTACACTGCGAATATGGAACTTCACCACTCTCTTTCATCCCGTACAGGCAGGGAAAAAGAGAGTAAAACTCAGCTATGGAAACAGCTCCCAGGCGCTACCCTGGGAATTCTGTACAAGAATGCTAGCTTTGCAGCATAAAGTAAGTTTGATGGGCGCAGAGGGGTGGAGGGGGTTAGCTTCTCCTCGCCTCCGCAATCTAACTGACAACTAACTGGGTGGCCAAGGTCCCTCACAAGGGACCGATCTACCCCGCGCTGAGGGAGTAGCGTCCCAGTGATGTAAAATGGCGGACTGCGAATATGGAGCACCTCACCGGCTGACGACAATGGAACGCTAAATACGTCTGCAGCGACTGCAGTCAGTCACGCTCCAGGGGAGGTATGGAGATAAGGCCTTGATCGCCGACTTATCTGGGGCCAATAGCCGAGTAATGACAGCTGAGCACGTCGTTAACCCCTCCTACTCCCCCCCCCCCCCGGCTAGTTCCGTCAAGGCTGCGAGACTCGCCGAGGGGAGGAGAATGTATCACCCCAATCTCCTGCGCCACACAGCGAGAACTTTATCTACCCTCGTCGAAAAGCAGAAGCCATTCACAACAACGAAGACTGTTTAATTAAACATCTACAGGGATGAGGTACAACTTATTGGAGCTTCGGCTTAAGGGCGCCGCCTATAGTCCATGCACGATTACTTCACACTTTTCTGAAGCCCTGCTAAAGTTCTACTTCCAGGATATTCCTACGCGTCGTGCAAGCTAAGCTTAACTAATGACTGGAAAATTACACCGGAGGACAACGCACCGCATTCGTGCGCACTCAGTTGTAATAATATTTTGCACGAGAACTATGTTTTACTAGGTCTTACCAACACACTTGTTTTCTAACTGTTTTAGATTCATGTTATGAATAAATGAAATATCATAATTTATGGAGACGATATAAATGACATTTCAATTTAACCAAAAAAAAAAAAAAGTTACTTTTTTAAGAATACAAGAATAAACCGCTTGCGTTACATGGTATAGACATATTTAGGAAATAGCTAAAATGAAATAATGGGGTGATTTTTCAAATGTTTGATACAAATAATGTGAAGAAACCGCGAAAATAATATACCTATGGCTTGAATTGCACTAAAGTGTGTCAGAAATCCGTGTTGTTATACGAAACCATTACAGGTATCCCTATTACACCAGTGTACGAAAATAAATCACACTTCATGCGATATACGCATAATACTCCCAGTAGATCATGTGAATTATAAATACTATTCCCGAGTCCTCCAACATAGAAAACACAGCCTTTTCATACACCTGTAACTCATAATATACTGGTTAGAGACCTAGGAAACTATTATAGGGACCTGCATTGAACTTTTCTACAGACTTTCCACCAATAAAATTATAGGATCGCAGCCTAAGTCCCTTAGGTACACGCGGAACGACCTGAACACTGCATGCCAATTCAGAGCCTTGCGCGTAGGAGCGAAGATAAACAAGTTGTGCGTGTCAGTTTCGTCCTTATCGCGGTATCCCCACCAGAACTTGCATTTACGTACATTCCTCCATAACTTAATCATCAGAATCGATATTACGAAGCTAAGCCTGTAAAGGCACAGGGGACGTATTTTACAATTACAGGATGTTCACGGTAAACTGAGCACTTTTGAAAGAGCTGCTGAAGTTCTAATTGTATGCACGTTGAATATTCCTCCGCCATATGCAAAATTAACATTGACTTGAGCCTGATCACTTTATTCATACGTGGGTCAAGTGAAACTGTGAAATTATTAGAAAAGAAATTATAGTACAATTATTTATAAACCCTACCCTTACATGCATGGAAAAATAAAAAGGAAAAGAAACAATTTCAGTAATTATAACTGTTTGTTAATACTTTAATTAAACGGTAATACATGGATCTACTATTTCTCCACCGTTACCAACTTTACTGTGCGGATGCCAGCCAGCGTGCAAGTAAAAATATATTCAGGTAGGGGCAGTGACATTTTTCCAAGGTTGATTTCACAAGTGCTCAGTTTACCGTGAACAGCCATTACTTCGAAATCTTACTTCTTTTTCTCGCGTGATTCGTTTAACATCTGTAAACAGTAGTCAAAGGTTCCATCATTATCTGATTACTTCTGTTCCACGTAGTAAAATATGCACTCTTAGGAATCATTCGCAAATTTACTGTGCGAGTGTATACGTAGGGTGAGAAAGAGCGAATGGTAAAGTTATTTCCCAAACATTCATGCTAGCGTTCCTATATTTTCTCAGGAAGCAGTCAAATTCGTAGGAAACTTGCCAACTTGTTATAGTAACGACGTTAGGCATTCCATATTTGTAGCCAAATGCGTTATATTATTTACATACGATATATGGGTTAAAAACTTCCACTTCAGTTTACGAAGTTAGCAGGGTTTTTTTTTTTTTTTTTTTTTTTTTTTTTAGTGTGGCTATAATTGAAACCTTACAAACTTAAATTAAAAAATTCTGTTCACCAGTGCTCAATGCTATGCGAAGCTTTGAGTTCATTTGACGGCCAGGCTAAGCTCGACAGTAGTGTATACATCTCAGGCGCTCTGATCTGTTCTTTAGTTGGTGCCTTTATGATGAGCACTTTGTTCTGTGCTCTAGGTTGTGCGTGATTATCTTGGTCTCTTTCTACTTGCGTATTACTGACTCTCGGTCCTGCAGGCCGTGTCAGCAAACGAATGGCCCAATCACAAAAGTATAAACTATTCACGGTAAATTGAGCACTCTTTAAGGTCCTCCTTACCGGCATTAACCACTAATAAATATATCTTATTGCAGCCTTAGGTGTTAAATTTTGAGAGTAGTGAATTGTATACACTGTGTTTATTTGTCACATTGCAAGGTTTATATTAAAAAAAAAACAGCAAGAAGATAGAAATTGGGTAAAAGGAAAAATTTAGAAGGGCCTTAAAAAGTGCTCATTTTTCCGTGAACAGCATACAGCAAGAAAGTACAAGTGTTTGAAGTCCATCTTAGCACCTCTCAGAGTCGTGAAATACCTAGGAATCTATACATTAAGTTTGATTACATATAAACAGAGACCTTCAAAATCGTATCAGTAGTATGGGTATGCCGACCCTAGTTCACCTGGCATTAATTGGGATAGAAAGATTATCGATTTGATTGAAAGGGTTAATCATTAATCCGATCTTAATCCGATCAAAATTTTAAAGGGTTGAATTTGATTGAAATGATTCAATTTAATTAAAAGGGTTAGTCAAAAAGGGCTAATTTTTAATCGAATTCATTTGTTCATGATTTTTTCCTTTCTTCCTTTTTGAGTGGGGGTAGCAGGAGCTCTGTACGATGTTGACGCTGAGGTATCCTAAAGGCGACTGACCAGAGTAGTGGGTTGCAATGCATTATATAGGTGTTGAGTTGAGTGCAAGAGTGGGCTATATGTAAATTTTCTCATTTTTCCTCATTTTTATGTGTTTTTAGGGATATTAGTGGTAGATAGGCGATTTTTACGAATATATTTAACACACGAGAGAATTTCAGAGCTTTTAAACGAGTTCTACATATTAATAAATTACATGCATCGGATCGCAAATTTCAAACGACTACGTGAATAATAATAAGTGAAATTACTCCAGTATGGAATTAAACATAACATGAGTCTCGAGCTTAGAAATATAATTTACATGAGAGAGAATTTTAACTACATGAATAACATTTGATGTCGACTAGTGCAAACTCACTAAACAAAATCCAGCTAGCCAGTATGAAATTACACAAGGCAGACGCTTTAAACGAAATATATTTCAAACAAATTCTACGTATGAGTGAATAACATGAGAGACAATATAAAGAACTACAAATTACTGTCTTTAAACGAAATCCAACTAGTCAGTATAAATAAATAACACATTAACACGTTTAGACATACAAATTACACGATTCAGCCTTGTGAATAATAACTCAAGGCAAAAAAAAACTCTGAATATGTTTTAAACCAGACACAATAGCGTATGTCTTTCTGATAAGTAAAATATAAAATGATCTACAAGAAAGTAATTTGTGATAGAAAATCTTACCCCAAACTATATTAAAATAAGTCCATTCGATATATGAATGAGTAGGACTTACGTCGAGCTGTGAGTAGATACGTCCTGCATGGTAGATAGACAACTGTGTTTAAATTATGGTAAAAATTTGTAAAAAAAGGGAATTTTTTAAAAATGTTTATGAAATTCATTGCACTTGTTAACACAAACTTTATTTTTAACTGCTACGAAGTTTTGTCTGCCGAACACAGAAACGCGATTTGAAAATCTTATTGCAATATTGACTTTACACATGAAAATTTATATTTTCCGATAAAAAAAAAATATATTTCACACTATAATTTACGAATACTGTGAACGAGATATGAACCCTGGAGAAAATAATATCACTTAACGAAAATCGCTGCTAGCAGTCCGTATTTGCGCTAACCCGCGATCGTAACCTCGTCAGCTGCCAAGTTTCTAGAGGTGCAGTGAAGACGAGATAGAGAGAGAGAGAGAGAGAGAGAGAGAGAGAGAGAGAGAGAGAGAGAGGAGCTGTACACATCTGTCTAGTCCAAGCGTTCATGAACAACTGAAGATGGTGGCAACTGGATACATGGGTACAGTTGGCTCCCGATTTCCCTGCATCACCTCCTACCACCCACCGCCAGACTGCTACACTGGGCTGCTCTCGATTGTCGATTTTTTTCGGCAATGTAGCAAGATGGCGACAACTGCCTACTTACACTCAGATCGGGGACTGTATGTTTGTAGCCATCCCTCCCACCCCTACCCTACACCCATCGCCCTCAGAACTGGCCTGAGTCCAGAGGAACATGACCCTATCCAATCACTCCTCCCACACCTAGTCACAAAGTTGACGCTTTGAAATTCTACATTTCTGAAGAGTTCCACTATCGATCGTGCCTGGCGTATTCCCAGCAAAATAAAAATTTCAAGTCCTGCCGATCAAAATTTATATCCCTAAAGCTAAGTATTACCCAAAATCTTAATCACCAGATTGAATTCCAACAAATTTCGTACCTTAATCCAAGAAATGAATTTTAATCCAATAAACTTTATCCCGTTTCCGGCAAAATTATTAAAGTATTTCCAGGAAACTAAGAATATTTTCTTTCAAGAGATATTTTCACTTGCTAAAATTTTTATTTTAAAACATTTAAAGATCACCATTTTTTAAACATGTATCATTCCATTTACCTAAATTTCAACTATTACGGTGGAAGACACAACACATGCATACATATTCAAACTTTCAATCTGTTTTTAAATATATGTGTATAGAAGAGAAAAATACGTATTTAACATGTAGACGTCTATGACACTAAAATGTACTTATAACCAAAATTTCAATTCAAAAGCTTCCCAATCGAGATTTTTCGATACACTACCATAAAATGTATATATACTCGAACTTATTAACAAATCGATTTCCCTAGAAAAAAATTGGACGTAATATTAAAGAAAAAGCACGAATGAAGGTCGAAATGACTTCTATCGGAGTTTAAATATATCCATTTCCATGTTATTTCAATACATTTAAGCAAAATTTGCAGGAAAATGGCCACCCTTTTGTAATCGTATAACTTATCTTTTAGGACAATACATTCCGACTATCAACTAATTATTTATATCCTAAAAAAGAGATATCCAAGACAAATAATTTTATTCTATACAACTTAGGAATCAACGTAACGAATTATCAGACAAAAGTTAGCAGGAAAAATGAAATTCGTATTACATACGCACATTTAAAACAGAATACCGTTAAGACAATCACAGCTCAAAATGGTTTACTCAACAGACTAACATCCTACTAACACAATTGCTTAGTAAACAAAGTTTTTAAAAATTCCCTACAAAATACTTCTAAACCCATATCTTCCTTCTACATTCCTGAAATTAAATGAATAATTATTCATTTTAATCGAATACAAAGTAAATATGTATTCCATCTAACATACATAAATTTAATCACATGGTGCATTAGTATGCATACCACTGCAATTAACACACTAATATTAGAACAGAAGACATTTTATTATCATTAATGAAACCTGATAATGGTTAAAACAGTACATTCATACAGAAACAAGTTAATTTTCATTCTGACATTGACTTATCAGAATAGACATACACTATTGTGTCTGGTTTAAATCATATTCACAGATTTTTTGCCGTAAGATATCATACACTAGGCTGAATTGTGTAATTTGTACATCTAAACTTGTTAATGTGTTATTTATTCATACTGACTAGCTGGATTTCATTTAAAGACAGTAAAATGTAGTTGTTCATTAGAGTTGCCTCTTGTGTTATTCACTCATATATAGAACTCATTTTAAATATATTTAGTTTAAAGATTCTGCCTTGTGTAATTTCATACTGGCTAGCTGTATTTCGTTTAGTGAGTGTGTACTTGTCGATATCAGATGTTATTCATGTAGTTAAAACTTATCTTTGGTATATATATATATATATATATATATATATATATATATATATATATATATATATAAGCTCGAGACTCACATTATGTTTAATTCCATACTGGAGTAATTTCACTTATTATTATTTCACGTAGTCGTTTGAAATTTGAGATTCGATACGTGTAATTTATTCATACATACAACACTTTGAAATTCTATTGTGTTAAATATATTCGTAAAAATCCCCTATCTACCACCAATATCCCCACAAACACATCAAAATTAGGAAAAATAAGAAAATTTGCACTTATCCCACTCTTGCACTCACTCAACACCTATATAACACATTGCAACACACCACTCTGGTCAGTCGCCTCCACGACACCACAGCATCAACATCGTACAGAGCTCCTTCTGTCCCCTCCCAAAAAAAAGGAGAGAAAAACAAGAAAAATAAATAAATTTAATCCGATTAAAAATTAACCCTTTTATTAACCCGTTTTGACTTACTCTTTCTACTAAATTCAATCGTTTCAATAAAATTTAACCCTTTAAATTTCTAATCGGATTAAGATTGGGTAAAGAATTAACCCTTTCAATCAAATCTATAGTCCATCAGTTAACCCCAATTAATCCCACGTGAAATAGGACCAGCACGCCCCTACTACTCGTTATTTATGGACAAGCTGAACACATGTTACTGTGCATTTGACCAACTTCAGCCATTGGCCAAAGATTGTTTGGCTCGTTTCGGAGGACTCTTGAACCAATAATATAAAATCAACGAAGGAGTGACCAATCTCTTTTGCGGAGATAAAGCAGATACGTAACGATTACAGTGCAGCGGCCAATGAAACCACGAACTATGGCCACTTTTTTTTAAATAAGGGAGTGGAGTCTATCTTGTCGCCAAAAGATAATGCGAACTTTGCAGGTCCCTACCTTTAAAAATTTGTAAAACAAAAAAAAAATCAAAGAGCGTGGCAAAGGATAAATTATTACTGTCTTTATTTAATGTCAGATACGACAGGGTGTAAGATGAACTACGGCCGACAGCTAATAGTGCTGAGAGCATACGACTGTCGACAACCGAGGCTTCGGATGGCTCGAAAAAAAATTTCCCGTCCCTTTCTCAGCGGACCAAAGTTCAATTTGGAGAAAGGTAATTTGAAATCGGCTTACGTTGCGTGCCTATTCTTCTCCCTCTACCACGTCGCTCCGCTACGCCGCTCCCGAGTTAATCTGCACCCTTTATTAAGCAGATTAGCACCAGATGAAATTCATTAAATTGCGAGTGGAGACAACAAATTATTATATGGCTCAGAATCCAATTACACGCTAACATCTTCCGTTTCCTGCATTTGTAGCTTTTATTACTGTGAGTTACCGGATATAAACCTTACTAACGCCAGACCCGAGTAATGTTTGATGTTTGAAGTGAAATTTGTAGACTGGAAAATACGACGTACGTAGTTATGTTAACCACGAGATAATTTTGCTTATTCATATACAAAAAGAAATGCAATACATTTTCCAGTTTCGTAACATGGGCGTACTTCCACTCTCATTTCCCAAAACAGCTTACAGAAATAAGCGAATCTACTGTGCAGTAAAAGGGCATAATAACGTTCTTAACACAGGAATTATTAACTGAAATAAATCATATTTCCATTGTTTTTCGACATTTTTGCTATGTGCAGCACGCATTCACGTCCGATTAGTAAACTTTTACAACGTACATAGTCGCCTCAAACAAAAGGGAGTCATGCTCCTACCAGTGCGATATCACCGTATGAGACGTTCGAGTTACAAATCTTGTGTAGTGCAATATATCTGCTGGTTAACAGTGCCGCGTACAGTTACGTTTCCCGCATGCAAAAACTGTAAAACAAAAAAGAAAAATGTGTGCCTGCACGGTGTTGCAGAAAACGACCCACTTTTCGTGTCTTAACCATTAGCTCTTTCCAAAAACTTCTAAATATTTTAACAACAAAGAAGATTCCAAACAAACTCGGTGTATACCTTAATCCATCACTATAATGCATTCTCCTTTTATAAACTATACACTAAACAAGTGCTATTTCCTGACGTCACTTTCTGTCAATGTGATTAAACCTGTACTGGCTTTAAGGTTAGATCTTGGATTATTTGCGCCAACTACTAAATAATTGTGCCCGAAATTACAACTGCAGCTCCAAGGTGCCGACGAGTACTTCATTTAGCCGACTCCCAATGTTACACAAACTCCTCATTGCATGATTAAAAATGTCCTCTACACTGTTACGTCTTCTCGAAAATTACACCGACTTTAATAATTGGTTTTATTGATGATGAATGAGTGGGGATGAGTGAGAAGTGAAAAGAGTACGGAGCAGCGCCGGAATGCAAGGGCGGAGGAAAAAGGAGATCTCCGAGAAAACCCGCCGACATCGGCAATGTCCGGCACGATTCCCACGTGCGAAATACAGGAGCGAACCCGCCGGGAATCGAACCCGGTTCGCCTAGGTGGAAGCAGAGTAGTCTGACCACTACACCACCGCGGCCCCCGTGGATGAGTGGGGGAAGCCGGATGAACCAAAGTGAAAACAGCAACACACCCAAGTGCTAATATACCTTAAGTAGTAAGTTTTCATTACGAACAAGAATGTACTCAAAGGCGACATCAAATTGAATTCTAGTTTTATATTTAGATCCTTATATCCAGCAACGGCTGTGACCCATGGGTAGGGCGAAAATATATCCAGGACTAAGTTAGTTGAACCCCGAAGCACTAGAGCTCAGATCCAATTTCGTGATTGGATGATTTCAACTGTCACACATTGCAGATGTCTGGCAGCGAATCACGGACACTCGGTGTCGGAGTTACCTAATGCTGATTGGACCAGTCAGGTCAGGAACTGTTCCCCGACAAAGACACGTGGCCGATAACTAGAGCCACGAGTATTCCGCGGATCGAGTTGGCAGCAAGCTAGGCCGGGCAACCCTCTATACACTCGAGACATCGTTTGCTTGTTGGATGCTGTGATCAAGTGAGGCCTCTGTACAGGACTGTTGAACACTTACTCATACTACTTCCTGCTTATCACTGGCTCACACTTAAACAGGGCGTGTCTGAAGAACTGTCGTCCAATCACAACAGCAGGAGAAAAGAACAAGTGTTTGGAGTATACCTCGCCTCCGAATGAATTCGCGAAATACTCGTGGCTCTACCGATAACCAAAGGAAAACTGAGCGTATGTCACAGGGCGTTGGGGTCCAGCCTTCGCGTGAATATTTTCGCGAAAAACAGCTGGCACTACCCACGCGGCGCGTAGTAGACAACACTGAATGTTTAAAAAGAAAGCGAAACCCATTAGAACAAGAATGTTTGCAGAGGAAAAACACTGGTCAACAACACGTGATGAGCCCATGATGATGTAACGCATTAGTGAGAGGGGCTGGTAAACAACAGTTTCGCTCACGCTGCACTAGTTAGAACCCGCTCCTTTGTTTCACTGGACCGAATATGGCTTCTTTCAGAAACCGTAACACTGTCAAATTTTCGCTTTCAAATATACATGACAGTGAAATTTTAAGATGAAATATGACTACCAAATTTTCCCATCCAAAAAATTTGATTAAATGTTCTCGAATGTGTTTGAAAATGTGCCACTCGGTCTTTTTTTTTTCTGGGGGATCTAGTTTGAATTTTTATTCCGGAATTATTTTCAAAGTGAGGTACTGTTGTGTTTCCGTGCAGTCCACTACATGAAGAAATGTATCGAATATTGTAATTTATTTTCACTTCTTTATTATATTTCGTGTTCATTTGTCGGAGAAACTTCCTGCTCAATGAAATCGAATGCCACCGAGTAGCCTGTTATTGAGAACTAATCAGTTCGCCATTTCGAAGTTTCGTCGTGTCGGAAACGGCTATTATTGCCATACACGAGTCTGATTTTTGCTGAGCACGTCAAAAAAAAAAAACTCCATGACGGCGATGATGACGTTTCGATGACGTCAGAAGCAATCAATTTTATTTGACAAACTTTATTTGATGCAGTTTGAAGGGAAAATTTTACAGTGTGATGGGGCTTTTACATAGCAGCACGATGACTACGGAAATAGGGCGACGAAAAAATTTATAAGAAGGTACGGAAATAATAATTACCATTATTATAACTTATGAAAACTATGGCTAATCAAGAATTCGCGTCATTATTTCGCATCAGACTCAACTTCACAGCACTGTATATACTCGAGCCAGCGTCGTTTCTTCATTGGTTGCCACCTAGATGTGAAGTCACGCCTTTTATGACTGAACTGCACGTGATTGGAGCACACAATTGTGATGTGTTCTTTTATTGGTGCAGAGTTACCCAAGGCGTGTCAAATAAAGTATGGTCCAACGACAAACGTATGGCAAAGGTACACGTGTTTTAAGTTAAACGTGTCGTCGAATAATAACGCGAATTTTACAGGTGTCTTAGATATAGTTTATTAGAGGTTTACTTTTTGAATTAAACCTTTGAAAAATCACCTTATTAATGGTGTGTTTGGGTGTTTCCTAAATATGTCGTGTAACACAGGCATTTCATACGTCTGCCAAAATAAAAATAATTAATAAAACAAAGAGAAAATATGTGTTTTGGCAATTTATAGTATAGGCTGTTCACGGTAAAATAAGCACTTCTGAAAGCCTTTTACCAGGCGCGTGTCACTCAGTGCGTCTGTTAAAATATATGCAGGCAGGGGCAGTGACATTTTTCTAAGGTTGATTTCAAAAGTGCTCACTCTATCGTGAACAGCCTTTAACAAATAGATCTGAAGCAGAATATTATTAAAGTGAGTGATCAAGAATGCGGTGCGTTGTCCCTTGGTATAATTTTTTTATACCAAGTTAAGCTTTGTGCCGACCACCCTTAGCGCAGTCGGTGGGTGCGCCGCCGATCTCGGGTGCTGGAGGTTCTGGGTTCGAATCCTCGGTAGGGCATGTGTGTTAGTTTAAGTCAGTCATAAGTTAGTTTGTAAGCTGTCCCCTGATAAGTCTTCAGGCAAATTACTAGGGGACGTTAGCACGCCCTTGTCAATCCAATCCTGAAAGCAGAACTTTAGCATGGACTTCACAAAACCATGAATGGACTAATTTCATTTCATACCACACATTCCAAAGAACAATAGTACACGGAGTCGTATTCGTGTAAAACCTACGGTCGTGTCTCACGCACAGCCACACCCAAGAATTTTTTTTTTTTTTTTTTTTTTTTTTCGAGAGTGGATTGGACTAGTCCGCCCTACGCAGGACAGTAAACAGAGCGGAGGAATTAAGAACACTGGCCTGGTTGCAAGGAAGACCGCAATAATCCGCCCGCACTCTTCCTTCCGCCATAGCCAGCGCCGCTCTCGTGTGGCGAGATGTGGACAGACGACACGGGCCTCTAAATGGCCAGCACTCGAAATAAGGGCTAGGAGACGGTACACAGCATCTGCAGACCTTCCAAACTATAGTCTATTCCCGCTTTCTTCGGCCTCCTTGAATCAAACCTTTGGAAAAATCTCCCTATGTATGATGTGTTTGGTTGTTTCCAAAATACGCCATATATCACAAATGTTTTATACTTGTCTTCATTAAAGTTACTTTTTCTTCCTCAATTAAATTGAAATGTTATTAATATTTTAACTATAAATTATTATGCTTCATTTATAAATAATTTGAATAAAAACAGGGAGAAAACATGTGTGTTGATAGCGCCTTACATAAAATACTGTTACAACTGAGTGCGCACGAATGTGGTGCTTAGTTTGTACGAGGCGGAGGAATATACTGGAGGTAGAACTTTAGCAGGGCTTCAGAAAAGGCCGAAGATAGTGTGAATCAACTATATTTCGAGGAGCGGCGTGGAGAAATAACAACGAATGGGCGTCTTCTGCAATTAAAGACTGTTCACGATAAAGTGAGCGCTTTTGAAATCAACCTTAGAAAAAAGTCACTGCTCCTATCTGCATATATTTTAACGATGAATGGAAAGTAGTTCCATATCTTAACGTCGAGTAAAAAGTGCCAAGGTAACCATTTGTGATAACTTAAATAATATTTTTTGTATTATGATTTTTAATGCTTCGAATTGTAAAAATGAGCAAATTCGTAACATATTCACTTTTCTAATAATTACACAGTTTCACGTGACCCACGCATGAATAAAGTGATGAGACCCAATGCAATGTTAATTTTATCTTAAACAGGGCTTTCAAAAGTGCTAATTTTACCGTGAACAACCTATACCTCGCCAGTTATAACGCAAAGAAAGCCCCTTCTCAATGCGCAAGAGGAATTCAAAGAGTGACTTATTGACGTTTAACTTTCACATTAACACACTGAGTGCGGTACACATTCACATACATTAAAAACTTGCTAGACGTGTGCTGCCTTTATCAACCACTGCACGGGTAGAGTCTATTCCGGTTTCTCATACTTTTTGAATCAAACATTTGAAAAATCACACCATTAATGGCGCACTTGATTGCTTCCTCAATATATCACGTATCACAGGCGTTTTATGCTTGTGTTAACATAAACATAAATTCGCGAGTTCAGTGACCTGTAAGTTAGACTCCACAGTCGTGTGTATACTCGAGCCTCATTTGTTTGTTCATTGGCTGCTGCCCCATAGAGTAGCCAGTGTTACTTCTCACCTGGTAGTATCTTGTTTCCTTGCAAGTCTGCTATTGGCTCAGGGTCATCCAGGGCGTGTCTAATAAACCGCGATCCAATTACAAAGTTAACTTCAGTGTACACGTGTTGGACGTCTATCTTGTCCTGAAATGAACTCGCAAAATGCTCCTATCCCTATGTATTAGCTCTAAATTATAACATTTAATATATAACTAATATGAATAAAATTGGGAGAAAATAGGTGTATTAGTAATACCCAGCAAGAAATAGGCCTTACGTAGAATATTACTACAGTGAATGCGCACGAATGCGGCACGTTGTACCTTTGGTGTAATTTTGTTTGCTTGAGGTGGAGGAATATCCTGGAAGTAGATCTTTAGCAGGGCTTCAGGAAAGTTGGAAGTAACAGTGAACTGATTGTACTGTTTTGGTCTCTTGCCACCGTCGTATTGTTCTACAACACACCGGACAACCTAATTATCCGGGTGTCCACTGAAATTCCACTTTTGAGTCGCCTGACTTTTCCCCGTTTTCCAGGCAGTATCTTACCATTTTCCCTGATATATTTCCAGGAATAGTGAAACTCAAAATGCCATAAGTTATTTACTCATCATTGACAGAACAAATATGCCACCAATAAAGTTGAAATAAATTACACTGCAAAAAAAAAAAAAAACAGACACTTGATTCAGACCATCGATATTTATCGCAATACACGCCATTGACTTCACATGAACGATCTTTAGAAACGCACAATACTTCATTTTGTACGTATAGGCCTCGTGTTACTTGGAAAAGATGTATTATTGCCAATTCACAAACTTAGAAATTGAAATCTTAAAACACATATTCTTATAATTAAATTATCATGTATTCACACAACTATAGCAATTTTTACAGAGACGCAATTATTTACATTTTATCTGGCCAAGGTGAACATTTCCTGATATTTTCATGACATTTCCCTGACTTTTCTCTGTCACAAGAAATTCCCTGATTTTTCTTGTTGGTGGACATCCTTATTAAACTGTATCTTACATCGCTGGATGCTACCACCCAATAAAAAGCCAAGTTGCCTATCTCAATTAAATTATCTTTCAAACATTATATAACAAACATCCCATTGTTAGATAAACTATAATTTCGCATTATAAAACGGCACCTTGCTAGACTTCACAGTTATATACTTACGCAGATCCCATTTTCTCAATGACCGCTGTCACAGTCTTCTGTTCGACTCGGCTAAATGGAATTACGATACCAGAGTGCTAAGTGTTTACTACCGGTGCAGGGTCCTGCACGGCGTGACGGATGAGCGGAGGTCCAAAGAGACACGATAGATTAACATACAGAATCGTGCCGGACGATGCCGCTGGTCGGCGGATTTTCTCGGGGATCTCCCGTTTCCCCCAACCCTTACATTCCGGCGTTGCTCCATAATCCCCTCGCTTCAACCCCATCGTCTCTGGATATCTCGATGTTCAGAGCAGCTCAGATCTTTCCACTCCACTATTTGGTGGTTATGGGCTAACGCGATCAACCCTGACGATGAAAGTAGTAGGGACGTGCCGATACTAGGCCACTTTTGTTTAATCGGTTTATCGATTTGATATCAAAGGGTTAATTACATTGACTGAAAGGGTTAATCCGATCCTAGTCCGATCGAAAATTCCCGGAAGACATTCTACAATGTTTTTTTATTCATCAACTTGAAAAACGATATTTCGAATCTGTTCATAGCCTGGGCACATTTCTCAATGTTAAAGTCGATTTACAGAGCATCCATGCTTTCTGCTCAAAGTACAAAACACAATGAACAGAGTCAGGTTTGGCACCATACATCAAGTACTGCCTCAGTGTTTCCCTGTGTATAACATATTTTATGAGCAACGCGAGTGTTAAAAGAAGTTTCTCATGTAAGCCGTTCAGGGTACACTATTTTCTGGAGCCAAAAACAGATCAGAATGTTTATCATGACACTCCTCTGGAGATGACAGATTGACTTCCGCGAAACAAAACAGGTGCCGCCATCATCCGCCATGTTTGCAAAATCCCATGAAGAGAACACTTCAGCCTCAACCCACTCTAAATCATCAATCGGGAGCTTGGACTGCATCGTATGCCTATACAGCCCATTGATGTCGAAATAGCATATATATTTCGATGCCATACTGGGGTCATAGTCCTCACCCATGTAAATATTGTTGGCTTCCGCACATCTTTTTGAAACCTGGGTAATGCAGCCCCTAACCCAGCGTTCTACAAAAAGATACATGTTAGGATCAGTCAACAGCTCAAGAAATGTGCATGTCATTGACAATAAAGCGCCCCATGAAAGAGACGGAGCTGTGACGTATATGGCGGGGTCAAGACCATAATGAGCCAAACATACGGTCCTGAAATTCTCAAAGTTTCCAGAGAGGTGCTCATGAATTGGAATGAATCAATAAAGCTTAACTTGAAATATTGCGCCTCTCCATTGCAATTAGTCCTATTGGGAATCTGTTTTTGTGATACATTTGTATTTTTCAAGGGTCATTCCAATCGCTTGACTTTTTCCAGGATTTTCAATTACCACGGTTCCATTGTGTAACGTTATGTGATGTTCAGCCAAGGGCTTTTTAAGAAAGTGAGCATCATAATCCTACAGGTTATGTAAAACAGTGAAAATATATTTTGGGCAGTCTGAAATTCAAGTTGCACTTATTATGTGCATGGCCTCTGATTTCGCCCATCAAATGGTCGTGGTCAACCACAATATCATCTGTGCTGAGCAGTTCTTTACAAATGTGACAACTTTTCTGAACCACCAACATAGCTTCATCAGCAGGGTCTTTGGCTTCATCGGAATAATGATGCTGTAAATTCCTGCTACCCACTTTATAAGTTCAACTAATTTATCAACTAATTTGTACATACAAACAGCACCCACAAACTCGAAATACTGAGACAAACTAGGATTGTATGAACAAACCAATAAAATGCTACAAGCATATGGAACATGTTGTTTGGTGGTAGTTGTATTACTCATATCATCATTAGACAAGCAAGTGGGCATGGGTTTCAGGCAACTTTCAACGTTGCAATAGGCGACGAAACCCAATCATTGTTAATTGCTGTAATCTTTAAATTCCAAGTACTTGTTCCCAGTGGGGAAAGAACTGCGAAGAGCCTTTTATTGCTGGCAAAGAATAGTGTGAGTAGTGAGTTTCTCCTCACTAACAAAGTACTGGAGACAATGCTCGCAAACAAATTTCTTATGTCCATGTTTACTCAGCTGATTACCAACCAGCGGTGACAAATTTCTAATGCATACAAAATGCAAATGAGCGGCACTTCCACTCACGTAAATCGCTAAAATATTTACATGTTTGTCATGGTGAACAGGAGAAATACGCATGGGTACTACAACCCCACTGTTTTTGCAAATTTCGTCAATTATATTACTATCTTTGTCTACCACACAGTAGACATTTATGGAAATATAATTGTTATCCTCAAACTTATTAATATCCTGCATGACTACAGGCATCGACAGACCTTCGATATTCAAAACCTGGTGAGGTTTTGGACATGAAGTAGATCTGTAAACATGTTGTGAGGCAGGAAACAAAGATGCTACGACTGCACAGTGGAAACACATTCCCATCCGGCCAGTCTACAGTGACACAAACTTTCCTATCAGCAATAAACTTGGGCAATTTAGTGTGTGCAGGACCGATGGTGAACGACCGATATTGACACATGGAATTCCCTATATGTCAGCATTTGGAGACTCCAGCAAGAACCACGTGCACTAAACTCCTCAAGTCTGTTTGTGAGATAAGGGACGATATCCTCATCATAGATTAAACCCACATAGGATGAATGGAGGACAGGTAGTGCTCTGCTTTGAAAATAAAAAATCTCTGTATTGCCTTCTTCCGCTACAGAAATGGATAATCTAATTGGCCGGGGTGATGCCATTAATAAGTTTATTAAAGGGACTTAAGATCACGCAAAGAAATGAGAAAAATCCGCATCAGACAATAATTGATCATTATGTATCCGCGCTTCATTGTCTTCCCACAAACGCCGTATTCAAAAGCTCGTACATCAGATCTAGCAAAGCTTCGACTGAGGCTTGGGATACGAAAAAGGAATTATTTTTCGGCTCCCTTGGCGAAACATCTATAATCGACTCGAAAGTCGGTTGTGAAACAGTTGGAGCACTTTCAGAATCACAAGAATCTTCCGAGTCTGATAGAAATAAAGTGTCATTCAAAAACTCAAGCTTTTCATGATTGAGGGAAGCAGACACATTTTGACCTTTTGGTTTTGACAATCTGTCCATAAGCGAATTTGTGCTCGAATCGCTTAAGTAGAGATTGTCCTCCAAAAGATTAACTTGTGTCTGCTTAGGCAAAGGGACACTGTCTCGACAGCTTGCTTGTCTTTCTGTCTGCGATTCCGAATCGGAATCGCTTACGTATATATCTTCAAGCAAGATATCAATTCAAGATTGCTTACGCTCACCCATTTTGACTCCTAATCAAAAACTTTCTTCAGTTTCCCCTATATAAAAGTTTACACTGAAGTGACCCCTTGTTCTGAAAAAAGAAAACACTCTTAATAACCAACTCACGCAATCACACACACACACACATACTCTATATATAAGTGAAAAAATAATTTTATTATTAACATCCTAGATAAACGGTTTTTTTTCTTATTTAAAAAATAAATTTGTGTTTGTTGGGGAAAGACAGAAGCGAAAGCTGTGAGTAAAAAGGTAGCGAAGACCAAATACTTTTAAGAGTGGATGAGTCAGGTAGCTAGCAGGTCAGGAGAAACAATAGATGGGCCAAGACCTTGGCCGCCCGACGGGCTGCGTGCAGGGTGAGGGGGAAACAACGTTAGCGTGGAACAAGACAGGCATACCGGACCACTCCAAATGGGTGGAATATATGCATAAAGTGAAGCAGGTGAAAAAATGACGAACTGTAGTACACTGAACTACCACTTGGATGCGCGCCACCATCAAGTCGCTCTACCCCTCGGTGCCGGACCAACAACCCCCGCCCACTCCCTTTCCCCTCCAACACCACATCATGTAGACCCTGCAGGTGTATCTGCATTGTGAAGAGGGAGGGGAAATGGAAAAACTGGGCACTTCCCCTCCAACCCTTCCCAACAACTTCCCCTTTTCCCCGCTGACTCGGAAAGCCTGCTAGTAGTGCATGCACGACAATGGGAGACCAGGCACTTCCCATCTGGCCACACCACTCCGTCAACTTCTCTGCGGCATGAATTTCTTGTCAAACAGCTTGCTCCAGTAATGAATTAACCTGCACTTTGCGACCTGTCTCGCCTCGCCTATTTTGCCAGCACAAAGCTTTGTGTTTTGTAAAAAGCGAGCGGACTATGTTTACAATATTGCATTTCAGTTTAAGTCTAGTTTAAACATTACTTTTGAGAGAAAAAAACTTTAAATTTTAAAATAATGTAAATTATTCGACACTGTATAAATTTATGAATTTCTACACCATCAAAGAATTACATCCTAGGACACACCGTCAAAAACTTTTAAGTAGTTTTACACAGTCAAAATCATTTATGAAAATTTTTACATCGTTAAAATTTTTTTTTTTGGATTGTATACATTTTTCGAAAATAAGTTTAATAACGAGGGGAATTAATCTACTACACTCGAAGCATTTAAAATACTTTTCTAAAATTCAAACATTTAATGCTATAAACTAAACATGCAATGCATAAATCAAACCTACATACACATTTAATACTCTGACAAATATACAATCATGCACACATATATATAACACACTCGCATTTACCCGACAACTTTGAAAAGGAAATGTCTTGTTCCATAGTTCAAACCTCATACAAACAACATCCCTCCCTTAAAAATTTCTTATAATTATGTAAATCTAATTAAATTTTACATGACTTTTCCCCCCGCACTCTCACACACACACAATCATACAACTACCTAACCCAAAAAAAATTCTCAGAGTACTTGGTCATGCATTATAGATGCATTTTCACATAATTTTGCGAATATTTAAACAGTAAAGAGAGGCTGTAGGTGAGTGTTATTGACATGTACCCTATTCCATATAGAACAAGTATGTGTCTGCTGGCGGTCCACCTCTCCTCTCAGCTCTTCTAAATAATCTCAAACTACATGAAAAAATTACACCTGGAATTAAAATTTACATTACTTTCCCCCGCACTCACACAATCATTGTCACACTCATTCAAAAGCAAAACCCCTCCTTAACATCACTAAACATCCTTAAAATACTTTACTTTAACAAATATTCTGAATTGTGTAATGGTTTTAATGAAAAAATCAGTCAGTCGTACTGATTTTCAAAGAAAAAATCATTCAGGTCTAACGATTTATAAAGAAAAATCATTCATGTATAATGATTTTAACGAAAAATCATTCGGGTGTAACGATTTTAATTAAAAATCATTCAGTCATAATGATTTTAATGAAATATCATTGATTTATAACGATTTTTTTTTAAAGTTAAACGAAATTCACTAATATATTTAACTATTCCAATGACTAATCATTCGGTTTGTTAAAGATTTAACACAAATCATATAATTTACTCACAAGTTTCTGAAAAACGCGAAAAAATTTTTTTAACGAAATACAGAAAACCGTAAATTTGATATTCACTTAAACTCTTGTAGCGAAGATGGTTGATGATAAGAGACCCGAACCCAGGTCAGTAAGGCTGAGTGCAACCCCCCTCCTTCAGGTAAGCGCCAGGGTAGGTGGACAGGTGCTGGCAATCCACCCTCGGGAGCTCTGTGCGACAGGCAGCCAATCAAGTGGCCGGATGAGGAGGCTTGCTTTGACCATCGCGACAGGATCACTGGGCGGGCAGGCGATCGCAGTCCCTGGAGAACACCTCGGGAGCCTTCTCCGTCAGGCTTTCACAGCCGCGGGAGAAATCCTCTTGGTCGCGCAAAGTCAAGCAAGATGCGACAGGGCAGCCGGTGCCCCTGACTTAGGCACTGCGGACCAGTTCACAGTTGAGACGATACACCCGCGCACTGGAAGGGAGGTGTTTCCTCCATGGAGTCACACAAGCAAATGAGCTCCAGTGGGTGTCAGTAGTAGGTGCCCTCCCCTTTCTACTGATGTTCTACTGATGGGGCTTTTCTAAACTAACTGGTACGGTCTACTCTAAACCAACCAGCATCTCTTGATCACAGGTCAAGTGCTCGGACCACTGAACTAGAGAGACCAAAACAAGCATTCTCTTTCATTCGGACTGTTTACTTGGCCGCAGCTATCTGGAGGCGGCTGGCAGATATTCACGCCGCACCCACATCAGCTTGTAATAGCATGGAACACTTCCAAGTGAGTCTTCGCTCATCCATGACCCACGCAAAGCAGGAGTGAGAATAGAAGAAGGGGGGGGGGGGGGTTGGGCATGGCGGCTGTCCGCGCCGGCCAGCCACCACTAGTCCGGACTCGATACCCGGCGGAGCCACGGTTAGAGTGCTCGCCTTTAACCCATGCGTACGTGTTCTATCCCTGGGCCGGTTCGCTCCGGATTGCCGCGAGTGCCGGACGATGCCACTGATCGAAGAATTTTCCGGCGCCATGACGCATAGCGAATGTCGCAGGCCAGTGGTATTTGTTTTTTCGAGGAGCTCCAACTCCCGCCGCTGCATTCCCGCGCTTTTCTACTAAGGGATCTCGTTTGAGGAACGAGATTCATCTTAAGGGCCCCGCTCACAAAGTGTTATCGTTGTGCTACGAACGTATTTAACATCGTTTCGTTCCTTGCCCACTGCTGGACACTATTTACTGACGTCCAAAGAAGTGCACTAACTCAACCAAGCCCACAAGATTGATTTCGGAAGTGTAATACAGGGACCGTGGTGGTCGAGTAGCTGGTACATCTGTCTCACATCCCGGCGAGTCTCCTCGTGGTGCTCTCACTTCCGTCACTGCATTTCGCCAGCAACCGTCACCTGCGGGCCTCCACTTACAAAGTTTCATCACAGGATGATGGGCGTATTAGTTAAAGGCTTAAGATCTGCTTAAGATCTACTTGTATGCACGTTGTGTGTTCTTCCGCCTTATGTAAAATTATCATTGCCGTGGGCCGCATCACTTTATTAAAGCGGTGGTCTAGTGAAAGTGTAAAATAATTACAAAATCAAAATTTTACAATTCTGCATATTTTGAGCTAAAGATATAATTTAAGTTATCACAAATGGTTACCTTACACTTTTTTTCGACGTTAAGATATGGAACTACTTTCCATCTATCGTTACCAACTTTACTGGGTGCATGCCACTCTGTGCACCCTTTAGACTATATGCAGGCAAGGGCAGTAATTTTTTTCTAAGGTTGATTTCAAAAGTGCTAACTTTATCATGAACAGCCTTTATCGTCTGGTTAACACTTTAAAAACTAAGCTCCGAATGCAGCTTGAGAAACGCCTGCATGTAAACTTCTCTGCCCTTGAAAACTTAACATACATGGAAGATAGTATAACTTGTTCTGTAAGGCCTTGTACTTCCCCGACAATTTTGGCAATGAGATGCGCATGCTGTACGGTCGGGTGTTGCGATCAGTTCGGAGCCGCTCTTGCTTATACATCAAGGCTCCAGCCTACCTACAGTCCCCCCCCCCCCCCCCCCCGCTGTTCAGGCTGAGAAGCGCAGGAGCGATAAAGGTGACATTTCCACGCGCATCACGTGCCACATCACCGCTAAGCGTAAGGATCTGAACTGGCGTGCAGTGTTCCAGTCGTTCTGCGTGTTCCTACCTATGGAACTTCCAGCGGTGGCCCTATTATTATATTAGTGGAAAGTCTGTATAGGCCATTCACGGTAAAGTGAGCCGTTTTGAAAGCCCTGCCATTTGGTATAAAAACCAATAACTATGTTAACTTTCGAGTGCTGTGGAATATACACACTTTGTTTATTACTCACATGTCAATGTTTATTTAAAAGTATTGTTGAAGGATAAAAAACAACCGAATGTAAAAAGTAGCTAGAGCCTAGAAGTGCTCATTTTACCGTGAATAGCCTATAGGAAGGTTCGTGCAGGGACCTTAAGTAGTTTGGTATGTGTCTGGTGCGTATATTATGAGATACAGCGCTTTGAAAAAACTGGTTTTAGACGTTTTGGAGTACTCTGAAATGGTGTTTATAGCGTACGTGACATATTAAAAGTAAAGGCTGTTCACGATAAAGTGAGCAATTTTGTAATCAACTTTAGAAAAAGTCACCCTACCTGCATATATTATTATAACGGGCGCCCAGCAAAGTTGGTAACGATGGAAGAGAGGTAGTTCCGTATCTTAACCTCGAGTAAAAAGTTTTAGGTAACCATTTTTGATAACTTTAATTATTTCTCCCGCTTTCTATTTTTTTATCCATCGAAGTGTAAAAATGTGCAGATTTGTAAAATATTAACTTTTCCAATAATTTCAGAGTTTCACTTGGCCGACGCATGAATAGAGTGATGAGGTCCATGACGTCAATCTTACATAAAGCGGAAGAATATACAACGTGCGTACAAGTAGATTATTAACCGCGCCTTCAAAAGTGCTCATTTTACAGTGAACAGCCTATACACGGCGGGCCTCGTCTGAAGTGTGTGTTCCTTGCGTGGATCAGCACATTGAACGCACGTTTGATAGTTTCGTTGAGAAGCTTGTATTTCCAACACACTGCGACGCAGCTCAAGCACGCGGCATTCGAACTGCGTTGAAGAGTGCTTGAAATACACGTTTTTTTTTTTTTTTTTAAATTTTTTTTTCTTTTTTTTTTTTTTAACGAAACTATAAAACTTGCGTCCAATAAGCTGAACTACGAAAAGAACGCACAGTTCAAAATATGACTGTCGATTACCATTAAGACGTCACACACATTAGAAACACCATTTAAAAGCACTAAAACATGGTTAAAAACGGCTTCTTCAAAGAGTTGTATCTCATAATATACCCGTTACATACATACAAAAGTACTCTAAGGACATGCACCGAGCCTTACTAAAAACTTTTCACCAATAAAATGATAATGCCACGTCTGGAAAGTCCCACAGGTACACGCAGCACTACGAGAACACTGCACGCCAGGTCAGAGCCTTGCGCGTAGCGGCGATGTCGCTCTTGTAGCGCATGCCAGTGTAACCCTTACGACAGCTCTCGCGCCTCTCTGCCTCAAACGCGGAAAAAAGTTCCAAGCAGGCGGCCCCCTTAAGGTTGAAGTAAAGCAAATGCCAATGAAGCACTGCACCCGACTATATAACGTGAAGAAGTCATAAAAAAAAAAGTACAGAACCATGAAAATTTTCAGAAAAGTGCGATTTATGCTGTAGGGGCTATATGAAAGAAGACTGTATATATTTTGCAACATTATAAAATTTTTTACTACAATATGCTTTTTAAATGTAAAGAAAAAGTTATCAATTAAAATTGTCTGTGTTTATAACGAAATTTAAGTATATTTCCATTCTGTATCAGGAATCAGAAACTGCATGAAAATTTTCGTCGTGGAATATCCTCATAATGTTTACTGTGATAATATGCAATAAAATCATAGTAATAATGTATCATATCAATTTTATAATTAACTTTATTTAGGTCAGTTTCAGCCATAAATGCTTGTGACAAATGGACGCACATAAAATCAATTATAAAAATTATTTCCTATATTCCATGACGAAGCTTTTCTTGCAGATTGTGCTGTCTGAAGCATCCAGAATGAAAATATGCTTAAATTTTGTTACAAATACAGAATATTTAAGCATTTTTTTTTATTTAAAAAGTATATCTTAGTATAATATTTTATAATGGTGCAAATTATATATGTTTTTCTTTCATATACAGCATAAATCGCACTTTTCTGAGAAATTTTCATGGTGTCTATACTACTTTTTGAATGAGTTTTTCACGTTGCATAGTCGAGTGCAGTGCTCCAAGTTACTTTACTTAAACCTCAAGTAAGATCCTCTCAACGTGTTTCTGGGATATTGCGGAGGGGGGGGGGGGACGCGCGACAGGAGACAGTAGCGGGGTTCAAGAGCGAGTGTCAAGGAGAGATAAGCCGGGATCAGCACACACACGCCGCACAGCCCGCGGCTACTGCTGATAGCGGGAGGCGCCCGTCAGCACACAGCGGCGGGCCGCGGGCGGTTATGTGCCGGGGCATGAGGACGCGACCGCCTGGGTGGGCCGGCCGATAACCTCCTGACCCCCGGGGACCACGAGCCGAGACAGGGCAGCCGGTACTTGACCAATCAGCTGTGGCCGCGACACCGCTCCGAGTCCTGGCCTTTTCTCCTTCTAAACTACCTTATTCTAAAGTGTTATGTGAAGTTAATGGCCCGAAGGTAGGGCGGGGATTTTATTGCGTCTCTTACGCCTACTAGGTAGGAGATCATGCAAGGAGACATGCATCGCGGCAAAGAGGGATTGGGCAGCCATGGCCTGCACTTTGGGGCCATGACTACCTCCCTAAGTGTACTTAGAGCTAGTCTTAACTATGAAGAGCAAGGGAAAAACCGCCAAAAGAGACGTAAAAACCCTTGCGACAGAGAAATAAAAAAATTCAAAAATATTGCACGCATTAAATTAAAGTAAATTAAGTAGAATGCTACAGGAGACAGAGTGTTAGAGTTGGAAAGACCCAAGTCCTGGCCATGCTCCGACACTTCCAGCTGAAACGTTTTCCGCGAAATCGTTTGCGCGTAAATGCGTATCTCGGTAAATAAATGTTCTGGAAATATGAAATTGTCAGTAAAGATATATAAAAAAATTAATTATCTATGGCCCTTTTTTTAAATACTTTTGTCATATTAAGAGGCTGGATCACCCCTTATACAGGAATTGTTTGTTTTAGTGTAATAGCAGAAGAGTCAGGGTCATTACTGAAAATGTTTCATTATAGCAACATTATATTTCATTGTCAAATTTTTGTACCTGATTGTTAATAAATGTTCCCTGGTTGTGATTAATAGGTGATAACGAATTAATATATACAATTCTGTATTAAATTAATAGTTGGATAAATATGCATTGCTAGTTAGAATATTATGCCTGTAATAATGGGTAAGGTAATTAGTTAAGCTTCTATGGTCACATTTTCCAGTAAATCTTCCAAAATTTTAATCAAGAGGAAATAAATAAAAATCCAACATGGCGGGTGAAGTGCGCTCTTAAGTGTATTCTTGGAGAAAAAAAAATCGTGAAAATGTTCAAATATCGCATTTTTAAAACTTGCCTATGCAGTTTCCTTAAGCGGAAAGAAAAAAATACAAAAATACGGACGTAGTTTAATCAGTGGTCTTCCATCGCGTGTAATAAAACCTCTATGGTACAGATCCAATTTGCACAGCACAGCGTCACGATGGAAACACTGCACGCCTTGCGCGTAGGAGCGATGAGGCGCTAGGCGTGCGTGTTAGTGTGGCCCGTATCGCACCCTCGCTTCTTGACCTTGGACGCGCAGCTACGTAGTCGCCTTAATCATATTACATTTTTTTTTTCTGGAATTTCGTTATCTGAGAGAGGTTTCAAAAAACAGTTGTTAGTTTGGTTAAATAATTTATAGTTTTCAAAATATAACACTCACCTTCCGACACAAGACTGTTATAGGCAGGTTGAAAAAAAGTTGAATTACGAGTCTAAGCACGGCATACTGCATTTGTGTTACAAGCTACGAAAGGAACAAAAACAACTTTTCCTCTAAAGTTTATGGTTGGAACTATTTATTAAATGAATGTTAACAGTTTCGCTCGAATGAACAAAATTATATTTACAAGTCTGACTCCTATTTTGAGCAAAATTCAGAGCGCCGATACTAGCTCACCTGTTTATAAGTCGCACTCATACTGGATTAGTATGTTCTGCACACCATACAGACTGCATTCAATGCAGTTTGATAGGACGGGGTAAAGCGAGGATGTGCAGCTTGACGGCCACTAACCGTACATCAATTCGTGGGGATGACACTTCTTGGAGCGGCGCTCTCTCCGGCCGCTGACTGGCTAGTTGGTAACCCTAAGCCCGACCTGCTCGATCATTACACGAGACCTCGGCTCGAGTCGGGCGACCTCGTCCCCGCATGATGGCAATTACCACGTCGTCCTGTCGCAGAATACTTAAGGCGGATCAGTCTCCGCCATCTTGGGTTTTCGTAATTTCCGCCGTCAATTGCATTACCGAGTTTGTATGTCATTTTGGGCCTTCGACAAAGCGCAGGACATTACATTGCACATGTTCTACAACATGCATTCCTAGATTACTTTTCCAGGACCATTTCTGTAAGCGAAAGTAATACCTTCAATCACTAGTCGAACAACAATCAATTCTATAGAGATGTAACAGACTGATTAAACTTAAGGAGCTATTATTTATGTCATGTAATGCGAGAAATCTCATTAAACGTTCTTAAATGGAACTTACGGCCAAAATAGTAGAAAATCCAAGATGGTGGGGACTGATCCCCCCTTAAAGTTCGGCGTCGCCTCGGTGGCGTGAGGTGAAGTGTTGCAAGGTAAGCTGGCGTTTGCTCAGTGCTGTACACACTCGGCGCACGCAGCAAGAACCAGTAACCAGAGTCGAGCCGGCAGGAACTGAATGTATTGCGGCCACTCACAAGAGAGCGTCGGGACACCCATTACTCACGTGATGTGACGTCAACTGTACTACTGCGTTTAAGAGGAGTGTGAAGTGAAACTTTTTTTTTTTATCGTTGTATGCGCGTATTCGCGTATCTTGGTAAATATATGTTCTGTAAACACGACCTTGTGCTAGAAAAGGCAAAAAACTATTATGTATGACTCTATGTTTTTACTTTTAACATATTAAGTACATTCATAGAAGAAAAAAATCGTGAAAAATGGTCAAATATCGCATTTTTGAAGCTTGCCTAAGCAGTTTCCTTAAGCGGCAAGAGAAAAGTACAAATAGACGGACGTAGTTTAATATGTGGGCTTTCACTGCATGTAATAAAATCCCGCTGTTACACATCTGATTTGCACAGTACAAGACCACGACGGAAACACTGCACGCCTTGCGCGTAGGAGCGATGAGGCGCTGGCCGTGCGTGTTAATGTCGCCCGTATCGCTCCCTAGCTTATTGACATTGGACGCGCAGGTCCACACTCCTCTTAACTGGTCGATGTGTAAACTAGTAAACGATCAGGTATAGCACAGAGTAAAACACAGTTTACCTTGCAACACTTCACCACCACACTCCGCTGTAGCCTACTATATTAGATAGTTCAATTTCATGCTGTTTTTAGTTTTTGTGAAGTAAATATAAAAAAAACAAAAAAAAACAGAAATTTAGCTATCTGCCTTACTATGCAGTACGGGCATGAAATCCGAAGTATTAATATAAAATTTTGTCACAAATAGCATAATTTAATCTATATATATATATATATATCCACACACACACACACACACACACATACACAAACACGTACCTGCCTTCCTACGAACAACCAAAACACACGTTTTAAAAATTAAGTACAAAATTATTAAACAACACGTAAAATTTAAATTTTGTATAACCGAAAAGAAATTCTCAATAATTACACCGAAAACTGAAATTATGGCACGAAAAAAAAAAAAATTCTAAATATAGTCAATTCGTGATTTCTTCGCACTTTTTGAATGAAACCTTTGAAAAATCTCCCCGTGTAAAACGTGCTTGGTAGTTTCCTAGATATGACGTGCATCACAAGCGTTTTGCACTTGTTTTATCATAAAAATATCTCATTTTTATTCAATGTAACTTTAACTTATATTTTATTTATAAATTACAATATTTTATTTACAGGTGCCTGCAATATTCGCGTTATTACTTGGCATCAGGCTCAACTTCACAGTACTGTATATGCTCGAGCCAGCGTTGTTTCTGCTTTGGTTGCTGCCTGGATGTGAAGTCACGCTCTTTCTGGCTGAACTGCACGTGATTGGGGCACACAATTGTCATGTGTTCATTTATTGGCGCAGAGTTACCCACAGCGTGTCAAATAGTATGACGCTATCACAAACATTTTGCAAAGGTACACGAGTTTTACGTCAAACATGTCTTCAAATAATAACGCGAATTTCGCAGGTCTCTAGCGATAAGTAGGGATAGGAACATTTTGCGAGTTCATTTCAGGACAAGATAGACGTCAAACACGTGTACACTGAAGTCGAGTTTGCAATTGGATCGCAGTTTATTAGACACGCCCTGGACTATTCTGTTCCAATAGCAGACTTGCAAGGAAACAAGTAGCGAGTGTCATACTGCCAGGTGTGGAGTAACACTGGCTACTCTATGGGGGCAGCAGCCAATGAACAAACATCTGAGGCTCGAGTATACACATGACTGTGGAGTCTAGCCTACAGGTCATTGAACTCGCGAATTTTTCCTATCCCTAGCGATAAGATTTACGCAAAGATTAGAATGCAATGTTCTATGGAATACGTGCAGTTTTCATTTGGTTATCGGCCACGTGTCTTTGTCTGGAGAGAGTTCCTCACCTGACTGGACCAATCAGAATTAGGTAACCCCGACACTGAGTGTACGTGATTCGCGGGCGCAATGAGTGACAGTTGAATATCATCCAATCACGAAAGTGGATCTGAACTCTAGTGTTTTGGAGTACACGCAGTCCTGAAATCTTTTCGAGGAAAATAAGTGCCCCGTCTGACCAGTGACCTCGAACCAAGATTGAAGAGCTGTGAAGTGAAGAGATTTGGACGGCTCTTAACAACGAGGTCTTGAGAGCAGATGAAGGTGATTGAAGTGACTGTGGAGCAGCGCCCGAATGAAGAGGCGGGGGAATCGGGAGACCCCGAGAAAACCCGCCCACCAACGGCATCGTCCGGCACGATTCCCACTTGCGGAAATCCGGTGACCCGGCCGGGGATTGAACCCGGTTCGCCTTGATGGGAGGCGAACGTCCAGCCAGTATGGCGGCAGAAATGACGACGCGAACCGACAGCCGCTCCAAGGGGAGTCGTCGCCTGCTGTCTCATTCCAGCGGCGACGAAACCGACATACTAGCTCGCTCTCTTGGCGTCCTTGGCCCGCTTTGTGTGCGTAAGTGAATCTGTGAACTATTCACGGCGGCCGACATCGCTTCACGGAGTGGTTGTGGGGTCTTCCTAGTCAAACATTGTAAAGCTCCTGCCATGCGTCTGTCCAACCAATTAGACCGTTCTGTCAGTTCACGCAGACTACCGAGCCTTCCGTGCTACAACAATGACGTTGCCCGATGGATTCACTCGGAAAAACAGGTCGCCATTTTTATTCATATTTCTATGTTACAATCTGCTGTCTGTTTTGACATTTCTTCAGCGTATATTATGGTCAGGGATAGGAAAATTTCGCGAGTTCAGTGACCTGTCTACACTCCTCAGTACCCTGCATACCGGAGCCTCAGTTATGTGTTCATTGGTTGTTGCCCCACACCTGGCAGTTATGGGATTAGCAAGGTGATTCCTTGCTATTGGCTCAGAGGCGTGCAGGGCGGGTCTAATAAGCTATGATCCAATTGCGAAGGTGACTTCACGATGATATGTGTTAGACGTCTATCTTGTCCCGAAATGAATTCGCGAAATTTTCCTATCCCTAATTATGGTGATTGTTAGAGCTATTGATATTTCGCAAAAAAAAAAAATATGAGTGCACGGTAGACTCCAATACCATAAGCACCCAACAGCAGTTTGTCATTGCCATTGGTTGCTGTTTGCTTGAGAAGGCTTATTTTTTATTTGACCGGCTTCTCAGTATTCTGTAACATCTGCACGGCTCGTATGTGATTCGTGTGCCGCAGTTAACACGTGTCGAAAAGTGATTCAGCCAATCAAGATATGTAAATGACGGTACAGTGTCTTGAAATATAACTTGTCCTGAAATCTTTCCGCCAAATTTCACTACATCTAGTGATTGTTAGAGAGATGCAAAATTCGCGTTATTATTTGTCATCAGGCTCAACTTCACAGTACTGTATTATTCTCGAGTTTGCGTCATTTCTCCATTGGCTGCTGCATAGATGTGAAGTAACCCGCTTCCTGACTGGACTGCTCATGATTGGACTGCACAATTGTGAAGTGTTCATTTATTGGCGCAGAGTTACACAGGACTTGTCAAATAAAGTATGGGCCAATAACAAATGTACGGTAAAGGTACATGTGTTTATAAAGTTTAACGTGCGCCTAAATAATAACGCGAATTTTGCATGTCTCTGCCGCACTACTTCTCTTAGCAAACAGTCCAGCTTTTCATATCGAAACAGCAAAACCTTTCCGCAGGCTTTCTCTTTTCTGTACATAAAAAAAATTTTCTCATTGGGTTGATGACGTCAGATGCTGATGGTGTAGTCCATCCTGTCTGACCTCGAGAGTTAAAGTTTAGCCAGCTCCAGTCGGGCAGCAGCTCAGCTCACGTCATGTCTCCACCATCAGCATCTGATGTCACAGGTCACGTGAACCAATCAGCTCTGACAGATCAGACGGATGCATCTGCTTAGTTGTGGCAGGACCTTGAGTGTACGCGTTTCTCAGGAAATAAATGTGCTGGGAATACGACTTTTCTCCAGGAAAGATAAACAAAAAAAAAAAAAAAAACACCCGCCAATTTCTCCCCTTTTATCCTATTAAAAATGTTTTAAAATAAATGCAAAAAAAAAAAGAGAAAATGATTGGGGGTTTCCTGCGCAGTTTCGCTGAGGCAAAGTCGGGAATTGTAAAGTGGCAACTCATTACGAGTTGTGATCACGCCTTAGGTGAGCAGCCTGCCTAATCACACCTACAAACGTTAATCCAGGACACGAGCCGTGTTTGCCGAAGTACCTTGCGAAAGGCAAAGCAGAAACAGCCTCCGCCGTACAGTAGATGGGGCCGCAGACGTACACAAAGTACCCGATATAGGACGGCGTCTTTTTGTAGTGGGGCCATTGGAAAGCGAAGACCACTGAAGATGGGTATGTCCGGGCGTCGACTTCCACCATATTAAATCAGCCTCCGGAATCATGAACAAGGTGGGGAGACTCTAATTAGACTATACTCAGAATGTGGCTGGTTAAAAATTTATTTAATATAATTTAACTTTTCAATATATTTGTTATAGCTCCCCCGTTTATGTTCAATCACATTTACATTGAAATAATATCGTACAACCTTAGTGTTAAATACACACCTTTTGTATGTTCTTTACGTAACTCTTTATCAATAACTCGTTACGCTCCTATAGTACTGTTAAGGTATGATGAACCATAAAGCATATCATAGCAATCTGTTGTTTAATACACTGGCATACACCGCATATAATAACATATTGCTAGGGACCTGCAAAATTCACGTTATTCTTTGGCATCTGGCTCGACTTCACAGCACTGTGTATACTCGAGCAAGCATCGTTTCATCAGCTGATGCTTAGATGTGAGGTAACGCCTTTTATAACTAAACTGTACGTGATTGGGGCACACAATTGTGATGTGTTCATTTATTGGTGCAGAGTTCCCAGGGCATGTCAAATAAAGTATGGTCCAACGACAATATTGCAAAGGTACGTGTGTTTTAAGTTAAACGTGTCAACGCGAATTTTGCAGGTCTCTATATACCTATTCCTGTTACAGATATAATTCGCGTGCAATTCAGCTTTCCGTGAATGCATATCGCGGTATTGAGAGGGCCAGTTACAATGCTCCCTCATAACAAGCAAAATGGCGTCGATTGCAAGCAAGACGTCGGGACGCCTATCAGCGCCGGAACGACGGGCCAGCCAATAGGGAACTTTTTCAAGCACGCAGTAGCCAATGAGACACGAAATCCGTCCCCAGAATATTCGCGCGAGCCAACCATAAAATGGGTGCGGCCACATCAAACGATCCACCGCCACACCATTTCTTCTCAGTGTGAGTTTAAACTTGTATAGGCTGTTCACGGTAAAGTGAGCACTTTTTAAGGCCCTCCCAATAGGCTTTAACCACAAATAAATATATCTAATTGCAGCATCGGGCATTAAAGTTTGAGGATGGTGAAATATATACACTGTGTTTATTCGTCACAAAGAAATGTTTATACTAAAAAGCAGATGGAAATAGGATGAAAGGAAAAATTTACAAGGATCTTAAAAAGTGCTCACTTTACCGCGAACAGCCTATAGCTGGCCAGTGAAGCCGTTTTTCTGGCGTGAGCGCATTGGGTTCGCCGCGGTATGAACTGCTGTTTCACTTCTGTATTTTCCAGTGAGCACCTCTTTGAAATCAACCTTAGAAAAAAGTCACTGATCCCGTCTGCATATACTTGAACGGGCGCACTGAGTGACATGCGCCCGGTAAAGTTGGTAATGGTGGATTGAAAGTAGTTCCATATATCTTAACATCAAATAATTAGTGTTAGGTAACTATTTAAGAATAATTTAACCCATTCAGATCTAGTGTACACAGTTATATACATTAAGCACGTGTTGGGTAATTTTGGTATGTGCTGCACACTGCTAAGCTCAATGACCAATGATGTTAATTGTTGATAAATGATTCACAAACCCTCTTACTAGTCTAGGTCTCAATTGAATTATATAACTGTGGCCGAACGTATAGCCTACAGCTCACTGGATGTGACAACGAAACAACTATTGTGTCGGCTTAAGTACGGCACGAATCATATTTTTTTTTATTTGCATCACCTGAAACCGTAAATTAAAATAGGTATGAACGGGTTATATGACTTTTTTCGCTTTCTGTTTTTTTTTTTTTTTTTAATGCACCGAAGTGTAAAAATTAACAGATTTGTAAAATATTTACTTTTCTAGTAACTCTACAGTTTCACTTCACCGACGCATGAATAAAGTGACGAGGCCCTCGGCAATGATAATCTTACATAAGGCGGAAGAATACGTAACGTGCACACGAGTAGATCTTAAGCAGAGCTTTCAAAAGTGCTCAGTTTACCGTGAACAGTCTATGCTCTGTGTACATCCTCCGCTCCTGCTCGACACCTTCCAGCGGCCATCTCTGCGTCCTCGCTGGAGGGGCACCGCCCCGAGACACGCACTTGTGTGCGTGCGCCTGCGAACTATCAACGCTTCTTACGTGTCATTCTAACGCATTAGCTCGCGGGAAATGACGAAATGCCCCGACCAGCCACTCCCCCACCCCTCCCCCCTCCTACCTGGAACATTTTCAACAGTGGCGTAACACAAGATTTCGACTTGGCGACGCTGAAATGCTGAATGGCTCAAGTGCACGCACAAAATAAGAAAACAAGAGTCCACACACACACACACACACACACACACACACACACACACACACACACACACACACACACACACACACACTACGTAAAAAAAAATTAATTAAAACTTTACAGTTAAACTCCCACTACGGCGAACCGGGTTCGATTCCCGGCGGGGCCTCCCTCGGATTTTTGCATGTGGAATCGTTCCGGACGATGCCGCTGATCAGCGGGTTTACTCAGGGATCTCCGTTTCCCCTGCCCTTGCATTCCAACGCTGCTCCATGCTCACATCGGCTCTCAAGCCCTCGGTGTTAAGAGTCGCCCAGATCTCTTCACTCGCTTTAAGGTTAAAAAGGTTACTGCTTAAGAATTCTTACATACTTAGATTTGCAGCTATAACAAAGCGGATATATGCATTTGTATGATGCATTAGCGAGTTGTTTAAACGTTACTATTGCAAATGTATTTCGAACGGTACGATAATCAGGTATATTATGTTCACGGTAAAATGAGCACTTTTGAAAGCCCTACCTAAAATCTACTTCTATACACGTTGTATATTCATCCGCCTTATATAAAATTAACATTGCTATGGGCCTCGTCACTTTACTCTTGCGTGGGTCAATTGACACTGAAATTGTTAAGAAAGTAATTAGTTTTACAAATATGCTTATTTTTACACTGCGATGCATTAAAAAAACAAAGTGGAAGAAATAATTTTAACTTATCACAAATGATTACCTAACATTTTTTATTCGACGTTAAAATATGGAACCACTTTCCATCCATCGCTACCAACTTTACTCGGCGAATGTCACTCAGTGCGCCCATTAAAATATATGCATACAGCGGCAGTGACATTTTTTTCTAAGGTTCATTTCTAAAGTGCTCACTTTATCGTGAACAGCCTTTACCCAAAATTCTCACGACATGCAAAAGCCACAAAGGTGCCGCCACACGGCTTCCTCCTACCGAAAGCGAAGTGAAGAGATCTGGTCAGCCCATAACTGAAAGGATGGGGAAGGTTGGTTGGCCCTTCATAGTTATGTTACTGTGTGCTGGCGTCCTGCGCATATAAACAGTGCGAAGAAAGGCTACTCTGCCAAGGCTGTCTCCTAACCCCGCTCTCTGCCACATCACGCAGATACCCGCTACTGAATGCCAGTCAACAAGGGCGACTGGCTTAGAATCAGGTAAAGTACGAAGAAGAGTCATAGTTCTTATACAAAATACTGTTACACAGAGTCCGCACTAATTCGGTGCGTTGTCCTCTGGTGTAATTTTACAGCTTGGCTTACACGAGACGGAGGAATATCCTGGAAGTAGAACTTGAGCAGGTCTTCAGAAAAGGCTGAAGTAACAGTGAACGGATTATAGGTTAAATACTGTTACACAGAGTCCGCACTAATTCAGTGCGTTGTCCTCTGGTGTAACTTTACAGACTTAATTAAGCTTGGCTTACACGAGACGGAGGAATATCCTGGAAGTAGAAGTTGAGCAGGTCTTCAGAAAAGGCTGAAGTAACAGTGAACGGATTATAGGTTAAATCTTACATTACAGTTCAAGAAATTAACAAGATTTTTTTTTTAAAGTTGGCAATTTTCCACAGTTCATTTCGCGACAGTCATAACGTAGCGCAGTAGCGTGGTTTAGCAATCAGTTATACGCAGGGAATATCATTGGGCACTGAGTTTCGCAGAGTACAGTACCGGTCAAATACAAGTTTCCTGCGCAACATGTTGACAACTGTCTACAACGAGCATGGAAATGTTAAACCCTCGATTTTCTTTCCAAGCAGTTGGACTACAAGACATGCGCTGGAGAGTCGTCCTTTTTAAAATTTCATTTGTAAGAGTTGCCCTGTACGAACGCACGCGAATGTAGCCCCGACACAAGACCGGCGGCGCGGAAGCGCTTGTAGCATGAGGCGGACGATATTAAAGCCCCGAGCACATCTGCTCCAACAAAAGTACTTCCTTCGCCGATTTCATCGCCTTCGCCTCGCCACTTCGAACTTGCCCACTTTGTTCACGGCCACTTGTTGTGATCGACAATCGATTCCCTCCCAGGCGCTTAAACGGCAAATGGCGCCCAACATCTTTTCAACTACGATGTTCACAACATGCAGCGAGAACTGATGCTAACAGCTCTCGGGCGTGACCAATCGTGTGACACTTACAAGGGCTTACTTGCATCCAAGTAGCGTTTCCAACAGTGGCTACAGAGAGTGATGTAAGAATTAGTGTAGGCATCCGCCCTCCCCTCCTCCCCGGCGCTAGATTTGCGGTGAACAGTATTAATACAGTTTTTTTAATGCGGTAAAAGCTGCCACGTTTGGTGGTGATTAAAACGGAAACCTTTTAAAAACAGATTTATGACTGCAGTTTTAATTTTTCTGGGAATAATGACTACAGAGCGAATGTTGTTCCTGATATGCGACAGTTATTGTACAGTAGATGGCAAAATTCGCTTCCCACAGCGCACTGAATAGTTTCCACGCGGAATTTTTGATCTACAATATAAATGTTTAACTACACCGCCAAAATTGCTACAATATAGGCCTATATTTAGATATATCTTCCAAAAATACTAAAAATAAACTAGGGTTCGTAAAATGACATCGAAAGCTTACAGAAAATTACTATTGTATTAGACGGCCATTCGCGTGTTTGCGTGGTCATTCATAGTAATCAAATACGGTACCTTAATTCGATTATCACTTACAAACAGTAGTTTTTATTACGTTATGCTCGAATGTATCATTGACTGTAATCATCTGCCATTGTAACGCTAATAATGCTAACACTTCATTCGTTATTTCGACGAAACCTCTGACACGATGTATTGACGGATCCCGAGCCGTTTCTTTAATACAAGCTAAAAAAATATTTTCATGTATACAACTAAACGGACTGTTACAATCTCAAATTTAGTTTAGAACAAAATTTGCAAAGCCAGCTTGTTACACAGTTACAGAGTAACTACAACATTTTTATGGAATGTAAAATATATTAGCTTCTCTCACGGACACTTGCCGACAAGTTCAAAGACCCCTGGGGGTCCGCGGACCACAGTTTGAAGTATTCTGGAATATTAGTAGGCACGGGAACCGTCATTAGGGAAACCTGTTTTTTCGAGAAAATATTCAGTGCAAGTTGTATTCCATAACGCTTTAGTACAGAACCACTTTCATGGCTGGAGCCTTAGAATCGTTACGCGTCTTATCTGCCCGCGAATCAAGGAAGGTCAGCAATCGGAGAAGATATGCTATTTTATAACAATACGATTGATAGAATATAATTTTAGAGGACACGGTAAGGATTTTTTAGCATTAATAAATACCAAACTGATGTAATTAAATAGGTTTTTATTTTTCTGTTTTTTTTTTGTTCTGCAAGCTGGTATCTTTATCCCAGATTCTCAGCAATCCAAAAAGTTAAGTTTCAAAAACAATTTTGTTTGTTTTGACAGTTAACTGTAAATTTGAATAAAAGAGCCAAATATTTAGGCAAAGTATGCATTATTATAGGAAATAATTGAAAGTTCTTAACCAGATAAACAGCCCAAACCTAGATACCAGTCAATACAAACAAAATTGGCTTAGGAACTTACCTTTCTGGATTGCTAGAGAAGGTGAAGTATTTCACATGTGTGTTTGGATTTGAATTTTCACAGTGAGGAACCCAACATCTTGTTACACATTTCTTTTTCATTTTCCCTATTTCAAAATTGGAATTCAATTTAATTCACGTACGAAGCTTGTAAACAACTCGGTCAAGAACGCCAACTTTATGGAATAACTACAACATAGACAATTGAAAACATTTATTAAAGTGCTTGCTTAATGCTTAATGTGTGTACGATTAAAGTTGTTTTGATCTTAAACTTAAATAAAGGATAACTCTGCTTGAACGACAATCCGATGAATAAATTATTTTACAATAGAATGACTTCTCGATGTTGGTACAAACGGAATTGTTAGTTCTTGGTAAGAGCAGCGAAAGCCCTATATATATAGGAATAGGAAAAATTCGAGAGATCCAACGACCTGTAGGCTAGACACCACAGTCATGTGTATACTCGAGCCTCAGATGTTTGTTCATTGACTGCTGCCCCATAGAGTAGCCAGTGTTACTCCACACCTGGCAGTATGACACTCGCTACTTGTTTCCTTGCAAATCTGCTATTTGATCAGAGTCGTCCAGGGCGTGTCTACTGAACTGCGATCCAATTGCAAAGTCAACTTCAGTGTACACGTGTTTGACGTCTATCTTGTCCTGAAATGAACTCGCGAAATGTTCCTATCTCTAGATATATAGTGACTGGCCCCTGATGCGAACTGACCAGTGGACCGAGTATAATTAGCTGGCGCTGGCCGCGGCCAGTCGCGGGATGCCAAGACAAAGAAGCGAGTCGCGGCCTCAAGGACTCGGCCGGTGGGAAGCACGGTGGTTAATTGGGCGCTCAGCCAATGGGGTGGCTGTTTCAGAGAAGAAACACGCCGGGTCGCCCACCCCACGTTGGAGTCGAGACAGATACGTCCGGTTACTAAACGGACAGTCTCTGTTATAATTCTTGCCGGTCCCTTTAGAGAAAATTGGTACAACGCACATCGTGACAAGCCAATACAGGACCACCTTGTTACAGACTCGGTCACTGGACAATGTAAAACCATCTTCTTATGCAAATGTATTTTGTTTCACTTTCATTTATTACCCTGTCAGATGTTTTCCATCACTCCTTTCAAGTGAATAGTACTTTAAACGCACTTAACCAACGTATACATTAATTTCTCATTTCAGGTGTTGCATAAGAGGAAAATTTAGGCGTGAAATGTACTGTTACAAAGACGCACGAGGGACGTATCTGAGTTCGTGAAGGATGGAGGTTTTAGAGCAAAAATAAATTAATTTAATTTATAACTTATTTACACAGCTGTTATTTACAGTATTAAATTATCTGTCTCCACGATTACTATTTTTATTTAACAGTGAGCGCATTATTTAATGTCTATCTCAACTCTAATTAACGCCATTCTTAATTGCCTCTGTTTCGTTAGTCAATTAACTTATACTCATTATTAACACGAGTTCATTCTATCTGTTGCCACCATTTGTAATGTCTTTCACTCACGCTTCCAGTCCGATAGTCCAGTCTGCCAGCTGCACTCTTCACTGCTTGATACTCGCAGTCGCAGATTTCCCTTTCGCTAGTCACTTCTCTCGCTGCTCGTCTTCTATCGCTCGGAACTCAGCCACTCATTCACTCATCAACTGCTACAACTCGTAGGCCTGTCACACTTTTATACCGTTCGCCCTGTCCATCTGGAAGGTTCAACGCACCCCAAGTCACTCTGAGAGAACGTGATCAGTTAGCCAGAGCATTCTTCAGATAAACGCAGAAGTCAATACACACCAGGATCAGCAGCGCACGCCGCGAAAAGAATTATAGTGTCGGCTAACTTTCTGTATCAGATACACTGCCACCGGCCTATCGCTCGCTCGTTCTTTCGAAACAATCCTACGAATTACTGCCACCGCTATCATATAACTGCTGTCCTTCACTTCCACTAGCTCGCGCGGGATGAGAAGCAGCGAGCGCGTAACAGTACATACGTACTTTTTATAACGGCTGACACTTTGGAACATACGGAAAGGGTTTCAGAAAATTCGTGGCATAAGTAGCAACCAATTATAAAATAATTAAGTCTTATAAAATGTTTTATAGTAGGTAACAACATTGATGTGGTAACTACTGGCAACTGCAAGAAATGCAAACGTGTAATTTTCTTGCGTATTAGGTTGTTTAAACTCGACAATTAAACAAAAATACAGATGACATCTGCTATTGTGCTTACCCAATCTTGCGTCTGCTGTTTAATAGTTTATTGGTGCAGGGTTCCATTTTACAAGTGCTGCACGTTCACAAAATATATGAACACATTCGTGCTGAACGACGGTAACAACTAACAATGACGTAAACATTTCATTTCATAGAAATAAACATTTTAAATTACATTAAATTAATTACAGTATGTATACAGTCTCAGGTTCAGCAATTCTCGTCTACCTTCTTTGTACCACAATACGACATACTGGAACACATGTTTTCTCCTCACTGGAATACATAGCTCTAACTAAACTCTAGAGTAGATCACGCTTCTGTCGCCTCGAGGTAAGGGTGGAAGTGTGCTAAGCTGCTTTCATTACTACGGTTTAAATGTATGTGTGTAAAAAAAATAACGTACCTAAGAAGTTCCTTCCACCACACAGTCTAGGGAATTGGGGGCCGCGGTGGCTGAGCAGTTATACTGTTCGCCTGACGTCATGCGAACCTGGTTCAATACCCGGCCGGGCCACTCCCGGATTTTCCGCTTCTCCGCTCCTTCATTCCGGCGCAGCTCAATGCTCATCTCAATCACCCACGTCGGCTCTCAAGACCTCTCTGTCGAGAGCCGCCCAAATCTCTCAACTCAACTTTCAACTCTAGAAAATTGCACCGCTGTCATTATTTGAAATCAGCAGTCAATCAAAACTGCGATGCACTTAACAGAGGCGATACCCTTTTGATAACCTCAGTTGTAACAATGCGGTTACAAATCAATCAATCTGAGCGCGCTAAAGACGGCATTCAACCACAGCTATACCGGATGCTTTCTTTCCAACAACACTGTTGAAAGTGGTTACCAACTGCGAGATATTAAAATATTTTCACTTCGCACTGCGCGTCCAACGCAATTTAGTTCTCCCGCATGCATTTCATTGTACGAACACCACTTGGTCCTTCTTGCAGAAGTTTTGATTCCATATACTATCAACTCTCGCATTCCTGCGACAGTCGTCATTATTGTGTACAATCGGTTTTTTTTTTCTTTTTTAACTACTGAAATCAGATTATGTTGAAAACATGCATTTATTTTCCACACGGACATTCTTGTTGTTTAGCAGTCGATTTGTAAATCGTCGTATTAAATGTGGGATGTAATACACAGCGCCCAGACAGACATCAGGTCAATCGCAAAAATAGATACGAGTATAACCAGGAATTCCTATCGAGAACGCGGTACGAGTCATGATAAGTGCACCGGTGATTACCAGCCACCTGAAAATTATCTCGCATGACAAATTCTCAAACGCAGTGTAAAATAATAAACAAAACTAACTTTCGCTGTGAACCCGACCCCCCCACCCCCCCACCCACCGGATGCGAGCTTGTAGTTCCAACAAAACACGTTATCTCGTCGACTATTGTCTATTCGTGGTTTCTTAAAACTTTTTGAATCAAACCTCTGACGAAAAATCGCCCAATATACAACGTTTTTGGTTGTTTCCTAAACATGTTATGAATCACAAGCGTTTTACATTTGTGTTGACATAAAATGTGCCTTGTTTATTACTTACATTTTATTAATAAATTACAATTTACATTAACAATTAATATAATAAAAACGGTGGAAAAGAAATAAGCGTTGCTAATGCCAGTAAATAACACTTGTCATAGAAAGTATTATTACACTGAGTGCAGACGAATGCAGTGCGACGTCCCTATGGTGTGATTTCCTCCGGGATTATGATGATGTCTTCACCTGTCACGTAATACCTGGCAAGTGACACGTTCACGTAGGCCGGCTACGCCTTAACTAAAGTGTTTCAAGGAGACCTATTACGATTATTTCACGTAACGTTCACGCGCGATGGAAAACCTTGTCAATGTCTAGCGTTCGTGTGATAATGATACGTAAATCTGCACCAAGTAACCTCGCTGGCCAATCACAATGGGGAAGATGTTGTGTTACCTTTGCTTTTCATGGGTTTGTTTTGGTTTCATATTCACGATGGCGACTGCTCGCGTTTTTAATTACAATATAATGCATGCAATAATTTTCCCACGAACATGAGGACGGAGTAGTAGTAAAAGTTGGCCAGGGAATTATTTTTGCTTTCTAATTAGTCAGTATTTCGGGACTACATTAACTATGTTTCTCAGGAGCACAGAGTTGCTTCCATGAAATACCGAATGTTTACTGTTATGTTTGCAATTTTTACTACGCTTACTTCACAAAGCACAATAATTGAATTTACTCAGCAGATCAGCATTTATTGCATACGCTTTGTTCCCATATACATGAAAAACACGCCAGTATCTCCCAGAGACGTTTCGTTCTGGGGCTATGGCGATTTCCTAGTTGTTTTCATAGTTTGTGTAGATCATAAACACCATATTTTTGCAACTTGTATACGAGCAAAATCAATGTTAAAACACAAATACACTTGTACAGAGGCTGCGACGGATGCAAAGTAGTTCCATATCTTAACGCCGGATAAAAAGTGCTGGGTAAGATATTTTCTTTTCCAATAATTCCACAGTTTCTCCTGGCCGACGCGTGAATAAAGTGATGAGGCCTCTGGCAGTGTCGATTTTACACAAGGCGGAAAAATTACGCAACGTACATACATGTAGATCTTAAGTAGGGCTTTCAAAAGTGCTCATTTTACCGTGAATGGGCCCATAACGAGCTCTCACAGTATTCACTCTGAAAAGCAGCATTTACTACCGACATTTTTATTCAGTATACAAAGCAACATAATATATCACCCAAAAATACCACGTTTTACGTACACGTGATAGCGTGATACGTATTACGTGTAACATGAAGTCATCGTAATCCCGGCCTTAAGGTTTGTTTGCATGAGGCGGAGGAATATCCTGGTAGTAGAACTTAAGATGAATGGCACATGAAAGCAATATACTTACCCGACTTTCGATATGCGTCGTTTTCCAAAGGCTTTGTCGGTATTTTTGGCTCGATATGAAGGAAATAATAATTTCCAACGCCTTTTTTTCGTTGTCAGATAGTCACTGCCGTCATTATTCTCGGAGCGCTGATGGAAGAAAAAAAAAAACAATGTTTTATCATCTTCAATCAGTGATCCGATAATAACGAACACAGTGACTTTGTGACAATATAAGATGCTCAAAATTGATATTTACGTCTTGTCCAGCCAACATTTTTGAAAAATCCTCTGTAAAACACGTTATGACAAAAATTATATAAATATTCTGTGTGTCGCCTGGCGCGAGACAGGTAACAGATACATGTGGGAAGATGGCCAGCCGATCTCTTTCTTACATCATCGTCGCTGCCAGTCTCCACTGCATGCTGTCTGTATGCGATCTAAGCAACAGTACGTGTGTGTATGTATGTATGTATGTGCATATATATATATATATATATATATATATATATATATATATATATATATATATATATATATATATATATATATATATATACACACACACACACACATATATATACACATATATATATACACACATATATATATATATATATATATATATATATATAGTCAGGTTAATTCACTTCACCTCCCCAAGGTGTTCATTTATTCATTCAACAAACACGTTCATGGGAAATGAAAAAATTCACCACAAATAATTGAAATTTTACTGTCGGATAAGACGTTCTGCAAAACTCCGTAAGGGACTATTAAAAAGGTAGATTCAAAATCGACTTTCACGAAAAGTAATTCCATTTGCAGGCCTTTTCCGACGCCCGAATAAAACTATATTGTATCGAACTGGCGTAAAAGCCCAGGCGAAAGGCAACATCGAGCGGAAGGCTTTTTGGCAAATCAGCAAGGGAGGCTGTAACTGCATTGTCCTCCCTGAGAAGCACTTGCAACACGGGGTGGTTTTTTCAGGTTGGCCAAGGGGGTGTGAAAGGGAGGGGGCGAGTAAGCATCCCCCCCCCCCTTCGCCACTAATTCCGCGCAGGCAGGGAACAGAGTAAAGGGGCGGCAAGAGGAACTCAGCGGGAGACAGCAGCCCGTGGCCTTGGACTAAAGGAAATACGAAGCCGACTTCGCGATCCCCCGTGGGTAGAGATGGCCGATAAAATCGCACTCTGCTACTTTATCACAGATATTTCATTGTAACAGATATGACCGTGACAAAGTTATTGAGATATCTGTGACTCAGATTTCGCATAACATAGGCCATGTCCGAACTCGGGTATATACTTGCGTACTTGCAGCCTTGCATACATCACTTACCCTTGGCACCAAACTTGATGAATTCGGAAAGGATGTCTTGTTGGCTTCGGAGCCAGTTATTAGCCAGTTAACAACTTTAAATGTTCATGTATTCCGACTAAGAATTTTATAATTGTCGAAGGTTTTAGGGGCTGAATTAAGTATTAAATAATATTTAAATTCGATTTACATTAACATATGTCTTGCATCATTGTGCAGTTTGGATTGTTTTTTTGTCTTAGCTTCTGTAGGTTAGGAACGTAGGTGTAATACAAATTTATTGCTCAGAACTTTTTTTAAGACGGAACTTGCGCTAATTATTTACTCAGTTCAAAATTCTATGTCTACGAAGTAGTAATGTTGCCCTATTAAACTTTAAATAAAATAATTATGTCTGAAATCAAATGTAACTTACAAATTGCTTCTCAAAATGGCGGTACATATTCCGCAAGTATGCGAGATGTATACAACTTCGTTTACTTGTATACTTCACTTGCTGTTCGGACAGCACTTAAGACGTCACTACCGGGGACAGGTACGCACAAGTATGTACTTCAGGCGAATTCGGACACAGACATAGGCTTAAGATGGGGTAGGCCTCTTATTCGTCTTCTGCGCATGTACCCAACATTGACCTACCCTAATCCAATATAACTGTCAAAGTCACATGGTCAACAGTGATGAACGTGTTTGTTTATATTTTAATTTTTATATGACAAGTACTATTATATTTTACCAATTTAAATGTAATCAAAATGCACTACAAATTAATTAGAGGAAGTATAAAAACATCTCAAAAGCACGTGTTGACTGAACAGTATTCTAAACTCAAACCCAATCAACGCCATTTTCACTAGACGTGTTGGCAGAAAGCGGTTCAATGTTGGGACATGGAGAATGGTTGTGCGCAGCCAGCGAGCTCGGTCTACCTCATCTGTAGTTTATGTCACATAGTGACAGGCTGACAGGTTGTGAAACGTACTGTGACAAGCGAAGCAGCTTGTTTTGTCACAGTTTATTTCAGCTAACTGTGATATACCGCAGTGTCACACCTAGCCTTGAATGTTTACCAAGAGATGGCGGCTGAGTACTTAAAAACAGTGGATGTTAATAAATAATATGTTTTATAAATTTTAATTTTTTTTTAAATAAAAATTAATTAATCGAAGATTCCCGCCAGGTACTTGTTATGTTCCTTTTCAATTTATGATCCGACATCTTGTAGACTATTAACGTTGTTTTATAGTGACGGAAAAAATACCACGGTATTACGGTAAATGGCGGATCTAACAAAATAACCTTTATTACAAATTCCACCTAAATACAGTTGTTTTCAATCTCTCTCTCTCTCTCTCTCTCTCTCTCTCTCTCTCTCTCTCTCTCTCTCTCTCTCTCACACACACACACATATATATATATATATATATAATATATATATATATATATATATATATATATATATATATATATATATATATATAGTGACAAAATCGTAGATATAAGCCACAGATATTTAAGTGTTCAGTAACAGTTGTCACAGATTCTTGAAAATATCGGCTAAGCTCATCCCAACCCACGGATGTCTTGAGGTGAAAAGACACTGTTCTCTCGACCCACTCTCTCTTTCTCACACACACGAACTCACTCTATGTCTATCTTCTCTCTGTAGGGCGGTGGGGTGTCTGTCGCCACTTGTGCGCGCCGTCTGACGTGAAACACGCGAGGTTGAAGAGCCGCGGAAGACGCCCCTGCGGGCAACTTACACTCTCCACTCGCTGCCTGACGTCGGAGCTGCGGGCGACGCAGAGTCCAGGTGCCCTGACGTCACTAACTGCGTTCCCAGTCTTCCTTCTCGAGGGGAAGCCGCCCTCGTCTGATGCAGCGGCGTCCAAACCTGCAGTCCGCCGTTTCATATCACGCGGCCCGAGGGCTCATCTGTGCCATACTAACACCATTCCCATATCGCGAGAAATATCAAGTCCTTTCGATATTTACGGAATTTTCTATACTTAAATTAAAAGTGATATGGATAATTACAGTGCATTAAAAAAAAAACTGGGCCATACGTATTTGCATATATGCATTTAAGGCTATCGTGATATTACCGCTTGTGGCGTCCACGAAAAGGGTTACGATTATTTTCAAGATAAAAAACCGGTTGCGACACCACTGGCCTAAAGCCTGGTTAGTATAGGCTGTTCACAGAAAAGTGAGCATTTTTAAGGCCCTCCCTAAAGGCATTAACCCATAATAAATATATTTTATGGCAGTCTCAGACGTTAACTGTTGAGAGTGATGAAATATATACACTGTGTTTATTACAACTGCAATGTTCACATTAAAAAGTGGCGCGGAAAGGTGGAAATTAATTGAAAGGAAAGATATAACAGGTTCTTAAAAAGTACTCACTTTAACGTGAATAGCCTATACACAAGAACATCTTCGTTGAATATTTCGTGCACTCTGGCGTATACAGCCCGTTTGCGGTCAATTGAGAACTTTCGGAAGCCCTGATAAGGATATACTTTCCTGTCCATTTCGTATTCTTTCGCCATGCGTAAAATTAATTTTTCCGAGGAATTGATTACTTTATTCATGCGCCGATCAAGTGTAAATAAAATGGTTAGCAAAGTAAGTGTTACTAACATGATCATACTTGCTCTCTCGTGCATAAAGTAAACATAAAATTAATAAAATAAATTTAGTGTCGACAAATTTAAACGTCACACTTTAAACACAAGGAAACGGAAATACTTTTTCTACATCGCTGCCAACCTTACTGGGGGTATATCATGCCAGTGAATGTGTCCGTTAAAATATTATGAGTCTTGGGGGTTACAATACGTTTTTTTTTCTTTCAAAGGTTGATTCCAAAAGTATAGAATTAGTAAAAAAACCCCTACAATTCCACGTCATGATATGCCGCCAGTGTATATTCCACTGTCAAGTCCTGCTCGACGTGTCGGATGAGAACACGTCAAATCACACACGTCCAACTAACGTATACTTGCATGCCGTACACTTTGGTAAAGGCCGTTCACGATAAAGCTCTTTTGAAATCAACCTTAGAAAAAAGTCACTATCCCTACCGGTATATATTTTAACGGGCGAACTTAGTGACAAGCGCCCAGTAAAGTTGGTAACAATGAATGGAAAGTAGTTCCTGTTGGTAACGATGAATGGAAAGTAGTTCCTATCTTAACACCGAATAAAAAGTGTCAGGTAACAATTTGCGATAACTTTATTTCTTTCACTTTTGTTTTTTTTTTTTATGCATCGAAGTGTAAAAATGATCAGATTTGCAAAACATTCTATTTTGTTATAATTTCACAGTTGCTCTTGACCGACCGACAGATGAATAAGACGACGAGGCCCATGGCAATGTTAATAAGTGCATACAAGTAGATCTTAAGTAGGGCTTTCAAAAGTGCTCATTTTACCGTGTACAACCTATATTACTGAATAACACGAAATTATACGTAGTTATAAGCTGTACACGGATAACTGAGCACTTTTAAAACCAACCTTCGAAAAAGTCACTGCTCCTATAGGCTGTTAAAGGTAAAGTGAGCACTTCTGAATGCCTTCTCGTATGGAATAGTAGTAAATTAGACGTTAACTTCCGAGTGCGGTGGAATATACACACTGTTCATTACTTACAAGACAAAATTTATTTATAAAGGTAATGATAAAAAAAATGGTTGAAGGGCGAACGTAAGTAGGGCCTTAAAGTGAAAGTGCTCATTTAACCGTGAACAGCCTATACCTGCGTATAAGCGCCCAGCAAGAATGGCAACGACAGAGGAAGAACAGTTCCATGTTTTCAACGATGAATTATGTGTTAGGTCAACATTTGCGGATACTGAAGTGTTGCCTTCTGTGTTCAGCTATTATTCCATGTGTATAAGTGTTAGGTCAACATTTGCGGATACTGAAGTGTTGCCTTCTGTGTTCAGCTATTATTCCATGTGTATAAGTGTTAGGTCAACATTTGCGGATACTGAAGTGTTGCCTTCTGTGTTCAGCTATTATTCCATGTGTATAAGTGTTAGGTCAACATTTGCGGATACTGAAGTGTTGCCTTCTGTGTTCAGCTATTATTCCATGTGTATAAGTGTTAGGTCAACATTTGCGGATACTGAAGTGTTGCCTTCTGTGTTCAGCTATTATTCCATGCGTATAAGTGTAAGAATACGCAAATTTGTAAAACCATTTACAGATTCACGTTGCCGATGAATGAATAAAGTAATCAGATCCAAGACAAAGTTAATTTTATACGGTGAAATAAAATAATACACAGTGTACATACAAGTAGATTTTGAGCGAGGCTTTCAAAAAGTGCTCAACTCACAAATGTTTACACGACACTTTTCATTCGACGTTTAGAAATGGAACTACTTCCTCTTCGTCGTTACCAACTTCGCTGGGTTGACGCCAGTCAGTATGCCCGTTTAAATAAATGCAGTTAGGTGTAGCGACATTTTTCAAATGTTGGTTTCAGAAGTCCTCATTTTGCCGTGAATAGCCTTAAGAGGAGGATGTACTGAAACATTTTCTGTGAAATAGTTGTTTGCGCGAATACGCCCATCTAGGTAAATAAATGTTCTGCAAATACGAATTTTTGTCGGAAAAAAAACTATTATCTATGCCCCTATTTTTCTTACTTTTGTCATATTAAGTGTATTTTCGGAGAAAAAAATCGTGAAAATGGTCAAATATCGCATTTTTAAAGATTGTGTATGCAGTTTTCTTAAGTGACAAGAGAAAAGTACAAAGATACGGGCGTAGTTTAATTCGTGGTCTTTCATCGCGTGTAATAAAACCCCACTGCTACAGATCTAATTTGCACGGTACAGCGTCACGACGGAAACACTGCACGCCTTGCGGGTAGGGGCGACGAGGTCCCAGGCGTGCGTGTAACTGTCGCCCGTATCGCCCCCTCGTTCTTTACCTTGGACGTACGCAACTCCATCCCACTCTTAAACGCTTTGTACTCTGGAGATAAGGGCGTTATTTTCTGCGTGCCTGAACTAGGATGTCATCACGCGGCCTGGAGAGGAGAGCATTCAGTTCGCGTGCGGATCGTGATCTGACTCTCACGCACGCGCCGCACGACCCCGAGACACTGCACGCTTGTTACGTGCCTTGCGTATACGCATCACTTCTTTTTTTTAACCCTGGCAGTGTCGCCCTTGCGAGCGCACGAGATGACTTCGGACACATGTTCTGCTCACGGACCCAATCATTCAAAACGATTTCCGGATGTTAAGGCGACTTCCTACTAAACATTTAAAACCACTCGTAGAGACCTGCAAAATTCGCGTTATTATTTGGTGACACGTTAAACTTTAAACATGTGTACCTTTGCAATACGTCTGTCGTTGGACCATACTTTATTTGACACGCCCTGGGTAACTGCGCCAATAAATGAACACTTCACAACTGTGTACCCCAATAACGTGCAGTTCACTCATAAAAGGCGTGACTTCACATATAGGCAGCAGCCAATGAAGAATCGACGCTGTCTCTAGTATACACAGCGCAGTGAAGTTGAGCCTGATGCCAAATAATAGCGCGAATTTTGCACGTCGCTAACCACTAGGTTAGTACAGGCAGCATGAAAGGAGACCTGCAGCAGATGCGGGATGTTATAACAATAGATGGAGGACCGAAAGACTGAACTGCACGCGCCACTTTGCATTTTTCCTTTCCATCTTAAAAGAAACTGCAAACATACGTCTTGAAGTAACGTGGTAAAATTAAAAATCGATAATCCTAGATAAATTATTTTTCACCTTTTCTCAGAGAAGTTCATCTTTCTAGGACATTTATTTGCTTAGACACTCGCGCAATTACTGATTTTTGAGAAATCCGTATAGGCCTACTAGGAAGTCGTCTTAAGGTGTTATCTCGCAGGAAAGCTAAAGTCGAAACAGTCATGAAATGCCTCATCAGCGGTATAGGCTGTCCACGGTATATGCTAAGATCAGAGGGTATAGGCTGAGATCAGGAATGGGCAGATCCAAGGTTAATCTGGCAAGATGGGGCTACGCTAAGGACGACAACGTCAAGCGTGACCGTGGAGAAGATCAGACTGTCCAACGCCTGCTCCAGTGTCGACTGCGTCCAGCCTCCTGCACGGAATATGGCCTATATCTAAGGGATGGAATAATTTCGCGAGTTCAGTGACCTGCATGCTAGACTCCTCAGTCCCCTGCATACTGGAGCCTCAGTTATGTGTTCATTGGCTGTTGCCCCCACACCTGGCAGCTATGGGATTAGCAAGGTGTTTCCTCGCAAGTCTGCTATTGGCTCAAAGGCGTGCAGGGAGGGTCTAATAAGCTGTGATCCAATTGCGAAGGTGACTTCACTATATATGCGTTTGACGTCTATCTTGTCCCGAAATTAATTCGCGAAATTTTCCTATCCCTACCTATATCAGACCTCGGAAAATGCACTGGAAGTGGCCAAGTTTTGGTCCAATAATATTATTTGAATTTTTATACTGTATAAATATGCTTGTTTCTGACACGAGAATAATAAAACGGTAAAATGAGCACTTTCGAAATCAACCTTGAAAAATGTCGCTGTCCCTGCCTGTGTACATTTTAACGGGTACACTGACTGGGACGCGCCCAGTAAAGTTGGTAACGATGGAGAGGACAGTAGGTGCACGTCTTAACGCTGAATTCAAGTTTTAGCTTAAATATGTGTGAATACTGGAACGATTAATTTTGATATTTGTTTTTTGTTTTTAATGCATAATACGTGTAAAAATTAGCATTTGTAAAATGTTTACTTTATTAATAATCTTACATTTAAACTTGGCCGACGCGTGAATAAAGTTAGCAGACTCGTGGCAATGTTAATTTTACATATGTTGGAAGAATACAAAATGAGCAAACACAAATGGCTCTTAAGCAGGGGCTTTCAAAAGTGCTCAGCCTTTAAGCGCAGTTGTTTAGTCAGTATAGTCCTCGGTAGCGATGTTCATGTCGTTTTTGGTGCAATTATAATGACTGAGAAGGTTTGCGTGTCCCTGTGCTATGCAAGATTTACGTAGTGAACTTCCATGACGGAAAGTTATAGTGAATGCGTGTTTTAACCATTTCTGCTTTAGAAAAAAAAGTAGAAAAAAGAATTACGAAACTGACAAACGCTCAAAATAGTGTGCACGCTGTTTAGTGGCACAAACAGGAAACGCGTATCTCGGTAAATAAAAGTTCTGGAAATACGACTTTTTGGCAGGAAGTATTTTAAAAAACTATTGTCTACATCCCTATTTTTTTTTACTTTTATCATGTTAATTGTATTAATTGAGAAAAAAATTTGTGAAAGTGGTCAAATATCTCAATTTTAAAACTTGCATATGCAGTTTCCTTATGCGGCAAGGGTAAGATACAAAGATACGGGCGTAGTTTAATCTGTGTACTTTCATTGCGTGAAATAAAACCCCACTGTTACAGATCTGATTTGCACAGTACAGCGTCACGACGGAAACACTGCACGCCCTGCGCGTAGGAGCGATGAGGCGCTACAAGTGTATGTTAGTGTCGCCCGTATCTCTCCCTCGCTTCTTGACCTCGGACGCGCAGCTACATAGTCCCCTTAAGTTGGTCGTTCAAATGACGCTTAACGTGTTGCATCATATTTTAATTTTTTTTTTTCGTAAATATTTAGCTTTTCTCCAATACGATCATCTGCAAAAAGAAACATACCCCATTCGAGGGCGGAGCGGCATTTTCAAGATACCACCAAAAAATTGACAAAAATAGAGAAATAATGTCATGGCGTGGCGATTCCTTCGATGTGGGTGTGCCCATTCTCTGATTGGCTGAGCGGGGCTCTGGCGCGGGCCTTGTCTCTGATTGGATATTGAGTGCTGCAGAATGTTCACTGCTAACTACGCTATAGTCTACTTCCCGGTTTCTTCAAACATTTTGAATGAAACCTTTTAAAAAAAATCACCCCATACATCACGTGTTTAGTTGTTTTCTAAATATGCCATGTATCACAAGTGTTTTATACCTCTGTTAGCATAAAATTATCTAATTTTTCGTTAAACTGAAGTTTGACCAATATTCTATTTATAAATTATAATGTTTAATTTTCAATGAATATGTATAAAAACAGTGAGAAAACATTTGTGTTGGCAAAGGCTGTTCACGATAAAGTGATCACTTTAGAAATGAACCTTAGGAAAAAATCACTGCCCCTGCATGCATGTATTTTAATTGGCGTACTGAGTGAAATTCGCCCAGTAAAGTAAGTAGCAATGGATGGAAAGTAGTTCCATATCTTAACGTCGAATAAAAAGTGTTAGGTAATCGTTTATGATAACTTAAAATTATTTCTTTCACTTTTTTTTTATTTATTATGCATCGAAGTGTAAAAATTAGCAGCTTGGTAAAATATTTACTTTCTTAACAATTTCACAGTTTCGTTTGACCGATGCATGAATAAAGTGATGAGGCCCATGGCAATGTTAATTTTACATAAGGCGGAATAATACACAGCCTGTATACAAGTACATATTAAGCAGAGCTTTCAAAAGTGCTCATTTTTCCGTGAACAGCCTATAACTCCTAGTAATAAATAGTTGTTATGCAAAATATTATTATAACTGAGTGCGCAAGAATTCGGTACGTTGTCCTTTGGTGTAATTTTATATACTCATTTAAGCTTAATTTGTACGAGGCGGAGGAATAATCTGGAAGTAGAACTTTAGCAAGGCTTGAGAAAAGTGTGAAGTAACCGTGAATGGAGTATATCGTCTGGCAAATAAGTTACCAGGCGCTTTCACATGTTGCAATAGTGTGCGGCTGCAGTTTGCGGATTAAGGCTCGGCTCTTTTACATATGGTTCGGTACAGGTGTTTTTCGCGAAAATCTGTATTGTAGAGCTAGAATTCAATATTCCACGTCCACGACCGCAACTTCCTTCGGTTATTAGCCAGGTGTGTACGTGAGAAGACATGTTGTAATTTGACTGGGCCAATCGTAATAAAGTACTCCAGTACTGAATGTCCATGGTTCGCGGACAGACAGTTGAGGCACGTGACATTTAAAATCGTCCAACCACGAAAGTGCATATGAACAAAAGTGTTTTGGAGTGCAGCAACTGGTATTTAAGTCTTTTTGCAAAAAACACCTGTCCCTGCCTATTATGCCTGGTTCACATGCACGCCGATCACGTCGAACAGACAGAGAGGCATACGTGTGAACCAGCCTTTATACAGAAACTCTTCATTTTCATGTCATAATTTCAGTTTCAAAGATATTACTGGAAATGTTTGATATATATACAATATACAATTATACAATATACAATTTACTAGTAGTTTAATACTTTTGTATATAATTTTCACCGTGTGTTATTTCCTGCTTGCAAAAACCGCAAGAACATATTGTTAAAATATAAATATGTTCTCGACATTTAACAACAAGCAGATAACATAATTAAAATTACGCACAAAAATATTAAACAACTCTTAAAATGTACATTTTCTATAATCGTGCATTGTCAGTTATTACTACTACGAATCCGAAATTATGACTGGAAAACGACGAATTTCTGCTACAGGGGTGAATCCAAGCTTCAAGCGGCTGTTAAGTACTTTGCAATATCACGCACATTTATAAATACAATTTTAGATTGCTGAAAAAATGCAGCCCGGACACGCATGAATCTACGAAAGGAACAAGAACTGAATCCTTCTACATGCTTCATCAATAAAATTATAGTGCCATAGCTCAAAGTCTCATAGGTAGGGACACCCGAATTTCGCGAAAAGATTTCACGACCAGTTGTACTTCATAACACTTTAGCTCAGATCAAATTTCGTGATTGGATGGTTTCCGTGTTAAGTATCTTTTGGTGTCTGCCAGCGAATCAAAGACGCGCAGTATTGAAGTCACATAGGCCTAATCCTGATTGGCCAGTTAAGTCGGAGAGATGGTCTCACAAAGACACGCTGCCAAAGAAAAAAAACAGTCGGTATGTCCACAGGGTATTAAAACCTAGCACGTGCGGAAATCTTTTCGCGAAATTCGGGTGTCCCTCCTCAAACACTGTAAAACCGCTTTCTTTGCTGCAACACATAATTTGTAACTGCAAATAAATATTTGTTTAAATATGAACCACTGCAAAGTAGCCTTGCCACAAATATAATTTTTGTTTGATCTATATAATAATAACTATTATAACCTTACATTGTAGTTGCAGTAAATAAGAGAGAAGGAAAAAATATTTTAACATAATACTCGCAAAAAAAAAACCAAAGCGCATACGAGATTCGAACCCATACACCTTGTGTTGTTACCTAATGCCCTGCACCACACGACCTCTTTGTCTTATGGCATACGGATTAGTTTTAATAGGCATCTTAAATGAGGTAGTAATATGGGCTAGAATACAATGGCGCCTCTTGGGAAGAATTGAGGTTAGTGGTGTGAAAATAATCGAACTTCAGAATGACATCAAACGGCTGCAAGAGGACTTTAAATTTGCTCAGCTGCAGTTTCGTAAATGCAGAATATTCTTATTGGTTTATGATCGTTAGCGTTGGAGAACAGTTAGGTACTGAAAACTCCAATGTACGACAGAAGACCTTTAAACGTTACCTTTGGTGCAAAGAAATATTTCTTTACTCTGAGCAAAAGCAGCTCAAATAATGTTTCTTTCTTTGCTATAAAGAAAGGCAATATTGGCATAAAGCAAAAACATATAAAGAAAACATTTATTAGCAGTAAACCTATGTTTCAGTAACCTTCTCTTTGAATTAAAGTTGCTGTAAACAAAACAGCACCAAAGAAATGATTTTCCTTTTCGTACAGAAAACTATGTATGGATATTTTTAGAGTGTAGGTACACGCGACACGAGGAGTTAGAAGACCTGTGCTTACCGACGCTGGCGTACTTGCCTTGCGCGTGATTGTCGCCCTTATTACACCAGAGCTTCTTAGCCTCTGACGCAGATAAACGGTCCAGGTGGGCAGGCGCACTGAACACCGACTCCTTCAAAGTGAACACGAGCCCAGAGGCACGATATTCCAGAGGCCTTGACCGCTTCCTCCAGGCGTGGCTGGGTGACGTAGAAACGTGGCGAGCGGACGCACTGTACGGCTGCAGAATCCACAGTAGCGGCGGCTCCAGCTCATCTTCCACGGCATTGTGCGTGCCGACTGAGCGCAAGAGCGGCACAACGGACCACGGCCCACATGACACGAAGGAAGCCGGGGTGGATTCAGTATCGCCAGCGATTACATCAGCATCTATGCGTCCACACGCTTAAGAGAGCGATACTGACGCTTAACATTTAACAGGACGATACAGGAAATCCAAACAAATTAGACCTACTTAGCACTAACTCAATTATATATGAACCCCCCCCCCCCCGCCGCCCCCACTTCATAAAATATAATAAATTTCCTAAAACAGTCGACATGCAGCATATCAAAAGAAATTCACAAGTACGTTGAAGGAAACTGCATTGCACATACTGCAGGAGTTGTAACAACGACAGCATACACACAATAGCGATTTCAGGGAACACACTTGGCAATAACGCCGTATTGCCGTATCGACCTATAAAACATAAAACAATATCTGTAGGCCTACTTCGGGCTGTGTCCAAAAATCTTTGCATTCAAAGTGACAAGTATCTATCCCCCTTAAAACAGTAACAAGCGTCGTGCTACTTCTCAGCTTGCGTGGCCATTGACAATGAACTCGGAAATCTAATACTTGCTTTTTAAAAAAATCCAATTACAAACATTCGTACTGTTTTCTCGTAGTCGTTGAAGAAAAGTTCACTAACGTAAACTCATAGGACGCCTCTGCAACAGAACTGCCAACCGCACAGAAGCTAAAATGCCACGCGTACCTTCAAGGATTAACGGATTTATTCAACAACAGCACACCTGTCATTTAACAAGAAAGGTAATAATTCCCATGGGAACTTGGGCAGCACAATCCTCTTGTCTTCAAAATCCGTACACGAGTGCCAATGTAGGGTGACAAGTTCCAAAATACACTACATAAACTCACGGACGTATGTGTGAAATGGGGCTAGCCTGAGGCAAGGTTCTGCAAGGGAGCTTTAACAGGAAAACTTTGCTGACTGTCCGGATCACATACATAAATAGCCTCATAAACGTGATCATTTTCGTTTAGTGAAGGAGCATTTAACATGTGTACAATTAAGGCAAAAAAACTGACACGTAATACGAGACGTTAATCTATTTTTAAAAAGCAACTGGTAAGGGATAGAGGGTAGGTATCTTTAAATGTACGGGTAATTTCAACTTCTCCGGATTAAAAAACAATGACGCAGTGAAAAAATTCCAAACAGGCAAGAACTGATACCAAGATTTAATCTACAGACAACTTTAATCAAGTTCTACGGCCATAAGTTAGCTCGCTTTGCGGACAACTGCAAAACCGGAAAGTCGACGAAGGGGGGAAAAAAAAATTCTAACATTTAAAAAAAAATTACAGACAGTGTTTGAATAATATATAAATTGCCTGACTTGTTGCCAAAGATGAAACGCTTGTTCGAAGCTGTATGCATACCCGCCGAGTCATGTACAGATGCGCGTTAGCCGTTGTGACAGCGACGAATGTTTTCGAATGGTGAAAATCTTGTTCCCAAGCTGGAAATGTTACGTAAGTGGGAGGTAGTGAGTTAAATAATGAAAATTTTACTGGGTGGCGTGTGTACGTTTGTATGCGCATGGCTAGTCCGTTACAGTTGGATAAAGCCTCGCCTTCTTGAATTTATTTACAGTTCTCCAAATCTTAATTTCCAGATGTTCTATTTAAAAAGTCTGGCCTGTTAGGACACAGAGCATATTAATAGTAGTTTTAGAATCCGTGACGTTTATCTGCTGTTACTATTACATCTGTAACCACAAGTTTGCTGTTAATTCATCTCTATCACAACAGAGAATAAGTACAGTAGTGAATCCATAACGGAAAATTAATTACTATGAAAAAAAAAACGACCATGGAGTGTTTCCAGCCACGAGGAAAAAGGTTTAAAACCTCTTGCAAGTAACAAGTCACGCACTATCACTATATCCCTACTATCGATAAGCAAATTAATTTACCATTGCGCACTAAACAAACGTTAAACCAATTAAATTGCTAATTAATTTAACGAGGACGCTTATCAGTGTAGCGTTGTTGGTCCAATGACACTGCAATTGAACGAGAGCAACATTGAGTTTACGATGCAGCTCTGCAAGTAATGTGTTCTTATAGGCTGTTCACGATGAAATGAGCACTTTTGAAAGTCCGGCTTACGCTATACTTGTATGCACGTTGTGTATTCCTCCGCCTTATGTAGAATTAACATTGCCATGGACCTCATCACTTTATTCATGCGTTGGTCAAGTGAAACTGTGAAATGATTAGGAAAGTAAGAAAGCGAAAGAAATAATTTGCTTCATCGCAAATGGTTGCCTAACAATTTTTTCGACGTTAACATATGGAACTACTTCACATCCATCGTTACCAACTTTACTGGGCGAATGCCACTCAGTTCGCCCAATAAAATATATGAAGGCAGGGGCAGTGACTTTTTTTAAGGTTCATTTCTAAAGTGTTCACTTTGCCGTGAACAGCCCTTATAGGCTGTCTCAGTTTAATTGAGCATATTTAAAAGACCTGCTTCGAATATATATTTTTCTTCTGATGTGGTATCCTTCCGCCATATGTAACTTTAACATTGCCATGTGCCTGATCACTTTATTCATGCGCCATTAAAGTGAAACTACGGAATTGTTGGTGATGCAAACGTGTTACTAACATGCAGCTAACTCGTACTCCGATGTGTATGAAAAAAAAAAAAAACTTCAATGGCCATAAATTTAAACATCGCACTCGCAGTACAGTGTCAAGTGATAAGACTACTTTATTTAAGGCAGATTCCCACCGGCCATCTTGGATTTATGGCATTTTTGCCATACTGTGGAAATACAGGTTTGTATAGTCTATCCGCGGTTTTTTCCCCCACCCTTTTTTAATCAAACCCTTGAAAAATCTCCCCATGTATGACGTGTTTAGTTATTTCCAACATATGCCATGTATCACAAGCGTTTTATCTTGTGTTCATAATAGTTATTCTTTTTTTCTGTTAAATTGAAATGTTATTTGTATTTTATCTATAAATTATAACGCTTCATTAAAAATAATTTGAATAAAAGACAGTATGAAAACACGTGTGTTGGTAGCGCTTGGAAAGAAATAGTTCTTATACTAAATACTGTTACAGCTGGATGCGCACGAATTCGGTGTTATCCTCAAGTGAAATTTTCCAGACTTAGTTAAGTTTAGTTTGCACGAGGCGAAGGAATATCCTGGATGTAGAACTTCTCAGGGCTTCAGAAAAGTCTGCAGTAATCGTGAATGGATTATATCATGTTTTTTTTTTTTTTGGAACGACAAAGCACAGACAGAGCATTGCCTAGTGCATTGTCTAAGGTCAGTATTTCTTGATTACTGTTCATACCGTCTCCCTTGTCATAGTTCGCAAGAGATAATAGCGCCTCGACAGTTACCAGATAAAAATGAATAAATGTACCGAAGCTGTGGCAGTTCGGTGAAGTTTGGGAAGCTGTTATTTAGGATATGCCGTGCGGGAAATTTCAACACACTTTCTGAAATAGAAGCTTTGGTAAAAAAAAATTCGATAAAATCAAGATGGCAGGTTGGGAATCCAGCTTAAAAATTAGCTGCCAGTGTCTGCTATATTTACAGGCAGTTTACGGTTAACTGAGCAGGAACTTTTAGAAGTTCTTTTTGCGTTCTACTTTTCTCTCCAGTAGGTGTCACTCCGCCATATGTGAGATTTGCATTGCTGTGGGACTGATGAATTCAGTCAAGTGAAGATGCGAAGTGGTTAAGGATAAAAATGTGTTACCATTTGGGGACACGTTTTAACTTGAAACACGTGTACCTTTGTAACAAGTTCGTCGTCGGACCAACCTTGATTTGACACGCCCTGAGGTAATTCTGCACCAATAAATGAACACATCACAATTCTGTGCTCCAATCACGCGCAGTTCAGTCACAAAAGGCGTGACTTCACATCTAGGCAGCAGCCAATGAAGAAACGACGCTGGTTCGAAGGCTATAGTGCTGTGAAGTTGAGCCTGATGTCAAATAACGCAAATTTTGCAGGTCTCTACTAACAACCAAAGAAAAACTGCACGTACACCACACGTATGCCAAAGGACATTAGAATCTAGCCTTCACGTAAATATTGTCGCAGAAAACAGGTGACCCTACATACAAGTAATTATGCGCATTGAATTTTTTTTTCAAGGGTTGATTTTAAAAGCGCGTCCTTTACCGTTAACAGCTTACAACAAACTACGAGCAGCGTGTGTCTATATTATATACACAATGTTTCAGAAGTGATGGTTGAAATTGTAGGAATGAGACGTAAAATGAAGGCAAGCAAATAAAAGTCCATAAATTATAGGTTGAGACAAGTACACTTATAAATGCGCGTACAGTTTCTCTCTCCGCACCCGACTCAACTCTCTACGCAACACCGTTTTATCCTGTCCGGCATGGAAAGGTATTGGATCGGGAGATGTGTGTTGAAATGAACTACAGAAATTGGACAATTACACTTAAACACTTATTTTTAACACACATAAACACTTACGTTTGTATTGAAGGAAGCCCACGTTTGTGGATTTACGACTCGCAGTAGCGTAAATACCGCACAAATGAATGTTTGTTGGTTGGACTGGCACGGGTCGTGTCACAGTCCCCGAAAGTCAGCTAGTACACTGGCGCGCGCTGTTAACCCGGCTGGTGTTGACGCCTGCCGCCACTAGACTTCAGCAGTGTTCCTTCTTCGTAACGCACCGGAAGGACGGGCCTGGCCCGCGCAATTATGAATGAGTAGTTTCAAATGTATCGGAGATGACATCACAGATAATGCACTCGACTGTTATTTACTATTTGTGAATTATAGAAACCACGCTAGGGCGTAATTGAGAGAATGGTTTTTTCGGCAGTGGTTCGCTATTGGTGGATGATTTTAACTACCACCATAGCGAGGCAATGCTCTAATTGTGTATATAATAAATGGTAAAACATGGTATCGGGGTCAGACGGTTGGCTGCGAGGGAAGTCTCCCCAGATAACAGGTTAGGTATTTCGGTTTGATCACTGGTTAAATAAAGATGTAAAATCCTTAAGGAGATTGCAGGAACGTCTTTTTGATGCTCTAATTTTTCATTTGCAGTCAGGATATTTTCGGATAATATGAGCAGTATAAGTATTGCTGCACAGCATAATAAGGAATCGTTTCAAATTTTCTAATAAGATATATTAGTAAATATGTGAGGAGGGACCTTGAATTTTTCTTGTTAAAAAATAATAATATAAATTTTCCTGAAAATGATATTCTGTATATTGTCAGTTCTCTACAATTTTGAGCTGATCGAGTAGCTTCATTCATGGTCTTGCTTCGCCCACCGTTTTGGAAACTGGTTATTCGGGAAGATTAAACGGCCTCTGTCAGGGCTTAGAAGCCAGAGATTTTTCTCAGTTTTAATTTGAAGGTAGTGGTGGATTTACATTTTTGAATAATGAATTGTGTAACTGAAGTAAAATAAATTTTCCTTAAAAATACCCGTTAATGGCCATGGGAAATCTTAGGTGGACAGGTTTGGGAGAGACAAATTTTTGCTTTTGTTGTACAAAGCCAAAGATAACATTTTAAGTGGCTGTCAATGTTCTGACTAGGGAAAGTTACGGTTGGAAATACAGTATGAGTCATATTTTGCCTATTTTAGTAATTTTTTGTGAATTCTAATTTTGGAATCCTTTTGGCTCAACAACACTTGAGTTGTACTATAGGGGTAATTTTTGTGGATGTTTTAATCCATTTTGGTGAGAAATAAACAAAAGAAAAAATATATTTAAAAGAGTCCTTGTGAGAGAATATTTTTTATAGACGCAAATAGTTTTTTCTGAAATATTATTGTAAACTATCAGTTTCCTTAAAAATCGTAATTTTTACGACCATTTTGGGTATGTGTAATGTTTCTCGAAAAGAAAAGAAAAAAAAATATTTTGCAATATTAAAAATCAATATGAAAATTTTCATGTTTCAATTTGGTAGTGTAGTTTTAACCTTATGTGATTTAATGCAGTTTTGGTAGTATATATTCTGCTTCATTGACCACATTTATGCATACTCAATGCCTCTTTCCTAATATCACCTTGTTTTTAACATACTTGGTATTTCAAGTATTCTTGGCAATTGTATATTTGAGGTGTCCTGGGTTCTCAGGGCCTCGCCGTTTACGAGATAATGTCAACAAACACAGTGACACTTTGATTTGATGTCTCAATCACGAGACAGTTCAAGTCATTATTGTGGCTTAACCCTTTGAGGAGCACGCACGTATATACTCGGGGCTACTTTTATAAGGGCATTTCTTTACTTTTTAAGACAAAACTCGCAATTTTGTAGATTTCGCTGGACTTTATCAGAATATAAGTAAAAAATTACAACTAGTCAACATTTGAGGACGTAAGAATGAAACTGTTCTCTTCAATAATTTCTCAAATCAACACGAATGATTGTAAAATAGATTACATCTGTGACGACTTATTAATTGGTACACAGTCAACACGCGACTTCATTGGCCGACGCCCAGCTAATAATAAACGTTTCAGAGCACAGCAAGCGCGTCCGGTGCATAGGCAGGACCAATAGGACGATGGTAAGTGGAAATCAAGAAACCAACACAACTGGTATTGCTGTGGTGGAGAATACAGGCAGCTCACTTCAACCTCGTCTTCAGTGCCAGTATATCTGTGCTATCCTCAAAGGGTTAAGCACCATTGAAATGTAACAGAACATACACAAAAGCAACGGTTTGGGTTGAACAGTGACGTCTGTGGATACGCTAAGTACAGTATATGTATGAACATTTCATCAGAAGACGTATACAGTAGGTATTCAAAATGCTGACAATGGATCTGCCTAGTCGTCTCCGCAAAGACCCGTGAATGCGCTCGAGTAATCCGGGGCCATTCTTCAGGTGTGGCAATGTCTGCTGTATTGCAAACTAGGCTTTCGGCATAACCCCACACAGAAAATCCAACGTATTTAAATCTGGTGATATAGAACGTTCAACCAGCACACAGATTCCATTGTCTCGTAAACTGTTGATTTCCGGACCCATGTTTACTGGGCCATTTTTTGTTTCTCTTCATTTGTACGTCTCATCCCTACAGTTTTTACCATCACGTCTGAAACATCCTGTATTATGGCAACTACCCTTCGTGGCATGGCAATTTTCACCCCGCATGTCGTTTACAACGACTTAAGGGGGAAGTATACTTGCTATCTTGGATTTACGTATTTTCCTCATTGACTTGATTTTCGGAGTCAATATTTAAAAACCAAGCTAGTCATGACTTAGGGAATATTTATAATTATTTAATAATTCCAGTCCCACATGGGAAAATACAGGTATATTTGAAACCCTACAAATTAAAACAAAAATTGTTAAGCAGTCGTCCATTTCGTGTCTAGCTTTGATTTTTAATTTCTGGTCATACATTTTTATTACGAAGATTTGTAAGAAAATTCGAAGATGGAGCGGATACTACCCCCTTAAGGTGAATGGTGTTCATGAAAGCAGTATATTTACCCGATTTTCGATATAAGTCGTTTTCCAAAGGGTTAGTAGAAATTTTTGGCTCGATAAGACATAAAATAATAATTTTCAACGCCTTTTTACGCAGTTAGATATTTACTGCCGTCTTTATTCTCGGAGCGCTGATGGAAGAAAAGAAAGAATTTTTGTTTTCTTAATTTTAATAAATGCTCCGAGAGTAACGAACACAGTGTATTTGTAACAAATGTAAGAAGGTACTCAAAATTATTATTTACGTCTTGCCGAGCCAATAATTTTGAAAAATCGGCTGTATTACAAGTTATGACAAAAAATTATATAAATATATGGTTTGCATGCACCAATACCCCCCCCCCCCCCCTTAAAACGGCTCCGACAAGGGAGGAGGTGAATAATGAGAATCGCACCTCGGGACGGCTCGAGCAAAGGGAAGACCCGGGAGACAAAGGAGGACCGGCGAGTTGTTTGGGCCGGTGTTGAGCGGAGCAACGAGAGGCGAGAGGCTGTCTGGGACCCCGCTGGACAGTGGCCGGCAAGACATCAGGGTCGACCAGTGTGACCGGCGGTGACGTCACAACCAGACCCGGACCAGACGCGGCCAGCTCCGTGCCCTCCAGCCGGCGAGCCAGCGACGCGATGCCGCCGTTGTCTGACCGACCGTTGACTCCTGAGGGCCGACCTGCCCTGGGGCTCGCGCAGTAACACAAACAGCACTTTTGAAAGCCCCGCTTAAGATCTACTTGTATGCACGTTGTGTATTCTCCAGCCTTATGTAAAATTATCATTATCATGACCGTCATAACTATTCATGCGTCGGTCAAGTGAAACTGTGAAACTATTAGAAAAGTAGATATTGTACAAATCAGCTAATTTTTTAACTTCGCTGCATAAAAAAAAAAAGCGAAAGAAACAATTTAAGTCACCACAAATGTTTACCTACCACTTTTTATTTGACGTTAAGAGAAGTTTGAACCTGTGCGTCCGATGTCAAGAAGCGAGGGAGCGATACGGGCGACACTAACACGCACGCCTAGTGCCTCATCGCTCCTACGCGCAAAGCGGTGCAGTGTTTCCGTCGTGGTCCTGTACTGTGCAAATCAGATATCTAACAGTGGAATTTTATTTCATGCAATGAAAGCTCACAGATTAAACTATGTTCGTATGTTTGTACTTTTCTCTCGCCGCTTAAGGAAACAGCATAGGCAAGCTTCAAAAATACGATATTGGACCATTTTCACGAATTTTTTTTCTCCGTGAATGAAATTAATATGTTAAAAGTAAAAACATATAGCCATAGATAATAGTTTTTTTTTTTTTTTTGCCTTTTCTAGCAAAAAGTCGTGTTTACAGAACATATATTTACCGAGATACGCGAATACGCGCAAACAATGATTTAACAAAAAAAAATGTTTCACTTCACACTCCTCTTAATATATGGAACTACTTTCCCATCCATTGTTACCAACTTCACTGGGAGCGTGCCACTCAATGCGCCCGTTTAAATATATGCAGGTAGGAGTAGTGGCTTTTTCCTTAGGTTGATTTCAAAAGTGCTCACTTTATCGTGAACAGTCTTTATATATTTTACTGGCCGCACTAACATTAAGCCCAGTAAAGTTGGTAAGGAAGGATGGAAAGTAGTTCCACATACTAACGTCGAATAAAAAGTGTTAGGTAACTATCTGTGATAGCTTAAATTATTTATTTCCCTTTCTGCTTTTTCATGCGTCTAACTGTAAAAATGAGCAGGTTGGTAAAATATTAACTTTTCTAATAATTTCACTGTTTCACTTGACCGGCGCATACATAAAGTGACGAAGCCCATGACAATGTTAATTTCACATAAGGCGGAGGAAGACACAACGTGCATACAAAAAGATCTTAAGCAGGACTTTCCAAAGTGCTCATTTTACCGTGTACCGTGAACAGCCTACATCTACAGTGTCTCACCGAGGTCGCATACTTGGGCAGTGTGGTTTGAAAGCACGGGGGCGGGAACGGGGCTAGACTCTGCGTGCGAGACACTACACGTTGACCTTCGCCCGAGGATCAAGTGAGCACGCTGCCTTGATGGCCAACTGTTTGACTGACGTGCGTCCTCGCGTGTGACCCCGAACTACAGAAGGCGAACCTGCGCGCTGCTGCTGCTACACTCTCGAACCAATGACGACGTACGCCGCTTATTCCTGTTCTGCGCATGTGCCCGAAATTGACCTATCCCAAAGGTACACGCTGCACAAGTCACGCGGTCAACAGCGATGCACGTGTTTGTTTATATCTTCATTTTCAAAAGACAGGCCTTTGTATATTTCACCAGATCTGAATTTAAACTAACTGAATTCTAAATTGGTTACAGGAAATACACAAACACATCAAAGCAGTTGTCTACCAAACAGTGTTATAACTTCAAATCTAATTCACGCAGTTTTTTCTAGTTATAGGCCTGTTGGTAGAAAAGCAATTCAATGTTGGGACACGGAGATTGATTGTTCGCAGCCAGCGAGATCTGTTTACCTGAATTTTAAACCATGGTTACACTACGCTGAAATAAACATGTGAGAATACCAGTTCGAAAATTCTAAAGTTCTGTGCACGTGTCTGTGGCAAGAAGTGATCGTAGTGGGTGCAAGGTGGTGGGGTGGGGGGGGGGGGGAGGTTTTCCGGTCCACAGTCTGCATTCGAAAACATTGACCTACCAGCTGATATTCTCTTAACGGTTCCGCAGCGAAGACCTCGTACAAAGTACACACTTGGCCAGGCGCTGCCCCTCCTTGAGAATCCGTTGGAGTACAAAGCAGTTGAACGGAAAGTTGCTGTATATTCATGAGAGCGGTTCATTCATACGCACACGCGCGCCCGCACACACACACATACGCGCGTCCCCGACGTCAAGTGGCTGATAAAACCGAACACAGGAACTCCACCACATTTAAGTTGTTGATGAGACGAAGACTAACGACATTCAGAGGATTTGAATCCGTCAAGGGGGGAAAAAAATATACTGAGTACAGGTAGTTTTGAACATTGTATGTACACACTTGTTGTACGTACCGACAAGCCACTGTTCAATTATGTTACTTCAAAACTTGGCACGAGAGATTCACGAATACGGCCACAGGCATAATTAGTTTCAAAACTAAACTAAAGCATTAGAAAAAAACGGTAGAGAGATATCAGAATGGAAACTTGCTTCCCATTGCTTCGGATGGTCGCATGTCCCGCGTAACTCATATTATGTCCATACTGTAAACTTTCATAATGTTACACCTTCCAATTGCCCCTTCGCCGCTCGGGCGAGCGAAATGTGTGTCAAGGCCTGAGTTGTAACCCGAGGAGTGTGCGGAGATTTACAAAGGAGTGGCCGACCTCCTGTGACGCAGTCGGTCGGTGCTGCACCGGTCTGGGATGCGGGAGGTTCGGGGTTCAAATCCTTGGTAAGGCATGGGTGTTAGTTTAAGTTAGGTGATAGGTTAGTTTATAAACCGACCCTTGATAAGCCTTCCGGCATAACAGAAGGAGAACGTTAATAAGCACTTTAAAATTCCAAAATTTAAAATAAAGCGAGTGCCGCTGCCACGATAAAACCTATATAGGTACTCGTGTCACCTTCTGTCATTGAAAGGATTGAATGTATGGGGTTATCGTTGTAAGAATGTTCTGGTCATCGCCCCACCTCTCAGCGTGACTCGTGCTGCGGGGAAATTTCTGGATCGGGACAGGGAGACTATTTAAACCAGTGCAGGCCTCCAAGCCAACAGTTTCGGGTGTGGAGGATTGCACGGCCTTAAGAGCCGGGTGTGCGAAGACTGCGAAGTGACGAGGTGGGGACGAGAGTGAAGTCTGCGGACTGCGAGCATCTGTACAGTGAAGGGTTAGACTGATGGGCCGGACTACTGCGTGAGTGACAGGCATTTGAAATGAAGGCAGTAGACATATTGAATGTGTAAATAATGAGTGCGGACGAAATGCATGTAACCATTATAGAGACAGTGATAACGACTTTAATTAAAATCGAGCTACACATATTGCGCTCGTTGAGAACAACAAGAGTTATTTTGCAGATACGTACTTTGAAGTTGTAAATAATAGCTGTGTGAATATTTATAGAAGTATAAATAAATTTATAAAATAATAATTTAGTTAATTTATTTTCATTTAGACCTTCATCTCTCACGAATTCGTATAAACTCTTGACGCGTTGAAAAAATATTACCGCATTAAGGGGAATGACTAGTAAAAATTCTCAATGCCTCAAGGTCACGCATGGACTTATATAAGGAGTCACCTCCCAAGACTATAATATGGATTACCTGGAAATTGAATTCCTCGCAAATGAGATCTGTAAAAGTTGAATAGTAAGTCAATGGAGTAAACTACAGATTCCAATTCGTACTTTTGTCCTTGGCCTTGAGGAAACTGCACAGGTGAGCCCTAAAAATGTCATTTATAACCATTTTCGCTATTTATTTCATGTTTTAATATATTAAATACAAAGAAACGAAAAAGTGGTGGCTGGAGATAATCTTTTTTTTTTCGGGAAAAAAGTTGTATTCCGAGAACATTTATATACTAAGATACGCGGTTATTCTCAAATACTGATTTCACGGACAATATAGAACTAGGGAGTGACAAGGCGTGTTGTTGCAAGGCGGCTGTGCTTGTTGATCGCTATGGAAGGGAACATTCCGCAGGTTCTGTGACCTGTAGGCTAGAGTTCACAGTCCTGGGCGTACTACATACAGCAGCCTCGGCTGTTTTTGCTCAGCGGCCGGTGGCCCAGGACACCGGAAAGCATGAGATTCGGTGCCTCGTGGTGTGCTCGAAACGTATAGTTTATCCACAGTAAAGTGAGCACTTTTTGAAGCCCCCTCTTTTATATAATTGTCAACAAATATATTTTATTGTTGCCTTGGACGTTAACTTTCGAGTCCGGTGAAATATATACACTGTGTTCATTACTCACATGGCAATATTTATTTTGAAAAGTGGCGAAAGGATAAAAAATGGCTGATAGGAAAAAAGTAACCAGGGCCTCAAAAGTGCATACTTTACCGTGGACAGCCTATGCATTAGTTTATTTTGGAGCTCCAACGTACACTCTAAATAGGAATCAGTTATTTTTTTACTGATTGTCAGTTGAAACTGCTCCATCCGGAATCAGTAGAAAAACAAAACTACTAATCGCTTCAGTTAAATGAAATCCGCTAATACAAACATTAGAAAATCAGTTATTTATAGTCGATTAATAAAAAGCACAAGGATTGAAAACCGAGAATTACGGTTTGAAATAAATTAGGTATACAATTATTTTGTCGCAAAACAAAATTATTACATGTAAATACAAGGAAATTTTGGAAGTGGTTGGTATCGAACCGCCGCTCAAAAACGCAACACATTCTCTTGTTTCTTTTGGCTGACGTTCTACCAACTCTGCTACTTTGTCACTGAGTCAAACGGTCTCGCATTTGCGTAGTAACACAAACTTACGATGGCGAACGGCTGTAAGTTTCGTAATGTGAAAGTACTTCATGCTTTCGAAATATACTTTCACATATTATGCGTACGTACGTACATGTCTTTGTAAGGCTGGAAAGTCATTCTAAATTAAGTTTAGTTCAGATTGCGTGCTTTGAAAGAGAAATATAGTGGTTTTAATGGTGTTGTCGGTGTTCTCTATGTATCTGCCATTTTACAATGCAACGAGATTTTACAGAATGAAATTGTTATTTTGAAGAGACAGATTAACTAGTAATAACTAGTAATAACAGTGGAACGTTAGAAACAATGCAATGTTTTATCAAATTTGCCGTCTCCTCATTATTTGATCTGTTTCCTTGCAGAGGCCATAAAACTTTTGTTGGTTTAAATCCACCTTTCTTACTGAATCACCGCAATATCGAATCAGTAAAATTATCACTGTTCTATCTGTCACTAAAAATAACTGTTTAAATCGGTAGGCTAGTGTCTCGTTGCATTGTAAAATGGCTAATACTAGTGGACATCGATAACCTCGTACATTGAAACTCCTATATTTATCTTTTAAAGCACAGAATCTGAACTAAACTAAAGATAGATTGACTTTAGAACTTTGCAAAGACATGTACTGCGCAGAAAATCTGTATATTTCGACAACAAGGAATACTTTCACATCACGAAACTTACAGCAATATTTGACATTACATTGTGTTGTTCAGTACCCGTAATACGAGCACACATTTGGCAGTGGTAAAGTAGGGCAGTGGATATGACTGATCATGAGAGATTCAGCATGCTTTGCTTTATGGGCGGAGGTTCGAGCCCAACCACGTCCAAAAACCTTCCTGTGTAGACAATATTTGTGTTCTGCGACAAAATAAATCGTACCTAACTTGCATCACGTAGGAATGTCCTGTGATTATTTATTAATAACAACTATAAATAAGTATTTTTTCTACTGCTTCAATTAGTACATTTCTGTTAACTGATGGATTAGTGATATTTTTTCTACAGATTCCGGATGGAGCAGTTTCAACTGACAATCAGTAAAAAAATACTGATTCCGATTTAGAGTGTACAGCTGCAGATACATCGTGCTCGAGGCGTACAACTCATTGTTTTGGAGCCACTAGATATTCCGTTCCGACTATTAATTATGTAAATTATATTTCTCCAAGAAATATTTTTCTTGGAATAAAAGAATTACGCCCAGAAAATATAACCAATATGAATTATGTTACGTCATGCTATGTTAGGTTAGGCTACATCGGTTACGTAAGAACTGACTCTGAATAACACAATAAAGTGAAAAGTATCGTTTTAGTACTTAAAGAAAAAAATTCTGAGTCAAAATGACGTAGACCTACTACTTAGTTTTCCAGCACTCGCCAACGCCTCAAGTATAGTGTTCTTTGAGCATGCTCAAAAAATGCTGATTTTTCTGCCACAAAAGCTACCTAAGGGAAAAAATTAATCAAGATGTTACTAGCAGCCCTTTTTTAATACCTTATTGAGTGAAAAATTAGAGTTCGCTTGGCCAGATTTAGACATATATTGCGATACAAAGACTCTAACAATCTCCGGATTTAAATGTATTTTAAAAAACTACTTGCAATCAGCTTTCTAAAGCAACCATGTAGAGCTGTATAGCTCCTACAGAAAAAAGTTACGGCCAATATAAAAAAAATTGCCTCAAAATCGTGATTTTACACTGTTCTTGCAACAAATGATTGCCTATAACACCAGAAAATTTTTTAAAATCTAAAAACTGTGGTTTTGCTCAAGAATAGTAACAAAAGGCCCTACGCAAAAAAAAATATATATATATTTACTGACCATTATTACAAATGAAAGGCCTACAAAAAGTACTCACTTTACCGTGAAGAGCCTATAACATTTAGTTGGGATCCAGCAGCGGGTGTCTTTAATAGGTTGACAAGGCTGGGCTGATTAAGGGCACGTCCCGAAGACTAAGTAATCTGACAGACTTAGAGAAAAAATACAGTGTTTTAACCAAAACTATAATGTGTGTATGTGCGAAGTACATTGACAAAAAAACTATGGGTACTGGGGCTAGATTTGTGTACTAATAACCAATTTAGACTGTTGTCTGTTAACGATGGGACCATGTTTTGATCACTGAAATGCGGTGTCTTGCATCTGTACTGTGTAATTGCTCATGGTAATTATGAAGAATAAGAGCGTCTTCGAAGGAAAAATCCAAGATGTACGAAAGATATACCTTATTTGCCTTCTGCAAATCCTTTATTCCGTTTAGGTACACGGTGATCTATATAGTTTCGACTTTATTTTCCATAAGAAATCACCTCTCGCAGTTTGGGTGTTAACTTCCGAGCTCCGAACATTTTGTGTATGTGTGTATAGGCTGTTCACGGTAAACTGAGCACTTTTGAAAACGCTGATTAAGATCGACTTGCATGCACGTTGTGTATTCTTCCACCTTATGTAAAATTAACATTGCCATGGGCCTCGCCGCTTTATTCACACGTCGACAAACTAAAACTGTGAAATTATTATTAGAGTAAATATTTTACAAATCTGCTAATTTTTACACTTCGATGCATTAAAAAAAATCTAGAAAGTGAAAGAAATTATTTTAAGCTATCACAAATAGTTACCTACGACTTTTTATCCGATATTAAGATATGGAACTATTTTCCCTCCATCGTTACCAACTTTGCGGGACGAATGTCACTCAGTGTGCTCGTTAAAATATATTCAGGTAGGGGCAGTGACTTTTTTCGAAAGTTCATTTAAAAAGTGCTCACTTTATCGTGAATATCGTTTATATATATGACATACATATTAATATTTATTGCAAAAATCTGTAGACAAGGCAACACTGCCGTAAAATGCCTATAATATACGGTGACGGAGTCTGTGTGGTCGCGAGCGCTTCACAAGCACAGCAGCAGAAGGAGCAGCAACTGACCTCTGCCGGAGAGGCGACCCGAGGCCGGAGAGGCGACCCGAGAGCCGACCTCAGCGAAGACGTCCTGTGCTCATCTCGCCGTATCTTATCTTCATTCTCATTCCTCCTTCCTGCTGACTGGGCAAACACCAGGTCTCCCTCCACGGCCTTCGAGCCGACGGGCACCCTCCAGAAGCGCACAGTTACTGCCTGATACGTTTTATTTCCCCAAGCGTGGGTAATAATTAAAGTTTGAATCAATCTATTTTAACTACACTCATCGGTAAAAAAATTGAGCACTCTGAAAGTACCACCGCAGAAGGGTACACGGCGCAGGACATGGTAGTATGTACACAGAAAACATCAAAATATTGTACCACGCCGAGTTAGTATTGCAGGGGACCAACACGCGCAGGATGCACTTAGTATGACGTTGGACACCCCCCCCCCCCCCAGCAGGGTACAGGCAGCGATACGGTCTGGCATGGAGGCATACAGACGTCGGATGTTCTCCTTAGGACGATCCTGCCACAGCTGGCGCGACTGACCCTCAAAATCCGCCGTAGTTGCCGTCCAATTTGGTTCCAAACGTTCTCGACGGGCGAGAGGTCCAGGGACCTTGCTGGCCAAGGAAGCACGTTGACATTACGAAGGCCTGCCAGTCATATCCGTGCTGTGTGAAGCCGGCCACTATCCTGCTGGAAAATGGAGGTGTTAAAACTGCTCGCAGAATTTCATGAACGTATCTATCGCCACGCCATTATAATTCCTTCGATCACCACCAGTGGAGTCGAGAGTATGACGACAGTGTATGTCAGCCTTCGCCGTACTCACGCGATTCGTTCATGGTGATCCAATTATTTCGCAAGTGAGTGTAGAACACTGGCATACTCCCAGTTTAGTCGGTAGTTACATGTCTTAACGTTGAATAAAAAGTGTAAGGTAAACATTTATAAATAGCGAAATTACTTATTTTGCATATACGTGTTAAGAATTAAAAGTTCATAAGAGATTTACTTTTCTGATAATTCCACAGATTTTCTTAGCCTATGCACAAAAAAAAGGTGATCAGGCCCATGAAAATGTTAATTCTACACATTAGGGAAGAACACACAATGCGCGTACAAAGTAGACACTAAGCAGGACTTTCGAAAGTGCTCAGTTTACGGTGAACAGCCTAAAGAATGATTTCGTCTTCTGCGCAAGTCGGGTCAGGAAATACCAGCAGAAGTGTCAAAATCGCATGATCAAACACCAACTTGAATATTTTCAAACTCCAAAAACAAGTGACAAATACGCGGTAGTTAAATTTACACTTATTCGCTGGTGTCGAGTAACATTTTTACGTGTGTCTATTTAAACAGTTTGTTAAACACGAGTCCAAACCATATGGCTTCGACAATTTTGAGACTCGAATACTTGTTTCTGCATGAGTGAGTGAAGAGATTTGAGCGGTTTAACATCAAGGTCTTGAGAGCCGATGAGGGTGAAGCGAGGTGAGTATGGAGCTGGAATGCAAGTACCCGGGGGGGGGGCGGAAGATCCCCGAGGAAATGCGTAAACCATCGGCATCGCCCAGCACGATTCCTCCATGCGAAAGTCCGGAAGCGACCCTGCCGATATAATCGAACCCGTGTCGCATAGATGGGAGGTGAGTAGTCTAACCACCGCACCACCGCGACCCCTTGTTTCTAGGTAAATGGCTACGTATCTCAAACCAATTTCCTCAATTCCCTCTACGGGTAGAGTAACTATTTTTCAAGGTCGTTAAAACACATGCGAAAAAGTATATAAGTGTGATATATTTACATAATTCGTCCACAAAACAATGCTTTTAATTTTCACAGCTATAATATAGTACACAGTTTTCGGATACTAAGCCCTATAATGGAAAATTTGTAAAATTTCGATACGGTCGATATCCCAAGGTCATCAGTATTTTAATAATGAAGATTATTTTATATTACTAATAGCCATGACAACAGAACGACTACGTATAATCTTTATTATATTTAATACGCAATGATTTTAACATAATGGGCTAGGAATCTGCCTTGCATGGTTGCCAGGACAACTAAACAAATATTTATTATTATAAATAATAATTCGTGCATTTGCAATGTTAATATATGCGACATTTTACTGGCATTCAATACTTTATGGGGCGATATTGATATTGATGTTTGACTAAACTAACCTCCTAACTTAAAAACTGAGGTATTCGCAAACTCGCCAAACTAAAAAGTGACCGTTTCCAGTGTGAATGAACAAAGCGAAGTTAGAAGAGAGGGTCGGAACGCGACGAGCAAGACTTTCTGGCCCTTCTAACAAACTCCTCCTTGCGATGAACTCGACAAACACATTGCGGGCAGTGAAAATGCGATAATGCAGTTCCACTCCGAGCTTACTGATTTCTGTAATTAAAGGCCGCCCACGTTCAAGTGAGCACTCTAGAAATCAACCTTTGAAAAAAACCACTGCCCACAACTGCGTATGTATAACCATGCGTGTTCCCGCACAGGCTGGGGATTAACACACCCAGTTAAGTTGGCAATCAAATTTGAAAAGTAGGTCTAAGAAATAACGCTGTATTGCTACTTAAGTTATTTAAAGTTTATTTTGTACAGTTAAAGTAATTATTGGCGTAAAGATAGTGTATTTATTGTAACTCATAATTATATTGTGTCATGTGATCGGCGCAACGGTCAAAACCAACGGCCCGTTGTTGTGGTTCCTTCATGCTTGTTGCTTGGCTTTGCTTGTGTGGAGTGGTTGCGAGGCAACCTACAAATTTGGAAGCTGGAAGTTGTTGTGTTTTAATATTTCTCATTTATTTTTCAGCTTTTCTGCAGTCATCATTGTTTTATTATAGGTCGTATAGTGTTTAATTGTGTTGTAGTGATCTTGTGTAAAGTCACGAGTTCCAGCAAACTACGTACGAATAGTCAGCGTCAGGGAGACATTATAAATCTCGCCGAAAGTATTAATTCTATAATTCGTCGAGGAGAGATGAAGCCGTGCAAGGTCATCGAACGAGTTGCAGAAATAATGAAAATTTCAACTGCAACTGTCCGGAGGTAAGTGTAAATGTGTTTTTTACGACGTGTTTCCGCAAACAGGTTGTTTTACGACGTGTTTTCCCCGCGTATCCCCAGTACGTCATTGAAGTAAATCGTTGAAAAAGAACAAGTAGGAATCGACAGTTGGAAACGTGATTTTATAGAACGGAAAGTTAAATAACAGTAATGAAAGTAAATGAACGACAGCAGAAACGCGACATTGATATATTCATGTGAGTTTGCGAAGTACAAGTTACATCCTAAGTTCGACAAATAATATAAAAAGTTATGTGTACCTATGTACCTACGCCCATCTGTTTAACCTCTCTTTTAAATCTGTCTTGATAGTAAGTGAAAATTTTGCCGCCAATAATTATATGTTAATTTCACACGTTTTTACATCACTGTATTGTTTTGTCATGTAGGCCCAACCTCAATCTGTACGTATCTACTTAGGCCAGTCATGTAACCTTTCTTAAATCTACCTTGATAACAATTGCAAATTTTGCCGTCAATAATTATACGTTAATTTTACACCTTTGTATTTTACTATGTTATTTTGTAATGTAGGCCTAGACTCAAACTTGTGTTCATGTAGTTATTCATACCAAGTTACAGTGTTAAGTTTTACTATTGTTAACATAACATAAACGTCACAGCTTGATGCTACAACAAAGGTGTTCCAACATCCTATAAACTATAAAATCTTGAAGCTGGTTTTGTTAATTAATTTATTTGTTATTTCTTATTTATTTATTTATTTATAGACCTATAGCTGTGCTTATTCCCGACATTCTTTCTTGATGCAAATTCCATGTTTAAATTTCGAGATGGATGTTCGACAAGACAACTTGCTACCTTTTGAGAAATATCAACGAAGATAGTATGTGTTCTTGAGTAGGTATAATTGTTTGTTATATCTGCCACTTTGGCCACAAAAATATTGCAGTTATTGAAATTTAATGTAACTGTAAATTACACGGCACAGTCAAGACCCCAGACTCCCAGAGCTCCTGTTTGCTTGTGAATTACATTAATCTGTCCGTGCTGATTTCTACCTGTCTCGGGCAGACGGGCATGCATTAAAATCGAACACTGCCTGTAAGTATTGCTTTTATAATTTGTCCTTTACATTATAATTTTGCTGACATTTGTGGATATGTATTGGTTTTACATTAATAATAAGACATATTTCTTTCAGCTTTGTGTGTGAACGCAATAACCATTTTTTGTAAGTATAGTAATTTTCTTTAAATACTTTTCTTATTTAAGTTTCCAGTTTTGCTGCTGTCATTGCAATGAAGGAATCACAACAATGATAAGAGTCCATGCACTTTACCTGTAAAATTGGTTTCTTGAGGTCTGTGTGTGTTTGACAAAAAGGAAATGTCACACCTAATTGGACCACAAGAGACACCGGAAATGTGGCCCTCACCAGATCGGCATTTCACTTAGCTATAAATAATATACTTTATTTTTAGAATTATTTTGTATAAAAAAAGGTGGTGCCAGTTACAAGCCTGGTATACCCTTCTGTTACCACTTCAATTCATAGTATAAATGTCCAGTTCTTTTTTGGAGGGTCTCAGAAGGGTACGAACGCAGAGTAACGGTGTCAAAAAAAATGTATGTATACACAAATGCATTTTTTGATATGTTTATATTTTTAGTGTAAATTATTTATTTTATGTATATGTAATTGGCCTATGTTGAAATATATTTATCTCCATTTATAAAGGTGCATATAAAACTATCCTAAAAATGTACATATTCATGCACATATTTTATATATTTTACTTTTTTATACATTACATATTTTTATGTACTGCCACGTTAGCACCATCATGTTAAGTTAATTAACACCATATGCTTCTTTGCAGTGCTGTACTTTTTACTCGGCTCAGATCCCCTCGTCATACCGTGCTGTTCTGCCTCCCTGCCTTCCCCTTTCCTCTTTGTGAGTCGTTATTTTTTGATTTGCCGTGGTTGTTTTTTTAAGGCCTTGCACGGCCTCGCTCTGTCTACTTTATACGCTTCAGACGTCTGCTACGTTACGCCGCTACCTTATGCCTGCAGGATGTGTTTTTTCCTGGTGGCTTAGTTGCACTTCACTTCGGTCAGCTGAGGCCAAACACAGCTACCATGTTTTCAAGCTGATGTTTTACTAGTCACGCTACAGAGCGATGGAGCACTTTGAAAACGGTGAGTCGTGGGAAACGTTAAGTTTTCGGTACAACTTTTAAATGTTTGGTAATTTGTGTGACATTTGGTGTTGTACCTTGGGTGTGCAGTAGTGCTTGTCTATTTCAAACTCTGGATTTGGCTGACCTTCCAAATTATTTTTCGGCTTAACTAATGTGTGTCCTTTTTTTAACGTGTCGTGTTGGTCCTTGTTCATTGCCCAAGTTTAGTGTTTGCTATTTCGCGGTTTCCATGACTTCATCACTAGAGCGTTCATTTTTCAATTGTTTGTTGTGTAAAGTTTTTGTTTATCGGAGCTTTGACATGACCCAAATATTATATATGTTACATATTATATGTATATTGTAAATTTTACTCTCTATATATACATCATATATGTTACATGTTTTATATGTAATATTATATGTTACATTTAGCAGTCCTGAAATGTAAACATTAAGTTTATTAACACGTGGCAATCACATGGCAAGGTTTTTTTTACATGTGGCGAAAGGATACATAATGGGCAAGAAAGTAGAACTATAGCAGGGCTTTCAAAAGCGCTCACTTTATCGTGAACGGCAGTAACTTCGTGCCACACAATCTGAGGTTACAATCTAAACTGCAGTATTTCTTGAATCCAGTTGTAAACTGTTCACGGGAAAGTGAACAATTTTGAAGCTCTAGCTACTTTTTTCCTTTTAGCCATTTTTTATCGTTTATAATCACCTTTGTAAATTAATATTGCTATGTAAGTAATAAACACAACGTGTATATTCCACCGCATTCGGTAGTTAACGTCTAGGGCTAAGATAAAAAAAATATTTATTGGCTATTATTCCAAATGAGAGGGTTTTCAAAAGTGCTCACTTTACCGTGAATAGCCTATAATAAGATGAGATACATTAAAACAGTCAGTTATTACCTCAAATGATACTTGCAGGTGGTAGCCACGCCATTTTATCTGCAAGCGAGCCAGTGCTCGCGTAATAATGTGACTCGAGCTGCAAAACGTAAAGTCTCCCGTCGAATAACGGGAAAACGGGGGAAAAGCACGGGAAATCCCCTTAGCTCGTCTGGAAGAACAAACATGTGTGCGGCTAATTTAGCCGAGGCTACAAGGTGAACAAGGCTATATAAGACGTCCTATCGTAAAATGATTACACGTTCTTTCTTCCTTAGGCAGAACCTGTTCCCAAACACACGCACACAGCGTGGCGATTATGTTCCAGCATATAATTTGAGATATCCAAACCTTCAGCCTCTCAATGACTCTGCAGAATGACCGGTTCACATCAGGTGGTGTGGGGTACATTTTCTCCACAAGTGTTCGCTCTGTGCACTTATTCAAGAGATCTCGAGACTCCGCCTTTATTTCCTGTAGCTTGTACTGCATGCATTACATTAGTCACGCCCGGTGTAAAACCTTTAAAGCCGTTATAAATCGTAACTTATGGCACTTTTATGAAACGCCTGGAAAAATAAAGCTCTGTAGAGTTGGCGGGGCCGTTTCAGGACGCTGGGGAGTCATTAATGGCCTAAGTGCCATTTGAATAACCTGTAAACGGGGAGAGAGCGATACTAATTGCCGGCACTCTTTAACCTCGGAAACTGATCATCCGACCTTTTCCTCCTCTACTGGCAGAAGCAGACACGTGACCACAGTCAAAGGCTGTTTACGGTAAAATGAGCATTTTAAAAAGCCCTGCTCGAGGTCTACTTGTATGTGCATTGTGTATTCTTCCACCTTATGTAAAATTAACGTTGCCGGGGACCGCATCACTTTAGTCATGTGTCGGTCAAGTGAAACTGTAAAATTATTAGAAAAGTAAATATTTTATTAATCTGGTTATTTTTACACTTCACATGCATTAAAAAGTAGAAAGCGGACAATTTAAGTTATCACAAATGGTTACCTAAGACTTTTTATTCGCCGTTAAAAATGGAACCTTCTTTCCATCCATCGATGCCAACTTTACTGGGCGCATGTCACTCCGTGAGCCCGTTGAAATATACGCAGGTACGAGCAGTGATATATTTCTAAGGTTGATATCGAAAGTACTCACTTAATCGTGAACAGCCTGTATCTATGCGGAGTTGTGCATGTACGTCGCGCGCCCGAAAAAAAAAATAATAATAATAATAAAAAAACGCTGCACTCCCCGACAACGAACCCCCGCCAGAGTGCGCGCGTCCCGGCCTAAGCCGTTGAAGACACCGACCTCTGATTCTTTACTCACGAAGAAGCGACTCTTGGGCCGGAGAAACTGCGAGGCATGGCGGGGCGCCAGCTAAGTCGCCGCGGCTTCTTGGCCGTTCTTACATTCATTATTAAATATGACCTTGTACATTCTCCCATTCTTGCTCCATTGGAATGAGTGAGGATCAGTTTCTTTCAGTCAACCCCGGCGATCTACGCGACCAGGTATCTGAGCACGACGCTGCACGCTCGAGTACTGAGGAAGCACTACACGTATAATAAGACAATACTGTTTCTGTAGGTTTAGAGGTAGTTGTAAGCAACCTCCCTACCATTTTTTTGGGTCTCCCGGCGTCTGTACACTGTAAACCAATTTTAGACGAATAACTTGAAGTATTATTTTCGCCAGCACCCAAATATAGTAATATTTTGGTGTACAACTGTTTTCTCACCTCGGTAACAAATTTTTCCCCTAAAGATTTTTGATTTCGTCGTATAACAAACGTTTTATACTCGTGGTAGCATAAAAGTGCCTTAGTTTTGGCTCTAAATTGAAATTTTATTTCTATTTATTCTTTAATTATACATTTTAATTTATAATTAATATAATATGGATTAAAAACACGGAGAAAACAGGCATGTTGGTAATGACTAGTAAAAAATAGTTCTCATGCAAAATTATATTGAACTGAGTGCGCACGAATGCGGTGTGTTGTCCCTTTGGTGTAATTTTCTAGACTTCGTTAAGCTTTGTCTGCATGAAGCGGAGGAATATCCTGGAAGTAGAACTTTAGCAGGGCTTCAGAAAAGTTGGAAGTAACCGTGAATCGACTGCATGCAGTATTTTCATGACTGCGACCTCTACATTTTAAGAGTCTCAGCTGCCTGTACGCTAATCACGAACTTTCAGCGCGTAGATATGACGAGAATTTTGCATATTTCTCGTACTTATCTACCCTAGGATCCAAGGTTGCAAATTCATGTTGGAACACATCCAGTTATAACTTCACCTTGTGATATATGGTTGCTCAACTGTGTACTACAGTGTTAGCGTGATCTTCGTGCTCAGTTAAGCCAATGGTTGTCAGAGAATCAACACGGAGGCCTGGCTTCCGATGGAAAACCGCATTAAAAAAAAACACTTTATAAATCTAAAACGGGACTAACGCTAAGTGAGTCTTAAGATGCCCAAGTTAAATTGTAATCAGAAAGCCAGCTGTTGGTGTAGAGTTCCTGAATGATCACACCACGCCATTCCGTCGTCATCTGATCATTGACGACAATGTGTTCATTCTCAGCGTCCAACACAGGACGAGGAAATTGTGCGGGGCAAGGGTATTCCCCGGTGCACGGGGACTGTTTTTACTACAGGGAAAAACCACAAAACGAGCGCCTCAAAGCTTGTCAGGTGGTTCCCCCGCTCCGTCAACATTGCAACTAAAACTGTCCAGAGCAATAGACTAGGGAATAGTGGACTGCCAAAAATTGTTCACCAGTGCTGCTTCGTAGATTCTGAAAAGTATTTTACCACACTGCCATTATTTAAAAATTACTCTAGGAAGATAGGTATGTCTCGCTTGCGATTAATTTAGCATTTTTTAAATCGGCCTTTTTAAAAAATTCCGTAGTTAAATGTGATAACAGTAACGCTGACAGCGATTTATGAAGAGTAATTCGACATTTTAGAGTCTTGCTACCACTGGTGGCTAGTAAATATTGTTATTTATTAGTCTTATGGACATTTAAGTAAGACATCTGATCGATGCGTGGAAACGTCCACGACGTTTTTTTTCTGTACGTGGCGGTGGCGGAAGGATACACCGCGGGTAGAAAGAAGTACCTATAGAGGATTTCAAAGTTCAACCGATGTTATCCCACCTCTCCCTCGTGATCACCCTTCTTACAAAACTGTAGCTCGTTCGAAGTTGGTCACTTTTCAAAGCCCTGCTCAGGAAATATTTTACTGTACTTTAGTTTTATCATTTCGCCACGTGTAGTATTAACACTGACATGCACCTGATCACTTTATTCATACGTCGGCCAAGCGAAACTGTTGCACACATAAAACAAAGAAATCTTACACTAAATAGAATTAAATTCAGAATCAATGCATTTGAACAGCACAGTGTTAAAATAAGCGTAACAACCTTTCCTAAGTTGCTGCCGAATTTTCAATAAGTATTTCAGTCGGTGCTTACGTTATAATGTATACAGCGAGACCTATGGGTAGGGAAATTTTTTCCTGAGATCTGCCACGTGATCTCCGGCAGCTCAAACACTGCCGCGATCACGTTCGTGAGCACTTGGGTTTTCTCGAGCCGTTTTCCTGGTAAGGTTCCGAGAGCTTGTGATGATACGGCTCGCAGCGAGACGAACGCCAGGCGCCAACAAACGAGTGTCCTCGCTTGATCCAGAGAGTGAAGAGGACCACTCGGGAGTCCTTCAGGAGAGCCGAGACACTTCGTCTTCCTTTCCGAATGTTGCTCCCTAGCCCACATGCCTTACGTTAAAAATAAACTCCAAAATAAAGGATGTTTACAGCATAGTGGCCGAGCACTTTTACGATCAACCTAAGAAAAATGTCACTCCTCCTACAATGTCAAAAATTTCCGTATCTTTACGGGACGGCACAGCAGATACACGAAAACGCAATCCGTATTGACGAGGAAAAACGTAGTTAAGTCCGTAAATATGAAATAATGGATGTCTCCGCATTTCTTATAGCTTCGGATTTCGGGGACGAACAATGACGAGCCTACCCCAAGATTTCTTCGCCACTACAACAAAAAATTAAAGTCTCTGCGGCAGTTAGGGTTATCCACGCCACTAAGCCATATTCTTTCAGAAATTAAAAGTAGCATCAGGCGTCTGTAATAACATACGCTAACTTTAATGGAAACTTAGAATGTTGCTTATATGTGGCTGTAGCAGTAAAAAACCAAAGTTATACCACACATACCATGTAAGTACGAGTTGTAGGTGAGTGGTTCGAGCCGTAGACATAAACCTTTTGGCTCCGGTTCTTAACTTGCTCAAGTATACTTTAGATTCGAATCAGTGGAAAACCACTGATTGTTTGAGAGAAAAAATTTCACTGATTGACTACGTGACGGCCGACTACAGAGGCGAATGAAATATTGTTTTTTTTTGTGAATGTAGCCAAATAATTACGTGAATTACACATATTTAAGATAGTTTACTATTTATATTGCGCAATTTACTGTAACTTAAAAAAGTAAAAAAAAAAAAACTTTCGGAGGCGGCAAGGATTGAACTCACAAGCCTTTCGACTCATAGCCCGTTTCCTTATCATCCGCCCTGCCACGCCAACTTGAAGTAAAGTGAAGGAAAATATATTTCTTATATTTTCGCCGCGAAATCGCGAAGATTTAAATCGTATGCTCTCACTTTTCGTTTTTGGTCTAATTGGTGTACATGAGTGCGCTCTCTTCATCACATTATATGCAGTTTAAAACTTCAAACAGAGCGCTTTGACGATTACATGAAAACGGAATGAAAGACAGCATTCCTATTACCTCATAGAATTGCGTTTTGAAAGACGAAACACATTTTATAAAATATTTTGTATTGATTTTATAAGTTTATTCGTTGTTATTTCACTTCATACGCGTTATTTAACGGCATTTCAAAACGTTTTTGGCGACCATTTTTACACGCTGTTTAACTGACCCATAATTTAAAAATAAACCACTGAGTAAATAGTGAAAAAAAAAAAGACATTAATCTGTGAAAAATGTCACTGAATCGATAAGAACAGCCTATAGCAAAACATTTACTGATACTGAAATTATTTCATTTTCTTTCTCTCTTTTAAAATTATTTTAAGCGATGTAATGAGCACACTTATAAAACATTTACATGACTTATAATTTCACAGTTTTACGGGACAGACGCATGAATAACGTTATCAGGATCTTTACAATGTTCAATTTGCGTATGGCGTAAGGACACGATGTACATAATCCCGATAAACAGATCGTAAGAACGTCTTTCAAAGTGCTCAGTTTACCGTGAACAGCCAATACCTCCATGAAGCTATACCAATTTTTAAAGCCAACGTTCGATAACTAAAAAAAAGGGCAATACTATATAACGAACTTTGAGAGAAACTATTTTGCAATATTCGTGAATTTTTTTTTCGCACAATATCTTGCGCCGCGATATCGTATAAAGATTTATGGAGTCAGAAATAGCTTGACAGAACATACATCACTCTGGTAAGGGATTTGCTCTCATAGTTGGTAAAAATAATTCTGTGTGATTGCTCTTCCTTTGATTTTTGCTGCTGGCGTCCATAAAATTGTAAAGTGCTATTAACCTCCATACCGTTGATTTACGTCCCATGGCCCTTAAATTACAATGCTTCGATATGTATGTTTCCGGAACGATAAAAACTACATAAAATTTATAGTTATGTTAATTTCGCGGATTCCCCAAGCGCCAGCAGTACTTTACAAACTAGGCCGGCAGTTTTTAATCATTGGATGCTGACGTGAGAAAAATTACTTCCCCCCCCCCTTTTTTTTTTCTCTTTCGTACACGTGATACGGCCAAAATATTTCTTCCCGTTTGTTATTGGATCACAGTTAGTGGTGCGTGAATCTTACACATTCTTTTGGTGGCAGGCTATACATCAACAGGACGTCCACGTAGTCAGCTTTGAAAAATTCCCTGAATTTTCCCTGTTTTCCAGACCATAAGTTATTTTCCCTGGCCCGTCTTCTGGATCTGGTTCTACAGTTTGTAGTGTGCGCGTATGACTGTGTGGGCTCTTTTAAAAGAAATAATATTAGTATAGGCTGTACACGGTAAAATGAGCACTTTTGAAAACCCTGCCCCAGATCTGCTTGTATGTACATTGTGTATTCTTCCGCCTTATGTAAAATTAACATTGCTATGGGCCTCATCACATCATTCATGCGTCGGTCAAATGAATCTGTGCAATTATTAAGAAAGTAAATACTTTATGAAATTGCTCATTTTTACCCTTCGATGTATTAAAAATAACCGAAAGCGAAAGAAATAATTTTAAGCCATCACAAATGCCTACTTATCAATTTTTATTCGACGTTAAGGTATGGAACTACTTTCCATCCATCGTTACCACTGGCGAATGTCACTCAGTGCGCCCATTTAAATATATGCATGCGGGGGCAGTGACTTTTTCTAGGGTTCATTTCTAAAGTGCTTACTTTATCGTGAACAGACTTTTTAAGAAGTTTCAATTTAGGATGGTTGTAAATTGGCGGATTTTCATGCAGTAATATATATTTGGCGAACAGATGTCGGTTAATTTAACTTTGATTTTCGTCATGGTGGAAGTGTAATTGTGTGTGTGTGTGTTTTTTTTTATAGGTCAAACATGCGTGTTTCATGCGAAAATGCCGCGGCGTATGGCCCTATTTTACCGCGGCAGAGAATTCCACAATTTATGCAGCTGATGGTAATTTTTGCGGCACGCAAGAATTTAACAGTCGGAACGTCTCAAACCACCAAAAACACGCTCGCGCACTTTCGCACAGTTACAGGTCCTTAAAGCTCAAAAGAAAAAATAGAACTCGGGAAGTCGGGGTGCCGACTCCAGGATCGATAATCGAAACAAGAATGTTAGAACTGAATCGAGAATCGGTATCGGTAAAACTATGGAAACATCCCGTCACATTAATCTTGGCTGATGAAACAGTCTAAAACTATGACACGCAAGTGGCGGTCATTATGTTTTTTTACCGTGTTATCTTTATGGATATTGGAACACAGTGGTTTTGACACGTCCTGTGAAGCTCTTCTGCCAATAATAAACAGGAAGAAATAACGTTAACCGTATCACGTGCAATAAAGTCGAATGAAAAAAAAAAGGGGGGGGGGGGGGCTTTCTTCATGGCAGCAGGCGATGAGCACACAGATGTTGTTCGAGTAAACTGTGTAAAAGACTGAGAGCTCTTGGCTACTGGAAAATGTATTCGCGAAATCAACGTAAGCCTAGTTCTAATCGTAGTCGTCTAGAGCGAGTCATAACAACTGTAGTTCTATCATAAAAAAAGGCATTAGAACATACACTTTTGAAGACTAAAGAGATTATTCACGATAAAGTGAGCACATTTGAAAGCAGTCTATGAAAAAAATCACTGCTCCTACCTACACACATTTTAACGGGCGCACGGAGTGTCATGATCCCTGTTAAGTTGGTAACGATGATGAGAAAGAAGTTATATGTTTTACCGTTGAATTAAAGGCGTTTAGGTAAACACTTGTCGAAATTGAATTTTTATTTATTTTTTGCTTTTTTAAATTCCCCTAAGTGTAACAATTAGCAGATCTGTGAAATATTTACTTTACTGATTATTTAACAGTTTCACTTGACAGACGCATGAATAAAGTGATCAGGCCCATGACAATATTAGTTCACATATGGCGGAAGAGAACAGCTTTTAACATGCCACCACGTGAATTTTCGAAAATCACGGATATGTAATAATAAAATAACGTGAAGTTATTCAGGCAGTTTTCAACAAGAGAAACTCACTGAGATTCGCAATAACTCCTTTTAAATGCAACGACAAAGAAAAAATGTTACTGACTTAGCAAAATGGTTGAACCACCCATTATCGTGTATATCATCCAACACTTACCTACACGGTACCAGTATTGAGTACGCGCAACGAAATCTGCGTCCTTTTGAATGCAGTCAGGTGTTCAAATAAAGCTAGATTACGTATACGACAATGACTTACAAAATTACGAAAACTATGTAGATTTACACAGTGTTGCGTAAGTGGCAACCTTCCACTGCGAGTGAAACCTAAGGGGCAACATTGCTGAAAATTAAAACATGTTGAAATAAAAAAAAACACGAACCGCGTTTTGTTTTCACGGAGTAGACGAAATTTAAGTATTCACATTACGTATTTCATAATTCCGGTTTTCTGAGGGGGGAAAAAAAAATATTGGTAGTTGAAATATTTTCACTGCGTAATTGGGAGGCACTCTCCGCTTTTAAATAAATGTTACGCTACGTCAGTTCCAGGAAACTCTGCAAGATTCACTCTGTTAATAACCGCAGTTGTGAGAACTCGACACAAAGAGCAGTCAGAATGTTAATTAACGATTTCTCTTGAAAAAGCAATTGTAAACAGCAAGGGGCTGTACCGAAATTTGAATAATTCAACAGCAATTTTGGACTTCTGTTAATTTCACAGGAATCAGAAGAGAGAATAAAATGAAGTTAGGAGCTTTTTATTTGCATCGCAGTGGAAAATGGCTCTGAATATAAACTTCTGCCGTGACAGCTAACGCACCAGAAGTGTACGTACAATGTTATCGGATTCGTTATGAAGAAAGTTCTGCCACGCGCAAAAATAAAGGAAAAGCCAATTTCCGTCTCTGAAAAGACAGCTCGCGTACTTCCAAACAACGTGAGCTCATTACAGGGCAAAACAAAATTAGACTACAAGCTGTCCTGTAAAACAGGAGTTAACTAATTGAAAATACGGTGAGACCTGGCAATCAAAATACGAAATAAAATATGAATGAGGTCTAGCGACTAAAAAGAGAACTGCCCTAAACTGACAGAAGGCAGTCCGTACTGTCCGTAGGCCTAAGTATTTCCTAAGATATCCACTGTGTAATTTGGTCGCCTTTGCCCTAGGTACACACCTATCTTAGTTAGTAAGTGTTCCCTTAGTCTCACGCTGAATCAACAATATCTGCCGTTATTGAGTTTAAGAAAAACACAAAAAAAAAAAAATCTTTAAAGTGGAAAGATTTTTTTTTTTTTTTGCCTTCCTTCAAAAAGTACTAACAATTTTAAATACCGTAATTACTTCAAAACTAAATAAATTAATGCGTAGATATGAAAATATGCGATGCTGCAAGATCTGGCAACCGTATTAGAGTTTTGGAAAGTAAATTATGTCATGCATTTTGGTTTCAAAGTGACAATAAGTAATTACGAGAGGCTGGATGGTCATTAAAAAATAGACTAACAATATTTTTTTTTTAAATCCATTGCTTACCAAATACCAGCGGATTAAGATACGTAAAAAGCCGGCTATCTAAAAAAAGAAACAAGGACATTAAGACAATAACCTAGTGTAGCCATTCGAAGTTTTATTAACTTCAACATCGAAATCGCTCAACGAGTACGAAATTAAAGAGAATATATATTGAAAAAGATGTCTGTACTGTTTATTGCCAAAAGTTAATGAAGATACCGTAACAGATACAAGCTGTTCCCAGTTAACTGGGCACTTTGAAAAGCCCTGCCTTGGTTCTACTTATATTCTCATTTTTTAACCTTCTACCACACGGTAAAATTAACATTACCTTGGGCCTGATCGCTTAATTCATACGCCTTCCACGAAAAGCGCGGAATTAAAACGAATGTAAATGTGCTATTAACGATTTCTCTAATGCGTATAAAATCATAAATATGTACTCCATAGAGACCATTAATTTAAACATTAAAGCCGCAAAACAACGTAGTATGTAAAGAACTACGTTTTTATTAACTTGCTGCCAACCTACTAGGAGTCAACATGCGAGTATGTGCATACATGCACTATACGAAATCGTTCACAATTTTACCAGGTCAGTGAATACGTAGGATGCGTAGGAAACTTACCAACCTTGTATAGTAGCAACGCTAAACGTCCCTATATATGCAACCCGATGTGTGGTACCATTTCCACACAATATATAAGTTCAAAACCTTAATTACACATTAGGAAGGTTACTATAGCCTGTTCACGGTAAACTGAGCACTTTTGAAAACCCTGCTTAAGATCAACTTGTATACAAGTTGTGTGTTCTTCCGCCTTATGTAAAATTAACATTGCCATGGGCCTCATAACTTTATTCATGCGTTGGTCAAGTAAAACTCTTATATTATTAGAAAAGTAAATATTGTAAAAATCTGCTCATTTTTACACTTCGATGCATAAAAAAAAAAACAGAAAGTGAAAGAAATAATTTAAGTCGTCACAAATGGTTTCCTAATACTTTTTATTCGACGTTAAGATATGGAACTACTTTCCACTCCATCGTTACCAACTCTACTTGGCGTATGTCACCCAGTGTGCCCGTTAAATATGCAGGTAGGAGCACTGACTTTTTCTAAGACTTCAAAAGTGCTCACTTTATCCTGAACAGCCTTTAGCAACGTTTTTTTTTTACAGCGTATGGTTATGAGCATCTCGGAATTAGTTGGTTCTAGCATCACCTAATCACCAAGCACTAGGCCTTTATTTCTAAATATATAGATGACGGCCTCCGTGGGCATGGTATCGAGATACGCCTGATCAACTTGGGATAATCCCGGGCTAACGCGAAAGTTGGCCACACACGAGGCCCTTATGTGGCTCCCTCGTGCGCCTTTCATATCTTCCCAGTGAACAGAGATTTTTTTTCTCTCCAAAGGTTTGTTGCAGACGTGCTCACTTTACCGAGAACAGGCTGTACTAGTCTCTTTAGACTTGAGGAACACTCAGTTCTCGCGAAATGATTTCCACGCATGCAAGATTTCAATACCCTACATGCCTTCTAGCAGTTTTCCTTTGTCTATTGGCCGCGAATCTTCGAGAGAAGACATCTCCTCACTTGACTGGCCGATAAGAATTAGGTTACTCCGATTGCGAACGTTTCTGATTCGGGGGCAGACACGTTAAGACACGCAGGATGTAAACCTCCCAGTAGAAAAAAGTAGATCTCAACTATAAGGTTTTAAAACTCAACTAGTTATGGAATCTCTTCACGAAAACCGGATGTCCCTACTTAATATCGGCGGCGAGTAATACGGAAAGTTATAGGCATAGGGACTGGGAAATGTCGCGGGTTCACTTCAGGACAAGTTAGACTTCAAGCTCATGTGCACGTGTGTCATGTTTGCAATTGGATCACAGTTTATTAGACACGCCCAGGTGAATTCTGAGCCAATAAAACACCTGCGACCAAACGAGCACAGAATCTCGAACCACCTAGTCTGAGGTAAAACTAACTAAACGCTGTTCACGATAAAGTGAGCACTTTAGAAATGTACCTCAGAAAAAAGTCACTGCCCCTGTATGCATATATTTTAATGGGCGCACAGTAAAGTTAGTAACACTGCGTGGAATGTAGTTCCATGTCTTAACGTCGAATAAAAAGGATTAGGAAACCATTTGTGACGACTTAAATTATTTCTTTCGCTTTCCGTTTTTTTTTTTAATGCATGGAAGTGTAAAGATGAACAGATCTGTAAAATATTTATTTTCCTGACAATTTCACAGTTTCACTTGACCGACGCATGAATAAAGTGATGAGACCCATGTCAACGTTAATTTTACATAAGGCGGAGGAATACGCAACGTACACACACGTAGATTATAAGCAGGGCTTTCAAAAGTGCTCATTTTACCGTGAAAAGCCTTATACACACTTGGGTAGCAATCAATGTACCGAAAGCTGATGCTCGAAAACACATAGGACCGTGGAGGCTATAGGCCGTTTACTGTAAAGTGAGCACTTTTCAAGGCCCTGCTAAATTTTTCCTTTCAATTAATTTCTACCTTTCCACTACTTTTTAATGTAATAGTTGCAATATAACTATTAAACACAGTGTATACATTTCATCACTCTCAAAAGTTAACGTCTGAGACTGCAATAAAAAATATTTATTAAGGGTTAATGCCTTTTGGGAGGGCCTTAAGAATGCTCACTTTACCGTGAACAGCATATAGTTGTGATACAGCACCGCATTGCAGACGGACGGCAGGCACGCAGCAGTACCGTCAGCAGGCCGATTAATTCAAGGGCCCCTTTCCACGCCACTTCCGGCCTGCAGCCAGCGTGGGCACGCTATGGGTCCGTCCTACGCCAGCTCTACGAGAGCCCTTTACTGCACCCTGGAGGCGAGATCAAACATTAATTCATTAAGGCCCGTCTCCACCCCTTTTGCAGAAATAATACTTCGTTTTCGCGTCATAATATTTCGGATTCATAGTAATATTACTAACAATATAAGATTATAGAAAATCCGTATTTTACGAATTGTTTAATATTTTTGTGAGTAGTTTTAATTGCGTGTTGCAAAAAGTTTTGACTAATTAATAAAATATAAATATGTCCTCGGATTTTTACAAGCAGATATTACACAATTAATATCAAACAGTTCGTAAAATACAATTTTTTCCATATTCGTACATTGTCAGTAATTACTATCAATCGAAATTATGACGCGGAAAAGAAGAATTTCTGCAAAAGGGGTGGAGAAGAGCCTTAATATTTATTGTCGATTTAGGATGACCTGGATGACCTTGCTCGTTAAGGCGCCACCATCATCCGGCAAGGAGGTTGTTCACCTCTTGTAGAAAATTTGGCGCCCCTGGTGCTGCAAAATGCACCCCTCCCCAAATTTTGGTTTTGAAATCAATTAGGATTGTACTTACACACATATTGCTTTCTGTTCACATATTTTGATATAAAATTCTTATATATACCAGAATTGTTATTGATCTACATTTTCACTATAACTATTTACGGTAAAGTGAGCACTTTTGAAAGCCCTCTCACTTGGAATAATATTCAATAAATATATTTATATTTATCCTTGGGCGTTAACTTTCGAGTGCGATGGAATATACACACTGTATTTATTACTAACATAGCAATATTTGTTTACAAAGGTGGTTAAAGGATAATAAATGACTGAAAGGAAAAAGAAACAAGGGCCTCAAAAGTGCTCACTTTACCGTGAACGGCCTATAACTATGCGTACAGTATGAATTTAATCTACGTTGTTTTCTTGTGGCGTCCACTAGTGTGACTTGGAAGAAGGGGGGGGGGGGAGCAAATGCCCCTCTCGCCCCATCCGACGACACTGATGGTTAACGCCCAACCCTGGGCTGGCTCAATTTTGAGCGTCGAGTAAAGGTGGATTCACACCGAACAGGCAGAGCAGATGGCACGGACAGAGCAGCCAATCAGAGAGCTTCTCGCTAACACGTAGTTTTCTGCCTTTTTAAGTCGTCCATTTTACTGGAGTACATTAAATTCAGAATGGACACTTTCTTACAGCCGTGATAATATTTCCTACTTCCTAAATTATGCCAATGGCTATATATATATATATATATATATATATATATATATATTGGCTATATATATATATATATATATATATATATATTGGCTATATATATATATATATATATATATATATATATATATATATATATATATATATATATATATTGTATGTATATATATATATATATACATATACATACATACATACATATATATATATACATATATAAAAATATATATATGTATATATATATATGAATATATATATATATATATATATATATATATATATATATATATATTGTACTGAGAAAATAGTTTGCGTAATAAATACAGCAAGAAATGTAAACAGGTCAAGAGCGAAATATAGGGGCGTATAAGGTGCCCCCGATAAGGCCTACCTTACCAATTCCCCACATTTTTGACACCTGAGCTACAAGAACTATACGAAGAGCTATATACACATAAAACTGTTTCGTAAACTCAAAACCATTATAAAACTTATTTTATGACTATTGCGATATGCTGACATACCAGCGACACATTACAACGGCCTCTGTACCTACAATTTATTTTACATCCTTTGCGGGCTTAGTGATACACGAAATCTAGCGAGCAGGATATTTTCTCTAAACGATCTGTACAGCAAATGGTAATGTTTTCTTAAGGTGATCCCATCTCTCCTTGCGTTCGTTTCACCATAGTTCCACCACCAGTGAATTTACTACTCATCACATACCTGAAAAAAGGGGGGGGGGGGGGGACTGGTCATGATGACGCGATAGTGATGAAAAAGTACGGGGGAAAATTTTTTCCTCAGATGAAACTTGCCCTGCCGTCATTCTGCCCGACTCGAGATCAAACATCCCTAATTTGAAGGTAGGTTGTAGGTCATCGTCTAACCTACCGAGCAACATATGTTTTTAATTGCCTATAATATACAGTACTACCAAAATTACAGTAGTAACGACTCGCATTTTGGTTTTAAGTGCTGCAACACTACCGAGAATTAATAACGATTCACAGCTGGCTTACGACACGAAAAAAAAAAAAAATGGATAGTTTTTACACGCTGCCGTTCCCAAGGACTACGAACTGTCGATGGGGGAGTTTTTTTTTTTTTTTTTTGCCTCAGTGTAATTGTTCTGTGGTCCCGAAGGTCTGGCGAGTCCAAACAAACTTGTTAAGTCATGCTGAAATGGATGTTGCTGGGCGTACGTGCTTTGCGAGTTCGTGCGGTGGCTCGCTCGGAACTGCTACATTGTCGCCGTTACGCAATTCACAGGGAAAAAAATTCAGTAGCGAGTCACGTAGCCCTTGTTAAGGTTGATAAGAATGGCAGTCACAGGACCAGAAACATCCTGCGAAGTTAATTTACAATTTAATACTATTATTTGTAGCCAATGAAATTTTGCGACGAATCTGAAATCAGTTTACAGTATCGATAAATAATATTTTAATTACACTGGCTGTCCTTAAGCATAAAATTGATTTTACCAACACACTGTGGTACCATGTTTAAAATGGACAGTGATTTGAAATAGTTGGCAATTTTGATTTTCTTTAAAATTTTTGCTTTTGCAATCGTTCGGAATTTATATAATACGGCATTACTTCGTTTCTGCAGCATAACCCTGTCCCCCCATTTTAAATAAACAAACTTCTTCGAAAATGTTATGCTCTACTCTGATTTGGAGTGGCACGATCGTGCGCCTGCATAACAAATGAAAAACCACGTCTCTTTTGTGCGCGATGTCACGACATCTCGTACACGCGAACTGTTATGCGCAGTCGTCAGCCAATGACGTTCGAAAACACGACGGTCAATTCTTGTGCACACGACCTATGTCATGCGGTTACTGGCATGCTTCCAGTGGTGAACCCAGCTTTAGTCTCGAGGTGGAGCTTTGGTGCGGAATCATAACTACAGTTGGTTGGCGCTTATTTCAACACTTGCTGACGTGAATACGCCTTTAAATTTGCAACCATAGCGGGAGACAATCCAGAAAATCCGATGATAACAAGATCGGGGGATAGAGTTTGGCATTGCAGCTCCGAATATATCGTCTACATTCAAAATTCAGTTACATCACTCGATTGCCAAAGGATCAAAGAATATGTTACGTTGAGCGAGGACTGCGAAGCATCGTGCGGGGGGAGGGGGGGGTGCTCTTTTGAGTTCGTTTCGCAGCGTCTTATAACTTCCGCGTAGTATAACTTTTGACTAGCAGAAGCTACGACGCTCGTTTAGGTTTCAATCGACAGCTCTCGCCAAGATCAATCGAATTTCGTGTATAAAAACATTTGTGTGGCGTGGTTATGGTGAAATTGTACGAGGTTAATGTAAAAAAAAAAATAAAGAAAACTTAACACAATTTCGGCTTATACTAGTCAAAAAGCCAAGTCGAAATACATAAATCGTATACGGTTGGAAAGAGCATCTCAAAAGCAATACAGTAATCTCATAAAACCCCATATGATCGAGTGAAGCGGTGCCGGGAACGTAAAATAGACATAAAGGTGCTCGAGCGCGTCAGCGTAGACGTATTCATGCAAAACAAACGGCCGTGTCTCCAACACAGCCAAACCCAATTTAAAATAAACTTTCGGAAACCCTTGTCCATGACTACATGTATTTAAACGTGTAAACCACTGTTCGTTCGCTACCAACTTAACTTGGAGTTCGGTAAAGTGAACGCGGTCAGAGGCACAGACATTTTTCGAAAGTTTATTTCAAAATTGCTCTCAACCCAGCATGAAAAGGCAATGATAACAAACAGCTTTAGTCGACAGGAACTGCCTTGAATGAACACACTTCTCTCCCCTTTTTCTACAATATTTATTTCAGGAACATCCATCGTGACTTCGTCGTGTATTCCATACACTCTAATTTACGTGCCCACTAATCAGGAAAGGAGGACCTAATTAAAATATGGGCCTACTCGATGGTACTGTCACTAAATGTAAATTACAAGGTTCATTGCAACACATTCATTTTCGAGGATATTGCAGAAAATGTCAGCCACATATCTTCTGCAGTATGGAAGCTTTAACAGACAGGCGGCCCAGTGGGTGTCGCCGTTATTCATATTAAGATCTTAAATCAATGAGCTATATTTTATCAGGCATACGTATTTCTATGCGCAAATCCTACAAGGTTATAAATTTTGATTTAAATTTTAAAAATGGTAAAATTAAAAAATACTTTCTGAATACATTCGCATGACAGCAAGAAAGAAAAACGCCTTTCCCCTCGCAAATTCGATATGGCCAAAGCCACTCAATAGCAAAATAATTTGAAAAGTGGCAAAGAGGTTTTTAAAGCTAAAAATAACTTGTCATGACTAACCAAATACAATTTCAAGAAATATACTGAAACGTTTCCTACATCATTACTGAAATCTTTATAGAATATTTTTATGCAAATTTACACAATATGTTATTTAAAAAAAATACACAAATTGACCAATACAATATAATATCATCGTTGTACGAAATGTCCGCTTCTAAGAGGTTAGTTTAAAAAGGACTAAAACAAAGCAATTAATCTGAAATAAAAATTAATCTGATACTACCTATATGAGGAACCATCAGTCAGTTCCTTTGCGAACCCTTTTAATAACGAAAAATTTTCCCCCTCTTAATAACAAAAAGATTCTATTTTACACCCTGATCATAAAATAAAGGCCGCTCATTACAAAGTGAGCACATTCGAAATCAACCTTCGAAAAATGTCACTGCCCCTACCTGCATATATTTTAATTGGCGCAATGAGCGACATACGTCCAGTAAAGTTGGTAACGACAGAGGGGAAATAGTTCCATGTCTTAACATTGAATTAAAAGTGTTAGATAAAAAGTATGTTAATACCAAAACGATTTCTGTTGATTTCTGTTTTATTTAATCCGCGTAAGTATAAAAATTACCAGATTTGTGAAATATTTACTTTTCTAATAATTTCACCGTTTCACTTTATCGAAGCATTCATAAATTTATTAGGCCCATGGCAATGTTAGTTATACATATGGCGGAAGAATATACAATGTTCATACAAGCAGATCTTAAGCAGGGCCTTCAGAAGTGCTCAGTTATCGTGAACAGCCTATATAAGCTATTCACGGTAAAATAGGTACTTTTGAAAACCCTGCTTAAGATCTACTTGTATACAAGTTGTGTATCGATCCGCCTTATGTAAACTTAACGTAGTCATGGACCTTATTACTGTATTCATGCGTCGGTCAAGTGAAACTGAGATATTTAGAAAAGTAAATATTTTACAAACTTGCTCATTTTTACTCGTCGATGCATTAAAAAAAAAACAACAGAAACCGAAGGAAATAATTTAAGTTATCACAAATGGTTACCTTGCACTTTTTAATCGACGCTAAGACATGTAACTGCTTTCCATACCGTGTTACCAACTTTACTGGACGAATATCACTAAGTACGCCTGTTAAAATATATGCAGGCAGGGACAGTGACCTTTTTTCAACGGTTCATTTCAAAAGTGCTCACTTTATCGTGAACAGCCTTTACCTAACAATAGAAAGGCGAAACAGCCTCTTGCACCGCGAACTCCAGGCGCACTCGCCAACAAAAATGGCGTCGCCCTCCAGCAGCATGTACGGAACGTCGTTCGCCAATCAGCGCCTGGCGACCTCATCGCCGGCCAATAGGGAACATTTCGCAGTACTGCAGTAGCCAACCAGACACAGGACCCGTCCCCAGACCCTCGCGCAGCCAACCAGAGAATGGATACGCCCGCACCAAAGGAACCGCTGCGCCTTTTCGCTTCTGTGTCGTTGTCTGCTCTGTGCTCTGATCGAGCGCCTGTGTGCAGTGCGACGACGTTGCGAAGCGCGCTCGCCGACAGCTGACTTCTTACGTAACAGTTGGAAGTGACGTCTGCTCGTCCCGTTATAGCACCGACACGCCATCGATCATCTCGCTCATTCAAAGATGCCAGAGCGTTGCTAACGACCAGGGACAGGAAAATTTTGGCGAATTCATTTCGGGACAATATAGACGTCAAACACATACGTCGTGAAGTCACCTTCGCAATTGGATCACAGCTTATTAGACCCTCCGCGCACGCCTCTGAGCCAATAGCAGACTTGCAAGGAAACGCCTTGCGAATCCCGTAGCTGCCAGGTGTGGGGGCGACAGCCAATGAACACATAACTGAGGCTCCAGTATGCAGGGGACTGAGGAGTCTAGCCTGCAGGTCACTGAACTCGCGGAATTTTCCTATCCCAACTAATGACATCACAAGTTACGGAGATCTGGCGTCGTGCACCCGCGCTTTGCAAGTCGATAAACATACCGTATATTCGCACAGCAGCGGCGAATATAACACTTGACGTACCACACCTTAAAGCCAACTGGGGTGCGATTAACATCATATTGAAGACGCACATTAAAACGTAGGGCAAACTATAGAGTATAACTTAGTTGATGCATAAATACTGTAGATAAATAGTTCACTGTTGAAATGCGTAAATGATCTGCCAATGGAATGATAACAAACGTAACCTGCCCATAGTAGAGCGGGCATGTTAATCAACACGAATGAATACGAAACGTTTTAAACCAGGATTAAATTGACATACGTACTACATTCGTAAACAAGTAAATAATTTTATGAATTTTTACGTCCTAACGATATATGCTAAAAATTAGTTTTTCTGCGTGTATGCCTACTTGATTGGCCAGCATATAATGGAACACTCGGATATATTTTCTTAAAAATCCTGAAGTAGTTTACATCATGCAATGGCGCAGCCTCCGAACATCTATTTTTCTTTTATTTCGTTAATCGCCGCAACCAAACGGTTTACTTAAATAAGTCTGTGTGGAAGCTTTAACTTGGATACCTTGTATTCTTTTCTTGAAAGCAAATAGAAGACTTCACTGCATATCTCACCTGAAACAAAGAAAATCACGAGAATGGCATTATGATTACCCAACTCTATGTACAAAATTACACACAATAATACCATTCTGTACCACTACACATTCAAGCACTAAATCAGAGAAACAGAGATTTATTCGTTGATAAATACTGGGGTTAATTACAGGAATATAATCCTCAATATAAATATCAACAAATTCTCGAAATTGTAATGTGCTACTCAGTCTCATTCTGTTTGACTGACCAACAATGGTTTTCAGTATAAAAAATAATGATGCACTAATTAAACAGGGTGTATAAGATCATGCTAATTTCAGATTTAAGGGGGGGGGGGGAATATACAATTTAATGCCATAATATTGGCTTTTAAGCTTGGGAAACAAAAGATCGATAGACGTGTACCATCCACAGGCGTCTCCCTAGACACCGCTTATCATCTTGCGACATATGCCGAAACAAAGCTCGAACGAAACACTGAAGTGAAGTATGAATTTTACAAAGTCACAACTAAAAACAGATAAGTTGGACAATAAATCTTTCCTTGTGTAAATTCAACCAGTATGTGGACAACAACATAATCAGCGAAATTGGGAAGCTTTATGCTGACCCTGTCAGCCACGTATGAACACAATATTTTAGAACTTGAAATGAACATGTAACCGTACTCCCATCACTACAAAGATTGCCACGTATCGAGACCAACTGATACGATGGGCACCAGCTGCACTATTAAAAATTTCCGTACATTTACGGAATATTTTATGGTGGTGAAAATTTATCCAGCACTTCTCCGGGAAGTCTTCGTATTTGCCATAGCCTCGAGTTTCGGGGACGAACAATACCGAGTATACACGAAGCTTTCTTCGCCACTACGGCAGTTGAGGTTATCCACGCCATTGAAACGTATTCTTTCAAACATTAAAAAATTGCATCAGGCGACTGTAAAATTTAGCAACACTTAATATACAATAACTTTAATAGAAACTGAAAAAGTAGCTTGTATGACTCTAGTAGAAATAGAAAAGTTATACAATCGACATCATGAAGAGTTATGGGTGAGTGGCTAGAGTTGTGGACAAGAGAATTTTGGACTTGGTTTCAGATCTTGCTTAAGTATAAAAATTTTAACTTTTTTCGAATATACACAGCAGAACACCCACATAAAGAAAATTAAAGACATTTGTATCATCTCTTTTTATTTTTAACTAGAAGTACAGAAAACTAACTAGGAAATTAACGGAGAGGTTTCCTAAAAATTTGGAAAGTCCGTTTTTGAAAATCAATGTGTCCGTAATTTTACGCAGAATTTACGGACTTCTCTGGATAAATATTTACCAGCACTTTCCCGTAAAAACAAGGCAATTTTTTAAAGTGTGCTTATGGGACTGTGTGATATCGTCACAACAATAAAATTGTGTTTCACAGGCGAGGTCCTAACTGAACGTTGTTTCTTGGACACTATGGCAGGGGTTAAGGGGCCAGTCTAGTTGCCATAAGGGTCTCATTGTAACGGTCGTGTCTATTTCAGTTTTTTTTTTTTACTTGTGGAATATTTCAGCGTGCAGGTTGTTCACGGTAAAGTGAGAACTTTTGAGGCCCTAGTTACTTTTTTATTTCAGCCATGTTTTGCCCTTTAACTATTTTTATCAATAAATACTCCCATATAAGTAATAAACACATTGTGTAGATTCCACCGCACTTGGAAGATAATGTCTAATGTTAAAATAAAATATATTTATTGATTATTATTCCAAATGAGAGGGCTTTCAAAAGTGCTCGCTTTCCCGGCAAATAGTCTTTAAATGTTTTTTTTTTTAAATACAGAAATACAAGTTGATATTTTGTTGCCAATTTATACATCTGGTTACTGAAACATGAATGTAGTCATTGAAAAGTTTCAGTGAGCAAAAATCGCTGTAAGTTGTCCCCTGTTTACGATATTAATTCTTCTCTAAAACAGTGTTCCAAACTATAGTGACAATGCTGGTGACATTTCTGAACATACTGTTGTATCAAAACCCTAATGATCTCCGCTTAAAATTCAGAGGAAACCGAAGACACGTGAAGATCGTTCATGCTATTTTCCATCGTCGTCGGAACCTTGAGAAGTTAAAAATATTTTACTATGCAGTCCCCTTAAGAATGCGATGGAGCTGCGCGTTCAAGGTCTAGAAGCAAGGGAGCCATACGGGCGACACTCACACGCACGGCTAGTGCCTCATCGCTCCTATGGGCAAGGCGTGCAGTGTTTCCGTCGTTACACTGTACTGTGCAAATTAGATCTGTAACAGTGGGGTTTCATTACACGCCATGAAAGCCCACAGATTTAACTACGCCCGTATCTTTGTACTTTTCTCTTGCCGCTTAATCTGCACATAGGCAAGCTTTAAAAACGCGATATTTGACCATTTTCACGATTTTTTTCTCTCCAAGGATACACTTAATATGACAAAAGTAAATATATATATATATATATATGGGCAAAGATAATTGTTCTTTATCTATTCTGACAAAAAGTCGTATATGTAGAACATTTATTTACCGAGATACGCGTATTCGCGCAAACAACAGCATTTATACGAAATGAAAAAAAAAAAAAACCATTTCCATGCAACCGCTTGGCAGGCTATACTCATATAATCAAAACATGTGTATCATGCATGTATGTTACCTACTTTCAAACTAATCCGTTAGCTTGGTGGGCACTGTAATGCTACTACACACAATAGTTATTTGGTTCGTTAGTCACACGTGAGATTGAGTTACAAACTGAGTGATTACAGCAGCTACTGATCAGACGTGTCCCATAATATATGCGTAATTTATAATAGCCAGAAAATACTATTAATTTGATTATATTAACTTTTTATAAAACACTCTTGTTTTCGGAATTCGAAGGACGACTAAAAGTAAGATACTTTTTTTTCTTCTTTTTTCGTAGAAGAATTAGCACCACATTATTTTGAAACTGGGGCGATTCTTCCAACGTTGAAATAAATACCTGATCATAAATTCTACGGAATTTACTAACATCAATAATTTCGACATTTAAAAAATTTTGTATTTTTTTTAGTAGTAAATGTGAGGTCATATTCAGGGTAAATTATAAAATTTACGATATTAAAGATTACCCGTCTCCCGAGTGGAATGACAGATCCCCGAACGTTAATCACAAACCTAGCGCCTATTGACAAAGTCTATTTATTTGACTCGTGGTTGTAAAGTAAAGATAAACGACGTGTTGACAGCTGGGTCGGGAACTGTTGATGCACTAACAGAGTGTAAACTATGGCGTACAATTGTTGGCAAGTGCTAGTAATTCCTATATCGATTTGGAATCGAACCCTTTCCATCTGGACGTTTCGACCTTCAACTAGTGGCGGAAAAGTAAAGAAGAAAATTGGATATAAGCGTTTCAAAGGAAAAATTTAAAAAGGACACGATTATGAATATTCGAGAGAAGTCATTTTTAAAATAAGAAATTCAAGGGCTCCTTTAGGCGTTCTCTTTCCGCTCACTGTCCTCCCTCTAATCTGTGAGTGGATCCAGCAGCAGTTAATCAAGGACCGCCCAGCGTTGCGGAAAACTTCGTCCGAAAAACTCAATTATTCCCACCCAACCTTTTATACAAAATGTCTGCCGCTTGAAAATCTGCAATGGCTCGCCGAGTTCACAAGTCCCGAGAAGCTGCGTCGATCCAACATTTTAATTAGATTTTAATTAAGATAGCTGCTGCAGCATGACAACCGCGCTGCGCGAGTGTTGGTACAACTGAGAGGAATGGATTGGCGGACCCCCGACGTCTCCTCGACACAGGAAAGACAAGACAGGAGACGACTTCACTAGAAAGGAATGTCTGTCTGTTCTGTTTCGGCTCTTAAAACGCGGCTCTTGCAGGACGCTAATTCGTGGATACACTTCATGAATGGCTCAGAAAAAAGTCAAAGCCTGGTGTTTTTCGTTGTTCACAAAGACCAAAGATAACGGAGTCTCAGAACCGCTTCGTACACGACTCGGTGTTTTAGAAATTAGTCCTCACCTCACAATTGTGTCATGTATGACTAGGGATAGGAAAAATTCGCGAGTTAAATGACCTGCACACTAGACTCCACATTACTGTGTATACTCGAGCCTCAATTATTTGCCCATTGGTTGCTATCCCAGAGGGTGGCTTGTGTTACTCCGCACCTGGCAGTATGGGATTCGCTACTTGTTTCTTTTGCAAATCTGCTATTGGCTCCTAATAAACTGCGAACCAATTGCAACGTCAACTCCAGCGTGCACATGTTTGACGTCTAGCTTGTCCTGAAATGAACTCGCCAAATGTTCCTATCCCTATGTATGAAGTGGTGATTGTTTCCTAAATGTGTAATGTATCACAAGCCTTATATACTTCTGGTACCATACGGTACACGTACCTGATTTTTGGTTAAATTGAACATTTAGATATGTTTTATTTATACAGAGTACTGATTAATTTATAATCAATATTAATAAAAACAGTGAAGGAATAGGTGGGTTGGTAACGCCTAGTAAACAATAGTTCTCGTGCAAAATATTATTAAACTGAGTGCGCACGAATGCAGGGCGTTGTTCCTTTGGTGTCATCTCCTAGACTTAGTTAAGCTTTGTCTGAATGAAGCGGAGTAACACCCCTGGAATTAGAACTTAAGAAGGGCTTCAGAAAAGTTGCAGGTCACCGTGAATGGACTAAAGGTTGTTAGGTTTCGTAAAGCTGAAGGCGCAGGTTCGACTTCCTTCCAGAACGTCATGGTTTTTCTTCGCTGGTGATATTTCTTTTTGTAAAAAAATTAACTGAACTTGATCTAGTTCACATCGGAATGTTTGCAAAGAAAATACAAGAAAATTGTTAACATAAATTCTACACAAAATTGGTTTTGCCGCAACATAAACAACACGGTAAGGGAGAGTGAATGAAGAGATTTGGACGGCTCGTAACAGCGATGTCTTGAGAGCCGATGAGGGTGATTGAGGTGAGTATGGAGCGGCGCCGGAATGAGGGGGAGGGAGAAGCGGGAGATTACGAGAAAACCCGCCGACCAACGGCATCGTCCGGCACGATTCCCACATGCGAAAATCCGTGGTGACCTGGCCGGGGATTGAGCCGGGATCGCCCTGGTGGTAGGCGAGCAGACTAACCGCTCAGCCACCGTGGCCCCAGTACGGTAAGGAAATAGAAAGTTTGTTTTTAGAAGGTAACGTTTTTACAAAAAGTAGTTACATTTACATTAATGGTTTAGCAGTATATTATATTAAAGGCTGTTCACGATAAAGTGAGCACTTTTGAAATCAACCCTAGAAAAAAGTCACCGCTCCTACCTGCGTATATTTTAACGGGCACACTGAGTGACATGCACCCAGTAAAGTTGGTAACGATGGTGGGGAAAGTAATATATTAACGTCGAATAAAAAGTGTTAAGTAACTATCTGTGATAACTTAAATTATTTGTATCGCTTTCTGTTTTTTAATACGCCGAAGTGTAGAAATGGGTAGATTTTTAAAATATTTACTTTTCTAATAATTTAACAGTTTCTCTCGACCGACGCATGAAGAAAGCGATGCGGCCCATGGCAATGTTAATTTTACATAAGGCGGAAGAACACACAACGTGTATACAAGTAGATCTTAAGCAGGGCTTTCAAAAGCGTTCAGTTTATCGTGAACAGCCTTTCAAAGCAAACACTAGTTACTGAGGCTCACAGAAAACAAAAAAATTACTATACACTGTTGCCACAAAATTAGACTTATCTGTGTAGACAGACCGCGGAAACGGTTCCGGAAAAGCACGATGGGCACCAAAATGGACGATCATAGACGCGAATTCCGTCGCGCGAATAATGCTTCCGCTCACCATCTTCACGTAGATGCACTGAATACGTCCAATAAAATAATCTACTTTAAAATGGACGATGAATTGGAATTCCATTTTACGGCGTTAGAACGAACATAATTAATCAGACATTGAAATAAAATATCCTCATAGTGAGTTACATTAAGTCAACTACTCTCCCCGAATTTTGTGACATTAGCGTTACAACGAGTTTATAATTGAAAGAGATAATTAATTCTACACTTGCCAATGTACCCAATTTTTATAGAAGCACCCAGGCTAGCTTTTTGGAAAATCCGCAACTGTGTGTTGAATTCGTGACAAATGTCAAGGTGAAAAATTTGAGGTGCAGAATTAATCAGTATCAGTGCAAGAAAAACTGCGTGATTTTTTTATTTTCCCACACTAGGCTTCTTAGGTCTGGGCATAAAAGACGAAGCAATTTAACGCTTCGGGTCCTCTGTGTCAATGATTGATGCGACACCGCGTCCGTGTGCAGGGGAAGCCGAACAAGCGATATAGTCTAGTCGCGATTTATTCACACCTTTGGGTCAAACTTTTGAAAAATCGCCCCATTTATGTTACGTGATCATGTTATGTATCACAAGTGTTTTATAATCAAGTTAGCATAAAAACATAAAGTGCCTCATTTTTGTTAAATTGTAAATTAATTAATATCTTATACATAAATTACAATATTTCATATATAATTAACATGAATAAAACCAGGGAGTACCTTAAGTAGGTGTGTTGGTATTGCCTATAGTTAAACACACCCGAGTTACGCGAAAAGATTTCACGAACAGTTGCGTTTTATAACACTTTTGCTCAGATCCACTTTCGTCATTGGATGATATAGGGTTTATACCCGCGAATCACAGACGTACAGTATCGGAGTAACCTAATTCTTATTGGCTCGTCAAGTAGGGCCAATGTCTTCTCGCAAACACACGCTGCCAATAAGCTAAAAGAAAACTGATTGTTTGCCCGCAGTATGTTGAAATCTAGCATGTGAGCAAATCTTATCGCGAAATTCATGTGTCCCAACCTATAGTAAGAAATAGTTCTTAGACAAAATATTGTAAAACTGAGCGCGCACGAATGCGGCGCGTTGTCCCTCCGGTGTAATTTTCTACACTAGGTTAAGCTTAGTTTGCATGGGGCGGAGGAATAGCCTAGAAGTAGAACTTCAGCATGACTTCAGAAAAGTTGGGAATAAAGGTGAATGGACTGCGTTCGAGATCCTCCCAGCTCAGAATTCGAGCAGAGAGTTCGTTTCCACGTGATAGCGTTAATGGTTTCATGCTTATTTCCAACATTCACATTAATCAGGAAAGGGTGACCTATAGACTATTCACGGTATAGCGAGCACTTGTGAAAACCCTTTAATTTGGAATAATAGTCAATAAATATATCGTAGCCCTACATTTTATTTTAGCCTTAGACATTAACTTCCGAAAGTGATGGAATATACACACTGTGTTTATTTCATAAACGGAAATATTTATTTAAATCGGTGGTTAAAGGATGAATAGAGACCTGCCAAATTCGCGTTATTTTTTGGGGACACGTTTAACTTACAACACGTGTACTTTCGCAATCGCTGGACCATACTTTATTTTAACACACCTTGGGAAACTCTATACGAATTAATTAACACATCACAATTTTGTGCCCCAATCACAGGCAGTTCAGTCATAAAATACGTGATTTAACATCTAGGCAACAGCCAATGAAGAAACGACGATGGCTCGAGTATATACAGTGCTGTGAAGTTGAGCATGAAGCCAAATAATAACGCGAATTTTGCAGGTCCCTAAGGATAAAAAATGGCTGAAAGGAAGAAGTAATTAGGGACTCGAATGTGCTCACTTTACCGTGAACAGCCTATACCAATATATCTCCATGACTGCCGGCAGTCCCAACGGCTGAGGTCAGTGAGACGTTATGTTACCTTAGGACGATGTTCCAGTGCGCAACTGTTTAAAATGCGTGGATCTCGAGATGTTCTCACAAGATGTTCCACCAACTCGGTTTAAGAGGTCCAAGCGGTGACGTTTAAAAGCAAAGAAAATTTATAATACACAGTTAGGAGAAGTCGTTTTCAAACTGCGATCCGCGCACCACTGGTGATCCCAGAGGTGCTACGGGAAACTTACTGTTACAATTTCTGTCTCTCTAGAAATTAAGTGGGCTATATCAAGTTCGTTAAGGGATGGAGCTCTTATTTAAATGAAAGACAATCATAATTCCCTTATTTTATTTACAATAACTGCAGCAAAATTCTCTGAATTCCAAATCTCACAATAAATTTATATCACTTACTGCTCACAAATAACTACTCCAATGTCATACAATTTATAATTACCACAAAGAAATAAATTAAATTACATAATTAAACATCTGTCCCAATATACAGAGTATCAAGCTATTCAAATATTCTATAAAATATGTGTCCAAATAAACAGTTCGAATATTTACAATAAAATCCATATTACACTTCCATTCAGTCCCACCTCAGTTCAGTCCATGTCCCGCCAGACGCAATGTTCTAGAGTCCTCCAAGCTCCCTCACGTACAGTAGGCTTCACTCGTCGGTTTCACACCCTTCGTCCATTCACACCACGAACACCTCGCCCGCCGTCGTCTCGCAATCTCCAGTCGTCGTCCACACCTCACTTCGCTCGCGCACATTCGGCCAGATGGCCTCCGTCAACGACTGCCGGCCGCTGGGTTGCGGCAGTATATATAGTGTCTTAGGCCGCCACCTTGAATCTTCCCCAACTCGCGTGATGCGTCGCGGAAGGCCGAGGCGCCGGCCAGTCTCACCAGAACATTCTTGCGTCGTCGCCAGACCCGTCGAAACCTCCAGCAGGGGTGAGGAGCCGTGACGCAAGCAAGGCGCCGAGCAGCGCGACAGCCCGACGGCCGCTGTCCATTATTCACGGGATTCCCAGAAGGACGGCAACCGGCTGTCAACGCATCGTTCCAGGAAGAGGGGAGGGCGAGATGGGTCTCCTACCACGGCGTGGGGCAGCCGAGCCGGTGACAGCTGCAGCATGTAACATTACTAAATGAACCAGCGTTTTTCATTGATTTTAGATGCTTAATTATAAATATTGATGACACGGTTTGTTATTGTCTGTTTTATACTGTGTTCAGGGATTTGCACTATTATATTGTGTTTTAAATATATAATAAAATACGGCAGTTATTAACTATAGGCTGTTCACGGAAAAAGAGCACTTTTGAAAGCCCTGCTTAAGATCTACCTTTATGCACGTTGTGTATTCTCTCGCTTTATTTAAAATCAACATTGCCATGGGCCTCATCACTTTATTCATGCGTCGGTCAAGTGACACCGTGAAGTTGTTAGGAAAGTAAACATTTTATAAATCTGTTAATTTTTACACACTAATGCATCAAAAAAACAGATCCGAGATAAATGATTTTAGTTATCACAAATTGTTTCCAAACACTTTTATTCGACATTAAGAAATCGAACTACTTTTCATCTATCGTTACCATCTTTACCGGGCGCATGTCACTCAGTGCGTCCTTTAAAGTGTATGCAGGAAGGGGCGGTGAATTTTTTCTAAGGCTGATTTCAAAAGTACTCACTTTATCGTGAAGAGGCTTTAACTTCAGTCAGTTATTAAAATATTATTCAAACATGTTGGTATGTTTACGGACGTAATGCCGATAGACAGACTACACATAGTGGTCCGTGACAACGTTGAGTTTGAGGACCCCTGGTTTAGAGACTTCGACAAATGTCCACCTAGGCGAACCGGGGTCAATCCCGGCCGGGCCACTCCCGGAATTTCGCCAAGTGGTAATCGTACCAGCCGGTTCCGCTGGTCGGCGGGTTTTCTAAGGGGTCTTCCGTTTCCTCCGCCCTTTCATTCCGCCGCTGTTCCATACTCACCTTAATCACCCTCATCGGCTCTGAAGACCTCGATGTTAAGAGCAGTCCAAATCTTTTAACTCACTCGCTCCTTAAAATAACACCAAAGGGACTACGCGCCGCATTCGTGCGAACTCGTTGTATTAGTATTTTGCACGTGAACTATTTCTTCCTAGGCGTTGCCAACACATCTATTTTCTCACTGTTTTATCCATGTTAATTACTAACGAAATTCTATAATGTATATATAAAATATAAATAAAAGTTCAATTTAACCAAAAATAAGGAACTTTCATGTTAACAGACGTACAAAAAGTATTGAGACACAGGACATTTTTAAGGCGATGTTACACGATACCAGATTCCGTAAAAACTTGTGCAAGGTACGCCATGGCGGCCGGTATAAGGGCTAGTGTGGCACCCGTCAGGGCATTTCCCGCCTTGTACGGCCATATTTCGTACCATGTTTGGTAATTTTGACACGTCCTATTTTTCGTGGCAGGTGCCATACCGGCTCTCGTACCTGGCCAATCACATTGCAGTTTCAGAGCGTAGGGCGCTCCCCGTGGCTAGTACTTGAAACGAGTTGATGAAGAAACCGAAAAGGACGCCTCCATCTTGATATTACACCAGTGAGGTTGAAACTCTTTCAAATAGATTTCAAATACGAAGACGATAAATATTGGCTATGAAAACGTGTAATTGCTGTAAAAAACCGTTCTGAATACTTAAAAGATTACCTATTCTACGAAAACAAGTTAATTCATTATTTATTAAATCTACGATATATAAACTCGTGATCTGGTAGTAACGTGGTAAAGTTCCGACGCTCGCGAGTAATACGTAACTTTTGGACGGAGTTCAAAACTCCGCCGGACCCAAATTTTTTTCTATCATTAAATTTTACATGCGGGTAATATTATGGTACGTAAAAATAAACTATATTTTGCAACCGGTCAGTAATTTTCGTCAAAATTAAATATAATACACCCGTACTCTAGTGACTTCGCGTAATTTTCAAGAAAACGTGCGAACGTCGATACAGCCATATTAAGATGTGCTAGCTAGTATTTTCATAGGCCTACGCAAGTTACTAACTGGTAGCAGTTCTACGAATGGGGTTCATATTTACTACAAACCACACACTGCGCACCCACCGAGGGTGCCAGATTCTAGTACGCGAACTGCTGTCATGTAATATGAATCTTCCATGTCGGCTCATATAGCGGTGGTATATACCGGCTCGTACACCAGGGCTTGTAGAAGCTTGTACAAGAACCAAGTACGGCTGCAGGTAATATCGGCTTAAGGAAACAACCAAATATGTCGTACACGAGGTAATTTTTTAAAGGTTTGATTTAAAATAAAGTACGTAGATACTGGGAATTGACTACAATCGGCACCTTTGACATGGCGGCTCTGGAAGCGGGAGTTGGCGAGTGACAACATACGTTGGTCTGAGCAGCTGTTCGGCCATTCGGCGGCCGGCAGGCAGGTAGGCAGACACTGTGGCCAGACAGAATACGACCGTCCCTGCAGAGCGGATGGCCGCGTACTGCCAGTTCCGGAGCGAAGGCAATATGACAAATTAAATATAAATAAAAAGAAACTGGGAAGGGCCGGAGTGCCGTTCGGAGCTGCGGCAGACATTGGGCATCGAAGCGAGGATCAGCAGGAGAAAGATCGATAGCCACCGGAAGGGCAAAGTGTGGGGGGGGGGGGGGAAATGAGGTCGAACGAAGGACCGAGAACCGAAATTGCGTTTCGGCTGGTCCCTCGACTGACACGGGACTTTTATAGACCACGAGGAGATAAAAGAGGGGGGGGGGGGTAACTCGCACATTGGGGCGATTTATTACATCGAATTTTTTTTGTAACCCCAGCGGGAGGTAATCACGGCAGGCGGCTTATGACGAGCCGTCGACAGCCGAACATGGGTGGTTGAAGGGAGGCGGGAGAAGAAAAAAAAAAAAAAACACACGCACACAGGGGAACACGCAACTGTAGACCGGGGTTGAAAACAACACGAGGCCACCTTTTATAGAGTCCAGACCATGTACAGGAGAGAAGGGACATGATGATCATTACTGTTTTTGGATCTTATCACCTGGTCACTTCGAAACTGCCATGTCGTATAACAGCGGGGGTACTCACACCAGTGTATGGATACTTAGACCTACAGATAGTTCGTACCAAACATAACTCTCCTGTATTCTGTTAAAGGCTGTTCACGATAAAGTAAGCACTTTTGAAATCAACCTTAGAAAAAAGCCATTGCCTCTACATGCATATATTTTAACGGGCGCACTGCGTGATATGCGCCTAGTAAAGTTAGTAACGATGGAGAGAAAGTAGTTCCGTATCTTAACATCGAATAAAAAATGTTAGGTAAACATTTGCGATAAGATAAATTATTTCTTTCACATTCTGTTGTTTTTTTTTTTTTTTTTTTTTTTTTTTTTTTTTTTTTTTTTTTTTTAAGCATCAAGTGTAAAAATGTACAGATTTCAAAATATCTGGTTTTTAATAATTTCTCAGTTTCACTTGACCGACGCATGAATAAAGTGATGAGGTCCACGGCAATGTCAATTTTACAAAAGGTGGAATAATTCACAACGTGCATACAAGTAGATCTTAAGAAGGGTTTTCAAAAATGCTCATTTCACCGTGAACAACCTATATAAATAAAGTTGGCTTAGGGCCATTTATTTCTAAACTAAGGGGATTAGGGGGTCGTAGCTATAGATGGTAGAGCTTATCTGTAGATACGGGGTTTTATTCATTATATGTGACACAGGCAATGCAACACTGTAAGAGTTACTGTAACGGGGAGCTACTCATTAAAATTATGTTATTATTACATTTTAAGTTATGAGCACCACACGCCTTATTTCTTTATATCTATGTTGGACTGTCACCACCTGAAACATGAAGCCGGACGCTGTATCTAGCAGTCCGGATGACGTCATACGAACACACCCATGGCTGCGATCTTCCCTGTAATAGTCTGGCTGGTCGTAGAAATATGCGGCGGCGCGCCCCGCGTCGGCCTATATCGGTACGTTGTTTAACGTTCAGACATAGCTGGCCTCTTTCCCTGGTTGGTGGAATGTGCGAGGCCGATTTCAGAAAGGAAAATTATATTAAAGTCAATTCATGACAATTCGCTATCGTTTAAAATATTAAGAATGTTCGAGTCTACTGCAATGTTAATTTTACCTGTAGCCGAAGTATTTTTTTTATTAAGTACACACAAAGCAGAGTTTTCAAAAGTGCTCGAGTAACAGCGTACAGCATATAGTCAAAAATTTCCTGCGATAAATCACTGTCCCGTAAATATGCTCTGGCAATGACACGTAGGCAACTTAAATAAGTCAATTTATTTTTTGTGTTTATCTCCATCAGAAAACCAGTCTGCTAATTAATGCACATTAACTGTCTTAAAATTATTTCCTATAGTTCTGCGCCTGAAAGATTAGACTTTCTGCATGTTGTATGGTACAGTATAAGCTGTTCACGGTAAACTGAGCACTTTTGAAAGCCTTGCTTAAGATCCACTTGTATGGACGTTGTTTATCCTTCCACCTAACGTAAATTTAACACTACCATGGGCCTCATCACTTTATTAATGCGTCGGTCAAGTGTAACTGTGAAATTATTGGACAAGTAATTATTTTACAAACCTTCTAATTTCTACACTTAGGATACATTAAAAACAACAGAGACCGAGAGAAATAGTTTAAGTTATCACAAATGTTTACCAAGCACTTTTAATTCGACGTTAAGATATGGAACTACTTTTCCTCCATCGTTACCAACTTTACTGGTCGCATTTCACTCAGGCGCCTGTTCAAATATATGCACGTAGGAGCGGTGACTTTTTTCTAAGGTTGATTTCAAAAGTGCTCGCTTTGTCTTGAACAGCCTAAACCTAAATAAACAATATATCTCAGCGGTGTCTTGTTCATGGTTGTAGACAGGATAATATCTGTTCAAAACTCTACATTCCGACGTCGCAACGGTGCTGCTTTGTTTCAGTTTTGACGAATCAGTTACTAAAAAAGCACAAGTGCCACTGACATGAAACAATGCAGGAAACTGATACTACACGGTCTGTTCATGAATTGACAGAATTATTTTAGAAACCACACTCTCTCAAGTCCTGCTGTATAGAATTTCGTTGGTACAATACACCGCGTACGGCCTATAGCTCTGCGCAAGGGATCGGGGCTGAATCAGCGTACCTTAAAGTTTCAAACTGGAAAATAGGGTAGTTCGTTTCCTGGAAAAGTAAACTTCAACACCGGCAGGTTTGTGTTACGTTTGTAAATGCAGAATAATTAATTTTTCATGCACTGAATGGGTATGAATTATCAATAAATTCTCAGCTAAAGAAGTGCCCCACAAGTCACCATCAAAGAAAGGCGATTGGAAAAATCTGCCTTCTGCAAAGCGACTAAAAAACTAAAGCAGAGGGAAAGGAATATTTCGAAGATATATATATATATATATATATATATATATATATATATATATATATATATATATATATATATATATATATATATATATGTGACTGAAATCGTATGTTCGCTTTGTTTGTATTTTTTTTCTCGCTTTATAGAAATGGCGAGTGCCCATACTAATAGGTTGCCTAAAATGATTGAGCAATGGCTTTTCACACAGCCAGCAACAACAAGTTATAACAAAGACTGCTGTAAAGCGCATACGTAACTGAAATAAAATTTCGCCTACTATCATCACCGACAATGCTTGTTAATAGCAGCTCAATTTAATTACCTATCTACGTACAAACAAATGAAATAGTTACGTGACCCTCCCTGATTGGGCTGCGAAGAAAAACACCCCCCCCCCCCACTTTTCTCTCTCTGTCTCTCTGTCTCTCTCTCTGTGTGTGTGTGTGTGTGTGCGTGTGTGTGTATGTGTGTGTGTGTGTTCCTTGTCACTCAAATATCGAAAATGGAATCCTTACAAGAAAAAAAAACTCTGAATAAGTTAAAAATGTCGCGTAGCATCTGGCGTAATTTCTTTATGTTTTTTTTTTCCCCAACGAGCTTCCAGTGGACATTCTAAAAGACTCTGCCTTCAAAACCAGTTTGGACACCCACGGGAACAGAATCCGTGGTGGTTTAGGTACAGAGAGAGCCCGTCATCAGCACTGTTCTCGATCCTCATCGTCACCGAGTTACACGATATATATATATATATATATATATATATATATCACGCGCGGTGGCGGTGGGGATAGAATGCAGGAGCAAGTAGGAAGCAGGTCAAGAGTTTGACCTTCAAAAGTGCTGCACTTGATGCTGGGTTTGCATCGTGCCCATCCGCACCGCCACACACGTGAGACAACAGCAAATACACGAGAAAAGAAAATTGAGTTTGGCTGTGTTGGGGACACGGCCGTTTGTTTTGCGTGAATACGTCTACGTTGTCGCCTTGATATTTATTTTAAGTTCCCAGCACCGCTTTACTACATCATATGGGGTTTTATGGGTATCTCTGGATTGATTTTGAGATGCTCTTTCCAACCGTATACGATTTATGTATTTCAACTTGACTTTTTGACGAGTATATGCCGAAATTGTGTTAAGTTTTCTTAATGTTTTACATTAAACGCATACCATTTCACCAAACTACGCCACAGAAATGCTTTTGTAAACGCAATCGATTAATCTTGACGAGAACTTTCAATTGAAATCCAAATGAGCGTCGTAGCTTCTGCTAGTCAAAAGTTATACTACGCGGAAGTTATAAGACGCAGCGAAACGAACTCAAAATGCCCCCTCCTCTCCCCCCCCCCCGGCACGATGCTTCGAAGTCCTAGCTCAACGTAACATATTTTTTTATTTTTTGGCAATCGAGTCGTGTAATTGAATTTTGAATGTAGACGATAGATTCGGAGCTGCACTGCCTAACTCTATCCCCCGATCTTGTTATCATCGGATTGTCTCCCACCAAGGCGAACCAGGTTCGACTACCCGGTTGGATCACTCGGGTTTTCGTACGTGGGAATCGTGCCGGGCGATGCCGCTGGTCGGCGGGTATTCTCGGGTATCTCCCGTTTACCCCCCCCCCCGTCCTTGCATTCCAGCGCTGCTCCATCTCACCTCACTTCACCCTCGTGGCTCTCAAGATCTCGACGTTAAGAGCTGCCCAAATATCGCCACTCCACTTCGTCGTCCATGGTAATCCGCGTTAGCACATAGCACAGAATATATAAGAAACATCCGTTTTGCTCGGAACTCAAGCCAATCAACCCGAAAAATATGGCACCGCGTCATAGCAACGTGATCCCGGGTACTGAATGAAATAAATCCACTATCTACGAATATGAAAGTCACACTGATATGCAATTACTTCCGCGAACTATCATAGTCCTACTCGACCGTCTATTCAAAAGTGAACAGCGTTGTTCACAAGAATCCTATACTTGCAGTGCTGATCGAAATTTGATCCTTTATGGACATATGTTAACTTCTAAGATTATAAAATGTGCCACGTGTTCATCTTCCTCGTTCACGCCAACATCACGACTCAGTACATGCGTGCCTCAAGTTTCAGCGCAGAAAAAAACAGCAGAACAGACACACGCTGATTTGCAATGAGGTCCATCCGAAAACCATATATGTAGGCCTGCCGTTTATATGTGTATTCTATTTACCTCGCCGAAAGCTCAGGTATTTCTATATTACGTTGTGATCTACGGGTCGGCTGATTAACACAGTGTGTTTGATAATTATGCATGATGTGTATGATGTATGTAATATGATGTATCTAAATTCGACCTACAAACTCCGGCTACGAGTTAATGACGAAAAAGGAAGTTGAAAACCAGCTATGGTATGAAGCGAATACCAAGTGCGTTATACGTATTTGAAGTTGGACTTGAAACACTAGTTTATCACAAATATTGGAGAAAGTATTAAGATGCAACACTTTAGTGTCTGGACAACGGGTAACTAAACAAAGATCTGCAAACACGGCAATCCTCGTTGCTGTAACAAATTATTTCGAACTAAACTCCACGACGCAGTAGCATACTTGGGATTGTAATGGTTGATTATTTTTCCGCAATTCACAACGAAAAAGGCCACCTCGTGTAAATACCCCAAGCCTTTGCCGCTTTCGAGTAATTCGTATATTAATTTCAAAATGTCATTTAACAATGCCTGACACGTGTGCTACACGCTGACACCCAATGACACACACTGTTGTGGCTATCAAAGGGAGGAGAAGACTACAGAGAGATGTACGTAACATTGACACCGTAATAAACGAGTGCTTCAGGTATAATTTTTAAAATGTGTGCCGCTGTTAGTATTCATTTTAAACAATAGGTCGTATATATGTATACAACTTCTTTCATTGTGATTAACTTGATGCCGAAGTTTGACAATTTAGATACACCCTATATATATATGCATATATTATATGCATATATTATATATATATCATATATGCATATATATAGGACATTCATATACATATGATGAATATGTACACATTATGTATATATACACATTCTGTATATATTTAGAGGATGTATATATATCCTGTATATGTACATCCTGTATGTATATATATCCATATCCTGTATGTATATATATCCACATCCTGTATGCATATATATCCTGTATGTATATACAGCCTATATGCATATACATCCTGTATGTAAATATACATCCTATATGTATATAAGTACACATTGGATATACATTGTACATATATACATACATCTAGTATAAACAACTATATATTGTACATATATATTGTAAATATATTTTTCCCCCAGAATTACGAGCAGAAAGCAAATTGTCGGAACTACCACAATCCGCCCTGCTTTCCGAACGGCGACGTCTGTCTGATTGCAATTTCACACGCTCGTGGTTCGGCAAAGCTGACACACCGCACACAAGCCAGCCCGCGCGGCCGTGCTTTGCGGCTGTGCAGTCTACTGTGGAGCCATCATCCCCAGGGAAGTACCCGGGGCCCGCACATCCAGAGAGCTCATTTAAACCACCCCGCAGTGAAGGCTCCTGTAGGGGGGGTGGGAGGGGGTCCGCCGACGAGATACATGCTGCGAGGCGACTCTCTGTATACACAGTAAAAAAAAAAAAAAAAAAAGCTCTGTCGCTGACGAGATGTAAGCCATGTGAGCGACACTATAGTCGATCCGCGGTAACTTACAACTTCTGTGAAGCACTGCTGAAGATCTCTACTACCACGATATTCCTCCTCCTCGTTCAAACAAAACTTAAAGTTTAAAAAATTACGCCAAAGGGACAACGCACCGCATTCGTGCGCACTCATTTCAATAACATTTAGCGTGAGAACTATGTCGTAGGCATTGCCAACACACCTGTTTTCTCCTTGTTTTTATTCATATAAATTACAAATGAAATATAATTTATAGATAAAGTATAATTAAGTACAATTCATAGATAAAATATAACTACAAGTTCAATTTTACCCAAAAATAAGAAACACCTATGTTAACAGAAGTATTTAAAACGCTTGTTATATATGACATATCTAGGAAACAACAAAGCACGTCACACATGGGGTGATATTTCAAAAGTTTAATTCAAAAAGTGCGAAGAAAACACGAATAGACTATACACAATAAAAAGTACGTCTTACAAACAATGTTTTGGAGACTAGTTGCCAAATATTTTCTTGCAACTCTACTAACTTAACACTCTGGCTTCTGATCATGGCAAAGTAAACATTTTTGAACTAAACGTTTGAAAAAAAGATGCCCATAACTACATATGTGCTACAGTACACCCCGGGAAGCTTCATGATTAATAAAATTTACGCACATAAGAGCACAAACCTAACCCACATAACTTACTAAAAAAAAATCACGATTTTATTTAGACGGCGCATGAACAAAGTTAGATGGTTCAGCGCAACGTTAACATAGGCCTACATATATAGCGGAAGAATACAAATAGATAAGAAAAGTAGATCCCAAACAGGACATTCAAAAGTGTTAATAGCCTATATCAACGTTAATGGCTTTGAAAACAAATTGATGGGGAGTTTACCGTTCACTGCAGCGTAATTTTACGTGGTATCATTCGACGTGCAAACTTACTCAAGTGAAAAGAATGGTTTGAATGTTACGTCACCTAGTAAGGTTTATTTCATTGGGACACTGTCAACTCGAAATTATATTGGCCGGCAGTAATGAAGGTTATATAAGTACAAGTAAGCTTGTCCGGTGAAGAGAGTGGGGGGCAGTGGAAAGAGAAAATGCTGATGCCAACATAACTGATATGTATTCTCGGAAATGGTGGATATAGATGACTCACTTCTAACTCGTCTTGGATGCCTGTAAATAAGCGCAACAAACGCCAAGTGTTAAATACTTCATCTTTACAACACTCTGTTTTGTGAAACACACAAAATGTAGCTCCATTTCTAAACTGAACTCGAAGTCAATAGTACATACTTGTTAAAATTCATCATTACTTACAAACATTCTACATTAAAGTTTCGTAAAATTTGCTCTAATTTACTTTTAGTGTTACAGAAATAATTTTGGCAACTATACTTTCAAAAAATAATTTATATGAAATTACGTAAATTTTTTTTACAGTATAGACGTCGTGAATCACTATTTCTTTACGTCACAGTGGCGTTGCCAACACCAAAAATAAAATGGAAACAAATTCGTGCAAAAAAAAATTGTAAATTTTGGAACAACCAAAATAGATCTGCTTAAGTTACTGCTATTTGAATGGTGAGAAAACCCACTTTTGATACACAGTAGCACATTACACAACAATCTTGGAACTTCACGGAATCATTGAACAGTTGCTGCCCTGTTCCACTTGATGCTTTGTGCCATGTTTACCAAGAGCATTGATTTCCCGAGTGGTTTGTGAGGACGTGAAAAATACGAAAAGAGTTCGAGAAATCAGGAGTTGCCAGTCTTCAATGGCTAGATGTAAAAGGTATTCGAAGTCAACCCCTAAAATAATATATTGCCAGTTTTCCACTGGATAGATAGTAGGCAGGGGAGCCTCTGTTTATCATGAAAATATTCCACTCCACGACTCGAACTCCCAAGCACGTTAGTTCAGAACCACTGTCACGATTGGCTGATTTTACCAGTCACGTGACTTAGGTGTCTGCTAGGGAATCAAGAACGTTCAGAGTTGGAGTAACTAGTTTTTGATTGGAAGACTAGGAGAAAATGTCTTCTCACAAAGGCACGCAGCCAGTAGAAAATGGACACTTGAAGATGTGCGCGTAGACCAGTCGAGACTATAAATAACTCTTTACGCGAAGAAAAAAAGAACAGGTAGACAGGTAGTCGTAACAGTACGGGAGAAAAAAAACTCATAATGAAAGCAGTCGCCTAGAAAACGTCAACCTTGAAGAAGGTGGGTTCCATAGATTTGTTGATGTTCGTATACTTTCGGTTAACAGGGTAGCCAATATACTTAATTCTTAGTTTTTTAACGTATTGATGTGTCTTGTGTTGGCAAAAAAAGTGACACATTTGCAATCTGTAACTGAAAATAAGATCTTGGCGCAACACACGGAATTGTCCGCCCCTCTACTTATTCTGCGATACAGTCGAAGTAGATAGATTGGTGCCAGAGGGGAGAAGGCAGTTAGCTGGACACAGGCCTTGAAAAAGCTGGAGGGAGCAAATAGAAGTAAGCGCGCGGAAAGGGCGCAGATGACTGTCGACCCTCTTCTGCAGCGTCCCGAGGGAGACAAAGAGAACAAAGGAGCGCCATGCGGTCCGGAGATGAAGGCCCTTGTTTGAAATGGCCAGTTCGTCATCGTGGGCAGCATTTCAATTTGGCGCGTTTCAATTCGTACACAGCTGACTGTCTCTTGTTTCTTCGCACTCGATTCGCTGGTAAAGGCTGTTCACGATGAAGTGAGCACTTTTGAAATCAACATTAGAAAAACGTCACTGCTTCTACCTGCATATATTTTAACGGCCGCCCTGAGTGACATGCGCCCAGTAAAGTTGGTAAAGATGGATGGCAAATAGTTTCGTACATTAACGTCGAATAAAAAGTGCTAGGTAACCATTTCTGATCATTAAAATTATTTCTTTCGTTTTCTGTTTTTTTTTTTTTAATGTATCGAAGTGTAAAACATGAGCGGATTTGTAAAATATTTACTTTTCTAATAATGTCACAGTTTCACTTGACCGACGTATGAATAAAGTGATGAGGCCCATGACAATGTTAATCTTACATAAGGCGGAAGAATACACAACGTAAATACAAGTAGATCTTAAACGGGGCTTTCAAAAGTGCTCATTTTTACCGCGAATAGCCTATAACTTTGTATTCATCGCAGAAATGTCTCAAATACCATTAATTGTGAAACTACGATTGTAAATCTATCCGTTTTCAAGTACACTGGCATTAATGAAATAAACACAAGGCAGTAGTTGCTTACGATTTATAAAATATTTATAGTAAATAAGGCCTAATACGTAAAACTATTTCAAAAAATGTGTTTTCGCACTCACTTATAGTGTTCTAAACGTTAAAGCAAATGTGGCAGCGATTTGGGGTTTTAGTTTTTGGTGAAGTAATTTTAAGCAAAAGGCGGAACTATAAGTTGTGTGATAAAAATGTTAACTTAATTAAAATTGGTGAATTACGAATGGGATTCTGTGGAGAACTGGAGATAGAAGTGTATCAGGTCTTAGGGTGGAACTCTTGTCTGCTCCGATCAGTCAGGAATCTTGAAGGTGAACAACAACTGTCCATGCTGAAATTTTCTAAATGGGAGTCAATGTGGGCGGGACGCGAAGAACAGCAGAAGATGACAGCAAAACACAATTTAATAGCACTTTCATACAAACTGATTAAAACTTAAAATTGCCAGTCAGCATACATACGAGTATACGAGTCAGAATACTGCCTGCATTACTATGGCATCACTACGACGCAGTTCTTTTCTGGTTTATGCTGGAAATGAGAAAATACGTAATTTTTCAACTCATTAAATACAAACAGAAAACATAAACAGAAGATAACTCTTACTAGTGTCAGAAAAACCAAGCTCCACAGTTGTAACAGTGCTTGGAAGATTACTTTGACAAGATGATTAAGTTATCAGCTTGTATGAGACTAGGTAACATAATTAATAATCGCTCATTTACTCAGGCATACATAATGAATTCATCTAGGTCCACTCCGTTTATACTATGCTTATTTTCTTAAGTTTGATTCAAACACGCCACAACTGGAAGGGCTGTAATTGTCGGCAGTCCATTCGGTGTACGCAGAGGTCGTCGTAGCGTACTGTGATGTGCATTCTATGGTGGCTACGTGAAGAAGAAAAAAAAAAGACAGCAACGAAACCAATTAAAAACGTTAGTGCATGTCATTACGGGCGGTACAAGGCAGGGTGAGGGAGACGACGGGGATCCTGATTGGATCAGTAAGGCGAACAGCGACTGTATCTTTTCCATGAGGACAGTCTCCGCCGGTCCTGCTGAGCAACACGCTATACACAACTGACTGACAGCGCGACACTAACGTCGAATTCTGTTTCTGTAGTCATAAGTTTTTTTTTGGAAGGTCGGATACACCTGTCACACGTGCTACGTAATGGAAATCTCATTTTTAATCACAGTACATTGAAGAAAGCTTACTGACATAATAGCTTCGTCACTTCACAACCTGTCGGTGCAGCTGCAGGTGGCTCGTGAGCTCTGATTGGCTACTTCCCTTTCCGTGACGTCACCATATGCTAGTAGTTGTGGTAGTTGGCAGTCGATAGGTGAAGTTAGCCGAACCTCATCTTTCGATGGCTGCTGATCACCGCTAGCAGCCAATCAGAATGTGCTTTGATGATGTCACAGTAACGCATGAGCAGAATGACAAAAGAGTTCAATTATATAACCTTGGTAAATCTATTGTAATTATTATACTATATAATATAAACGCCTCCAAACCCACTGAAAAAAATTCTTCAGAAACAAAATTCAATACAGTTGTAAAAACTGGCTGCTGGAATACGAAGCTTACACAGCGCCAATAAATTTGCTGCTACAAACTTTCGGGAACAGCCACCTGCACTTCGTCATGGGCTAATTTTCTGCCAATCAGAATACACTAGCCACTCACATGCCACCAGTACTGTAAATTCTGCCAGAGGATTCTGCGCAACACAAACGCCAATATCAGGTAGAGGGGGGGGGGGGGGGACTGCACAACTAGACTTAGCACATAGTCTCGCTAGATTAAATTTTTAAAATTCGACACACTGCATTTTATTTTTAAATAATTATTCCGCTAACCAATAAGTGATAAAACCAAAGCGTTTAGCATTGTAATTTTGAAATGACTTTCGAAATCATTAATTTGGTGTGGGAGGAGGGGGGTCGGGCAGGTTTATACATGCATACTTAAACTCTATAATATTCATTATACGGCTATATCAATTTTGTTTAACTTGCAAGTAATGAGCATTTTTTTTTTTACCCGTGGTCCTATAATTAATTATCATCAACTGTACTGCGATGCAGCCCTGGTTTGGTGACATAAAATATAAAGTACACAAACGCAGCGGGCGAGGCATCGTTACCGCTAACGAGCGATCACACGGGGAGAAAAAAAAAACTGTTTACATTATTTCGCGCCAGCTGCTTGAGCGTCGCATTCCGCAAAAGACGTCCGCAAGCTTTCTTACGCGCCATCTGCCGACGTCGCATTCCTGCGGAGTTAACGCGCGGGTCGAGAGAAAGAAATACGGACGGCAGTAGGAATCATATTTCTGTTCACGTGACTATAGCCTATTCAAGGTAAAGTGAGCACTTTTGGGAAACCTCTCATTTGGAATAATATTCAAAGTATATTTTATTTTAGTGTTAGACTTTAAGTTCCTAGTGGAGTGGTATATAACACACTGTGTTTATTACTTACGTAGAAAATATTTACTTAAAAACTTTTTTAAAGGATAAAAATGGCTGAAAGGAAAAAGTAACTAGGGCCTCAAAAGTGCCCACTTTATCTTGAACAGCCTATACAAGTAGGTACGTGAATTTGGCGAAATCGTTTGGCAGCAGCCGAAATTTCTCAGTCCTTTACACGCTTTCGTTTCGAGAGGTTTCTTTTCCAATCGACTTGGGAGGGGCCGCAGTGGAGTAGTGGTCAGACTACTCGCCTCCCATCTAGGCGAACCGGGCTCGATTCCAGGCGGGGCCATTCCCGGAGCCTCGCATGCACGAATCGAGAAATCGTACCGGACGATGCCGCTGGTCGCCAAATTTTCTCGGTCATCTATCGCTTCCTCCGCCCTTGCAATCCGACGCTGCTCCATTCTCGCCTCATTTCACTCTCTTTGGCTCTCAAGGTGGTGGATCTCTGTGTTTATTTATTTTTGGTGGTAAATTAAAGAATTCAAAATTTACAAAAACCAAGTATAAATTCTTATTGCGTAAAAAATTATTTCCCCGAACTTTCTCTCTCTTGACAATAATTTCCAGCCAAAATATGTATCCAACTAAAGAAAGTTATCGATGTTAAGTTGCCACGCTGAGGTTTTGCCGTACAGTAGGATTGACGGACCGACGGATTGTTGTGAATCGCTTTCAACTGACGGACGAAAATGACAGACGGATTACTGCCGGGCGGACGGAAGACTGGCGGATTATTTGCGTCCAGCTTAAGGCGCCTCCCAAAATTCTCAGCCCAACAAGCACTGACAAGGTTATTCACGATAATGTGAGAACTTTTGAAATCAACCTTTGAAAAAAGTCACTGCACCTACCTGTATATAAATTAACGGGCACACCGGGTGACATGCGTCCAGTCAAGTTGGTAACGATGTAGAGAAGGTAGTTCCATATTTCATCGTCGAGTAAAATGTGCCAGGTAACAATTTGTGATAACTTAAAAAATCTCTTACGTGTTGTGCTATTTCTATAAAATAAAAAATAAAAAAAGGAGCAGATTTGTAAGATATTAATTTTTTTAAATAATTTCACAGTTTCAATTGACTGACACAGGAATAAAGTGATGAGACCCATGGCAATGTTAACTTTACATAAGGCGTAAGAATAGGCATCGTGCACACAAGTAGATCTTAAGCAGGTCTTTCAAAAGTGCTCATTTTACCGTGAACCGGTTTTAACGTTAATTCCACTTAGGTTAGGAACAAAACAAGTTTTCTATTGGGAGAGTTTGGCATAGGGACAATTTCTAATTTCTGCCGCTAGGTGCGCATTGTTCCAAAGTGGCCATCTACGATTAGAATTTTAACCCTTTAGGAAGGCACATACTTACTGTCACTCAGGTTGAAGTGAGCTGCCTATATTCTCCACTACACCAATATCAGTTGTGTTGGTCTCTGTATTTCTACCTACCAACTTCTTATTGGTCCTGGCCAGACAGGATACCCCAACTGTACCCTGCTATGTTTATTATTGACTGTCCATCGGCCAATGGAGTTGCTTGTTTACTATGTGTCAATAAATGGTTCGTGACTGACGTAACATGTTTCACATTACATCGTGTTCATTGGAGAAATTTTTAAAATGACGAATTAAAATGGCGACTAGTTGTAATTTTTCACTCAGATTTCCATAAAGTCCAGCGAAACAGTAAACTCATAGATCTGCGAGATTTGTCTCCCAGAGCAAAGAAATTTACAAATAAAATTTGCCCGAGTATATACGTGCAGAGTCCTCAAAGCGTTAAGCAAGGTGAATTATACAAGATAATGGTTTACTTAGTTACTTTATATCTGATTTATGATTATTGCAATTATTTTGTTTATTAAGGTTGGAAATAGAGAGAATCTGGCACACATGCGACACTAGCGCTTACTTAGCGGCGAACAACTTTAGCTGCCAAGCTAAACGCATCGAGCTTCCGAACCTGAGCAGAATATACCTTACCTATAGTAACCTAACGGCACTATTGTGATGCTAGTAGAGTAAACTGGTAGCGGCTGTTGCCCTGAAACCCAACTACAGATCCGTTGTGTTGTCACTTCCGTGCAGATCTCTCCTCCCCACCACCCTACAAGAAGGAAGGGCTCGGTGTGAGCAAATCTCGCGACGGCTCGAGGTCTCGTGTCGCGGAGCAAGACGAATGGGTGCATGCAGCTGGGCTTCGTGTGGAGAAAGGAAAGAGGGGGAGGAGGTGGAGGAGAAGGAGGAACAACCCGCAAGCCCCGACAACCGCCGCGCAGATGGCGGTTACAGGGCGTAATAAGCCGCCTCCAGCCCGCGGCTCCAGGGGAACTCTGGACGCAGAGCAACAACAGAGCATATCGCCCTCCGTACACTCCCAGCAGGGTCGACTATAAACTAAAGCTTGGCTCTCGATCAACTTATAGTCGATTCACGGGTTCTTAACACTTTTTTATTAATGAAACACTTGAATAATCGCCCCAGGTATTACGTGCTGGTTGTTTCCTAAATATGACACCTATCATAAGAGTGTTATACTTGTGTTAGCAAAGCAGTACCACATTTATGGTTGGACTTAACGTTTACTTATATTTCATCTATAAATTAAAGAATTTCATTTATAATTAATATGAATAAAAAGGGAGAAAGCAGGTCCGTTGGTAATACCTAGTAAGAAACAGTTATTCTACAACATGTTATTAAAACGAGTGCCCACGAATGCGGGGCGCTGTCTCTCTGGTGTAATTTCCTTGATTCGGTTAAGCTTTGTTTGCACGTGGCGGAGGAAAATCCTCAGTAGAACTTAAGCAGGGCTTCAGAAAAGTTGGATGTAACCGTGAATTGACTATAGTGTGCATGAGTGACGTCTGCGTAAGAACGTGTACACGTAATAAAGAAAACGTGTTGTTTGCAATGAACGTTCTTGTCTCATGTTCAACCGAGTCACACGCGGCTCACAAATAACTTGATTACTCTCGAGTGGTACATAGTACAGAACTTATATTTTAAAGGCGCGAAAGAAAATAAAAACGCAAGTTTAGTTTCCAATTAAAAATTTGAAATTTTATTGTATACATTATTTATTATTTATGCCTCTCCAAATCCTGTTGGCTGAAGGCCGCATGTGCGCAGCACGAAATGAAACAGCGCCTTTCCGTACACGTCCATACGTCGGAGATTCTACGAGCACGACACGTAAACAATGACGTAGCAATATAGTAGGGAAACCCTTCTACTGCCATTATGTACTTGTCTTATTTCTAAGTTTTCAACGCGAATGGACTCTTACGGCGACTTCCATTACTGCAGGCTGATGGTTCATCACAGTCCGCCATCACTAAAGGTGACTCACACATTTGCAGATAAGGCCCATCAAACAGTAGCAGTGATTCACATGTGATAAGAAACGATGCGTTATATGTTTAGTCAAAAATTATTTTTGATTTGCCCTCAAATGCCAGAGTGTGAGTTTTTGTTCCTTTATAAGTTATTTGCGCAGTGAGGATGTTGTTGAGATTTCCTACCAATCTTTTTAACTTTCAATTATACGTCTGCAGAAACTTTTCGACTGATCCGAAAACTATCGTTATCGGTAATCAATAATTAGCAAATATTACTACTTGCCAATGGGTCGACAGTTCTGAAGAATTATGCAGTGGTACTCATTAAAGTAAAATAAAAATAAATCGTTATGAATTCTTCTCTTAAACTTGGTTTCATTTTGAAAGACCACTCGCATACATAAATTCGATTTTACGGCTGCTTGTTGCGGAAATTTCGCAATTAATATTTCCTAAAGGTAAATCTACTATAGGCTGTTCACGATAAAGTGAGCACTTTTTAAGGCCCTTCCAACGGGCATTAAATTTTGATGGTGGTGAAATATATACACTGTGTTTATTGGTCACATTGCAATGTTTATATTAAAAAGCAGCAGGAAGATGGAAATTGGATGAAAGGAAAAATTTATAAGTGCCTTAAAAATTGCTCACTTTACCGTGAACAGCCTATATACTCAGAACGGGTGTAAAATGTCTTGAACCTTCCGCAAAGTATGACTTTAATGGCACTACGCGAACTCCAATAACTTCAACGTTAAAAGTTGTACGAGCATCGCACAAAGCTCTGCTCAGCAGTCACGGGGACAACTGCCCAGGGATTATCTGTGCTCGTCAGAACTATCGCACCCACAATTTGACGATGTGTGAAATCCATGGGCGCTGAGAGGCGACGTAAATATGGCCGATTATCATCTTCTGCACACATCCGGAACAGTGAGTAGAAAATTGCTAGCAGAGTGAGGCAAAATCATGTGGTCAAACAGTAACGTGACATTTGCTCACAATTAGTATTTCACGTAATTTAAAATACCATATTTTCAATTAAATTTGGCGAGAAGCCTACAGTCATTTTGGGTTACATTGTACGACTTAAATGTAACTATGCACCACACATTTTCATTTATAATGAAGTCCTTAAAGCCCCCAATTAGGACGGCTGCAAGTTCTATTTACAAGGAAGACAGTTATGTGTATGAATTCTTCGAACATTCAATACAAATTAGAAAACTGGCCATTGAGGACTATTCTACCCCACATTCCGGCCACAAGAGCTGTCGCCCTACAAGTTCTTTGCTCCCATTTCTCTCCCCTCTCACCATATAACTCGTTAGCGATCAGTTGGGCAGGGAATTCTTTCATCCGCATGCAACGGCGAAAGCTGCTTGAAGCCGTATTCACACGACCGACCCTCTTTGCCCACTGTGCGGCACAGAAACCTGTTAGGGCGCGGACCTGACAGGACTGTCTTCACGATTGCAAAGAGCTTCGTGGACAGACAGAATCACACACGCGTGAACTAGACCAATCTTTCGAAAATTGTTCCGCTCGTAGGTGTATGTTATCTAACGTTATCACTGCCCAGTATTCACACGACCGACCCTCTCTGCCCACTGTGCGGCACAGAAACCTGTTAGGGCGCGGACCTGACAGGACTGTCTTCACGATTGCAAAGAGCTTCGTGGACAGACAGAATCACACACGCGTGAACTAGACCAATCTTTCGAAAATTGTTCCGCTCGTAGGTGTATGTTATCTAACGTTATCACTGCCCAGCATGCGACTAGTAAATTTTGCAGTAAATTACGGAGCGTAGTCACATGATTAAAGATCTGCGGGTTATTGAGTTGGTGGCCACTGTCCTTTCCTTCATAGTCGTAAGGGCAAGAACTAAGCGTGAAAGAAAAACATTACTATAATCCATTCACGATTACTTCCCGACTATTCTGAAGACGTGCTAAAGTTCTACTTTCAAGGATACTCCTCCGCCCCACACGAACAAAGTTTAACCAAGTCTAGAAATACAAAATTACACTAAAGGGACAACGCACCGTATTCGTGCGCACTCAGTGTAATAATATTTTGCATAAGAACTATTTCTTACTAGCCATTACCAACACAGCTGTTTCCTCACTGTTCTCATTTGTATTTTTTTAAATAAAATAAAAGTACAAGTTCAATATGATCAAAAATGAGATACTTTCACGTTAACAGAATAATTAAATGCTCGTGATATGACATCTTTAGGAAACAGCCAAACACGTCATAGATGGGGTGATTTTTCAAATGTTTGATTCAAAAAGTGTGAAGAAACCCCGAATAGACTAAATAAACGCCATCATCTACCTACACGCTCTAAACAGTGCACGAATAAGCAGCTTAGGGCGGGCGTAACTCCCACCACAATGACGGCAATCTAGTTACGAACGTCATCTGCAACGGGATGATATGAAATGATAGCATTAGATGAAAAGGCAAAGGAATGAAGGCAACACTAAAAACTACATTTTATATATATTGCTCATTTTTTAGGGACTTGAACTGAAGACTACGCCAGTTGGAACAACATTTCTAAAGTAAAATATTCCCTTTCGAACGGATTGGAAGCAACAATTTTTCAAATGTCTGCTCTGCAATAACAAAAAAGAATAAAATTATATAAAAACGTTTTTTTCATCAACCTTATGAACAATTTCAGAAAAATACTTACGTATTAGTTTCTTGAATACGGTGAAATATCTAATTTACTTATTTTATCGCAGAAGAAATCTTACATATTTCGGTTTTGTATGAAGATGTTTATTTTTAACGGATGCCCTTTGTCAGACCTTATGCACAAAGCGATAATATTTCATTAAGTTATCCAGTCGGCCTTAATAGGTAAGGAGAAACCAAGTGCACTAGAAAGGCCATAAGCTTTCTCTGATAGATTGCCGAAAGCAGCATTGTCAAAAATACCAGAGATTTTTCTCAATACTTAATAGAAAAATACTTCAGTGCTTACTTGTACAAACACAGCAATAACTAAGCATATTCCATGGTATTTTACTTATGTTGAAAATATTTTGAAACTATTCAGCTAAAAAAAAAAGAAGAAAAAAACTCATTTTATTTTCAACATTGACATGGCTTCACAGTACGTGTGCATAATTAGTTATCGACAAGTAACAGGATAACGTGCTCACAGCTTAAGTGGGAAAATATCGCTGGGGTGAAGGAAATGGAAATCTATTCAAGATTACTTCAACTTTTTTGAAGTCCTGCACAAGTTCTACTTTCGGGCAACCCCATTACGTACCCTTCACGCACACGTTTAACAAAACGTGCTCTGGACAGGTAATCAAAAATAAATAGTTCTGTAAATCACGATGAAATTTATATTCACCAGTCCTACCTAAAAATGTAAATAAGTCGGTGGGAAAAGATGATTTCACAAATATCATACAAAAATTCAATTTTAAAATATTTTAAATGAAACTATTCTTTACTAGTTATTACCAACGTAATTCTTTTCTTTCTGTTTTGTGCATTTTGACAGCGAAATAAACATTATAATGTATAAATAAAATAAAAGGGAAATTTAATTTAATTAAAAAACGTTGCGATACTTCAACGTTAACGGAAGTACAAAACTTGATTTGTTTAGGGAACAACCAAACATGTTATAGAGTAGGTGATTTTTCAAAGGTTATTCAAAAAGTGTGAAGTGAGAGTGGGACAAGACAGCGAGTTCCCAATGCCGTGGCATGTTCACACTACACTCACTCACAGCTGCCGCGTCGGTTACATTACCCTGCGAGGTATGTTACCCTCGTGGCTACTGCACGCAGCGTTTTGCCTGCGGGCAGGTGTCAGGCGTCAAACACACGTTCTGGCACTCCTGTCCTGGAGATCAAGTATAATCTTGTTCGCTGTTTCTTCGCAGTTTTTTCAATCAAACCTTTGAAAAAATCACCCCATATATGATGTGTTTGGTTGCTTCATAGATATGGCACGTATCACAAATGTCTTATACTTCTGTTGACATAGAAGTGTCTTATTTTTAATTAAATTGAACATTTACTTATATTTTATCTATAAATTATATTTCATTTGTAATTGACATGGATAAAAACAGAGAGAAAATTGGTTTGTTGGTAATGACTAGTAAGAAATAGTTCTTATGAAAAATATTATTACACTGAGTGCGCACGAATGCAGCGCTTTGTTCCTTTGGTGTAATTTTCTAAACTAGGTTAAGCTTGGTTTGCATGACGCGGAGGAATATCCTGAAAGTACAACTTTACAAGGCTTGAGAGAAGATGGGAGTAATCGTGAATGGACTATAAAACGATTTTCATCTTATTAATATATATATATTTTTTAATTTTACAGATTATTTTTACACGTGGCCCTGATAAAGTTCTACTTCAAGGATATTCCTCCACCTCGTGTAAACAAAACTTAAATAAGTGTAGTAAATTACACCACATTTGTGCGCATTCAGTTTAATAATATTCTGCATGAGGAACTATTTCTTATTAGGTATTAACAGTACACCCATAGTCTTCGATTTCATTCATATCTATATAATATAGTATAAAACAAAGTCGCCCGGCCGCGTGTGTCTATACAATATAGTACAAAACAAAGTCGCCCGGCCGCGTGTGTCTATACAATATAGTACAAAACAAAGTCGCCCGGCCGCGTGTGTCTATACAATATAGTATAAAACAAAGTCGCCCGGCCGCGTGTGTCTGTACAATATAGTACAAAACAAAGTCGCCCGGCCGCGTGTGTCTATACAATATAGTACAAAACAAAGTCGCCCGGCCGCGTGTGTCTATACAATATAGTACAAAACAAAGTCGCCCGGCCGCGTGTGTCTATACAATATAGTACAAAACAAAGTCGCCCGGCCGCGTGTGTCTATGTATTCGGCTAAGGCTTCTAAACTACTTGATGGATTTTGACGCGGTTTTCAACACCATTTATAGAAGTTATTCAGGAAGGCTTAGGTATATAACACATTAATATGCAATGTAAGGATAGTAGAGAAGTGTCAAAGTTTTCTAATCAAGACGGGAAAAGCCGCTTTTCGGGCGCATACATGGCTTACGCTGACTAAACCATACGAGATACAGCAAAATAATGTACCACAGAATTTTAGATCTCAAAAAGGTATACAAAACAGTCGGCGACAGCATATGTTTATCTTTTAAGAATGACCCACAATAACAATTTTAGTCTTTTAAAGTTCACTTACGAAGACTTTTTGAACAACACAGTATTAATCCTATGTTAGTTACTTTAAGCATTTAGTGTATATACTTGCTGAAAACCTAAACAAAGCCATATTTGTAAATCGCACCCGAGCGAGACCGGGGCGGGTCGCTAGTTAATTATTAATTAAATTTTATAATTTATAAATCAAACATATGTAAAAGTTCAGTTACACAGAAAATACGAAACTTTTATGTTAACGCAAGTATAAAACGCTTGTGATACATGTCATATTTAGGAAACAAGCAAACACCATACGTCTATCCATACGTAAAAGGGTTTTTCACCACGTTCTACTTATAAATTAGTTATTGCGTAGCTGGACCGCCTTCACTACGCCATAGTTAAGGCCACCGGTTTTCCGCGAAGATATCTCAGGACCACGTGCACTCCAAAACGCATGAGCTCAGATCCACTTCCGTGGCAGGACGATTCCAACTGCCGTGCATTGCAGGTGTCTGGCTGCGAGCCACGGGCACTCGGTGTCGCGAGTTACCTCATTCTGATCGGCCCAGTCAGGCAAGGAACCGTCTCCCGACAAAGAAAACTGTACGCACGCCATGTGGCACTGGAGTCTGGTCTTCGCGTGAATATTTCCGAGAAGAACGGGTGGTCCTAACCATAATCTAGTTACAGTCTGAATAGAGAAAGTATTTTCCCCCTGTCCCAAGCACCCACAGCTGTGGCAATCTACGGAGCTGTGCCAAAAGCGCACAAGTTACGCCAAGGCAAGGCGCACGGAGAGACTACGAAACGAATAAGGCTTGTTTTCCCCACAGCTTCTTTTATCGAGTCAAAACATTAATGTTATGTTGTTTTGCACATTCAGTGATAGTCATTTAAAACGGAAAATTTCGCAACCGACGTAAAGAAAAAGTTATGCGTACTAGACAATTCTGACGTAGAACGTGTCCATGATTACAGACTAAGGGGCCAATGGTATTGTGCTATAGCTACCGAAAGACATACGTCCAATCTTCAACGTAAAGAGCCACTGGGACAGACAATTTCAAACTCAAAGCCACCTGTTCCCTAATGCAAAACGGAATCATTCCTCAAAAAAAAAAATTAAGCTTGAAAAGGCTGAAGAAAGATAAAAATGCATTTTCACGATCATTTTTTTTTTAACAACAATGAACGCTTACAATAACGGCAACATCACGTAGAGCATTTCTTACCACAAAACTGTTTCGTCTACATACGAAATCCTACTGAATGTACGTGAAAATCTACATGGAGGACATATTCGACGGCTGTGAATTTTATACATCTTCCGATCTGGAAGTAAATTAAAAATACAGCAACCGAACTAAATTCTCTACGACAATCACTCTGGCGTAATTTTTACAACGAAGGACAATTATCAGTAGAAGGAAATAGCCGACTTTGGCACATCGGCGTTCGGCGTCGGAGTTGTTCATGCTCTGTCATTCCAGTCGGCCAACGGCCATCTTGTCCGCCATGCTGGATAAAGGTGGCCTTGACCATGACGCCAGTGACCTTTGACCAAGAAAACTGAAAAATTTCAAAATATATATATAAAAAAGTTGTTCCAAATTATTTAAAAAAATATTTTAAAAATTATTATTAAAAATGTATTATTAAAAAACCTTACATTTCCGGAGATCCCATTAGCCCCACACCCAGTAGACGACTGACCCCCACCTCACAACCCCCATAACCTTCACTCCCCTCGCCTTTGCTCTTTAGAAATTTATTTGACAAAATTTTGGGGTTATACTCAATGTAAATGTACCATGGTACCATCGCTTGTTTACCATACCTGGCCGCCAAATTAATGGAATTCTCACATGAACGCACTCTACTGATTGGAAAAGCTGAGTTCTCTCTAGCATAACGATACAGAAAGTAATTTACACTGATGAGATCCGAACAACGATTTTCTATTCACAAACCTAACCATTCAGCTTACGCCTATTACCTACTGCTATTACTACATCTTCACTGCTACAACTTAAAATATAAATTAATACAGTGTTTCTTAAGTCGATTTCTACTACCGCTCTATAAATGTCACCAACTAGCTAACACTGCATGTAAAAAATATAAACAAATCAATCTCACTGCAAGTTCGTGTTCAGGACAATTCGAGTTTACTTCAGAAACTCTCACTACTATTTTACATAAAACACCCACACCATTCACTACAAGTTTTCCACGCTGACTTCTTTGGTAGTACAGTGATTTATTTGTCGCTGTTGTCGAAGTCTCATAGGGAGTGTTAGAATTTGTGCTTTTAGTTTACGAAAGGTCACGTGACCCAACTTAGCATATTAAAATTATTACGTATTTAGTGGTTTAGTATTACGTCTTCAGTACGTAGGGGAATTTACTAAACGTTAATTTACGAAATAACGCAACCACCAGATCACTGTCATATTAGTTCAACAAACAAAATACATAACGGAACTTACTTTGATCAAATAACTTATGTTTTATGATTATAATTACAGTTTCAAATAATTACGACAACAGTAGATTTGTTAACATTTACCAAAACATAAAAGCAATTTTAACGCTGAGATTATAATTTTCAAACCAAACAACATCTAGGTCTTTTAGGTATTATAGACAGTAAATAAGTTTGTTTTCAAACATCACGTTTCCTCGAATTATATTTTCCAGTCAACGTTGCTATACTGTAAACTAGCATCCAAACTGAATCCCACCAAATCACAAATTACTGAATAACGAAATGTTTCTCACTACAAGCCAAAGGCATACACATAATTAACAACTTAATATATTTTGCAAATAGCAAAGGCTAAAATATTGTAATGCATTTTCATTCAACCCAAGAAAAAGGAAGGGAGAAGCTTACATACGAAACTAAATTCATACTTACACCGGCAAGCGGCACACTTATCAATGCCTTATCGGAGACTCGAACCCAGAACATGTGGTAACGCTTCAGCGACCACCATGAACTCCCCCCCCCCTCCCCGGCTCACCGAAAACGCATAAACTTACACTGCATTCATATAGGGGTGGCTAGAAAACAAAGTTGAAAAAAAAAAAAAAAGGATTAGCGCATCACGTCACGTTTATCGCATGCAGCCACTTGATCACAGAGACTCGTCAATCACAGCCCTATCAAGATACGTATTGCTGATCTGATGGTATCTCAGATTGCTGCGACACAATCTGATCAGTATCTGGTGAAAAAAAAAATAACAAAAATTCTCATTGCTTACAGCTAGAACTGTGATGCTGCTCCAGAGTGTAAAGCCAGACATCAGTCATGTCCACTACAGTTGGTTTTATTTCGTAAGGAGTTCCAGAATTATGTGTCGTACGCACATGCTATTTAGCTCGAGTATAACTATTTTTGAAACCTAAACGTAAATCTGTATTATACTTGACTTCGAACATGTTGAGATGTGTACGTGTGTGTATGTAGGGCCTAAATGGATTTAAGTGTAAAAGCCAAAAGCCATCCTACGTTTACGTTACTGATGTAAAAGAGGACGTTAATAATACGCAAAGGAAAAACAAAATACATATAATGTTAAATGTTCAGAGCAGTAAAAAATTTCCGAAGCAACAGTAAAAAATTTCCGAAGCAAAGCCACACAATTAACCAATGAAAGTCTAAACCATTCTGCAGATTACACATTTCTGTTAATGTCTGTTTATGATAAAGTGAGCACTTTTGAAAACAACTTTTGGAAAATGTCACTGCCCTTTCCTCTGTACATTTTAACGGGCACACGTAATGGCACGTTGCGTTTTAGCGTTGGATTAAGAGTATTAGGTAAACATTCGTAAATACTGACACGATTTCTTTACCTTTCTTATTGTTTTAGTGAATGTAAGAGACTGAATTAACAAGTCTGTACACTATCTACCAAAAAGTAACTGGGCACCCGTGAAGATAGGTAATTCAGTACGTCAGTTGACTTGTGTTTCACTGCCTTCGGCGTAGGACAGCTGGTGTTTGTCTGTGGTAGCATGAACACAGAGGCCTATTTTAACATTCTGGATAATGAAATGCTCCCAACGTTGTGGCGTTTTTACGGAATGGACCCGTGTTACTTCCAGGATGACAATGCCAGGTGCCATGTTTCAAGGGCTACTATGCAGTGGTACGCCGACAACAATGTTCGCCGATTGGACTGACCCGTCCAGAGCCCCGACCTCAACCCTATAGAACATCTTTGGGAAGAATCGGATCGCCGGGTGAGGGCTCGTCAGGCGCGGCCAAACTCCATTGCTCTACTCATGGAATGGTTGCAAGAGGAATGGCGATGAATCCCCGTGGATGTTCTGCAGACACTCGTAGAGAGCATGCCAGACAGGGTGGCTGCTGTTATAGCCGTAAGAGGTGGCCCTACGAGATTCTAATCTAACGGGGTGACAACCACCGAGCAAACATTGTGGACACGTGCCCAATTACTTTTTGGTAGATAGTATAGTTTCACTTGACCAACGCACGAACAGAGTGATCAGGCCCTGGGACATAGTTAATTTTACACAGTGTCTGAAAATACGCAATATTGTTACTAGTAATTCATAAGCAAGGCTTTCAAAAATGCTCAGTTTACCGGGAACAGCCTATACTTATCGTAAACACTCTTCTTCCTTCACTATGAATCCATTTGTGGACGTCCTCCAATGAGCGGCAGAGAGAAGTTTTAGAAACAAAAGGAAAACTCACCGAACGAAAGTATTTTCTTCTTTTAACTCCTTAAACTGCAAACGCGATCTCACCAGTGACGAAATTTATTCAAAGTACGCATAGTTATAACGCTGGAAAATGTTCCTCAGAAGAAACTGTAGCATTATAGGCTGTTCACGGTAACGTGAGCACTTTTGAGGCCCTATTTACTTTTTCCTTTCGGCCATACTTTATCCTTTAACCACCTTTCTAAATAAATACTGCCTCGTTAAGCAACAAACATAGTTTGTATATTTCACTCCACTCGGAAGTGAACGCCTAAAGCTAAAGTGAAGCATATTTAATGACTATTATTCCAAACGTGTGGACATTCAAAAGTGCTCACTTGATCGTGAACGGCCTATACTATAGATTGTCGCACAGCTGCCACCGTTCGCTGAGAGCGAGGCGACAAACGGGGGCGTGACACATGACGTCAAGAGAAGAAATGAGGGAGAGTGAGACAGGCAGAGAATACAAGGAAAGAGGAAGAAAAAAAAGGGGGGGGGGGAGGAGTAAGAAGCAAACTGCCACTAAACTGCCACAGCTACTGGGGCGCAGGAAAGTTTGTCGGGCTCGCTGTCTCGCAGATGCTGGATCTTTGGACCAGGTGGAGAGGGGACCGCCGGAGGTGAGAACAACCTGGAAGTTTTCCGACAGAACACCAGGCGACGCCAGAAGACAACTGCCACGCGTTCGAGTTCGCATTTTGGTAATTCGCGTTTCCACAGGCTATTCGCGGTAAAGTGAGCACTTTTTAAATCAACCTCAGAAAAAAATCACTATCCCCTACCTGCGGGCGGAATGAGTTACACGCGCCCAGTAAAGTTGGTAACGATAAATGGAAAATAGTTACACATCTTAACGGCGAATAAAAAGTGCCAGGTAACCATTTGTGTTAACTTAAATTATTTGTTTCACTTTTATGTTTTTTTTTAATGCATCACAGTAAAAAAATTAGCAGATTTGAAAAAAACATTTTCTTTTGTAATAATTTCACAGTTGTACTTGGCCGTCGCATGAATAGAGTAAACGAGGCCCATGGCAATGTTAATTTTGCATGAGGCAGAAGAATACACAATGTGCATACAAGTAGATCTTAAGCAGGGCTTTTAAAAGTGCTCATTTTACCGTGAACAGCCCATAATGAGAATTTCTGGTGATGAGTTTGGGCGACTATTGCACTCTTCGATCTGTATCAGTGACTTAAATCACTAGAATTATTTTACTGAATCTCCAGTTAATGAGCTGGAATCTACAAGCGAATCAGTGGGATGCGCTGAGGTTTTATTGCCAGGCCGGTGCAATGCACTAGGAACAGTTATAAATCACTGTTAAAAGTTAATACCAGCAACTGTTTGAACTGTTTCGATTTTACAGTGTAGCAGCGCTGGATGTTTTAAGAGCCGCCCAAAGCTCTCAAACCCCTCCTCCATCACCACCCGCAACATATGCGGATAAAACATTTTCACAACACGCTTGATGTTACGCAGACAATAAACAACGTACTACATTAGGGAACGAACTGCAATGGAAACAAAATAATTAATCACCACATCACTACGCGTATTTTCAACAGTTTATAAATAACACTCGCACAGAGAGGAATACAATTCACAATTGTTCATCTGGAAAAAAAAGTAAATAAAAAGTGGAAAAACGATACGTGGTTCGAAATCTCGACCCGAGAAAAGCAGCCATCGTGGCAAAATGTAGTTTGAAAATACGCCAACAGATAGAACTACGTTCGATTGTTTTCTTGGGAAATTAAAACCACATTATACGCACTTGACTATTATTCAGTAAAATTCGTACAACAATAATTCACTTATACAGATAAAGCATCGCACATCTAGTTCTATCTATAGTGAAAAATACGCCTACTTCCATGACGTCATATATTACGAACCAATAGCAAAATTTGTCTCATAATTAATCTCGATCCCTCCCTTTGGAACCAAGATCGACGAATTGGAGATCCAGAATCATGAAACTTCGTTGGTCCAACATTTTTACATTGGAACCAAGATCAAACTGGATCCCGGTTTGGAACTAGGATCATTCGGTCTCGGATCGGGGAAGATGTTGGTGCAACCGGGCCTTAGTCCACCCTAACCGGTTACTTACTGTTGGAGGTGCATTATTTACACCTACAGATTAAGCCGGCTGACAAACGGCAACGTCCCGCCACGTTTTACCACATCTGTGAGAGATTCAGTCGGGAGTCGAGACCGAATCATCACTGTGTGAGGCTGTGTGGTGAGACCCTCAACACTTCACCATCGTAGCCACTTGTAGAACATTTGATATTTCATGCACTTCTCCAAAAAATTTTCTATTATTTTTAAGAGAAAAAAAATTAAAATTTTGGTTTAATTAAAGTTTTTAACTCTCGCACACAACTAACAATATTAATATATACAAAATCCTGTGTACGTGACTAAATCGCATCATCACTGACAAACCACTGGACCAATTGAGACCATATACACAGCATATGTTACTGAGGTGGCGAGTAAGGTTTTTGGTTGTTTCATTCAGATAGGTGGCGCTGGAGTCTAACTTCTATATTTATGGGCCGATTTTGCTCATACTTGAAGGAAATGTTTTTTGATCTAATAAGGCCATATTCACACCATATGTTATTGAGATGGCGAGTAAGGTTTTTAGTTACGTCTCATTCCGACGTGGCGCTGGAGTATGACTTCTATATTTATGGGCCGATTTCGCTCCTACTTGCAGGAAATGTTTGTTGATCCAAAAGAAAAAAAATGCAAGCGATACCACGTTCAAACATAGGTCGACGTACCAGACGTAACAGAGAGGACGCATTGAGAAGGCAAGATAGAACGTGAAAGAGGCGGAACAACGTTCGCTAGTATTAATATATTTTACGTATATAACTGCTAATGTGCAGACAATAAGCCACTCAAAGCCTACACAGCTGTAGAGCTGGAAAAGTTGCTGGCACAAGCCAGCGGGACTGAGATCTACCCACGGCCTCAAGGCGAGAGCTGAACGAACACATGCGGTCTTTATGACGCCAACGCATGTCATTATAAAAAAAAAAAAGGAAGCAGTCGCCCGCCCTCATCAACAAGTTGCGCAACTGCCATAAAAGAATGGCGTATCAAGGCCCTCGCCGCTACCATTCGGGACACATGCCGTTGTGCCGCTGCAAGGACCGCCGGAGAACGTATCCTCCTATGCACGGGTACACAACAGTCCACGACTTTCTTTATTTCAAGATTTGTCCCAAAGAGCTGACTGCTCAAAACTGGGACTGTACGTAAGAATTGCAATATATAATGTCATGGCAGATGTACAGTTCATTGAAAAATACACATAAAAATATTGCACCTTACATTAAATACTGATAAAATTTACACATTAAAAATATTTAGCATTTTCTATATAAATAAATAATAACTTCACCACAACATTAGTACATACCCAGATTAACATCCATACTCAAATACTTAAAAAGACAGTATTAGAATAATACAATAAATCGAACAATACACCAAACTAATCTTTTCATCGCATCTTTAAATTTGTGAACAACGAAATATCAAAATGCTTAAAAAAAATAGTGCCCTATTACAACAATAACCCCAGCATTCTTCGTTAGTATGTTTATATTTATATTTATTAATATTTTTTGTTTTACACACTCACATATGATGTCCTGAAGTTTCGTGACATGATATGGATGTTGACTTAATAAAAATACCTAATCATTTTAAAAATAACATTCGTAGTGTTTTTGGGCTTAAATACGAGAATTCTAATTTAAAATCGCGATTCATACAAATTTCAAAAACTTCGGTTTCAGTTAACCAGTTTATTGAATCCATTATTTGAGTGACTTATCTCAATTTCTTCGAAATCCGTCACTTGGTTCAACTGCGGCGTGAGTTTTAACTTCTGGCTATTTTGACTCTAAATTTTGCCAAAATAGTTAAAATATAAATGGAATGGAAATTCCCATAAAATGCATATAACATTCTAATAACATAAGCAGGTATTTTAAGCTGTAACCTAATGTATTAATATGGTCAAATTTTCAGATTTTTATGAAAAAAAAAAAAAAAATTAAAAGTTTGTATAACTCGTTCCAATTTTTTTTTTTTGAAAGTCATTCCATTGGCAGTTATTATTTGTAGCTGGGCTAGACGAACGTACATAAGCTGCATTCTGGCACCACGTAATAGTCCCCAGCTGGTGTCTCGTCAATGTAACGGATTGCTGGTGTTCATTGCGCGCTGATGGGTTGCAGCTCCAAGCAATTTAACACCCTTCTACCCCTATTTATATCCAAGCACGTATACGGAGAAGTAGGTAAACTTAATTACCGTCTTCGTGAAGGGGAGAAAAAACTGATTGCTAGAACTCTGAAATTAGTAGCCTGCTACTACAAGAAAATCCTTTTACGTCTTTGATGGTTTCACGATAACACACGTTTTAGGCAGTTATTTATTCTTATAGGCTGTTCGCTGTAAAGTGAGCGATTTTCAAAGCCGTCTCATTTGGAATAATCGTCAATAAATGTGTTTTATTTTAACCTTAGACTTTAACTTCCGAGTGCGGTGGAATAAACACACTCTGTTTATTACGTACATGGTAATATTTATTTTAAAATGTGGTTACAGGATAACAAAACATGGCTGAAAGGAAAAAGTAACTAGAGCATCAAAAGTGCTCACTTTACAGTGAACAGCCTATGCTGCAAAAGCAAGATTGTGTGCCACCTGTATATTAATTATTTGTAATTAATTTTAAATTACTTTTTTTTTTTTTTTTTTTCATATTTGTTTTACTTTTCTTTTGCATGTGCGATGAAAATGACAAAACGCGCCGAAAGTGAAAACTGTGTGGCATTTAAAATAAGAGTTTGTATAGTGTCAGTTCTTTCGAGCACAACAGTAAGTGCTGTATTGAGTTTGTTGGACCAAAAACTCTTTCTGAAAATGCATACCTACGAAGACGGTTTCATACCTTACTACCAATTCGAAATCATTTTCTCACATTTCAAACTATTTCAAACCACTCGGTAACTGATAAATATTAGCAAAGCTCGATAGAAAGAAAAATACAGGATTTGTGGGAGCAGAATTAATTTTTTTTTTATGCGTCGCATCGCATCAACAGACTTTACACTGTCACCGTGACCGCCAGAAGGCAGTACAAAGCAAGCAATACAACACCGCTTCTCGCGGTGATAATCATGTTATACTGGAAATAAGCAGTTCACGTTCGCAATTACAAGAACTTAACACGCGCATACTATGCTAAGAAAAATACTATAATATACGAGCATATTCACTTAACAAAGACGGCATTCGGGAGAACCAACTGTCGAAAACAAAGCGCGAAGTGGTATTTCCACAAAATCGTTCCTGACCAACAGTACTCAGTACTGTTTATGACTAGGGCAGTTCGAAATATCGATAATTATCGATATGGAAAATAGCTCATCGAACGATATACACATAACTTTGAAAAATATATGTATATCGATGTTTCGATATTATCCAAGTTTTCGGTATTATCGAAATGTTTGGTATTATCAATTACTTCTGTATTATCGATTATTTCGGTATTATCTATTGTTTTGGTACTATCAATTATTTAAGTACTATCGGTAATTTTGCTATTGTCGATAATTTCGGTATTTTCAATTATTTCGGTATTATAGATCATTCCGGTATTATCGATGATTTCGGTATACCGAAAATACCGAGTAATTGGAAAATTATTGATATTAAATCTTTATGATATGACAGTGTTACATGAACCACTATCCCAAATTTAACTACAAATACTGAGTTAGAGCGTTGGAATACAATTTTGGCGATATGTAAATGGCACGTCAGATCCCCAGATTTCATTAGAAATATGATGTGCATGATACGGCGTCCAATTTCTTACAGGAACGGCGAACAAAAAAATTGACACGCGGAATTTGTACGAGGGAAGTCCGAGCAAACAAAACCAGTGGGGATGGTGAAAAAATCGATACATCGAAATTAAATCATATAAACGATATATCGATATAAATAATTGATATATAAATCAACTATATTTTATCGTAATCAATATATTTTCCCAGGTACCTATAGAAAATAAATATTTCTAAAATGCTCTTTTAATAAGCTATGTTTTGAATACAAAAATTAATTTAAAAATTACTATGTTTACTTTGGCAACATGCACCAAAAACAGGCGCAACATCTTACTGTCCTCAATATGAAATATTCGAAGCAATTTTACATTTGTAAAGTCCTTTAATACATAAAATATAGAACTCCGATATACCGAAAATCGATAATTTTATTTCGATATATCGTTTCCTTAAAACAATTCTTTTAATAAATAACCAATATAAATTTTAACGATTTTTATTTTCCAGTATTAACATTCCTAAAAGCCGGTACCGTATTTGTGTAACATAATATCCCGGTATAGGCTGTTCACGATAATGTGAGCACTTTTGAAATCAACCTTAGAAAAATGCCACTGGCCCTGCCTGCATATATTTTAACGGGCGCACCGAGTGACATACGCCCAGTGTAGTTGGTAACGACGGATGGGAAGTAGTTCCGTATATTAACGTAGAATAAAAAGTGTTAGGTAACCATTTATGATAACTTAAATGATTTCTTTGGCTTTCTGTTTTTTTTTTTTAATGCATGCAATATTTACTTTGCTAATAATTTCACAGTTTCACTCGACCGACGCATGAATAAAGTGATGAGGCCCATGACAAAGTTAATCTCACATAAGGCGGAAGAATACACAATGTGTATAAAAGTAAATCTTAAGCAGGGCTTTCAAAAGAGCTTCAGTTTACCGTGAACAGCCTCCCTACTTAAAATTCTTCCTTCGTGGATGAGCCAGTCAGGCGAGGCTGCGGTCCGTGGCCAATTTACTCCTTAACAAAGCTACGCGGTCTCCGCCGGAATGCGGTTTCAACTCGCGGATTCGGGATGAACTCAACATTCCCACGAAATTGAAAATTCTGGAGGGGATGAACCAGCTCTCAGAAGATAACGAAAATAGTTCAGTTTTTTAAAAAGGGATTACTGCAGGGTTGTTTTTACTGTTTGCCGTTCTAAAGTTGTCCCGAACTTCGCTACATCACTAAAAATGACACAACGTGCGCGCAGGGAAAGATATTCTCCACCGAAAATACGCAGCCGATTTTGCCTCGCTCATTATGTCCCCCCAACCCCCTTCCCCAAAATACAAAGCGAAGACAAAACCTATGTCATAGAATATAAGAACCATTATCTCCTTCGCCACGAAAATTTAATGCTGAGCAGGGGTGTAAACAATTGAGGCGTTTTATTTTGAAAATAATTAAGTAAATGAAGGCATTTCATGGGCAATATGAGTCATCTGCAATTTGTCTGCATAATTAATTACAAGTACGGTTGTAATGTAGGCGTACAAGAATCGTTTTAGGTATGAAATTTAACATACGCAGAGAGGCCTACGTTTCTAATGAACACATGTATAATTTAATGACGGAACAATTACTTACTTCTCGGGACGATGCCGCTGGTCGGCGGGTTTTCTCGGGGATCTCCCGTTTCCCCCAACCCTTCATTCCGGCACTGCTTCATACTCACCTTACTTCACCCTCATCGGCTCTCAAGACCTCGCTGTTAAGAGCCGCCCAAATCTCTTCACTAACGTGGCATGATTGGCATGCGGCCGATTGATTTTCAGCTCACGACTGGCAGCTATTTGACGCCTTCATTTTTGAGAAATGTCTCGACGATGGGATTATGTTATTTATGGAAGTGCGTGAATGCGAGCTAATCTGGAAAGGGTTATGAGTGGAGTGAAGAGGTTTGCCGATGGTGAACCGAGGTGGAAATGGATTAGCAACGGAATGCATGACCGGGAGGAGGGGGGGGGGTCCTTGAGAAAACCCTCCCACCAGTAGCATCGTCCGGGTCGTCTTGGTGTGAGGCGAGAGATCTAGCCTCTATACCGCCGCGGCCCCTGCCAGAAAGGATTAGCGCAGGTATAAATACAGCCCCTCTACATCACCAAAGACACTCTACTGAAGTTAAATACAACTCTCCTTTCCGCCTCGTTCCTGACATGCCTTGCAATTTTCATCGTCTTAATGATAATTTAGTTTCATTTTGGTATTAATTACAACAATTTTAATATTAAAAAGTCCTGAAACTATTCAGAATTCTCGCAAATTTAACTTCATCAATCCCCCTTCCACCCTTCAGGCAGGGGACATGGGGTTTACTGCGAAACCAGCAGAACTCAGCATTGGGAAACAGGCTCCGGGCGCTACCCTGGAGCTCTGAACGAACTAAAATTGCAGCTTGCTGTAAATTTTATGTGTGCCTTTTGAAGACAGCCAGGCGGGGGACTTATCCCCACCCTACCCTGGACTTTATTATGATGACCACATTGGAGGACAAGGGTTTACGTCTGTACCTCCCCCGCGCTGAGGGAGTAGCGTCCTTATGATGATAAATCGGCGACCAAAGACAGACGAGATAAGTTGTCGTAGGATGAACATCGCGTTCGTGGCTGCTCGCTCGCTGGGAACTGCCCGCGACTTGAGGCTGTCGGTACTGCAGTGCTGGTTCGCCTACACGTCACACGTCAGTATTGACAGTAGGTCAACTTCACACGATGACTGACATCGGTGCGGGGACAATTCTGTCCCCCGCAATACACACCAGTTGCGATCTCATTTCATTTCACCCTGCATCAAACCAACAGAAGTCTTTCTTCCCGAACTAACAAATACCCTACTTTATCCAGCCCTAATCCAGTTAAAAGGAATTATTTTATCCTCCGCGACTGTCGCATAGATTTTCCACAGCCCTCTCCGCTTTGCCTGGCTTGCTATGTTCTTCCATCTAGACCCTTCTTCTTTCAGGGCGTGCACATGGCTACAATTGCGGCCATGGCACTATAAACCTGCTTAGCCGCGATGCATGCGCCCATCATAAAAATTAAACCCGACCTAAGGCATAAAGGGCTTGCCCTGAGACGTATCCCATTTTCCAACCGACTTAGCTACTGACAAGCATGCCGGAGAGCACACAGAACTGTGAAGGTGCTCACGCTGGCGTAGCGGGATTTGGGGGCTCACCAGAAGAAAAAAAAAAAAACCAAAGATTCGACGTGTCAGTGAGGTGGTTGTGCTCCCCTGACGAACGTTGCGTTGTTTGTGGGTGAGTGAAGAGATGTTAGCTGCTATTAACAACGAGGTCTTGATATCCTATGAGGATGACATATGATGTGAGAAAATGGAGCAGCGACGGAATGCAAGGGCGAGGGAAACGGGAGATCCCCGAGTAAACCCGCCGACCAGCGGCATCGTCCGGCACGATTCCCAAATACGAAAGTTTTGGAGTGAACCGACCAGGGATTGAACCCGGTTCGCCTTGGTGGGAGGCGAGCAGTCCAACCGCTCATGAAGTACTTAGTACACTAACAACTGATACAACGGTACGATGTTCCCGGTTTAAGGAATACTTTTGAAGTCAACCTTCGAAAAATGCTACTGCCCCTACCTGCATATATAAGTATTTTAAAGAGCACACAGACTAACACGCGCCCAGTAGACTATGGCTGGAATCTACGGAGAGAAAGTAATTCCATGTCTTAAAGTTGAATTAAAAGTGTTACGTAAAATTTGTTAAACCTGAAATGGTTTATTTTTCTTTATATTTTTTTAACGCATATACGTTTAATAATAAGCAAATTTGTAAAGTATTATCTTTTCCAATAATTTCACAGTTTCACATGACCGACGCATGAATTAGGTAATCACACCCATGACAATGTTATTTTTACATATGGTTGACATATAAACAATGTGCCTGCAAGCCGGGTTTTAGAAAAAGCTCGATTTGCCGTCAGCAGCATACACAATCGGTGTACTTTGAATGGCGCATATTATAGCACTAAATTATTTTTGACAATAGCACTGACTTCAATTGTTTAACTAATTATTTTACAGAGTAACGAAAAACGGTTTATTGTGAAAATCTGTCCGGTGGGGACAAATAAAAAAAAAGACAGCACAATGTGGAAGAGACAGCTGTATAGGTACTATTGTAGAATTTTTAATACATTAGGGAATCTAATTGAGTTATTTAATTTAAGATATCCATTCCTTCATAAACTTAACCATACCCACACAACTGTAATAATACAGAGAAATATAAGTGTAATGTCGCTCTTCCTGTGAAATGCTAAATTTGCGCTTACGAATGGCCAAGGAAAGGTGTGGCATTTTATATTACTTAAATATGGCTACTATAAAATTTTTAATTACCAGTGTCACATGAGTTCTCTGTTTCATGATGGCAATGCTTAAAAACTGTAGTTAGTTAATTTCCTTTAAAGGTTTGTATTTCGTTATTAATCAACCCCTTTAGCACATTCTAAAAACGCCACTGAGAATGAGTAAGTAGCCCCAACCACGAAAAGGAAATAAGGAATATATATATATATATATATATATATATATATATATATGAATTGTGATATGCAAATGATGCCATAAATGTTTACCCGTAAATTTTTCTCAAAAAAAAAAATTTTATGCAGATATTTTGACAAAAAAGGAACGTGGATGTAGGCCTAAGAGGTAAAAGGTAAGCCTGCTTAGTAATTGCATCCCAAGCACTGATTTCTTTTAAAAAACACAGTTTCAGAGTAATTCATTAGGCTGCATGGAGTTATAACATTCGTGAGCAGAGGTAGTGCATGTCATCCACTGTAACGATGTGGGAACTGCAAGATTTACTCTCCCACTGTCCGCCCACGATTCACCTAAAAATAAAGTAAAGAAAATTACCTTAAAATAGTGTAGCTGGTTCCCTACGCGTCGTGTGAGCAGATTTACATACGACGAAAATGAAGAAAATCGTGCCATATTAAAAAAGCTTATGGTACATGTGGGGGCATACGCGGGCGAGAACTGATGGCATGTGTGTGAGTAACGGATGCATTTTTACTATTTGTACAGCATTCCGAGTTGAAATAACAAACGTTTACAAAACAACATACAGATGACTACTGCACTGGAAAAGTAGTTTCCGCAAAAACACAAATCCTCTCGTGGTGTTTCGGCGAACTACAAATTGTTTTTTTTTTTATTATTTTGCGCGTTCGAAATGTAACCTCCAACCTTACAAAATCCATTCCGCTGTCCCGCAATGGCATTACTAACAGGAAGAATTCAGAACGATGTATAGTATTTCCACCGAACGAGTCAGCTTCGATGAGAGCCAGTGGCTGGTAATACGCATGAGCTTGCAAAAACAGCCCACTTATCCACATACTGTACATCTATTTCCTCGCATTCGTAACAAACTATATAAACAACCTGTTGTTCCGAAAGTAGCTTAACCGATGCACACTGGTGAGCCCCACAAAATCCCACCATTGGTGTATCCGCCGGTGAATTTCAGACTACTATCATAGGTGAGTTTAAAATGCCAGACCACTTAAGCAACTAGTATTAAAGTTAGTTTAGGTTATTTTGGGCCGTAAACGCTTATTTATCCAAACTCATAGTTAGTTTAGGTCAGAGGCGGACAATCCACAAGCCAGGTTAAGCGGCTGTTGTACCCTGAAACAGGCGGGGTAGGTACCTCAACTGACATAGCCCAGGTGGTGAAGTTATGTTATACAGGTGGATATCTCAACTGACAGTATAGGTGATGAAATTATGTTATACAGGTGGATACCTCAACTGACATAGCATAGGTGGTGAAGTTATGTTATACAGGTGGATACCTCAACTGACATAGCATAGGTGGTGAAGTTATGTTATACAGGTGGGTACCTCAACTGACATAGCATAGGTGGCAAAGTTATGTTATAGAGGTGGGTACCTCAACTAACATAGTATAGGTGGTGAAGTTATGTTATAGTCTTATCTTATTGCAATTGACTATAGTGTTATATGCTAACAAAACCAGTTGTGCTAACAGTAATTCTCTATATGTTTATGTACTTGAGCTCCATACACTACTGCCTTTGCAGAGTAGGGGTGGCTCGGTAGTTCAACATCCGCCACTGGTTTAGGTGGCCCCCGTTAGATACCGATAATGTGTTGGAAAATGGATAAGCAGAGACTTGAAAAATTCGCGCAATTATTTCGGGCCAAGCTACACTCTAAGCTACTATTTGCGAAACTTTTGCAATTCGTCCACCTCTCCTCCTGAAGGACTGCAAGCGTGCTATCTATAAATACGCAACTTTGACAATACAATTAAGGACTCATATGCTTAAATCACTCTTTAATAAGTACTCAAAGTATTGGGTGTTCAAAATGGTACGTATACCATTAGTGGTACGCCTGCTATGGTTTGGGATCACTTCAAAATATTAGTTGGCCTCTATTTTAAAAGTACTAATACAAGATTCGAAAATACTACAGTTGCAACTGTAACTTTTTTAAAAATATATCTTACCTCAGAAAAAATAAAGCTGATGCATTTAGCTGTCATTGAAATTTTCTTTCAGGAAATATGCAGTGGGATCTAAGGTTTATACTCCTTAAGTAGGCAATTTCAGGATCATTTAAAAACCCCCGTTATCAACAAAACAGACGTTTCGGATAAGTTCATTACAAAGCCATAGCCGTCAAAATATTTCAAACCATGTTGCATTCCATGTACATAGCCACATGAACATGACCGATGAAAAATACTTCTTTACCAAAAAATAACACTTGTGTGAAGAAAAATAGACAGAATTGTTACTGAATATTGTGCGTAGGGACACGACCCTGGGAAACCTCGCAGTTGGAAGTAAGGTTTGAAATATCTGTAAGACATCGCCTGTGGATTCCTTGTAATTGTTTACACTCTTGCAGCCGAGTCGCTGGCCTATGTGCTAGCAGCGCACGTCAAAGAGTACGGCACAACTGCACTTTCAGAAGCGTCTCATTCCAAGTGCTCGCTAAAAGAACGTCGCACAGACACTGTCGTGGGAGAAAATTGCGGGGGAGTTTACAGATACGTGTCACGGCACTTACACGACGCGGGCACAATTCCTGCTCATCTCTTCGTGTTCCAACCGCAATTAAGGGGAAACGTCAACGAGCATTTCCCAGAGACGGGGTTGCTTCAAGCTTCTAGAGCAAGGACCGACAACTTATTAAGAGCACATTAGACATCATTCAAGCCCACAGGTTTATGGAAGGAATTTATAGTAAATCCAATAAAGAAACATTTTAAATTCAATTTTTTTTTTTTGCGCGTTGTTATAAAATGTTTTGTCCAGAGAGATGCATTTTCTTAGTGATCATCCTCGCGCCGTAAAATTATATATTTCGTTCGTGCACAGTGTGTACGGGCAAGGTACAGTCCGCTCGCAAGCTCTTTGTCCCTGCTCGATCATGCAGTGCAGAGATAGAGAGCTGACGCGCGGACTGTACGTACGAAAAGTTAAATGTTCCGTCAAAAAGTGACGTCATTAAAACTGAAGCAAGTTATTCAGGTTAGTATGAACGGGGAAAGAGATGGCTATGGCTTCTTTTACGGAGCTATCCCGGGGCTATCACACGAGATGATTTAGGGAAACCGTTATCGACGGCAATACTGCACACCAGTTCAGTGCTTTGGGCGTACAGGCGATGGGAGAGTTGATGCGCATGTCTCGGTCGCCCCTAGCGCTCCCACGCGTTTAGGCCTCAAACGTGCAAAATTCCTTCAGCCAGGCGGCCACCTTAGCATTGGGTCATGAGAGCCGGTGAGGGTACAGCAAAATAAGTATGGAGCAGCCCAGGAATGCAAGAACGGGGGAACGGGAGATCCCCGAGAAAACCCACCGATCAGCGGCATTGTCCGGCACTATTCCCGCGTGCGAAAGTCCGGGAGCGATCCCGCTGGGAATCGAACCCGGTTCGCTTTGGTAGGAGGAGCGGCGCTCTAGCCGCTGCGTAACCGCGGCCCCCTCACCCAAAGATAGTGGCGGGCAGCGAGCGGCGAGAAAGGATACCGGCCCTCAGCGCCGCATCACTGTAATAAAACGCGTGACGACACACACAATCTCCTCGATTGATCCGACCTTGCGGTTAATCCCGGCTTATCAAGTTAGTCTAGGGGGAGAGCTCACGTCGCGTCGTCATCCCGAGCGGGACTCGGCCCACATCGAGTGTTGCACGCCGCTACGTCGTCTCACCATGACGCCACTGCCTACCAAACCATACACTAAGGCCGCGTTCCACTTATGCCCGGTTGCACCATCGTGATTAGAAACTCGATCCGAGGTAGGATCTAAGATCGACACACAAAACTATTGCACCAGTCGAGTTAAGAGCTGGACTGGAGATCGAGATGAAGTTCATTTCGAACCACCGAAATTGGCGGTTCAAAATCTCGATCCGAGATCAGCAGCTATGGTTGACTAATGTAGTTTGAAAATACGTTCGATTGTTTTCTAGGGAAATTAAAACAATATTATACGCACTTGAATATTATTCAGTAAAATTCGTACAACAAAAATTCACTTAAAACCGGTAAAACATCGCACATCTAGTTTTATCTATAGTGAAAAATACGTTTACTTCCATGACGTCATATATTACCAACCAATAGCAAAATTTGTCTCATATTAAATCTCGATCTCTCATCTTTGGAACCAAGATCGACGAGTCGGAGATCCAGAATCATGAAATATCGTTGGTGCAACACTTTTACATTGGAGCCAAGATCAAACCTGATCCTGGTTCGGAACTAGGATCGTTCGATCTCGGATCGGGGAAGATGTTGGTGCAACCGGTTAGTGATGGGTCGTCCGCGAATTGAATCGTTCAAAAAGAACGACTCGGTTTCGAGAGCGACGGCTCGGCGAAAAGCTCTGTCAGTCAGCCCTGAGGCAACAGCTCGTCGGCACGGGGGAGATAACAGAACTGCCAGTGTAGTATTTAACAATCGCGTTCAAAGGGCGTATCTCCTCTTTTCACGACCACTCAATACTATGAATATGGCCATGTATTTCTAAGCGTAGACAAAAGCACTCGAGCATAAGAAGCGCGAGTTTTCAAAATATTTTCATTAATTATGTTTCTAATATTGCAACATCAAAATAATTTGCGCTCTCGAGTTTTCTACAAATCCCAGTTCACCAAGACTTTTTCACTTGTAGAAATAATGTTAAAATTAATATACATAATAATCATGCTATATTTAACATTTTGAATGAATTCAAAAACAACAAAAATGTTACGAAAATTGTTACAATAGCTTAAACTGTGTAGAAAATGCCACGCATTATGCGATCGCGTGTCTTTGCATCAGCGCGGTGATGCGAGCCGTTCTTCACATCTATAGGTACTCTCAACTCTTTGAATCCCGACTGACGCGCGAACGACTTGGCTCTTTTGAACGACTCTTATGAACGACTCTCCACCAAGATCGAGAGCGAGTGCTCTAGCTCTTTGGAATGAAATGTTTCGACGCATCACTAGATAGCAGCTGAAATTACTGACGAGCGTTGCTTTACGCACTGATTCTGCTGATCTGTAACTGAGGAATGGTGCAGTGGCGTCTGGGTTGGAGGCTACACCTCCGGGCTGAAACTACTGACGTGCAGGAGCTCAGGCAGTCTCAGTGAAAGCAGACCACGCAACACGGCGGTGATTGGTAACGGGCAAGTTACGCTGTTGTTATCTGGAGAAGACGCGGGTGGGAAGTATATCATCACATTTTTTTCGATCTCATAATAGATTGACGAGTCTGTTTTAGACTAAGATGAATATAAAAAAATATTTACATATCCCTGTTGACCACATGTTTAGGCCTACCATTGCTTCACCACGCATAGCAGACGACGCCATTACTCCCGCTGAAAACTTTGCTGACGAGTGTTCTACCTGGTTCCAGTACTGAAGATAAGGTAGACTAAATATGAGGTAGACCGATCTCGCTGTCTGCGGACAACCAATCTCCGTGCCCCAACATCGAACTGCTTTTCCACCAATACGACTGGCGAGAACGGCGTGGATTGGATTTGAAGGAAAAAAAAAAAAAAAAAAAAAAAAAAAAATCTTCGAGATCTGTGTATACTTCCTCTAATCAGTTCGGAATGCAGTTAGATTAAATTAAAATTGGTGAAAGTATTTTATTGATATAGAAGTTCTTGTCTTTTGAAAATTGAGTTAAAAACAAACGTGTTCATCACTGCTGACCATGTGACTTTGACGGTTGTGTTCCTTTGGCGTACGCCAATGATGGGTACATGTGCAGGAGATAAATAATCGGCCTATAGGCTGTTCACGGTAAAGTGAGCACTTTGGAGGTCCTTGTTACTTTTTTCCTATCAGTCATTTTTTATCCCTCCACTACTTTTTTTAAAAAGAAATATTGCCATGTAAGTGATAAAAGCGAAAATTAACATTTATTGAGTATTTTTTTCAAATGAGACGACTTCAAAAAGTGCTCATTTCACCGTGAACAGCCTATACCTCGTCTTTAGTCTATGATTTGCCACAGCGCAGTGGCGAAACAACAGCTCCAACATGCGAGGGGGCAAGCCTAGGCGCTCTCCTAGACATACTTTTTACTCTCTTTACGAATTTTATTTTGGCGCGATGAACTCCTACATGACACATGGTATAAAATATAAATAAATATATGTAATCTAGAAGCCAAGTCGCACACAAGAAGCAAAAATACGTTCGCACAAGGTATTATTGCAAAAAAAAAATAGTTCAAAATACAATAAAGTTGCTTTCCAAACATTTTAACACGATAGTAATTATTAACAAACTCACGACACATCTCGCTAGTATAAAGGCAGTCAACATGCTCTTGGCATATGTGTGTGGAATGTGGCCACGTGGTTCGCTATGCGGACGGGAAATAAAAAACACATTTCAATCTAACCCCTACCAGGATTTGCAGTAGCTAGGGATAGGAACATTTCGCGAGTTCATTTCAGGACAAGATAGACGTCAAACACGTGTACACTGAAGTTGACTTTGCAATTGGATCGCAGTTTATTAGACACGCCCTGGACGACTCTGATCCAATAGCAGACTTGCAAGGAAACAAGTAGCGAGTGCCATACTGCCAGATGTGGAGTAACACTGGCTACTCTATGGGGCAGCAGCCAATGGACGAACATCTGAGGCTCGAGTATACACATGACTGTGGAGTCTAGCCTACAGGTCACTGAACTCGCGAATTTTTCCTATCTCTAGCAGTAACGCCTTGTAAAGCAAAGTGAAGTAAGAAAAAGAAAAAAAAACTCTTTCTTGAAATGAACTTATCTTACAAAATTGATTGTCTTAGTTGTCCATATCAAACGCTACACATCTAATATTTCGATAAATCCTCGTGGGTCAATACCTCCGCCTTCTGAATATTTGCGGGGGCACGGTGGTGTAGTGGTTAGACTACACTCCTCCCACCACGGAGAACCGGGTTCGATTCCCTGATGAGTCATCCCGGGATTTTCGCAGGCGGGAATCGTGCCGGACGATGCCGCTGGTCAGCGGGTTTTCTCAAGGATATCCCATTTTCCCCGCCTCTGCATTCCGGTGCTACTCCATCCTCACCTCGCTTCACCCTCATCGGCTCTCCAGACTTCGATGTTAAGAGCCGCTCAAAACTCTTCACTCACTTTCATTCAATCAATTAATAGAGTCCCAAATAAAGTGCGTACATGTTTCATTTTCTAAACATTGGTAATTAATTCGGACAGTAACGTGTTCATACGATTCAAATAGACGAGTGGATGACACTTGCGTTACCTAAACCGTAAAAAAATTTCTGGTAAACTTCCTAAACTGTATGGTAATAATACTACCTACTAGGCTGAAAATATGGAAATATTTAGTATCGCTACTATACAAAATTGGGGATTTCTGAACGCATTTGACTCTTTCCTGAGTAACTGTGGGAAAGTTTGCCATGCATGCATGAGAAAATTTTTACTATTCGCGCTTTGCCACTGTGCGTATACACTTATACGGTAAATTTACAAATAATTTCTTAGAGAATAGCAATGTAATTTCCCAGCGAGCACGGAACATACCCTCGTGATTAAATGCTGCGTGTTGGGTGGTAAACACGCCCAGCGCCGCGCTTGTTATTCTTGGGCGTTTCCTTCTCCCGGAGTTGTTTATTGCTTCCTACGTTTTCTCCGAACACAGGAGCTCGTCTTGGCAAGAGTTACGGCTTGAATTTACATCACGTCTACAAATGAGCATTTAAAGGACAATGACCTACATTGAACGAAAATTACGACCGAAGTTAACTTCCATGATCCTGACTGATGCCTTGGGCCTAATGAACAGCACGGCTACAACAACAGGTAAAATCTATAGTCTATTTGCGGTTTATCCACACGTCTTGAATCAAACCTTCGAAAAATCACATGTATGGCGTGTTTAGTTATTTCCTAAATATGATATGTATTACAAGCGTTTTATACCTCTGTTAACATAAAATTATCTTATTTTTTCGTTAAATAGAAGTTTTAGTTATATTTAATTTATAAATTATAATATATCATCATTTATAATAAATACGTACAAAACAGTGAGAAAACATGTGTGTTGGTAGCACTTAGTATGAAATAGTTCTCATGCAAAATATCATTACAACTGAGTGCGCACGAATTCGGTGCGTTGTGTTTTGATGTAATTTTCTAGACTTAGTTAAGCTTAGTTTGCATGAGGCGGAGGAATATCCTGGAAGTAGAACTTTAGCAGGTTTTACGAAAAGTGTGAAGTAACCGTGACTAGATTATAGAATGTTATACTCATTTTAAAAGCGACGAAAATCATATTTACGATTTTAACACGCATCTGCGTATTGCAGTCGAAGAGTATCAATGCAAAACAAGTGGTAACAGTTTTTTTTTTTTTCATTCGGCAGTGAAAGACGTTGCCGAATGTGTCCTACACTCTATTATTATGTAATTAATTAAAAAAACGCGTTGGTAATTCCTATTAAGAAACAGTTCTTATGCAAAATATTATTACACTGATGCGCTCGAATGCGGTGGGTCGTCATTCTAATGTAATTTTCTAGACTTACTTGCTTAAGCTTCGTTTGCAGGAGGCGGAGGAGTATGCTGGAAGTAGAACTTTAACATGAGTTCCGGGAAATTTTGAGGGGGAAAAAGGGAAATTCCAAGATGGCGAGGACCGGCTCCGGCTCCGATGCTGAATGCCGATGTGTAGGGGTAGCGAAATTTCGCGAAAAGATTTCAAGACAAGTTATATTTCAAAAAACACTGTAGGGTCGTTTACCTATCTTGATTGGTTGAATTAAATATTGACACGTGTCAACTGTCTGCACACGAATCACATAGGATCCGTGCAGATCTTGTCGAATTCTGAGTGGCCGGTCAAATATGAAAACGCCTTCTGAAGCGGACAGCAACCAATGGCAATAGACAAACTGTTGTTGGGTGCTTACAGTCTTGAAATCTACCGTGAACTCATACTTATTCGCGAAAAATCACTAGCTCTACCGATGCGCCAAAGTCGGCCATTTCATTCTACTACCTGGTTTGAATGAGTTAAAGTTCTTACCGAGTTCTTACCGATCAAGTCAAACGCGCCAACATATAATCACCCATTTGACAGCTAATAACATTTTTCGTTAACTCATTTCGAGAAAAGCTATTGCTTCAAAGTCTTGTAGGCTATATTTGAGTTAATTTCGTAGCTGGATCACCGTAAGACAAGACAAGCCCTGTAATAAAACAAGGGTCGAATCCCTTGTAACCTGGCCAATAAATAATAACCGGGATGTGAAGAAGCCTAAAACATACAGGTCAGTGAACCCGCGAAAGTTTCCCCAATCATAACAATAACTAGGGATAGGAAAAATTCGCGAGTTCAATGACCTGTAGGCTAGACTCCACAGTCATGTGTATACTCGAGCCTAAGATGTTTGTTCATTGGCTGCTGCCCCATAGAGTAGACAGTGTTACTTCTCACCTGGCAGTATGGCACTCGCTACTTGTTTTCTTGCAAGTCTGCTTTTGGATCAGAGTCGTCCAGGGCGTGTCTAATAAACTGCGATCCAATTACGAAGTCGACTTCAGTGTACACGTGTTTGACGTCTATCCTGTCCTGAAATGAACTCGCGAAACGTTCCTATCCCTAAAAATAACAAAAGAAAAGCTGCAGAGCTAGAGTGAACATTAAAACATAACAAGGAATTAGTTGCGTTATTTTTATTATGATGCCGATTTTTATTGCCCCGTCCCTGATACCAATTCTTGTCCCTGAGGGGCAGTGAGTGTTCTGCGCCGCTGGTAACAGAACAAGGGCTGTTACACGTAAACACCGAGCACGCTAGCTATCCGACGCACGCGCATCGACCCACCAATCTATATATAGATAGCACGCGGTGTTCGGATACCAGCCACGGATACTCCGGATCCATATTCTTGGACGCGGGATAGCACGTGCGATCTAGGGCTGAAACAAGTTCAGCTCTGACGTCGAGAGCATACCCGGGTATTTGACCACGACGAGCTAGACCCATCGTCGTCTTCTGCGCATGTACCCAACACTGACCTACCTCACGTCAGTACCACTGTCAAACTCACATGGTTAAGGGCCCTGCCCACCGGCTGGTAGCTGCGAAATTTAAATAGACAATCTCATGTTCAGGAAATTTCGCCTCTGTGCGTTAATTTTACAGATAGGCGTTTACGACAAAACGTATTCTTGACGAATTTTTCTACGAGAAGTTCCCTACAGGGGAAATATTTCCATAACATGTATATACTTTTTTACAAAATAGAACATACAGCCTATCCCCTAAAAAAATCCACGAAGAATACATGTTAATTGAAACGCCTATGTTCAAAATTAACGCAATTAGGCGAAATTTCCTTAACATGGGATTTCCTATTTGAATTTCGCAGCTGCCAGCAGGTGCCCTTAACGTGATGAACGTATTTGTTTACATCTTAAGACCTCGCTGTTACGAGTTGCACAAATCTCCTCACTCACTCACTCACTCCAGTGATTAACGTAATGCCACAGATCGCTCTGCAGAATTCACGGTTTATATATAACAATCTAGCCTTTTAATTTCTGCTGCCATTGAAAAGTGTAGAAAAATAGTGTTTGCTGATATGGCAAATTCATATATCGTCTTAGTGTTCGCAAACACTCCCTGGATCTCGGATCTGTATCACAATGGACGGTTGCAAATAAAGCCCAAGTCGGTCTCGACTTTTGCGTCGATCCCAGATCATTTCCGGATGTCTTATCTTGCTACGCAGTTTTACTTCTGGGCCACAGTGTTCATGAGCAAGGGATGTGACATCGCAGCATTTCTGTGCAGACGTGAGCCATCGAATGCGCCAGATACGGACACAGTTTCAGAAACTTTAACTTTGCGAATTTTCGTTGCTACTTGGAACGTATTCTACGGGGAGAGTTTACACTCACTAAAATCTCTCCCCTCGACATATCTCTGCTCAGTCAGCTCTCGAATTCATAGACTACTCGATAGGAAATGGGATCGATTCTCCGCAGGACACCTTTTGATTGAAATTTTGGAATGAAAACGATATCACTTGATATGCATCGCCAGGATACAAGCGAGAGACATCAAATCGAAACACAGTTGATAACAGTGTTAAAACACAGTTAAACTAATTATACCATTTTTGTGATTAATTTGAAAATTTTAATTACGACAGATTGGATACGGTAAAAACACAACAAACTCTTATTAAGTTGTCGATATCTAACAAACATTACAAATGATAGCATTTTGAAGTGACCATAGTAAACACAATCAGACATCACATTACTTATATCGTAGGTGTACTATATACAAATGTACGGAAATAAAAAAAAAGTATACTTGGTTCAGTTAAAATATGTTGTTACCTCACAGGTACGGTTACTATAGGTCGGTCACGGTAAAGTGAGCACTTTTGAAGCCCTAGTAGTTTTTTTCTTTAAACCAATTGATATCCTTCCACCAATTGTTAATTTAAACCCTGCCATGTGAGTAATAAACACAGAGTATACATTCACCATACCCAAAACCAAAAGTCAAAGACCACAATGAAATGTATTGATTGGATATTATGTCTGATGAAACGGCTTCAAAAAGTGCTCACCTTACCGTGAACGGCCTATAAATTAAATTATGGATGTATTACCACAGAAATAGATATCACCCGAAACTCTTTGACCAAACGAAACAACAGTTTATTGTTCCGGCGACTGACCCATTGAGGCACTAAGGTTTGAACAAATAATTAAAGACGCTAGGAAATTCAGTGCTGCCAATGAAAGAATCATAGCCAACGTGTTCCCGTTATAAGTTCCTGAAATGCTGTTAAGGCCCAGCTCCTCTATAATTTCCACCTGCTGCGAAGTTGAGATAGTTGGCGAACTCCCGTTTGCAAGTAAGTTAACAGCTTCCAGACAGCCATGCTAAGTTACGGGGTGCGGGGCAGAATAACGACTAGCGTCCACCTGTGAAAAGAGGGGAGGATCCAGACCGGTCATGTAAAGACGGGGGGGGGGGGGGGGGGGGTGTAGAGAGAGGAGATCTAAACGAGGTAGAGATGGGGTAAACAGTTACTTTTAAGTAACGCGTTCCAACGTTCTGGTTACAAGTTGGTAACACGTTCCAGTAACGTGTTATTTTTGTAGCAGGTTACTAATAACCGTTTCAACAATTCCCGAAAGAACCTCTATCCCTGGCATGCGCAGTACACAAATTCTAGGCGTTACATTATTTGTGATTGTTTTATTTGCATAGTACAATAGTATAATCTGGTATGGAATACAAAAAAAATATAACAAAACGTTGCGTATCATATAAATACAATTAAATGTCTAGCTTATTCGCTCGTACGCTGGGAAATTCTGAAGGTGTTTATATGTTCACGTTAATTGAAGTTCACATTAATCTACGGGAAAGTCTTGTATGCATGGCCTTTATGTTATTGTTTGATAAAAGGAAAATTCACTGATTGAATTAGTGACGTGAAACAATTTTACTGATTGAATAAGTGAAAACCAACTGCACCAGCGAATTAAATATTGTTTGTTTTAGAATCTAGTCAAATAATTATGTGAAATAAACATATTTACGGAAGGTCACAATTTATATTATGAAATTTTCCGCAATTTAAAAAAATTAAAAAAACTTTTGAAGAGAGATGGGTTTGAACAACAACGCGCGATTCCCACGTACGAGAATCCGAAGCGACCCCCACCTTGGAGAGGCAAGCGCTCTAGCCGCTACACCTCCGCGACCCCAGGATTAGGGGGAAAAAAAGAGGGGGGGGGTAAGGACGAACAATAGTTAGACACTTGGAAATTTCGTGTTATTATTTGGAGACAAGTTACACTGGAAACACGTGTTCGTTTGTTATTCTTTGGTCATTGGACCATATTTGATACGAACGCCCTCGGTAACTTTCGCAATTCAACAAACATTTCCTATTTGTACAAATACAAACGAATCATATACGTAGAGTCCCGTAAGAAGGGAAATTGCTTCTTACACAGATAGCAGCCAATGAACGACTCACAACGGCTGGAATGCATACATCATTGTGGATTCTAGCATGATGACAAAAAAAATTCCGCGAATTTTGTATGTCCATAAGCAATAGCTCTTGCCTTAAAAACTATGAAGACAGAGTGGGATGAGGAAATTCCCTAGCACACGTCCGTGCAATACAAGCTCATCAGATTTAAGTTTTAAAAACGTTTGTGGTATTGTATGGTTAACATTACTACAATATTCACTCCAGACTCAAACCTTAACTACATAATCAGCTTCTTCTTCGTCTTATGTGAATACTAATGATTATTCACCCAACTACTTAATATTTTAACTTGATAAGGGAACTGAGATCTCTGCAGGACTGATTTTGAGAATGAGAGAGAGAGAGAGAGAGAGACATATATAGAAGCAATTCGCTATCTTCCCGTCCATTGGAGAAACACGCTCACTATCGATATGATGGCCGATATAAAGTAGGTGTGTGACTGTGATTTTCTATTAATCCCGCTGTCAACAATGAAAAGTAGGTACAGCCTGTTCACGGTAAACTGAGCACTTTTGAAAGCCCTGCTTAAGATCTACTTGTATGCACGTTGTGTATTATTCTGCCTTAAGTAAAATTAACGTTTCCATGGGCCTCATCACTTTATTCTTGCGTCGGCCAAGGGCAAATGTGAAATTATTAGGAAAGTAAACATTATATAAATCTGCCCATTTTCACACTTTGATGCATTAAAAAAACATAAAGCGAAAGAAATAATTTAAGTTATCACAAATGGTTACGTAAAACTTTTTATTCGACGTTAATATATGGAACTACTTTCCATCTACCGTTACCAAATTTACCGGGTGCAGGTCACTCAGTGCGCCCGTTGGAGTATATGCAGGCATGGGCAGTAACTTTTTTCTACGATTGATTTCAAAAGTGCTCACTTTATCGTGAACAGCCTTTAGTCACAAGCTTACAGTTCTGAACACTTTAAAACATTCCTCTCCTCCACAATTCGTCTCAAGATGTTTCAAGCGGTGCATTTGATAATTTGGTACACTATATATTTTTGCAGTTAGTTTATTGTGGCCGAGCCGGTCTGTTTCGGGGGAGAGGGTAGTTTTCTCCATTGCTACCCCCTACCCCCTTCCCCAACCGTGGATCCGTCAATGCCTGAAAGTGGGCGTAACCTAGAACAACGGTTGTCCCAGTAATAAAATACGAGTATGCTAAGGCCTCAAGCCGTACCAACTTAACAGTTCACATCTTGCAAGAGTTCATTGAATGAACTATTTTTTTTTGTACCCGAAGGTACCTGAAAAAAAAATAACACCTCGTCTCAGATCTTCGTATAATGCTTGGTAATCGATTTGACTACCTTCGGAGCGACGAAGGATGGATCAGCAAATCAATGTTCTATTTACAGCTTGGCTTCTTTTTGTACGCGCATGCAGCACGTACTCTTTGTGTTCACTCGTCGCCATTTTGACTTGATGTGGCTTCCATGAGCAAACGTCGCGGTCTGTGAACAACGACCCGTACTGTTCACGGTACAGTAACAATCCGTACAGTCCAGTTTCATCTGAAATTAACGATATGAAACTGACATATCTTACACAGAAATATAATGACACACAACTACTTCAGTATAAGTCCGTGGAGAGGCAGTTACTACAAAAAGAGCTTACAGCAGACAGCAAAGCCCGTGGTTGGATGATTTATACAACGCGACTGGCCCCGCAAAATTTTCTTTAAAATAAAGGTAATCACAAATTTGATTTCACTTGGAGAAAAAGGAGGCAACTTACAAATAACAACTTTTCGCCATCCAAAACAACATTAAAAATACAAGGATACAACAACCAGATTGAATAACTATTTGAAACCCATTTTAATTTATGGACTCGAGTGTTGGAAGTGCGCCCTTTACTTAATTTCACTACGTACTTGTTTCGTTATCACAACAAATAAACTGTACGCTTTGTGTTCGGCGAGAGTGATGTGAAACAATAATATTGTAGATCAATACAACGGTTTACGAATTATATACCTACAGAATGATCATCATCACAACTGAGCTACGCAGTGAACAGTACATTTAATCCCAAGTTTCGGCGGGGCAGGGAATTTTTCTGCGGGGCGATTATACTGTGTGTGATGAGTACAGACCTACAACACTCGCGCGTGTAAGTTGCTAAAGGCTGCTCACGATAAAGTGAGCACTTTTGAAATCAACCTTAGAAAATAGACACCGCTCCTACCTGCATATATTTTAACGGGCGCACTGAGTGACATGGGCCCAGTAAACTTGGTAACGATAGATGGAAAGAAGTTCCACATCTTATAGTCGAATAAAAAGTGTTAGGTACTCATTAGTGGCGAATTTAATTATTTTTTTCGCTGCTTGTTTTTTTAATATCATTTAAGTGTAAAAATTACCCTATTTGTAAAATATATGCTTTTATAATAATTTCACAGTTTCACCTGACCGAAGCATCAATAAAGTGATGAGGCCCATGACAATGTTAATGTTACATAACGCGGAAGAATCCAGAATGTGGATACAAGTAGATCTTAAGCAGGGCTTTCAGAAGTGCTCATTTTATCGTGAACAGTCTATAGACTACACTCTCCTATACTTCTCTGAATGCACTTTTCATGATTTCATTAGCTACTTACTGGCAACTATGCGGAGCCAATTATACCTGTGCGACCGCTTCACTGTATATTGGTTGCTCAACCGTTCAGTCTTTTAACTATTAGCTTAAATCGTCGTTGGAGCGTGCTCTACAAGTTGTCAACCAATGGCAGAAGTCAAACAAACATACAGCGTCTGGGAGTTCAATCTGCGGATGCTAAATAACACGAATATTGCACGCCCCTGGCGAAGGGCGAACACTATTACCGTGTCGGGGTTTCCTCGCGGTAATCACATCCCTCTCCCGCCTTTGTACTGCCACAGGGTACTTAGGCGAGACAGCCGCTTATACCACGAGATACAGCCGCACACGCTAACAAGATAGCGTTTCTGGCCAGCAACATGTTGGAATGCCATTTGCCAATCAGCACCTGGTAACCTACTTGCCAGACCGCCGCCCAGCCAATAGGGAATATTTCGCAGTGGTCATTCACCCACAAGGCCACGGCCATGACGGAAATTTAGAGGTTATGTTCTCCACTTCAAAACTTTTAAAAATCATAACTTTTTAACTAAACATCCGATTTCGAAAATCCAAACACTAAAAGATTTGATTTTAATGGCACAATACAACCATGACAAATTTAATACTTAAATAAAACATATAACCTCACAAATTGATTAAATAAATCAGTCAATTGTCACTAAATATATATATTTAATCACTCACTTTCATTATCTAATCTGCACATATGTGTGTGCAGGGATATTACACCCACATTAAAGAAACCACCACACCATTTTGTCTCTGTGTACTTATCTACTCGGTGGTTTAATACAGACATTATTATAGCTATTATTATTATTACTATTATTCTCTATCAGGTCACCAATTCTTCACACTGTCCAGGAACTACACGTTTCTCTCTAAGATAGTGCAGCAAATATACAGTAAACCACCTGGCGCCCTAACTTATGGTTTGTAGACAATATGTATGTGCTTTACAGATTGCAGAGCAAAATTTTCGGGAACAAAATAATTTATGGACTGCAATTATTTACAGTGAATATGAGACAGCAAAGAGTCATTCCACAGGTGATACAATGAAACTATAAATACTGAAAAGCTGAATGCACCGATGATAACCAACGTCGGATATTCGCGCAATATAAGGTAGAGAATAACATTTTTGCAACAGATTTTAAGTAATAAAATCTATGACCTGTTATATTTGCTACTGGTAACAACAATAAAACTAGTTAGGCACAGAAACCTAAAGTGCTGTCTCTTGAATAATCTGATGAAATAGAAAGGGAATTAACTAACTGACCAAAACTATAAATAAAATTAATCAGCAACTATTCTAAATGTCAAAGCCTGTGTCTTGGCAATCGAGAGTAACTATACACGATCACGCCTGTGAACAAAGTCCCTTCTTCAGTTCTTCAATACCCACGATTCAAAGGAAGTCATAATCATCTGACCGTAAAACACAACCAACCAAATAATAATTGTTGTTTTGATATGGCAAATGCTTTCTACTCCATAAAAAGGTGTGTTCACTATGAATGCCACTTAGGCTGACACTTTTTCCGTCGAACTTCCGTGCCGTTCGACCTACGCGGAGGAACGCCAGTCTCCTGTTTCTCTCGAAATGATTACGCGATTGCGAAAACAAAAAAATTTTTTCTGTGAAAACAATTCAAACTGTTCGTTATGGTAAAAGGTTTCTTGATCAATCCCGGGGCGAATGGGTATTATTGTAGCAATGCCGGTATGGTCAGAAAAATACTCTTGCCTAGTACGCATGCGTGGTGTGGTTCGCAGCGAGTAGCAGATATAGCACGCTTCGCCGTGATGATTTTGAAAACCAAGCAACAAACAATGGAACGACGGCGATTCGTGTGCAAACAACTGCGCTGACGGCGAACAAATTTCTGCGCTCGTGACTCGCTACAAGTAAAGCTTCGTAAATTTCGGCGTCTTGTCAAGCACAGCCCATGCAGAAGTCATATTGAGTAAATTCTTGAATAGTGCAATATTTGCATGTTTCTTGTGAAGGGATTAAGTGGTTAACTAAGTCATTAAACTGTTCAGGCGCAGTGTCGGCAGTCGAGGACATGTTGCACATAAAGGATATTTATGGTCGGATCTGTACACACCAACGAATCAGTGGCCGGTGTTTTGAGTCTCGTTTGTGATTGGTCAACGCTGACGTCAACGAACACGCAGCATCTTGTTCATTGGTAAAGGCTGTTCACGATAAAGTGAGCACTTTTGAAATCAATCCTAGGAAAAATGTCACTGCCACTGTATGCGTATATTTTAAGGGGCGCACTGAATGACATTCGCCCAGTAAAGTTGGTAACGATGGCTGGAAATTAGTTCCGTATCTTAACGTCACATAAAAAGTGTTAGGTGTTTATTTGTGATAACTTGATTCCCCCCCCCCCCCCCTAATGCTTCGAAGTGTAAAAATTACCAGATTTATAAAATATTTACTTTTATAATATTTACTTTTATTAATATTGACATGGACCTGGTCACTTTATTCATACATCGATCAGGTGAAACTGTGAAAATATCACAGTTTCACCTGATCGATGTATGAATAAAGTGACCAGGTCCATGTCAATGCTAATTTTACATAAACCGGAAGAATACATAACGTGCATGCAAGTAAATCTTAAGCAGGGCTTCCAAAAGTGCTCATTTTACCGTGAACAGTCTATAGCGAGAACCACTCTCGACACAAGTACAGAACTCATCAAAACAATGAACGAATTGCGACACTTGAGCTAGTAAATTAATTAGGGACTGAACGGGTTTTAGTTTGTCTACGTCGCGGTGAAGCAACATGACATAAAAAGTTGCACAAATAACAATAAAATGAAAATAAAAACGAGATACTGTTGACCGTAACCAACAAGTATGCGAGTAACATACCTTTAAATGTGAATTTCCTTTGTCAAACTCATATTGTGAATTTTCTGTGATTTACAGCAAAATGTCGCAATCGCCAAATTAATGATGCAGTTGATTCTTCAATACTACTTTCATTAAATTATCTCAGATTGGCGAATATTGCTTAAAGATGGCCACAGGTTAATTTTTTCAATTTTATTTTAAACTAATGGTTAGGTACCACTCTGAGACTCCCAAGTGTAACAGCACAGACATTGTTTATCAGTATCTTTGAGTAAAGTGAACAACACACTATCAAATTACTACTAAGCATGCTACATTCAAATTAGAGGCCATATTTACAATAAAACTTTGGCAGTTAGTAAAGGTATTATTATTGGAACTAACAAAAATGCCATATCGTTCAAAAAGCAATAAAATAAAATTTAAGATATTTAAGAGGATAGTGTTAAATTCAACAAATACTTCGCCAGAAGTTCAGAAATTTAGACAGCGGTGTTACTAAAAGTACCCCCCCCCCCCACCCGCCCGTCCTAACCAACAAATTTCCTAAAGCGTGGAAGAACGGTCTACGAGACCTCAACAATTATGTGTGCTCACGACATAGTGCATAGAGTGTTATTGTTATTTGTACTTATATACCCTAAGTGCAACGAATATCGTGGCGTTTATTTCCAATACGCAGGAATCCAATGCACTGTTTAAAAAAAAAACTTAAAAGTACAGTTAATATAAGGGGAACGCACTCCGTAAAGGAAGATAAACTCCGCACGTACAAAATGCGGAAACTCGCCATACTCCGTATAGCTCCGGGTTTCGGAAAAGTACAGTACCGAGGTTACGTAAAGGAAGATAAACTCCGCACGTACAAAATGCGGAAACTCGCCATACTCCGTATAGCTCCGGGTTTCGGAAAAGTACAGTACCGAGGTTACAAGAAGCGCTCTTCGGCGCTATTACCAGAAAACTATTTTCGCCACTTTTGTATCTGATTATTTTCTAAAAATATCAAACAAATCACAAACCACCCGTAACAATTTAACTACTCTCCGATCATTAAATCATTAATAGGAACGAGAAAACTTATGTGCATCACATCTGTGCATGAATATGAGTATACTTCGGATTACTGCAAAAGAGTGGTAGCAATGAAGAAAGCGATAAGTCGCAATATAACAAATATTTTATTTGAGTGAAATCCGACTCTAGTACAAAATATTTTAACAGTTAAACTATTTTTATACAGTAAACCACCTACATGTCAAAAATTTACCCCCCCCCCCCCCACCGAATCTCTTTTCATCAATCATAAGTGCAGAAAAATCAACTAGAAAATTCACGGAAATCTCCGTAAGATAGGGACAGAACAGAAAGTAAATTATTCAAGAAAATGCAGTGTCCGTATTTTTAGAAAGCATTTTTTTTTTTTACCGGGGCCGCGGTGGCTGAGTGGTTAGACTATTCGCCTCCCAACAAGGCGAACCGGGTTCAATCTCCGGCCGGGTCCCTTCCGGTTTTTCGCATGTGGGAATCGTGCCGGACGATGTCGCTGGTAGGCGGGTTTTCTCGGGGACTTCCCATTTTCCCCAGCCCCTTCATTACGCCATTGCTCCATGCTCACTTCAATCACCCTCATCAGCTCTCAAGACCTTGCTGTTAACAGCCGTTTAAAACTCTTCACTCACTCACTTTTTTTACTATTGCGTGTTCTCAACCTTACTAAGATCATTCCTTAATTGATTGATTTGGATTTTTTTGTATCCAGGCGCAATTCACGTACCTTGTAAACAGCATTACAATTAGTTTGCTGGATTATTAAAACGGCACAGTTGATTACTTTCACGTTTCCAGCTCAGTGTGTGTGGCAAAAATGCTCAGTAAAAGAGCTTCCGCGAGAAATCTCTATACAACCGATAAAGAAAATAAATGTTACAAATACATCGTTCAGACGACGTGTTGTTGTCTTTTGTTTATTTAATTCACGCGAAAAGAAAAGTTAAGAAAATTACTTCTCCAAAAAGAATACAAAACAAAATTGTACGTAACTGCGACGAAACTAACTGGAACACCAAACAAACATGTGACTAGCTCACTTATTTCGACACACATCTATGGCATTTATTTCCAATGAGTGGTGCTGTGGGGCCAAAACACGGCCTCGTATGTTTCTCACGGAGGAGGACGCTTACATCGCACATACCGTAACCTCAAACCACAATTCCGTCATAACAAAAACAGCTAAGCTGTCCACGCAGACACTCCGTCCCCTCATGACTAAAATTTTGCGCGCCCCCTCTCGCGACTAAAAACGAGCATAGCTTCCAACCCCCTTTCTACTGTAGCATTTTCTATTAATACATGAATAATTTCGAAATTATATTCTGTCGAGAGGGTTTGTTACGGTGCCTGATGCAGACTTTTCCAACTCCCTTCCTAATTACAGGCGTACATATAGGACACTATAAGAGAGGTAAATCATGGCCAGGGATGCCCAGTCACTCTCTGCTGCGATGCATGCCTCTTTGCCTGACTTCCTATCCTCGTAAGAGATGGGGCGAAGATTACAGGATAGGTTGTGTTCCAAAACACTTCAGTTCAGAACCATTTTGGTGATTGGGCCGTTTGAATTGTTACGGGTCCTATCTGTCTGCCCGCGAATCACGAGGAATTTAATTCTGATTGGCTCGCTCGTGTGCCAGGCTGGCTTCACACACAAAGCCATAGCCTAATGAAGACTGCAAGAGTGCACACAGGATGTAGAAGTCTATGCTCCGCGTAAATCTTCTTGCGAGAAAACTGATGGCCTTACGTATGAGAATTTAAGCAGCGACCATTTATTTTAATTGGTGGAGAATCTATTAGTAAGGTTCATTGCAGGTGCTTGTAGTTTCGTTCGTGTCCGGTTGGTACGTTTTAAGGGAATAGTATCCACTCCATCTTCTAATTTTCTTACAAATCTTCGTAATGAAAATGTATGATCAGAAATAAAAATCAAAGCTAGACATGACATGGACGACTACTTGTCGAATTTGTTTTATTTGTAGGGTTTCAAATATACTTGTATTTTCCCATGTGGGACTGAAATCAGTAAATAATTAGATAATGTTTGATTACGGTTACTGATGTGACACTAACCATGTAAGAAAAATAAGTGGGATTTAGAAATAACTGTTAAAATGTTCGGTAAGTCATGACTACCTTGGTTTTTAAATATTGACTCCGGAAATTAAGTTAATGAGGAAAATACGTAAATCCAAGATAACAAGGTTACTTCCCCCTTACGAGACAGCGGTCATGAAGAGCAGTTCTTAACGATGTTGGAGGACTCCAAAATAACATTAATAGCATGGGTGTTAACTTCAAAACACCATTCCATCCTCGTCTGGATGTGTTTACTTTTCGCAAGTAAACATACTAGGGATAGGTTAGATATATTTGTAAACAAGACGTGCAATTCAACCATAGTTCACGCACCAGGAGGTGCGTTACGGCTCTTCAAGTTCCTACATTTTTGTCCTGCATTTTAAAGATATTTTGCGGTTTCGCGATACAACATCAATAAATATTAAATAAAAATGCAAAATAAGTTAAAAAATAATCTTGCATACTTTTTTTAGTAGAATTATCAGCATTTTAACCTTAAAAATCGTGCCAAAAAATTTAAAAAGTTACACGAGCACAGTGTTAGATTTCAGCTATTAAGTGCTTTTTTGAAGATTTAGGAACGCCCTGAAGAAATTTATTTGAGATGTGGCATTTTGTCCGTCTGCGATTAGGGTTCAACTCCTGGCTATTTTGGATTTAAATATTATTGTAAAAAATATATATATATCCGAACCAATGAAATTTGAATTGTGGCCACACATAATTATTATGCAAATTACTTAAATTTGTATGCCAACAGATATAAATTAAAAAATTCAGTATTTTCCGGTATTAATTCTTGTAACATAATTTTCCATTTTTAAAATGTTTTTTCAGTGTACTATCTGATGTAATAAAACAGAATAGTAAAACATCCTAAAAATATCGAAAATAATTTATTTTTTGCACTTGAACGCTCTTAACGCTTAGATTAGGATAGGTTCGCAAAAACCAAATCGGGATCACCGCATTATCCCCGACAGCTCGCCTCCAAAAACTGCCAAGTTTTTTTTCATCCTATCCAGTCCCAGGAAGATTGCCGGAACATACATGGCCCTGGATGGTTGATGGTCCCACGTTATCGTCGGCTGAAAACACCCTCACAAGGGAACACGGTGCTTCGTCCAGAGGGCGAAGTACTCGTGCCTGGCTCCGGGCTGGCGGCGTGACAAAGAAACCCCCGACCTATCCCCCACCTCTTCTCTTTTCAAACTTTCTTTCGTCGATATGACGGAACGTGTGCGCTTATGCGCGCGCGCGCGCGCGCGCGTGTGTGTGTGTGTGTACGCCGGGGAACATTCCCCAGCTGCCGGGGACAAAGAGTTCGTTCTCGCGTGCTGGCTATGAAGATCTCCCGAGATTGCAGGGAGGAGGCGGTGTTCCGATGTCCCGGAGATGAAAGCCACGCGACGAGAGAAAGACTCGTGATTTGGAAGGGAAGAGGAAGGGACGTTTAAAGTCGGCAACGCGTTAGTGAAATATGTCTTCCCGATTTTATTGTCACTATCAGTAACATTACTCTACAAACTAGCTTTCAGAGAATAGATATAGGCCGACTGTAGGCTGTTCACGGTAAACTGAGCACTTTTGCTTAAGATCTCAAGTGAAACTGTGGAATCACTACAAAAATCAATAAATCAAAAACCTGTTAAGTCTTTCACGTATGTGCATTAAAACACACACACACACACACACACATACATATATATATATGATAACATAGCCCGTTATTAGGAGATTAGGGGGCGAAATGTTGTAAACCAACGAAAGTATTTATTAGTTGTTGTGATATAATAATCGTGTGTATAATCCATTCACGGTTACTTCACACATTTCTGCAGCCCTGCTAAAGATCTACTTCCAGGATATTCCTCCGCCTCATGCAAACTAAGCTTAACTAAGTCTAGAAAATTACACCAAAGGACGACGCACCAAATTCGTCCGCACTAAGTTGTAATGATATTTGGCATGAGAACTATTTCTTAACAGGGGCTACCAACACACACGGTTTCTCACTGTTTTGATTAATATTTATTATAAATGAAATATTATTGCTTATGTACAAAATAGAGGCAAAACTTCAAATTTTCGAAAAATTAGATACTTTCATGTTAAAGGTATAAAACGCTTGTGATACAGGGTATATTTAGAAAATAACTAAATACGTCATACATGGGGTGATTTTTCAAAGGTTTGATTTAAAAAGTGTGAAGAAACCGCGAATAGAATATATATTACAAGAGCACACATTTGACGCTACATTTTAAAGTCTACAATACAACTGTGAATATATGTAGAGAAGTCAATTATTTCGGTATTTCTTTACTGATGCCAATGCTAGCTTCAAGGAATTTTACGTACACGTAAGACGGACTGGAAGTTAAGCGCTGGCCAGTGAACCGGCCTTTAAAAATTCAAAAGGAATGTGTAATATCGCATTTTAACCCATGTTTCGCCAATACAGTACGCATGCAAGAAACAATAGTGCCCCTGGCATTAAGTTAGGTAGACTCTAACCTGGCGCGTACGTCTGGGTCCATGCAAGATTGATTCGCTACTGGTGAATGATGAGAAATGCGACTGCAGCGATAACACACACGTGATTTTCCAACGTGTTACAGAACTTTAAAAGAACGACATAGTGTTTTACAATTAGTACACCATCAACGTAGAACCTCAATTAATAAATAACTCGTCTAACATTGATATTATTTAACCACGAACATTACACTTTCAGATTGCTATTTAGTAATAATTTGGAATAAAAATGTTATTTAAGTACTGAACATTTGCCTTTGCTTGAAGTTATTTTCTCACCGGACTTGGAAACACGCTGTTAAAGCTTTATACTGGCGGTTTATTATTAATTACGATTCTACATGTGAATATATATTTAGAAGCAAAACAGTAAACTACATTAAAAAATATTTTCACTTACTCTAGTGTATTATGTTAGTACCGCGAACGCGTAAGGTTTTAATATAGGGTGTAGGATGTTTAGCCAATAAAACCGCTTTCCAAACGTTAAAAAGATTAAAATATTTAAAGAAGCAAGATATATAAGACAAAACTATCAAACCAATCTTACAATTGTCAAAATGTTGTATTTGTTCGAAAACTGTCTGTCCAGGAATATTTAGGTAAAAACCATAGTATCTTCGTGTTAAACTATGGTCCTACATGTGTGTTTTGTTCATTTGAACCCAAATAGTATAGATTGTATTTACAAAAAGTTACTGAAAGCACTGAAATATTAAAATAGTCGCGAATTTCTCAAAATGATCACGTATCTCCAACGAAACACACATAAAAACGTATTCGAATGTAAAAGTATTCTATACGTCACGTACTTGAATATAAAAATTGAAGTAAAGTATCTCTACAAATAGACATGAAGATAATACCTAGGGCATGTTTTCGTCTTATGTGTTTTTTCCAAGAACTGGCTTGGCCATGTTTGGGTCCGGATGCGACAGAGCTGTGATTGGTACCTGGAGGGAAGACGGTAGAAGCTGTACAAGGGGAGGGGGAAGGAGTACCAATCTCCATGAGCTTCAGAGACAGGGGAGAGGTTCTTTGTAGTTGCCAGCCATCCCGACGAGCTTGTGACCTTGGCCACACCCTGAAAGATAATATACGGAACGGACGATTGAAAACGAAATTTAGTGTTCAGTCGGAGAAGGTATTTCCACAGTAGAAGTATGTAAGATATCCTTCTTAACACATACTACAAAATTTAAAAAATTACTACAATAGTAGTAACACTATAGGCTATTCATGGTAAAGTGAGCACTTTTGAAAGCCTTCTCATTTAGAATAATATTCTATAAATATATTTTATTCTAGCATTAGACGTTAACTTTCGAGTGCAGTCGAATATACACGCTGTATTTATTTCTTGCACGGCAATATTTATTTTAAAAAGGTTAAAAGTTGTGAATTTCTGAAGTTTCGAGGTGGGCGACATGACCTCTACAAGAGCGGGAGTATAGTAGGGCCTAATAATATTTCCTAAGGCTCCCGCGATTAGCCCAATCAATGCATAAGAGCCTCGAAACATGGCTAGGTGTCCGAGATTGAGAAAAAGTGCCCCCATACAACTGCCATCTCCTTTGAAATGTGTTATCTATGGAATTTAGATATACCTAATCTGCATGTCTTCGTGTGTATATATATATATATTTTTTAAAGACGTGTTAATGAAATGAAAGTGATAAATAGTTTGTTAATTGAAGAAAACGTGATAATGCGCAACCCTGAAAACTAACTTAAAAGTAATAAGACTACTATTAACTAATGAAAAGCAGAAAAATCACCATCTGCCTGCAAAAAACCTTATAAAAATCGTTGTAACCGATCGAGATCATGTGTCACACAGTTAAGCTAAAAACTAATATACCGGTTGTAGACATGCTCACCAAATCTGACCCTCGTGTACAATGTGCTGAACTCCGGAAAGAACACACGCTTCAGATTATGCCTGTCGAGTACTTATAACAATAATATATCAGAGTATATGCTGCTCACGGTAAAATGAGTACTTTTGAAAGCCCTGCTTAAGATCTGCTTGTATACACGTTGTGTTATTCCTCCGCCTTACGCAGAATTAACATTGCCATGGGTCTCATCGCTTTATTCATCCGTCGGTCAAGCGAAACTGTGAAGTTATTAGAAAAGTAAATATTTTATAAATCTGCTCATTATTGCACTTCGATGGATAAAAAATATAGAAAGCGAGAGAAATAATTTAATTTGTCACAAATGGTTACCTAACATTTTTTTGTTCGACGTTAATATATGGAACTACTATCCCCTCCATCGTTACCAACCTTACTGGACACATGTCACTCATAGCGCCCGTTAAAATATACGCAAGTAGGGGCAATGGCCATTTTCTAAAGTTGATTTCAAAAGTGCTCACTTTATCGTGAACAGCCTTTACCTCCAAAATTGTTTTTTAAAAAAGGCTTCTTCAAAGCGTTGTATCTCATATACACATTACATACATACAAAGGTACTCTAGAGGCGTGCACTGAACCTTGCTACAGACTTTCCACCAATAAGATGATAGCGCCACCACTTAAAACACCTAAGGTACACGCAGCATTACGAGAACACTGCACGCCAGTTCAGGGCCCTGCGCGTAGAGGCGACGGCGCATTTGTAGCGCGTGCGCCAGCGTGACCCATATAGCTGCTCTTGCGCTCCTCTGCCTCAAACGCGGATGGAAGCTCCTCGCAGGCGGGTCCCTCACGTAACGAAGGCTAACTGACCGGAGTCATCATCAGCCTCTTTCACTCGAGGGACAGAGAAGACGGGAAGAGATGTCCCGGGCCAACTGGAGTTGTCAATCACGCCTGCTTGCTTGCAGACAGCTCCTGCCTGCCAGGATGACGTCCCTCGCCGTGACGTGACGGCGAGGTGATATTGCAGGTTCTACGTGCGTGTGTACTTGCCGGGATCGATCCGCACAGGAGCGCGGCAGAACTCCTGGGCCTACGCCCTTTGGCTCAGCTAACCCCCCCCCCCTTTTTTTTTTCCACCCTCCTCCACTTCAAACGCTTATCCACCATCCCAGGCTCCCTTACCCCAAACCCTGCTGCCACTCTCTAAACCAATACACTTGAGAGATGAGATCGGCCTCTCTTCAAAGCGTTTTCCTTATTGTCTTCCACGCCGCGCCACAGCTTCTTCTTACCTGCTATTTGCGACGACCTCTTTCTAACCCGCCTGAACTACCACCCTTCAGCCCATCTTGAAAATGAATATAAAAACGCGCTCGTTTTGAGGTCCCGCGATCGGTTATGCCACAACAAGCTTTCAAAGAACAGCCAGCCACTTGATTAAAGGCCATTCGCGGTAAAGTGAGCATTTTTGAAAGCCCTCTCATTTGGAATAATATCCAATAAGTATGCTTTACTTTAGCCTTAGACGTTAACTTCCGAGTGTGGTGGAATATACACACTGTGTTTATTACTTACATGGCAATATTCATTTAAAAAGATGTTTAAAGGATAAAAAATGGCTTAAAGGAAAAAGTAACCAGGCCGTCAAAAGTGCTCACTTTACCGTGAACAGCATATATAGCCTGTTCACGGTAAAAAAAAAAATGGGCATTTTTGAAAATCGTTCTTGAGATCTACTTGTATGTACATTGTGTATTCTTCCACCATGCGTAAAATCAACATTGCCATGGGACTCGTTACTTTATTCATGCGTCGCCCAAGTTAAACTGTCTAATTATTAGAAAAGCAAATATTTAAAAATTTAGTAATTCTTAAAATTAAATAAGCATTTTAATAGAAGAACGCAAGAAAATAACAATCCCAGTGTAGACATATGTTTACAATAGTTTTAATTCAACGTTAAAAGATGGAATTACTTTCCATCCATCGTTACCAAATCTGCTTGGCGCATGCTAGTCAAGTGTTCCCGTGCAATTAAGTGCAGTGGAATTTTTCAAAGGTTGATTTAAAAAGTGTTCAATTTATCGTGAACAACATTTAACATCGAGGAGTGTTCTGTTTACCACAGCATCAATCGCTAGAGGGTGGGGCAGTCCACAACAAACAACTGAAAATAAAACGATCTAGACAAAGAAGTACAAAAATAATAAAATAATAAAATACTTATGGACAGCTTAAAATCTACACATTCTCAGAGATGATTTTATTTACACAATAATCTACAACGCTTCCAAGTAGAGGGCAAAATTTGTGCAGAACGCTGCACACAATTCAACTTTTATTTATTTTTTAATTAAAAAAAATATGTTTGCTTATTATAAACGTGCGCCCTTTTGCGTAAAACAGCGCTAATTACACGAGGGTTGCAATCAAACGATACTGTTGAAATGGGGTTTAAATTTATCCTCACAGAACGAAAAACCAAGGTAAACCGCACTTTAAAAGACAACAAATAAGACACGAATGAAAGTTAAACACCACGATACATGCGAGAGCGATAGTGCCCTGAATCAACAACATTTATCAGGAAACCTTTCAAGAGCTAATGAGATAACCTCATATGTGAACACCAATCCATCTTGCCACAAGTGTTTTACTCCCCCCCCCCCCCCCCCCCCTTCACCACTCAACATCATATTAAAATCCAGACAAACGTCTCATCTAGTCATCAAGAGGATGCCAGAACAGTTGGCTCCGCGATGGGAATTTTTATTCCTCTTCTGACGCGATTTGCAGCTTGTGTTAAAAATGACGTCAAATATGATATAGTAGATACAGTTTTCCTCGTAAAAACATAGTCAACGGGATTTTTTTCGGTGTTGATGTTTATGGAACTTGTATACTAAGCAATTCCTTATAGCGAAAATCGCGTATTCGTTAAGAATGGGATGGTCCCCAGCATTTCCGTTGATATAGTTGTCTGCGCGAATACGCGTATCTCGGTAAATGAATGTTCTGCAAATACGACTTTTTGTCAGAAAATATTAAAAACAATTATTATCGCTTTTTTAACGCTTGCCTATGCGGCAACAGAAACGTGCAAAGATGCGGGCGTAGTTTAATGTGTTCTTTCATCACGTGTAATAAAACTCCTATGTCACAGATCTAACTTGCACAGTACAGCGTCACGACGGAAACACTGCACGCCTGCGCGTAGGAGCGATGAGGCACTAGGCGTGCGTGTTAGTGTCGCCCGTATCGCTCCCTCGCTCCTTGACCTTGGACGCGCGGGGTTCCCACGGGGGTCCATCCCACTCTTAACACCGTATTAATCTGTTTATAAAATTTATTAGGATATCAATATATAGGGCAGGTGAAGTATATCGTAAATACACCCGCCAGCAGTTCCCCGGAAATCCATTTTCGCTTATCTTAACGGGTTGGCAACAAACACACCGCGACTAGAGGCTGTTGAACACTTTTGAAGCCCTACTTTCTTTTTTCTGTCAGCCATTTTTTATGCATTAGCCATTTTTTTTTTATAATACTGCCGTGTAGGTAATAAACAGAGAGCGTATATTCCACCGCACTTGGAAGTTAACGCCTAAGGTTAAAATAAAATACATTTATTGATCATTATTCCGAATGAGAGGCCTTTCAAAAGTGTTGACTTTACCGTGAATAGCCTATAGCAATAAACTGGTTTCTACATCCGGCGTCACGAAAAGAACATGGTTTAAAAATGATTTGTAAATTGAAATTACCCGTACAGAACATGTTTGGTCATACGTTCGATCCCAGTGGAGTTATTTAATGTATACACGCCTACTTCACAACCCACACAATTAAGCTTCTGGCTAACCAACTTTTACATAACTCATTGAAGATTTTAATTACTATTCCTCGCGGGAAATATAATAACGCTGACTATAACAGCTGCAAGATCGCTAGTTCCACCCTCACAACTCAGGACGCAATATTACGTTGAAAACGTTGGTCTAATTTCTTACCTTGGTGAAATTACGAATATTTAATGTATAGGTGGTTCCAAAAAAATGGTGGCAGAACGGACACGTCAAAGAAATCACGAACGAACAAAACAGATTTAAGGAATTTTAACGCCATTTGACCTGAAATGATTGTAGCTTGATACCGCTTACAGATGAAGTCGGTTGCAATTTCTTACGTTGTAAATAAACAGCGATGTCAGCGTTGTCCACGGAGCATTATCATTCCGTATTAATTACTACCACCGCCATTTCGTTCGATCCCACGAAGTCTACACGTAGTCTTGAATTGAATTTTTTTTTTCCCTAAAGTACATGAAATAGCTATTTATTAAACCAAAGAGAGGCGATTGCGTGAAGTTCCAGAAATTCTCATACAACTGGTACTGTTGTTGAGACATTTCATGTAATAATTTAGTGCTTTGAAACGGAATGAAACGTCTGCAAACCTATTATATTGGATTGAAGTTGTAAAGCACACAAACAACTGAAACTGTAATCAAAAGGTTTTAATGAGCTCCAAATGTGTCGCATACTCTAGAGACATCGCAAGTGCCAACTTACTTTAACGGAAAACGAGGTAAAATATTTATAAATTCACTGAACAAAAGGTCAATTACTAAGTATATATTTGTCAAACAATATCGACAGTATGGCGTTGACTCGCTTAGGTTTGAAAATGAATCAGCAATCCACGAAAATTTTCCATTACTTTCCAGTGCACGCACTTCGAACTGAAGGTGATAAAAGAATTCTACGCCTCAGTTGATCCGTATTATCTATAAATACAACCTCGCAATAAAACCTCCTGTTGAGAATCTTTCCGATTGCAAAGCGAACATGCAGGCATACATACTGACACAAACATCCACCATCAAACGTGATCAAGATATTTTTGAAGAACTTGCAGGGATATCTGCAATTGCAATACTCTCGTAGTTATTTTAATCCAATAACTAAAGCTTGGTTCACAAAATCGATGTACTATTTTCAATCAATAGGACTCTTCGAATGACAGGCAGTCATAATTTCGTGTGTCGGTGAAGCGAGTGCACTGATGCATAAATGTAAAGAAAACTGGCTGCGTACAAACTAACAAGATGTTGAAAATTTCTGAAAATAAAAGATACTGTAGTATGATGCATAGATAAACTACTTCAAATGATAGGTAGCAAATTCGTGGAAGTTCAGTGCTTTATAAATATTGCAGAAGATGCGGAATTCGATAATTTACTGTCATGCATACATGCATAATAGAAAAAGGCAAAAATTTTGATAATGCCAGCTTTTAAAAAGGATAATGTTTCGTACAATAAATTTTCATAGCCCAAGAAAACTATGTTTATTTCAACATGATCTTTGCGGAATGCGAAGAACTTTCTCCTACACAGGTAAAAAAACTCAGGAATTTTCATTTTTCCTGTCATGAGTAGCGATAGGAAAATCTCGCGAGTTCAGTGACCTGTAGGCTAGACTCCTCAGTCCCCTGCATACTGGAGCCTCAGTTATGTGTTCATTGGCTGTTGCCCCGCATCTGGCAGCTATGGGATTAGCAAGGTGTTTCCTTGCAAGTCTGCTATTGGCTCAGAGGCGTGCACGGAGGGTGTAATAAGCTGTGATCCAATTGCGAAGGTGACTTCACGATATATGTGTTTGACGTCTATCTTGTCCCGAAATGAACTCGCGAAATTTTCCTATCCTTAGTCATAAGACGACAACGCATCAGCGGAAAAAATTTTCTCTATGATGTAACAGCAGCCTTTGATTTCTACATACATGGATGACATGCAATAAACTTACACTACTGCCTTCTCATAAATTTCACTGTATACTGAACAAAATGGGTTCACCCAATAATTAATTAATGTTAAAATAAAATAATTGTACACTCGCAATACTGGGTTTATTCAAAGTCTGTTATGACAACTTGTTATAGTTGTGTGAACATTTACCTGATAACTTGGATCATTTTCCACTGTAGCAAAGCCGTTGGGTTCTCTGCTGCTTGCAGCCACCAAAGGCGACAAGGCAAAGTTGCAACTTAACAAGGTAACAAAAAACACTATCTTGTTCATTTATTTGCCGATGTAGATTCTACGGTACTGCCAACGCAACGTTAGAATTCAGGCTATATTACAAATTTTCAGTTGGTTAAGTTGTAAAATGTAAGACAATACGTATGACGTAGACATATAAATTATTTTTGAGACCGACCTGCTTTTTCTGGGAAATATTATTGATTGCGTCGTTTATCAGCAATTATTTCATACTACAAATACATCTGAGAATATAAATAATAATTGTGGAGGTGAAATACTACTTCATGAACAATTTCATTCAAATATTCATGAAAATACACGTGGCACGAACTAACACATGTGAGAGCGACACACCTTACAATTTAAGTATATAAAGCAAGAAGTGCTGCTACAATAATTTAAGATGAAAAATTGCATATTGTATATTTACGTGATAAGCAGGTATAGGCTGTTGACGGTTAATTCAGCACTTTTGGAAACCTTGCTTAGGACATTTTTTTCCCTCTCATTTTGTATCCTTCCACCATATGTAACGTTGTCATGGGCCGTCTCACTTTATTCGTGCGTCGTCCCAACGGAAAGGATTGAATTTTTTTAGGAAAATAAATATAACAATAATACGCAAATTCGTCCTCTTATTAAGTATGTATAGAGTTGTAAACATTGTCTTCAGTAACCATAAAGTTACATATTACACTCTCAGTAGAACGTCAAGTCTCGGAACTATTTCTTTTTTAAGCTGTCAACTTAAATACAGGCTGTTCACGGTAAGGTGAGAACTTTTGACGGCCCTAAATTCTTTTCCCTTTCAACCACATTTTATCCTTTTAACCGCCTTTTCAAATAAATATTGCTGTGTAAGTAATAAACACAGTGAGTATATTCCACCGCACTCGGAAGTCAAAGTCTAAGGCTAAAATTAAATATATTTATTGACTATTATTCCAGGGCTTTCAAAAGTGCTCACTTTACAGTGAATAACTTATAGGAACCCGCATGCCCGAGAGTTCTGTAGCATATATGTAAAGGCTGTTCACGATAAAGTGAGCACTTTTGAAATCAACCCTAGAAAAAAAGCCACTGCCCCTACCTGCATATATTTTAACGGGCGGAGTGAGTGACATGCGCGCAGTAAAGTTGGTAATGATGGAGGGGAAAGTAGCTCCATATATTGACGTCAAACAAAATGTGTTAGGTAATCATTTGTGATAATTTAAATTATTTCTCTCGCTTTCTGTATTTTTTTAATGCATCGAAGTGTAGAAATGAGAAGATTTTTACAATATTTACTTTTCTAATAATTTCATAGTTTCACTTAACCGACGCATGAATAAAGTGATGAGACCCATGGCAACGTTAATTTCACATAAGGCGGAAGAACACACAGCGTGCACACAAGTAGATCTTAAAGCAAGGCTTACAAAAGTGCTCACTCTATCGTGAACAGCCTATAGTAACAGCAGTGCATTTTTTAACGGTTGAATTGAAAAGCTCCTACTTTACGATGGATAACCTTATTGTTTAAATGCGCGTTTTTTTTCTTCTTTTTTTAAACAGGCGACGTTGGAAGTCTGCAGAACTTCTACTGTGTGTTTCTTCGGCGCGGTTAATTTCCTTTATTCGAAATACAGGCCCCGACACGGCCTAAGGCCAGTGGTGTAATTACTCCCGCAGGAAGGGAGGGGGACCGTATTGATGACGGGGTGGGGGATAGGGGTTCCCCCCCCCCACGCACGTAACCCGCAGTTCCGCTGACCGGTGCCCTCACTTCCGGTTCCTTGGGCTACCACGTCGCTACAACCTGGCGGCGGACTGAGCAGTAGGCCGCAGGCAGATATTACGACTTTAGGCCCTTGCACAATTGGAAATTTTCAACATCTGACTTCACGTTTGCTTTCCAACTAGTTGTTTCTAATGGAACTTGACACGATGGAACTGTCGAAAGGCAAAGTCAAGCACTCTTGACTTGACATTTCGAAAAGTTGAAATTTAAAGTCAAGGTCAAGCAGCCATTTTGCCGAGAATCTGACAAGGGTTATGTTCAACGAGTGTTATTTTATTGTAGGGCGATTTTCATCTCGGTATATTAAACCAAGCTCGTCTAAAATAAATAAATGGCAAGCGAATATAATGTGAGAAGGAAATACAGGAATTCATATTTTTGAGTAGAGTAAACAAATTACTTTTTTGTTTTGAAATAATCTTTTAATATAAATGTTTAAGCCTATTTTATATTTTAAAAAAGTAAGTAAAAAAGCATTCCTGGTTAATATAATAATACTTTACATAACAAGATACACATTTTTACAAAGCTCGCAGTACCGATTTTCAATTGTCTGAACTTTGACTTTACAACTGTATTGGTGGTATCGTCAAAGGAAAGGAATTGTAAAGTCAAATGCTAAAATTTTCTTTTATGTAAGGGCCTTTATGGGAGAGAGACCCGCCATATTGGATTTACGTATACTCATCCATAACTTAATTTCTAGGTTTAATATTTAAAAACCAATCTGGTCAGAGAATATGACGTCATGAAGAACATTCCATTGAAATTTGGTACGTTGTTCGTTCATATTTAAATCCTAACTTTTGACATAAAATTGAAAACAGAAACAGTTACAAGTTAAATCCATTCTACAGGCGACCACCTGTCGGATTTCAAAGAAACTGTAACGTGCCACGGTTCTGCCTTCAATAAACACTTTTGCTGAAACAAATCTTTGGCGGGGCTGGGGGGCGGGAGAAAGGATGGGGTGGAGGGAGGTAAGGGGCCTTAAAAAATTTAATGCATCAAGATTTTAAGTTAAGATTCTTAAGTTTACGTTAGAAACATTATGAACTTTGCTTTTAAATTTGGTATTTTTACTAAGTTATCATCAATGTCATGTGAAAGATCCTCAAAATCAAGAAATAAGTTTCTGCAGAACAGCCTTCAGCAGTATTGGAACTCAATAAATGGTCATGTAGGGTACTGAATTCGAACGACACTGAACAACGGTACCAGTATTCCGATTCGGAACCTACGTTTCTAAATGTTCCAACGTTCCTTGGTTACTCAAATTACAAAATATTTTTACTTATTCACTTCTTTCGAAAAATGCCGACTAAATTAACTATAGGCTACAAAGATTTTTTAATGACTGTATGAGTTATGACCTCCCTCAATATAAAAACAATGAGCTACGACCAAATAACGTATCGATGATTCATAGTTAAGTTTCCCATATTTCTTGATATTTTCAATTAGAATATCTTGCATGAAAATAGCCGCGAGATAGGACGTAAACAACATCACACGCGTTTGCGAAGATACTCGAGGGCCAAACGCGCTCTGCTGCTCAGTAAACTTGCTCCCTAGACACAAAAATATTTTGGTCTCCAACCTGGTCACACGGTCGATTTAATGCCATACATGGCGGCTCCGAACACGGTATTAGAACCCTTACTGTCGAAGTTCTTTTATTAGAGGTTTTCACTCCAAGCCGATTCAAATTCCTGGCAATACCGCTGTAGTTGAATTGTTTACTTCTGATTTAGAGGTCGCGGGTTCGCATCTCGTCAAGATCGAGAGCATCAGAAAACAATGCTTACAAGCAAACTATGGCAATAATGGTACGGCGTCATACTTCTCTTAAAATAAAACGATAAGTAGTGTGTGTTTGTGTGTGCGGGGGGAGGGGGGGGGGCGGAAAGGGGAGAGGGCACACTTAATTGAAATCCTCTCTGTGTTCGTGGTTTCAAATTGGCAACTCTGTTCCATCACCGGGGTCTAGAAAATCGATAATTAGCACAGTGGCATTTTTTTTTACACAACGCTGCAGTTTCGATTCACTTTAATTATTGCGACAACTATTGTGACAAGTCTTTAATATGCGAATGTTGATGATTCGGAATTGGAGTAACCGAATTCCAAGCGGACCGCGACCAATAGGGAAAAGGCTACTCATTCTGGTAACGGCCATCCACACAAGCATGTTTGTTGCAATCTGCCCTGTGCTGCTCGTCTCTTGACCCCCGCGTATATCTGCAACGCGGGATGGGTTGCCGCGTCGCTCTGGCTGTAGTATGAAGTAGGATTACTGCGCTGCATAGCAGAGGGTGTGTTCCGCAATCTGCGGTACTCTGAGATTGGACGTGCAACATGCAGCTCGGCGTTAGGTTGGTAATCGAGGCAGAGAGCAAGAATCACTACACGACACAATTCTGGTACAGAGCACAAAGGCCATATTACACGATGTACGCTATTCACGGTAAAATGAGCACTTCTGAAAGCCCTGCTTAAATATACTTGTATGCACGTTGCGTATTCATCCACCTTATGTAAGATTAACACTGTCGTGGGCTTCATCACATTATTCATGCGTCGGTCAAGTGAAGCTGTGGAATTGTCTGAAAAGCAAATATCTACCAAATCTGCTCATTTTTTTTCGTTTCGATGTATTAAAAAATTAACAGAAAGCGAAAGAAATGGTTTAAGTTATCATAAACGGCTACCTAACATTTTTTTATTCGCCGTTAAGATACGGAACTACTTCCCATCCATCGTTACCAACTTTACTGGGCGCATGCCACTCAGGACACCCGTTGAAATATATGCAGGTAGGGGCAGTGACTTTTTATAAGGTTGATTTCTAAAGTGCTCACTTTATCGTGAACAGCCTTTACCAGATCCCGTAAAAGCTTGTGCAAGGTCCGCCATAGCGGCCGTTATACCGGCTAATATGGCACCCGCCGTGGCAATTCCCGCCTTGTGCGGCCAGGTTTCATACTATACTACTTCCAGGCTATCCCTTCGCTTCAAGCAAACAAAAGCTAGCTACGAATAAAATAGAATTACAACAAAGAGCAACGCACCGGATTCGTGCGCACTCAGTGTAATAATAATTTGAATAAGAACTATTTCTTACTAGGTATTATCAACACACCTATGGTCTCACTGTTTTTTATTAATTATAAATGGAGCAATGGAGAAATGCTGGTTCAGTTCAGAAAAAGCGGCAGTAGGTTGGAAGACAATGGATGCCGTGGTACAGAAGATGTGAACAATGCCTTGGAGCGATGCAAATATATCTCGGCAAAATATGCATACATATGCATAGCGTTCAAACAGTTCTAATGACCCATTCTTGTTTTCAACAACACCACTTTCCCCCGCACTTAAAATTCTAATGAAGAAACTTCTGACGTATGACTGGAAGTGAATTATATATATATATATTGTTTGTTGCAATGCCACAAAATTATAACGTGGTCGTCGATAAGTAGGGAGCTGCAAAATTCGCGTTATTTTGGAGCCACAGATTAAACTTGAAGTTGTTGTAGGCTCGTGTGACTTCTGCCATTGGCCGACAACTTGTGTGGCACGCCCCAAGGACGCTCTTAGCCTACAGTAAAGCCTCAACAGCTGAGCGACCAATCCTCCAGTAGAAAATGCCGTCTGGGAACTCAGGTACGTGCAACAATTGCAATGGAAACACTGAGACTTAATAATTAAGACTTAATATGCAAGACTTACCACATAATACTTAAGGGTACGCGACAAATGGGTATATGAACTTGTGTACGATAATTACGGTACAACTTTTATGGTATACACGAACCTTAAGCCTGGGGCACAAAAACCCCTCCCCCCGGAAGTGCGACAAACCATAACCCACCCCCTTCCACATGGGGCACTATCACTCTCCCCTAGGCCCGTTCCACCCCCTTTCCCTGTTTGGGAGTAAAGGGTTAGACGCGGTAAACTCTCGTTCTTGATTAATAGTATAGAGACTCAGGTAAATGACGTACAGTTGCCAATAGCCAATGAAATCACGAACTGCGCTCAAGAAAGTATAGAACAGTGACGTCTAGCTTGCTACCAAAGAGTAACGCGAATATTCACGTATCTATCGGTAAGTCCTACGGTGCACACTGCGCGCTAGTTAGGTGAACTGCCCTTAAGGCACTGGCGTTTCGATTCACATGAGTATGTGACCCTTACTGTTTCTCTGATTCATCTTCAGTCACCCAACACATTTCCCGGTTACGAATAACTTGAAACACTGACTATACGAGAGGAAGTTTGAATAGGATTATGCCGAACAACTTATCCGCAAGCAGGATCATGGACAATTCCACAGTTCTATATTTAAAATTGTAGCACTACAGGGCAGGTAAAGCTTCTAATTTTAAAAAAATCGTAAACAGGGCTGTCCACAAATGTACAACTCTGTTCCAGTATTTCCGCAAAATTTAAAGCAGCGTGTTTAATAAGCCATTTCCCATGTAATCCCATGTAATCGAAAGTACGGTATGTGACAAAAAAAATGAGACTACACGTACACTCATTGCAAGTAGGTCAGTCAGTCAAGACGACTTACTCCACGAAGTAAAGGCAACATTTGCACTCAGGCTATGTGGGGAGGGGGGGGGGGATTAGATAAAAGTTAGGTCCAGAAAAGCGGTGGAGTCAGATCCGAGTGATTTACGTACATCAACCGGAGCTGACTGGTACAGCTTTTAGGTTCGTGAGATGCGTTCCTACACCCTTCGTAGTATTCGAGTGAGCTTATACTTAACGCTCAGATGAAATAGGAGTTTAATTACCTATCGGGGAAAAAAAGTCGAATAAGAAAAATATTTTCAAATATACTGACTTAATATCACCATACTTAGAAAAGTTAACAAAATAATCTAACTGATTAAAGTTAGACTGAGAAAAGTTAGCTGATTAAAGTTAGAAGTTAAAATCCACGCAAATTATCCGATTAAAGTTTAAGTTAAAACAAAATTAACCGATTAAAGCTAAAAGTAAAAAATAAAAAAAACAACAATTTTAGTTTCAAAAAGTCTCAAAAAAGTTTCTTTGCAGTCGTTTATTCAACACAATAAAAATAATTTACAGTCCCAGAAAAAAATTACAACTTGGTTGCTCGATGCCGAATCTAATCAGATGGAGGCCTACTTATCAAAATGATGAATTAATCTTCTACAAAACCATTCGAAATAAAAATCTCTAAAATAAACTACTTAGCACGAAACCAAGCCAGTGGAGTGACTAGAAAAACAATCGACACGTGCATGCCGCACGACCATCAACTGTGCAGCTGTTTGCGATTGTGGCGTAGTGAGAGATTGTATCGACAGATCGTGACGGTGGCATTCGCCTACCTCAGAATCGCGTTGCAACTTCGACGTAACTTCAGTGTATCGATCGTGATGTGCAACTCGTCGGACGCCAAATACGTTGCGTATTTTAAAAGATGTTTGTCAATATATTAATGGCATCTGCATATATTTCTTTGTCATCTTCGGCATCCAGGCGTTTGAAAAGTTAACTAACGTTAGTTTTAGTCGTTAACTAATGTTAGTTTTAATCGTTAACCAGATATTTTAACGATTAAATGTTAATTAGTCTTAAAATTAAATAAGTTTAAAATTACACACGTTTTTAAAAATTAACTTTAATCGTTATTTTTAAATCGTTAATCCCAAGTATGGATATCACTAACTGCAGTTCTAATGGACACAAATATGATATTATCTGCATTCTTCCTTGGCAGATAAAAAAAAAAACTGATGAAACACGACGTAATCCGTTCTTGCACAGAGCCGACCAGCCGCCTGATGTGACCCACATGAAGCTGCTAGGTAGAAGCAGGTCGCGCAGTGGCGAGGGGTTGCAGAATGGCCCTGGAGAAGTTCTCTTTATTGCCGCCAAAGGACGCTAGGACACAACACTCCTGGCTCAAGTTCGACTCCTGCTGGAGTCTGAGGTTGGCAGAACGTTCTTACTATACTAACTTTTACGCCCTCGGGAAGTTAAAGGGAATCGTGCATGAAACCAGTATATTTGTCCGATTTTCGATATAAGTCGTTTTCCAAAGGGTTTATCAAGATTACATAAATAATAATTTTCGACATCTTTTTAAGTTGTTAGATTTTCACTGCCTTCATTATTCTCGGAGCACTGATGTAAGAAAAGAAGGGGTTTTTTTTCCTTATCTTCAACCAGAGCTCAGAGAATAACGAACACAGATTATTTTAATCCTGTATTAAGGTGTTTAAAATCGTTATTTACGTCTTGCCGAACCAAAAATTTCAAAAAATCCTCTGTAAAACAAATTGTGACAGAAATTATATAAATATACGATTTTCGTGCATCACTCCCCTTAAGAAGCATTCGTAGGCGTGTAGCAGGTTACGGGGATTGTAAACACACCCTCCCCACTTTGACTCTAAGGTTGTCAACAATTAATATTAACATTAATAACAAACCTTTAATGGCGATACAATTATGTAATTGTAAACTATGATGCATTTTATTATAGTGTGACTTATTTTTTCTCTTATTTGTGGTAATTAGCACGTGCCGTCAACTGGTAACGCCAGTGCAACCTCTCACCTTCACTTAGTGTAAGCCCTCCCTTGAGAAATTTCTGGCTGCGCCACTGAGCGTTCGTTCTACGTACCGAGGAGTAAAGAAATGAAAATGAATAAAAATGGACAAACACGCACACAAAGTCCTCACAAAATACCCAATTATCTGCTACACTGTACCAATTATTCAGTAATACGTAAAACATCAAAACTTTTCTGCACGACTGTCAACAAAATGTATTGCTGACGGAAATGCAAGCACGAGCTGTTCACGATAAAGTGAGCCCTTTAGAATGAACCTTAGAAAAAAGTCACTGCCTTTGCCTGCATATATTTGAACCGGCGCACTAAATGACATTGGCCCAGTAAAGTCGGTAACGATGGATGGAAAATAGTTCCATATCTTAACATCGAATAAAAAGTGATAGGTAACCATTTGTGATAACTTAAAATTAATTTTTATCACGTGCTGTTTTTTTTAATACTTTGAAGTGTAAAAATGAGCAGTTTTGTAAAGTATTTACTTTCTTAATAATTTCACAGTTTCATATGACCCACGCACGAATAAAGCGATGAGGCCGGTAGCAATGTTAATTTTGCATAAGGCGGGGGAATACACAACGTGTATACAAGTAGATCTTTAGCAAGCAGGACTTTCAAAAGTGCTAATTTTACCGCGAACAGCCTATACGCACATTTCTCCTCAGGTGTGCTAATCGGACAGCCATCAGATTGGTTGGTCACAGCAGAGTAAGATGATAAAGGAAGATTCTTGGTGTTCAGTGGGATAGTGGTATGGCAATAAAAATAATCCGATACAAGCCCAACTGCCATCTTGTGCAAGAATTGGCGATGCCAAAATTCGAATGATAGACGTCGACATCCACAGCGTTTACGTGTCACCTTTAGAAACGAGATCGGAACCAAGGATAAGAAACGAGGGGGCGTGTCGAGGCTGCATTTGAAATCTCTATCAGCAATTCAAAACGGTTTTAAGACAGCAGAATTTGAATTTTTATCAGTTTTTCAATGCCCATTTTATGCCAGGAGGCTAATCGGGCACTGATTGTCAATAAAGATTATAGGTCTCGGACAGTTAAGATCCTTGAAATAGAAGAGAGTTATATTTTGTTGTCTTTTTTGTACCGTTTTGGTCTTCAAGAAATAACTGCTAAAGCTGGCAGTGGTTTGTTGGAAATGTGTTTCTTCAGAAGGTATCATGTCGAGAAGGAGCCTGCACCAAAGGAGATTGGTGAGATTGATCCAAACAGGATAATCTGTTGGAAGACATTTCCAGTTCATGAGGGCAAGGCAGACAATACTACTGTAAGCAGTGTTTTTGGAAATGCGTCTATGTATTCACGTAAGAAGATGAAGATGGAAATTTTAACAGAATATGATATTGATAATGGTTTTTATAAGAAGTACTTAAAAAGTAAAAAAATACACAAACTTACAAATTAACAAATAACTACAATTGATTTACAGTTGAATGATGAATCATATACAATGAAATGTCAGTTACATGAAGCTTCTGGTTTCTGCTATTACATTGCATCTAATTATGGTGATTATAAGCCTCCAGTAGTATATCGAGGTCCAAATGCACATGAAAAGTTTATTCAATTAATGAAAAAAGAAGTAGAAGAAATTAGTGAAATATATTCACAAATTGAACCAATGCATTGACTAACAAAAGAAGAAAAAATATTATATAGGAAATATAAAAAAATGTACTCTATATGAATGTGATGTACAGAGGATAATAAAAAAGTACATCATTCTGATCACATTAGTGGAGAATTGATTAATCCAGTATGTAATAATTGTAATCTAAAATTAAAATTACCAAATTTTGTTCCAATTTTTTTTTCCTTCATAATTTAGCTGGATATGATGCAAATTTATTTATTAAAGGGCTAGGATATGATGATAAAAATATAGATTTAATAGCAAATCATGAAGAAAAGTTTATCACTTTTGGCAAAGAAACAGAAGATTTAAAACTGAGATTTATAGACACATTTAAACTTATGACCACTAGTTTAGCTGAATTATCATCTAATTTAATTAAAAATCAAATGAAACATACACAAAATCATTTTCCAAAAGAGCACGTAGATTTAGTTTTAAAAAAAAGGTGTTTATCCTTATGATTATATGGATAGTTGTAACAAATTTGAAGAAACACAAATTCCACCAAAAAGCGAATTTTATAATAAATTAAACGAATCTGATATAACTGGCGATGATTATGAACACGCTGTATGATTTTAACGATTGAAAAAGGTATTAGAGGTGAAATTTCACAATGTTATAAACGATATGTTAAAACCAATAACAAATATTTAGATGATTATAACTCTAACCAAGAATCAAATTATTTAATATATTTTGATGCTAATAATTTATATGGCTGGGCAATGTCTCAATATTTACCATATGGTGGTTTTGATTGGGTTTATTATTCATTAAATGATTTAGAATACTGGAGTGAAAAAATATTAAATTTGGAGAATGATTCTGAGTATGGTTATATATTAGAAGTTGATTTAGAATATCCACAAGAACTACATAATTTACATAAAGATCTACCTTTCTGTCCTGAAAATAGGATAGTTCTAAAAATAAATCAATCTAAATTATTAACAACATTACATAAGAAAGAAAAGTATGTAATACACTGTCGTAATTTAAAACAATGTATAAAAAATTGACTAAAACTTACAAAAATACACAGAATATTAATGTTTGATCAGTCCGACTGGTTAAAAAAAAGCATGTAGATTTAAACACAACAATGAGAACTAATGCTAAAAACGATTTTGAAAAATATTTTTATAAGCTAATGAATAATTCAGTATTTAGTAAAACTATAGAAAATATTAGAAACAGTTGATATAAAACTAGTATCAGATGCTGAAAAATGTGGAAAATTAATAGCAAAACCAAATTTCAAAATAAGTACTATATTTAATGAGAATGTTGCTGCAGTACATATGAATAAAACAACTGCAAAATTTAATAAACCAATTTATGTAGGCATGTCAATTTTAGATATATCAAAATAATTAATGTACGATTTCCATTATAAAGAAATGAAACAAAAATATGGTGATAAAATCGAGTCGTGTTATCAGGATATTGATTCATACATTTGTAACATAAAAGTTGAAGATTTTTATGAAAATACGAAGTCGATGCTAAATAAATTTGATACAAGTGATTTAGCCAAATGAGAATATTTATAACATGCCTCAAATAAATAAAAATTTTTTAGGAAAAATGAAATATGAATGGAATGGTAAAATAATGAAAGAATTTATTGATTTATGAGCAAAAAAGTATGCTTACAAGGTTGACCATAAAGAAAATAAAGAAATCTAACGGAGTAAAGAAATGTGTAGTCAATAAGAGAATATCATTTCATGAGTATAAGAATTGTTTGTTTACAGAGGAAATACAATATAGAACAGTGCATTTAATAAAGAGTGAGAAACATGAAATATATGAAGTTGAAGTTATTAGAATTGCATTAAATCCTTATGATAAAGGAATTATATTAGAAAATAAAATATATAAATTACCATATGGCTATCAAAATGAATAATTTTTATATTATTATATTTTAAACTTCTTTAGTTTCTAAAACAATATCGATATCAGCACCATCAATTTAAATTAATTTTCCATTTTCATCTCTAATTTCCAAAACAATATGACTAAACCTCTCATTAAATTTATAAAACACCAGATATGCATGCAGGCTCATAAATTATATAATCTCTACAACCAAACATAGTTTTTGGTGGAAAACTTGCTATAATACTAGTCTCCAAGTGATTAGATTCATCATATTTTATAAACTTTCCATAAGCCAAGTTACAATGAACATTTATTGCTTTAAATAGATTAAAATTTGGCAATTTAGTACCTACAACAATTTTATCTTTCTCAATAATAATATTTCTTTCAAAACCCAGCATATCCGATAATCTATCATCAAATTTAATATCAATCTTAAATTTAATTGATATTCTATTTTTACATTATCTTATGTTAATTCAATATTACTTGTTGAAAATGGTTGAATTAACTGATAGTTTCTTTTAAAGATTCGATATCAATTTGTAAGTTGGTACATCATAATTTAAAACTTTAATAATAGTAAATAATTCTGTCGACCAACTACCAGTATAAGCTTTTTTCAAAAAATGTTTTCAGTTTGCTTACACGAACAACATCTCCAACTTTATATTTTGGTTTAGCAAACACAAAATTTGCTGGCAATAAATTTTTTTCATTTTTTTATTAACTTAAATTGGCTTCATTCCAATAGTTCTGTGTTTTGAATTATTATATCCTTTCACTAATCCGTCTAATATAGTTATCCATTTATAACTGCCATTCAAAGTAAATTTTTTCCATATTATATTTTTTTAAAGTTCGATTGAATCTTTCAACAACGCTAGCTTTTAATTCAGAAAATGAAGAATAATGGTTATCATATTTTTTCATAAGTTCGTTAAATGTTTTATTATAAAATTCCGAGCCATTATCAGTTTGTAAATTATTTAGTTTTCTTTTCATTAAAATATTTTTTAAAGCATCTACTACATTTTTAGCTGTTTTATCGTAAATTGGGATAGCAAACGCAAATTTAAAAAAAAAAACATCGATAGTTGTTAAAATATATTTGTATCCATTGTTTATATGTGATATACCTTTTAAATTACCAGTATTCATTTCTACAAGATCAATTTGCCATAAATCGTCAATTCCACACGAAATTACTTTACTTTTTGGAAAATTTCTTCTTGCTGGTTTTTATAATTCATTAATTATTCTTTCTCTTAGTTCGGGAATTATTTTTTAAATGTTGATTTATTAGAATTACAAATTGAACATATACTTTTCTGAAATAGTCGTCCATTTTCTGTATTCTCATATTTTATATAATTATTTTTGGTGACTTTCTTGCACTTCAAAACACCAAGTGTTAGGCAGCTGAAGCTGCCGAGATGCAGTCGTCTCTATTTAATAGTTATATATATATATAGTTATATATATAATTAATATTTATCTTTTACGAATACTCCTATTATAGTCTTAAACCCAACAGCATATTCTGGTATTTTAAATTTTAATTTTAAAAACCAATTTATCGCCTCTTTTAACATCAAATAATTTACCATAATCAATTTTTTTAAATATTTAATAACAAATAGAGTATCATCAGGTAAATTATCAGAAATTACTTTATAAACAGTACAATCCATAAAAAAAAGAAAAGAAAAATAGATTATCTAAATGAAATGTGTCATTTTTCTTATTCCACTTTGCGTGTAAATAAAATATATGAGATTTTTCTTCAAATTTCAAGTTAACAAGTGTATCACAATAATTCAAAACTGATTTGTTAAAATTTTGCAATTCATCATTTATTTCTTTATCGAAATATCTTCTATTGGCAGCATCTTTGCAATCTACAGGATCAGCCATACTATTAATTCTACGATTTTGAATAGAAACATATTCTGTTATGTAAATATAAACGTTACTTATTTGGTCTCGTAAAGCAGAACAATATTTTATTTTGAATCTACATATGTTTTTAAATCAGAAACACTAGTGTTGTATTTTGATTCAACAAATTCACTTTGTAAAGTAGAAACACTCGAATTACATTTCGAATCTACATATGTTTTTTTTTAATTTTCAGCAATATTGTCAAAGTTTTTATTTAAAGCTTCTATTAATGATTTCCTAAATATATCTGTTTAGTAATATAGAAATTATATCGTGGAACTTAAAATTTCACGAAAAAAGATACAATACGATTAAACATAGATGTTCACATAAAACAGAATTAAAATTCTGAACTCGATCATCATCGTAATAAACATTATTTTGTTTTTGAAATTCCAATTTTTAAAATAGCAAACCCAACGAGAGCCAGGATTAGTTGAAATATCGAAATTTACAATAGCACATTCATTTTTGCGCATACTTTTTGGTAGTTCGTCAATCAGAAAAACATTTCTGAAATTCTTAATATTTAATATTTTCCAATATCGACATTAGATAGTGGGTATATATTCAATTTTTTTGGCCTTCCTCTTTTTTTTTAAAGCAACTACACCACTTCCATCTTTATTTTCCATTGCCAAATTGTGTCTCTGTTGTTCTTCCAATTCCTTTTATTTTTTTTTCAGTTTGTCCAACAAAATTATAAATTTACGCGAGTGACATGACCGGCCGGCCAGCCGCATGTGCACGTGTCTCCTAGACAGAGCGGGACTGAAAAGATGAACGTCGCTGACTGGTGGACAGGGGAGATGACAAATAGACCGTGTGCATAAGTGCGGACATAGACCGCGGCGGCGCCGCTGCAGCACCGCAGTTACGTGTGAACTGATACATATAAGCCAAGCCCTTGTGGAACACATTTGCGGCACCGCCACGTTTCTTGCGCGCTCAGTGGACGCGCAGTATCGCAGCGGCGCTGCAGCTACGTATGCACTGGTACATATAAGCCAAGCCCTCGTGGAACACTTTTGAGGCGCTGCAGCACCGCCGCGCGGACATTGACATCACGTTGCACCCGGCCTTAAACCTCCTCGGCGCAGCGTGTTGGATGACAGAAGAGCCTTTTCTGCTCCATCCACCATTCACAGTTTAGTGAGCACTTTCGAAAGCCCTCCTCACTATGTATCCTTCGGCCGCGTGCGACCCGTTTCTTCGCACTGAGAGAGGAGAGAGAGAGAGAGAGAGAGAGAGAGAGAGAGAGAGAGAGAGAGAGAGAGAGAGAGAGAGAGAGAGAGAGAGAGAGAGAGAGGACTCACAACCATCCGTCGCAGTCCGTCAGTCGCCCTTCCGTCAGGCGGTCACGTGATCTTCAACCAATCACAAGGCAACTTTTTTTTTCTATTCCTGAATCCGTCAAATATATTTCAACCTTTAACTTTCGACGGACCGCGACGGATGGACCACCGCCTTCCGACGACATTCCATAGACGCGAATACGCACTCTGAAATAAAATGCAAGGCAGTAAGGTGGATGTGTTTATCTATCTGTCTCAGTGGAAAATTCAGGAAATTAAAACGTAAACAATAATTCAGCATAAAATTTTATCAAGCAGAAAAATTATTTCCCCAAAATGCTCATCTCTTGAAAATGTATTTCCAACCAAAATATACCCCCTACGAAAGAAGGATCGCGTTGTTATGTTGCCACACTGAAATTTTGCCGGACAGAATGATCGACGGACGACGGATTGTTGTGAGTCGCTTTCAACTGACGGACGAAAAAACAGACGGACGACCGACTGGCGGACGGGTGCGACGGATGGTTGTGAGACCAGTTTTACTCCATGTACGGCGATCTCGGTTGTTTCCTAACTACGTCATCTATCACAAGAGTTTAATACTTGTGTTAAAATAGAAATATTTTATTTATTTTTGGTTAAACTGAACTTTTACGTAGGTACAGGATGAGTCCTTTAAAAGAGGCCCGAATCACACTCATCGATGCCATCCCACAGCATGTCCTCGCCCGTGCCTTTCACAACTTTTGGTGTCGTCTGCAAACCTGCCTCGAGGTCAATGGCGGCCACTTCCAGCACCTACTCTAGGTATTGTGTTGTCACACGACTGTATTTCCTCATTCCCTCGCTCCGTTATACACATGTCCCATGGGGCCTCTTTTAAAGGACTCATCCTGTATATGTTATCTATGACTTACAATATTTGTATTAAAACACAAATTTCGTTTGCCTTAAATATAAACATCACATTCGCAGCATAACGTCTTAAATCGCTGCCAACTTAACAGGGAGCTGGCAAGCCGGTGTATACAGTGACACACATGCAGCAACGAGCAGTGGTTAACTTTTCAAAGGTTAGTTTCAAAAGTGCTCAACTGACCGTACACAGCCTGTAGAGGTCTCTATCTAGCCGGAATTGTCTTCTCGCTCGGACTTTCTGCAAGCGGGGTCACGGTGGCTGGGCGGTTAGCCTACTGCCTCCCACCTAGGCGACCCGGGTTCAATCCCCGGCCGGGTCACTCCGGATTTTCGCATGTGGGAATCGTGCCGGACGATGCTGTTGGTCGGCGGGTTCTCTCAATCACCCTCATCGGCCTCTCAATCACCTCTCATGACCTCGACGTTAAGAGCCGTCCAAATAACTTCACTTTCTGCAGGAGCAGCTATCGCGTCCCACCTGCTGCTGTCTAATGGACGTCGTTGACTGCGACACACGCCGAGCCCTGGCGCAACGAGGACCGCAATCCCGATGGAAAAGTTGCGTCAAGGTACTCACCCACCAGCCGGAAGGTCGCAGACTTGTATCCCGCCTCGAGAACGCGTGCACGTTAAGTTTCAAGACCCGAAGCTTAAAACCTGCTTTATAATGTCCAAGGTTTTTGTAAAGGACGAAGAGGATGATAGCCAATGCTAGTGCTTACGACGATGCGGCCACGCGGGAATCCCATTTATAGTCCTCCAACACCACTAACTTTCTCTTTAGAGCTTTTTAGTAACATCATACTGCATATTTTCTCGTTATCTAACAAAGAGTCATTATGTTTTCCACGACAATTTGATTAGTAATAATCAAATGTTTCTCCACAAGTGCGGGCGTTTTTTTTTTTTTTGTTGGTAGTTTTGGACAGTAGACTATATTTATTCTTCAGTCATTCTCAAAGTGCTTTGAGTGAAATACGTTTTGCAGGGTGTACTAAGCTAATGCCGATAATTTTAGTGTTTGTTTCTCACCTACACTATTTCATTCACTGTCCAAGTATTTTACGGATTCTCTAACACCCATACCCTACACCCTGTACATATAGTCGTCAGTGCATTAAAAATAACAACAAACCATTCCAATTCATATTAATTATTTATTCAAACTCAACCACCAGTATCACACTAAAAATTTAATAAATTCTAACTATTAAAAGCTGGGAAGAAGTTTTTTTTTTTTTTTTTTTTCGAGAGAGACTACAGCACTGAAACATACACTGTAGTTAAGCATTGCCAACATCAGAAAATGTACAAAGGATTGTCCTGTGCCCTGTCGTTCCGTAAAATTCAATACAAAATATATAATGCAGGTTTTGCAAAAATTCAAAATATCTGATATGGCAGGGACTGATCGCCCTTAAAAGGATGAAGTAAAGCAACTGCCTATGGAGCACTGCGCCTGGCTATACAACGCGAATAACTCACAAAAAAAGGAGTACAGACACGATTAAAGTTGGCAGAAAAGTGCGATTTATGCTGTATATGGAAGAAGAATGCATATATTTCGTAACATTATAACATGTTTTACTAAAATACACTTTTAAAATGTAAAAAATTATCGATTAATAAAGTCTGCATTTTTTAACCAAATTTAAGCGCATTTCAGTTTTGGATGCTTCGGAAAGCAGATATACACGAAAATCTTCCTCAAGAAAGATAGTCACAATATTTACTGTGATAATATGTTTCTGACAAATGGGCACACACAAAATTAATTATAAAAATTATTTCCATTATTAATATTACAATTTCATTACATACAATCATATTACGACGATATTCCATGACGAAGATTCTCTTGTAAATTCTGCTTTTTGAAACATCCAAAACGGAAATGCGCTTAAATTTGGTTAAAAATGCGGACTCTACCGGTCGATTAATTTTTCACATTTAAAAAGTATATTTTAGTAAAATATTCTACAATGTTGACAAATATATAAATTCTTCTTTCATATACAGTATAAATCGTACTTTTCTGACAATTTGCATGGTGTCTGAACTACATTTTTATGAGTTATTCACGTTGTATAGTCGGGTGCAGTGCTCCATCGGCAGTTGCTTTACGTCTGCACACGGCTGACAATATGGCTGGCTACAAGATTTGCCGCACGGCGACGTCAGATTCCGGGTTGTCACTATTCCAGCGACACAGATGTGCGTTAGCCGGTGCCGCACACATTCTCCCACGCCTCAAAGGATGCCCACGCGACCCCACAAACAAACTGCGCCTTACGCCCCAGCAAATTCCTGCCCTGATTACAGCATCCAGAAATTGCGTCGGGGCCTATTTCTGCTCACTACAGCTCGAAACATCGTGAGCTTGTGTACAAACACACACACACACACACACACGCCGCCTCTTATGCACGACTTTTGCATTCGACTACCACAGTGGATAGCTTAGTGATGAAATTCAAATTAAAATATAAATTTTAATACGTTACTAACTACGTCACTGTGTGCCTTTAAAATAATTTAGTGCTGCAATTTCAATCCAAACGAATAAAATATGCAAGAAAAAACACGAAAGTATCTTTATTTGTAAAAAAAAACACAGCTGATTAACACAGTTAAAACCATTACATTCAATATTTAGCTCATTTGCAAAATATGACACGATATAAACAAGTTTGAGTAAAAAAAGGCAATAAAACAAACCAAAGTTATGTAAACTTCAGATTAAAATTATTATATGTTGAGCAAATAATTATTTAAACGGGATAAACTTGAATGAAAATATTTAATGTTGCTAAGGTTGACATAATTCCTTTAAACTAGCAACAACCAGTGGTGGGTCTAGGAACCCATTACGAAGAGGGCCCCTTAAGGGATGGGACAACTTGTATTAGGATCAAACCACATGCTTAACAAGTTTTACTGATACATTTACAGAAATTACTTGTACATTTACCACATCAGTGTATACGTACAGTGAGAAAGCGCGAATGGTAAATTATTTCCCCATGCATCCATTGAAGTGTCCCTGCATTTGCTCAGCAAAGAATCAAATGGGTAGGGATGTTGCCAACTTTGTGTTGTAAAAAACCTCAACATTCCTATATTTGCAGTCTGATATGTGGTATTATTCCCATACTACGTTTAGGTTAAAAACTTCCATTGCAGTTCACAAAGTTTACAAGAAAAATTCTTACAGTGTATGTGAACACTTAACTCTCCTGTTTCTATACTCAGCGTATAGATTAATCTGCACTATTAATAATGTTCTTTTCTACAAAAAAGACATTTCGTCGAGTATAAAATCAATATCCAAGGGAGAGGCTCAAGTTCCCTTTGCCCCACTAACACTAACAAATCATGTGCATAAAAACATGTACAGTATGTTTGTCTCCTGACTGATGTTCACCCGAGGACCGTCTCGTAAACAAACTCACAAAAAACATAAAAAATAAAAATAATACTGTTACATACGTAGTCCAAGCCACTCAATTTTATTACGCCAGATGCCTGGACACACTCAGCCATCGAGCAGAACACCTGCGTTTAAAAGGGCATTCAAAATAGCCGCAATTTTGTTTTATAGGTGAACTCTGAACTTACGAAAATGCAGTATAAATGTTTTAGGGGAAAATGTAATTGAGCGTAGGGTAGTTCCCAATATTCTGCGCACAAACATGCAACTAATATTACGTTAATGGTTGACGGTAGGTGCAAACAACAATATCGTTATCTGACGCATCCACTCGAAACATTCAGTTGTTCCGGATGCGAAGTATATCATTACGCCTAGGATGATGGCAGATAAAAAGACGAAGGTTAACTCAAGGATCTTCTCGCAAATAACTAGCAAGTTTGCGCGTGGGATTCGAGATTCGCTAACCTCGGGGTTCGAGATTCGCTAACCTCGGGATTCGAGATTCGCTAACCTCGGGATAGCGACAGAATTCATTTCGCACGCCAAGGACAAGCACGATACCTGAAAGTTTCGAACGAGAAAAAGGGCAGGCCGTATGTCGTGCGCGCTGCAAGTATGTTGCTTAGCGATCATTACTGATGGTTCATCCTACTGCAGTTAACGCCCATGGCAAGTATGCTTTCTTTTGTAGATAGCGGCAGTGGCAACTCTCCGCCTCCAGGGCGTAGCTGACAGACACGCATGACTGATAGAGATGAAAATAGCAAGGAAAAAACTGGAAACATTAACCCCCCCCCTCCCCCCCGCGCCATTTTTCGACAACCTTGAAAAATAGGGGGCGAATCGAAACTTTCCAGATCTCTATATATAAGAAAAGATATTTTTATACGGCACGAAAGCAAAGTTTTATTTTTAAAAAATCTAATAGAACACTGTTGTAATATGGGTCATTTACAAGTTACTACAAGTTTTACAAACGAAAATACAAAAGTACTGTAATTTATTTCAAAACGTACGGCAGTGTTGTAATGTGAGATAGGCAGAGTTCAGCTGCTAGTCACTAAAATCTTTACAAACGAAAAAAAATTTGTTAATGTTTAGGACAAATAATCTTACAATTTGAATTTTCATAACTCTGCAGGAAAATTTTAATATGATACAAAAACACAGTATTTTAATAGTTACTACAAGTTATACAAACAAAAATACAAACGCACTATAATTTATTTTAAAACCTAAGTCATTTAATTATGTTTTAATTTTTCCAAAAGTTTTATTTATTCCAGAAAAACAAACCCAGGTGGGTTTTTTTTTTCTGGCACACAAATTTTCTGGAAAATTTGTGACCCTGATGATTGCCAACAGGCGACACTCTACATACAGAGATGTCACCAATGATCAACTGGAGCCTCGACACAAGTGCACTAGCAAAGGCGGAAAAGAGTTCTACGTCGTATGGTTAAACCTGTTTTAAAAAAAAGGGCAACAAGCTAAGGCAAATCCTAATTACGGTAGGCTCCGAATTCTACGAGGTCAAAGACCTTGTATTCAAATTATAAGATGAAGCCGTAGGCAGATCTAGAATGATCACCCGTTTCACCTCGTTTGAAGTACAAGATTTTAAAACAAGACTGCTGGAGGAATCGATAGCCTGGTTTCTAAAGTAAGGGGCATTTACTTGCGACGTTGCCACATGTAACTTTCGAGACAACATGCAGCCTGCAAACGTTGTTTTCGAGTGCTTTGATACTGGTAACTGAAAGGGGATTTCAGAACTTCGGTAACTGAAGTACGTGTTGGGCATGCAAGAGAGTTTCGTAACTGTTCCTTCCCATTGTGCATTAAAAAGACGAACTAGTCTATTGTATGCGAGTATTTGTGTCGCGAGGACCCGCATGGATCTCTTCACCAACACTAAAAACCATTCGTGAATTTGTCCCGTATCGACGTACACATACTGTTACAAGATGCCGGGGAGGGGGCCATTCGAGTTTGTGAGCGGTTGAGGTATTAAAAATAAAATATGTAACTAAATTTGATTTTTAATTTATTCACACAGCTATTATTTGCATCATAAAACTATCTATATTCACTATCACTTTTCACAGCGAGAGCAATATTTAGTGTCTGCCTCAACTCATCATTTTCAATATCTCTACGCTGGTTATAGATAGGGGCACCCGTTTATTCGCGAAAAGATTTCAGATCAAGTTGTGTTCCAAAAAACACTTTGGTTCAGAACCGCTTTCGTGATTGAATCAGTTGAATTGTTACGCTTCTTATCTGTCTACACACGAATCACGGAAAGTCAGTACCGGAGAAACTTAATCCCGATTGGCTCACCCATGTAGAAGCCTCTCTCCACATAAAGACAAGCGGCCAGTAGCTAAATGATGACTGCAAGTGTGCATGTAGGATATTAAAGTCTAGTCTCCTCGTAAATCTTTCCGCGTAAAACAGGTGGCCGTAGTTATAGTCGCTTAATCCGCACTCATTAACACATGTTCAGTCGATCTGTTGTCTTCATTTGAAACGCCTCACACTGATGCCGGAATCACATAGCCCCGAACAGCAAGACACCGCAAGCACGACACGACACTTAAAACTAAACAACCAATGAAATACAAAGCCCGACAATTCAGCCGTACGACCAGCAGTTTTGGATTAGAAATTATTTATATTCTTCGTCGTGTCGTGCGGCACGACGCACAGTGTTTCCAACCTTATGAAAAAAAAATTGTATGATAAGCTTTCCCTACAATGAGAAATACGTAGCTTAAAAGAAAACTAATTATAAGAATTATTGTATTTAACTCTTATCAATTATAATTTTACTTCTGTATGCATTAGCTATAAAACTTTGTCACCAACATGTATTCCAAATTTCCAGCCAGCCCACCGTCTTTGAAACTAGCGTATTTAATCAGCGCCTTCAAAATGGATCCGAAAAATTCTACTCGTTGTGTCGCGTCAGTAAACTGTCGGGTTGTAAATTCAAGCAGTCACGTTGAAAATGGTAGCGGTTGCGGTTTTTTGTCGTGTCGTGCTGTGCTCGTCGGGGCTATGTGATTCCGGCATCACACATCCAGTTCAATAGTTCCATCTGCCAGTGTCTCTCTCTCTCTCTCTCTCTCCCCCCACCTCACCGATGCCCTCAGTCTGCAGACTCCACTCCCGCTGGTCACGTTCGTCGCCACCCACCGATCTGTTGGCTCGCCTCTTCACTGTCTTCGTACATCTCTCCGAGACCCGTCGCAGCTTAGTCTCGCTTTGCCTGCTCTGGAAGGTTCCCCGAACCCCGAGTCACGCTGAGAGGCTAGGGCAGTGAACCACAACATTCTTTCAAATAACCACAGAAATTCAATCCGCTGAAGGTAAGGAACGCGAGCTGCGATAGGCATATCACGGCGGCATACTTTTGCGAATCACCGCCCGCTTCTCAGATTACGCTCCCCTGACATTCCTTCGCTCTCCCTCGAACAAGGCAGGGCAGGGCAAGGGAAGCTATGCAAAGCAGCGACAGCGTAACAATATGGTGGGAAAGAGCGAGTGGAAAATTATTTCCTTGCACATTCATGGTAGCGTTCCTACATTTGTTAGGAAAGAGTCAAATTCATGGGAAGTTCCCAACTTTGTATAGCAGCGACGCTTAACATTCCTAAAGTTTCAGCTCGATATGTCGTATCACTTCTATGCACTGTATACGTTTAAAACTTCCATTGAAGTTTAGAAAGTTTACGAGAAATTTTTTACAGCGAAGTTCGTGTGAAAATTGCGAGGACATTATGGCCCTTTGTGATGGGCTTCAAAAAAATTAGCTACTTACATGCAAGTATGTAAATACGTTTTACTATAAATGACTTACGACAGTTTATACTGGGGTCTAAAAACGTGTAGAACATTTGACAATTATCCTAAAGACTTCCTAAAACCGATTCCTTTCACTCGTAACTGTAATAGCTTACAATTATTTGCTTTCTAACAGCAGAGCTGTTTCTGCTAATAATCACAAAGTGGACATCCTTTCTAAATTGTAAAACCCATGTAATTGGACCAACCGTTTCATGATTACGTAACAGTGCTAACACAAAGGCAACACCATTCACGATTTGACGTAAACCCCCTCCGCTTTAAACCCAGCCCTCCCCCCTCGCCCCGTCATCCTAACTATTTGTTAATTACAGTAAACAATTTTTGATGCCACAGCTGCTCTCAATTTAAAATAAACCTTATTATGATCACTTCGAGCTTTCTATCCTGCTAACCAAGTGGCGTGTTGTGAAGTGTTGCAAGGTAAGCTGGTGCTTGCTCACTTCTGTACATTCTCGGTGCACGCAGGCAGGCCTAGGTAGACTGTATGTATTCCGACGACTCACAAGCGAGCAGCGAGGAACCCATTACACACGCCCTGTGGCGTTAGCCTGCCGAGCTACGTTTTACTGGTGGAAGTGTAAACTAGCAAGCGACGTGGTACAGCATGCAGTTAACGTCGGCTTACCTTGCAACAGTTCACCACACGCCACTGCTGCCAACGATCAGGGATGTCGCGATACTACTGATGTGATACTGATATCGATACTGGGTATTTTGGAATCGATACTAATATTTCGATACTTTACCAGTATCTTAATAGTAAATGATTCGATACACTACTTTTTTCTTCTGAATTACTTCTGCTGTTAATTTTTAACAATTTTATTAAAGTTACCCAAAAATATAAATATGTGTTTTCCACCATAAAATAATAATTTTTAATGCAGTACACATCAGTAATTGACTTGCCCTCTAATTAGAACGATTCCCAAATATTACTAATTTTAATTAGTGATGCGCTATGTATTTTTTTCGAAGCAAACAACATACATGAAAAAAAAAAATACAAATTCTGTAGAGACCTCGAAATGAGAGAACGATGTAAGTATTGGATTATAAACAATATAATAAGTACGTATGTATAAATATAAAAATTGTTTATGAACAATAGAAGACTGGCAAATTATATTTTAAAAAAATTGACCGGTACTGATTGATACTGGTATCGATACATTCTTGTGATACCGGTATGGAAATGAGATTCGATACCATTCTTTAGCAGAAGACTATTGCAGATACTGGCGCAACTCAATGATTTAACTAAAATTCACGCAAATTTCTCACTTTCAAGCATCATTTTCTCAATCTCTTCTGAAAATATGATTCATATCTTCAATTTCACCCCCAAAATCAAGACAATTTGACCCAAATCTGCGTTCTCAAAAAAGCGCACTTTTTTGAAAAACATACTTCGTTCACTCTTTGATCAGCGGTCCATTTTCAGGGTGAATGAGGCTAAAATTAGGTCAAAAAGGGTAAATATTTACTTAGAATTTTAATAATATCAGAAGAAAAGTAATAAAATCTTGGAATTCTTGAAATTTCATCAAAAATATGATGATTTAGCTAGAAAATTAGTCTTTAAAGAACCACACACAAAGAGTGAACATAAGTTGAAAGTGAACAAAACTCGAATATGCTGTCCATGACGCACCGAAAGGATACTTAGTGCCGGAAATGTAAACTACGTGGCCATGTGTCAAATTTCCTTCGCTGTAGATAACAGAGCACTTTTGATCTACTTTTATGTACGTTGTGTATTCTTCCGTCTTATGTAAAGTTAACATTGCCACGGGCCTCATCACTTTATTCATGCATCTATGAGGTGAAACTATGGAATTACTAGAAAAAAAATGCATGTTTCAAATCTGGTCATGTCTACACTTCGATGCATAAAAAAAAAACAGAAAGTGAAAGAAATAATTAAAGTTATCACAATGGTTAAAGGCTGTTTACGATAAATTGAATACTTTTGAAATCAACCTTAGAAAAAAGTCACTATCCCTGCCTGCATATATTTTAACGGGCACACTGAGTGACATGCGTGCAGTAAAGTTGGTAACGATGAATCGAAAGTAGTTCCATAGCTTAACGTCGAATAAAGTGCCAGGTAACCATTTGTGATAACTTGAATTATTTACTTCACTTTCTGTTTTTTTAATGCATCGAGGTGCAAAAATGAACAGTTTTGCAAAACATTTTCTTTTGTAATAATTCCACAATTGCAGTTGACCGACGCATGAATAAAGTGATGAGGCCCATGGCAATGTTAATTTTGCATAAGGCGGAACAATACACGATGTGCATACAAGTAGATCTTAAGCAGGGCTTTCAAAAGTGCTCATTTTACCGTGAACAGCCTATACCTAAGAGTTCTTATGCGACGTTAAGATATGAAACTACTTTCCATCTATCGTTACCAACTTTACGAGGCGAATGCCACTTAGTGCACACGCTGAAATATATGCAGGCGGGCAGTGATTTTTTTTTCTAGGGTTGATTTTAAAAGCGCTCGCTTTATAGTGAACAGCCTTTATAACTGTACTTCTGTTATAATTCACGAGAAGTTCATATTGACGCCGAGTAATTCAGAATACAGGGCTGAAACAACTGATTAAGCCGCGTACTACAACACCGCACACGCCAGCGAAATGGCGTCACTGCGCAGCAAAATATTGCAACGCAGTTCGCCAATCAGCGCCTGGTAACCTACTCGCAAGCCGGCAGCCCGACCAATAGCTGTAGTCAATGCTCGCGTTTCCAGGGCCTCGCGCAGCCAGAGAACGTGTACGCTCACATCAAATGTACCGTCACGCCATTTCGCCTCTGTGGTGTCATTATAGACCAACGCAAACGTAATAAGTAGAGACATGCAAAATTCGCGTTATTATCTGTCGTCAGGCTGAACTTAACATTACTGTAAATACTAGCGTGGTTTTCCGTTGGCTACTGCATAGATGAGAAGTCACTCCCTTTTTGGCTGAACTGCGCTTGGTCGGAGCACATATCTGTGAAGCGATCATTTATTGGCGCAGAGTTACCCAGGGCGTATCAAATAAAGTTTGGTCCAATGATAACCATATTGCAAGGCACACGTTTTTGAATTTTAACGTGTCCTCAAATAACAACGCGAATTTTGCAGGTCTAGTAATAGGTAGAGCCCCGAGTATTTCGCGGATTGACTTGGCAGCAAGCTAGACTGGACAGCCCTCTACACACTGAGACATTATTGTACGCTTATTGGTTGCTGTGATCAAGTTACGCATCTATACAGTACTGTTCGACACTCACTCACACTACTGCTGCCTGATTGTTACTGGCTAGAAGTTAAACGAGGCGTGTCTAAATAACTGTCCTCCAATCACAACAGTAGGAGAAAAGAAGAAATGTTTGGAGCCTACCTCGCCTCGAATGAATTCGGGAAATACTCGTGGCTCTAGCTACAGGTGCTCTGTATGCTCAAGTACAGCACGCATCAAAAGTTTTCTCATTGGCAATACCTGTAACAGTAAGTGGAACTGAATGGTTTAAAATATCAAATTTAAAATTGTACTCATTATCCTCAGCAGATTTCGGACTATTGGACTACAAAACACTTAGGTGGAAAATAATCAGAACAAGGTATATTATTTTTAATTTTTTTTGGAACAAACTGCCCACAGTAGGCGGGACAGCACACCGAACTTTATCGGCTTCTTGATCTCCTATTCAACTTGGGGAAAAAAAAAAAAAAGGATAAACACGCTCGTGTATAAGAACTCCCTTCTATTCGTCGACTTTTCTCTGGTGAATTTGTGTGCCGAAGAATTTCTTCTCCCCTGTCGAACGCACTGACATCAACAAGTGGAGCCGCAGTGGCTCAGTGGATACAGATACATCAAGTGGGGCCGCAGTGATCCAGTGGCTAAGAGTGATCCCAAGTGGGGCAGCAGTGGCTCAGTGGATACAGATACATCAAGTGGGGCCGCAGTGATCCAGTGGCTAGAGTGATCCCAAGTGGGGCCGCAGTGGCTTGGTGGATACAGATACATCAAGTGGGGCCGCAGTGATCCCAAGCGGGGCAGCAGTGGCTCAGTGGATAGAAAAATATCAAGTGCGGCCACCGCGGTCCAGTGGCAAGAGAACTCTCAAATGGGGCCACAGTGGTTCAGTGGATATAAATATACATTAAAAAAATATATATATATATATCAACTGCATAAAACCTGAGCGAAGCGATGGCAAGCTGCTTTAATTTGCTCTTACGACGAAGTATAGGCGATGCACGGTAAAGTGAGCACTTTTAAGGATCTGCTGAATTTCCCTTTTCATCATATTTCTATCTTCCTGTCACACTTTAATATAAACATTGTCGTGTGACTAATACACTGTGTATACATTTCACAACTCCCAAAAGTTAACGTCTAGAGCTGCAATAAAATATATTTATTAGTGGTTAATGCCCATTGAAAGGCAATGTTCAATTATGACAGTAGTTATAAGACCACGAACTCCTGGCGAGTTATTCAGTGAGTACACAAACAGCATTAATTTAACATTTTTTTGGAAACTTTTAGTTACCTACGAATACAATTTTTTATTTTTATACCATATAATTCTATTAAATGAGTCATCCGATATAGCGTTATACACCTCAAAAAATGTTTTGTGAATGATAAGTTATTTTATTTTATTACATCCATTTGGTCTTTTTTCGAGTACAAATTTGTACAAAGACATCGGGCAAGTGTATGCTAATATGTCAAGTTATTTAAAGATGCTAAATTAACGCCACATACGTAAATATTAAAGTGAATTTTATGAACGAACATTAATTTTACTACAGTTAGTATACAGTTTACTACAGTTTATATAAACGGCTAAAGTTCATTGAACCAAAAACACACGTGAGTCAACACACATTGCTTACGCCTGAAAGTTATTATTTAAAAATCACATAGAACCATATTTTAAACGAACTTGAACTAATGGAATTTTTAAATTCACTCACCTTGCTTCGAATGACTGCCTTCAGCGTCTTGTTCGGACAAAAATGTGGAACAAAAAGCCGACACAAAATATAAAAAAATAAAAATTAGTCTCATTGTGACTGTTAAAATTCCGTTTACGGAATTTGGGATAAATAAATATTCCTAGTGAAAATTAACAGTCATTGTACAGTATAAACAAGTGGTTTAGTGACAGGCACACAGCAACAACGCGATCGACAAACACACTCCCGCAATTGAAATGTGACTGAATCAAAATTGTTCGCTGAAGACAAAGTAATTCTGCGCATGATCACAAAGAGTATAAAAATCATCCACTAGCCACAGAAATTTCAAATTTTCAAATGTAAGTACATAAATTATGATATGAAGGTAATTATTTAAATTTAATGGAATTAAAACTGATATGCTTAAAATTATATAAGTTAATATCAGAAAAGTATCGAATGCAGTAATGTTTCTAGAGGAGAGGAGTGTCTTTGTTTTTGATACTACAACCCAAACAAGCAGTAATAAAAGCAGTGCAGACTGCAGGTATAAAGTGTCGTGTGTATGTTTAGTTAAATATTTATGCAAATTGTTATTTTTTCTTATAGATAAAATAAAAGTGAATAGTTACAATGTCAGTGTCTTTTTTCGTGTGAACTTTGTGGTATTTTGAAACAAGTTAACGTTCTCTTCCATTTTGTGATGTTGGCTGACATGTAGTCGTATTTTTTTTTTTATCACGACTGCTGTCGACTGCTTGCAGGTACGTAGTGAATTAGTGAACTAGTTTGTTGTATTTTGTAAGGAAATTGGGGTGATCTGTACCTGTTGTGATAGCAATACTTGCTATTGCGTTAAGGGGCGTATTTCGTTATGCAGGAAAGTATTTTTTGTGTTAGTGCATTGCATTTTTTTTTTTTGGTGTGGCTCTGTGAATGCAATACTTTGTGAATGATGTTGCTTCCCCACCTCAATCACAACTTTTTATTAGTTTTCTCAACAAAATTTTCAAAAGTTCGTTTTTATGGTTTACAGTTGTTAATTCTCGCCTGGACACACATTTATACAGTCGTCATTAAAAAAGGCCTTGGTGAGCACGGATGGTAAAAATGGTTTAAAAAGAAAAAGACGTAGGGTCATTCTGCACACAGCATAATTGCTTAGAACGGCGTAATAAAATCTGCTAAACATTACAAAGCAGATCCATAATCCGCAGCCGTAAAAACACACTTTATTCACCTTCTTTCCAGGCTAGGTTAATAGCATTTTGAGAAATGTTACTGACATGCTGCCCAACTTCACGTACTTTAGACAGATATCTATAATCTATTTATATGGCACATGTGGATGAAAGGGAAATTGATCATATCATTAAATCAATTTCAAGTGAAAAACCTAGCCCTGACAACATTCCTGTCAAGAAAGTAAAATCCTTTAAAAATTCACTCATACTTATGCTAGTATGTGTGAAAAATTAGTCATTTACTGATGGATTTTACTCAGGTATGCTTAAATTAGCTAAGGTCATACCAGTATTTAAGTCAGGAAATAAATCAGTAAATAACTATAGGAAAATCTCGGTGCTAAGTGTCGTCAATAAAATTCTCGAAACTCCCATCAAACAATAACCGTAATACTTAGGCTACAGCAACAAAATTAGCTGATACCATTGGAATAACTATAGACAAAAACAAGGTAGTTGGTGCCATATTCGTAGACTTCTGCAAGGCTTGGTAAAATTCCAGAATAAGGGCTTTTTTGAAGAAGAAAACTCTGAAAGTGGTATAATTCCACTCTACTAATTACACAGAACACAAGTTTACAGGGGCATCATGATATTACCAATAGAAACCCCATAAACAATATTGGGGAGGGCTGTGAAGATCAGGGAAAATGTGGGGTAAAACAAATGGAAAATATGTACATAATCGTAATATTTATTCACAAAAATACGTGAAATCCAAGAAAGACTTAACAAACAATACCTAAATTGACAATATTACCAATACAAGCTACAAGTACAATAGTGGGGAGGGCTACGAGGATCAGGAAAATTGAGGAGTAAAGTGAACAAAAAATATGTACATTTACATGATAACAATTTACCCTGCGATTTCCCTCCAGTTTATTCCCCTCCCCACTATCGTATTTGTAACTTGTATTGGTAACATTGTCAGTTTAGATATTGTTCAATTACATCTGTTTGCAATTATGAGTGTTTGCATGATATAATATAATGATTCTATGATGACTATCACAAAAAATACATTAAAGTGCAAAATACCAAATCAATCAATACCTAACTTTGCAATATTACCAACACACACATTTCTCAGTGCACATGGGCTACACAAGAAAATAATTTGTGGGGAAACTCCAAGCTTCACTAATGCGTAATGCTTCAAATCACCACAAAAAAAATGCAGGTGAGGTTGAATCACTGTTTTGGGGATTTACTCCATTGTTGGCGTTGGGACTCTGGCTTGGTGCATAATGTTTGGCCAAGTTTGTACAGTATTTTCCTCTGCGAGGGGGCTATGCTTGAATACCATACATTATCACAGTAACATTTGTGTGTGTGTGTGTATTGATAATATTGTGAATTTAGGTATTGTTTAGTTAGGTCTTTTGCATTTTAAAGTACTTTCATGATATTCCGCCATTATCGTATTTGTAACTTGTATTAGTAAATTTATCAATTTAGGTATTGTTCAGTTAGGTCTTTGTGCAATTTAACATATTTACATCTTAAAATATTACGATTTACGTACATATTTTTTGCGCGTTTTACCATACAATTAAAACACATGTAATACTACACAGGTACCATTAATATGCTATAATAAATGTAAATACTACATCACAAACTGATATAATTACATTACTCATCCAATCACTCATCGCTCATACCAAGACACAATGCATATCGTATTTGATAACATTCCACCACACACACTTACATTACCGCACAATTATTCTTTTTTGACATTTCCCATGGGCATAATACAATAGGAACACTCGTATTATCACACAGTTATGTAAATGAACACATGAGATGCAATGAATTGCTATAAAACATGCAAAAATGCACTGCTACATCACACGTCCAGATGGTGAAATGGCAGTCATAATATTCAACTTGGAACATTCCTACAATACACCTGTCATGCAAACCAATTAGTTAGTGCATTTGTTTCCTTTATCTGTGCATCATTAGTCACTGAATACATAGTAGGCCTATTATATAATGGTGACGCACGTCTTCTGTTTATACACACCATCTCTGAACGTATTCCTGTATATTCTACTATATGTATATTTATTCTACTAGTAATATGTTACGTAGTATTATCGTCTCGTCAATATAGACTAGGTAAGCCTTGAGTAATTGGCCAGAACTACATAATGTCCAGACACTACGTGATACCTGTATAACCTCAGCGCCGCAGCATAAATATATCCTGTAAAGGATGTTTTATACATTAAAGATTTATTTCAAAAGGTATTCTCACATTTAATACAACTATGCGACCCAATATAAATGTATTCAACGTAAATTAGACGTGTTTAGTTGCATAAACACATCTTTCTTTATAACCCTCTTCACTAGCAAGTAAAAAAATTTTTAAGTGGAAACTACGTGGAGCCCCACTAAAATTCCTATGAAGTGTGATTAGTAATTATCATATGTAACACTACAGGAATTATTTTCCTGATTTTCGAAAAAGCCCCTATTCTGGAATATTACCCTAACGTATAAAATGTTGCCTATGAAGGGAATATATGAATATAATCTAATACTTTCATTGTATAGGCCAAAGTGTCCTGCTGACGAAGGTACAAATGGAGCCAAACACAATCATGCCACTAGGAACTCAAGTCGTATATTCTTATGTAGTGTTCGGACAGATTATGGTAAATCAACTTCCATCTTTCAGGGGTATAAACTGTTGGACTTGTGATTAAAGATCTGAAAAGCTGTCAAGTCCAGTGGCTCTTAACAAAAATTGAAAATAATCCTACTAAGTAAAATAAGAGATTGGTCATTGTGTGTTGCCATATTAGTGTATAGTTACACTTCAGTAGGCCCTATACAAAAAGATGTTCCCTTATAAAGTCTAACCACCAGATCAGTATACCGGCGTTTAGTATACTAACAAAGAGTTGTGTATTTGAACACAATGTATGAGCTACTTTCAAATGATGAACACAAACTAAAGGCCTTTCCCTACTATAATTTTGACTGAGTAACTGCATGACCTCTATCCTTGTAATCCTTGTAACCATTTATGAAAGTATAGTTCCTGTAGGAAATATGTAGTAGAATAAGTTCCAAGATCGGAACATTTCTATGTCTTTCACTACTTCGTAGACTTACCTGAGTAAAAATGAGTGAAATTCCCCGCCGCCAGTATTGTTTTGACAGGCTGTACCTGAAAGGAATGTATTAAGTTGTTCAGCTGCTTTATCTGTAAATTGTATGTTTAATGTAGGTTTGTGTATGTAAATTGTATGTATTTTACATCTTTATATACATATTAAGGCTAACATCTCTAGATTTAATATTGAATTTGGTTCTGTTATCTTTGTGTCAGTTATCTTAATGTCTTAGTTTGTGTAATTTCCTAAAGATCCCCAAATGAGCTATGCTCAAGGGGCCCAACTGTATTATATATCCTGCCAAAATTTGTAACAGATCAAATTAAATAATTAAAAAAACAATAAACTTAATGTAACTTCATGATTGTTCAATCACAACATGGTGCATGTGCTCTAGGACTGGGCATTATTTAACGTAAGGTAACTTTTAAAATATTGTTCCCTTCCTGAAACACGTTAAGTAACGTTCCGTGGTTCATTTCTGTAACACTTCGTTACGTGAATTAGCACTAACCAGCACTTACACAATGCACGTGCCTAAGCTTGGAACTCAACTTTCCGGATTAGTTTACAACCCAATATCATGTGTTTACACGCATATTAAGACGTCCCCAATATGGTGCAGATCATATCATATGTTTTTTACTGTTGCCTCATCCCTTAATGTAATGGGGCATCCTCGGGAATGTGGGGGTTTTCGGGCAGGGACACTTTCAGCATTTATATACATTGGTATCAGTAAGTACACCTGAGTCCATCCGCCCAAGTGTACTATGCAGTACCATATATAGAATCAGGTAGTACATTTTAACCAAGCGACCCTACTGTACTACCCAATACCATATATGGTATCATGTAGTACACATGAGCCCACCCACCCAAATGTACTACGCAATACCATATGTGGTATCGGGAAGTACACTGCAAACACTCATTGACTCTACAGAACGCTAACCTAACATGATCTATCTACAACGCCCGGTTGACGAATGAATTCCATGAGCCACCTGTGAACTTCGTTACTCAAGCGTGTTGGTGGCTGGAATAAGTCTCGTGGTACTTCTGGTATGACTGGAATGAGCAGGCATCTGATGTCTTGAGCTTGATCCTTAGGAGTGAGCTGTCCTATTGCAGCAACAAGGACGGGGGTCAGCTCTTCCAATCGCCCAGAGGAAATGAGCACCTGTTTAACCTTTTCCTTCAGACCAATACGTCTGGAGAAAGGCATCTGGAGTCCCACACACACTCACGTCCGTTATGTGAAAAGCAGGGTTTGTGGTTCTCTACTGTGTATACCCACATGATCGGTTGCCGGCGAGCGGATATCCAATCTCAATGCTTGGCGCTAAGACGCGGTGAGTAGAGAAAATTAGGCCTCACTGTTTGCAGTCCCAACACGTGTGTGTTGGTTTTTGACAGCGTCTTCTCGATTCGGGGAACGTCCCCTCTGGCACAAAGGTGCGATGGAAAGGACGAGCACCGAAGTGACAAGCTACCGAAGTATGTAGAAAGGTTGACCAGATGTGTGTTGGTTCGTTTTTGTAACAATCCCCATGATTACCTGTGTTTCACTCAAGGGTGAGGTCAACTGGGCAAAGTGCAACTGTCTACAGGAACGTGGAACTGAAGGCTAGGTTTCAACCAATGTTTATTCCGAGTTATTGGAAATAAAAACGTGGCGACGTACTTCCTTCTGTGTTTGTCAAGATCTTGGCGGGAAGCTAAACTACGCAGTCCAGTTAGAGGCGACTCGTTTCTAGGCTAGGGGGGTTTGGGGTATAATAACTCTGTTGAACTGAAAACTAAACTGCCTTCCTATCACATTGTTCCCCATGAGGGGCTGCAGTGTCTAGTGTGGCACAATGCTAGGATAACTAAGTAAGTAGTAATGGGATAAGTCCTACAATGAAGCTTAGGAAAGGTTTTCCTTCTGGCATAAAGGTGCGGTGAAGAGAAGGTAGGTATAGCAAGGAATGAAAAGGTGGCGAGTACTTCAGCGGCTAGCGTGGTGAAGACTCAGGTCAGGTTGGTTAGTTCCAGCAGCTAGTGTGGTGGATGATTGAAGACTGCTCTCGAGTCAAATTCTGACTGCGTATTTATACTCTGCCGGGTGGCTGCCTCGGCGCTCATTGACTGGCATCTTGAGGGCGAGGGATGGTCGCTGAGCAGGGGTAGCGAAAAGCATTGCGCTCTGGTGTGAGACCAATGGCCGGCTGGAAGAATGACACAGACGAACGACAAAACATAGTGGTGGTGCCATCTAGGGGTGATTAGTAGTACTCATTGTCTTGAGGTACATAGTTTCGCTGAGCCGGTGAATAAAACAATCTCCGCTGGCTGGAACGTCCTCTCTTGCGGGGTAGACAGTACAATCTTCTGACGTCACATGGTCAACAGTAATGCAAGCTCCGGAGAACTCAGATGCGCTGCGAACTATGCTGATAAGCTGAAGTCGTCTAATTACCATTGTTATAGACACATGTGTCAATTCATTGCCACTATACGTACGTAACATTACCTAGCTACATAATTTATTACACCCTTTCGAAATATTATACACAATCATCCACTGCAAACCGATTGTTATTTATAACTGACAAGCACTAGACACTACAGATACATAACCTAACAGTACCTACCTACAACACTGTTTATTACACTCTACAAAACATTAAACAATATAATCCATTGCAATCCAATGAATAAAAACTGCCCCGACTCGTTGCAACTACAGAACATTAACCTAACATTACCAAGTAACAACAAAGTTTATTACACCCTTCAGAATATTACACTGACATGGCAAAAGTCGTGGGATACCCATCTAATAACGTGTAGGCCCCCCTCTAGCCCGAAGAAGTGCATTAACTCGATGGGGTACGGTCTCCATACACAGTGGAGGGAAGATGTCTGGAGAGATGTTAAGCCATGCTGTCCGAATAGCTGTCCAAAGTTCCCTGGTATTTCTAAGTGCAGGATCATGGATGTGAATGGCTCTCTCCACCACGTACCATAAATGCTCGATTGGGTTCATGTCGGGGGAACGTGCTGGCCATTTCATTTGCTGGAATTCTCTAGAATGCTCTTCGAACCAGTTCTGGACATCCGCAGTCCAATGAGATGGTGCATTGTCCTGTTGGAACATCCCATCGTTGTCAGGAAAACTGGAGTCTATGAATGGCTGCAAATAGTAACCAAGGAGAGTATTGTAGCAGTTACCATTAAGGTTTGTGGGTACATGGACAAGTGGACCCAACACATGCCATGTGAACACACCCCACACCATTGCAGAACCACCAGCAGCCTGCATGGTGTCCGTAACAATGTGTATCATGACTCATTGGACCAGGCCTCATGTTTCCAGTCCTCCAGGATCCAATTAACAACCTCACGAGCCCAAGTGAGGTGTTGTGCCCGGTATTGTGCTGTTAACAGGGTCACTCTGGTGGGTCTTCTGCTTCCGTAACCCATGGAATCTAATGTACATTGCACAGATCTGCTAGATACGTGTCTGACACTATCTGCGTTGACTGTGGCTGTGATTTGACCAAGTGTTCCTGCTTTGTTAGCACGGAAAATTCTACCCAACCTCTGCCGGTCACAATCATCATGTATGTTTGAATTGTACAATATGAAGTAAAAATACAGTCCTACAACATAGCAAATTACTGATATGGGGTTTGAAATGTACACATCTCATTTTGTAAATACTACTGCCAAACAATGTGCATAAGCTTATTAAAACAAAAATAATAGTAGCCATGGTAAATCCATTTCCCTGTAGCAGTGTATATTACAATGGCCATGAAAAATAATAGCTGTCAATGGCCAGCATAACAAAATAGCTTAAATGTGATATCTCCTTCTTTCTTCTATCTTCATTTCCGATACACACTTTGGACTGATTCAGATACCTACCACTCATTGTGGTTTTTTTTTTTTTCCCCAACACTAACAACCTATTCAACTATACGGCCAACGTCCTGATGTCATTGTCACACTTATAAACACGCCTGTGGTATCGAGATGCACACTTAAACCCAACTTTCCCCACCACACTATAATATTCAGCACTGCACATGTGTAAACTTTTTTTTTTTCTGGGATGTCTTATTGTTGAACTTTAAACGCTGCTTTAACACTACAAATTTGTGACAGTTATTTTTGGGAATGTCTAGGCTTGCAACAGTGTGCGTGCGTAAAAATAATTGTTTTGTAACGTCAAAATTTTCAGATATAGAATAAAAAGAATATGTATCTTTTATCTTATGTTTGAATGATGGCGTGTCACCAAAACAAATATCTTTTTATTGAGGCAGAATGGAGTTAAATATCTTTATAGCCTAGCAGAGAAGTGAACTCATTTTTGCCCCATTGATATAGGCCCTTACCCAGTGTGTCCAAAGTATTTCCTCCCTTAAAGAACTGTAAAATATTAATGTTTTAAAAAGGTTAATGATAAATTATTCATGTTTGCAGCTATTGCGCTGATCATTTCTACGGACTTGTCCTCGGGGACAGTGGCGTTGTGTATACTGGGATGCTACTTGGACATTCTGAGTGAATAGTTATTGTTTGCATCAAGATATTGCGCTCAAAAGACAAAGTTGACATAAGTGTTTTGTACTTGTCACCTGTAGTGTACTGTGTATGACACTCCGCACACTACTGTATCTGTCGTTTCACATCTATACCTCTTGATCCACACCTTTTCTACTATGGAACTGTTTTTCTTTGTTTCTGTCTGAACTTTGTGAACTATTCAGTGTAATCATCATGTTCATCGGGTATGGACTGGACTTGTAACTGGGCTTACTGACTTTTTTGGGGGGGGGGGGGATTGTGCTGATCGCAGCGCACTCCCTGCCTTCGTTAAATTTGCCACCACTCCGTTAGTTTCCCTCCCTCCGCATGTGCACGCTAGTCAGATTTTCCCTACCTTGTTTTGTCAGTTTCGATTAATGTAAAAGTTATACAGTCCTAGTCTCCTCAGACCTTGGTGCTAGCAGTTTCGTCTAGGTGGTCAACTTAAGTATGATAGAAATTCCTTAAGTGTTTCAAGGCAATGCGGGGTGGTGGTGTGCAGGGTTTGGCAGCTAATATACTTGAAAGTTCTGAAAGAGCGTTTGTGAATTTAGATATTTGTGTTAGAAATGTCTTCAATAGTCACATTTGCAAAATTGTGTTTTGACAGCCATTGAAAATTGTTGTCGTTATCCAACTAACGCAATGCAGTGGCAGTGTAGTTCCTACTTAATATTCTTGCTGTTAACAATCTGTTTGGATTACATTTAATTTTTTCCTGTCCTTGCTTAGTCAGTGTGAGTTCACCCACAGAGTCACATTTGACTGCACTGCCTCGTTGCTAAGAATTTTGTCTGCCGAACCTGCAATCGCACTTTGGCAATCTAATATGGGTGTTTTATATATGTCATATTTATTTAATTTATTAAAGGCCTGTATTTTATGTAGTATCAATTAAAATCAAAGGGCCGTTCTTGGGTGCGAGAAGGTAATGATAGTTGAACATTTTGTGAAAATGGTTTTAAATGTTTTGTGTAAAGGCATATAAGGTTTTAGCCCCTTGTGTGTGATTGTTTAGATTCTTCCGAGCATCCAATACATATCTTTTTGTGTATTGGGCTAAAATGAAATAACTTGAGTATTTAAATTTGCAGCTATAGCTGTATGTGAATAATCTTTCATGGAAATAACCAAATAGAACTACCGAGATATTTTGTATATTTGAGGAACTTAAGGTTTATTAAGAATACATTGTTGAGTCGAATTGAAAATTGTCACTCAGTGGTAATTGCAAATTAATCATATTTCAGTGATCGTGTTTGAAAGGTTGAATTGAATGCTTTGTTTGTGCCTGATATGCTTTTTAAATAAATATTGCCTCTGCCTGTCATCAGTATTGTTTTTTCCAATACAATAACTTTTGCAAACATTGCATTATATCACGCATCAACTCATTACAAACAGCAGCTAGACATAAATGAGCCCACACTTTCCTCGGTGCAGCCATCTGGGGTTCGGAGAGGCCCAAAGGCTAAAGAGGGGAATGAATAGACATGTCTGCTGGCATTCTACGCCACACATGACCATGGTAAAATTTAACATGTGGCTCACACCCTAAAAATGCAGATTTTATGTATTAAAATTTTTTTGGGGGACATAAGTTGTTGCTATGGAGTTATTTTAGGATAGGGTTGCCATATATCCAGTTTTTGGTAGACATGTCCTCTTTATTTTAGGGTTTGAATTTCTGTTCAAGGTGGAATTTTAAAATTCAGATATTGTTTTAAACCGTGACTTGTACTGTTGTTGCACTGAAGAAAATTTTAACTGCTTTTTCTGCCATGAGAGGACAGTAGTGTAACAAGATGGCATGAGTGGACAATGAGTGCAACCTCATATCCTAAATGTTTTATGGTCCTCTTGGCCAGATAATTTACTGAAGATACAGTTTCGTTCATGTTAATGTACTCTAGAAGTGTAATTGATGTCTTGTAACAGTCTGGTGACCGAATGAAAAATTTTTGGCTGTTATAGAAAGGTTTTGTTCGAAGCATACAGTGCTAAAACTCGCTGTTAATAAACACACTGAGATAACAGCCTCTGCCGGCCTGAGGGATTTGAAGAAGTAAACTGTCAGTCAAGATTTCACTGTCAGCAGTGCCAGCACGAACATTGTATGCCATTGCAAACACTTTGTTGTAGTCTCATAACCTACTAGGTAAAATTAAGTAGATTCAAAAACATATACTAATTAAATAGGAATGAACAAGCCTGAGTTAGCTGTTGGCGACAAACATGTAACACACACAAAATTCCAAGAAGGAATAAAGTCAGAGAACAAGTAACAGAACAACAAAACACAACAAAAATGTAACATACACACATAATTCCAAGCAGGAATGTGGTCAGATGACACCAGTAAAACGACACAATGAAATTTGAATTTGTGGCCAAACAAACAAGTATGGAATATAATGAATTAAACCAACAACTGGACAAACAATGACAGGAACAGTTGTAAATATGGAAGACACAACGGTGTGTCTTGGACTGTGTACATGAAGATGGGAACAACAAATTTCAGTTCCTGAAACGTTACGCTTGTTGCCATCGAAGGAATCTTGCTATTTTTCATTTGCGTTGTCATCGTATCATCCATATTTACAATGTTCCGGTCATTGTTGTTCGTTTGTGTTGTTTATTGTTTGTTCAGTTTGTTCATCATATTCCATACTTGTTAATTGTCTGTTTGGCCACCAATTCTGGTTGTGTTGTGTCATCCGACCACATTCCTGCTCGAAATTGTGTGCGTTACATTTTCGTTGTGTTGTGTCATTCTGGATTCCTTCTTGGAATTATGTGTGTGTTATGCAAGGGTTCTTCATTATAGTTCGGGATTATCACCACATCTGCAGGAGAACGAGGGACTGCCACCTATTGATCGCCATAGTCCCAATGGCCATAGGGTCTCAGGAAACGAATTTACGGTACAGTAACAACAAGCATGTCAGTGCTGCTACATTAAATTTTATTTTGCCACTTCAAGTACACATCAGTCGACTAGCTGAGTGTCCCCGGGCACCGTGCAGCAACCGGGGCATCGAACCCCTGCACTCGCACCAGCGGGCCGGCACGCGTGACGTAGTAAGACTTAACTGTCCAGCTTCACCTCTACAAAACATCTTACTAGCTGCCTGTCAGCCCACCGCTGCATCGCGAGAACGCTGACAGGGTGCATCGTGTTACACTTCCTTTCACCATGCACGCTATATTCTGTGCAACGTACATTACCTTACAGTTACATGTTTGTTAACACATAATTCAGGCTCGTTCATTCCTATTTAATTAATATGTGTTTTTTAATCTTCATTATTTTATCTAGTAGGTTATGAGACTACAACAAAGTGTTTGCAATGCTAAGATTTAGTATTGACCTAGCCTTAGTGGAAGGTGAGTCATCTAGCCACCAAATCACTGCATCCATGAAATTTTTTGTAAAATTAAATATAAACAAACTTCCTTTCACAATTTCACCACATAATTTTGAAAGTAATATAGGCAAACCTTAAGGAAATATTGGGGACATGTTCATACACGTAAAATTCTGCCACCCCTTCATTCTGTGCAGACCATTTTCCTCTAATCAACAGCTATTTAGACACTGGGTAACAGCATTTGTCAAGTATTCTTCACCAATACTGATATTTCAACTATCTCTAAAAGTTCATGTACTTGAGCATTTTTCTTAAAGTGAAATGCTGTGTTTTAACTTAATTAGGTAATCATGTGTTTGACGGTAAAGAGATTTTAGTTTGAGCTCAAATAACGTTCATGTAAGTTCTTCTTATAATCGTAATTTTTATACCTCTCATTGGTAACACCATTATTCCTGCTAATTAATTGCCAAGTGAAAAAGTTTCTATTTAAATATCTGGCTGCACACAGCTACTTCACCCACACCGTGCTATGTTTTCAGCATCGGGAAATTTTTAATCATAAATCATAAATTCCGCACCTGTATGTGTGTTGCAATAAAGGAAATATTCATTTTGTTAAAACTGAAAACAAACCACTATCACTAATTAGCTACTAGCGGAGCGAAACCTGTATACCCAATACTCAACGAAGATCTACTACAAAGTCTCATGCTCTATCGTTAATAGTTTCTGTTTCTGTACCTCGATAAATAAAAACTGGATGGCTGGCACTGGCAGGTACGGAGGTAAGGACTTATTAATATAGAACAATCCACTTCTAAACACTGACCAGTCACTTTAATTGAATTTATTCTAGAATTGATTACATGTTATTCTAGCACACAGCTATACAAAAAACACTTAACGATATTTATTTGCTATTTTATTTATTATGTCTTGGCAGCCCCTTTATAAGTGCCACTCTAGGTCCAGACCTAGTTGGCCTCATGGGAAATCCGGCCCTGCTGATATTGTTTTGGTGAAGACTGCTTGCATCCATGTGAAAGACCGTAGTGGTGAATATCAGGTTTTTCAGGCATTATTGAATAGTGCATTCCAGTCATCTTTTATAACAGAAATGTGTGTGAAACACTTGGGACATAAAAGATGTCAGGAAGGGGTGAATGTTTTTGGTGTAGGACATTATAGTACGGACTCTAGAAAGGTTGTGGTGTGTGAGATCACCTCATGCCAGAGTTGTACCTAACTACTAATGTGTTGATTCTCAATATTATTACTGGTGACTTGCCTTCAGCTTAGATTGCTACAAAAAACCTTGTGCTTCTAAAAGATAGTTCCTTAGCAGATCCCCAATTTGCCTCACCTGGTTGTATTGACATTTAACTGGCAGCAGATGTAATGGCTGATGTGATGACTGGTCGCAAGATTTAAGGAAAACCACCTGCATTCCATACAGCATTTGATTGGGTAATCACTGATAGTGTGTATTTTTGTCTTAATTTTTGGTAAACAGCTGCGACAACTGGTGTGTTTCTTGAACAGCTATACACATTGTAAGTTACATTTGAGTCTTACAAAAATGTTATAATATTGAGAGTTTTGTTTCAGACGAAATGGGAGGTGATCATGGACATGGTCACCATGCACCAATGTGCAAAGTTCCTGATTGGAGAATATACAAGGTAGAAAGCTCCCCAGAGCTCATGGAAATTCAGCGACTTCTGGCACAGAAGGGCTTGAAAGATCCTTGGCTCAGGTAATTCTTTGTTCTGGTACTAAGAAATCTGAGTTTAGTCAAGTCATGTTTAGACATCAGGTTTGTGTTGGGTATCACGTAAACACAATATTGTGTTTGCCATCACCAATACTTCATAACTTGTCACATTGCAGTTCATTAAAAAGAATCACTGAGAGCAACAGAAATATGGACACAATTTACTTACTGCAGGTGGGCGCCAGCGGTGCTTCCCAAACACTGAACTGTGAGACTCCGGATTCTCAGGGATGCTGTGGGTTCTGTGTGTCCGTCTCACCGAAGCATACTTACAAAACACTGTCATTACTAAACATTTAACACTGAAAAAGGCGGGATATGACTGGTTTGATGCTAAATAGAAACACATTTTTATGCACTAGTAGAATTACTTTTATTTTACCACACATATTGTGCCAGGAAATTATTTAAAGATTAACTTCGGATGTGTCTAACGAACTCCGTTGGGTGATTCCCCCAGCTTGCAATTACTCGAGCGCATTCCTAGATGGATGATTTTCTCCGGGGTGTTTGAGAACACAGCCCCCACAAGGAAAGAGATCTACAATCGCTAGGATGGACTGTAGATTTTTCCTGGGGACAGGACACGGAGAATTACAAATGAGCACTAACATGTGTGATTACTGACGTCGCTAACGCATACTCGTCGGGTGCGCCTCCCAACCACGTGCTGTGTGGTGACGGTCTATATACTTAGTAGGCTAGGACGAAAATAATGTCACTGTACAAATTACATAAATATTGATGAGAAAACATGGGACATGACATGAATAGGCACAATAAACATGCAGATGCGTGAAAGCATTCTTACTTGGCGTGGATGCCGCTGGATGAAGTTCATAGGCGGCCACGTGGTACAGGCGGAATGGCAATATTTTCATTGAAATTCATAGAAATCTAGTCAAACAAAATTGCGACGCTCTTCAGAAAATTATTCTTGATTGCATTTCAAGCATGCAGGTGTTGCTAGCTCGCCTGATGGCAGAAATATCCACGTGTGCGGTTGACTGTGTGGTCAGTTACAAAACATTAAGCATGACAAAATAACAAGAACCCTTTTTCATGAAACAATACATATTACCCTAAGAAAATTATGGCGCACAACAAATTATCAACAAGAAGACTTTAAGCACAGTGAGGGAGCAACTCGGACTTGGTGGCGGTTAACGCTGTCGCAAGTGATGTGGCCGGAAAACAATTTAACATAACAAAAACCCTAAAATACATACATACAAGTTTACCCTTAATATTACCCGTGTCAATGAAGCAGAAATTACAATGCAAAAGCCTCTAACATAGATGGATGGTGGTTGATTAAAAGTTGTGCGGGCCACGTGGCCTCTCCACATCTTTCCTCCTCCCATCGATTTAAGTTCAAAAAGCCACAAGGGCTGCAAAAGATTTATTTAAGTGTAAGCATTATGCTGGAGATGTCTGGCAAAATGTACGCAAAGCAAAGGTTAACCGGTAAACTAAAGTGAACTATGGAAATCTAACTCGGTGCAAAAATATGAAGTGCGTACGTGACAGCGTCTTACCTCGCCAGCTCTCCTCGGACGACTGCCCAAAGTCCTACCATGGCTGCCTACGGGGTTCACACAAGTGGAAGTGCTATGCATGCCGAGTAAAAATATGAATACGTAAAATAAATGACACATAAATTATTTTATTTCAAAATCATCAAATACAAAGTTATTAAAGCAATTTTAAATCGGAAATATCATTATCAAGAAATTGTCCTTTGAAGACGGTCACGCCTGAATATTAATGTCTGTTTCTTTGCGTGGCACACATTTTGAATTTTTAAACATTGTGCAATATTTATGAAAAGACATTTTTAACACTTTATAACACTTTCAGCCCTGAAAGGAAATGGAGAAACATACAATACACTGCAAATGACAATGATCCCGTTACGGGAAAGTACGTGTTATGGCCTCTCTGCGCACGTGTGTACTCACGTCTCATGTGAGTTGTGAGTGCTCTTATGGTCTGACTGCCGCTGGCTGTTAGCCTGCGTCAATTTGATCTAATTATTAAAAAAAATATATTTTCAGCAATATTCCAGTAAATGTAGTCACTCCAGTAGTGAAAAGCAAAATTTTAATAGTATTGTTCTAACATTACTTCTTGTATGCAGCATTATTCATTAATTGACTACGTGTATTTATTGAATTCTGGTTTATGTTTAATGTGACTAATTAATCAAGACTGAAATATGATTACTTGGACTGGGGGGGATCTTGAGAGAGAAGAGATTTCGGCAGTTCTTAACAGCGAGGTAATGAGAACCGATTAGGGTGATTGAGGCGAGTATGGAGCAGTGCCTGAGTGAAAGGGCAGGGGAAACGGATGATCCCCAAGAACACCCGCCTACCAGTATTGTCCGGCATGATTCCCACATGTGAAAATCTGGTGACCCGGCCGGGGATTGAACCCGGTTACAGGATAACCACTCAGCCACCATAGGAGGGGGATGGATCTTGATGATGTACACTAATGTGCCATGGAAGTAATTGCCAGGAACATAAGGTGAAACATCCTCATTTGCAAACAGTAGTGGAAGTATTTCTAGATATACTGAATTTAAAAATTCCACTCGTAGGATGGGCACAAAGCAGTAAAGAGAGCAGTTGGACAAGGCACTAATACCACACACTCATGTATGGCTCAACATGCTAACTATACGTGGCAAAACCTTAGGCCTACAAGTTGTGACATTGGTCCAAAGGTGACATATGGTCGTAAGAAATATTTTGGGGAATTTTGGACCAATTTTTTTGACCCACCCTTAATCTCTATATCACAAAATTAGCATTTTAAACATCAATTGATAATTTCTGCCATCAAAATTATAGTTTTTTTATTTTAGTATAAATGTATTTTAATACACATTACACACACACACACACACACACACACACACACACACACATATATATATATATATATATATATATATATATATATATATATATATATATGCACGCACGCATGCGTACACACACACACACACACGCCTAAAGGGCATGTTTTACTTTTACTTATGACCAAAAAAAGACTAAATAAAAAGCAATAACATTCTAGTGAGCATGGAGTCCATTTTCATTGAGTTCATGTGGGAATATCTAAGGATTTATTACTGAAATGTTAACTAATTATTAGAGGTAAATAATACAGGTCTCTTGGCTATATGTACCCATGACATAGCCATGAAATGGCATTCATGGCTGCTCGCACTTTGGTTAGGTGAAGGGTAGGCAGCTGACAGCTGGACTATGAGCATGATCAATACCACTCACCTGGCATTTATGTCTATACTAGGTGAACGAGCGTTAGAAATGGGATGGGAGATACACCGCAGGTTTCCTGTTGAGCTGTTCAAATAAATGGGTGGACAAGGAACAGCTTTTTAAACATAATATGCAGAGTGAAATTGTGACCTTATGTCACAATGTGAAATGGATGTCACAAAGATGTGTGGCTTTTCTGTACTTAATTTAATAATCTTGGGGGAAAGAAAGTATTATTGTTGATGAGTCCATATCCAAGCTTGTCTACCAGATTTACTGCTAGAGTATTCCATATTTAATTTCATGATCATCAGAAATATTCCTAGTAATTTATTTCATAGACCTGTATGTTAGTACACAGTTTTGATTGGCTGTTTTTCAATTTCACAGATAATGTGTATATACGTCAAACATTGAGTGACTGAGTGACACTTACCTACACAGCATGTAACAAACTAACCTGAAAATATGCTGGTAGGTGAACTGCTAGTGTATTTTGGATAAGTTATTACATGCATGTGTTCAACACAACATGCTGATTCACCAGACTGATCTGCAGTTAGCGCTGTCATCCGGACATATAAAATAATTGTTTCGTTCGCAGCATTTCACTCTGAGCGTTATGTTTTAGCATGTAATCCACTGTGTGACACCCACCATGTTTTTAATGCTAGTCTATTGTAGCAGACATGCCAACAGTTACAAATTAATCAAAATAGTTACGAATTTTCACCCACAGTTATGCTTTTATGAATTGTATGTCAGACATTATGATTATTTATCAATTTTGGAAAGTATTTTAGTTTTATGTGTGTCTAAACAATCTGTGCTTGAGCGCTTAGTAAATAGAAGCCTTGGAAGTGATCAGTAATTTTTGAGCCCAGTTGTGTCTTTAATTTATGCATGTCACGTCCTGTGTTTCCAAACGTACGACAATTCTCGTATATAAACGTGTATTTCAGATCTTGCGATAACGTATGGTAGACCACTGCGTTCACTCAGAATGCTTTTTTGCTCTGTGTGGCCTGAGCGTTTCAGTATGTTGGTATGAGAATTTAATAGGCGTACAATAGTTTTGGCAATGTAACATCCGAGTAATGTAATGGTAAATTACTGTTCCGTTCCGCGCTTCTCAAGCTAGTATGCTTGGGATTAAGATTGCATTAGTGGATTGCTTTTTAACCGCGCGGTAGCATGTGAGTTTTCTGCGTGTCTCCAAAAAAGCTTGTTGTGAACAATGGTGCTAAGTGTACCGGTAATGCGTTAATTCATAAATTAATTGTACAGTATATATTGATGCATGTAGCACTCCTGCGAAGTGCACATGCACTCTCTACTCTTAGACTTAGCCCCACCATCGAGCAAATAATCTCACAGGGGCAAGTCACATGCTGACAGGCAAAGTATCCTGCGCCTACAGAGTGTATCCTAGCTCAATGGACAATCACACACACTTTGGTAAATTATTAAAATTGTACTACCCACTCAACAGCAGACGCACTGTCATCCACCCACGCCTTAGAAATTGTGTTATCCACTGAGCTACTGATATGATATGCTAGCGAAAGAGTAGCTTGTTGGAAGTGATGCTGCAGGTGGGCAGAATTCGCATGATGTCATCACTACTGCTCAAGCCTCGTGGTGAGGCGATACATATGTCAACAGTCTCTAGACAGGGAGATAAATGGTGGCGAGACTAACTATCCCCGCACCGTACGGACAGCCTACAAGCAGAAAATTTCTGTTTATAAGGAGATGACAAATCGCAGCTCGAGAATTCCGTCTGCCCTCCGACCTGAGCAAGGTTGAGGGCTCCAATCTGCATAAGACTCTCCAGCTGGAGTACAGAGAAGAACCAACAGCAAGGAAGTGGCTACCACCCTATTCAAGGAGACTGTACAAGCTTTCGCTCTCTCCAACCAGGGTTGTGCACTCGCTATGGCAGTGAAACACACTGAGAAAACCCTGCCCAAAACAGGTTGGATTCAGTAGCAGTGCTGATATCGCTTGATGTATTTCTATAAAACACAAGGAAATCATATTTACTTACCTGATAAATTTATTAAATTGTAACAACTTTTGACGTTAGTAGTATACAATACAGCTTCTGACCCACCTTGCTGCTGTCTGTGGACCCTGCTGCCCCTAATTGGCATAATTTCAGGCTGCGGAGCCAGGGCCGCAGAATTCCCTTTTTTCCCCATCCAAAACTGTTGATTTTGCATACAAAAACGTCACTTTTCCCCCCCTAAAATGTCCCTAATTTCCCTCCTGCTGGTGGTGGCCATCTTGGCAGCCAGTGCTAATTATCATAATCCTGTCAGTTTGACCTTTGCAGCAGTGGTTTGTCCAATGCGGCAGAATCGGTCGGAGCTTCTCTCAAAGTCGGAGCCTTTCATTCTCGGTGGCCATCTTGCTATTGCCCACCTATGTCTACCCAGGACAATTGTTGACCAGCAGAGGATGTCGACCATTTTGGTGGCCAGCACCTCACTGGGGGTGGCGGTGGGGCATCAAGTCATCACGAACGATCGGATCTCGTGTAACGCAGCAGCCTCCTTAAGTGTGTGTGTACATAACACTTATGAGCATAATTGGCTATAATTTCTGAACCATTTCAGTTATAGTCAGCAAATTCATATCTTAGACGTCAACCACAACAGGATAGATGGCTGTAAGTTACCAAGTGTTTGAGATACAACTACCAAATCATAAAACATGCATAACCCCCGATGATGAGGAGGGACGTATGGGCACGTCAGCCTGCATGTCTCCCCATTCTTACACACCTCTGTCTCTCCTGTCCTCTTGGTGCCACCGCCTGGCCACAAAATACACTTCCTCTTGCACTCTCTCCCTTGGCACCTCGACCAGCACACTCCACTTGTCCTCGTGCGCTCTCTATCCCTTGTCCTCCTCCGCCTGCCTACATCATCCCCTGACCATACATCCTCGCACGTTCGCCACTGCCCGGCCAGCGACTCGCTGCGCGCCGACCCCCAAGCACTCGTGTAACAGAGAGCAGACTTCCTTTCCGACCCTCAGGCTCAGGATTACCATCCACGTGATCAAGTATGTCCTATGTCTACGCCCTTATGTCCCCAGCATGAGACTAGGTGAGCCAGAATCCCAGCGGCCTGTTAGACATTATGAAATACAAATTCTACTCACATACCATGCCGCTGGCATCCATGTTGTGACTGACTGCCAAAACGCCACCCACTCACCGATGTCCTCTGCATCTGACTGCGACGAAGGCCACATCACCAATGACCATCCGTGAGGGTTTGCACGTCGAAGCCACCCCACTACCAGGCAACCATCTTGGCCGTCAAATGCATAACATTATCATCCTCGATGACGAGTGGGGTCACAGGAGTAAGTATGCCGTATAAGCATAGTTGGCTGTAAGTACTGAACTGCATAAAATTTAGTTGTCAAATGCATCACATAGTGTTTTTTTTCCCTTGCTATTATGCTACTACTAAGTCTTCCTAGGCAACCACCATCTTGCAGTCGCACTGACCGCCAAACATACATACATGGACCTTAAATGTGTGTACTTACTTCCATAAATGCGTGTACTTACTTCCAGACAGTCGGTCAGTACTATCGGCCTTGCACTCATAAGCCATGTACTGAAACATTGATGTATGTATGTAATGAGATGTCACTCGCAATGAATACGCTGTCATCACTATACAGCAGAGTCCCCACACACATCACAACACATGCTAGAATGATAAGCTTCCTATTACGAAACGAAATGTCCCCTACCTTAACTGATGTAGGGGTGAATACTTGTAGGCCATGAGCACATCTTGTCATTGCCTTTGTAGTCTATGTGACCTCGCTGGAAGCGGAGACCATAATGACCGGTCCTGCCTTCCGTGCACGATAGATAGCAACCAAGTACTACATCCCCACCACCTCCCCCTTGACATTCTATATACCGATATATTATTGAAAGGAACCAATGCATGTACATTGAACCATCCTTGAGGCATGGCAGATTCGATTCCTGTAAAGATGCATCACTCTGTGTGCTTTCTCACATCGTCCGCTAGAGTGCACTAAAGAAAAAAAATACCTGCCAACAAGCGATGGCTAGACAAGACCATAGATTCGTATGACATTCGACAAAAGCCATGTAAGCCCATCACTAATACAAATTGTCAGGTTGGCCAAGCGGCCTAAGGTGTCTGATATAAACTCTGGTTCCAGTAAAAGGGAGCGTGGGTTCGAATCCCCGCATCTGACACATTTTGTTGTATTTTTGTTTCTGTACCCTACTCGAATAATTACTGTATCGTAGGTTTGATTCCCGTTGAGAGCACAAGCAGACATTCGTCAGTCCCACTGCCCATGAAGAGACTAGCATGACAATCATACTCTGTCTCCGACCTGCACTCATGTACCAACCTTTTTTTTTTTTTTTTTTACAATTACAGACAGTGATACGTCACATAGTTCACTGTAATTTCCGAACCGTTTCAGATACATCTAGCAAAAATCATAACATGAGCCTACACACTCACCAGTCTATCCAACCTGCACTCGTGTACTGAAGCAGGTAATAATTACAAGGAGGGGTCACCCTGCCCTGTAATATGAGCCACACACACACACATATACAATGTAAATGATGCGAGACCACGACGTACACACTCGTGTACCCCGTATCGAACCTTCAATGTTCAACAATTATACTCCAGCCCTCACATACGTACTGAACCCCCCCTCCTCTCACAATAACTGAGGACCAACCTGCATTTGTCGTGTACCTAGACTACAATGTCATCACATACTAAACCATCGACGATTCTAGACAACTGAGTACAATCGAATTAGACATGTAGCCTGACAATGATGGTGTATGATCCTTGAAAAAATATTGTATCGAAGGTTAGATTCTCGTAGAGAGTGTATGCTGACACGTCTGCAAACAATTGTTCGTCATCAGTCCCATTGGTTATGAAGATGAGCATGTAGCGACCATGACAGTCATACTCCGTCCCCGACCTGTACTCATGTACTGAACCATTGCAATTACAGACCATCATACTCTGCCTGAACCTTCAATGTATGTACTTACATAATATACCAAGCCTTTGAAATTGCAAGCAGTCGACCCTTCCCGAACCTTTAATGCATGCACTTAGATGGTTTCCATCCAGCATCACATGTTCAACCGTTCCACTATGATAACTGTGATGATATGTTTACCCATAGTGACAAGTCTTGAACCAAGGTCCCTACAGAGAAATGCTTGCTCTCCACATTCGAGTTTCGCCTGCAACACTGCACGAGAGGAAAAAAAAATAGTTATACACAAAACGACTAGTAACGAGCACATTGTGCAATGTATGTTCATCATCACAAATACCAGCATCATAGGTCACAAGCACACACACACACACTGTGATAATCAGAGACACGAACCAAGTAAGGAGGTATCACAAAACACACACACACACAGGAAAACTATGTATATACTCTGCTCATAGATGATGCAGAGCAGAGGTTTTACTTTGAGTGTAGCTGTTTAAGAAGACCTGTAGGGCACGAGCACATATCGTGAACTCACTGGAAGCAATGACCGCCCTGCCTTTCCGTACACGCAATACATTACCGATTATACGTTCGCCAGCAGACAGTCGTTCGTCGGAGGGGGACAGAAGGTCCCACTGCCAAAAAAGGTTACGAAGAAACATCATCTACAAGCCCTAACCATACGATGCAAGCAAAGTGTTTGTACCTTGTATGCACACAACAGGAAGTGTTCGAAGGAAGGCTAAATTGATCGTGTACAAGTGTAAAGACACCAACTTCACAGCCAGCAGTCGGAGACATCACAAACTAACATGCCGTGTTCATAATTATAGTCATACTCTCTCTGACCTACACTTATCTACTGAGCCTTTGCAATTACAGACAGTCATACTCCGTCGACCCTACCTATGCTTGAACCTTTGATGCATGTACTAAGCCTTTCCAAGTAACCGCAGTAGTACTCTGGTGACCCTGCAGCTGTGGCAAGTCACAGACTCAGGTCCTTACAGACACCTGCTTGTACACTCACTCCCCAGTCTCCATTTCTTTGTTGGTGTGTTACCCATGTTAGGTAAGGATGTTGTGTGTGTGTGCATGAAATGAGGGTATATACGTAGTCACACGAGTTCTCGTCTTATTCACAGTTAGTCTGTCGCTTGAGCTCGGACAGACTTGAGAGTGTATCATTTCAGGTCAGTAGTTTGTACCATAGCTACCCCAAAAACTTGTCATGGAACGCAGTGAAAATGATGGCATGTTGTTCTAGTGGTCAGAAGATTCTGTCAGCTATTGTGGCATATGGAAAGCATAACTCACTTGCAGCACTCTACAAAGAAACCGAGCTAGCATACTTGCCTAAAGAATTTCTTCTGCCATATACTCAACATGAAATACGGTATGTCTTCAATCCTGTACCCGCATATCTACAACAGGACAAAGATATACACTACTGTTTCCCGTGTACAGAAATTTAAGGATGTACTATTGTTATGGATACACCATGTTCCAGGGGTTGGTGTTATGTACGTCAGAAGAGCATTGAAAGAGCATCCAAGCATCCAACATTGATTCCTTTCCTTTATGAACTCGTGAAGGACAGAGAGAGATGTGTACCTGGAGCAGCTGACAAGGTCGTCGTCGTTCCGATGCAGGTTCGGCTGACATCCACCAAGAAGCTTGTAGTTCTGTCCCAGAGAGCCTTTGATGTAGTGTAGTGGTAGAGATGTTCTGGCAGGGTGCGCTCTTGCAGTTCCTCCGCATGGCTGTGGTTGGCGATAGACATGAATCTCACAGTAGCAGTTAAACTACCAATATGATGGTTTTAGTATAAGGTTGGCCACCTCAGTTGTCATCCAGACATGGAAGAGTGAAAATTGGGTGTGGATAACGTGCTCCTTATTCATCGATGGAACAGGAAAGTTATTTGTGTCGATACTGTAAAAAGGTATTTTCTAACAAAAACATCTACAGATAACACGAAGCTGGTTGTTACCAGAATATATAGGTCGTAGTATGTTCGGATGTGAAAATTGTAAATCTCAATTTGGTAATCGAAGTCACTTGAAAAGACATCATGCAACATTTAAGGGTCGTGCTGCACCACCTATCAAGCGGTTTCTGAAGATATTACTAGTCCAATGTAATGGTTCATCGGAGAGCAGTTCTTTGTTACCGCCATGACATCCATGCAAATATTGTAACAAGACATTTACACATAGACATGTGCAATGTTCATGTAAGAAGAGTATCATTCGTATGTCATATCAATGTGATAAGTGTTGAAGAATGTATGTACGTGTTGACACTTTTAAAAGATGTTTGAAACTGTGTAAGTCACAACTTTGTAAGTTACAAAAAAAACACTTGCTCTCAAGCTGATACTAATAGTACCCTCGTCAGGTTGTCATGACAGTGTGGTATAAAACAGGCTGGAATAGACTGGTCATCTCAGTCGCTGTTCAGACCTCGAAGAGAGAACATCGGCTGTGGATAACGTGTTCGAATTAGATGATGGAACAGGAAAGTTATTTGTGTTAGAAGACCTTTCCTACAATAACCAGCTGCAGACTGCAGAGAACATGAAACCAGTTGTCATAAACAGAATCCAGACTGTACTATGTTTGCATGTGAACAGTGTAAATCACAGTTTGTCCGATATGGCAACTTGAGACGACATCTTGCAACCTGTAAGGGTCACCCTGCACTGCCTGCCAAGCGAAGATTAGCAAATAAACATGCAGCTTCATCTACAAATGTCAAAGCTAGTTATTTACTCCCACCAAGGCATCCACGCAACTATTGTGACAAGACATTTATAAGTACATATGATGCTAGGAAACACGAAGACAGTACGTGTGTGAGGAATGCCATTCACAGTGCATATCAATGTGATAAGTGTCAAGGAAGGTATGTACACTAGGAGGATGTAAGTAGTAATTTGAAACTTTGTAAATGAGAGACCACTGATAAACAACCTAAAGGTTATTTGCCATCTATGACGCTTAATGATAATGGCTTTTTCCTGAAGCGATCTGCATTCAGGGGACTCTTGAGAGATTTGGTTGCACCGAATATGTCAACTACACCACACAATGTTTACTCTTTCCTGACAAGTATTTGCCCTAATATAATAAACCAACTTATCGATGAGGTAGAACAAAATGGGCCTGTCAAATATAATATGTGGTTGGACTGTAACCTCACGATGATGAATATTGTACCAGAACATTCAAGACTTCGGCTGTAGCTGTGTCACATTCATCTGCAGCAGAAGATGCGATTGTCGATAGTATATGCAATATATGTCAAGAGGAAGAAGAAATGGTGGCCAAGGGCTTGGGTTGGATCCTGGCTTCGGTAAATGCTCTAGAGTTTAGAACTAGTGGGTACATCCCACTTCGCAAATAGACACACACAAATGTTCCCTCACTACAGAGAAGATGACAACATGGCTTCACCGTCAGCCGTTAGAAGGAGAGGTATAAATTACTCCAACAGTCATTCACATGCAGTTGCTTAACTGACTTGTACAACATCGGTACTGCAAGGAGAATATAAACATCAACAATATATATTTGTTTTTTCTTGTTTTTAATCCATACCATCTAAGAAAGAACCTACTGCTATGTGATAGCCCTTCAGACCGCTAGAACAATATGTCATCATTTACGCTGTGTTCCACGACAAGTGTTTGGCATAGCTATGGTACAAACAGCTGCTGACCTATAGAAAAGATACACTCTTATGTCTGTTAGAGCTTGAATGAATCAGAGCTCGTGTGACTGCATATATACCCTTGTTTTATGGGTGTATGAAATCCGTATGTAAAATGGGTAACACACCTACAAGGAAACTGGAAAAATATTTTTCAGGTGTAGGATTCAAACCTATGCTCCCCATACAGGGAACCGGAGCTTAAATCCAGCTCCTTAGACCTTTCGGCGAACCTGACAATCTCTTATTGAATGTTAATCTAAATGTGTGATGTGGTTACTTCCTAATTTGAGCTATGGTAAGGTTGAATATGATACAATACACTATGTACTCACCTTTTATTTTGGAGGAAGCTGGCATCGTCACAACAGAAGCGATGGCTGTGTTCATCAAAGCACAGATGTACGCTATGTACAGAGAGCATATGACTGCCCTTCATTACGTACATTAAAGTCTCAATACACAACGGACCACGAGTACATGTCATGCCTGAACACGCTACTGTGGTTTTGGACCCTGGACATTCGGTGGTGGTGGTGGGGGACAGAGTATGGCTGCAAAGGCTCGGTGCTTGGGTAAAGTATTGCTCTGTGTATAATTACGGACATGGAAGGCAGTGGGCTCGGTACACTAGTGCGCAGACACTGCCTCTTAAGTACATGCAATGAAGGTTCGGTGTGCAGGCTCGGTACACAAGTGTGGGTAGGTCCATGAAGACAAAGTATGACTACCTGTAAGTAAGTGTAGGTTAGTGTATGACCACTGTTAATTGGCGGCTCGGTACACACACAAGTGCGAATCCGAAAGAAGATAGCCAGGTGGTCGACCGATGGTGTAGGTAGCTGAAGGCCACAGCCATCATCTTGGACCAGAACTTCCTGCTCTGTCAATCTGGTCCGCCATCTTGGAAGTTGCACTGTCTAGCAGAATGGTGGCTGGTTGTGGGCACCCATGTTGGCACTCGGTGCTCCATAAACGTTTATTTGCAAAGTGACGGCTGGTAGCAAGCGCCCATGGTGGCAGCCGGTACACAGACGACTCTCATTGTGTGTTGTAAAGATGAAGTCTAAATGTCGAATTTTGGAAGTCGGACTGTCTAATAAAGTGGTGGCTACGACAATGTTGGTGGCCAGTATGCTGGCGATGGGAATTTGCAAAATGGCGGGCGGTGGTGCGCACCCATGTTGGTGGCCAGTATGCAGACGATGACCATTTTTGAAAATGTCTGTAGCCATCTTGGAACGGAACTTCCTGCTCTGTTAATCCTGTCCATCACCTTGGAAGTCGCACTGTCTAGCAACATGACAGCTGGTGGCCAGTACAGCGACAACAGCCATTTGCACAAATGGCGGCTGCCAGTGGCGGGCAGCCAGAAGGGCCGGCGGTCAGTACAATGACGACTGCTATTTGCACAATGGCAGCTGCCGGTGGTGGATTCTCGAGTGTCCTGTCTGGCTACACTCTGAACATTCCCGATGATTTGGTGGACAAAAACTTGGTTTCCTAGCACAGACTCTGGCAGCAGTATCTTTCATTGTGTCCTCCAAACTCAAGATTTCCAGGAGACTTGCTCCATCGTTATCATTGAATGGGGTAGCTGCTTGTACTGCATGCCGGAATGTCGGCTCCTGTGTCGCTGATTCCACCTCCAAAGCTCAGGTCAGGGCATCTTGCATGCTGTGTAGCAATGCTAGGCGTACAGCTCGGCGCACATTTGCGCACATGCCTCGTCTGGGCACCCCTCCAGAGACAAGTGGGGACGCTGCATGATGGTTTTCTAAAACTCCTGCAGTTTTTCCCCCTGATCACTGGATGCAGCTTCGCAGTTGGGTGTTGTGGGTGTGTCACAGGTATATGTTGCCGAATCACAACTCCAAGGCTGAAACCAATGTGGAGTATTCTAGTCAATGTTGTTCTGGCAGGGAGTGCAGTATGTTAGGTGCCGCCATTTTGAATGTAATTGCCCGACATGGCCAAAAACTATAAAGTCAGATGTCCTTGCTAAGGGTGTGTATAAAGTGTGGTAGAATTCAGTTAGTGCACTCAAAGATTGAAAAAGACACACAGAGGGGAAAGAGATCTCAGAAACCTTTCTGCCCTTTTGAAAGTGGGCTAAAAAGACCAATATACTGTGAACTGAGCACTTTTCAAATCACTGTTTAAGATCTACTTGTATGCACATTGTGTTTTCTTTCATCATTTGTGAAATGAACATTGCCATGGGCTGATCATCGCTTCATTTATACTTTGGTCAAGTGGAACTGTGACATTTTTATAAAAGTAAATATTTTATAGGTTTTCTAATTCTTACACTTACAATCATTAAGGTTGGTTGTATTTTTATAAAAGTAAATATTTTATAGGTTTTCTAATTCTTACACTTACAATCATTAAGGTTGGTGTAGTGGTTAGACTACTCACCTCCCACCTTGGCAAATGGGTTCGATTCCCGGTGGGGTCACACTCGGATTTTTGCATGTGGGCATCGTGCTTAAGAACGTCGCTGGTTGGAGGGTTTTCTTGGGGATCTCCCGTTTCCCCTGCCCTTTCATTCTGGTGTTGATCCATACTCACCTCACTTCATCCACATTGGCTCTCAAGACCTCTATGTTAAGAGCCATCCAAATCTCTCCATTCTACTCTTTATATTAGTTGCAACTGCAAAAACTATTATTTTAGTGTTTTCGATTCAACATGAAAACGTGGTTCAACTTTCTGTCCTTAGTTATCATCTTTACTGGGTGCATGTTAGCCAGTGTAGCCGTTACAACATATATAATTAGGGTCAGTGACATTTTTCAAAGTGCATAGTTAGCCATGAACAGGGTATATCAACTGTCATTTGCTTTCATATTTTTCGCCAAATAGATGCATTTTGTAGAGAATACTTGAAGTTGTGTCTGTTTTTTATGGAGTTGCGTTATTTCAGGAACGAAGTGTGGCGATATGACCGTTCACAGTTTCCTCATCCATCACAGAATTGGCGAAGAGTTTTAATGCGTGGTTTTTGGCCAGGGCTTGGATTGACTGTGCTGACGATTGCTGTTGAGAAACTTTGGGAACAGGCTCACCCTAGTGAACATGGCCATGGACACCACTAATGTCAAGTTTACAAAAGCTGTTAACTAGGACAAAACAAGTAGTCGTGACCAGGAATTGGACATATTTTGCAACAGTGATTTGGTCTGCTTTGTAAATATTGTTGAAAATAAATTATCATTATAAGTAGACAATGTGTTTTAATTCCATATTTTCATTTATGACAGCACAATAAATTGCTCTTACTGCTTATTGTATACTTTATGGTGATAGGTATGCACTTCTACAATATTTACAACCCTTGCTGGTTTTGCCTTATTCTTGCATCCCACTACACGAGTTCTCAACCGCAATTCAACGTGCATATAGGGTAGGGTAAGCCACAGCTGAACTCGCCCCTGAGAGGTCTTGTGTTCAGAGTACAGAGAAACTGGCATCCATTACAGTTTACAATCCATCACCACGTTATAACTTACAAATTCTGATACCCTACGTCACCAGTCACGTCAAGGGCTTCAAATTCAACTGAACAGCAAATATCATGCTGGATTGTCAGTGCAACAGAACAGGACATTGAAAAGTGAGTATGCCAGGTGTAAACATGTACTTGAATCCACCTTAACAGTCAGTCTTATGCTGCGTCAACACACCGCTCCAAACAAAATGAGCCTAGGATAGGCCAGCAATATCAACCATGTGATGGCATGTGTGCACACCAACACCAAAATTACATATTCCACTCCTTGCGACCTTGGGCCACGTTTCCGGGGAGGGCCATAGCTCCTTTGAAGAATTACGACTATCACCTGCACTGGTACACACACATGAACCAATCATGGCACTTAACAGCCACCATTCAATCACCAGCAGGTGTGTATGTGTGGTGAGTTTTAAGCCAGTGGTCCTATAGCAGAAGACAAACATTTTGTGTGTTATCTAAAATGTGCCGTTGCCCAATAAAGTGGGAAGTGAACAAAGTTGAACAATTACGAAGACTCATTATGCACAGTGCCACCAGTGCCGGTGAAACTATTGCACACGTTGCATAAATCTTGTGGAGTGGAAAGCGGTACAAACTGGAAACTTATCTACGACGTGGATTAGCTGGCTGTCTCATCCGATGTGGCGAGAGTTTGGGTGAGGAGACGGGTAAAAACATTGTGCATTGCCAGACATGCCCTCTGTGATCTCATTTGCACCTGTGCTTCCAGACGAGTGCCACAAATGTCATTTGGAACATCGGAACCATAAACAACCGCAGTGGGAGATGAACCTCGAACCCGTATCATTAGAGAACATGTTCCAGGATGAGTACAGGTAGCCCCACAGGCAACAACAAAAATAACAACCCACAATAGTGTTGTGGTCAGCTGTGTCATAACCACGCTGGGGGTCAAACCCAGAACCAACCAAGTGTGGGATACCACACCATCCCACTGCTAGATGCTGACCTTCATTCTGGACATAGTCGAGAAAACTCACAGGCATTCATCTAAGACTACACAACCTGGCCTACAACATATAGGGTGAGTACACAGGAGTGGTCTGTGTGTGGGGAATCGCTTTTCGTGAAATGCAGGAAAGTGATGGAACTAGTTTGTAACATATAACCTCACATGGGGAATTATTTGTGAAAAATTCACTAGCCAATATGCTAATACTGTCACCTCATTGCACGTGCAACACAAACTTTTAAATGGAAAACCAACAGCAAAAAGAGGATTCGGAGGCCTTCGTCAAACAAAAGTTAAGTGTTGTTTCACAGTTCTGCCCATCTGCCTTCAGCAGACTCACTTGACCGGTCAAGTTGGACCTGAGTTTGAAACTACCCGGAGACCACTAATTTATAGCAGAGAGTGAAATTTCCTAAGAACTGCTAGTGTGTTACCCAGTAAACCGGAGCAGAAAACCCAACAACCAAAGTGGGACTAGGGCAACTCCCACCACAACTACTGCACCAATGGCTGTTTAATGAAACCGCTGGGGAGAGAATGCCATGTTCTCTAATTGTAGTGCCAGAACCGACTAAGGCCAATCACCTGCAACCCGGTGTAGATCACAGGGATATACAAAGCAACCAAAGTGCACTCGCCCCAATCAACATTTTCACTATGCGAGGTGCAGGTACACACAAGTTGGGGAATCGGTCATTCTACCAGTGCCCGTTGAGAGAAGAAATACCTCTGACAAAGCGAATGTCCAACGAAAAATCAGGCGAAACAGGGAAACACATCGCAGTGGTAGGTGCAAGATGTAACCTACTTGAAGTCAAGCAAACAGAACCACAAAATTCGGCCACTATTCCCACATAGTCTAATTGTAGCCTAAGGCGCATCAATGTTGGAATAAATTGATTATCAATATATTCCCATTCTCGATTTGAGATATTACAATAACGTACATAGGTGTCACAGCATATTACAGTTTTGTTCATAAAAAATTCATAACAGATCAGTTACAGTCCCAACCCAGAGTATTACAGCTAGCCACCCGGGACAACATGAGAAAGGCGATAGTGGAGACAGTTACAGAAATTTGTTTATGTGGCGTTTCTATGACATAAACATTCAATGCATCGAATTCAATACAAAGTGGAGGTAATTTAAAGAGAAATCTGATTGCGTGAGAGGGCCTTTGCTTTCAATTTTTATTGAATTCAATTCCATGAATGTCGCATGACATCACAGATACGTCATAATCACTGCCATTTTATCCTTCAATTACATGAATATCTTGTTTTCCTTCGAGATATTCGTTTAGAACATTTTCCATATTTTCTTGACAGTATTAATAGAAGTAATCTCACAATAATAGATTTGAATGCAACTATTTGCAGTTTTTATACAATAATAATGAATAATTTTGGGGGACAAAAAAAAAGTACAATAAAATGAAAATTTTCTGTTTTTTTATTTTTAACTAATTATTTTCGTGTCATGCACGAGTCCTAGATACTTTAATAAAAATGTAATTTAGTTATTTTTAAAACTGGCTTCATTAAAAGTTTGTGACAAATTTTTATAAGAGGACTTGAACTTGAAAACATATAATGCAATTCATTGAAAGGCAAATGAGATGCTTTTCTGGTTCCCTAATGATTTCAAGTCATCGAGGCTGTTTCCAAATTGACAAATTTTGTTATTTTATAATTCCTGATTTGGTAGGTATAAAATCCAACGTCGACAGTCACTTGTTTGGCACTCGCGGCAACACATTTTACATTAACAGTGCAAAATATTTATGTAAATTTAATGATTAAAACAGACGTAATATATCTGCAATCATAACTGATATTTCGCAAATAAGTTAATAAATAAAAAATAACAAATTATGCAATATCGACTTTTAAAAGGTGTACATTTTTCGCGGCGTGTGTGTGTGGATGGGTTACGTGCGCGCATATGTGTGTGTGCGTGTGTGTGTGTGTGTATATATATATATATAATATATGAGAGAGTGAGAGTTAGTTCTGACACTGAGTGCTCTATGGAAACAGTTTTTCTGTTCTTTCTTGCATTCGCCGAGTGTTTGTTGTCTTTGGCTAGAACTTATATGACTAGAAACCACGCTTATGATTAGAGTGGAAATTTTATTGTCTGTACTAATTGTTGCATGAATTTTCATAATGTAGGTCTTCAGCAATTTTGGAAATAAATAAGTGAGAACTTAATATTGATAATTTTCTGTGGTACTCAACATTTGGTGACAATAACGTGATTTAAATGTGTAAAAGGTAAGCTGTATAATTTCCATAGTATCGCTGAACGTGAAGTCATGGATAAGTTGTTACGGAAGAAAAAGCCAGTGCACGCTTCTTTAACCAAATGTTATAATTTTCTAACTGGTCTGTTGTCAAATGATTCTACAGAAAGTGAAGTCGAAGCAAAAGTCGTTACGTTAGAAAGGTTAGGTTGATAACTGTTTTCTTTAGACGAGGAAATATCTGTGATCCTGCTACAAGCTGATGATCAACCTGAAGCAAACTATGAGGAAGAGTACATGACTGTTCAGCAATACAAGGAGAAACTAGATAGTGCCAGAGTAGAATTGTTTCTGTGCAAATTAAATTCTCGTAATCCAGCTTCATTAATGAGTTCATCACTAACTTCATGGAAGAAGCTAAAATAACCTAAGATTGAATTGTATAAATTTAAGGTTTATGTCAAAGATTGGCTAAGTTTCTTGAGCCAGTTCAAGTGCATTGATGAAGATAAGTAGATAAAAGCCGCAGATACTGAAATGTATCTCATACAAGCAACTTTAGAAGGAATGAGGGCAAGAGAAATTGTAGAAGGTTTTCCCGCTACAGCAGAAAATTATCCTAAAGTGATAGTGTTTAAAGGACAGATTTGATCACGAAGAACTTCTTATTGAATTTTATGTAAGAGAACTGTTGAGGTTAGTTATTGAGAATGCTAGAAATAGCTGAAAAAAGGTAGACTCTGTTCAACTGTATGACTTGTTGGAGTCGCATCTAAGATCACTAGTAATCAGAATGACATCAGATAAATATGCAGCTATGTTATTTCCCTTGGTAGAATCATGCATTCCCGAAGACTTATTTAGAGTTTGGCTGAGGAGTCCGCCAAACAATTATGGTGAAGATTATGATAATGCTCATGGCAAAAAGTTAAAACAGTCACTATCCTTCCTGAAGGGTGAAGTGGAAGGAGAAGAATGTATTTGTTTAGCAAAAACTGGATTTCACCTACATGAAGGAATCAATGGTCACAAAAGGAGAAAAAAGGACTCGTATATCCAACGGCAAGTGAACTGTTTTCTCGATAAGTTACAAACATAAATTGAACAGTGTGTTCTGTTAAAAGACACACGAGTCTAAAGAATGCTTCCAGGCACAAAGATGTCACTTGGAAAGAAACAAAAAATTTTGAAAAATTAAAGATTTTTATCTGCTTTAAACCAGGACACTGGGCAAGGAAATGCAAGACCAGTGGAAGGTATTTACTTTGTGCTAAGAGGCACTGGGCTATTGTGTGTCCAGATTTCTCATCAAAACAAGAGAAACTTAAGATTAACGAAGTTAAAGTATCTGGAGATGAAGAGGGGAGTTCTACACTTTCAAGTCAGTGCCAGAGGGGAAGTATTTTGCTTAAAGATTTACAGGTCAAGCTTGCAACGTCTAACAAGACAAAGGTTGTAGAGCAATCATTGATTGTGGCCCACAAATATTGTACATTCTAGCCGACACTGCAAAAGAAATGGGCTATACAGCAATAAGATCTAAATGTCTTGCATATGCTTTGTAACGTGTTGAGAATATTACACACTATGTTTGAAGCTCATGCGACTTTTAACAATATCTTTAATTTAAAAACTATTTGAAATAAATACAAGCATTGTTAAGAAATGTGTTTGACAACTGCAAATGAGCGGAGCATGAAAGTGTGCCTACAAAACATGTAGTATATAACTGTAGAACAAATTCTGTTTACAGTGGAATTCGAAGTTGCAGTTATAGTAGCCATGTCAAGTTCCAGGAACCCTTTTTGTGTCACAGTAGGGGCTAACCCAGCTCTCTCTGATTTACAGCATGTCATTGGCTCAAAAGTGGCGAGACCCTGAATTCTCCCCTCCCACCCGTAGACCCACTATACCACTGTTATGGCCGTCTCCCTTTACTCGCTACACCCACTTCGTGGCGAATACTCTTTAGCCCCGCCACTCGACATTTCCAAAAACGTTTCCCTCATGACAAGAGACTCGTCCATTTCAAAATCATTGGTTGCGAAATAACATCCTATATTCACACACAGTATTATTTGCTGAGTAGCAGATAAGTAGAGGTCTGCGTTCTGAGACGATATTAGGAGGGTTACGCCTCACAGCCCCCTCTCAGCAGCCGCCACTGTTAACCACACAGCAACACTAGACCGATCGACATTAGGTTGCGGTCTCGATCTTGCAGGTAGACAAAAACGGATTACACTTTTTTTTTATCACCCTGTAACTCGTGACCGTGGGTTATAATATTTATCATTCATCACGAGAGGTAACACTCGTGACGAATGGATATGTGACCTAATCTAGTGTGTCCCGTGAAGTTACGACCGTTACACCAGTGTTCCTCCAATGTCTGTTGTGTCTAAGCGGCGCCGCTTATTCCCACGACTTTCCCATGTGAGCTATGTTGATGGGCCCCATGGCCAAATCCGGAGTGCGACATGGCTACGAGTGGTTTCAAAAGGTGGGGAATCAAATTCCTGCTGGAAGCATGAAGTGGCGAGCGGTTTCCAAACAGCATTAATTAAAAGGAGTTTTTGTAAGCAAAACTCATGGTGATTACACCATAATTCACTAGGGAATCCGCCCCTTCCAGTATAGAGAGTCGATAACATTCCATAGAAAACAGAGTGTAGCTCTGCCCTTAGTTACGAAATCTGTGTCTCATCACATCCATAAACACTCCTGAAATTAATTACATAACGACACATACCGATTCAAAAATGTTAATCATAAGAGTACATGTAATCATTTATCGAGATTCAGCCACCTGAGGCATCATTTCATGTAATATCACCCTTCAAGTACGACGACATTCTCATGACGTCACATTCTTAGCCATGTCTGGGGCTCCGGCATTCATGAGTATGTCTCCAATGTGTTTTAGTTTAGCAATTTTAATTATGTACAACATAAATTTCACTTATCATGTTATTCAGAAATTCAGTTTTTTGCATGTTTTTATTTTGGCGCCGGATTAGCTGGACATGCGGCTAAACCGACGCCATGTCGTTAGCCTTCAGCACAAGATACAACCAGCAGGGCAGACAGTAAGCTCCGCATACCCCCCTCGGCAATTCAATAGGCTGCATTTTTCTTTATATTCATAGTTAATGTAATTCAAGAACCTTTCAGAACTTTTATTTAGCTGAGAGGAGGTCTCCCTGCATTCTGACGTAGCATACCAGGACTTCACGTGCAGGATGTGTTTCACGTAATTAATCTAAGGCCCACACCGTATTTTCCAGCATTAGTGACCACCGGCAGGTCCAGAGTGCTGAATCCGCTTAACGAAGGTACGCCTTAACAACTGCATTAACATTCCGTTGTACCTTTACGGTAATAAAACAGTCATACCATAATTAGACATTTTTTATTGCATTTAACTCTCCTGAGTTCATCGGGTACTGCGCCCTAATAGCAGCCTTCAAATTTATGAGTGTATTTATGTTTGTTTTGCATTGATGGGCCTTCCTCCCTTAAGCTGGGTAAATTCAGTGGTAATACAGGCATGCGAAGTGGCCGCCAGCTTCGCCCACTGGCTATATTTTACCTTTACATAATATAACAGACGAATTCACTCAACTCTCCTTCATATTGACAGTGTATCCAGTGTCGCCGTAGGCCGTCGGCCGTACGACCCCTATCAACAATTGTTCTCTATACCGAACATGGTGCCGTACACGTAATCAGTTCCTGTTCCCCACCTGCTCTCAGGCACGAACACACCACCAGCACCTCTGGAGCTGCAGTGCGTCAAGTGGCTTACCCCACTCGGGCGAATAATACATCAGTTTACACCAGCAAGACACATTCCTACGTCAAGCGGTTTGCCCAACACGGGCGAATCAAACAATAGTAGAACATCGGAATGCAGGAGAGCATCAACAACATTTCGGTTGTCTGCTGAACACAACACGTGGACAACAGGCAACGCGACAATGGTAACAGTGCGACAGAACTTCAGAACGAACAGCTACAGTCTTTGGCGATTAATCTGAGACCTTCAGACACCTCTCTATAACAACATAATTAAGAAAGTACAGTCAACACTACAGTCAGCATCCATTAAATTAAGGGTTCGTGTTTTTATTTGTCACACTAATAGTACAAATATTTATTGGTCAAGTTGTCTGATTTGTTTACACTGAAGAGTGCAAATGTGTTACGTGAACAGACTTACAGTGAATATAGTTGGAAATAATGCATGTCAACTGACGTCTAGTGAGGGCCTGCATCTGTCAAAACAATCCACTAAACTGGGTTGTTTACTTGCAACGTCATCAGACATTTTAATTTTTGTAAACGTACACAGGTTAGACATGACAACACGTAATGCAAAATACACAACTATAAGACAAAACAGATGCAAGTCGAACAAACCCACTGGAAACTGCAAATGTAAATAATATGAAAAAGTGTACCTGTATACAACACAGCAGGGCAAATATGCATAAGAAGGTGTGAGAGTATTTTGTAAAAATGCACGAGGCATTATCAGCATGTACAGTAATTGGCAACAGGTATCACGACAAGTAAAGATAGTGTTTTCAAGCAATACCATTAAGAAATTAAGAAACAAAAGCAATCAAAATTTAATTTGATTATTTCAGCAACTTTTCCGTAAAAATTTTGCAGCATTTTTCTGTAAAGAAATTTTCAAACTTTTTCAAAATAAACACTTTCAGTGTTTCCCTTTGATATTAACGAACTTAAAGTTCAACCATCAATTAAATCAATTTTTAAAACTATTCTGAAAATTTTCAAAAGTAATAAAAAAATTTAAGGATTTTCATTGGCTTTCAAAAGTCAACAAAATTTTTACAGTCATTTATTAAGAGCATTTTTGCAAAGCTTTTCAAAGCTGCAGTGTGGCAATGATAAGTCAAGAGCACACAACTGATTTTCAAGAAAATTTTCCAAGTAATGTTCTATTTCAAAGCTAACAGTATAATGGGAAAACACATGCATCATGCGCTAAGCTGGAACACGTGTTCTCGGCAGGAAAAGAGGTGCCGCGAGAAACGGCAAATACCCCCCTTCCCCCGTGAGAAGTGACCAAGGGACAGCAGCGTAAAAACACAATGTTTGACCTTGAAGTTCGAACTACACAACGTGCGGCGATAAGAGATACTGTCTGGCAGCATTTGAATTGATGTACAAGCGCAGGACAAGCTAGACTGTTATGTTTGACGTGTGTACAACCATAATCAGTACAAACCCCTTTGAAGAAATTATATTTCCATGTAGGGAAACACGGAATTTGAAAATTCGCAAAGAAAGAATAAAGGCAGCAAACAGAGCCAGAGTGGACGAAACGTGGAGTTGTATCTCAGGTGGTACACCAGCAATTTGTGTGCCAACTGTGGCAAAGTAGATCCCACGCGATGAGCAAGGTTTGCCAAGCCAACTTGTTTGTCAATATCAACAATCACACTTAATCAATTTCAGTTCCACAATAAATGTAATTACGCATTGGCAAGTTGGCAGGTGAGCGAAACAAAATACGTGTGCAGGAAGGGGAATCGGAACCGTAATTTGTGTACAGTGTGCACATAGTTTTCATCCCGAATGTTTAAGCTGGACTGAAAAGGCCACTACGGATCAACAAGGCCGTATTCTCTGTGAAACATGCGAACGCAATCATTTCTGAACTGACATAATTTCCCAAGCAGAACATTTACAAACTTATAAACAGTGTCAAAAGGATATTTGCAGGCAAGGGTCACAAGAAACAGTGAGGTGTGAGGAGTTCAGATGCAAAACGCACTGGCAATGTCTGACCAGGCAAGACACTGCAAATCAAGCCTCTGGGAGTTTGTACTGCGGACAATGCGCATTTCCATCACCGTGGTCAGAAGTCAAGTCAGCAGTAGGGGCGGAGTTGTCTAGTGCACGTCACTGTGCACTCGAACATTCGGAATAAGCCAGTGTGTATCAGATCCCACTGACACATTCAACGACCCTACCCAGAAGAGCAGAAGAACCGCAGAAAGTGATGTCACAACGTAGGCGAGCCGGACGTACGCTACCCCAGGGCAAAGGGCCCCCGTGGTAAATGCCTCCTCAACAAATAGAGCAGGCAAAAATCAAAAGTCAGCAACCAAGCATAAAGCAAATCAACAAAACACAAAACAGAGTGAATAGAATTGCAGCACATTTAAATCAGCAACCAAGACATGCATTAATATATACGGCAGTCAGCCATAATTTAGTGCACATCAGATTCGTGAACATGGGTGATATTTGACCGAGTACACAGGTACTACACCTCGCAACGAAGCAGAACACAGGGGAATAAATGGGAGAGACACTGATTACCATCCGAAATAGAAATGTGGACACCATTACCACAGCCCTCATGTCTGCGGACCTACGGGGATGCCATCTTGAGTATCCCCTGGCTCAGCGAACAAAAAGACATTGTAGAGTCAGCCACCCATAGGATCCATTTTGGCCTGAAGGAAAGGCGAATGGTGTACGACAACGAATCAAGACCCACTGGCAACGAGCCCAGAGTGTAACTAGATGAACTCGATCATGTGGTCCTTCCGGAATACAGTGAGATGGTGAAACACATATTGGACAAACTACACACAGTATTTGCGGCAAGAGACCCACTCCATCGAACAACCATAGCTGAGCATTGTATTTCAGTGGAATATGCCTGGGCCGATCTACTCTGGACTCAGCAGTTAACAGCCGCATCAATGCCACATCATTAAAGATCAAATTGAATAAATGCTACCTAAGGGTGTGATTGAACCCACCCGCAGCCACTACAACAGCTCAACCACCTTGGCATCCAAAAAAGACAGGGCGTGGCATTTCTGTGTGGATTTTAGATTAATCAACCAAATCACACCGAGTGCCCCACCACCCTACATAAGTGTCAAGGATGCAATGGATACTTTAGGTAAGACTAAGCTCATGACATCATTAGACCTGCGGAGTGGGTACTGGCAGGTGCCAATAAAACCTGTCGACAGTCACAAAACGGCGTTCACAGACCCAGATGGGAGAATGTTCCACTTCTGCACATTGCCTGTCAGCTTGAAGTGCGCACCAGCAACTTTTCAGACAATTATGGCCCAGGAACTAAATGGGTACATTGGAGATTTTGCCCTCGCATACTGGGATGACGTGGTCATTGGGTCCGAAATGTGGGATGACAACATTCAACACCTGGCACTAGTCTTGGAGAGACTAGCCATCATAAAGTTGTTATGTGCGAACTTCATGTGTCACATTGGCCACCCATGCATACAGTTTCTTGGGTACATCGTCGATGAGCACGGAAACAGGCCAACACAAGAGCATTTAGTCCTCATTAAAGAATACGAGGCACCGCATACATGGAAGCAACTGGGGAAAATGTTCGTGTTGGTAAACTAGCTGCGGGAAAACATACAGGTTTTTGCAACCATAACCATACCACTCACTGAAATGTTGTCACCCAACATAAAGTACGTGTGGACTGCCGAACATGAAGCAAGTTTTCAAGATATCGAGAGCAAGTTCAGGTAGGCCAAGACATTGGCTCGGCACGACCCAAGTCGCCATTTATATCTTCAGACAGACGCAAGTGAGAAGGAATTGAGAGCAGTTGTTTATCAGATTGGAGATAACCAAGAGAAGCGCATTATTGAATACAGCAATGCAAAGTTAGAGCCACTGAGGGTTTATACGACGTGAATGAGCGAGAGTGTCTGGCTCAAGCGTGGCCCGTGTAATGGTACAGGGCATACCTAGAGTTCAAATGGTCTACACTACGAACTGATAACCAGTGCTGTCGATATTGCTGTGAGGCCAGTCAGGCGACCTGCGCTGGAATATGGATGGCAGTCCCACCTCAAGGGTGCATGTGCCTCTAACATGCTGGCCCACTAGCTCCATCTCCTCTGTACTAGTTCTACGCCACCTATTAAATCAGCTTGGGTTCCATAGCTGCTATCTCCTGTAGAATTTATTAATGCTTCCACAATTTTCGAACTCTTTTCTGAACTATAATACAGCTATAGGTACTCTTAAGGAGGTAGTCAGGGCTCCAAACACTAGCCAAGGCTACCCAATCCCTCATTGCCACGATGCCTGCCTCCTTAGCATGCAATTCCCTGTCCTTTGGGCGTAAGGGGTTTGCTCTGAGACACAATTAGAACCCGACTCTACTTTCGGTCGTACATTTAATACTTAGCAATAGGGTAGATTAAAAAAAAAAAACCAACTGCAGGTGTAAATGCAAGACCAGCCCATCGACCAACCATGTTGTGATCAACTATGGTGAGGTGCAAATAGTGGAGGAATTAACTGAACATTCGGGACAACCTACCAAAATTCCAGACCGTGGTCAAAATTTAACACAATGCAGTTGGTGTTTGAATATTTTGTGCACTGGCCAAGGAACATTATTACTTAAATGTGGGCAGTGCCACACTACTTTTCACCAGGTGTGTCTTAGCAGATTTGCGATACAGTATTTTGGAGCAGAACGGACACAAAATTGACAACAAGCAACTGAGAATTGACCAGAAGTGAAAATGCAGCAAGAACCGGGCGAAATTCAACAGATGCGACCATCTACAAAATTCCGAAACATGTCTACTATTTCTGGTATGCAAATGAGGATCCGAAAGCGTTAGTGGAGGAATGTACTGCACGACTTCATAGATACAGCATTTGCGAAGATGAGTGGGTGAGCTGCGTCGGGAACCAACTCAAGGGAGGAGCAGGAAAATGTTGCACAGCCATTAATCACTACTGTGGTAAGTAAGGTATAGGCTTTAAGTTAGAGATACATACAATGCGTTCCGCATGTGAAGTCCTGGAATGCTACTGCAGGATGCAGAGAAAAATCCTATCGGATAAATAAAAGTACTTACATGTTCTTGAGCTAGATTAACTATTGCGATGAAAGAAAATACAACCTGAATTGGATTGCCGAGGGGGGTACGCTGAGCTTACCGTCTGCCCTGCCGGGAGTCTGGAGTGCTAAAATCTGACTAACAACATGGTATCGATTTCGCATCACGTCCGGTAAATCCAGCGCCAAAAATGAAAACATGAAAAGATACAACTTAATAATTATCATGATAAATTAAACTGATATTGTACATAATTATTATTATTAAACTAAAACACATTGGTGACGTACTCGTGAACGCCGTATCCCCAGATATGTCTAAGAATGTGATGTCACGAGTATTTCATAGCACTTGAAGTGTGATATTAAATTTAATGATGCCTCAGGTGTCAGATTCTTGACAGTTGATTAAATGTACACTCTTATAATTAACATATTAAAATCGGCATGTGTCGTAATGGTTGTAATTACAGGAATGCATATGGATGTGACGACACAAGGATTTCTTCACTTGGGGCGGATATACGCCATGTCTTCTATGGTATGTTATCTACTCTCTATGCTGGAGCGGGTGGTCTCCCTAGTTAAATGTGGTGCAATCACTGTAAAAATGCTTAAAAATGTTCCTATTAATTAATGTGTCTAGGGACCCGCTCGCCACTTTACACTTCCAGCGGGAATATGATTTCCCATCTTGTGACACTACTTGGAGCCATATCGCACTCCGGATTCTACCACGGAGCCCGTCGACATTGCGCACATCGTAAAGCTGTGGGATTATGCTGCGCCGTTTATCCCAGTGTTCCCTCCAATGTTGGTTGTGTCTAATGGTCGTGACTATGCGAGACACACTCATTTAGACCACATATCCATTCATCACGAGAGTTACCTATTGTGATGAATGTTAAATATTATGACCCGCGGCCACAAGTTACAGGGCAGCAAGAAAGTGTAAACGCACTAATCGTAACCATGATCTAATGTCGATCGGTCGAGTGTTGCTGTATGCTTAATGCATCTACGATGGAACAGGCGAGCACAAGGGATACATATCAGGTGTACAACATCGTTCGGAAGAACTCAGAGCAGTTACCACCTGTTAAACTAATTGATTTTGACCACGAAGTCCCACCACAACACCAGGCGACATTCCAGCGACTGCTGAGCTAGCGTCGCAAAGTTTTCGCAGAACATGACGCACTTTGATGCACAACTGTGGCGGATTAGGAAATCAAGTTAACGCAAGAGGAGTCGATTTATGCTGCACCGAGAAGCTACCTACCCCACAAAGCAAGAATCATACGAGAGCAGGTGAAAGAGATGTTGGCGATCTGCATCATAGAACTAACTAGAAGTCGCTACAACTCCACTATCATACTCGCACTGTAGAAAGATGGCAGCTGGAGGTTCTGCGTGGACTTTTGCCCCATAAATCAGATGACCTGCTTTGCCTTACCACATTATGTGAGTGTGCGAGACACCTTGAGTTCCTTGGGAAATGCAAAGATTATGACGTCGTTGGACCTGTGTAGCGGCTGGTGGCAGTTGGCCATGAAGTAAGACAGAGAGGAAACAGCATTCACCACACCAGATGGGAGACGTTATCAGTTCCGCATGATGCTGTTCGGACTGAAATGTGAGCCTGCTACATTTCAGTCCATGATGGTTCTAGTCCTGGATTGTCTGATTGGGGAGTGCACATTACCATACTTGGACGAAGTCGTGGTCTGGTCGAACAGGTGGGAAGACCACATGTACCAGCTGATCATGGTCCTCGAACGACTAGCAATGAACGGACTCAACTGCTTGGTGAATAAAAGCCACCTAGGTAGGAGCAGCCTGAAATCCCTCGGGCACGTCCTGCAGGAGAGCAGGAACAAGCCGAACTAAGAACATGTACAAGTGATCGACAACTACCCCACAAACAAGTCCGTAAGTTCTTCGGACTTGTGAATTGTCTGTGTAAATTCATTGAGGGGTTGGCCATAGTTACAGCACAGCTAACCGATCTATTCTCACCACAACACAGGTTTGTGTGGTGCGAGAAAGTGGAGCGTACTTTCCAAGAAACAGAGAACCGTTTCCATGCTTGTCCGACATTAGCAAAGTATGTTGCGAGCCGGCAATTATACTTGCAAACAGACGCAAGCCAAGAGGGGCTTGCAGCGCAAGAGACAGCCCGAGTAGCGTAGGAGGCAAGAGAGCCACACCAGGGTGGTCCACCCCACCTGGTAGCTAGTGGCGGTGGTTACACCAAGCACTGGAAAATCATACAAGGAGGAAGCAAGCAAGAAGGTAGCACGAGCTGCATTGCTTGTACTGCCACGCGAATCACATCGGCTGAGGAGACCATCAGCAGCCTGTACAGCTTGCGATAGTGGGGACACGTCCCACAATGAGCTTCGTCGAAGAAGAAGGATACCTAAGCGAGCACTTCGAGACCACGTGGTGGTGGTGAGGTGTACATACCAGCTACAGCACAGAATACAGCTAGAGAAGCAATGTCCCTGTTGTGTGTGATGTCTCATCACAAACGTGGTCAGTGAGGGGTGGTTGGGGGGCATATGATGAGTGCCACATGTCCCGTCCGAAGCCCGTTTGACAACCGAGGCGCCATGAATCTGCTCAGTTGGAGTGAACACTTGACGAGTGGAGCAGTCAGAGCAGTGCAGTACAAGTGTGGATGCAACGTAATGCAAATATTATCACGTGACATCAGAGCTCCCACTGTAGTGCATTAATAGAAAATAGATCTATATTTTCAGTGATAAATTTTTATGTATGGATTTACGGGTGATTTCTAAACATGAGTGTCCAACTGTTCACGAAATTTATGCAAGGAAACAACCCCAGTGCATTTAAGAGTAAAACATGTTTTTCAGTGTTTCATTATGTACCATTCACATTGTGTACCATCTTCACCTTGTTCACTCAAATGTAAACTATGTTCTTTATGCAATGTTATTTTAAGAATTAATTACATATGTTCCAGCACAAGGTAAAGAACACAGAGTGTTAACATGTATTTTGCATTGTTGAGAAAGTAGATCTACGCTGCCTGTCAGCATGCAAAACTCGGTTTTTGTGCGCCACGACGTGCAAGTCAGTCAGCTATAAGCATCTCGGGGGTGTGGTTGTGTGTTACTGCGGCTCTGTTTTCGTGCGCTCGGGCAGCATTCAACTTTTGTATTTCAATCATTCAATCTCCATAGTCTTTAAACAACAGGAACTCTTGTTCTTCATTTCCCCGTGATACCACTCCTCTCTTCTCCCCGGCTTGCTTCGCCTGGGAAAGCGTAAAACTTGCACATCATTTTTATCGGCTTCACACCATTTTTGCAGCGTTACCTACCCGGTGGGTTTTGAAGCCGTAAAATGTGATTTTTGTGTGTAAAGTTAAGGCCTGAGAGACTTGTTAAATAATTGCTATATTTACCATTGAGAACTGATCATGTGAACATTATTTCGTGGCCTTCGGGTTCGTCAGGGCATGGCCTTTATAATACCCGCACCATTTGCACCTAGTGTACCTGTATGAATTTATTTTATTCGTTAATGTGAAGTATAGTTTGTGTAAATTGGAGCTCTTTAAAACCTGCCTCTACCCTCTAAGGCACCCTGTGTCATTTCACGATGAATTTTCGAATGCTTTCTCTGAAAAAATAAAATTTAACACAAATACAACTCGTAATTTTCAAGCATTACAAAATACACAATAATAATTCGGACTTCGACTTTTATTTATAGTCGTATCCATTATTGATGAATCCATCAATGAATTTTCAAAAACGCGGCTTAACTACTTCACAACAACCCATATCCCGTTTACTCCTGCCTCCAGGCTTACAAAGGGTTTTACATGTAAACAAACACTAATAAAATAAAGATCCACTGCATTATTCATAGTCAGTGCTTCGTCCATGGATGATCTAGATATGATCTTCCTCGGAGTTTGCCTGCCATAGATGCAAATCCATCTCTGATGTGATGCATGTCTCCTTGCATAATTTCCTATCCTTTTAGTCGTAAGGGGTCTAGCCCTGAGATGCAATAAAATCCCGCCCTAACCATTTGGCTTTCACTTAATGGTTAGGTATAGGGCAGTTGGGAAAAAAATGAGTCTTTGATTATTACCAATCAAAATTATACTCTCGTTAATGTGATGTGTTAGATTCGCCTGCTCGTATAAACAAATCAAATCATTAATTGCATTAACGTCACTTTATTGTTTTAACTTTGTTTTATGACTGTATCATATATGGCAATCCTGCAGAATGGAGAACGCCAAATTAATATATTAATATTTTATTATTCCATATTGATTTGTTAAATTTTTATACAAACCCCTATGCACTGGTAATATGGGCTGGTTTCATTTTATTGCGATACTGGCTTTATAATGCTTTACATGTGTATTGTAATGCTAAATACATTTTTTTTAAAACTGGTTAAAATTCTATTTCCCATTAAATATTCGAACAAGCATTCTTATGCTCTACATCCCGCGATGCTACTGTTGAGCTATCACTGGCGAATATATAATTCCTTTGAATTATTATTCACGAAACATTTCATTCATTAGTTCGGCTTATTTTCGCTTACAAATTGACTTAATCGGTTTCAAACGTAATATCTATGTTTAGTAAACTTTTTGTAACTTATACTGGCATGTAATATTACCGAAACTATATTTTTTGTTCGCCATATTATTTTTTTGGCCTTAATACAAAATACGGTAAAAGGACAATGTGTGTAACCGATTCGATTTAACATTATCAATATGCAGGGTAGCACTCAACAGCGCTCATTGCGGCTTGTGCTGATGATTACCCCGAAAATTCAAATTTACATTGCCCGGCATGCACGTTTTAAGTGCAGTTGTCTCGTAGTATTAAACCATGTTATTTTGCCGAATGTATTGAAATAGTTGTTCGTGTTACTATGCTGCATTAAAAAAAATAAAAAAAGCAAAAATATTATTACTCTAAACAATGACATTTAGTTGTATCTATTCCATGTTACTAGGAATATTCTTACATGTAGGGTGTTACAAAGGATAAATGTTAATCAAATATACGTAATACACTGGATTGCTAAATTGCATTTGATTTGTCAATCTCTTTACTGACAACTTTTATTCAATAAATTCTTGAGAATGGAGCTGTCACCAAAATTATAATTCTGCAAAAAAATCGGTATTTAATATAAAAAACCATTTTTTCGACAGAACAATCTCCAGAATTTATTTGTGGTTTGTTAATAAAAGATTAATTAAAAATAGCTCTACTACAATTACTTATTTAACATTGTGGATTTTATTAGCTCTATAAGCAGTAAAATCGTATAAATATTAATATTTATTCGCATAATAATAAGTTGCAGAACTTTTAACTTACAATTTTTTGAAGCTATTATCATGAAATTAGTAACACAATTAAATGTTTACAAAGTTATACTCCTTACAGACACGGTTTTGTTCTGCTTTCTTCTTTCGTATGAAGTATATTTTGGTTGGAAGTACATTTTCAAAAGAGAAACATTTCAGGGAAATAAATTTTTTGTATGATTAAAATGTTTACTGAATTATTGTTTTTGTTTTAAATTCCTGAATTTACCACCGAGATCAATAAACACATATCTAGGACCTTGAATTTTATATCAAAGAGCATATTTGTGTTTACAGAATGTCGTCAATAGGCGGTGGCCAATCCGTCGGTCCATCGAAAGTTAAAGTTTGATATATATTTGACGGATAGGAAAACGTTACCCTGCGATTCTTTGAAGATCACGTGACTTCCTGACAGTTGCGATGCATGGTTGAGAGTTCATGTTTACACATATAAATCAGTTTTTTTCGGGCAGTTATGCCACAACTACACTTCCTCAAGTGAAACACAGGCAGTTATGATTAACCCACTGGCAGCTATGCTTCAACCATAAGTAATAAACCTTTGAAACTTCAGCCACTTCCTCATAATCATATTGAACCAGTTATGAAATTTTGGGAGTTGTATCCAAAAATTATAAACAAAAGACTATTCTGTAGCTTGGCAATATTTAGTGCCTATTCATCAACAAAATACAAAGGATATTTGTGGTAAAAAGTTACTCGGGATTGGGCTTTTTTTTATTGTATTGGGCATAGTCTATTTTATTATTGTACCGAAGGCACAATGGAGTACAGAATTGGTCGAGTATCACCTCCCCCCTCTGCTCATTTCCAAATGCTGGTTTGATAGATGCTAGGTGACCTCTTCATCATTTAGCAAGTTTTTATAAATTTTTGCTATCTGCTCACCGGATGTCTTTTAAAATTTTTTATTTCTTCATAGTTATTTAAAAATAAACAGCAACTCCCACCCCCGCTAGTGATGCTGTGTTCAAGTTACTATTTAGTACAAAAGTATTTTAATATGTAGGAGCATTCAATTCAGATGCTATTAATTCAAGTGTTCAGAAGTGGTGTGATTTGGTAATTTAGAATTTTAATAAGTTTCGTTCCATGCTAAAATATCAAATACGCAGTATTTAACTCGATTAATTTAAATACCACACATGGTGTGTTCATATAGTACATACTTGCATTGGAACATAACTTCCTACTTAAGATATCATTTTTGTTGGCTAGTGTAGATAATCTATGGAGGAAGCAGCAACATTGACTGCAAAATTCTTACAGCTTTCAACAACACACTGGTACTCCTATACCAAGCATGAAAATTTAGCATTGTCTCTGATATAATGCCACTTAAGTGACATTTGAGTTATTATTAATGAGATATCCACCCCCGCCCATTTTTAAAAACTTTTACTAATGCAATTTATGCAGTAAAGCTGGCACTAGGATGAAAATGCAATGGGTCAAAATATTTGATAGTACGTACTAACATATGTACTCAAGCTATTAAGTAAATTTACTCCACCTAAGTTTTGCATGCATTAAGCACATTAAATTTTGTAATTCTCTTTTTATAACAAAGCTTATTTCCATCATGAACAAGTCACCTCTAATAACCAACCTGAATACATGCTTTTTGCAATACATTCTCACAGATTTTAATCTGCTTTATGGCGAGAAGACTGGAAAATATGTTGTAGAATTTAAAGCAGCCTAACTGAAAATTGGCCATTATTTAAACAGAATTTTTGTTCAAATTTAAGGACACTTGTTATTGTAATGCAATTTGCAAGTACTTTCTCCTATACTGCGATCATTGTAAACAAAACTCTATAAATAGGCTAACAGGTCAAAATAAATGGTGTATATCACCATCATTCCCTTACCTGCATTGCAGAACTTGGCAAAAATTCATTCAAAAACACCTCATTTATGTTAATACTGCAGGCACAAAGTTAAAATATTGAGTACTTCAGGGAGTACAGGCAAGAAGTGAAATAGGAAAAAGAATAGTATTTTTATTTGTAAAAAGTTTATAGTGAATAGGCCCGGCACTGAAATGTAATGACGACTCTCAGGAGTGAAATATTATTGTTTGAAAGTTTTGTACACGGTTGTGTAAACAATTGTGAGTAGAATGATGAGGTGGGGGGAATGTTGCTACTACTTTTGATTGGTTTATGACGGTAACCCTCACTCTGCAGTTGGTTCACACTCTGCAATATATACACTGACATACTAACTGTAGACAACCTGTGTTTAGCACACAGAATTAACTTCGAGACACTTGCTTGAGAAGAATTATTCTTGCCACCAAAAGTTGTACTCGGCATCTCTCCGCTCATTCAAATGAAAATTACTTGCAAACATGTATGCAGAGAAATAAAAATATTTACACAGTAAAACAATAATGATATGCAGACTTTTGCGAGTGTAAAGGGCAAGAGATTACCTAGATAAGAAACTATTACAGTTTTCATTCAATTGTTTATTTAATAATTGTTAGAAAATATTTGGTAGTTGGTGCAAACATAATTCAAATAATGTACAAATTAATATTCAAATGCATAGTTTCCAAAATGTAAACAATAGCATTCAAAAGTATGAAAATGCATTACAAATTTCCAATGTAAACACGGTGACTTGGCACACCACACATTTTTTGTACAATAATCTTATACAATGGTCAGCAAGGTACAGCACTGCTTAGTACATACACATCATACGTTCCTCGACAACAAAATTTGGCCCCAGGCTCCAGCCAGTTTAATAAACCAATATGTAAACATTGTATGAGCAATCACTGACATATGCCTAAATATTAAAACAACTATTTTGAAGCAATTAATCAATTCTATCACTAGGTAAACTTCCTTAACTATACACACACTTAAACAAGAGGCTCCAGTCAGTTTATTACAGCAACACTGAATATTTAAACATTGTATGAACAATCACTGACATAGGTCTAACCCTAAATATTAAAACAACTATTTTGAAGCAATTAAAGGCTGTTGACAGTAAAATGAGCACTTTTCAAAGCCTTGCTTACAATCTTCTTGCTTACACGTGTATTCGTCCGCCTCATATAAAATTAACATTGACATTGACCTCATTACTTTATTCATACTTCGCTAGAGTAAAACTGTGGAATTATTAGGAAAGTAAATATTTTACTAACCTGCTAATTTTTTACACATCGATGTTAAAAATAAACAGAAAGCGAAATAAATAATTTAGATTATCACAAATGGTTGCCGAACACTTTTTTTACGATTTTAAAATAGGGAACTATGTTGCATCCATCATTACTAACTTTATTGATCGATTGTCCCTCAGTGCACCTGTTAATATATATGCAGGCAGGAGCAGTGCTTTTTTTCTATGGTTGATCTCAAATGTGCTTACTTTATCTTAACCAGCGTTTACTCAATTATATCATTAGCTCAACTTGCTTAACTATACACACACTTAAACAATAGGCTCCAGTCATTTTAATACAGTAACACTGAATATGTAAACATTGTACGAGCAATCACTGACATAGGCTTAGGCCTAAATACGAAAACAGCTATTTGAAGCAATATACAAATCTATCATTAGTTCAACTTGCTTAACTATACACACACTTAAACAAGAGGTTCCAGCCAGTTCAATACACTAACACTGAATTTGTAATCGTTGTTTTTTTTTTTTTTTTTTTTTTTTTTCCTCAAGGTGTCGCTTCAGTACACACAAAACTGCACCTTTCTCGTTAAGAGCTATCGAACTTCGTACGACCCTTCTGTGTACAAGATTACAAATAGCAGCTGTGACACTTAACTGACTGTATTGTTGTCCCGGCAAATGCAAATTTGTGTTGCGAAAATCCTCTTCTCTGAAATATTTTGATTATATTGTTCACGTGTATAAACAGCCAGGCCTTTTTTTCTTAATTACATCCAAGTCTGCTATCTTACATTTCTGCACCCATTGCTTGCACTTAAGAACCGACAAAACAGTATTTAAGTAAATTAAGCTATTGTGTGATTGGAATAATAAATATTGTGTGATTGCAATAAAAACACACTGACAATAATAAGTCAATGGAAATGGTATCTAACACAACTCCTGTATGTAACAATTTGATCCTTTGGAAATCTAAAAAAGGACTTGCTGCTGTTCGCAACGTTGTAATTATTGCAGCCAAAAACTGTACAAATTTTTTCTGCCATAATAAATAATCACGCAAGTGAGAAAATTTGATTTAAAACTTATTCTATATACTCAAACATCCCATTCAATTCTCAGCTTATCATCGTAAGAACAGCACAAACCGCTATGAGCGCTGGCATTGTAGTCTCGCGTTTGTTCGGCTATTTAACCATGTTGTCCTTCTACCATATTTGCTGGCCGGGCGAAAAGTTAGGCCGTACTAAAACAAGAGGATCCTTGGACTAGCATTAAATATACACTCTGAATCCGAAAAATTTGATTGAAGGATGATCTTTCATTTAGTCCGAACTGAATACGACTATGAATAAGGCTGAAAATAAAAAAAATGTAACAATATACTGATGCTCTTTATAATGATATTTTCTAAGACAACCTATGGGGAAATTTCTTGTTATTTTATTTTTGGGCGTTGTTTTGTATCAACTTATTGTATTTTAATTTCAAATTATCCGCCGGGCCTTTTGTCGTTACATAAAAGCAGGAACAATTATGCAATGGTTTAGGCAGTTTATAACTGACGTAACGCTATGCTTAAATATAAGTAGCTTTGCGTGAGTATAGGCATGGTGAATGTTTGATGTAAAGACGAATAACCTTTGCTGTTGAACAAGTCTGTATGTTTGACAATGATTAGTTTATTAGTTATTTTCTGCGTTTTGACGGCAGGGAATTACGTGGACTGCAGAGGAATAAATGGAGGCGTAGGTTGTGCAGGTAAACAGATTTTGTAAGCATGATAAAAGTTTAATTTGAAGGAATCAGTTTTAATGTATGTTACCCATGCTTGGTACCTCGTTCCTTAGTGCGTTTATGGCGGAAGGGCTGTGGTTTTCAGGAAGCTTGGAAAACATAAGGAACAAAAAGGATATCGGCATCGAGTATTAATAGTACGGCTAAACAAATACGAGGCGCACGCTATGAATTTGAGGGCGTGGTCTAGTGGACAGAATGGCTTCTACTGTGCTGCTCCTCGCCTCTTCGTCGGCTAAAGAGAAGTAACGCTCTCATTTGTTAGAGTTGAGAGATGTAACCAATCAGTGCAGGTGTGTCACTTGGACAGGCAGTGGGCAGGGGTTTATTTCCACTTGTCCCAAAACCTTACCAAGGTGCATACTCTGAAAAGTTGGAAACAATAGCTTACAACACAATAGGGTGACGTGACGCAAGAACTTGACGAATTTTCATTTTACATTCTGTGTTCGCAGTACTCGGACAAAAACTGCTGTACAAGTGTAATAGTTGGCTGTTGGAAAATCCTATAACTGCATGTTATCCCTATAATGTCCATTATTTATGGTTAATACCTCACTATACAATGAATGACTTTTTTGCTCTGACAATATTTGAATTCATAAGAAAGAAAGTACTTAAAAACAAACTGAAACGTGATTTTCATGCCAAGTTACTATTATTTAGGACAATAGGAAAATGTGCACAAAATTAATTGTTTTATAACCTCTTATTTACATTCTTTGCATGCCCCGACAATCCCACCATGAGGGAAAGTAGGAATAAAATCTATTGTTGTTTGGTGGTGGGGGTGTGGTTTTGTTGGTCTGATGTCACAGTGACCTTTTTTTTTTTCATTGGCTGCTACTCATATTTTGTTTGGTTTGGTTTGTGGGTGTATTGTGCCTCAGGCATAATTCTTTTTTTAAATTAGCCTAAGTGGATTACAGTAGTTGAGTTTGAATCAAAAATTCAATTTAAAAGTTTAATTTATCCAAAAAAAAAAAAAATTTTTAATCACAATAGTTCCAGCTAAATGTGTGTTGTGTTGGTTTTCAGCATGTACTATAATGTCTGGCATCACGAGCCAGCTGACTCTCATCCAAAATGAAACAATTTACAATGCATCACTGAAGTTATGCAACAAGCTGCCCAGTACGGCTAAGGAATACTGTGACACTTTCGTTTTTCTTTTGGAACCTCTCATTATCAGCAGGTAATGATGTGTGAGGAAAATAAATCCATTTATCTTCGTCTATCATTTTACTGTATTTCTTCCTAAAGTGCTGAAAAATATTTTGTCCAAAACATACCCCTTTAATTTTTTAAATATATAAGGTGGCGAAAATAAAGGATGATTTATAGATAGGTACCTACTTATCTGAAAAACCTGAGAGGGTGGGGGGGGGGGGGGGGGGCTTGTCAATTGTATGTATCAGCGATAGTAATCATGCAGAAATAGGCTATAATTGCATGGCATAATTTTTATACTTGAAACGTGATATATGGGGTAGACTATGAAGATCAGAGAATTTGTAAAATAAAAATACCAGTAAAAAATAAAAAGAAAAAATTCAAAGGGGCATCAAAAAATCTTTAATACAGCAAAAAATAGCTCTAGAAAAGTTAATTCCTGCATGTACTTATTGTGCCACTCTGCTTTTGAACCTAACCTGATAAGGTGGGTCTCATCAATATGCCTGCTTCATATGTTTTTGCCATGTTTTACATATGAAACCTTCCGTCCTTTCTTCACTCGTGCTCCAGGAGAGAGACTGGTGCAGATTTGTGTGAAATTACTTTTCTGGTGTGACGAGACATTTCCCTTCATTTTTATTAGTTTATTTAGTACCTTATAGCTGAGTCAATATTGTTGTGTTTTAAAATGCATGTTTCAGTAATTTCCAGTTGTTTTTGGTTAATTTTTTTATTGTCAGGAGAACATCTTTTAATTTTTCTGTATTATATTATAGTGGTATAGATTTTAAAAATTTGTTTACTTTTATTTTCTTTCACCTTGTGTGTTTATGTATGTAAAAAATAATTGTTTATATATTTTTCTCCATATTCATCTCATTTTAGCCCGAGGTTAACTCATCAGAGTAATTAAAACATATATTACCTCTCATATAGTAAATGTAAAATCAAGCTTTGTTTACGTTTTGTTGTTAACTAGTTTTCTTATTTTGATTTGTGCTGTGGATCTGAGCTCAGTTTTATATCTGTGTGTCCTCGTAGTAATCGGATCGGAATACCTGGGAAAGCCCTAAGCTACGGAGGATTTTTATCATGCAAATTTTATATTGTGATGTGAGAATTTCCGACGTACAATAGCGTGGGAATGAGCCGTAGATAAAAGGTCTCTGCATTAAGCTCCGAAGATGTACGGACCTACCTAATTTAGGATGCAAGTTTGTTGTAAGATTTGTAATGTCTGCCAGTCTAAGATTAGGTTTATCTAGCGTTTGGAGAGGTGACTTAGTGTTTAGGATCACGTAAGGCAAGTTAAGAAGAGGCCTTAACGTGATTTTTAAGTTTTGCTGAAGATGATGCCATCTCCGCCATGGATGAACTAAGTAAGATCTATTCAATCTGATTATGAACAATATGAGTAACCTAATTTTTCATACGAAATTAGTTTGCCATCAAGTGAGATTTCCCGTTTTGGAATGTTAGGAATTTGCTATTGCGGCAGTGGTCTGTCGCCGAACACTTTGTATATAGGCCTACATATATATACACACACATGGCCTAGTCTATTTAAGCCTGTTTATTTCCCCTCCCTTGCTTCTTCAGCTACTAAAGCTCCTACACACCATTTCACCTCTCCTTCGGGTATCAGACACTCGTCATGGATTTCTTGTCGGCACTGCACCTTAGCTACTTTCAACACCACGTCGGCTGATGATTTCGAGGACGACAATTCGGGCTATCGTTGTGGCGGATCGGCGTGCATTCGTGGCAACGGTGATGAGTCTGCATATCACGCAAAATGCCGGTGAGTCAGGGCAACCAGATGGCAATTTAATCTTAAATAATTGAGTTTTACCAGTTTGTAAAATTCTGCGGTGAGTTTTTTTCCACTGGGTTTAGATTGTTGGCTTAGTAAATTTTCTAGTTTTATCATTTGGTGCTGCGATGCGCATGAGTATTGTTGGAAAGCATGGCCAATATCCTGTTTGACGGCCCTGGGTTGAGTCTGGCCAGTTTTGGTGCTCTACAGCGATTTTCCCATTTTAGTTTCTTGTTAATCAGTTTTTAGTGATACCTCCAACAATAGCTTTGAAATTTGCCAGGGAAATTCCACGTTGGTAGTAGTGGCTGTGAAAGGGCATTATATGTCGCCCGCTGTTACTGTCATGGGGTTTCGGCTTAGATGCCCTTGTTTTGGATAGCGTTGGAGTAGTGAATCTGTGCTGTTGTAGTATTTTTATACAATTCTATGGCACCAAATTTGAAATTTGACTGATTTTGATTGTTTTTTTTTTTTTTTTTTTGGTACAATTATTAAGGTCAGTATTTTTGTTAAGTTTAGGGCAACATCTTTGTATTCTGATTTTGAGCTTGTTTTTGGTATTTCAGATATCGTTTATTTTGTTTTGTAGGGTCATGTTGGAAATTTCGTTTATTTTAGTTTATAGGTAAATGAGAATTTACAAAAGGCGATTAAAAATATTATTTGAGTTGATGTCTATGCAGTGGTACAATCGTACACTATTTACCACATTGTTGACTATATTATTGATTTTTTTGGAAGGGAATTAGCTGACACCATGTTGTATTACCATGAATTTATTTGCCATTAAAATATTTTGATTTGTATTTCTTGCAAGCAGCGTTCATTTTCATATTTCTTTTTTCAGAGATTTATTCGAGCAGTTTACGCCAGATGTCTTTTGCTACGGCATTAAGTTATGTTATCTGGAAAGAGATACACACAGATACTGTCACTTATTTCCAAAACCTGGAGGCAATTTTCATGCAACAGTTCGGAACTTCGAGGTATGTTTTTTTATGCTTGCTACAACTATACTTGCTGACAGCTGAGAACAATGCAGCCTTCTGTATCTGCTGATTTAATGATATATTTTCCACTGACAGTAACTTTTATGTTTAATGGATTGTGATATGTGTTCTGTGGTTGCTGAAAAGCCTTGGTTTGATTCCAGGAGGATATATACCAGGTTGTTGGGAAATATATGGTTAACATGCTCTCTTGTCTAAATTGTTCCTGCCTCCTATTGTATAGGACTGATAGAACTTGTTACTAGTAATGTTACACTGATCCGTAACAACTAAATATATCAGCATTTGGTGTGGGTCGGTTCCAGCTGAAGTCTTGTGGTTGTTTACAGACCAGTGGAAGACTATAAGAAGAAAATGAAAGGGTTGCTGTCCTTCAGCTGTAAGAATGCTGATGCTCCAGCTACTTGCATGTCCATGTTACTCAGTTGCCCTCGCATAAATGGCAGTGGAAAACCTTGTTACATTCTGTTGATACAGTACATTGAAGCCGTCGGGTGAGACACGGAGACGATGACGATACGATACGCTTTTACCTGTGGTTGAAGGGCACTGTGTGTTCGTCTCATCCGTGCGTACTTACGAAACCACTTGTACATACATAACAATGTAATTCGCAATACGGTTGGGCTGGGTAACTGACAGTACGGAAAAACATTCAACTTTTACACTGAGAAGGTATTTATTTTACCAAGTTACAAATGTGCCAAGTGATTTAGGTTTTACTTCATGAGCGTGTTTAACTAGTCCCGGTGGATGAACTCCCAAGAACGTTACTAATCTGACGCACTCAGATTGAATGATGCTCCGCGGTGTATGGAGAGACAGCCTCTACAAAGCAAGGGGCCTACAGTCACTAGAATGGACTGCAGGGTTTGCCCAGGGACAGGACATGGAGTATGAAATGGACACGTGCAAATATCTACGCATCTAGCGCTTACTCGTCGGGACTCGTCCCCGAACCACGTGGTGTGTGGCAACGGTCATACACGTAGCGAGTTAGTGCACAGATAATGGCATCTCACAAAAGAAATACATAAAAATAACACTTGATGAACATGGGACACGATATGAGTAGGCAAAATAAACACACAAAGGTGTGAAATCAGTTTTGGATCGTGCGGATGCTCTTGGATGAAACTATTAGCGGACCCGTGTGCGGACGTAAAAACGTGGTATTTCTTTGAAAATTTGGTCAGTATATATTGGCCAAGAATGGTAGCTGCATTAGAAAATTTATCCCTGTAATAAACGAGCATATAAAAGCTCTTGTGGCACTGGATGGCGGGAAATCACGCATACAAGATTTGACAGCGTGGTCAAGAACAAAATGCATCAAACACACAAATAACACAAACCCTTATTGAAATATTACTTAAACCCAGAGATAAAATTATGCCCTTGTAGCGCGCTGATGGTGCAGATACGGACTTGGTGATCTCTAACGACGTGGCAGTGGGCAATGTGGCCGCAAAACATTTTAACATGACAAAAACCTGTAAATAATGATACAGACATATTACCCTTTATATTGCGCGTCACAATTAAGAAGAAACTACATTGAAAAGCCTTAAGCATGGGCAGTTGACATGTGATACATAAGTAGCACGAGCCGCATGGCCTCTCCGACATCTCTTCCTCTTGTCTCGTTAGCATCTTAAAAAGCCTAAAAGGCTGCAAATTGTTAGGTTGAATGGATAGCATTATGCTGGGGATTCAAGCAAAACACATGCAACGTAAAGGTTAACCGGTATACTAGAATGAACCATTAAAACCTACATCAGTGCAATAAGGGGAAGTGCGTACGTGACAGCGTCGTACCTCACTAGCTCTCCTAGAACGATTGCCCAGAGGTATGGGTCGCGCTGACCTACCATGGCTGCCTACGGGTTCACACAAGCAGAAGTGCTATGCATGCTGAGTGAAAATATTAATACAGCAAATTGAAATGACACTAAAATCATTTTAAAGCAGTTTTACTGGCAGAAATTTTATTATGATTTTTGGTTGTATTATAACTGTCTTTTGAAGGCATTCTCGCCTGAATACCATTGTCTCTCTGTTCTGCACCATGCGCACTTTAATTTTAAAATATCAAATTTTACACAAACCCTCAAAAAGACATGTTACACTTTACAAACAATTTAGCACTGAAAAATAAATACACAGTACACTGAAACAACTTATATCCTGTTGTCCGTGTAGTGGTGCGTGAATACATGCTTACCACCACGTGGTATGCTAGCGGTGAGTGCTGACTGTGGCTGGCTCTTAGCTGGCGTCAACATCATGAAGGAACGGGTCAAAAATTCTGGGTTGTAACATGATATGGTTACGTGCTATGGTTACTAATGTGTTCCAACCTTAATAGGACAGTTTATTAGTTATATTGTTGCTCAAGTTCAAACTGGGATATATGGTGGCAAAACCATATTGAATTGCGGTAAGTGAATAGAGATGTAGATGCAACTTCAGAATGGGCGGTGCATGGCTAATATGAAAAATTTTGTGCTGATGACCAGAGTCTCCAAGGCAAGGAAGGTAGAGGCCACACACCAAGGGAGAAGAATGATACTTTAATGGAATATGTAGATGCAAATCCTTATATCATCATTAAGGAACTTGTCCTAAAGTTAAAAATTTCTGTTCAACCATTCCTGACCATTTACAGTAAATAAGGAAAGTGAAAAAATGAACAGCTAGGTACTACATGAACTGATTTGAGCTATCCTATGAGGGGTAAAGCCCTGAAGAATAAATTTGTTTGGATCCAGACATGAATATTGGCTTGCGGAAGCTAATCCTATGGTGGCTCTGTATCAGGGGAACACTAGTAAGAGTTCCATGTTCTTACTGTCACAAAGGATCACACAAGGTGTGATGTTGACTGAATTGAGGGAGACAAATCTGTTGCCTTTGAATGTGTTGTACAACCTACCTCCAGGAAAAGAGGTAAAGGATCTGTGCTGTGGCACATCCCGTACTTTGTACCTCCAACACTTCATGGGATGTGTCCTTTGGGGGTCGGAAGATAGGACAGTGCTTATCCACATCTTTGCCTTATTCTGAAGGGCTTCCCTTGTACCTACAATGGTTAAGTGAGGAAGGGGGCCAGGTCACACAATAGACACCTCAACTCTGAGTCCTATAAGTGGTTGAAGACCCACATATTTTGGTGACGCACCCATGTCCTGTAAGCCTAAGAGATGGAGCTGTCACCGGAACAGTAGACGCTAGCAGAAGGATTTCTGATAGATCCAGCTGATTGCTGTCCAATGTGACCTCACTCAGCAATATCAGTGAGAGGAACTTCGCACCCTTGTCACGCTGAGCAACCAAGACTGCACAGACTTACACCAATGCAGAGGCAGGCCTTGAATTTGTGTTCCTCCTAAAGATAGCTCCTCTTTCTTGAGATGGTTCTATTTTTCTTTTAAAATGTTGTTTGGCTCTCTTGTAGTCATTGGGGTAAAGTACTGGAAATCTTCAGTAATTATCACATGTATGTAAGATAGCCAAATTCATAATGCATCACTGAGTATTTTGCATTTGTTGGTGAAAATGTGATCGTAAATAGTAGTTTTGAACTTGAGCGCAGCAGTTGTGTGTTGGCTGTTACTCCATTTCATATAAGTACAGCAAATTTGGACAACTCTAGAAAAGTAGTGCAGCCGCAATGTATCCTCCTGCCACAGCTGTTAATGTCTATGAAGGAAACGGTGTGTTTAAACAAATGCTGTGATCAATGTAGGTTACCATTCAAACATATTTTTGTTTTATTATGGTCAAGTTGTGCTACTGGGGCTCTGTTTTATTGCTGGTGAATGGTGTTGGAGGGGGTGGTGGGGGCTATAAACATGTTATACTACAAAACAGAGTTGAAATAGTGTTTTTCTAGGCTACGTACATTTCAAACATTCCAACAACAGTTTTGAAATATATTATTTACAAAATACACTGACTTACTGTTCATAATTACTATTTGCAACTCCTGAACACATGTTCTACGGCAATCCTTGGACACGTATGTCTGCTACTGATATAAAATAATTTGCAGAATCTTTTAGTAAATATGACACTTTACCCGTTTCCTAAAACTAATATAATAAACAACTTTGTAATGAAAATAAACTGCAGCACTTCATGACAAATTTGGAAAGTGGCAGACCAAGCCATACACGTGTTGGTGATATACATGTTACACAAGAAAATGCACAAACAAGGTACCCCTACAACCAACTATGCTTAAATGAAATAAATAAAAATATTTCTGTACAACATAACTGTTATATATACAAACCCAGTGTATGTTTTTTTATATTATATGTAACCTGTATATTATCATTTGTTAATAGTAATTGTCTTGTATGTATGAATCGTGTATTTTAATATTAATGTGTGACGAGTCCACTTTCATAGTAAAAATGAAGACATTGGTTATGAGTAAATAAATAAATGAATAAATAAATAACAACTGATATACTATTCCGATAACATTAGTAAGGTACTCTCATAAACATGAAGAAAAAGATCATATAGCAGGAAATGTTTCACTGATCGTAAGTATTTGCATGCCCCGTCATAATTGCTTAACATGTTTTAAACCAAATCGTTAAAAGTAAAATAAATTGTGAACTAAAAAACATAATTTAAACAATAAGTGTTATGCATATAATTTAAGTTTTGAATTGCAACTTTTAGTTGTAACATTTTCTTTTATAATCATTATCAATACTGCCAACATAACAACATAAATCCTGCAACAACTTATCAGTCGACAATATTTTGAAAATATGAGCATTTACTGTTTACATGTTGTGTGGGTTGGTCACATTGTCTGTCAAAATTTAGTGTTCCAGTACTTACATGAAATGCAGTATAACATAATGAAAGATATATGTTTTCTCATTGTGTCAACAAATAAATAAATCATGAGGTGACTACTTGGAGAAAATATGTTGTAATTTTTTTTTTTTTGCAATAAGCAACAAAAATTTTAGTTATCTAGGGTGGATGCAAGATATTTTTAAGGGGAAAAAATGAAGGGGGGGACACAATGTATTTTGTGAGCTGATGAACATGTTTTGAGTGTTACCTAGAGAGTGAAATGGAGTGTTGTAACTATATTTTGTTCTTTATGCTATTATTCGAAATGAGACGGAGTGAACCACACTCTAAGATTAGTATTTTGAGAAAGGATTCAATGTACATATATGCATATGGAGCAATCTCCAAGATCATATTTTGCAAATTAATACTTTTAATAGTTACTGTATATTTCGTAATAACCTTGCATGTGTATTCTGGCTCATTATACTTAACTTTTAGTCTAAATGTGAATTGTAGTACACTTTAAAGTATTATTTCACTTTGTGCATAGGCTTAGCATATTATTACTTTTTATAACTCATTAATTGTGATTCTGCTGGTGTTATAATTAATGTTTAGTTCTTTTTTGTGTTTGTTGTTGCGGACAGGTGTTTGCTGACGAGGCATATAAAGCCAGAAATACTTCCTTAATGAGAAGTATCAAGAATATAAAGGCTCTTGCAAAAAATATATGCAAACTACCAATCTTTAATTCACTATGTAGTGCTGTTAATGAAACATACAGAAGGTTGGAGCCATTTTTTGATGCAGATGGAGATGGTTTTAGCATGTTTCAGGTAACTAATTAAAGTTGTGTAAATAAAATTTTTTTTGCACAACCTTTGCTAGCCATATGGAAAAATGTTTTTTTAGTAACACAACAGAAAATGGTGGTGGTAAGGGGGGGTTTCTTATTTTCACTAGCATATGCTTTTGTCACTAATATCATAGAAATTCATTTTACATCTGCATAGTTTAGAAAACTTTGTGGCCTTATTCTTTGCAAGTATGGAAATGTAATAAATAGATTGGGAATTTGTTTGCACATTCGACCCTTTCATTCCCACATTAATTTATAATTTCTAGTGTTGCGAATTAGAAAATTTTTGATGCATGCTCTACTTAAGCTGGTAAAGAACTTGTTTCGTTTTCGCAACCAATAATCTTGTAGTTTTTTTTTACTTGGTGATCAGTGATCCAGTCATAACGTAGCGCAGTAACATGGTTTAGGAGTCAGTTAGCCACAGGTAAAACTATTGAGCATTAAGCCTCGCAGAATACAGTACCAGTCAAATATAAGCTTCCTGTGCAACATCTTGATGATTGTCTACAATAGGCTTGAAAGGGTTAATGTGACTTTTTTTATACAAAGGTGAACTTTTCAGACCTTGCTTTTATCAGCTAATTGTTTCTTTGCTGTTACTGTATCTAATCACAGTGTTGATAGATTGTGATTAGAAGCAGTGTAGACCACATTTATTAAGATTTAATAAATGTCATTCGACCAAGCTATGTCATTTGACCTAGCCAACCCCCACTACAGTTGCACCTTGTAATGTTACAGTTGCCAAACTTGATGACTGAAAATCACAGCTTGGTTTACTCATTCTGCAGAAGCCTTAGACTTAAGTAAAGGTGCTATAATTAAAAAAGTAAAAAGAAAGAGAGAAATGTCTGATCATTTCCTCAGATTTTTTCAAGGTACTGCAGTTCACATAAAAAAAAAAAAAAAACAGATTGCGATACGAGTTAAGCAGATTATGAGAACAGGCTCACTGAGTTCATTACTTATTTAATAACATGCCCGTCATGGTAACTGCAGTCACATGTAGTGGACAGGCAGCCAAACTGCCTTGCGCCTGTCCAAGTTACGTATGCAAATGGGAAGTGGGAGCAGGTGTTTATGGCTCATATTGCCACCATGCTGTACCTCCACTCCTCACATCATGGTGCCATAAACCTCACCAAATAAGGGCACCACACAGTACAGAATCCGTTCGGACACTGGTACTAACATCATTGCAACCACTTACCCACGTGAGCTAAACTATGCCAAGGAATTTCCAGAACATACTGTACAGGAAGTAAAAGGAGGAGTAAAGATGGGGGGGAGGTGCGACAAGACATAATAGGAAAAACCCTTTGCTCTTGTTATGTTCACACCTTTGTTCCCTTCCCCGGTTGACAGGTTTAAGTGCTCTGGTGTTCTCTGTACTGAGAGTGGCTGGCTCTCAGCACAACACAGTAACCAGTCACGGTTAAATGTCAGGTCAGCAAGGCAAATGGGTTTTGTCCTAAACATACCTACAAGATTAGAGCCTGGGTTGTGGCATTTCTACAGTGTAACAGATTATGACGATGTAACAAGGTGTACTATTTTCCCTGACTGTGTTGCAGACATAATGTGTCAAAAATGTGAAACGTGAGGACATATCAAAGAATTGGGGGTGCACACTCATACTGTAAGCCACATGTTACGAAGTACTGAATAAAGTAAGGACCCTGCATTATGGGGTTAAGGCATTCTTTTACACTTACAACTTTGTCATTTTGAAATAAGTTTAAAACTTTGTGTTATAAAGTTGTAAAATATTAAAATACTGTGTATAATTAAAATTATTCTTTTATTATCCTGCATTCCTTTCTCTCTGTTTACTTTATCCCATCCTATCTCCCTCCCTTCAAATGATAACAAAATCAGCATTTTGACATTCCTGTAGGATATTTAAGCTACGTTAACAAATTTGTCAGGGATGATCTTTTACATGAGCCAAGCATGTTAATTACAGTAATTTAATGGTTTCTGTCAATGTTACTGTGAGGTGTGAATGTGTCTCCAGGATATGCGTGGAACATACTGGAGGGGAAAAGACTGTGCGGACTGGGAGAGCTCCGCGTACCCTGGCCGGCAGCCTTTGGATGGGGATATCAGCTTCGACCACAACTGTAATGGTATATTTGGGAGAAATCCTGTCTCTGGACAACCCTACGAAACAGAATTGTGCAAGAACTCGGGAGCTCGAGGAGTAGCTTATTTTGGAGACTCTGTGGGAGGTCACTTTCACTTCCCAGATGCGTGGTTGAATCCTGTAAAAGTTCCTTTGGTGAGTTTCCAGAAGAGTATTAATTTAAACATATGTGTTACGTGAGGCCACAAACTACATACATATAAATTATGACTATAGTTTAACAAAAACCATATGTAAATCAGAATGTTATTCTCACATTCTTGCTGGGTTAACATGATTGAGGAAATTCTAGCAAGCAATATTTATGACGTAGTGCCATAATGATGCAGAACCACACATGCACATAGTCATATGAAAGATGTTTGTTTTGGACCATCTATTCACCTTGCTAAACTAAGTTATGACTCACACTTTATAGCTCCAGTACTGCTATTTTTCCTATTGCCTGTGTCAGATGTTTTCATTCAACCTGAGAATCCCTAAGTTTCTGACTGTGATTAACCTGCCAAGCTGGAAGACATGTAGTGTTGTCTTTGACCTGCTCAGGTTGTGACAACTTTTATAAATTTTTACGAGAAATAATTACAGGTTTGTTGTGTTCTTTGTAGGATTTTCATCTTCATTCTGTGATAAAGCATATTGTGCTGGATGAGATCAATTGGCCCCAGTTGGGTTATGCAACAGGATTTATGAACTCCACCGAACCAACTCTGGTGCAGGTATGTACTGTAAAACCCCTCCATTATGACCCAATTCCGAGGAACCAACCCAATCCTGAGGAACCGTGAAAAGTTTTGGGTCGAAAAAGTCGAAAATTTGAGACACGTCTAAAAATAGATACAGTAATCCCTCGCCAACTGCAGTTTTAGTTATGGGCAGGTTTGTTTTTGTAGACCTTTTCTCCAACCACTAGTTTCTATTCACAGTTTTCAGTCTATGGAAAACTAGCCCTTGCTGATGCTAGTGGTTGGGCATTTCTCAAGCTACCATTATAGACTTTGACATTTGTTGTCCTAAGCAGCGTGAAGCAATAAATTATTTAATGCCAGAAGGGGACACTGGTGTATTGTCCACCTCTGCCTTACCCTCCCTGTCTTTTTTCGCTTCCATTATTCCTCCTCTTTTGCTGTAAACATAGCAGCACAATACACAGACTAGTTTCTCAATTCAATGCCCTTTTTTTTTTCTAATAATTATTGTTAAGTTTGTGTGTGCCCACGCCTACGTAATATGCTAATTTTTTACGGCGGGCTATTGTTTTTTTTTTTGTGAAGTCAGTTTTATGTGTAAAGTGAATAAAGTTACGCGTGTGCAAATAAAATGTGTTCTTATTTTACCGGTACCATATTATGGCGAGTGAGGCCATGTGTATAGGCAACGTGCAAAGTTTTTGATGAAAAATTTGGGATGATTAATATTTCAAGTTGACCGCACTAAATATTTATATTCCCGTAAACATTGCCAGGCCTCATCGTGCTAGTGCAGAGGCCAACACGCCGCCTACATTTAGTATAAATTCAACACATTGATGTGAATCGCATCTATCGGCATGTTTTCCCAACGTCAGGCTGCTGTTACTAAGTGAAACTGTCCTGTAATGACGGCAGTGGCGGCGGGCGAGTGGCCACACCCACTGCAGAGCTTCAGCAGCAAACCGCCATGCCCGCACCCAGTTGCGCTACAGAGGATCTAGGCACTTGTCCAGCTACATACACGACACTGCCAGACGAAAGCGAGAGCACGGCACGCGCACACGTATTGCGCAACGCCACCTAAACTTTTTGATCGCTACGTGCCTCATAGCAATATATGACCCACAAGACCTGCATAATAGATCTTTAACGATAACTTTATATTTTAATAATACATAGTCTAATTTTTTCACACACTTTCAATGGCCATATCATACTGTGTTTAGGCCTTCTTTTTTATGACAAGGGATGTTCCAATATGCTTTTCTTGGGTATCAAATTGATCAGGAGACGTCCAGTTATTAACGTATACATATATATCTATATTTAATTAAAAAAATGCTTTTTTATGTGCTAAAGACGATTGAACATGAACTTCATGCAAAAAATGGCAAGTTTGGGGGCATAGGGGTTAGGGGTGGGTCAAAATCAGCCCAAATTTTCCCAAATTATTTATTACAACCCCTCCTCTATAACAACCCTATTCTCGTGAAGCATGAGGGGTCATAATAGAGAGGTTTTACATTGTCTATTCAGTTTCTTCACACTTTTTAAATTAAACCTTTGCAAAAAATGCCCCATATGACGTGTTTGGTTGTTTTCTAAATGTGTGTTGTATCATAAGTGTTATATACTTTTATCATCAGGAAAATACCTTATTTGGTTAAATTTGATTAGTACTTACATTTTATTTATAAATTATAATATTTTATTTATAACTAATATGAATAAATACAGAGAGAAAATAGTTACTCATGATGCATTTATGCATCTTTGATGCGCACTCTATGCTTGATTTCACCCAATCTTGGACGCAATGCAATGTTCAACCCTTTGGGCAGGTCATAACAAACAGTACTGAAGAGCCTGGACACTTGTCTTAAGGACAGGATACGCCGGCACGATGTTGGAAGCTATTACAGACATGTGCCAGCTTGTAATGTTCACCCAGATTCTCCACGCGAATTTCGTGTCAACACCCCCCTCGAAGTGCAATTGTACTGTCTGACTGAGCCACCGAAGCTGGCTGTTTAGGCCACAAATGGTTCTTCTAAATGCCAGGAGAGCACGCCACCAGTGATAAGGAATGATAGTACCTCATCAGCACTTCTCAATTCTGGACCCCTGTGTCCAAGGCTATCACCCCCGCACCCCTTACCTCTTGAAGCCCTAAAGAGAGAGAGAGTAGTATAAAAGGGCTGGCGCATCCAGAAAAATACTGTCTCTGCTCCTCCACCGCTCTCATACAGGGCCGGAGGAAGCCATTGGTACATTCCAGTGTTCAATTCTGCATTTAAAACTGGTATGGATGGTTTACTTTTTTTTAGGTTTTCAAGTGTGCTGATTCTTGTTCTTTATAGCCAATTTTTCTCAAGAGATTCTCTACATAACTGTTGAGTTAACACGATGGGTACTCTGTTGTCATCTTCTTGCAATTCTTGGTAGACTACCATAACAGTTCCATGCAGGGTTTGCTTCCTGCACAAAATATGAACTGACTTAATGTCAGATCAGGAGGAATGTAATCACTTTTTTCCATTCCATGCAAAACTTCACACACTATGTGACATTCTAGTTGTATAATCCTGTGGTAGTTAACACAGCACCCAAACCCATTTAGAATCTGAATAAGTTTCTTACTTCTTGTTTCTTTATAAACAGTTATTCCAACAGCTAATGGAACTGGGACATCATGAATATAGCGATATAACTGGGTATCTTTCTTTGCTACTTAGCATGATGACATGCATTCATACATCAAACTGTGTGGAAGTCGTACAGCTCTGTTATTTACTTTCGATGATTTACTATCATTAACACAGGACATATCTACTTGTCCAACAAGGCACCACTTGCCTCATGTTTTCTCCAACATTCTCTTCCTCTGCCTGTACCATAACTGCATCTTTTACTGCTTTCAGCGATACCTGTCCGATTCATTTTTGCACTTTGGAGCACTGAACAGCACATCTGACTCCACTAGTTCTTCTTCTATCAACTTCTTGATCTGCCGTCTACTCTTAACTTCACTTTCAAGGACACCATTCGTTATACAAATATTTTTGTACATATTTTCGAATTCTGACATACTGACTACATGCCCTTGTTTGAAAAAATATTTCAATAAATTAATGAATTCAATGTCTGATGCTTTACTAAATGTATATTGCCTTCATGTGAAATATTTACCTGCCGCAACTTGTTCACATCTTTATTCCAACAATTTCTGTTATACGTTGAATCAATGGCATGAGCATCGGCCGGATTTATACTTTCCTTTACCCGCGCGTGTAACCTGTCATCATTACTGAGCTCTACAGCTTTTAACAGTGTTTCCTCTGCATTGTCAGTTTGCACTACATGCAATTTATTGTGCTTGGTTGCACCATTATCACAAAAAAATATAAACAGATTTCACGTAAGCACTAGTTTTTGCTCTTGTGAATGGTGCAAGAAGAGAAGAGCTATCTTCTTGTTCGCACTGCAGTAAGCTTAGAGGTTATTCCATGAACATTCTTTGGGCATGTTTCATATGCCCTTTATGTGTGGCATATTGATAACAAGGACGCCACCTTGCATTTTTGCTTCAAAGTCAGTTGCTGTCACCTCACCTAGGCACTTTTTCAACTTCATAAAGTTAGTCATTCCATGTTGCTCTCTCAGTGATGCAGTTGTATAACTTCACATAACTTTCTTTGCTTTTAAGTTCTAAAAAATTTTCTGGTTTTCTCCAATTGGCACAATAAACACAGTGTCCATGGAGTGTCGAGGTACACTGTCTCTTAGTAGAAGGTGGCAGGTCGAACTTAGCAACTGCCTTCATATTCTCCATCATTGCTTACTCAATCATTCACCTGCAACATGTATTCAGATATATTGAATATAATGAACCTAACAAGAGTAAGAGACTTCTTGCATACAAAATTACAGGCCAAGACAGAAGAAAATTGAATAAGAAACGTTTGTGACATTTGTCACAAAACATACACTTTTCTGGATTATTTCTGCTTTTTTTTTTTTTTTTTTTTTTTTTTTTCAGAGTGACTCAAAGTTTATAATAAAAATTCTTAAATTTTCAGTTTTAAAAGCTTCCTGGGAAAATGGTTAGACTTATGAAAAATTTTGTAGGAAAATAAATCAACTAACGTCAAAAGAGCTATCTGGGGGGGGGGGGGGGACTGAAAACATGAGTTACGGCCTGTTTTATGATTGCCACAGTGGCCATTTTGAAATTATGTCGCTGTAAAAGTGGCACCAAAGCATTTCAGTATCCCGGAGCATAAAGGAACACAATAAAATTGGTATTTTACTTTCTTTGCGAAGGAGCTTATGGACATCAATTTTCTACTCTAGGTCCTGGACTAATCTGTAAGGCATTGGTATCTAGTATGTATACTGTATCTACATATGTTTTTGAGTCTTTGACTTTTGCCTCCTTGGATGACTGTGTTTTGTTTATTTTCAGGGATTCACGGACTCTATATATCTGAGGCTGCGCACCCGCAACCTATGCAACCACAGAGACTACCAGAATTTGGCCCAAAATGCAGATTCCAGTTTTGACGTCCCAAGACATGTTTTTTCATTGGCTCGCAACAAAAATATTGACAAGCCACTGCTTATTTTCTATGCTGTGTTGGGAATTGATGTATGCAATGAGTATGTATGCTATTTGTTTTGTTTTTAATATCATATGCTTCACAGATATTGAGAATTATTAGTAAGGATGCTCAACTCCAAATTTGTATACATATTTTTTGTGTGTGCCAATTATACCTGTTAATGATATCCTTGTTCCTTACATCAAAGTCTTCTTTGTAACTGCTTCCTTGACTCTATTTTTTACTGTTTTTCTGTATGCCTGAATTCATCCTATTTATCCTTTACTACAGCTCAGCCTCTAGTTGACTAATGCCGCATGAGCTGTGCTAGGGATTTCACTATTACATCTTTTTTTCTGACCAGCGAGATCAAATTATCTCCATATGTCCTGATAGGTGATCGTTGTTATGTCTTGGATAGGATAAAGATGAAAGCATGTGCTGTGCACGTAAAGAAAGAGACTGGTTTTATCTTGCTAGAATACACAATTATGCCCGATTGCAGGTTCAGCAATACTTTTGATCACATGACAAAACCAGCTACTTTCAGGAAGAATGTGCACAACGCACTGAAATTGTTGGATGTTAGAGTGCCTGTCGACAGTCATGTTGTACTCTTGGGCCTTGTGGACGGAGGAATGATTTTTGACATCATGGCAGACAGGTTACATCCGATAGGTGAGTAAGTTGAAGTATTTGTATGTCTCTCTGCAACATTTAATATCCTTGCGACCAGGTGTATTCAGTTATATTGTAGCACAATGTGATTCACGTTTGGAAGACAACCATACTACATCGGGAGTGATTTGTCATTGTCTGAGGGAAAATGTCAGTGGTTTTCCTTAAAATGAATGTACTGTATTCTTGCAATAATTGTCGTGGGGATAAGTGACTGATTGAACTATTATTTCAGAAATATGCCATTGTAGACTTTTGCTAATGTTGCATCAAATCTAGATGACCTAAATTATTTTTTAAATAGAAGAAAAAGTTGACATGTACTGAATGAATACTTAAAAGAATGAGATTGGTATACACAAATTTAATATTTACGTAACTAACTCGGGACCATGTAATGAAGACAGCACAGATGAACACAATCACAAAAAAAAGATACATGCATAAAAACTGGACAACTCAATGAAGGTAACAAAAACACAGCATGTTTTATACAAGGAAAAAACAGTTGCATTGTTTCAGAAAATGTTACGTTCCCATCTTCAAGAACATTTACAGACTGAGGCTCACCTACAGACTGACTTGTGAGCTCTGTTATTTTCTGGATTTTCTACTAGTGCAGTAAAGCTCTGCAGTGATGCGTGTGTCTGGAATAAAACCATATTTACTAGGGGTGGGAAAAATATATTCCATTATTGATTGATACCCACAGATTCTCATAAGCAGTAATGGAAACAAAAAAGATTAACTAACACCATAAATAGATAAATAAACAGCAGTGAAGTACTGTATTTCTGCGTGTATAGGCGGCACATTTTTACAAAAGAAAAACTACAAAAAGGGGGGTGCTGCTTGCATATATACGAGATATCATTAAAAAAAAATTTTCCTCAAAACATGTTTATGGATTTGTCAACATACAGTACATTTTCATGTTTTAACTTGAAGGAAGGGAAGAAGGCGAAGCTTTAAAAAAGTAAAAATCATTTGATTCATAAACAAAATAACCTTCATCCCGCACGTGTACAATGTAAGTTGTTCGGCCATCGATGCCTTACATGAGAAAATAATTTATTTCTCTGCTGTACAAGAGAAAGATATGTTACGTAGTTCGCACGCCGCCTTGGCAGTACAAGTGCACATTGATACAATGCCATTTTGTGTAACATGTTGCAGTGGTTTTGCTTTCTCAAGTCATGTTACTATTTGTGGAATAGTAATTGAATGACGTATATTTGTAAACATTGCAACATAATACAAATTTTTGTAGGGGAGAAATTAAGTCGGAATTTATTGTGTTTGTACAAAATCGTAACTACAACAATATTTACAGGAATACAAACATTAATTATCCCTAATTTTTAATCAGAAACTTTTGTTGCGGCCTATACACGCATGCAGCCTACACACGTCAAAATACGTATATAGCTGTGCAGGATTGTATAATTCTGAAATTTTGGTTCCGTGATTATATTATGGTGAAACCTTGTTAATTAAATAGTTTGTTTAGTAGGAAATTCCTGTTTGTGATAAGTAGCTTTGTCTAGTGAAATGAAGTATGATGCTTTATAATGTTGAACAGTTTGTTTGATAAAAAATACTGTTGATATGTAATACAAAGTGGTTGTATCCCTGAAAGACTTTGATCACAGGTGTTTTTATATGGTTGATGGAAAATTTACTGGCAAAATACGTGGCCACGTTTTTGGGAGTGTGTCTCGCTCAGGCCTGCTGTTTAGTTGAGACTGATACAGCTATGGCCGTACGTTGGGCCGCCACTTTGTAGCTGCACTCCATCCAAATAACAATAAAGGGAGAAAGAAAAAGAGATATAGTTATTACTCTAACCCTGTTGGCATATGACCTGTGTAAGGAAAGTGGTTTCAAACCACAGTCATCAGGCTTGGGGACGAATGCACATGGAAAAATATTCCCGGCTAGGGATTGGGTTCTCCACGTTGGGTTTTACAAGGGTTAGATACAGACCAACGACCAGGGAAATTAAAAGTGCTAAGTCTTGCAAGGTGTGGTTTTACAAAGGAGGCCCAGGACATAGCAATTTTGGATTGACTTCTGTCGCGATGCCAGTATCGCGAACTTCATAGGGGGAATAGATAGGGTCCTTAAGGGATCCTGCTTGGGTTCCTGGATTCGTTCCTCCTGTTCAGGAGAAAAAATAAAGGATACTTTAGCGTCGTTCGGCATGGTGGTCTTGAGATTGGCTTTGTCTGTGCTTACCAAGGTGCGACTTGGTCTGCGCCTACCAAGGTGTCTGGTATAGGTGGGGCCAGCGGCAGAGGTTCGCGTACGACCTCCGCCTTGGCAGGGTGCTGAGGCTTATCAACCTCTGCGATTACACTAGGTTGCGAAAGTTTTTTAAGGGAAGCTCTATCTAAGGGGCTCTGTGAGGAGACTTCCGAGGCAATGCTAGTCCTCTTGTCCCGTCGCTTGGGCGAGTGAGGCAAGTAGGAGCGAGGGGTAGAATGGAGGCTCTGTGTGGACAGTCCACCTCTATAAGGGTGTAGGACTGCTGTTCTACTGTAGGTTTGAGGATGCAATGTTTCCCTGACTGCTGTCGGAGGCTTGAACTCCTGTGGAAGCCAAGGTTTGATCTCGTAAGCAGGTATCGGGATTACGTTGTCCTCATGATCAGTCTTTGGTGTTTAGTTTGGGGATACATGCACATTTATTACTCACAATAAAATTTCATACCTGCCTTCCTTAAGGTGTTAAGAGCAATACTATAATATGTGCTTTAAAAAAATATTCTGAGGGGTGATATAAAAAAATATTATAAATGCAACTATATGAGTGGGGCTTCAAAATTTTGTAAACAAACACTATTATATACAAAAAGTAAACAAACAGTAAATTCACAATATTACCAAAGCTGTAATACCTCTACTGTGCCTACTGGTTCTCAAATTCCAGTACTTTGGTCCCGCTAATGAAGTTAGATGACATAACTGTTGTGATGCCGACATAACTTTTTTATTCTTATTAAACTGTTAAAAATGAATTAATTCCAAAAAAATCTTTAGAAATTGCAGTGTGGCATTCTTAAAATTGTGAAATTGCATATTTTTTAACACTATGTTATGCAATACAGCTTATGGGATTATAAATATCTCTTTGCCATACATAACCTTGTAACAAAAAAGTGTCTCTCTACTGGAACACTCGTAATATTTGTCTGCAAAGTAAATTCTATGTATTATGTAAATTTCGAAATTTGTAAAAGATAATTTTTTGTTTTGTTTTTGAAGGTCAACTGAATGGCGATGTTCATTATCGGGATGTGTACAGATGGTTTAATTGCATGGAAATTGGACCATGTTATGGTTGGCTGAATGAGAATGCTACCATCAGAAAATTAACTACCAAGGTAACTACCAAAGTCTGCTATCATTTTTGTAGAAAATAGTTTTCCTGAAGTAAGTTATCCAAACAAAATTTTAAGTTTTGTATGTTGTATGTGAGACCTTTTTGGAAACATTCAGTATGATTTGTCTCTGTACTTCACAGAAAATAGTTAAACCAGGGTAATGCCGGGCTTTGGTAATGGCAATCTTGGCTGTCTTTCATCACCTAGCCTTATGGGGGGGGGGGGGGGGCATAGTGAGATAGTAAGTCAAGATAGTCCGTATTCCATTGGGGGGCAGCTCAATAATGCATTTTAAATTAGGGTGTAATGCATAGGATTTTGGGCAAGCCTTCTGGGGTTTTTACAGTGCAACAGTCATTCTAACTTGAGAATTCACGTGTCTGGTTTTAGTTTCCATAAATTATAGGGCTCTTTTTATTCACTTTTTACAATATATGCATATTTACTAGCATTTTTCTTCATATTTTGAATTTATATAATGTGTAGAAGTAAAATGTTTTTGTTACAAAATGAACAATATTTTAATAAACTTGACAATAAGTGTTTGTGTAAAATTAAAGCAAATAAATAGTTTAAAAGAGTTCAATCCATTTGTAATGGTGATGGATGTATGTCAACAAGTTCATTTATGAAATTAATGGGTATTATTACAAATGTATCTTTATTTTCTCAGTCACTCATATATGAGAGTCCCAGTTCAGGTGCTCATCACTAGACAAGTAGTGGTTCGTATACAAACCTCATATACGAAAGCATGGGATTTGTTCGAGTGCATTTTGAATAGTAAGGTGTGCAGTTCGTGTATGAAAGATAATTGAAGTATAGGCCTGTGCCAGTGCCCATGGGGTGACATTGACTCCTCCCCAGGTAGTCAGTGAGGGTGACACTACCACCAGCTCCCAGATTTCCTGTGGGCTGTACCCCCTACTGTAGAGTAAACTCGCCACTTTCTGCATTTAGAGCACCCAAGAGAGGCGTCTTTTCTGCCAGCTAACAACTTTTCCACCATCAGGAATATCCAGAGTCCCTGCACCCCAGTCCACAGCGATAAAGCAGAGTGCTGGGCATCTAGAGAGTGATATGATCAGAGGACGAGAGTGGAACTTAGAATTGGAAGTATGGTTGATGGATGTTGCGAAAGGGTGATTGTGGGGATAAGGGTAGATAAACGGTGACGAGATCACTGTGAATAGTGAATAGATGTGAGTGATGTATTGGCAAGCCAATTCGGGCACATGCGTTTAGTTTGTACCCTGACGTGTACCTAAAGGGTGTATCCAAGGTTGCCAAGGTGACGAGAGCATGGGCAAGTTGAGTGCACAAGGTGAGGGTAACCCCTTATTTCTTGGGCAGATAGACTGATGCGAGTGGGCCAGTGCATGGGAACCCTGCGCTTGTGATGGTGTAGCAGTGTAAAGCGAAGGCTTGAACGGGACGGCACTTTCTGCAGGGGAGCCAGAAGTTATTGGCTGGTAGACATGTGATATTTGTTTTGTCAATTTTTTCTGGCTTACAGTTAAACTAAAAACAGTGTCAAGAGTTCCTAGGTAGGGATGGGACTTACAATTATTGTCTCAGGGCAGAGCCCCATATGCATAGGCTAGCAGGAAATATTTCAATTTTAAGGGCACATGCATTGCGGCTTTTCTGGGACTGGGGAAACATCGCGGCAATTGGGGCCATTTTTTACTTCTCATGCTAACTGCTAACTTGAACAATGAAGGGATAAGGGAAAAAAAAAGCTGACATTGATACTAGAAAACACCCCTTGAAACAAATGATTGCAAAATTGTGTGCAATTTATAGAGAGACCTTTCCGACATGTACAAGCTGGAAGACAACTGCTGACTGAGGGGTTGTGCTGCGAATTGGAACAGCTGCTGGTCAGAGGCGAGTGAGGGGAAGAGAGGTAGCAGAAGGGTGAAAGCCAGCTACCCTTCCTGCATGGCTGGGGTTTGCATTTTTGCCCCTTGCCGTGGAGCGTCTGAGAGAGGGAACCAAAAACCGGGCCAACTAGGGGCACGCTGGTATTTTGAGTGTTTCCTGCCCACAGGTGACGGCACACCTACCTTTTCATGTGATGGTGACGTATAGCCGCATAATGGTACCTCAGGAAGAATACAACTGGGGCAGACACTGCAGGGTAAACAACCACGTTCTTAATGAATCACCATGAAAGTTGTAAAATAAATAAATAGAAAATGAAAAACAAGAGTCCTACTACCTCATCTAGCATTAGTTCTGCATAATTATACTCATTTCCATAATCATGTATTTTCAGTAGTTTGTAATTCTGTTATTTAATTTGTTGTGCTTCAAATAGTAGGGGCAACATGTCATTGGTGTATATGAAATTAAAATTGGTACTATGTTTCCCATCTGAATCAGTCAGTGATGATTGAATGGAGTTGGTGCCATTCCTGGCTAACCTCAAGGAGGTAATTAAATAATCTGTCTTTTTGGAATGTGGACATAATGGAATGATATTGGTAGGAAATATGTGACCTTAAAAGAAAGTTAGGAAGCATGGGTGTGTGTCACAGTACCCATGTGAGAATCCCATCATGGAAATGTCACATATTCCTTTATTGGGGTTTGAAATTGCAAACCTCAGAGGTATATAAAAATTGTGCATTTCCTTGCAAATTTTTTGTGTGATGTCGACTATTGTAATTTATTTCCACAGACATCATATAAACTAAATGCAATGCTGAAGGATGTTGCTGCGACTGAAAAATTTAATTCTTTTGATGTTCACTACTTGGAAAACCCACTCCACGAGATATTCTACGAGTGGCAGAAGAACAATTCGGCTTGGATGCTTGTTGAATCCGTAGACAGTCTACATCCTACCCAGGTATTAGAACACAATGTTTTTACAAGTAGGCCTAATTATGTACTATGTATTAGCATTTGGACTGTTTCACATGAGTAAAAGTTAAAAGTAAAGCTCATTATCTTCATCATTACAAGACTTGATGGGGAAAGGTAATTAGTACAAGTATGACTGCTTTTCAAAGTTACCTTCTCTTTGCTTCAGAATGTTGTCAAAAAGAATGACATACATTCACACTAATATTTGAGCTGCTAATCAAAATATTTTCAAATGTAGAATGCAGTTCAAACTGCTTAAATCAGTGTATGTGTTACTAAGTACACACATACAGACAGCTAAGCCTTTCGTAACTAAACCAGTCACACTACTTATTGACTTAAGGTTTTTCTGATAGTTTAGTTTTAAAACTTAATTTTAATGCTTGTTTTGCTATTAATACCAATATGCTGAAACGTGAGTTGTGAAGGATCATTGGATTTGCACACAACAATATTAGGAAAAACACAAAGTGCTTAAAAAATAATTTTATGATACAGCACTGATGTCTCCAGATCAAGGGCTGTCTTTGTTAGTTCCCTAGGATACTTATTAAGGCTGGACAGATACAGATACCAATACATCGGCCGATAAACCCAAAATCGGTGTCTGTTACAATTTGGCCATGGTCCATCAAAATAATTTCATCAACAAAAATTATTTAATCATCATGGAAATGACCACACTTGGTTATCTTGGGGGATATGTTTTCACAAACAAAGAATTTAATTTTGCAACCGAAAAACTATTTTCTTAATTTTATTTTTATCTTTTAGTAGTAGGTGATTTGAAATTAAATGGAAATTAATATGGCTGGATTTGATGTTGCTACATATTTAACCTGGTCAAATTTGTAAAATAAAATGCAATTAAACTTATAATACTGATAGCTGCTTTTGAGATAGTTAAAATTCATTTGTAAAAAATATGTTTTACTGCTATAATATTCATTGTCATACATTTTCTATCACGTAAACGTCAACTGTATATTGATCTATTGCTCCCACATCGTATGTCAATATTTTTTCCGCAGCATGACACAATTCACAAATCGATAAGTACCAAGGTTGAATGTTTATCGTTTCATGTATGAATCTGATTCAACATATGTTGAGCCGAATCACTGTGATGGTGGCGTTCATTCATGGGCAGATCATAAGTACGTGTATTTTATTTATAAACCAACGTCTCTTACCAAAAATGTTGATGATATGACGAAAGTAAATAGTACGTATATATAAAGCAGGTGAATGTAATTTACGCACTGAACATGCACGCAGTATTTATAAACACTGCCGTCTTTACTCATCTTCCGTGTTTTGTGGTTAGGTTCTTGACAAATCCAGCATTTGCAACTATTGGGCGAGGTTAGTGATTGTAGCCGGCTGCTTACATCACAAAACTGGTTAAGGAAACCAAAAATAGTTAACTTTTTTAGATTGCGCCTCAGTTTGATAAAGTGAAGTTTTTTTTTTCTATAACTGACTAAAGTGATACACTGCAATGTAAAAATTGAGTGGGCGGGAAAAGACACGTGCTTATAAATACTGGTGTGTCATATGCAAAGTGATTTGTACTGTATATATTGTATAAGGAATTGTATGTAACTTTTTTGTATTTATAGAAATGTTTTTTCACATTCTGGAGACTTTGTGCTCGTATATCAGAATTCATGGAAAAAGGAAACACGAAAGGTTAAGTTTGGGGGTCTTTTAAAGTTACTCAAACACAATTTGAAAAATAAATGAAATGATTTGTATCAGCACTTATCAGCACTATCTGCAGGATCAGCCACAAAATTAAAATACTGGTATTAGTAATATCTGCAAAATGATGTTTGGACCCCTTTCTTAGTTCTTATCTCTCAAAGAAGGTAAAGAGATATAAGCACACTGGTGTCTCATGGTGGATAAATAACTTTGTTTCTTTAATATTGCATTTAAGTGTTAGTCCTGGGTGCAGATGCTCTGATGGGGGATTAGTGTGGCTGGTGCAGTAGCAAGAGTTGATGCTCATTTTCATCAACATGGATAAGATAAACTCAGTGTGTGTCGAGTCATAGGGGCTGGGGTAGCTGGAACCAAAACATAGCAGACATGATGAGACAATGGTTTAAAATGGATACCAAGTTTTTGGCAGATGCAAAATTAGGCAGTGGGCATGGGCTCACAAGAGGTTAGACTATAGACACATTAATCTCATCGTGAAGCTACTGCATTATTCTTTGTCACCAAGAAATTAGAGAATTATTAGGGACACATGCCATTAAGTTAAAGGTTTAGGATAAGATAATTTTAATGACAGGTGTCTTTTGCACTTCTGTGAATAGAGAAAATGTTTGATAGTTTCAATAAACATTTGTGTATTAATGAAGAATTTTCACAGGGCCAAAGAGTGTGGGTGTGGTTGAAATGAAACTGTGTTACTATGCCTGTCAGCTTTTCGCAGCCAGTGTTGCATGGAGAAATGTTAATCCTCTATAATTGTTCATTTCCTTGTCCTCGTTAACTGCAAGAAAGACATGTTAAGAGAAGATGCTATGAAAACTTCCATTTTTTAAATTGTGTAGCTGAAATTTTGATCAGACCTCTTGCATCCTACCATAGTGAATTGGATTTGATTCGTCAGAATAAAACCCAAATTTTTGCTTGTGGGAAAGATGGTAGCTATTGCCATTGGCAGATGGTTTCCCCCAGAGTTCTCCTGTTCTTCCTCCTTCACTGCCGCTCCAACTTCTCCTCCCTTCTCCCTCCTGTGTGCTGAGGATCTAGCCTGTTAAGGGTTCTGCCTGCCTGCCTGCTTTTTGTGTGTTGGAGGCCTCGAAACACGTGAGCTCTAAGGAAGATTTTTGCTCAGGCACCACTAGCCTCACTGCCTCTATGCACAAGGTACTCTACTGGCTTTCAATCTTTCCTTCAGTGACTCAACTGAATGTGACTTTAAGCTGTGACTATATTTTTATGGCATGCTAATAAACACAGACGTATGATGCATGTCTAAAGACAACTCTATCAAATTTTTTCTATAGAAAATTCAGCAGCTAAAACTGACTCTGAAAACAGCATTTTTTACCATTTTGTGCCCACAAAAATTGTCCTTGGAGTTTGTGAGATGCTGAAACTTGTCTTTAGGCAAGAATCATTTCTTAAATGTTTGTTGCATTTAGACACATACAAAAATTTTTACTATTTTCTAATTACATGTTTTCTACCAAACCCCTGCAATGCACTTTATGCACCAACAAGGTGGAGCCCTTATGTGCCATAAATATATATACTTACACATACTCACATACATACATATTTTTCACACACTTACTAATTGGATTTTTTTATGCAGCTTGCTCAGCCTGCAATCACGGATGCTTTGTGGAAGAAAATGTTGGCAAATTTTCCTCATGTGCTCGGTGAAGTCAACCCAAATAATGAAAGAATTAAGCAGTTGTTCAAGGATCAAGGTGGACACTAATGTGTGCTGCAGTCAGATGTCTATTTTTATTGGTATTTGGTAATTTTATGTATGTTATAGCAGCCTTAATGCAAGAAATATGTTGTTTATTACTGTTAAGTTTTTATAATTTTGTATTGATTTTATGACTGAATAACATTATACACAAACTACCTTTAATATTCTAAAGTGTGTTGCAAGGAATTGTATTAGAGTAGAAACTAAACCATAGTATTAACTGAATGTAGTGATAGCTTTTGAATGTAAGATCGCAATGAGGTTTGCAGAATCCTGATAACAAATATTAATATCTTAATGGTAAAAATTAAATATGTCAGGTATTCTGAATTAATTACAGATAAATTTAACTTATAATGCAAACACCGAACTGCAGTAATTAGGACCCATGTAACTTCTAATTCTGTGCGTGTGAATCAGCTAAGCAAAATTTATCCTCATATTATTTATACATCACATTTTACCCATAGTAAGAAAATTTAGTGTGTTGTGTTCTTTTCAGATGTTTAAGTGATTAAGGCCATATCCAAATTGTTAGTACTTCATATTACTTGCCTCGTAGGTATGTATGAACCCGTTAAACAGGTTTTAAGTACCGTATGTCGTATGTAGGCTGCACCTGAGGTTTATGATGAAAAATTAGGGGTAATTAATATTTCAAGTATAGGCCGCACTGCATTTTTGTATTCCTGTAAATATTGTCACAATTCTGTACAAACATAGTAAATTTTGACATAATTTCTCCCCTACAAAACATTTGTGACTGAAAATTTGTATTATGTTGCTATGTTTACAAATATAAGTCGTGCAATTACTATTCCACAGATGGTAATGTGACTATGTTGACACGTGCCGGGATAGGCTATTAGGCACGGTGGTCGAGGATTTTGTCCGCTAGACCAAAAGCGGGATGGTCTAGGTTAATAGACTGTGAGAGACAAGGGTGTTGGCTAGCACGAACTTATTATTGCTTCTTGGGTGCCGTGATTGTAGTAGGTTTTACCCAGATGTAATGAGCTTGACCTATGCTGAACTGGCGATTCCACAAGTGAGATTTGTTTGTCCAGAAGTGGATGTTATCCCAGCCGAATCCTGTAGCAGTGCCGGTTAACAATCCTTTCGCAACGGGATGGCACGAGGGATGTATTTGGATACACTGCGATACAAATAAGATGGTTACCGGAGCAGCCGACACTGACTCGTGCCTTCAGTTGGGTGGCACGGTCCTGTTCCGCCTTTCGCTCCGGAGTGGGTTGAAAAAGTGCACTCAACTGTCTGGCTGCAAGGAATGCTGCGTTTCGTTCCCTACGTTTATGACCGTGCCTATAGTTGTAAGGCATAAGAGTCTCTGCTTGCAGTATGCTAAGTACACCTTGACGTGAACAAACTAAACACAGTTTATAGTATCAGTCCGATTTTGGCTTGCTGACCAGGCTGTGTTAAGTCTCCACTGATCCCCCACGCATGCGGGCTGATCAGAGATGGGGAGCTGTTTGGGTCACCAATGCCGCCACTGGATGTGCGTTCACACAGAGATGGACGGCAGGTCTCAAGCTACAGACATCTCAGCACTAACAATGCTGTGGGATAAAGTAATAACTCGAGAATGTCGCTTCTCCCTGAGTGAAGGTGTTGCTAGTGGTTGTGGCTCACCTGTTCCTCTCCGCCGGCACTGGTACAGTGCTGTGGCAGTTGGAGAGCAACAGGTGGCCGTCTAATGGGTGTGTAGAAAATATGACGGACCCCTGAGGTGCGCCCGCTGTTGAAGTTAAATCGGTTATATTAATTACCCAGTTCTTGTGAATGATGTATGTAACAACCTGTGTATAGCAGCCAAACAGATAGATACTCTCAGAAATAATATTGGTAAGGTAGGACACAAAAGTACGTCTATTGATGGTTCAATAAACTTGCGACACGTGCTACCTCCTACCAGGCATTTGAGTTCTGAAGGTTACTACGCTGGTCAGGTGTAGGCGATCTGGTTGTAATGGAAAAGGGGGAAAGAAATATCTAAACGAGAAAAGATACAATACTTCTAAAATGGTCTAAGAAAGGTGTCTTGAGGAGACAAAATGAATTTAACGTGTTCGTGAGCATGTTTGCTGGTTGACTTTCGTCAACGCTGAAGTAACCGCAGGGGGTGAGGTTCTCTAGAGGTCCCAGCACTGAGTAGTGCTGTGGAAAGTTGCGAGAGTACAAGAATGACTCTCGAGCTCGGCAGCATCCTGACTTATATAGTGGAAGCTTGTAGACTGCCTGCGCGGGGTGTGGGGGAGGCATAACGTTCTGCCCAGGTTGGCATGGGAGTACTCAGGTCAGTGTTTCTGCTTCGTGCCTCGGCGGCATTGTTCAGCCTTGCCCAAGGTCTGGGCAGCTTGTAGGCTCTCAGTGAATGGAAGGGGGGTATGCCTGCTGGGTTGCGTATCCTCCAGGTGATGAAAATACACTCATAATTCCTGTTGCCTGTAGGGTAGGCAACGCTTTACTCACGTCTGTAGTGTTGGAAGAGGTACTCTTGGCGATGGGTCGTAATCGTATTAGATTAGTTGTATAAACGGCACGTGTCAACATGTTTACTTTTTACTCATATGAGATGAAGGTATTTTGTTTACGAACGCGAGCGAACAAATAATGGCACGAGTAGAAAGTTTCTTTTCCCTCCCCTGCGATTCTTCCCTTCCTTCAAGTTAAAACATTAAAATGTACTGTATGTTGACAAATTTGTGAACATTTTTGGGGGGAAAAAAATTTTTTATGCCAATGTATCGCATATAAGCTGCATCTCACTTTTTGTGTAGTCATTTTTTTTATGTGCGGCCTATACATGCCAAAAATACGGTATTCCTGCTTAATGAGCATTATAAATCTTGCACTTGATCTATTACATATACATAATCTGTACCTTTTTAAAGAGTTTTCCTGGTTAATAAGCATGCATTTTTCAGTATTTTTCTTAAACATCTTACAGGGTTTCACTGTAATAATGTGAAGCACTATTACTAAAACTTGCATAGTTTCATCAGCAAGTTATTTACACGAGACAAAGAGAAAATGGTGACCTAAAATTGGTAACTTATAATTCAATAAAATTTTGTGAACACTCAAAACTGATACTGTGACCACAGCAAGTAAGTACACACACAGCACAAGCAAGAAATTTTGTGTACTGTACTGGGAGTTCACAGGCAGGGCCAAGTATGGACATGTGTATTCATACTTGCAAGAGAATTTGGATACAGCCTTAAGGTAGAGGTACCCCATCCATCTTGGATTTATTTTACAAATATTTGTAATTAAACTTTATGACTGGAAATTTGAAAATCAAAGCTTAATATGACACAGTGAACTATCTACTTATTAGAATTTTTAATTTTGTATGGTTTAGTTGTATCCAATTTTCTAGAGTTGTGCAAGTGTGATTTTCTTATGAAACGTAAACAAAGGATATGTTAGGATCTTTTGTGAAACTAAACAGAAAATGAGAAATAATTTCATAAGTGTTCAACCTTATCAAATTTCTTAAAGCAAGGTATTCATTTAACAGATTTGTTACAAACGCCAAACCAAGAAAATGTAGTATATGGAGTTATTTACCACTGGTATTCTCATTCTTACCTTCATTTTATGTAGTTATTTTAATTGTAAAATAATGGAAACAAACAAGTTGATTTACACACAAAAATTTACTTTGCAGGTGACAATGAACATTCTTCAAACACCCAAATATTCATCGAGATTGAGAATATTCATTTTGTTAAAACATTTGGCAACCAAATTTCTTACCAAAACGAAACTGAAAGTTGTCATTTTTCAGTTTTGTTTCAGTGTACCGAATGTTCACACGATCCTAATATTTCCCCATTCTCGGACAGAAATGATTAAATATTGATGGTGCCATTAATTTTGGTTACAGATGCAAAATGAATCACGTGAGAAAATGAACAGCTTTGAATTTTGATATAGTGACTGTTAAGATGTTCCCTGTCTCTTGGAAAGCATGATTTTTAAATATTGAATGTGGAAATTGTTATGATGTATGGTATATATACACGTAAATCCAGGATTATGGGGATACTAGCCACTTGATCTCTCTTTTGCAGTATTGTTAGGAAGTGTGTTTGTAGCTCTATAATATAGCTTTCATGGAAAAAAAAAAAAAAAAAAAAAAAAAAATGGTGAGGTGCCAGTTTTAAATACTGCTCTGATTCTTTGTCAGTGAAGGATAATGGTACGCAATGAAACAGCTGAACTGGAATCAGTATGTGTTTCAATAATTTATAGTTAAAATGATGTGTAATTGATAAAATTTTGGTAGAAACTTAATAATGATTTACCACACCCATGGCTACCCTTCGTCTTCCAAACAAATTTTCGAAAGCACTGAAACAAAGGCTAGTTGCACATAAGCAAACCCTTCACTTTTTTTGTCAGTTTAGGCAGCTGAAGGAAATAATTAATGTAGTGATAATATTGTTAGTGCCTAATTTTTTTGTGAAATGTTAATACAAATTGAAATTCTTAATAGAAATCCATCAGTTTTGTATATGATCAATTCTAAATCATGTACTTTACAGTTGTCTCTTTAGGCCACTTATCTACTAAAATTGGTATGATTTTGTAGTTTTTATGAAACAACTGTTTGTCTGTTTCACACTTTTACTCTCACTCTTTTTGATTGCAAAAAATTATATTTATAAAAGCAAACGTGCCATTAGTATTCTTGTATTACGTACTCCCTAAAATTTGCAGCACATCATGTGCGAATCGCTGGCTAAAAGTCGTATTTGAAAGAATTTTATAAAATCGATATTAAGCCTCTCTGCTAAGAATTACAGATTTTGGATATTTCGGGTAAGTAATGAAAACTATAACATTATTGTAAAAAGTATTGGATACAATTTTAAATTCAAACAAGCCTTGCTACCATTTCCCTCTGTTATGTGTGATTTACAATATACTGTAGTATGTGAATTAAATGTATTGGTTTCCGTAGGAACATAAGATGCTGTATTGTATGTACAGGTGACTCGTGATTCTATAACCTTTCATGGTTCCTAGGAAAACTAGTTATTGGAGAAACATTTTTAATTGAATTTTTTTCTACGGTCCCCAAAAAAAAGATTTGTTTCGAGAGGGTCACTATACCTGGGGTTGTACAAATGAGAGTTGACTGTGTGTTTAACGTATGTTATTGATTGACTTAGTTTTCAATGATCTCAGTAGAAAACTAAAAGTAGTGAGAACGAGAAACTATCTTGCCATGGTATGTTGTCAGAACCATGATTTTAACTACTGAAATTGTGTAGATGATAATTATCGCAGTTAACACAGTGAGGTGATAGAATTATGTGGAGCTGAACACAGCCTATAGTTGTATTTAGATCTTCATAAATTTCCCACAGCCAGAAAATAAGAGGGTGAATTAAAAAAAAAATTATAGTTATAGAGTGTTCAGGGTAAAGTGAGCACTTTTGAACTTTAGTTACTTTTTTTCGTATCAGCCATTTTTTATTCTTCCACCACCTTTTAAAATAAATGTTGTTATGTAAGTAATAAACAAAAGTGTATATATTTCACTGGACTCGAAAGTTAATGTCTAAGACTACAATAAAATATATTTATTGGCTATTATTCCGTATGAAAGGACTCCAAAAAATGCTCGCTTTACAGTGAATAGTCTATTTCATGCAATGCCAGTTCCACCAATGTTGAGCAAATGCACATTTCTCTTTTCTGCATAGTTCCCACCACTGCAATGCACTTGAATAGTTCAGAGAGCCTCTTCACCCTTTTTAAAAAGAAGCGTTACGGTTGCTGCCACTTTTGTCACAGGAGTTTGGCAGCGTTACCTGAGCAAGGCATCTACCGCTCCACAAATTTATGTAAAGGCCTAGCCATTGAGTGCTGTTCTTGTCTTCATTGCTAACCCTGTTGAGTGAGTGAAGAGATTTGGGCGGCTCTTACCATCAGGATCTTGAGAGCCAATAATGTTGCATGTGGTTAGTGGTGTCGTGCTCTAGTACCTGCGTGTTATCGCACGATATCAAAGTTTCTTTTCCATCTTAAATTTACCCTTGTTAGCGGTGCCTGTATTCTGCTAATTCTTATGGCAGTAGCTGCAAGGACTTCTTAGTTATTTACATGCTAGGGCCACTACTGTTTACTCATTGGTTGCTGTGATGATGAGAGTTCTTTTTTTTTTAAATTCAACCTGGCTGCACATAATATGGTCATGACAGTTCTCTATCACTAGCTAAAATGTTGTTCAGTACATGTACAAGCGACTGTTGTCCAATAGTTAATGAACATGCCACTGAAAGAACTACAATGTTCTGTGCAAGTAATGAATGCTATCTTTTAGCTACTGGAAAATGTAGTATCGATAAACACCCAAAAATCCATTAAATTGTAGCAGAAATTAAAATTAGGGTTTTTAGTTACATAAGATGAACTTTAAAATGGCTAGCATAAACTATGTGATAGTAAATATGTATTGATGTATGACAGGTTCAAAACTTAATTCTCTGTCATTGAGATATTGTTAATAGTAGGAAAACCAGATATATTTGTCCTGGCTGGTTGAGTCCAACCTCCAGATGTTTGGGATGTCAAGTGACTGACATTCTACTGTGCTTCCCGGATGGCATCAGGAAACTGGCGTGACGTGTTTAGTTGGTATTGTGGCTATGCTGCATTAGTATTACCTCAGCCTTAGTCCCTTGCCATTTACTACTCAAATATGCACTCGCCTTAACCTGCACCACCTAACACCAGTAAAAATTTCCTCCTGGAGAGAGTATTATTCCCACAATTGAAATTGGGATCTACCCCGCAATCGTACAGGGAGGCAGACGTATGTGGTCTTTGTCTTGGACCCCCAGGCAAAATAAAGTTCGTGTTCTACGGCCATGTTGTATTTCTGCCTACAGTGTGTCTCCCCTGTCTGGACTCCCACTGCCTCTGTTGGAATTTGTCTGCGGAGCAACTATCCTCTGGGGTCACGATTGTGCCTGTGCACTTCCATACATGTGTAAGCAGATAAATCTTTTGCAGTAGTTTTGTTTTCACACTGATGTTTGGTCTCAGTATCTTTAAGGGTATGTTGCGAACACCCAGTGTAGACTAGCATTTCTTTCATTGAAGTTTCAAGAAGTAAAATGAAACAGCATTGAAAAATTATTAACAAACCGTACCAATATCAGTGTTAATTTAACTATCCACTAAAAGTTATAGAATGTTTTTGTAACTTGGGCTGTACCAGACAATTTATGTTCATTGTGGAACTGAAAAAAAAGTTTACATTGCTTCATCCCTATCAGAAATACACCTTCCATTCTAAAAATTCTGTGCACAGACCTGCACCGCAAATGCAGAGTTTACAGGCAATATTTTCTAAGGAGTCCCCTTAAGTGCTCATAACAGCACAGTGTGGTGGCTGAAGAATTGCACTCTATGACCAAAACAGGTTGTTGTCATTAACCGACTACATTCCAACTTTGGATTTCTTTGAAATTGCAGCTCTTAATGTGTTCTTGAACCACTATTTTTAACTTTTAAACTTCATATTTGTTTACTGTAGATGATTGAAACCGCCTTCATATTTGTTAAGTAAACTAACTGTTGTATAATGTATATACCTGCAAAAATGTTTGGTGTGCCATCAAATGGTAAAATTTTTGTACGCAGAGTTTACTTTATTGTTGGTCTGTTTTTATTTTCTGTTAACATTTACCACAACTGTCACATGTAAGATAGTAAAAACTTGTGAGAATTCTTTTTCTTTGTACTTGCAAATTATGTGATTAAACAAATGTTTTTGACCTGGATCAAATCATTTAATTTATTGTAATGCATGGACATGCCCAGAGAAGTACATGTACAAAATCTAGTAGACACTAAGATTGTGAATTTGCAATAAAAAGGGATGGGCACAAATCTCGCTGGAGATTCTTGAGACGGACGTTCAAACTTCTAGGTAAATTTCTGAGAATCCAGTTGCAATGCACTGAATGAATTGTGGCAGACTGCGCTACCACCTCAACACTGGCTCACACATATGTATTGGAAATAAGGGTTGTTGAGGAGCCCTTGAATTGTTTGAAAATCCTAGACGTCAGTAGGAATGCGCGATACATTATACTCTAATATGCATTACATAGTAATGTAACAAGACATTATACTGGTCACCTAATGTGTTTTTACTTTAAATTTTCATTTGATGTTTATATTTTTAACATATTTACCTCTCTGTTAACTATTTGTTCTAGAGTGTTGCATATTGCCAGGTTTCGTACATATTCCTCAAACGTAGAGGGCCTGGGTATACAAGGTAAGGCATTAAAACATGCCACGTTAATAAAAGAGAATGGTTCAGACAAACGTTGTTTGATGTGAAATGGGCCATAATGTGATAAGAGTTTGGTGTTACGTCGAGAGGTGACAGTTATGGGGATCAACGTCTGTATTGTAAATGGGATGACATACACACACCTCTGAACAGCACTTGGCAAGATGAATGCAAACATGTGTCTCGCGTACTAGAAATGTGAACATTAAACCACAGTCCCATTTAACATACCGCAGTTGACCCCCATACTTTGGTCACACCTAATTATTAATGTAACATTATGGCCCCTTTCCCCCCAAACAACGCTTGACCAAAACATTTTCATCTATCGTTACAAGTGGCCATTTTATTAAGGTGGCCTATTTTAAATGCTCACCTAGTATACACAAGACAACACTTCCCCCCTCCATTGCAATGTGGATTCATATTCCATCAGTGTGCTACCACATCATGGTGAATGGCTCGTAATACAAGTAGTAACAGTGTCTACTTCCACAAATTCATACTTCTCATTGATCCTGCCTTATTTGGAAACACTGTTAGGTTGACATAGTACAATCCTCAAAACCCAACATCACTCCTCAATAAAGAGAGTCACTTTACTAATCATTCCATACCATTTCCGAATATTACCGTCAGAGGTCCTCTTATCAACCCCAAACCATGGCTATTGCCACCTGTAACCTCCACATTATGATTCTGGAACCAGCCTCTTGTTTTGTCTTGTACTGTGTGTTCTCTGCAAATTTAGTGGTGTAGCTACTGCAGGTAGACTGTTCAGCCCAACAGTTGAGATGGCTTAGTGCATTGTGAGCCTCAATAGCCTGCAATTACTAGCTTCTACACCTCTGTCCATAGTGGGGAAAACTACTACAATCTGCATGTACCCCTGTTGACCCAACCCCACCACAATACACTTACACTCAGATGTATACCATTATGGTCGACTCTCAATGTATTGTTCAGGGGACTGCCAAAAAATTTCTATGCCTGCAGGAGTTCAGTAGGCGAGGTTTCTGACATGTACATCAATAAAACACAACTTCTATCCTTATAAAACTTTGTTGAGTATAGAAGTATCTGAATAAATTTTAGATAGTAAAAATGGGCATTTTAGAAAAAGTTTTACTGTAAATATTAAACATTTCACCTAAATTTGTTTAAATAAAGCAAATAACATCTGAAAATACAGTATAAAACTGATTTAATCACACACTGAATAAAGTTAAATTTTGAATGTCCCACGTGCACTCGCTCAACTGAGAGCCACCGAAAAGTTATAGATCAGGCAATGTGTTTACGGTGGCTGGAGAATTACCCCTCCACACCGCTATATGTTGTGGACACCTTTCGCCCAGGGCAAATGTCTGCCTTTTAAAGTAATTATATTTCACTGCAAAAAAAAAAAACTCATAATTGCGAGGTAGAAATTGATAAGGAAATTTTAATCAATTTCTGCACTGTCTTTAATAATTAATCATTCATAACCACGTCCTCCAATTTTCCCTGTAGTAAGTTACACTGCACTCGGCTCATTACCTTTACTTACCCATTATTAAACGGCAAGATTACCTTTACACTTATAATACAAATTACTCTATGTTCAAATAATTTTTGGTGACGAGGGAAGTTTAAGTATACGCCTCTACGCATATAATTTTATTCGCAAGGATGCTGCACCTTAAGTTAAAGAAATAAATATTACGTTTTAAAGTCACTTTAATTTCACCCCAGATATGATGAAACTCCAATTTTGTGGGGAAAAACGACTTTTAAGGTTAAAGTAAAGCAACTGCGTATGGAGCACTGCACCTGATGGTAAAATTTGAAGAATTAATTAAAAAAAGTAGTATAGACACCATAACAATTGTCATAAAGGTGTAATTTATGCAGCATATGAAAGGAGAATGTATATATTGTGCAACATTCCAAAACATAATTTTTAAATTAAAAAAATTAGTCAATAGAGACCACATTTTTAAGCACATTTCCATTTTGGATGCTTCGGAAAGCAGAATTTACAAGAAAATTTTTTTCGAGAAAGATTATCATAATAATTACTGTGATCATAAGTAATAAAATCATAGTAATAATGTATTGTATCAATTTTATAATTAATTTATTTCCGCCAGATTCAGCAATAAATTTTGTGACATGCACATGAAATCATTAATAAAAATTATTTCCTACATTATTATTACAATTTTCTTACATACAATCAAAATAGACATTATGACGATATTCCAGGACAAAAATTTTCTTGCAAATTCTGCTTTCTGAAGCATCCAGAATGGAAATGTGCTTAAATTTTGTTTAAAATATAGACCATTTTGATTGATTTTTTTTACATTTAACAAGTACATTTTAGTGAAAATTTTATAATGTTGCAAAAAAATATACACTCATCTTTCATATACAGCGTAAATCTCACTTTTCTGACAATTTTCATGGTGTCTGTACTACTTTTTTACGAGTTCTTCACATTGTGCAGTGCTCCATTGGCAGTTGCTTGACTTCAACCTTAAGGCCATTGGTGCACGAAAGTAGTACATTTGTATAATTTGTCATAACTCATTTCACAGCAGATTTTTCAAAATTTTTGGCTCGTCAAGACGTAAATAACTTTTAGCACCTTACATTAGGTATTCACTGCCGTCATTATTCTCGGAGCACTGATTGCAGATAAGTAAATGAAAATTCTTTGCTTTCTTCCATCAGTGCTCCAAGAATGATGATGGGAGTGAATACCTAACAACGTAAGAAAGTGCTTAAAGTTATTTAAGTCTTGATGAGCCAAAAATTTTGAAAAATCCACTGTGAAACGAGTTATGACACAAATTATATAAATATATTGGTTTCATGCACCAATGGCCTTAACCACAAAAGAAAACATCTTTGAAAATAATTCCTCAAAATGTTTTGTATAACATTTTCAGGTGAAACCATTTGCTTTGAAATACAAGTTTTTTTGAGTGACTGATAATTTTGATAAAATTTCTACATTCGCCAAGAGAACTTTATTTGCTCGCTGCCGGCATGTGAAGGCAAGTGAGCGTGGCCCGAGACATTTGCTTTTATCTTTAACTAGATAACAACTTCCTCTCTCTCGCTGTTATGTGAGTGGAGGAAGGAAGGTGCATGGCTGGTTGCTAGGTAACCACTTCCTCCTATCAAATGTGATGGGGAGGTAGCAAGCTGGGCTCACACTGCAGCGCAGATGTGTTGTGAAGACAGAACACACCGCAGAGGCGTATCCCACATCCAGTTACTAGACGTCCACATAAACAATCAGCTTAAACAGATTGTTGCCCAAAATATACTTTGATCGATGCACCATCTGATGAGACAAGCGGTTAGCTTTATCATTGTGTATATAGATTTACCGATACCACTGAAAATTAATTGTGGATACGGTTTATCTGTATGTGCGATTTTGGTACGAGTGTCAACTGTTAATCGGCTTGCACAGGTTAACAAGCAAAGGCAAACCAAAGCCAAGACATTCTGTATTACTCTGCTGTCTGGTGAACAGACCTGGCATCAAGGGTAGCTTACGGACACTGTTGTGCCTAAACCCTCTAGTCTAGACTGGTCCGAGCTAACTGAAGCCACTATCCCACGTCACATACCCAGCAATCTACAACTTGTAAACATTGATACCAATGGCATCCTGTGCAGCAGTGCCAAACATAACTGACAGCTGTGGCATTGAGCAACATGAAGTTTAATTGTTCATCGTACAATGTCACAATTAGAGTAAAGTTGCACTTAAAATGGTTATCTTATTTGTTATGTATGATATTTATTACTAAGGATGTAACATAGGCTTGAAAATACAGTAGTGTTTCTCGTCGCCTATGACGTAACCTGCGCTGCAGAAGCCGACACTATACTCTGTAGTCGATTTAAGTTTTTTAATTAACGTGATTATAAATTAACTTGAATAAGTTGGTTTTTAAGACATATTTAGGATGTTGGTTTAAACAATTGCTTATTTTGAGGTTGTGTGTGTTATTTCTCAGGTCTAAAATCCAAGTCTGGATTCTTTATTTTCCCACATGCTTCAGTTTTCTTGGTTGGTACAGTGGAAAATATATTTTGGAGAATCCACTATAATAGCGGCATGCGACTGGGAGCAGCTTCTACATCTAATACGACTACGACTCATCGCCTAGAACACCTTTTTCATCTCTACAGACATGAGCAAAACGTTGCCTACCATACAGATAAAGGGAACTTACAAGCAATTCCTTCTTACCTAGAAGATACGAAACCCGGTAGGCATGCCGTCCCTCCTTCCCCTCGCTTGAAGCCGACAAGCTGCCCAGACCTTGGGTAAGGCTGAGCAGCTCCGACGAGGCACGAAGTAGAATCGCTGACAGGAGGATTCTCACACCTCCCCTGCACCGGCAGTCTACCAGCTTCCGCTATACAAGTTCAGTCGCTGCCGGCCTCGGCAGTCATTCTTTCACATCTCTAGCAACCTTCCACAGCACTACTAGTGCTTGCGATCTTCGGATTTCAGTAGATGCGGTTTGTGAAATGCACATCAATAAAATTTGATTTCCAACCTTATAAAACTTTGTTGGGTATGGTAATGGCTGTACATCTATGAATAATGTTTAGCTAATAAACACAATAAAAATGGGAATTTTAAAAAAGTATTATTGTCAATAATAAATTGAAAAACATTTCACCTAAACTTGTTGAAAATAACATTTCAAAATACCATATATAATTGATTGTAACCCAACACCACATGCAAGCTGACCTAAAACTTTCAAACCCTCTGAAAATGAAATTAATATTACACAGAATGCAAGTAAAATTTTGAAATGTCCCCACGTGCACTGAGAAGTTATTGATCGGGTAGGGTGTACAAGGCTGCAGGTGGAGAGGGATGGAAATGAATTAACAGGGCAATTATAATTAATCATTAAATATTAAAGACAGTGAAGAAATCATTCACAACCACATCCTCTGATGTTCCCTGTCGCGAGTTATACTGCAATGGGCTCAGTGCACAACTACCCATTATTAGATGGCAAAAGGTGTTGAATGGGCCCTTACATTTTATCAGTTTATTCCAAAGATGTTTTTCTATTGAAATAAATCAATACAAATCCTCAGATTTCCCCGCAAGAAGTTACTGAAAATGAACTTTACACTTATAAGTCACGCTATGTTAAAATTTTTGGTAACAAAGTGAGGTCAAGTATATGCTTCTGAGCATACAATTTAATTTGCAAAGATGATGCCCCTCGAGTTAAATAAATATTACATAGTTAAAATCATATTAATTTTATGCCAGATACAATGAAATGCCAACCTTACGTGGAATAAACAACCTTTAGTCACAAAAGAATACATATTTGAAAATAATAATTCCTTGAATGTTTTGGTAACATTTTCTTTGAAATACAAGTGATGATAGGTGCAACTACTCTGACCATAGCATAATCTTGATAAAATTTCTACGTTCGCCAGGTGCAGTTTATTTACTGTGGGCCGGTGTGTGAAGGCACGCATGCACGCGCAGCTGAGAGACTTGTCTATTATTTTGCTAGACACCAGCTTCCCCTCTCAAAGGCATGTGAAGGGGAGAAGGAAGAATGAGAGCAGATGCTAGGCAATGGGACAGGACCCAAAATATACTTCAATCAGCACAAGTTTGGTTAACAACTGCAGCCGTGGTAGCCAGAATCCTCTCGCTGCCACTACTATGAATGCACTTTTGGGAAATGTTGTCTCAATCCCACACTGCCTGGCCAACCAGCTGGGCGCTGGAGCCAAGTGCAGTGTAGTTTTTGTGTCAAGCAGCCCCTTGCTAAGCTGGGTCTGGCCTCTAAAAAGGTCGCTTGCTCCCTTCTTTGCTCCCCCCTTTTTTTCAGTCTGCCCTCCACTGGCTGTCCATCATCCCTCCCCTTAGCCACGCCGCCCACACCCCTTCGCTTCCTTCCTTCTTTCAGCCAGTTCCATACAGCTACTCTCCTTTTCTCTCTCCACCAAGCCACGCCCACACTAAGCTTCCTTCCAACTGTCGCAACAGGGGCAGCTCGGAATTTTCTTTGTCCTATTCTCCCTAACTTCACGAAGTGCCACGCACTTCGTGCTGTCGCATCTTTTAACCTCATCAGTGGGCGGAAGAGGGGGCAAAATCCAGTCAATAAATGCGGGACAACAAAAATAGCAATTTATGTACAAAAAATTATTCCAATAGTGCTGGAATTTTTTTAACATACAGTGGAAGCCTAAATATCACGGCCCGGTATACTGCAGGGCAATTTATGCCCCCCGGCTTGAATAAATAAGTGGAAAGTGTGTGGTCAGGTAGGCATGAGTCGGGGACATTGATGGATGAGGCGGATGGAACGGGTGCATCCTCCCTCCTTTCAGTGCAGTGATCTATTTAACTGATTCATTACTGCCAATATTGTATGGTTTTCCATATTCAATTTCATTAGTGTGGTGCAATGCTTTGACGTAAGAATTCCTAGTGGTCCTTTATGTAACCATATTATACCTGTTCTGGTTGTAAAGACAAAAAAAAAAAAAATACTGTGGCAACCTTTCCATCTTATCTGGGCATTGGATAACTATAGGGGGATGGCACTGCTATATTCCAGACTGTATATCGCACTTGCAAGTGTCCTGATCTCACATTTACTGGCACAAGTTAACATGAAATGTGTTGTATAGCGTAATACGTAATCATTATAATAATGTTGTACACACTTCAATTATAATGTGTACATAGCAGCTATAACAGTAGGTATTCCCATTTTTGAAGGAAAAAAAAAACCAAATTTGAGGGGGGGGGGGGGGGCCTGGCCCTCGAAATTCATGCTTCTATGTCATTTTCAGGCATATAATTAATATCCTACGTGTATAGCTCTATGTAATCATTATAATTATGATGTAGACACTTTGGTTATGTGTATATAGTGGCTATTTGGTATGTCTTCCCATTTTCAAAAGAAATTTTCACGTGATCGAGCTATTGTGGACAAGGCTTAATGCAGAAAAGCGGCCTTTCATTGCATGCCACAAATCATTCACTTTCTTTTGTTTTAGTTTTCCTTTTGAAAATGCAAATCAGACGAGCAAGTGACATATTTCACACCACGTGAGGCACTGATAGATCTAACTACAGTGCAAGTGTGCATTCGACCTTTGGACGTGAGTTTCCGTTCTCATTCTCACTTCCTCCCAATCAGGCTCGGTAGGGGACGTAAAAGTGAAGCAGTTTGGGGGGGGGGGGGGGGGGGGAGACTCCCTTCTCCAACCCACATGACAAACAACTAGCAGCGAACACCGCCCTTGGTGGAATAAGTACATCCTTTAACTGGAAAATCCGGTACTTTTTACTTCTGTTTCCCTCCCTTGGGAGATGTCAAGTCTGGTGACGTAAATTAAAAAAAAATCTAAGTTGTGATAGCAAGGGGCTAAACGCTTCACGAATTACGGCAGTAAATAACACCACTTGCCCCGTGTTTGACAGATAGGTACCATGCCCCATTAGAACACTTGTTTTTTTTTTTTTGCTACTGTACTCTGCCACTCCCGGAATAGAGCAGAAAGCTATAACGCGGGTATGAATTGTCCCCTAACAGCCGCATTATATCGGGCTTTTAATGTATATACATTATTTACGATAGCTATGGTTGTGAGTATAGCTTAACATGAATGTGCACTTTTTGGTATCAGTGATTTGCGTGATGCCAGAGAAATGAGAAAGTAGTTGTCTCAATTTCACAAAGCAAAAGCAATCACAAATCAGTGCTCTTGCCAGGTTGTGCGAAAGAGCGTTTTCTCAAGAGAGTATTCTTTAAATTGAGAAACGATCTAAAACTTACTGCTAGGTGGTTTGAGAAGTTGGCAGATCTGCATACGTACTCTGAATCAACTGTATGGAGCTATGTCAGATCAAGGAAACTGCTAAAGAACGACTGTACTGTTGCTAGCTACATACCACTTAAGCTGCAAAATATGAATAAGGAACTATAAATACTGCAAATATTTTTAATAAGTTTATTTACAGCCAGATCAACATGCTGAAATACTCAAGACTTGCCTGCATGGCAACCAATTTTAATTTAATATCAAGACTACAAATAAAAAATGCCAAATTTAGACAGGAGCTTTCTCTATCAATTTGTACCAACTGCCACAGGAACATCTTTTTGGTTCTCCCTTATGCAGCCACAACCATTTGACATGTTGGGCCTCTGGTTCACAGATGCAACCAACGATGCGTGCGTCAAATGCTGATGGAATGAGGTTAGGGCTTTCTTTTGTACCAGGTCCACGCTGGAATAGCTTCATGTCAAAAGGATTCTGAAACCAACAAACTCTGAAATCATTCAAGGTCAGCTAATGCAGAAATTACATAGTAATACAAAACGTGTATTTCACAGCAAAAAATTTTTTTATTTCTTTGTAGTGTACACTTTAACAAGAAGTGTATGGAAATCATAAATTATTTAAAGAAGGAACAAACAAAACTGCTTAGTAGTCTACGTACTAAATCTCTTGTGTATCAAGTTCTGTGATGTTCAATAGATGCAGACATTTTAAAAAATTTCTCCCAATATGTAGGGTAGGGCATAAACTGAATCAACTTAGTTTTTACCTTAATTTGGGATTACAGTAGAACCCCATTTTTGCGTTACAGCTGTTTACATTTTCCGCAAATTACATTTATTTTTGGTTCTGTTTTATCTCCATTTGATTCTATGTACATCTTTCCCGCTAATTACAACACAATATTTTAGTTTCCCGCTATTTACACATTTTCTTTGCGTTGTTGACTGGACAAAGTCCACATGACAAGATAAGCATGTTGGATGCAGACCATGTTATTTCTTATGCACAGAAAAAAATTGCGAACTGCTTCAAGAAAGATGGTTTTCCATGTTCAGTGGTTGGCAATGAAGATGAAGCCAAATGTATCATTCACTTATTTAGTCAACATTGACTGACATGATTATTACTGAAGAACAGTTAGTTGAATATAATGTTAAGTTCCCATGTCATGCAATGTCAAAACCAAGATAATGAAGATTGTGAAGAAGAGGGAAAAGTACGTATGCCGACCAAGCATGAGGCATTACAAGCTGTATCAACTGTGAGGACCTACTGCTTGGGATTTGAATGTGAGGGCAGTATTTTCAATCAGCTGAATGTCCTCAGCAGTTGAAGGAGACGAAAATCTCAGACTACTACTCAAAGACTTACTAACTAAAAAGTGTGAACTGTTGTGCATCAGTAAATGTACTGGATTATATTTTGGTAGAGCTTTCCATGTTCGGCAGTTTTTTTTTAAAAGATTTTTGTATAGTATTAATGGTGCGTCAATGTTGATTTATTACACCATTCAATTTGAAACACTTTACTGCATTTCACTCATTTTTCACTTTTTTGCTTTTTTCACAATTTTTTCTGGATCCCTTGAATGGTGTAAAAAAGGGGTTCTACTGTATGTACATAAATGTAAAGCTTGAATAGAATACAACGCTAGCGTATGCAATGGAATCCATGGGCAAATTTTTACTTACCAATAAATTGGTTAGTTTGTATTATCCTACTTACCTGGGAACAAGATAGTGCATATAAAAAACACTGGTTTCACACACATATTTGGAGTAAAAGTTTTCACAATTTCAAACAAAAAAAATTGCTAAGCACAAACAGGTGTCAGTGTCCACCTCAGGTGCTGACAGGTTTTTTATATACTCCTATTTGAAAGAACCATATCTTTCTATGGGTGTAAACCATGTTGCTCACTATATTATTACCACACAGACTGTACACACAAACTGGGTGCAAAAAATCCCTCTCCCACCCAAGTACCTTGCTACAGTGTTAATTTTACTGTAACAAAATAACTTATTCACTTTTCTATGAACTGTCATCTTTACTTGTAGACCTACACTTCAATAACAGAGATGTATACGAGCTGATACGGTACTAATTTTTGGGTAATTGTTAAGAATAGGGTCTTTCTTGGAGACTTAGTAGATCAACAAAATAAACACATGGGTTGTGCTTGGCTTACTTGTTCAATATTTACAGGGGCATGATGATAAATTAACTATAACATTAAATGAAATAGCTAAAATATGAACAGTTCAGTCACTTTGTTTAAGTCGAGCGCCATATTGTATAGTCCTGTAATGATGTAGTAATCTAAAACAAAAGTGCATCCACAGTCGCCTATCTGCTGTGGATGTGTAAAGGTTTACCGTAGTTTAGTTGGCCAGTATATACTGGAATGTGCTGTCCGCTGCAAGAGGAGTGCGAGTTGTGATGTCTGAATCCAACTGCGAGGAAGACTTGTGATTTACAAATGGAGGGTGCAAGTATGAGAGCTGCTGTGCGATTGCTTCGTAACAATGTTTTGGTCATTACTTCTTGATTTTTTAGTAGTTCAAGGTGGGTTGCAGAGTGAGATAAAGTGTAACACATGCATGACGGTAGTTGACTTGGTCAAAGACAGTGAACATTATACCCACTGCCTACTTAGGTGAGTAAATGCACATACATTAGTTATGTTGTATTGTGTGTGGGTCTATATATCTATACATATCGCAGTAAAAAATACTGTTCAAGCGTAACCAAACGTTAAGCAATACGCCAGAGTCCCTGTGCCAGCACGGGAGTAAATCTCTCCAAAACAGTGATTCAAGGGATGCCCAGATTTCTTTTTTAGGTAATGAGCGTGAAGCGCACAGTATCCACGAAGCTTGGAGTTGACCATAAAGTAAATTTGGGTGTGTATTTAGGTATTGTTTGATTAGGTCATTATGAAAATGTTTTTCGTGATATAATATTACGACTACCGACATATTTTTTTGCACATTTTAACCCACAATTTCCCTGATCTTCATAACCCTACCACTATCCTATTTGTAGCTTGTACCGGTAATTTCGTCACTTCAGGTATTGTTAGTTAGGTATTCTGGCAATTTAATGCGTTTTAGTGATAGAATATTACAATTATGTACATTTATTTACAAGTTTTACCCCGCAATTTCCCTAATGTTCATAGTCCTCCCCATTATTGTTTTTGTGGTTTCTATTGATATCTTGATAACCCTAGTAAATTTATGTCCTGTCTAATTAGTAGAGTAGAATTAAACCACTTTCCATGATTTTTCTTCTCCGAAAAGTCTCCTACTAATTTTCACACATGCATAGTTTAATTGCTTGGTGTGGTGGGGGAAGTTGGAAGGAAATCGCAATTAGATCAAATGTGAATGACAAAATATAGGACCTCCATAACATGACCACCTTGCCGTCTAATACAAGTTTATAGTAATGTCAAAGACTACAGCAGTTTCAGTCTATACGTAATTAGGCCTGTTGAGGCTCGATTAAGGATGTCTCAACTCGAAAGTGTACTCACTCTTATGCTGGCACACACTGGTTAACTCTAGCGAATTGATACCTGTGCCCGCTGTAAGTCTTTACCATTGCATCAGTGTATTGTACAAGGCCACTCACTACACTATATGTGCAACATAACCCTTTACCTATACACACACTACAATAAAATACTTGCGAGTACGAAATGAGAAAATCTTAGATAGGATTGTACTCGCAACAAAACATTAATAGAGACGTACATCATTTCCAGCTGCTTCCGCCAACAGTTCCCGCTTTTCTAATCCTGTGGCCAGCTCCATAGGATCGCCTATTACTGTAACATCAAAATGAAACTGCCTATGAAGTTTACTTAGCGTAAAGTAGTTACAACAACAAAAATTATTGTTTGAACGATCATAGTAAAACCAGCTATGATTAAAATAATGGTCTATTTACGTTTCTTGGCACATCCCAATGAAGAAACAGAAAAATTCCTGCAAGAAAGCTGTACCACCCGTCTGCACAACGACGCCATTTTTGCAGACGAAGTAAAAGCAAGCAAAGACCAACGACGATATAAAGAGCGAGTTCCTTCCTTCGAGAAGTAGTTCCGGTAGGAGAGTTTCCAAAAACTTACTTTGAAAACAGAACTTGCAACTACGTTTTGACTTGGCCCTACAAGTATATTTAAATCGTTATTGGCTTCATTTATTATGTAATATAATTAAATATACCCTAAGTTAAATTCTTGAAACTTAGAGCCAACGATCTGTGCCGCTTAGAATAGGCCGTTAATGTTAAACGTAAAATAATAACCATTAATACAATCTGTATACACAATACACATCTTCAATAAAGTAACATATCACAACACATACTAAGCGGCGCAGATCGTTGGCTCCAAGTTTCAAGAACTTAACTTAGGGCATATTTAATTATATTACATAATAAATGAAATGGGTGCTGTCATAACATAGAAACACATAAGTTAGAATTTCCTCAGTTATTCCAGTTCTAAGTTATGTGGTTCTCACTTGTGAACATACTAAGTGATGTGATTCTGACTTATTACAGTTATTGGTTGTGTGTTATGACCGTTCTACTTTATAATATTCTAAGTTGTGTTATTCTAAGTTATGTTAGTTCTAAGTTGTGACTGTTCAAAGTTATGACTTTCTCAGTTCTGATGTTAATAAGTTTTGTGTTTCTAAGTTATAGTAGTTCTAAGTTCTGATGTTTATAAGTTGTGTGTTTCTAAGTTATGGTAGTTCTAAGTTGTGTGTTTCGAAGTTGTGAATGTTTTAAGTTATGAAATTCTAAATTATGTGGTTCTAAGTTGTGTGTTTCTAAGTTATGGCCGTACTAAGTTATGATTTTTTTTTAAGTTATGTAGTTTCTAAGTTGTGTGTTTATACGTTATGACTGTTCTAAGTTATGATTCTCGAAGTTGTGAAGTTTCTAAGTTGTGTGTTTCTAAGTTGCGATTGTTCTAAGTTATGATTTTCTAAGTTACGATGTTTCTAAGTTATTTGGTTCTAAGTGGTATGATTCTAAGTTATGTGTTGCTAAGTTATGATAGTTCTGAGTTGTGCATTTCTAAGTTATGATCGTTATAATTTATTCTTTTCTAAGTTATGAGGTTTCTAAGTTATGTGTTTCTAAGTTGCATGTTTGTAAGTTATGACAGTCCTGAGTTGTGTGTTTGTAAGTTATGATAGTTATAAGTTATGATTTTCTAAGTTACAACAGTTCTGAGTTGTGAATTTCTAAGTTGTGAATTTCTAAGTTATGACAGTTCTAAGTTATGATAGTTCTAATTTATGTGGACTTTTTCAAGAATTCTAAGTTATGACTATTTTACGTTGTGATTTTCTAAGTTATGTGTAGTTCCCTTCGGTAGGCTATAAGTTGATTTATGTGTGCATATTCCCCTCACCCAGACCGTTTGCTCTACACTATGAGATCCAGAAGCGCAATGTACATCCACTCTCTATGAGTGCAATGGAATGTAAAGTGGGGTATTGTTAGCACCAAGCGGTGTATGCAGAGCATAGACTAAAGATGAGGAAGACCTATCTCGCTGTCTGCACACAACAAAACTCTGTGTCCCAACATTGAACTTCTTTTCAGCCTCCACGTCTATCAACAATGGCATGGATTGGGTTTGAGTTTAGAACACTGTTAATAAACACGTGCTTTTGGAATGTTTTTATACTTCCTCTAATCAATTTGTAATGTTTTTTGATTACATTCTAACTGTAGAAGTATTTTATTAATATAATAGTGCTTGTCAATAAATGATGATGTAAACAAATGCGTTCATCATCGTTGGCCATGTGATTTTGTTAGGGTGCAACCTGGCCCTACCAGGAGAGAGAAATTGTTAGCAGAACGCAGCAAGTAGCAGCACGGAGGACAGTGGGAGGCAATGAGAGAAGTGCCGACAAAGGCATAGGGAGCAAAGGCAACATCAAAAGGAGTACACTGCAAGATGGGTTCTGACCAGAAAGAGGCCACCTCCAGTACTACAGGCAGGGCAGCAAATTTACCTGCATGCTCATCCCTTCGCAATCGGCCACCTGCCAATTTTTTTGTATGGGCCTGGCAGCAGAATGGAGCACCTGTTTCCGACTCATCCCTGCTGCTGCTGCTGCTGCTGCAAGAGCTTGTCAGGCGACATCTGAGTAGCTTTCGGTATGGGTCGTAATGGTCCTGCTGATCAGTCGAGGCTGACCCACAGGCCGATGAGCCCAATTAAGGAGCTGTGAACACAGGATGTCCAGGAGGTGTCATGATACTGGCAGGCAGGGGCATCATCTGGTGATCAAGGCAGTCTTTAGATGACCAGTCTATTACACTGTCGGTGATGTCTCTGATGGTGGTGTCTCCTCGAGACCGTACGTTGCATCGCCAACCATTGTGTCTAACAGGCAGGGAGTTCACCCATCGCTTTCATGAGGCAGTGCGATGATAAAGTGTTCTGCAGTGTCCCCCATACGTGAGAATTTTTGTTTACTTGTCACTTTTCATGGCCTTCTTAAATACTGTTTTCAGTACTTATTATTTTATGTGAAGTGTTTATTGTTATTGTGTTAAGTGTTATTTTTGTTATATTCAATTCTACGTTACATGTATGTACCAACCATAGGCAAAAGCGGAACGTAAACAAACTAAGTACGTTACATGCATTATCTAATGGTCACATGCTTATTTCCATAATTTCATTTGTTTGTTTAGATGAAGCATTTTTCAAGGGTTTTCATGCATTCATGTTAAAAATGATTTTTTCAAATAATGATTTGGCATAATTCACAATGCAAACACTAAACTGTGAGAGACACACACTCCAAGTAAAACCACCATAATATTGTGGTATACACATTACGTAAACATATTAAGTGCTAAATGCTAATGTTTTCTGTATATTTCTTAAAATTGTGTTTTTTTTTTTTAATATTAGTCAACAGTGTTTATTTGCTTCATCCTTCCATCAGTGTTACATATGTCTGTCTCATTTCATTTCACAAGTGTTTGTTAATTGTACAGTTCTTTTTTTTTCAGAGAGAGGACTGCCACACTCCTCTGTCCGATTTATAGATGGCCGAGCTTAAATATTTCTCTTTAACACCATGTAGGCTTCACGACTGCTCAACCAATTTTCACTGATTGATGTTAGGCATACAGATGGCCATAACTATCTCTGTATGGGAGTGTGTATGCATTGAGAGGGGCTGTAGCACCTCTCACTAGCCTAGGCATTAAGGAATATAGATCATCTGACACTGGATCATCAGAGAGGACCACATTTAGGGAAGTCGACCACACACCCTGCATACTTGTGCTCTCTGTGCTGGCACCCTTGGGAAGTATCAACAGAGCATTATGTCATCCCTGATGCCCTACATTTCTCTCTGATATCCAATCCAAAAACCATCATGTGTTACTTTATAAATGCCAAGGAAATCTTCGAACATGTTCTATGATCTGTCTTGTTCACTCTCTAACCAGTTAACAAACATTCTTGATAATATTGTGATGTAGTGTGATGTATGGGTGATGGGTACAAGAGGATTCTGGGTAGCAGTAAAGGTTGAGGTTGGGAATGTTGTGGAAAAATACTGTTGTTCTGTAGGCGCCAGACACTGTCAGCACGATATCAATGTTGCGGTAGAGCTGCAGACTCTTGACGATCTCTGGAATCATGGGCCGATCACCTGGACGTAATTTCCCATGGTTGAAGATGGTGATCGCCTCATGTTAAATATTATCTGCGATGTTTATCAAATGGTAGGTCTATTACGGACTGACCTACACGCCTTGACTGTTGCACTTACTTACTGACATTGATTCCTCGCACAAGACACTGAATAAGAATAATCACACTTTTGGGAGGATTTATGAGGGACCCGGACCCTGAAATGCCAGAAGGTGCAGCAAAATAAAAATATGTGGTTTTCACCATACACAATATTTACTTGCAGTATGAAATTACAATTCTGCTCTAGGGATACACTCGAAACAGTTTTGCTCAGCTTGGACGGTCGGTATAGGCAATACTGAAGATTGATGCAAAGTCAGTGAAACTTACGGTGTTACTTTAAGTTTCTCTAGGCGATTTAATCACGAGTGTACAGGTGGTGTCTTTGTGCAGCTAAAATGGATGAGTTCCCGGTAGAGGTAAGTCTATTGCAAAATTAAATTATTAGTGAAACCATTTATGAGTACCGCCCGGAGCCTATGCATGTACACGACACACGATTGACTCCTCCAAGACACTTGTGTTTACTGATCATTCCACATTGTGCATTTTGCCACTTTGCCAATTTTGCACATCACGCAGGAACTATTTACTGACACACTTTGCATTAAATTCAGTGAAACACATCACACTTGTAAAATGACGTGTTCAAAAAATACTCTGCAATTAATGACACAAGAAAACATTTGCACATTGAGTGATGATGAGACAAGTGAAATGTAAACTAAATAACCCTTGCACATAAAACTGTAATAGAAAAGTATCAAGTATTTGGTATGGGCGTTTATGCAGTCCCTTTAATTAGGTGTTAATCGGCGTGACCTTTAAGGTGTTTTGTGGGGCGACGACTTGTATACTTGTGTACATCGCACCATGTTGCACTGAATTGTACGAAGTTGCATGATCCTATACTACATTAACTTGCACTATTTTGCACTCACTCGCGCGTCGCACTAATGCATACATCGCACTATGGAGCACACGCCGCTGAGTGTGGATGCCTGCTGCGTCTTGATCATATGCGGGGCGGGCAAACGTTCTAGGGGGACACGAACGCGGCACGCGTATAGTGTTTTCTGTTACTGTTAAGTGTATCGTACATCTAGCTTCAGCCCAAAGTAATTTAACATGAATATTGGAATATGTTCGTCTGATAATGACGTCATTATAGTTTAAACTTAAACTATAGTTTTTGAGAATTTTATGAAATTGTTTGTTGGTAAAATATTCTTATTCCCAAATTACATGTTTTTGTACTCTGGAATTGTTTTTTCTTTTACATATTTTTGGGTCTGTCTAGAGATGCATTTTATCGCAGCACATTTCTTTTATGAAGCGCTCCTGTCCGGTATTTCGTTCGTCAACTTTTCTTTTAACGTGTTCAGCTAAACAAGCAAGGTACATGCTTTTAAAGTAGAGATTTAGATGAAATTTTTGCTATTTTAATACTACTTTACTTATAATACTTAGAAAACTTTGTTTTTACTTAATCAGGCTTTGTGGTGACAATCATTGTGCACGAGTTATTTTTTGGATGGCTCGGATAAACATTGATGAGTTTACATTATACTGTCTCATGTCAAGTTTATAATCAGGACGCCCTTGTAATAAAACTGTTTATTGTGTGTTATTTGCAGTGCGTGAATGGTAATGCTAGCTTCGTGTGTCGATATATTAGATTACGTAGTAGAGCCTGTAATTTGGATGGCTATATGGTTTTTTGTTATAGGTTATAATTATACTTATACAGCATAGCTTATGTCTGTTTATCTTTCAGATGTTTACGTCTAGTGCGAAAATAATAAAGGGTGGGGGCGCGGAGCCGGACCCGTTTGAGAGCTCCATTTCTCAAGCGTTGCTGGAGCTGGAAATGAACAGTGACCTCAAAGCGCAATTGAGAGAACTGTATATAACAAAAGCAAAGGAAATAGAATTAAATGGAAAAAAGGTATGTGATTTCATTTCTAGTTAAAGATTAGTTAGAACTTAGGCTAATACGATGAATGCATGAAACATGGTAAAAATTTGTTATGTTGTTAATATGCATAGAGCGAGTGAAAGTGTTAGGCTACCTCTAACAAAAAATCAACATGCATATTTTAAAAACTAAAGAACATGATTTCTGAATGCTATACAGTTAGGTACATGATATGGTAATTCTTAAGAAATTTTGAAAGTGGTATAATTCCTCTCTACTAATTACACATGAATTTACCAGGGGCATCAACATTTGACCAATAGAAACCCCAAAAACGATAGTGGGGAGGGTTATGAAGATCAGAGAATTTTGGGGAAAAATGAGTGAAACATATGTACATAATTTAATATTTACTGACGAAAATATGTTAAATTGCAAAAATACTGTACAAGCATAGCCACACATGCACAATCCCCCTAGTGGGAATTCAGAAACTATACCAATATGGCAGCATCCACTAAAATGCACTTTCTATGGATCCCTTACCCTAAGGGATTCATTAGGCCAGTATTCGGAAACTGCAAGTGTATTTCCAGGAGGATTTGTTGGATACACAAATTTTCGACATGTGAACAAACTGACAGAATGTTCTTATATCTTCACGCGGCCGGGTGTTTTTTGTGGTGCTAGTAAATTTATATATATAAATCCAAAGTATGTATGTGTGCGTGCATTGTGTGCTTGCATGTGTGTGTATGTTTCTATTATTTATTGTCTTCTAGCAGCACCACAAGTCTATTTAAATGTTTAAATTCATAGGTATGTTTAATCCATGCTCTACTTCTAGTTCTATATTATTCTATAGAAATTATTTAACTTTGTGTGTTAAAAAAAAAGTATGTTTATGGTTATTTATGAAAATAGATAATGTGGAATTCAATAATTGTATGTAGAAAAGCAAGATTATGTAAATATAAAACAGTATGAAGAATTGTAAAATTATTGATAGTTACTGTAAGAGTGATGCTATACTTAAGACGTATATTTTCACAGTGAATAATTGTAATATTTTTGCTCATAAAAAAATATGCCTTGTGAAAATTGAAAGCTAGTCTGGGTTAAATTTCCATATTCCAACCTGCTTAATAAATCAAACAAAAAATGTTATTTCAAGATATTTTTTGAACGATTAATACCATATTGGTCTAAATAAAGGCGACCATTTTACATAAATGAGAGATGCAAAAATCGGCAGTCGCATTATTTTCGCTTGCTAGACGTGTGGTAGCGCAAACATTAGTTCCAGGCCGAAAACTGAACTGCACGTGCGGGTGACCGCGTGCCCTTGAGAAGGTCATTGACATGTTGGCAGCTGTGACGTGCTAGCAACTTGTCAATTGTGTGACATCTAGCGTTAGTAGAACGGAAAGTTAAAATACGGTATGGGCTTTAATGTGATTAGTTACCATTGTGGCATTTGCTACTCGTAAATTACGGTAAACAGTGAAAATTAACAATCACACACATTAGAATAAAGCAAGTGGGAAAACTCCTAGTGCAATACTTTTAAATTGTGAATATTTTTTTCTTTTTTCTTTTGACTGTTGGGGTAGGTCATGCTAGCTGTTTTTCAAATACCAGTATGTTTGTGATGTACATTGTTTTACATCAGGATATGCAAAAAGGATTGATTAAAAAGAAGGTAGACCGAATATATTTTCTTATTAATTTCTACCAAAATAGTGTGTTACATTTGTCTGGGCCTCTAAAACCTCAGGTTGCCTTATATTCAGACCAATATGGTATTTAATATTCTGCTTTTGCTTCAATCCATATACCATATACCGTGTTGTCTCGAAAAAAAAAAAAATTATATAACATATAAAAGTTGGCTCACATATAAGTTGGCCTATTGACTTTTGGGTTCTGACACTGGAAAAATGATTGGGCTACATAAAAACAGTAATTTAATACAAACTTTAAGTTATATATGATTTTATGTTCAAATTAATGTTTCTCAGTGTCACTAAAAGCTTTCAAGTCACGTTAATTCTTTTAATTACGGCTTATACACAAAATTTTTCCCAAGTAGAAAATAAAAAACTAAATACTGAAGATAGTTAATTTTACTTACCTATTCATCATCACTGGTGATTTCTCTTTCTTCACTGCTGGTTTCACCTTACTCTTGTGTGCGGTGTCCCATAAAATGTCATCTTTGATACCATTAAGTTTGTTAGTAACACAACACTTCTTGAAACCTTTGACAATTGATTCTTGACTGATTTATCTCCAAGCTGTTTGAATCCACTCCAGCAGCTGACATACAGATGACTTTTCCTGTTGATGTCAATGCGTGAGCCCCACTAAGCAGCCACTCTGTATACTGTTGACGAAGTTTGCCTTTGAAGTTATACTCTTCAGGTATAACTACAAGATCAGTGTTGAGTTCCTTAATCTTATTCTTAACAGCCTTCTGAACGAATCCAGAGTTAACATTCCCCTCTTGTGTAACATTGCACCAGGTCGCTGATTCCACACTTTCTCCAACCATTCCAACATGAGCTGGTCTGTCATCCAACCTTTTTCTTGGCAAACAATTCTTGAAGGCTACTTTTCTTTTGGCAAATGTTTTCGTCGCAGTATCACAAATGGTCGCAACTTTGAACCATCAGCCAAAACAACTAGCATGACAGTCACCCTTAATTTTTCATTACCAGTGGTTTTCGAAGTAAACAGTGGTCTCGTCGGCATTTCCTATTTGACTATTTCCTATCTGCTTTTTCCTCAGCGTTAAAATAAATCTTCGATAAGTAACCAATTTTTCCTCGCAGTCCTGTGGAAATCGTTAAGCAAGTGAAGTTCGTCTTCTAAATGAAAATCAGTTTCTCGTCAACATCTGCAGACACTACCCAATACTCGCTTTAAATTCACGTCTTGGTACATTCATTTTTTTGTGCCAATTCTAAGGCTTTCAGTTGGATCACTTGTTTTGTTATTGGAAACCCTTCATTTTTTTCCCCCACCCATATTCTACAAAAAAAACAAAATGATTTTCGTAGTGAACTTGCATTTTTTAACTTATCTTCATTCTTCAACCAATCACGTACATTTTTTTTTTCTTTCTTTCTTCCCTCAGAAACACTGAATCTCAGTTGTGCTACTGGTGAACTGTTTTCTTTAGAATATTTTATAACCGCATGTTTAAAATTTGCATTAAAGCTTCTCATGCCTTTAGTTTATTCTTTTGGCATGTTTGTGTGCCACGAGTTTCTACAACATCCATCACACGTTTTAATTGTACTATTTGTAATTACAGTATGTGAAATTTAACACACACGTGTTTACAAACTTTTGTAACAACAGGAAAGTAAAAAATGTCTGGGATGCACACATCCACCATAAATATGCGAACTTAAGAGTTACAATTTTACTGCCATAGAATCACTTCTTAATTTCAAAGAATAGTGTCTATAGAATCGCACATGGGATTCCTTATAAACCTCTTTTCTGTTAACTGGCTGAACAGGATATTTCCAAAGCCACGTGCGGTGGCACAAGACAGATGTGTCTAAAAAGTGATATAGGTTATGTGATGATTTCGGAAATGTGAGTAAAATTAATTCAATAAAATTTGCAATAGCAATAATTGTAAATGCAGCAGTCAGAAGAAAATTACTTTAGTTTTCAATCTTAATAGAACTGAACAAACTAAAAATCATTTCTCTTTAGTAAAGCTACCAATATAGCAAATTACATGAAGGTGAGTTAATTTCCTTGTAGACTACATGTTTAAATTCAATTTCAGAGTTCACTGCAAATACAGTAATCTACCATGACTATTTAGAATGCAACCTTATCTATTGGCTTCTGGTTATTGTCCGCCAGATAATCCAACCCTAAATCTCATTATCAATCTTTAAACAGCAAATGTCCAAAATTTTTAAAATATTCTTGTTTACAAAAATTTAAATTTCTTTAAGAATAATTCATTGTCAGATAAGCATACTCATCTGAATGCTTGAAGTGGAGAAGGCTATGTCGCTCAAATACAAAACTCTAATAAATGCTATTCTGGTATTTTGGGTCTCTTCTGGATTTACCCACACACATTTAGATAGTTGAGGAACCTCTTAACACCTCCCTGTTCTTATGTTTTCCATGCTGTCCGAAATGAGAGTTCCTGAGGGTTCACAAAAAATGATTAAATCACCAGCAAAATTACTTAGCCAAGATATAAAACACTTCTTGAGACTAAACTTAATTCAAATCTCCTTAACTAAAATAATTTCTCTTGGGCCAAACTTCAATACTTTATTTATAGAACTGGGTTCAATCCCCGGCCTGGTCACTCCTGGATTTTTGTGAGTGGAATTGTGCTGGACTATGTTGCTGGGTTTTCTCGGGATCAAACATATCAACAATACATCATACCTAGTCAAAATTCATAATTTATAATGTCATTAACATGTGAAAAATATTCCAAAATAAAAATAATGGTTTTTAGTAGTGAATACTACAGATGTAGCCAATTTAAGTTTTTGAATACGAGTTATGTCAGCTGCAGAAAGTGACGTTCATTTTGGTCAGTCGGTATCCACCCACAACTGAATTTTTCAGTAATGTTTAAGCGTTTTAGATTGTTTGACAGGTGCCAAAAGTTACGTTCACGAATGCCTGTGAGAAAGTAAAACTTTTGACTGGCAGAGCACAACTGTACAGTTTTAATTTTATTTTCAGTTTTATAGAAGATTATTAATTTTGAACTTCAATAGTATTTTTTCTCTAGTTGTGAACTTTTTAGTTTAAACTAGGAATCTTGGTATTGGAGTTATTAAATATACTGTTTATACTGAAATGAAATTATAAAAAAATTAGAATACTTTTTGTGAAGGTTTGGACATCCTTAGTTTCAGTTACCATCTGTGCAGTTCGTATGCTCGTACCAATTACCATCTGTGCAGTTCGTATGCTCGTACCAATTACCATCTGTGCAGTTCGTATGCTCGTACCAATTCCTATGATTATTTTTCCAGCATTATTTCGAGGAGGTAGTGTGTAATAATGAAGTGTATATGTCCTGCATCCAAATGTTTTCACTCGTACACAAGTGAACTATAACACAAATTGTGTATACAGATGCTGAATTATCTTTTCTCATTGAATACACGGGACTGTACACACTTTTAGTGGCAACTATTCAACACTATTAACACTTTTCAATGTTACTGTTATATCGTTTTTTTTTCTTTCAAAAGTCACATAGTGAAATAGTTTCCACGAACATTTGGAAAATCTGCCCAATTTCTCTACAACCGACACGAGCAATGCAGATGTCTGAGCATTTCACACTGGTAGGAAGTGGCACTAAATCAAGTAGTTCTTCTTTAATGGAGAACTGTTCATCAACTGTCTTTACAAAATTAACAGCTGACAAACGCAACAGATAAATATTTATTTTGCCTTGTTTTTTCACTTAACTGTGCATCCAGTTTGCTTATTTCTGCAGTCATTCTCGAAACTGTTTGGGGGGGAAAGTGACACAGTTTCAAAATGTTTTGCAAGTTTGTCATCGCCAAAAGATTTTGCCATTTTAATCGCGTACTGCTTAATTATTTAGCCTGATCTAAATAACATTTGATTTTCTTTAGCAATTATCGCACACACTTCGTAAGATGCCTGTACACATGACTTCTGCACATGTGTTGCTTTAAATAAGGTGCCTATTTGCCTCTGCATCTTAGATTTGAATTCGCTGATTAAATGTTTACGCACCTCACCAATTACACTCCTGTATTCTTTCATTATCGACATCACTTGCGTGAACACGATACATTGCGGCTTCCGTCCAAAGCCTGCAAACAAAAACTCATTTTCCCATCTTTCATTGAACTTCCTATTCTCAAACTCCACTTTTTTTTTTTTTGCTCAAAGTGCTTTAACTCATTTTTAAAGGCATTTAGCAAAGTGAAATAGCTAATATCTACTATCCAGTTGGACCATATTGCTTTAAACATGAGAAAGGAAAAGACTTCATTATAAAAGTTTCCTAAATTGTAATGTCTCCGAAATAATACAATTTTCTCACACTTCACATGGTCATGAACAGTTGTGTGCATTATATTCAATGTTGATTCACTTGGAAATATACTACCACTTCACCTATTGGTTTCTTCCTGGTATTACTACTATTTGAAACACTAGCATTAAACGTTAACACTTTATCTTGTTCATATCGTAACCAGTTTTCTCCTCAATCTCAAATGATTATTCAAAAATAATAATTATTACTCAAAATAAACACCTTAACTTAATTTTTTTACATTATTATTGTATTATAAAATCATAAAACATCTGTACAAGAAAAATGTTAAAAACTTAATTACTTACGTATAACCTAATTTGCAGTCTGCCTGCTTGCCTTTATTTATTTATTCTTTCTTGTCTTTCTCCACATCATTCTCACTCTGGTCTCCTTGCCCTGTCTTAAATCCACCCGCCCTTTTTGTTTTCCTCGCTACTTTTGTAACCCTTTGTTTAAACCTATTCTTTTTTCCTAAACCTTACATCACAGTGTTTCTCTCTAGAGTACCCCCCACCTTCACAATAGTCATGTGCTACTGGCACTGTACTCTCAATAAACTCTTGACTGGTGTAACACAACAGCTGTTCCTAATTGCATATCTAATTTATTACAAATATGTTGTTTCATCCACCATACCTGGAGTTTCCCTTCCTGTACAACATTTCTCATTGACGCCTTTAATTCTGAACAGTTGTACACTCTTCTCAAAATCATCAATCTGTCGCAGCAATTGATTTTCACTTACAGGAACTGAGTCGCTTAAAACCTTTCTACATTCAGCATTACTTTCCTCCCTAACCTCATTCAATTTGACAATTAGGTCCAAGCTTAAGTCTACCATACCCTTTGTATTATTCTCTACTGCACTCTGCACTTTGTTTACATTCCATTTCAAATCATTAAAATTGGTCTTAAGCTCATCAACTTTTCCTGCCAGCTGTAAAACTCGTTTTGAACCTCTTTTTTCAATCCTTTTTTTTTGTTCGGCCATGGCTATGTTCTGCCATTAACTTTACGAGCACGCTTATTTGCTCACTCATTTTGGACATTTCTATTCTCCGAGTTCCCCGATTTACATAGCTAAGATTTGAACCTGAAGTGTTCACTTCTACATCCGATAAATTTACATCTGTTTCCTGTTCAAAACCTAAAAAATCTTCACCTTCACTTGCCATATTTATTTTTTAATTTGCACAAAAATTTATTTAAACAGGTCTTTAAAACAATATTGGTAAATATTAACAAACAACATAACCTATACATCAAACAAAATACAAAGTGTCAAATTTTCTTGGCCTGGTGTCTGCCATGCTGAATTCCCTATGTGGATCGATGAATAAATACCCTTGTACACTACTGCTGGAGATTAGTCTGTTGTCTTGGTTCATGGGTCTTTTGTTGTTGCAAAATACTGGAACACTGCTGTGTTGTGTCACTCACCTCTTGGGGACTCGTTCGGAACTGCAGCTGATTTGTAATTACTGTATTGCTGCTACGTTTATAAACACTGTATCTTCAGTTGTTACTCGAGCCCCACAGTTAGACAGCCATAAATTTAATGTCACAGTCTCCAAAATTTGTGATTGGATATCATAGCTCAATTTAGCTGTCTGTCTAGACATGAACAAAGGCGCCATGTTAAAATTAGAAGAAAAAAATTCCAAGCCTTGCATTAATTCCTTTTTGTTTTCAATTCAAAATAACAAGTTCACAATCATCGAATAATGCAGAATCACGAACAGCCGGTAGTAATCTGTGCACAGCAGGCACTCGGAGCCGAGGTTGCCATGTGCTGGACCCCCCTCCTCGCACCCATGTAACCCCCGTTTCAACCACCTGCCATGCTCTATTGAACTGCATCACAGCAAAACTTCTAGAATATCTTGAAAGAAAAACCGCATACAAAAGTAGAAAAAAAGCTTTTATTTCTTAATGCTGATGCAACCTGAACTATGACTTCAGAAAAAGTAAACACACTTACATTCCTTGTCAAATAAAAAACAGAAAACTAACCAAATGTACTATTTAATTGTTATAATAAATTGCACAGTTACAAGTTGCCAGCACGTGTATATGTGTGTGTCTATATATAATTAGTATAACAAAGGCTAGCAGATTTGTCTGGGTAGTGACATAATTACACAACAAAAGTCGTAGTAGTATTCTGAATATTATTTTATTGGTATTTGTTTAAGTTATGTATTTTCTGTGTTGGGGCATAACTGTGATGTTCCTCATGGGAAATTTACAGTTGCTCTTGACAGGAAAATCTGTGGTTTTATTATAAATATGCAAATTTATTAAAATATTTAGTCATTGTTAGAACAAAATAATACCATAAAGAGTTACAAACAACCCTTTTTGATGCTACAGTTTAAGTAAACTGAGCTAAGTGTGATTTTCAACATCTCAAAATTCCTTTTCAGTTGGGTCTTGTTCAAAAATTGGAACAGTTTTCTTTTTAATATGTAAATTAATTTCAGTATTCAGACATATTTAGGAATGAAATGTGTGTCTGTGAACAGATGATTGGTTCTTGAAATGTGTGTGAAGTATGTTCTCCATGGGTAAATTTCACAAAATAATTAGTTAGGAAGCTACTTATACTATAACAAAACAAATAATTATTTGTATTCACAGAGAACAGGTACCCGAAATTAATAGTTTATTTTAAAATTGATTCACGTATTTTGAAGAAACAAAAAGTTTAGTTGTCATTACCGTAAATACAGTACCACATAAACTATTATAAATTTAAACAACATGCATAACTTATTTAATTTTAGATAGATGTACATCATATCTTACATAACATTTATAGAATTACTCTGTGCACCTTCAGTTAGATGTTTGGAGTAGCTGACTTTATGAGTACCTAGTAAAATGCAAAACTTGCATCATTTTCATCGGATTTACATACCTTGCTATCCTCACAAAATTACTTGCACAGCTACATAATTAACAAAAATGCTTCAATTGAATAAAATGACATGTCATTGACATAAAACACTACAGAAATATTCTACACACTATAACAACAAAACTATAACAAGAAGATGATTTCGTTCAAGGTCAAAATTTACTTTGTGGACGGATGATAAGTGCAGTAAGTATATTCAGATTTTGTAATTTAAGTTAGGATTTGATACGGCAGGAAATAGAGGGGGGGGGGGGGGGGGGGGGAAAAACCATTTAGTTGTGTTAATTTATCGTGATGAAAATGAAAATTAAATTTTCCTTTGCCTAAATCACCTCTCACAAATGTGACAAAACTCGTTTTGAAACATGACGATATAGAAACATTAAGAGGAAATTTGTTCCTTCCAACTGAGTCGGTAGTGCAAAAAAACTCCTTGATTACGGCCTCTGGTATAATGTCCAGTAAAAGGTAGTCAGATAGATAAGGATAAATAATCTCCCCTTCAGTATTAAAGTTTAAATTCAGCATAAATCATCACTGAAACTTACAATTAGTAAACAATTATAGGTGACTTGAAAGAAATTTCACGGTCTTGCATGTCAAGCAGACACAGCACGATGGATAGCGTCATCCCTGTGCGCTGTAGGCGCCGGCGACACACACACTAAATAATTAATAACTGACGTTATGGACCTCGTTTTAAATTCATCCCACACTTTTAAATACTTTTGCCACTCTCCATGGAGCAGTCATGCTACCAAAATAATTAAACTTGACAGCTAAATCTAAATTAAGATGAACTGCTCCATTTCATGGCCACAAAGAGAGTCTTCAGATTAAGGCTTTTAGCAAATTCCTCAAGCTGGAAATCATGGATAAAAACTGCAAATAAGTACAAACTCTCTTAAATATAATGTAAGCATTAATCTTCCTTGGGATGAAACTAACTTAAACAAAGGAATTTAAAAAGCTCCATACAATAGAAAAGAAAATAAGAGTTACAGCTTTCATATTAAACATGATTAACACTGACTTATACACAATATACGAACTTGGGCATTAAAGGAATAACTTAGAGGTATTTCCTAAATTTAGAAAACTAACTAAATAAATCTAACGTGGGGTTACAAAATCCGAATCCTGATCAGAAATGTAAACAAAGCAAAAATAATTTGTGATAATGTAAACAAAGTAATGCTGAGCTTGTTAAGTCCAAATAAACAAATAGGTATTAAAATATACTGAACTCTGTGTACCATCACACCCCTAGAAACATAACAGTTTGTATAATTATATTCCACGTGCCCCATCTGGACAGACAAACGCCATAACGTACGAGGGAATCCATCCACCTAGATGTGGTGCACAAACTGCACCAGCAAGTGCTTTCCTGTAGTGTGCGACAAATTCTCTGAAGGTTGAACTTAGGAGTGTCCATTATGTGATTTTTGTGTTAAGTAGCATCTACACAAATACTTTTGTATTGGTGTTGTATCCAACTTAGGCCTATCAAGTCCTAGAGTAGACTATTAAGTTAGTTTCCCATTGGGCTGCTTGTAAATATAGACTGTTCATCGTGAAGTGAGCACTTTTATTGAGTTCCTAGTTACTTTTTATTTTCAGCCATATTTAATCCTTTAATCAACAATTGAAATAAATATTGCCATGTAAGTAATAAACACAGTGTGTGTATTCCACAGCACTCAGAAGTTATCGTCTAAAGCTAAAATATATTTATTGACTATTATTCCAAATGAGAGGGGTTTCAAAAGTGTTCACTTTACAGTGAATAGCCTATAATTACAATGTTTGAGAAACCACCCTTGCTCGTTCATACATAGTAAGTTTGTTAGGTTTATGTATTCAAAAGTATATACGTATTACAAAAAAATTGCTGATGAAATATTTTGTTCATGGGTTAGTTCGAATAGTCTGGTGGGCTTTTTATTGAATAACACTGCTGTAAAGCTGTGATTTATTTATTCTTGTGTGCAAACACATGCACACACACAGCCAGATACCTTGAGATAATGTAATTTGTTCCAGACTAAACATTTCTGTCATTTTATCTCATCCTTATAGTTTTTTGAAATTTTTTCTCTTTGATGATCCATTTTTTAACTAAAACTGCTACTTGAATAGTCTGTTTTGTTTTTAAATTGTATGTTCGTCAGGGAGTTATTTATTCCAGTTCACATGTCATTTTCAGCCATTACAAGATTTTTTTGTTGCCTTCCCTCCTTCATCCCCCCTCCCCCTTTTGTAATGTTGGCCAACAGTTCACTTACAGTCTTTGTTGGCCACAGTTCAAATTTTGGGTGCAAATCTTACTTTCTATGAATCCAACAAACTTTTCTGTATTGATCAACACAGATCTGGGCAGTGTGATATGTGTGACCATCCTTCATACAGTGTGTTTTGTTTACTGTAAACTGGGCACTTTTGAAAACCCTGTTTATGGTGTACTCGTATGCACATTGTGTATTCTTCCACACTATTACATAAAATTAATATTGTCATTGGCCTGATCACTGTATTACTATGTTTGGCCAAGTGAAACTGAAATTTTACGAAAAGTAAATATTTTAAAAAACTTGCTAATTTTTTAATGTAGGTATTATGCATGGGAAAAACAAAGGAAACTGAATTAGTTTAGTATTCACAAATGTTTACCTAACAGTTCATTAATACATGGAACTATTTTCCCTCTACTGTTACCAACTTCACTGGGCAATGCCAGTCAGTGTGCCTGGGAAAATATGTGTAGGTGGGTGCAGTGATTAGTGATTTTAAGAAATTGTGTTAAAGACCACTATTCATGCCCGAAGAAAAAATACTTGGCAAACACAAATATTTTATAATTGATTTGGTTTTCTGGTGTAATTATTTTCTACGGATTCAGTTACCAACAATTTAAATACAGTTAAATATAAATTAGAATAATATATAAATGCTCCAGAGACAACTTAAAATACTTCACAATTAATGTGTGTGTTAAATTATACAGTTAACAAAAAGCTATTTTGTTTTAAAGGTTTTCATTTGGGTGTAAAATTTTTGGACTATAAATAATAGTGTCTGGTTTTAAGGGTTTGATATGCTTGTTGAATGTAGTAATGAAAAAATATATCTAATTCATTGTATAGTGCTTATTTTATTGTGTTTCTGGTATTTGGTGAGAGATTGTAACACGTGTCCAAAAATTGACCTGGTTTTAAATTATGTTGTGTGTGTTTTCCCTGCAGTCCATCATCATCTATGTTCCCATGCCAAAATTGAAAGAATTCCAGAAAGTTCAGACCCGGTTAGTGCGAGAACTTGAGAAGAAGTTCAGCGGCAAGCATGTTGTGTTTGTTGGTGAGAGGAAAATTTTGCCCAAGCCCACTCGTAAAACACGGATGAAGAACAAGCAAAAACGTCCCAGAAGGTACAATTTTCACTTCCTTAGGATGTAACTACTGTCTATAAATAGTATAAGTTTCTCAGTATTATTATTATGTCAGAAACCTACATATTTACACAGTTACAAAATTCAAATAATACTGGACCAAAACTTGGCCACTACGATGCATTTTCCGAGGCCTGATATAGGTCATCTTCCATCCAGGAGACTGTACACAGTCGGCACTGGAGCATGTGTTGGACAGCGTGATCTTCTCCGCAGTCACACTTGATGTTGTCCTTAGCATAGCCCCATCTTGCCAGCCGTGTCAGCCATCCCTGGTCATAGCCAGGTGGTAAAGTTTCAGACACACTTTTCCAACTACTGGGGAGGGGGGCCTTAGCTTTCCACAATTTCTGGTGTTTTCAGTTGTGGTTGTAATTTTCTTTGATGTTCTTAAGAAACTCTTCGTAGACTTGTGCGGTTCATGCCCATGTAATGGATGAGTTCTTTCATGGTCCACTTTCTTCTTTTCCTTGTTTGCTGTTATTTCTCTTTGAACTGAAGGTGGTGCTGTTCCTGCGAGATGGTAAAGCCATTCGACTGGAGTGGATTTTAAACAGCATGTTATGATTCTGCAGGTATCGTTGAGAGCTACAGCCACCTGTTTAGCACGAGTTGGATTATACAATACAGGACAGGCATACTCTGCAGTGGAATAACACAATGCTAAGACAGAAGTTTGGATTGATTTATGTTGCCTACCCCACTGTGATCTGGCCAGTTTTCTAAAAAGATTGTTCCTGGTGGAAACTTTCAACTTGGAGTTCATGCAGTGTTACTTGAATGTAAGAGATCTGTCAAGCATCACTCCTAGATATTTTGGAGTGTCACATTGTTCCAGTTTGACCCCAGACCAAACTACGTTTAATTTATGGGTGACTTTCCGGTGAGCACAATATTTAATTTCTATTTCAGCTCTAATTAACGTCCTTAATGTTTCCATTTGGTTACATTCAATTAACTTGTACTCATCATTAACACTTGTTCAGTCTATCTGTTGCCATCATTTATAATGTCTTTCACTCACGCATCCAGTCCAATGGTCCAGCCTGCCGTCGCACTATTCGCTGTGCCGATACTCACGTCACAGATTTTCCTCCCGCTGGTCACTTATCTCGTTGCATGTTTCTCTTCTCACTTGTCATCCTTTGCTCGATGCAGCAGCCACTTATCCATTTAACAACTACTCCCGGCGCAGCCTATCACACTTATATGTCGCCCTAACCATCTGGAACATGATCCAGCCTATGGTACATACACTGTACATCCTGTATCTCTCTAACAAGGATGCCAAAATACCAAATTCTCAACCAGGTAACAACTTTAAATATTTGTGATGGATTGATGGCTTGATAATTGCTGCAGTGAAGTGAACACTTAATTCTGTTCTGTTGCCCTTAATCTAGTGTGGACCATATTTTTCAGATCTGGTAGTATACTGCAAAAACTTCACAGTTGACTGAATACCTGAGTGTGCTAGTTCCTGTGATAAGGATGTTTTGGATAATATTTGTATGGAGTACTGGCATTAGGTTTTTGTATGATGAAATCAGGAATGAAGAGAACTGGTTAAAATAATGACGTACTGCAAAAATAGTAATAATACATGGGTGGTAGAATCTTGGATCAAATTTTCATGAAAAGGGCTTTGACTGATGTATGATGTTTAATGTGCATAGCCAGTGTGTCTTATAGATTGGAAAATTTTAATTATTTTTAAACTTGTCGATTGTATTTTTTGCACTCAGTCATCCAAAGTATCATACACAAGTATGATGTCTCAATCTGCAGTGACTGTACAGTAATTGAAATATATTGACGCATGCCGCTTATACTACTATTAAATACAATTACGACTCATCGCAGTGTCACGTCAAATATTCCTACTTTAGCCCATGTGAGAGTCGATCCTTCGAACCTGTTCACGGAAGTTGTGCGCCACCTAAATCCTACCGGGCGGCCAAACATGTGGATATTCAAGGTTACGCAACCAGCCGGCATGTCGTCTCCCCTCTCCCCTGCATTGAGTGTCTACAAGCTGTCAGCTGCCTTGGGGCACGGCCGAGCGCCGCAGAGAATACCCGAAGGAAAGAGATGACGAGAGGGTTCTTCCTCCCACTCCAACTATGCTACCAAGGGACGTCACACGGCCGGGCTCGTGAGTCTTATTCTTCCAGTCTTTGAGCTCACTCCATCACTAATGTGCTGGGGCCTTCTATGATGGAATATTCTTCGACTACCACCACCAGTGACTTCAACGGCCTACAGCAGCCACCGGAGGCTGCCATCAATGACGGCTGCTACCATTGCCGTCACCAGAGGCTTCTGCAGTCCTGCAGTCACAGCTACCAGAGGCTCTATTGATGTCAACCACCACCGGTTATCAGAAGTTCTTCTATTGGTAACACAGACATTAAACATAACCTGCTACTAGAGCAGTGGTCTTCGACATCAGCTGCCTCATATAGGCAACCCGTTTACTAGATAGTTCATTGGTTTTTATTATTTACCAGTGTTTATATAAAGTTCCCGACTAGCTTAGAACCAGGTTACCTACACCTGGATTACGTAAGTTTAATTCCAGCAACCCAACTACTTGGAAGGAGTTAGCACGAGTCACTTGTGTTTATTGAGACTTCAATAAACACATAATTTGTTCTTCCAAGCCACGAGCCTTATTCCAGAGCTATCTTGAGTATGCCTGCTAGAAAGATACGGGTTGTGCACTATCGACCGAGATCGAGGATTTTACTATGAATTAGCTACGACTGAGACACCCTTCAGGAGGCTCCAGTCTTGTAACATGCCTATTAGACGGCTGCCTGTTGTTTTGCTCACCTGAGCACCTAGGTGCTGGATGGATAAAACAGAGGAGCCGCAACCACTAGGAATACTTCCAACCTTGGAGAGACAGTACATCTGAGTTGTATCCCTACCGGAGCACCTAGGTGCTGGCGGGGGTATTTGCTTGTGTGATACGGCCTGGCCTTGGTTGGGAACTCACACGTAGTAGAAGCAGTGGTAGCCCAAACGGCTACGTCTCTGGTTCGCTCGCTAAGGTGGGGGACCTTCTGGGACACTGGGCTCGTGCTACCAGCCTATACTGGGCATACTCTAATCTAGGGCTTCCTCTCATTTCAGTAGTGCACGACTTGTCCCCTTCAGAAGCGGTTACGACTTCATGCCGTTTAAGGTAAGGCACTGCTCGAGAAGGGAGGAGCACAGGATTGCCCACCTTGCTACCAAGCAGCGGGTTGGAAGTAGTCCAATCCACAGCGGAACGGCAGGTGGAACGTAACTGCGCCGCCTTAATTAGGCAACAGGATAGACCGTCCTCTCCCGTGTGTAACTATTTTGTGTTCATGTCATCACCAACCCGTACGCACCCAGAGTACCACCCCATCTCAAGTGGTTGGGTACATGGGACTGAGCAATGAGCAACACCAAGGAATCGCCAACCCCAGGTTTTGGAGTAAGCAGGAGGCCAACGGGAATCTATGGTGCCGCGTAAGCCGACACTGTGCCCTCAACACTGCAACTGACTGCACCAGTGCATCCAGCCAGCAGACGACCTATAGCCTCCAGTCGGCCGAAGATTCTCTTGGTAAGCCAGGTACCTCCAACACCTCTCGCCATATTACCGCTGTGATTCAACCTACCGTAAATAAGAAGGCGATTGACCGAACTCGCCAACCCAGCAAGAATAAACTTTATCCCGGCACGTAGGACGACATGTCCCATAAAGGTTTCTAGTTGGAAACGGTCACCTGAGTAAGTCACTAACCAAAAGCGTAAGTTGACCTGCGCAATCTAAAACCACTGTGACTGTGCCATTTCCATTAACCCGGGCACGCATCAATGTATATGAGAGATTTTTACTTATGTGTGTGAATGCAATGCAAAAAAATGATGGTGTATCAGAAGCCGATTGCGAGCAAAATGATCGCCTGTATTGCTTCAGTTGATGTCTTGTAAGCCTTTTTTATGGCTAGTAGTGCAGCTCTGTGTGTCTTTAGCAATAATCTCAGATTACGAGGGGCTTCACTTTGTCACTGCCTTCCATGCTGCAGGACAGTGAGGCGCTCCTTGCTCCTCTTCGTACCCTTGCACACGTCTCCTTTCACTGCAAGAGTGTGATCTGGCATGAGATTATAGAACATCCCCAGTTCGTCTGCATTGTACACGTTACGAGGCTGGTAGCGGCTGAGGATGTTCTGGAGCAAGGGCAACCCCTCACTCACCAATTTTGGTTTGACTGATGCACTTTCACCGACGATATTTCGTGGCGCACTTTGAAACTATCTAGACACCCACTGAACATTTCAAGTCATCAATGCCTAACCTCAGGGCAAGTTCGTCAGCCTTTTTTTGCACCATGGGCCACTTACAAGCAGGTTTTGCGATCTCATCTGGCCGAATCATTTTAGCAAAGCTTCTTCTAAATCTCCACGAGTCGTGCGTCGCAAATATCTCTTCTCTCATCTTCAGGATAGAGAAGAAAAGAGATTTCCGGATGCCATGCTGCTGCGCAATCTCAGCCTTCCGAGTCTTTTGTTCGTCCACTTCCTCGTAAATTTCGCATTTCTTCGTGAGTGACAAGCTGGCTCGCTCTCCGCTCATTTTCTTGGAAGTCGTAAATCCGTGTAAGATAAAAAAATACCGCATCTGTTATCAACAAGTGTCCACATAAAATCAAGTCAAAAACGTAACCAAATCTAAATCCAAAATAATAGCGTGGGTTGTCAACAATCGTTCATAAAATCAAGCCAAAATCGTAATAAAATCTAAATCCAAGATAAATGCATGGGTTGTCAACAACTGTTCATAAAAGCAAGCCAAAAACTTAACCAAATCAAAATCCAAAATAACTGATTGGGTCATCAACAAACAGTAATAAAAACCAAGAGAAATCCAAAAACTGTGCACAAATCTAATTCATAATTAGATAAGGAAAGAGAGAGAGTACCATATCTACGAACCAGCGAGTGATAACAATGACAAAACAGACAGCTGCCGTGCACGTACGGTAAACATTCCAATGCTTGAGGGGAAGGGGGTGCGCATTAGCTGGCACTGACAACAGAGAAGAGGAGATATCTATCTTTAGACATGCCTTAACTTTTCGACCTAAACTTGTCACGGTTCCTCGGGATTGGGTCGTAATAAATGGGGTTGTAATAGAGGGGTTTTACTGTATCATGCATGGAACCTAAGATTCAACGCTAAACTTGAGTTACAAACCTTGGTTTCGAGATACAGTGAAGCCTCATTTCGGTGGTGTTTATACCATACGCAAACTGCTTTCCGAAACCTAGGTTACAAAAACTCTGGTTTCAGGTGTTGGGAGAAATAAAAATACCTTGAATATTGTGATTGATAAAGTGCAGTGGATAGGGTTTCCTTTGCGTTGCCTTTTTTTTTTTTTGTTAACTTTCTGGGCATATTTGTTAGTTACATTTATACACACATGCATTCATAGTTTTCATGGAAAATATTCAAGTGAAAAACTTGCCAATGTTGTTGGCACCATCGCCTGTGAATAATCGATATCTCCAAGACATGGCACCGCGCTGTTTCTTGTGGTTGCTGGTCATTTGTTATTGACGTGGTTGCAGCCGTAAACATTGCAATTGCTTGATGAACGTCTAATAAAACTTACACAGTACATATTTCATACACACATGTAATGTATTTCCACATTCTTCGGGTTTCTTTTATTTTTTTAATTTGTGCTCTCAAAATACATTATGTGTAGTCTGAGATGTCTATAGTTATTTATTATTTTTTATTACAAGTATGAGTTAAGTGCGACATAGTGACAAAACCAACAGGTTATTTCAGAAGAGGTAAATTACATAAATAGGACTAAACACAGGACAGTCAGGCGTAATCGAAAACATGTTGAAAATATTTTTGTGTTATCTATTAGTATCACTTATGCATGTGCACATAATGTGCTGTATACCAACTTCATATGCTATGATGATAGTTGATACCTGTACTTTCTTTGTTAATATTTCGTTGTTAAATAATCGGAGCATGTAATTTTCGGCGATGCCACACAACTTTTTGTTCAATTGATGGGGTGAAAATTAAAGTTTGAGTTCTGCAGAAATAGACTTTTTCAGCATTATTTACATAGGGAATTTTGTCGGGACCACAGAAAATTTTCTAAGGGCAAAGGCTTTCAATCCATCCATTTTCGATAGTAGAGTTTCCACTGTATATGAAAATATTGCCTTATTAGAATATTGTGTTTTTAATGTGTATGGCTTTGTTTTGTGAAGTAATTCTGAGGTGTGAAGAATTTTCAGAGTGTACAAATTCAAAAATAAGACAGTCTCCATAATTTTATGCTCTACAGGAAAAATTATTTTCTCCAGAATTTATTTGGGCACGTAATTAAGCAGGGGATGATCTTGGCCAAATTCTTTGCAGTCAGTCAAATGTATTTAAATGTAGGAATAACTTCTTCTTTGTTCATTCCTATCTTTTTCTACTTATAAACAGTTTGTTAATGTGATTTTGTTAGTTGCTTGTACTGAGGGGAAACGTGTCTCTTCAGAAAACATTGTGTGTCACTTGCTACTACTCGAGCAAAAGACAATCCTCAATTTTTTTGGCGATAAAAATTGGAGTAAATCAGTTTTATGTTCAGATAAATTTACAGTGTTGACTGCGTGGGGCATTGATTGCAAATTAAATATTTTTGCAGCCGCACTCTCACAGCAGTGTACGATGCAATCTTGGAAGATCTTGTGTTCCCTGCTGAGATTGTTGGTAAGAGGATCCGAGTAAAACTTGATGGCTCCCAGATCATCAAAGTTCATCTGGACAAGAATCAACAGACAAACATTGAACACAAGGTATGTCTAAAAGAATTATCATTGCAAGTGTTACTATAAATTACAAAGGTATTGGTTGAATAAAATGTAGCTAGGTTTCTATTGCTTTGTATTTTCATTTTCTTGATCTTTGATGAATAATTAATCCTTAATGAAAGATAATTCTGTGGTTTGAAAATTTGCTAATTCTACTCTTTTGAATAAGCTGAAACTCATCTTTATTGGTGTGTGTGTGTGTGAGTGAGGGGGAGAAGGTCACGCTTGTGCGCGCACACATGTGCCAAGGATAATGTGAAGCTGATATTTATTTAAGTTAGGGTTGTGAGAATATTTGGTATAACAAAATGAAAACGAAAAATGACTGCTTTCATTTTCGTTTTGGTAAGAAATTTGGTTATCGAAAGTCGTAACAAAACTAAAATTCTCTATTTCGATGAGTTTTCGGGTGTTTAAGAATATTCATTTAGTGCACCAGCAAAGAACATTTTTGTCTGTGAATATTTTGTTTGTTTTCATTATTTTATAACTGAAATAATTACATAAAATGAAAATTTAAATGTAGGAGAAACCTCCTTTGGTAAATACTCCATATCCTTCATATTTTTGGTTTGGTTTTCCAACAGATTTGTTATAATGAATAACCTGCTATAATGTAATGAAATTCGTTAAGCTTTCATTAAGACTGAGCATTAATGATACTATTTTTCATTTTCGATTCAGTTTCACGAAGGTTCGTAACATATCTTTCGTTTTTGTTTCGTGAGAAAAAAGTCACATTCGCACAATCCTATTTAAGATGTTTTATATATACTTTTCCCTGTAAAGTGAGCACTTTTTAAAATTTGTGTTTAAAAGTTTATTTTAGCATATTTGTATCCTTTTGCTGGGAGGGCCTTAGTGCTCTTGTGGCCCCACTTGATATATTCTAATCCCCTGAGCCACTGTGTTCCCACTTGAGAGTGTTCTAGCTACTGGGCCACTGTGACCCCACTTGAGATATATCTATCCACTGAGCCACTGCGGACCTGGGAGGGAGGTTGTGTGGTCAAATTTACCTCGGGGTTTGATTCCCTTCTTCCATTTAAAAATCCTCCACCAAGAAAATGTACCCCTAGATCTCCCAATGTGGGCAGATCCGCGACTCTGCCAGGCCATACCAATTCTCAACACAACATTTCAGGAGGAAGTTCACATAACTTTGTATAGAGGAGGGAATCAGCACTCAAACACACTGGATATAATTCATCCTGAATTATTACCTAAATTTGACTATATCATCCATCCCCTTTTCCCCCACCGCCTCTTCATACGGGAACAGGTAAAGTGGAAACTCAGGTAGGTTGATGGAGTAAAGGAGTTTGAGTGCAACAACTCTTCTTTAAATAGATAGAGGAGCTCGGAGAGTGTGTCAATATATTGCACCATATTACAACAGCCAGTTATGTGTCCTTGCTTACTAGAAAAAGAAAAATATGTTACGTCACCTTACAATAATTTCTGCTGCTGTCAAATGATTTTAAATAAAATAATAAATTTTGAAATTTGAAAATATATAAATACAAAATTTTGCTATCAAGTTCCAAACACTGAAGCAATATATAAGTATTTCCCACACACATCAATAACAATTACTTGCATCATTACAATGTTCTACAACATACTTTAATGGATAACGTTTGTATTTATTTGGTGTAGAAAGAGGCATACAGTAATTAAAATTAAAGAAATTTTGCAGAGTAAATTAAATTTTTTGTTTCAGGTTGAAACGTTTGCGTCTGTGTACAAGAAGTTGACAGGGCGAGATGTTACGTTTGAGTTCCCGGAACCATATTTGTAAAGTTGATAAAGGCTGACTGACTTTGTAAGAAGTTATAAAAAATAAAAAACCAAACAAAAAAATTACAAACTATGTTGGTTTTTTTTATACATCAGTGTGAAATTTAATGTAAATGTTTAGTGTATTAAAAGTATTAACATATTTCTAATTGTAATCTGGGTGAGTGAATAAAGGTGAAGTAGTATACTCAAGTGCTGAGAAATGACATTTTCTTGAATACCGTGAACTTTATTGTTCTGATGCAGGTATTGCAAGTTATTACCGTATTTACAGAGGAAGTACAGATTGTAAGTTCCTGTTATTTGTATGAGGATGTGTTGTCCATTAGCTGGTAATTTTGCTTGGACTACCAAGAGAAAGATGCCCAAGAAGCCATATACCACCTGTACCTCCCCTCTGCACATGTGAAAATTCCAGCCAAGAGGGGTGCGATAAGAGAAAGGAGACCTAAATCATGTATGTGCAGGGTTCATATAAGTCATGAAAATCATATAAAATCTGGCATTTTTAAAGAATGTTTCCAGTGCTGGAAAGGCTATGAAATTCCTTAAGAAAAGAAAAATAAATAAAATTAAAATGTAATTAGGTACATACAAAACGATTTTTTTTAACTGCGAGGATAAAACTCGTTTAGAAAATATGAAAACGCACCGAGTACATTCTGCAGACTTGAAAAAAAAAAAAAAAAAAAAAAATTCACTTACCCGTAACAAGTAACACTGAAAGAGGTATATTCAGATGTATTTTTTAAATAAATAAATATTTCAGCACTGAATCTCCTCTATTTTTCCAGCAAGAAGCACTTGTAAATTGACGTACTCTGCAAAATGTGTCACTCAATATTGATAAAAGATATTTTTGAGGGGGATAAAATTTACGCGTCTGGGTATAATTTTATTCATAAGACGACTGACTATTTATTTGAGAGATTGGGTGTGCACTTCGATACCAAGTTGACAGAGCCTCAACACAACCTCTCCCATGTGCTCTCTGCTTTTTACTGGCATTACATCTTTACAAGAAGTCGCCACGTCAACGTCCCTCCCTGAAGATGCAACTCACTTCACTGTGCCACTCCCGCTAAAAGCATAGCGCACAATTCAAACTTCGCGTCGCTGTAGGGAAGCGAGCCACCTGGCAGAAAGTTACTGCCTCCACTAGTCCATAAGGGCAAGATGTGTTAATGCCTTGCGCCACTTCAGATAAGGATCCAGGGACTCGTGTATGATGACATAAGCTCCATCTGTGGGAGACAGACTAATTCCTGCACCCCTCTGAGCACCTAAAAGTGGAAAAATTAGTATAAAAATCTAGGCCTCAGGGATGACTTCTGCTACACCTCTAGCTGTGAGAGCCACGGTTTAAGCAGTGGGCAGAATCCCTTACCCGCACCAGTGACCGCTGCTGTTCCAATGGTTGATGAGGACACCATCCAGCTCCGGAGGACCAGCAGCAACGAGAGGGTCCTCGACCTCTTCGGCCACCTCCAGCAGCTACCAGCGTCGACGACTACCAGAGGACCTAGCAGACGTCCCTACTTCCTCCATTTCTTCCTTCCTCACTACCACCAAGTATTGTAGGTCATGGCGACACCATACTCTGTCGACGACCCTTAAGTCTCTAGCCTAGCCACATCTTCACCACTTGGGTGAAGCATTCCAGTTGGAATACAATTTCTCTAGGTTCGTTCTGGACAAACCATTTAATTGATTAGGAAAATTATTGGTCTAAATTTGTTCACGTAATGATTTGCTCTCACAGCCAATCAGTCATATGTCATACCAGTTCGTTGAACCCAGGTTACCTCCACCTGGTTATTAATGTGACACATGTCGATTGAGTCTGACTGACACGTATATCGAGGATTTTTTTGCTAGACCAAAAGGGGGGTGGTTTACTCTGGTTCTATGGAACGAAGTGAGGGGTGTTGGCTATTGCTCACTTATTCTGTTGTCTTGGGTGTTGCGGTTGATGAGGGTTTCACCCAATAGCGGCGATTCCAGTTGTAGGCTTCACAGCTCCAGAAGTTGGGGGTTTGCCCAGCTGTATCTGGTCTCTGTTCGGTTTAGCAACCCTCTTACCACGGTGGCACGAAGGGTGGATGCGAATGCACGGTGACAAGAAGATTACTGTTACCGAAGCAGGCGCTATTGCTTGTTGTCTATGTTGGGCGGTGCTGTCCCGTTCCGTCTGCCTGCCCTGCGTAGGATGAGGTAACACTATCCACTGTTTGATAGCAGCGTGAGCCATGTATCACTCTTTACGCCTCCTGCCACTCTTTACCTTGTAATGCATAGGGCGCACTGGTATGACAGCCTACACAGTGCATTTAAACAGGAACTGTAATTAAAATGTAGTGCAATAGTGACTTGCTGGCACTGATCCCCCACGCATGTGGGTTGATCAGAGACGTGGAGCCGTGTGGGTCACCAAGCCTCTGCTAGTTGTGTGTTCGCACTGGCGGCAACCCCCAGGCTAAGGTCACTTCAGCACTAACTTAGTGTTCAAAGTGAGAGATAACCTGAGCTCCCTTCATGAAGGTGTTTCTAGTGGTTGTGGCGTTGCTGTTTCTCCCCACCAGCACTGACTTCGTGCTTGGGGGTTGGGATGAAACCGGTAGCCATCTAATGTGACTGTCAGTACTCTGGGTTCCTGTTGGTGGTGCACGTCGTATTCTGTCCCTGACCGTCACACAGACAAGTTACCCTGTAAATGAAAAGCAGAAAGGTAGTGAACAATGGGTGTTTATAGGAGATGCACTAAACATGTGACCTGTGTTACCTCCTATCAGATCGTGGAGAGCTGAAGGTAACTGCGGTTCCAAGTATAGGCGACTTGGTTCTAGTAAAAAGGGGAATAGCTGGTTCTAGGTGAATGCCTTAGTATTTAAAATTATATTGGCTAAGAAAAAGGTGTCTGGAAGAGAGAAAGCGAAGTTAGGTATGTGTAACTGTTGGATATCGACTTGCGGCGAGTAGTCGCTGGGGGCGTACTTGAAGCGTACAAAGTTTCCGGAGGTCCCGGCACTGGATTAGTGCTCTTGGATATCACTAGAGAGTTTGCGAAAGAATGAAAAACTCTGGTCAACATTTCTGCTTTGTGCCTCGTCGGCAGCGCTCGGCCTTGCTTGGTGGCGGGTGGCTCGTTGGCTCTTAGCGATGAGAAGGGAGGGGGAAGGGTGCCTGCCAGGTTTCATAACCTGGCTCTGCAGCCGCACTCGTAACTGGCATTTCTCCGTTGTATCTGTTGCGATGCATTGCCCAACTGGTGAGCTCGAGCACTTTTTAAAGTGCGATTGTTAAATAACAATGAAAACTCTGTAAAATACGATAGTTATAATAATTATGTAATGCTTTGATAAAACAAAATATGTTTGTTGTTGAAAATAAAAACTTCAAAGGTTATTGGCTTACTCTTAAAAAATATATTTGAATGTAATTCTTCAAGCTTTTGATAATTCCATTGCCCTAATTTATTTAGTAATTAAGTTTACTGTGTGTGTTTTTGAGGGTTATGAGTAGTTATAAAATTATTTGCTATTAATTTTATTAATAGGATAATTACTAGTTGAGAGGGGGAAGAACCCCAGCTCTTGGTGGCCGTTGTGTAGCAGGGCCCCAGCCAATTCACGTTTTTACCAATCATCTTTAACTGCTGTTTCATAATGTAGTATAAACGGAACCCTTGTCTTCTGTTCGCCCGGAGACAGTGCCGCCTCACAGCCTGGACATATTGTACACGGCCGGGATAATTTTATTTCCGTGACTTAATGTAGGCCACAGTGTAAGATCTCGCCTGACTTTTAACAGCGACCCGTTCATGTAAGTGCCCTATATAGAGGAAAAAACTACATTACTGTTTAATCAGCATGATTATTTAATTCATTCGCTTCTCGGCCATGTATGGCAACCTTAAACTAAATTGAATACATAAATAATAATAACAGCCCATTTATGAATGTGTATTGGCGTTCGGGGGAGACCAACAGCCCCCACTAGACCAGGCACCAATGGATGTGGCTCTACAGAGATCATCGCTATCTTAGGGAATATGCATGGTGACCACTTGGTTGCCCCTTCATGTCTATCGGTGAAGTGAATACCAGGAAGGCAACATGGGCCTTCGGCTATCACGACCCCAACCTACTCTCGTGCTCCCTAGCACTGGCGCCCATCCCCGGAATTTTCATACAGCTTTAAATTTTTCCCATGACCTTTCCCTGGGGTCTACCTGCCCAAGACCTACTTCTCCACTGAAGCAATTGGAGCTCTGAGGCAGACAAAACGGTGTGTAATATATATTATATTTTAAATGAAAAGTTACGACCTGGCCCTGACAAATTGTCCGAGCTGTGGGGTGGCACTTGCTTTGTGGCGAACAGGAGAAAATGTTCCCCTAATCAAAAATTTAAACACTGCAGCTACATGATTGATATTTGAAGCCCCTGGAGCGGGCGATCATTCACTTCTTGCCCCACTAGATACAATGTCACTACTGCTTAACTTAAGCGCAGGAGCTGGCCTGCTTGGTGCGGTCATTCCGTGTGATGTCAAAAGTTCCATTATTCAGGAAGGAATATTAACGTGAAGTATGAATTTGGATGGTAATGAAAGAGGAATGACCAGACATCATGAAAAGCACTGGAAACTGTACTATAAAATATTCAGAAGGAAAAATCAAAATATTACATTGAGCGCGGTTTTGTTGTCAAACCACTTGACTTTATACTTGGCCGTTAACCTATGATACATACAGTTTTACACAGCAGGCCTGTCTCTCGTACAGTATATTTCACTCCACATTCATTTGTGTGACTATCATATGATTGTATCTTTACTTTAACACTATTTAAAAAAATGTTCAAAGACGAAATATGTATTGTTTTGCCATGCTTTCCGTAAAGCCTGGTTTACGATTGACAGAATAAGTTCGCAGTGTGCTTAAGATATGATTCTATGTAGTCATGTGTATTAGATTATTACTCTCCTCTTAGTGTTTTGAGGGGTTGTGTGCGTTCTTGGCATTACTTAAGAGATCATTTTATTTTATATCTTAAGTACGACTCAATACGAAGTAGCCAATCAGTGCATAGCGTCTGTTGGCGGTAAACTGTATTTACAACTTGTATTTAGGTTATACTGTATTGTGAAATTTTATGAAAGTAAATGTTTTAAATGGCACACAGTGACCTTAGTTCCTGGTCAAATTTTCTTTCGTGGGAAAGATTTTTGAATTTGCTTTATTAATATTTTCAGATTTATTTATGTAAATGCCTTATTTTGGCATCTGGTTCCCCTTCTTAGCCAATCAGTGCATAGCGTCTGTTGGCGGTAAACTGTATTTACAACTTGTATTTAGGTTATACCGTATTGTGAAATTTTATGAAAGTAAATGTTTTAAATGGCACACAGTGACCTTAGTTCCTGGTCAAATTTTCTTTCGTGGGAAAGATTTTTGAATTTGCTTTATTAATATTTTCAGATTTATTTATGTAAATGCCTTATTTTGGCATCTGGTTCCCCTTCTATAAGATTTCCCCGATTTTTTTTTTTAACGAATACACAAAGAAAAACTTCACATAATTAAATGTATGTTGATTATCCATTTTTCCAGGTTATTTAGGTTGCTTACATCTCCTACAATTTTAATTAGTTAGATTTAACAATTGCTAGTTCATTCATAAACTACAAAACATTTTACTGTAATTTCCGAGTGATTTCCGAATCATGAAGTATAATTCAAGACCTGATATCGTGCCGTGGCCTCTGTAATTTGGTTCTGATAGCCAGTTTTTAGGTGTCACACGATAAATCCCTTAAAATAAAACAATATAAAAATAAACAAAAACCCATACCGAATATTTCGCATGCGGGAATATTGAATTTAGGTACCCTGGTGAGGGATGGTGCATGCTAGTGCACGAGACGAAATATGTTATTGCTTTGTTTACAAACACATAACAGTCATCACGACACAATAAAAACATTACCCTCCTATTTATAATCTTGTGTACAAAATTTATGTACATGGCACTTACCTTACATATAACACATTGGAGCTGTTTAATAAACACAATATTAAAATTATGAACTTTACATTGGAACACTGCACTATCAAAAACATAACAAACACACTTGGCCATGAGGATGCTTACAGATGCACTGTTACACAAACGCACTGTTACACAAACGCACTATTCTAAAAAGGCTTTTCAAAGATAAGAAACACTAGTAGGACACTACACTGATGCACTACACATGGGTGCATTGTACACAGGCTGGTGCACTGATTCCTTACACGTGCGATGCCTTGGCTGTTGTGCTATCGGAGGGACGAAATGACTGTCGCTGACGTGTTCACATTAAACGCCTCCCTCTCCATTAGGGCGACTGTTCACTCACTGACTCCTACAGCTTCAACAACTGCGCATTGGTGGCTTCAAGGTCCCATGAGGTGGTAGATTGTAGCCGCCGTGTTGTTCCGTTGGAAGTGGGCATGGTCACCCTCTCAGAGCAGGCAGTTATGCCATGCTGTGTGGCGAATGCCTGCAGGTCGTGCAATTGGTACTAGGCACAATGAACATATGTGGAGCATTGGGGCGGTGAGGAAAACTCCTCCGCTCCCGACTCATCATTACTGCTCTGCTCTGCTGCAGAATGTTGGCATCCCAGTGGCGTCGCGATGCTATCAGGAAGGGACCCTTACCTGGTGATTCTGGTCATCCTCAGTGCCCCCCCCCCCCCTTTTTGACAACCTGTCTGAGACATCACTGAATCCGGCATATGGATGACAATATACTCTTAACATTAGTCGGATGTGAGCGCATCTTCTGCTGGAGGTCTTGTGGATGCTGGAGCGTCGAGCACCACTGCATTGGGCGTACTCAGTGATACAATGTCATTGCTTGCTGAATATTCCGCATTAGTAAACGGCGCGGGCAAGGTCATGTTTGCCGTGTGATTTCCTGGCACAAGCTGTTAGATGTAAAGCATTGCGACGTCATCCCTCACGAGGTACAAGGTGTTGTATTGAAATGTCGTGGTGCAATGACTCTTTAGTCGGTCCTTATAACGTTTGTCATCTTTGGCTCGGGCGACCGGGTGTGGCCCTGTCCATTTAGCTGCGAAACCTGCGCAGAAGCCTTTCTGTCCCGGGTACACGGGCCGATCTCGTGCATAGACTAGTTGTCCAGGCTGCAGTGAGGTAGTGGTGGGCCAGCGTATGTCGGCACCCACGTGGTTATGAAGCACTTCTGTTCTTGTGCCTCTCTTATCATCCTCTCCCTCTCTTCATCCTTACTCCCTCACCAGCAGGGTCTATGGCACGCTCCTTCATCCCCTCTGTGGAACTCTTCTGGGAAGGGGAGGTCACTCATGCCCCTGCAGTATCTGGGCGAGTATTATATCGGTTGCCTGGTCCACTCGGCGTGGTATCAACAGTCGGTTTTTGTGTCTAATAATGTGAACATCAGTAGTTTAACTCATCCGGAATCGTTTTCGTCTGCCACCCGGGACTATCCACCTCTCACCCTGCCGATGGCTTGCATCGCCTGGGGAGGCTTAAGATTTTATATTAATTTCTTTGTGGCCTAGCACTGTTTTCACACCTGCGGTTCATGCCCGAAACTTCAGCAAAGTTATATTTGTAAAAATACTTTCAATAAACCCAATGATTTATGCTGAAATGTGTTTGTGTTTTCATTCGGGTAGCCTTCGGGCATTCAGGGGCATGGGTCCCCACTTTCCCACCAAAACTGTAACATGTTTTTTTAGGGTACTGCGTTTTATGTAATTATCAAGTGTTTTCACGTTGTTTTTCTGTATGAGTGTGTGGTTCGCCCTATGAATCCTCAGCACAGTACATGTATTCCTTAACTTAACCTGAGGAGTAACAACACTGGAAAGATGCCGCCTTTGGTCTTAGGTATTGTTCAAGTAATAAAACACAGTATCCAACCATTCAGTTAACCTCTATCCCAACAGCACATCTTTACAGCCTGCCTCGCCACCAACACTACCTTTTTAATCATCTCATGCTGCCAACCTCTCTCACTCACATATTCCCCTACACTACATCTTCCCCTTATCAAATAAAGAATACTTTTAGAAAGAGTAATCTTTAATATACCCTGAAATTTTAATGTCACATCTAGGGCCATCCAGTGCCCTGTTGTAACTCCTATAATTTGGTGCTGGTACAAACTTAAGATTGCCCCCACACTTCTGTAGGTCTGAGTTACTCATCTGATGCTTACTGTCCTCCCTCTCACAATACTTAACAAGAGAAAGTTTGACATGATTGGTATTCCTCCTAAATACCTTTCCTTCCTGGTCTTTAATAATAACAGTCATGATAATCCACTATGACACCAGGGTGCCATACATGATTATTGGTTTTCAGGAAGATCACCTGCTGACCCTTGTAGAAATTATGAGTGACTCTCTTACAGTCTTATCAAAATATCGTTTGTTTACACCATTTCTGTGTGACTGGTAATCAGAAAAATCGCTGACTAACCCAGGAATTAGTAAACTGTCATTAACTGGTAATGTTGAATGTTTTAATCGGCTAAACAACAACCCAGCAGGGTTATATGTGGACCCTATTACTGGGGTATACATATATTCGATTAAAGCATACTCCACATGTTTTTCCAATTGAAGATTTTATGATAGTTTTGTGGCTATTGTTCTTTCATTTCTTTGCAAGGTAATGCGTATTTATTTCTTCCACTTTTCCATCAATTGCTTTGTCAATATCATTTCACCAGTGTTTTTTTTTTTTGTGGTGTGTGTGTGTTTATGTAATTTTGAAGAGGTCTATTTATTTGTTAACAAGTCACTAGTTTAGTTTTCGCAAGTCATGTCATAAAGTATTCCTGTTTCGGCACAAGGACAAGCCGTGGTGATCCCCTGGGTCGGGTGGGAGAGTCAGTCAGCACAAAGTATCCATCGGAGGTGGCAGACGTGTGTTAGTCTCCGGCATTTTCCCGTGCAAGCCGGGCGACCATCGTCATTTTGCAACTGGAAATGTAACTACAATAGACTCAAAGTATCTGGAAAATTATTCTCATCTTGTCGCCTGGCAAGCCACCTCCTTTCCCTGGTGGATTAGCATTGCTCGAGGGAGCTTAAAGTCTCACGTAATGTTTCAATTGTTGAAAGATGCTTTTCTGTTTCACTGCACGGCTGGTCCTAATACCCGAAAGTGTAATTCATGTCAAGTGCCCTCATCGGAGGGATGTTTACTGCAATAAATACGTGTGTGAACTTTCACTATGTTATTTACTTATTTGGCAGTATGCGCGTTAAGAGATATACCCTTAATACCTCATCCTTCCATTCACAAAAGTTCGTTTATATGCAAATGTTCTGAATTTGTTTCGCATTGTATGGGCGTTTGCGAGTGTTAAGAGTTAGGAATTTCTATATCAACAATGGTGTATAGTCGGCCTAGCGGCTATCGCTTACTGAACACTACTCATCTGGAGTAATTCCCAACGGGGCAGAGATCAACAGTTCTTAGTCATCATCATCGGCAGGAGATTTGGTCTGGGTGGACGGCCTGAATCCCCGAGATCGAGAAAGTCGACCATTACTTTGATGTCGCCTTGCCGACGTCTTGCGCAACGGGGTAACCATTATCCAGACCTCACTTTCACCACCCCTGAAAACCTATTTCCATCATTTACACTGTCCAACAGGCGTCACTTTCCACAGCATCAAAACAAATGACATCGGAAACATTTTATTACAAAACATAACACTTTCTTAATTTATAAGTGATGCATACATGGCCATACACTTCTCATTTACTTTGATATTAAACACAAACACTTATTATTAAAACATATGACTTTATTAAGGAAGCAATCTCGGCTTCACTAATAAAATCAAACCCACATGGTTTCTCTTTTACTGTGCGGTCATTTGACACATGGAACACAGACACTGTGAAACAATACACATTTGAAATGGCCATCGAAAGAGAGAAATATAAAATATAAATATTATAAATCATTGACACTTCACTAACTTACACAGCTACACTTTATGTAGGCCCTGGTCTCTTGCTGCTAATGCTTACTCCAATTCCTGTCGTGGAGACACAACAAACGGGCTGAGAAGGGCCTAACATTGTACACATCAGTAGAATGTAAAAGTCAAGCTAATCAGCCTTTATTTTCTTTATGCATATAATAGGTGTGATATTGAATAGATACATAGATCCTATAAATATGCAGAGTTCAACTTTTATAGGTTGTGAATTTATTTACATTAATCAGCCTATAATGTAACACACACACACACACACACATACACAGAGGTGCTGTTTAACAAGTCCTTAGGAGAGGGCAAGTTACCAAGATTGGAAGGATGCTATGGTGGTACCTATACACAAGCAGGGCGAGGATAGGGGTGGCCTGGTAGCTACAGACTGGCGATTCTCATATAAAGTACGGGAAATGTAATGGAGAGGCTGGTGGTGCAGTATGTGGTGAGGGTTATGAACAATAGAAATTCGTTTGAGGAGTCCCAGCATGAGTTCAGGAGGGGATACTCATGTGAGACTCAGCTGGCTGGGTTATTAGAGGATCTGGTGCAGGTAGTAGATGAGAGGAAGCAGGTGGATGCCTGCTTCATAGATTTTGAGAAGGCATTTGATAAGATGCCACATGGGGCATTGATGAGGAAAGTGGATGCACTGATACCATACAGGAGGTTAGTGGAAAGGATAGGGGACTTCCTTAGGGGGCGTAGGCAGAGGATGAATGTGAGGGATGCAATATCGGAGGAAGAAGAGGTTACATCAGGGGAACCACAGGGAAGCGTGCTGGTTCCTTTGTTATTTACCATAATGGTAAATGACGTGGATTTGGGGATTAGGGAAAAAATAAGATTGTTTGCAGACAATTGTGTTGTGTATGCTGACGTATGTTGGAATGTTGAGAGGGGGTTGGGGGGCTTTGCAGGTGGACATTGACAAGATACGGTTGTGGACCAGGAAAAATATAATGAAGATAAATATAAGAAAAACTAAGGTAGTGAGGTTTACGAAGAAAAAGGTGATAAGGAGGAACAAGAGATAGATAAAGCAGCAGACTATAGGTACCTAGGTATTGTACTGCAGGGGGACCTCAGATGGAAAAAAACAATTAGAGAGGGTGGTTGCATAGGGAAGAAGGACTCTGGGTATGCTGGGAAGGATGCTGAAGGGAGTCAGCTGTGAGGTGAAGGAGATGGCCTATGGCACAATGGCACAGCCAATGTTAGAATACACTGCAGTAGTTTGTGACCAGAATGTGGTGGTGGAGGTGGAGGTGCGAGAGCTTGAATAAGTGCAGAGAAGGGCAGCAATATGGGTGAAGGTTAGGTGGTGAAGGTAGATGCAGGATGATGAGGAGGAAGGGAACTGTAGGCCATCAGTGATAATGAAAGAAATTGGGTGGAGCTCATTGAAGGACAGGATGAAATTTGAACGGCTAGTCAGAATGTACTGTGTAGGGCTACACTGCAATCTAAGTACAGTGTGCTTTCTTAAGAACATATAACTAATAGTATTTATGTGTCAACAAAATAATTAAACAACTCACATGGTGCTGTTAAGTTTTTATATAAATGTACTGTAAAACTATATTCTGCAGAAAGGAACCAAACCACATGGTTCCTTTCTGCAGAATCTAATTCTGCCAACGATCATGCAATATAATTTTTAACATAGCACAGATGACAGAAAAATACGGGTTTCGATAGGGTCTTTTCGTCAGACTGTAGAATATTGTGTAATGATTCAGTTTACATTTAGACACATTTTTTACAATTTTGTTTGTTGTATTCTTTCAGCAAAGATACGTTCAAATATTAATTTTCGCATAACAAATTATAAGAAGAAAAATATCACGGATCACTTACGGAAGGTGTTACATACCTATTGCTTTTATTTCTTTGCAAGTTTGCATATGTCTGCTGCATGTGTGAATGCTGCGATGGATGTCACATCGTAAATTTTAATAAATCTCTTGAACTATGGATTATAAAGAAGAACAAAACAATGAAATTGAAGCCCTTGATTCTATATATTGTGGCGATATGGAAAGTAAGCAATATATCACGATTTCTGGATTTATCGATGCATTGTATCCCTGTCTGTGTAGAATTTATTTTTTGTTTTCATGTTGTAATATGCCGTATAGTGATCTAATATCTGTGAATGTTACTATCTAAATTCCTTAACTTGTTTTGATGTTTGTGTTACCATCTATACTGAAAATATATTGATAAGACGTTGTTGCTCTTTGATATGGACGTATGTTTACAATGTGACACGAAGCACATTTAAGTGGGTATTGGAGTGAATTGTACGTTTTACAGCTAGCACTCATTTTGGAGCTTCTTAGTGTGGTATGAGATCTGGTGTGTCCTCTTTGGATGTAGGAATGAGATGGTAGGTAAATTTTACTTGTGCATGTTGCTGCATTTGTTGAAGCAGGTAAGAGTACATGTCTCCCCATCAAGGTGAACCGGTTTCGATTCCCGGCGGGGCTGCTTCTAAGATTTTAGCATGTGGGAACATGTCGGATGATGATGCCAGTTAGCAGGTTTTCTCTGTGATCTTGTTTCCTCCGCCTTTGCATTCCGGTTGTGTTTAATACGTGCATTGCTCCACCCTCATCGGTTCTTAAGAACCTGTTGCTAATCAGCCCAAACTTTCCACTTTGTGTGTAGAACTGTTTTATAACAAATCTGGTAGGGATGTAAATAGATATTAGTTATTGATATGATCAGGTTCAAAATAATAGTTGTGTAAAATAAAATAGTGCGAGCTCTGAATAAAAGTAACATTGACATGAAACTACAAGTGTAGTGCAATACATAAGCTCAACAACTAATTAGAACCAGAGAATTGAATTTTGCCATCTTAGTATAGGGTGATCAAACATGCAAATACTTTGTTTTCATGAGAAGACGTAATCAATCATGAAAATTCAACAAGAAAAATACAATGTAATACAACATACCATATTCACTCTAGATCAAATTATAATAACTCTAAAAGTAATTTTTTTTTTTTTTACTTCCTGCTGTCAGTGTAGTAATTAGATAGGAAATAGTTCAGGAAAATTGTAACCCTAGGCCGTTCATGACAAAGTGAGCACTTTTGAAGCCCTAGTTACTTTTCTCTTTCAACCACTTTATCTACTTCCACCACTTGTTACTGTAAACCCTGCCATGTGATTAATAAACACAGTGTATACATTCACCACACCCAAAACCAAAAGTCCGAGGCCACAATGAAATGTATTTATTGGTTATTATGTCTGATGAAACAGCTTTAAGAAGTGCTCACTTTACAGTGAATGGCCTATAATTTCTTTTATCTAACAGTCAACACCTCAGATATTACAGTAGGGGAGTGTGTTGTACCTATGGACAATTTTCATAAATTAATTTTTTCTCACTGGTTTTTAACAATAATTCAATTCGGATTAAAGGAAAATATTTGTTGGTTTTCACTGGTTGAAATATATATATTTTTTAAAAACTTATTAATTAAACTTTAGTTTTTATCAACGGCAAACAAAAATGGTGCAGTGTGTCAAAAGGCTCATGTACCTTTGGACACCTGTATTGTACCTTTGGACGTTGTGTTTTCAATACAATGGGCCCTAAATATCAACTTTAAATGAATAGTCTACTTGTTTCCATAGTAATATATTGGTATTTACAAGTAATTTAGTAAGTAAGGAATTTTTAAAATGAACACATGTTATTGGTAGGCCAAAACATAACTGTCTTATTAAGTGAAATATAATCAACACTGAATGATAAGAGTGAAATTTACCTTTCCAAACCTCCAACCCCAATAGGATGGGGCAGTTTTCTGTCTATATCACCCTCAATGATATCAGAAGTCCCTTCACTCTCTCTCTTAAACTTATTAGTATTTTCTAATCTTTTTAGATATTTTACTTGATATTCGGATTTGCTTATGACGTTACTTATTTCAGCCACATAATAAAATATCTTTTTCTTTCCCATTAATCTAAGACAAAGTCTCCTGCTTTCACTGTATCCTCTTCTAATGACCTTCCTTCTGTAATTTCTTCTTCGTCTCCTCTTACTATGTCTTTCAATAGGCTTTCAAATGTTTCAATTTCTGAACCTGTATCTTTTTCAGTTAAGCATAAGTCTTCTCAACTTGAAGAATTCTTTTCACTCTCCTTTTCTTAGGTATGACTTCTGCCTTCTTTTCTTGTTGTTGGTTTGTCTTATTGTTCTTTGTTTTGGATTTTTCTCTTTGATTGCCATTTTTTCTGGTGCATATGTCATTATCCTAGATTTCCTTTTTTCGGTGTTCCCTTTTTTGTTGCGTGGCAAAGCCTTTGGAAATGGTCTGTTCCCATATGGAGATATTCTCGATTGTCCAGCTTCCAGAACTTGATTGTCGCTAGCTGATATTGAAGGTCCTGGCTGCAGAGCCAAACTTACATCTTCATCGTTTTCATGTGGCCTATCAGTAATGTTAGAGGGTAAATACTCTTCATCGCCAAAAATATTTTCATTCAGTGGGTATATCCCAGCAACTTCAAAGCCGCTGACAATGTTTCTTGCAGAAAATGCTTGCAAGTAGGCCTTACCGCACATCTGGGCTACCTCATAGATGGTGAGGGGTTTGCCAGGATTGGGGAGCATCCATTCATTCACGGCAACATTATAAAACTTTTTGAATGACCCAAATACAGTTCTGTCCAGAGGTTGCAACTTATGCGAGGTATGTGGTGGGAAGGTCAACTGTACAACCTCGGACTCTTTGGTTTTATTAATGGATGCAATAGAAATATGTGTCTCGTGGTTGTCTAGTATGAGTAGTACAGGATCTTCTTTGGGTGGCTTTACATATGCTGAATGAAGTGATCCAAATACTGTACAAACAGCTCTTCTGTTGACCACCCGGACTGATTTGCACCACCAGTTGACCCTGGAGGAGCTACGTTTAACATGTGCTGCTTAAGGTGCACTTTGGGGAAGATAAACATTGGTGGTACATGGTTCCCCGCAGCATTTACACAAGCGATCATGGTTACATTCACACCACGCTCGCCAGAAGTCATGCTTCCTACTTGTTTGATAGATACCTTTTGATGGGATGTGAACAGTTGAGTTACCCGTTTCATCAAGGTTGTAAATATTGTGACGACTCGATACATTTTTATAACTGTCAAAAAAGGCTGTCGCATTAGCGCTGTTGAAAGAGGTTGCCCTTGCCAAACTTGTGGCTTCTGGCTTTCTTGCCTACAATCTTGGACATCTTACAAAAAAAAACCCCTGAGCCATTCTTTCCCAGCAATTTTTCTTCCATCCACTTACCTGGGCATTTAATATTATTAACCAAAGCATATTCATATGCAAGTATTCTTGCTTCTTCTTTTGATAGCCCATAATGAAGCCTAGCAGCTGTGTCTAAGTAAGTGGCTAATTCTGTTTCTCGCTCCATGGTAAACACTTTTTGTGTGTCATTTTTCCTTACAGTCACATTAACGGTAGGCTTTATGGGATGTGAAGTAATTCCACAATGTAGATTTACTGATGGAGAACTCAGTGGCAGCATCTCGAAGAGACTTGCCTTTCAGCACAGTTTTGATGGTGGCATCTAAAGTTTCCTTTGAAAACTTCACTCTTTTAACGCCTGTTTTGCTTCTTGGCACTGGTACAAAAATTAAATTATCTTTGACATTTTTTTAAGCATAGGCTCTCTCTTAAAGACCATGTTAGGTAGTATTTTTTTCATATTGGTGTAAAGAACTAATTTTTATTGCAATGCTTTAAAAAAATATCAAGACTATGTGCAGTCATACGATGCACAAATATATGTAGGCGTTTTGCAAAATAATGCAGTGTTCGTCCGCAAAAAAATTTTCCTTGATTTTGCCTCATTTTCATAATAAAATCTGTAATATTTTGGGTTTATTGCTACAAAAAAATGTAGTTAAGCAGGGATCACACTGTGCAAGATGAGTACCAATCTTGCGCGAGATGCCAACCTTGCACATGAATTTCTTGCACAAGTTCGTGTGCAAGAAATTTGTTCGTATTTTTCTCGTGCAAGACGATGCAAGTTGCGATCCTATTGGTCCTTGTATGCTGGTCATGTGACCTATTGTAACATCAACCATAGAGTAAAAGAAAATCATAATCTGAGGTGTGCGGAGAGGAATACAGGATAATAAAACATTGCTGGAAAATAGCTTTAAAGCATGGATTGAAGTTTAGAGAGTTTGCTGAGAATAAAATAAAAACAGTTATATATTGGAGGGATAGCTTTGAAACAATTACCTTGTTGGAGTAAGCAACTTCATATTTTGTATTATGATACATTGACTGTTTGGTACTCACCAGGGCTGTCAACTAATTTTGATGCGAGACAGTATTCATGTTATTTATCTGCGTGTAAACTCATTTCACAGGCAATTTAGTTGGCATTCTCATATGAAATCTTGCGCAAAATGCATCTTGCATCGTGTGAACCCTGCTTTACAAATTATGATAAATTTGTGTTAAAAAGGAGTGATTCTTGATATCAATATTATGTTGCTTTGAAAAAACTTACTTTCAAAAACATTGTAAATCTACCGGACATGGCCTTAAGTAGGGAGAAAAAGTTAAAATTCCCTTTCTTTTAGGATCAAATGGATTTGTCCACAGGTACAACTGTCCAACGGTAAAACACTCTCCCCTATAGCAAAAATTCATAATGTGTTTAAAATTCACAAAGTACTGTTTTTTTTGGTGTGTATAGGCATTTTGCAACAGTGTAATTACTTCATAACTTTTTCATTCCTTGGGTAGCTCATTTGGAGAACAAATTTTAGACTCTTTTGCATCAATGAGACCACTAGGTATTTATATGTGTCATTGTTCCAAAAGAAATGTACTTTCTTCAACATTAAAATTTTGATGGTAGGAAAGTTTATTAAATATGCTTGCGTACTGAAAAGGTTCAAACATCAGTCAAATAGTTAAAAATCACTTTCATTCAAAAATTTAGTAATTCTGAAGGTACGCCATGACATTTTCTATAGTTTTACACTCTGCAGCAGGATTGACATTGTAAGAACGAGATACATTACTTGAATTTGTAACGTAACATCTCTGCGATTATCTACAGCCCTATCACTTCTATCACTCTATCTGAATCTACATAAGCTTCTACTACATTACATGAATTCTTAGAATAACGCAGACAATAATCCTTAGTTTTGTTAAGATAGTGCAAGGTATTTTTCAGATGCTTGTAATGATCTTGTACAAAGCAATTTTGAAACTTGCTGAAATAAACATTGGGAAAACTTAAATCTGGTCTAGAGCCTAACATTATATACATAAGACCTTCAATCAGTTCTCTATATGGCACACTGAAGTCACAGTCATGAGAAGGCTCTAAATCTAGTTTTGGTTCCATTGGCAAATTCAAGAACTTACAATACATCATATTGAATTTCTTTAAAACCTTGTCAATTAATTTACTTTGTCTGATAATAAATTCAATGGTTTTTGCATTAGATTTATGCTTCGAAATAATTAAAAACACCCTTTCCTTCATTAATCTCTTTCATTTCAAATCTGTCTTTTAAGTACATAATTCTTTAAGTTCCTGAATTTTTTCTTTGCAATCGGAAAAAATCATAAGATCATGAACATGAACTACGATGTACAGATCATTCATAAAAAAAAAAAAAAAAAAAACAAGGGCCAGAGTTTGATTTACTAAAAACTAGTGACAATTCTTGACTCAGTTTTTCATACCAGCATTTGGGAGACTTAGGCCATACACAGCCTTCTTTAATTTACACACAACATTTATATTTTTTTTCAGGAACATCAATCCCCTCAGGAATTCTGATAATAACTGGCTCACTAAGTTCTCCATATAAGAAAGCACTTTTAACTTCTAACTGGTCAATAATGCATTCATTTTGCATTGATAGAGATAACAGAATTCTAGTAGTTGGAATTCTTGCTACAGTGACAAATCTTTCATCCTCTGTCTTAGATTCCTGAACCCCCCCCCCCTCCCCCAGCCATCAATGTAGCCTTTTTAAAACTTTTCCCTTTACTTCCATTTCTGGGGGGAAAAAAAAAACACATTGAATCTATCACCCTCTCATCTGCAAGTTTCTGGCCAATGTCCCAGGTTTGGCTCTTCTCCAGGGACTGAATTTCCTCTTGAATGGCTTCCTTCCGTAGCTCCCTATTTGGATTATGTTCTATGTCAGAAATAGTCTTAGGGATATCACCGTTAATAAAGCAACTTGCATTTAATGCTATGTGACATATAGGCTAGTCATCATCTGTGATCTATTCCTGATGCCATTTTGGAGGTCCTCTGTTTCTCCCAGATCTCATTATGCTTTCTATTTCTTTCTCATGTGTCCTATTCTCATTCCTATCCTCGGATAATGGCTCCTCTGACAACCCATTCACATCAGATTTTTCTTTGGGCTTCTCTCCTAACTCCTCCGTTTCAATTTCGGTTGTTACCCTTTTCTGGAGATTTTCTTCCTCTAAGAACCTTACGTCTTGTGAAACAACACTCTCACCTGTGTTTGGGTCATAAAATTTGTATGCATTAGAAGTGTACCCCACCTTATACACCTCATCACTCCTTTTAGCTAGCTTTCCTAGAGATGGACGATTATCCGTAATGAAAGCTTTGCACCCAAACAATGTGATCTTGTGATAATTAACTTGTTGCCCATAAGTTACCAGGTTTCTGCTGGTACATGAGCATCAAACCTTGGGATCCTGTTATACAAAAACACAACTGTTCGTACAGCTCTCCCCTCAAAGATTTTTTGGCAAGTAATCTAACAGACACCGGGCCTTTTCCACCAGGATTCTATTCATCCTCTCACTTTGGCCATTTAACTGAGGGGTATAAGCTGGGGTGTATTCTAGCCCAATTTCTTTCTTGAAGCACCAACCTCAAAACCTTGAAGAGCAAAATTCACCCCCATTGCCACACCAAATTCTTAAAACCTCATAGTTGTTAGAGGAGAACTACCTTTCTGCGCCTTCTACATAACTTTTCAAATTTTCCCAGGCTTCATCTTTATTCACTAAAATGTAAACAACACAAAATTCCAAGTAAGTAACTGTAATAGTCTGAAAATAATTAAACCCATCAGAGGTAGAAGGCTTTATTGGGCCACACAAGTCACTGCATATAATTTCTAAATATTTTTTACCTTTAGGCATGCAGGCTTGAAAGGTTGTCTAGGCATTTTATTTTCAATGCACACTCTACAATCTCTCACTCCCTCCATGCTACTCAATTCACCCAGTTTCTTCATTGCCTTTAAACCTGTGTAACCTAACCTGTCATGCCAAGTAACTTGAGAAAAGGAATTATAAGAAGATTCATCCTTTACCCTACTATCACGTGTTAGATCTAACACATAAAGTTTACCAACCTTTTGTCCTACCAAAATTAATGTTTTCTTTTTAACTGCCATTTTGTCATGGAAAATCTTGTTTGGTAACCAGCTTCACATACCTACCTTTGAAACAGACAAAAGATTAAATCTCAGATTTTCTACAATCAAAACATTTTGTAGTGTACAATTATCAAATACAATACTACCCCTTTCATTTGCAACGAGCTTCTTGCAGCCATCTGCCACAACAATAGCAACAGATTTCTCCAGATTTTCTATACCTGTCATGCAAGGCTTGTATTTTTCATTTACCATGTGCTCCGAGGTGCCAGAATTACAAATAAACTTGACAACATTATTATTCTCACTAACACTTATTAAAAAAGTTGCTGCAGTAAACACCAATTCGTTATCATCACACTTCGATCCAACAGCAAAATTAGCTTTTTGAAACCCACGGCCACGAAAAACACTATTCTTCTTACCTTGTGCAAAGGTTGTCGAACCTTTAGTTTTTATTTTTGGGCACTGCTTTTTAAAATTACGATATTCACTGCACTTCACCTTGGACCATTAAACTGTGAACGAACAGTCGTGCTCCTAGGATGACTGATTGGCCCTCCAACATGCTAAGTTCCACATCCAGAAGTCTTCCCTTAACAAACTACAGGATTATGTTTGATGTCATCGTCAATAGCTGTGACCACATTGTTGAATTTTTCTGGCATCGTCAATAACAAGTAGCATACTGACGCCTGTGGGACGGTGAAATGATGGAAATAGGTTTCAGGGGTGGTGAAAGTGAGGTCTGGATGGCGGTTACTCAGTGGCACCAGACATCTGCGAGATAACGTCAAAGTGATGATCAACTTCCTCGATCTCAGGGTTGCAGGCCGTCCACCCGTATCAAATCTCCTGCAGATGGTGATGTCTGTTGACCTCTGCTCCATTGAGAATTACTCCAGATGTGTGGTGCTTGTTAAGCGATAGTCGGTAGGCCCACTATACACCATTGTTGATGGAGAAATGCCTAATTCTTAACACTCACGTACGTGGATTGTTAGGGACAAATCAACACGCCCATACAGATAGGAACAAGACTGATTAAACTGAAAATTATAACTTACGTATTGGTTGAGCGGGTATTATCAGGGCCTGTTCCCTTAAACGCATGATGCTATCGCAAATAAACAACTAACTTGAAAACACATTATTTATTACGTTTAACCCCCCCCCCCCCCCCCCTTCTCGAAGGGAACTTGACACTAAACAATCTCTGCTATTAGGACCGGCCGTGCGGTGAAACAGAAAAGCGTCTTTTGACAATTAAAACTGTGAGAATTTAAGCTCCCCGGGGAAGTGTGCTAATCCACCGGGGAATGGAGGTTGCTTACCGGGCGACTAAATAAGAAAAATGTTCCAGATGAGTTAAGTCTAAGACCTCTTAAAAATTACATAAATACACTTGCAACACAAAACCCTGGTAAAATGAGATGGACAAAGCACTTGGTGGAAAATTGAAATAAATAAATACACATTACCTTGCAAAGAAATGACAGAACAATAAACACAAAACAATCATAAATACTTTAATAAGAAAAACACAACGTCTTTAATTAGGCCTTAAAAGTCTCAGTTCAATATAACTGGCCTACTTGTGTCTTCCTCCGCAGTATCTTGCATTGCTATGGCAACCACCGGCTACACTGCGCCGGTGTGCCCTTGCGTCTGCTCTGTGCCTGATCGCTCTGGCGACTGGGTGCACACTCCACACACCAGTAGAGTGCACAACCCTGCTGTGGGCATTGCAGGCTACGACCAGACAAACTGTCTTAGGGCTGGCACACGTCAATACCTTATCTGTCTCATCCAGGGTTACCCCTAAGGCTTCAAGCTCACATAGCAAAGTTTCAACTTCAAGGAAAGGTCATGCAGCTCACCTCTGTGGAACTTCACGAACAACTTCGATATGAGACTCTGACGAGTAAAAACATTCTTCAACGACTGCATCATTTCTTTTGCTGATTCCGCCCCCTTCACTATTTGTAGATGTTTGTCCGACATACATTCAGCGATAATCCAACTTGCCTTCTTATCACGCTCCTTCAACTGTTGTTCTTCCTCTGCTATCAACTTCTCTTTGCCAGTATTTGATAAATCTATTGCATCCTTGACTCCTTCCTTGTCCAAAAATGTTTCTACTCTCCAAAGCCAATTGGAGAAGTTTGTGCTAGTCAGTTGTGGAATTCCAACATTTAATGCTGAGAACATGGTTTCCTGCCAACAGTTTACTTATGCATAAAAACATGCAAGATACGCAAGGAGACAGACAAATGAGACAACATAAAACTTTGGACTCTGTATTCGAACACTTCAAAACTTACAGGAACTGCCTTCTGGGCCCATAACCTTTGTTATGTGTAGTTTGCTAGAAGAAATAAGGAGCAATTAACAATGCCATGAGTGTCATAGTACCATACCTTAATCAGAGAGAGTATCTACACGTAGGCATCTCGCCAATACAAAAGAACCATAGTTTGTCCAACATTACAAAATAGTTTCCTCAATATTCGTTAAGTGAAAATTGACATTCTACACTACTGAGTACTAAAGTACTCACTCGCCTCAACTGAAAATGGTACAAATGTCAACAGTGTTATGCATAGAAAATGGCACATTTAATCAAAATAATCATTGCAGAGCATTACCTTAATACAATGTAAGTAGGCCAGCATTTGTCTTCTGCACATTACGTTATACCTTATTTTATTATTTTTTACTATTACCTGCCCTGAAGGACCATCATGTTACTGTTAACACTGTGATTTACTAACTGCTATAAAATACAATGCCAAACATTGGCACATTTGTACTCAAATTTAATAACTCTCAATTCCAGACACATGCAAACTTCTCACATACTATTTAGTTTTAACACTAAACACAGTGAAATTTTAAAAGATCCATGAACACATGCACCATGATCTACATTCCCCAAAATCTGCATTTCAACTACCATTAAAACATATTGAAATGGTTGCACTAATTTGTATTTTGTTTCACTTTTGTTCACGTCAGTTTGGCATTATAGGCAAGTATACAACTTTTGTTTTGTATTAATTTCCTTCAGAGAAGTTCCTATTCTTAACTACAGTTATGATTGTCATTTTGTAAGCATAGCCTTTAAAATTGTGAAAAATCTGAAAGCACACTGCAATGATAATAAAATTAGTCATAACTCAACTATTCATACCCTATCATAATTTAGAAATTAATGTTTGTTTGGCTGTGCTTCATGTTGTAATGCAGTTTAATGAGATTGCACCCAAAATTTTTATTGATTCTGTACTTCCTAATATATTTTTACATCAATATCTGTAGAGTCTAATGCAGAAAAGTCTGCTCTTAAAGAGCGGAGGGGACTTTTAACAACTACATGTTGTAGGCTACAAGTTTTGTATGTAAAACTTATATGTATGTTCTGGATCCACTGTATTGCACGTTTGAGAATGTGATTGGTATGCATTTCAGTAATTTCTACAACGCCATTCCATAAATTTGCAATCCCAATAAAATCTGAAGAATGTGAAGTAGAAAGCAACAATGGCTTGTCGTGCCGACTGAAATTTGAATATACTGCTAAGTATCCAGATGAGCCACCAGAAGTGGATGTCTTCGAAAGAGAAAATTTTGAAGAGGATGACGAAATGCTTCTTCGTGAACATATTTTGAAAGAGGTTTCTATTACACTAGCTTATGTTGTAGTTACAGTAGATATAGGCTGTTCGTGGTTAATAGAGCAACCTTTTGAAAAATGTCAGGGCCCCTACCTGCATGTATTTTAACAGATACAGTGACTGGTTTGTGCCCAATAAATTAGGTAACAATGGAGAGAAAGTAGTTCCACATCTTAACATTGAATAGGTACCTAAACATTTGTGAAAACTGATATCATTTATTTTCCTTTGGTTTTTTTTAATGAACATGAGTGTAAGAATCAGTAAATTTGTAAAATACTACTTTCCTTAAATTGTACAGTTTTACTTAACCAATGCATGAATAAAGTAAGCAGGCCCATGGCAATGTTAATTTTACTTACGGCTGAAGAATACACAATGTGCATACAAGTAGATCTTAGGTAGGACCTTTGAAAGTGTTCTATTTACCATGAGCAGCTTGTACATTGATTTAAAATATGTTTTTCAATTTTGTGATTTGTGTTTTATGCATACCATAGCAAGTCAAATTTAGTGCACTTATTTTTCAGGCAAATGAAAATTTAGGTACAGTTATGGTTTTTACATTAGTTTCATCAGCGCAAGAGTGGCTAAGCACCAAGTGGGACGAAATTAAAAAAGAAAGGGAGGAAACGGCCACAAGAAAAGCCAAAGAAGTGGAGGAAGCTGAAAGAGTAAGTTCAACAAGTACAGTAATTGTTCACTTAACTTTCCATTCCTGCTCCTGACTCTCTGCAGCCATGCAGTGAGTGTACCTAAAATAATTTGTTGAGTTGATGCTCTGTATTTCAGTTCTGATGTTTGTAATTATAATTTTATTATAATTGTAATTAAAAATTATATACAGTATATAAATTTGAAATCATAATTATAATTTTAATATAATTGTAATTACAAATTATATACAATATACAGGATGAGGCATTTAAAACAGGCCACCTTAATAAATCGCCTACTTGTAAAGATAGACAAAAATGGTTCAGACAAAAGTTGTTTGGGGTGAAAGGGGTCATAATGTGAAGTTGACAGTTTGGTGTTATGTCGAGGGGTGAATGAGATTTGGGGGCAACGTCTGTTTTGTAAATGGGATGACATAATTTATTACACACCTCTGAACAGCTTTTCGCAAGATGAATGCAACCATGTGTCAAACGTACTAGAAAGGTGAACATTAAACCACATTGTCCCATTTAACATACCAAAGTTGATCCCCATATTTCCATCACCCCTCGGCGTATTAACGTAACATTATCGGCCCTTTTACCCCAAACAACATTTGTCTGAAACATTTTCTTCTATAGTTACAAGTGGCTGATATATTAGGGTGGCCTGTTTTAAATGCCCCACCCGGTATAAATTTGAAATCATATACAGGATGGTCCTGAACTACAGATACAAATGCTGTAAGGTGAATCCCTATGCAAAATGGGATAGAAAACATTATATGAGCAATGTGGTACAGTAACTTGTAAGGGAGGCAGCCACCCTTAAAATCAGTAGTTCAAATGGTTCTACCAGAAAATAATGAAACCTGCATGAGATGTAAGAGCCATTCTGTGAATGTTTCCTTCAACCAAGACCTGAAACCTGTGAACAGTTGTGGCATACCATCATCCCCTGCATTGAGACATTAGGGGGTGGTGTGTTATTATCCTACCAGTTTGTGTGTAACCCTCTGGTATTTTTTAAAGACATCATAAACATATGTTACTGCACGGAAACATGTTACCTTGATGTAACACACTCAGGCGAACAGTGTTAGAGACAATGGACAAAGTTTGTAAGGGTGCACTTGGTTACCTGCCAGGTACACAACTCATGTTGCAAGGCAGGTCGGCATGACCGCTGTGTGTGAATGCAGGTAATGGTGACAGGACAGCATGTTCATACAGTACAGCTCTGTGGGTAGTTATTCAAAGGGGAAGACCATAGAAGGTAACTGCATGAGAACGTGCCTTGCAAATCATCTGTGTGTGTGTGTTTTACAGTAACTGTTCAGAGTTGAGACCACCAGCTTCAATACACAAACAACAGCGACACACACTAGACTGTGATGTCGGCAAAGATCTGTAGGGTGTTGCGAATGATAGTACAGGCATCAGTAATCCGGGTGCAAAGTTCAGCTACCATGTTGACCGGAGTCTTGTATACCAATGTCTTGAGATGATCCTGCAGAAAGAAATCAGGTTGCGTCAGGTCTGGGGAGCGTGGTGGCCACCTCACTGGTCCATCTCTGCCTATCCAACTCTCACCAAATATGGCAGTAAGGTGGTGATGAGCTTACAAACTTAAGTGTGCAGGCGCTCCATTGTGCTGGTACCACATACACTGGCGTGTAAATCCATGACCTCTAAAAACTCTAGATCAAAGTGGCCAGTCAAATGTGGCTGTAAGAGATACGGTCCAGTGAGGTTGTCTCCGACAATGCCGGCCCAGGCATTAACAGCAAATGCTACTTGATGGCAGTGTTCAACCAATGCTTGTGGGTTTACGTCATTCCAAACATGACTGTTTCGACTGTTGAGAATCCCATCACGCATGAAAGCAGTCTCATCTGTTCACAAAAAGTAGCGAGAAAAGCTGGTTTCATCTGAGCAGTAATGCAGAAACCAGAGAGCCAAATTGATTCATGGCTAGAAATTAGCTGGGTGTAAGGCTTGTAAATTTTCACAATGATATAGGTGTAGCTGTTGTTCGTGCAGCACCCTCAACACACTTTGGTGGCTCGCATGCATTGTGCGAGCGATTCCACGTGTGTTACTTGATGGTGAATTGGCAATGCGTTTCAACACTTCCTCCTCAAACCTGGCTGTTCAGATATTGCATATCACACCGGTTTCTTACCCGTTCACTGTGTGTGTTTCAGTTTCGTGCAACCATCCTATACAGACGTAAACATTCAATGACCTGGATGGCATCTGTTTGGAAAGGTATGTCCATACAGATGTTGTGCTGCTTTTGTGTTACCACCTGCAGCACCATACAAGAGATGCATATCCACCATTTCGGCGCACGTGTACTGTGTCTCCATGTTGTGAGCCAACTATGCAATGCCACCCTGTCACACACACTATCAGTGCTAACTCACAGCTGCATGTGCAACTGTCATGTCACTTAGTGTGACCTGCCTTGCTATGCGGATTGTGTACTTTACAGGCAACAAGTGCATCCATACAAACTTTGTCTGTTTTCTCTCAAACTGTTTGCCCGAGAGAGTTACATGACAGAAACGTTATTTGTGCATTGTACTGTACATCTTAAAGAAATACCAAAAGACACATTGGTAGGATACTAACACACCACCCCTTATTTTCTCACTGTACAGGGATGACAGTTGTAATTGTTAGGTTACAGCAATAACATATTATTTTGTTTAAAAGTATTGTGTGTAAATGTTTGTACTGCCCATAAGAAATTACAAAAGCTTGGTCAGGAGTCACCTCTCTCAAAAATATGTAGAACTTCGTATAGTTGCTTAATTTCATTAATGTTTAAATGGTATGTTAATAATATACTTATCATATGGTTTTGGTTCAGGATAATATTGTTTGCATAAAAAAATAAGGATTATATTAACTTAAATGGCTAACAAATTTTACTAATAACATTTACACTGTGATTGACATTCCAAACGATTGTGCATATATCTGCCATTTATGTTGAACAGTGGGATTAAAACAAAATGCTTAATTTATAGCGACAGAAAAACATGTGCATTATTTTTCTTCTTTAAAACAAAATCTTATCATTTTTATAGAATATGTCGAAAATGCAACAGTTGTTAAGCTATTTGAAATTGATGAATCAAATTGGAGCTACTAGAGAGAAGCATGCAATGCAATTATTGGTTTCCAAATGCACATTATTCTCTTTTGGCAGAGTGAAATATATTTGTTTTGATGGAGGACCATTATAATTAAGGTAGAATTAAACTTCCTACTGAAATTAAATTAATAACTGAAGTAATTGTTCAATATGTGGCCTCATATGTATATTAAGTTTTTTTTCCCAGGTTTTTTCCCCAAAAAATTAGGTGCGACTTAGAATTGAGTAAATATGGTGGTTTGGAAACCTGCTACTTTCAAAAACAATATTGCGGCATGGTATTTTTGAAAGTACTGATTTGTTTGTAGAGCAGGTAATTCCAGACTTTAAATAAAATTATGCACTTTTAAATGTTTTGTTGTCCTTTGTTGAATCTGATTGTCTGAAGTCCTGGCCATTCTACACCCATTAACTGTTGTATTGAAGTCAAGAGTCTCGTCTCGCCAATAGAAACCCAGAAATTTCGCAAATTCATTTGAGGTGAAGTTATACTTCAAATACGTGTACTTTTGACTTCCTTCTTCAATTGGATCACCGTGTCTTGGCAGAATTATAACCAATATGTAATCTGCAAGAACACAACTACTAAAGCCCGTACGTACTACCTGGTCTGGGTTAAAAATTGAAGCATCAGCCAATGAAATGTTGGAATGAATCTGTGAAATTTCCGGGGGTGTACTCATTACCTATGTCAAATTTACCATGTAAATATTTAGAGACCAATACATTGAATATCAGTTACTGGTTATAAGTTGTCAATTTCTACATACAGAAACGATTTGAAGGCACTCGCGTGACGGTGGAGTCATTCATGCAGTGGAAAGAGAAATTTGATGCTGAGTTCAACACAAAAAAGAACCAGGAAAAGGAGGAGAAGGAAGGCAGGAAGCTAACAGGGAAAGAACTGTTCATTGCAGACAAGACGCTTATTGAATCAGATCTTAAGTTTCTGGAGAATGGTGAGTTTATTTATTCATTGATGTTTAAAATGTCTATGCCAGTAGTTTTTAACCTTTAACACTTTCAATTTATTTCATTTGCAATATGTGAAGTAGGTATTAGAAAAACCCATCCAGGTTGTTGTATGGTAAACAAAACTGTTTTGCAGCTTTTTTTAAAATGGAAGCATCTGGTTTTGAAAGGGCTTGCTAAAAATATCTGTTGAAATTTTTGGAGAACAATTTTGAGTTTGAAATAGTTAAAAAAAAGTGTCTTCAGGATGACTTTTACGTAAAGACTTCTTGAAAATAGTATTATAGTGCACTCAACAGGAGTGTTAAGAAAAATAATACGTGGAACTCTAAATATCTAGACAAAATTGGGAAGTACTTGAATTCCTGTCCTTTTATATAATTTTATGTTAACACAAGTTTAAAATGCTTGTAATAAATTATGTATTTAGGAAACAACAAAACACATCATACATGGGGTGATTTTTCTAAGGTTGATTCAAGAAGTGTGAAGAAACCATGAATAGACCATAAGTTGATTTCACCACTGAAATTTAGTTTCATTTGGAACTAAAACACAGAACAATATTATTATTTTCATTTAAGATATCCCTTATCCCCAGGAGACACTTTTATTTTCATATGAATAAAATTATGTTGTACAGTCTGCGTGCTTGTGTTGTACAAAGATGACTACATTCTCAGTATGTATATTTGTTTGTGTTATTGCATCCATACAACCAATTTTCCATACATAACACTAGGAATAATCCATTCATGGTTACTGAATCCCCGCTATAGTTCTACTTCCAGGATATTCCTCCGCCTCTAAGCTTAACTAAGTCTGGAGAATTACACCCAAGGGACAACGCACCGTATTCGTGCACACTAAATGTAACAGTATTGTGTATAAGGATTATTTCTCACTAGGTGCTACCAACATACCTATTTTCTCCCTATTTTTTATTCAAATTATTTATAAATGACGCATTACAATTTATAGATTAAATATGAATAACGTTTCAATTTAACAGGAAAAAAAAGTAACTTTTGTGAACATAAGTATAAAACGCTTATAGTACATGGCATATTTAGGAAATAACTAAACACGTCATACATGAGGAGATTTATAACATATTAATTTAGAATTTTGTACAAAAGTACCCTGTTATAACATTTTTCAATGGGTCAATAAAACAATATGTAAACAGTAAATGCTCTCGCTCATACAGTAGTATGTCAGCTGATGAACTGCTGCAGGATCCGTGTTGTTAGGTTGACTATTTTGATGGCTTTGGAAGAAAATAGTACTCAGAACTAAAAGTTGTAATTTAAAATCCTAATTATGCTTACAACATTTATAGTTTAAATTATGATTTAAAAACAATATTAAATTTGCTTGGCTATTAGTAACTGGACTTAAAAAATATATTTAGCATTTATGACAGAGTATGTTGACACATACGAAAGTAAACGTTTACAGCCAATGGCTAGCCATGTTTGTGTTTCCAGCACGGTGAAGTCCATTGTGCGTGTGCTTTTTTTCTCATTGTGTTTATTATTCAGATATCTTATTGGTGTTGGAGTATTCAATCAGTAGTTAATAATTCTTTTATTTGCTTTCTTCAAACTGAGTTAGTTGTAGGTACCGTTGTAGTGCGTTTTCTTGAGTGAAATGTAATATTAATAGGCACCACGTTGTTAAAACTGCAACTTCCGCCATTTTCCTTACCACCTTCCACAATGAAGTGACACAAATAAGTTTAAGTTTGTTTGTATCAGAAAACGTGCACAGTGTTGATTTTACTGAATGATTTTGCAAACAAATTATTTAATGCTAGTGACGAACAAACGTGATTTTAGTGAAGTAAACTTGCAAGGATTGCCGTAGAAAAACACGCGTTCAAGAGGTTGCAGATATAACAAACAGTAAGTTTGCGTGTTTTGTAAATGTATTAGTAAACTGTTATTATAATTATTGAAATGCACGTGGCCTGAAAAAAGCAGCACTTTCCACACTTTTGTAGTGAGTGAATAATATTGGTTTGTCTACATCATAAATTTGAGTGTATTAACTTCGGTCTAAGTGTGTGCGTGTATATATTAATGCATCTTTACAAATACGAACATCAGCATATGTATCCTGTTTTGTGTTTTCATTAAAGTTATAATTTTTGAAGTTAAATAATTTAAATGCTACTTCCATACGAGCAAAATTTTACACTGCTCCATCAAAACAATATGCAACTCAAAATGCCACACGCTCATAAGAAAGTCAAAATAATCCTCCCTCATGAAAGACGTTAATCTAAATCCCTCCCCCCTCGCTTCTCTTCTACTTCTTTCCCGTTTTCCCTCGAAATAATATAAACAGAACTCCAACAAATTTAACTTTGTAATTAAAAAATAAAACAGGTTGGCATGCCAACCTAGCTATAATATCCTTCATTAATTACAGGACGGAAGTTAGCTAACATCAGCTTTTCAGTGCCTGCCATAACAGGGAACACGAGGAGTAAAATGCAAGTGTGCATTGGACTCAAAACATTTGTTTACAAACAACTTTTTCTTCAGTGACAGAACAGCTGCGGTGGAAGGATACATTGTGGCCATGCTAATTTTCTAGAACTGTCAAAATTTACCCCACTAAAGTTCATCAACTTCGCATGAATCATTTGATGCAAAATATCAGTGATCTGAATTCCATGGACCACAGCATCATCAATTAATACACAATGACATGCATCCTGGAGGCTTGTTCACTCATTTACTCTTGGTTATCTTAGACGTATTTATAGTCACTTTTGTGATGGAGATGCATGCCACATTTGGCATCCATATTGTTTTGGCAGGAAAACGAGATTCCTAAAAGATTTGGGAGTTGTTTGCTTGTTGGTTACAGTTTTGAGAACTTTCAAATTTACGAGAGGCCTTGACCTACCCTAAATGACTCGTATCCTGCTAATCTTTCCTTTTACTCGTAAAACTGGCGCATGCCTTACATCGTTTCGACAATTGAGAAATTATTTTTAAGTGGTGACTACTGTTCATGACACACAAATGGAGGGGTGGAAAATAATACAGAAAATTAGAAAATTAGCCTAAAAACCGACGGATCATGTACAATTATATTTATCTGTTCCTCACTTGCTTTATCATAGTTTGATGCAGCATAAGTGTTATTTTTAATGGCTATCAAGTGAATACATTTTTGAAAATCCCTGGAAAATTAGGAATAAAACTAGTATCACACACGTATCTATGTTTACGAGTATGGTTTTTTTTTTGGAAAGGAACTTTCCACGAATTGCATAGAACTATCTGTAAAATCTCTAATTTATTTTAGTTGTTTGTGCTGTTAATAAAGTGTTTTGGAGGTTAATAGTTTTAAGTTCTGTTGCGTAAGAGTTGCGAGGAATATAAAATTTTAAAAATGTCTCTAGATTAGGATTTGAACATACATCAAAATATCCAAAGGTTGCTACCATAACCCTGCTATCTAACCATATGATTACCAAGCACATCTTGCTGGAACAGCAGAATTTTTATTATGTTGTATTTTCTATTACTATCCATATTTTTAATTATTACAGTTTGTTGTAGTTTTTTGTGTTAATTTTCTAAATTTTAAAGTATTAGTTTTTTAATTTAAAGTTAGAGAAAATAATGCCTCAGCGAAGTATATAGAACAAATTGTGAGAAATTTAAAATTTCATAAGTACATTTATGTTTCAGTTTCTGTTAGTACCAGCTTTATTACCTTACACATTCATTTACAAATATTTTTAACAAGAGATGTGCTCTTCGACAAATCTATTTCAGTTATAACCTTGTTGCTAACTGCCGATATCTGATAATGTGCTTTGCATATTTAGCTTTGCACACAGGGCTCAGAAAATTGTCGGACTCTCAATTGCCTTGTGAAAGAGGGATTCACAAACTTCATTCATGAATTCAAGCTGGGTTTACAAGATATTTAAGAAACCCTTAAGAGACAGTCTCCTGTTATACGCTAGGAGTTTGCGAGACCCAAATGAAATGTTTAAGAATGCCACCCTTAGTAATTTTCAGGACCATCACCTCCAAAACCCTTAATATTTCAAGTTTAAACTGTTTTCTGTATCTGTTTGTAGGCTACTGCATTGTTAATTTGTCTGAAATTTTACTTAAGAGAAAAATTTTATTTGAGATGCTGCAAGTAATTAAACAAATATTGATGTTATAAGCAGGAAATGAAATATTGAACAATATTATATGCAAGAAAATGTTATAACAGAGTTCTACTGTAGTTTATATGGATAAATAACTGGAGCAGCAAGGAATTGTGATACAAGTGGCAGGAAAAAAATTGTGGAGGGTAAATGGTGGTATCTGAGTAAATTGTTGTGTTTAAGGGAACACTCCAGGGGAATGTATAATTATGGTGTTGCAGGTTTTTGCCATGCAGTTATAAAAGTTAAGTCATGTTGTACATTATGTGTTTGACAGCAAAAGATGCAAATAATTTATTCTAAAAGCTGTTTCTGAGTAAATAGAGCGACATCAATACACAATTGCTCACATAATTCCATTGCTCAGCAAGGTGCAGAGGTATCAACACAATGCAGGCATACACAATTTCTGGTATATTTTTTCATGTATGCAATATTTTATGAGACTTGTGGACTAATTTCAGTTTTTTTTTGTCCAAAATAGGGGATTCAATTAAGGTTGATGAATCTTTATTCCAAGACCTTGAAGAACTGGATCTTGCAGAAATAAATGATTTGGATGATGAAGATGACTCTTGAAGTTGGTGTTTTCAGCCATGTTTTTACACATGTGCACCTAAAGGAATAAGTGGGAGACAATTTGTGTATATATTTAATTTAATAAATGCATAGGCTACATTTGTTTTTATAGGTAGTGTTTTTCATCTCAATTTTGCATGCAATTTTAGTTGCATGTGGTTTTTAAACTCCCGCTGTGTGAGTATACATCATTGTGAAGAAGGAAGGAGAGGGAGGGAAGCATCTTGAAGACACCACTACTGTGGATGTATCTGTAACATGGGAATACCACCATTCAAAGAAACAATCCCTATGCGATATAGCTGAATATTGAAACAGCAAAGTGGTCGCAGTTCATTAAAACACACAGTTTTTATATGAAGTGTATCCTCTTATTGCTCGGCTGGATGTGACAGTGTACATATGCTGCCTGTATTGAGCTCTGCAGAAATATTTTCCTCTCCATACATGGCTGGCAGGAAGGGAGTCAGTTGCTTGGCAACCAGTGCAGCCTCCTTTGCACCCTCCCCTCCGGTTACCAACTGATTTGGAAGAGGAGGCCTAGATTGTTTCACTCCACAATGTGCTGATGCTTCTCCTTCACCACCTCACCTGCCGTGAACACACTACCAGATGAATAACTTCTCTGCGTGCTCTTGGCTGACCAACTGCATCCAAGACATTCAAAATTTGACTTGCATTTGGTGTTGGCTTGGTAGTCTATAGGAAACGCAAGTATGAAATATAGCAGTAGACATGAATGGTTTGTATCTGAATGTGTGATTTTGCCCGGTACCATAGTGCAGATGTTATTAAAAAAAGTATACGAGTGTTGGTTAGGTTAAGGTTGCTGGTATGCTTGCATTAAAGCAAATTCTGGTTTAATTGTTCCAATATGTCATACCTTAAAGTAATAACTACACATCATGGTTGGTAAGCTACTTCTGTGAATGACCAATGATGACACTTGCATCAGATTACATGTCCATTTGGTCAATATTCCTGAATTTTAAAGTATAGTTTATAGATCAATTTGCTTAGTAGACTTAATACTTGTGAGGTTTGGGCAGCTTTTAAAATTGAGGCTGATGAGGGTGCAGCGAGGTGAGAATAGAGCTGGGCTGGAATACGACAAGGAAAAGGCGATGCCCGAGAAAACCCACTTAGTAGCAACATCATTTGACATGATTCCCATATGCCAAAAATCTGGGAGTCACTCCACCAGGAATTGATCCTGGTTCACCTTGTTGAAAGGCTAGTGCTCTTAGCAGCTCACTAAAGCAATTAGATTTTGTGAAGAAAACAGCAGTTCTTAACAGAATCTTGTAATATGTAGCTCTTGGAGCAGAGGAAAGGTGTGACGCTTCTGGTAACAGAAATGATTCGCAACAATTCAGGAGCGTTCATTATGCATTTACACTGGAGTTAAAACAAAGTAACAACAACCAGCATAAAATATGAAAAAATAAAATGTACCAAGTGCGTAGTGTCACCATTGGTATTTTTTACAGCGTGGGTGTGCACATAAAATGTATGGATAACCCCCCCCCCCCCCCCCCCCAATGTGGTTAAAAACTTGATGCAAAATATACTGGGCATGAAAAAATGAAAGTATAAAACCCCGGTATCCCTCTAGAGACTAGCCACACCGAGTCTTCCTATCAAAGATTTTAAGGGGCCATGTGGGCCAATGCAGTTGCGCCCTGGGGTCATCTGTCCCTGGCTCACTGGAGCATGTAGCTTGGCGCTGAGGGTTGTGCTATCCCTTTTATGACCCACCTGGTGATTATGCATTTAGGAGAAAAAAAATCGCTGTGGGTACACAACTATGCACTGTCTGTGATGTTGCGATAAGTTCAGAGGATAAAAACAAAAGTAGAGAAATTATGATTCAGTGGGTGTTCTGGAAGTGCAGGCAGGAATGGCTGTAAAGGTGGTGTAAAATCAACGTAGCACTGAGGGGGAGGGGGGGCAGGTTTTGGCATGGTCCATCCATGAAGGAAGTACTCCTGGGGCCAGTGCTTTGGCGTAAACCCCTGCCAGAGATCAATTGATTGATACAGGAGCATATACTTCACGAGGGATTGTGTTCTGGCCTATAGCAACTTGGGGAGAGGGCCCCCTGATTGCCCTCTGTGAGAAATTAAGTGAGCGGTGTCATGTTCCCCACGTAAGGACCCTGCAGCTCTTGGTAAGCAGCGTGACCAGCTTTTAGCCTGAGAGTTGTAATGTCGTGACGTGTTTGGTCTACTCAAGCCGTAGAGAAAGGTTCTCTCCCCCTCCACACTGGTGCTAGAAGAGCAGTGCTAGCAACTAGACACCAAACACTGTCAAGAGGTGAAAGTACCCTTCATTGAAGACTTAGGTTTGAATCTCTATCACAGCGATCTTGCATACAGCAAGAAATAGGTAAGTGAAGCTGCACACACCAGGCAAAGCAGGTACGGAAGATGAAAGCAAAAGAGAATGATTGGACCAAAAAAGAGATTAACTGATTATCTTTTATTCCGTCAATAAGAATGTACAAAACATATTTCAGACCTGTGCCCGCTGATTTCTGATGAACTAAGGACCAAGTTTGCCACAGGATGGTCGAGATATCGAACAAAATTTAGGGCGAGAGAGACTACAGTACAGCTATGCCCAGCGCAGACGAGGCAGGTGCATCACTCAAAGCAAGAAGGAGGCTCCGCTACAAGAGTTTTTCCCTTGTGTGGTGAGAAACAAGTTCTAACAATAGTAACATTATACTCTAAGTAAGTCAACTATTGCTACTGTTGGCAAGTGGTACAAGATAGCGAGAGTTGTTGCAGAAGATGCTCCAGTCAGAACTGCTCTGTCTGGAGGGCGTGTATAGGAATAAATACCCTCAAGAGACGTGAGGGGTGGCAGGAGCAGGCTACGTGGAGGGGGGAAGCCTCCCCTGATGTGTGGCGAGCATGCATGTTAAGTGCCTGCCGGCCTGCTCAAGGCAAGCAAGGTGGTGGGTCCACCCACTCAGACTGGAGAGTGGCGTCGTGCGGATTGCCGGCCTCCAAAGCGGCAAGAGGTTGACTCACTTGTGAATAGGAACAATGGAATGAGCACCGGCGTTCGGCACTATGGTACACTGGGTGGAGCACCTGCGGTTGGATATTTATTTGACAGTGCTCTCGTGGCATGTCGAACCCCCCCCCCCCCCCCCCCGGGGTTCATCAGCCAATGCCTCAGGTACGACTTTCCGTCCGTCCTGAAGGCATGCCAAGTTCACAGCCTGGGATCCTGAAGAAGACAAAGATGTGACTCCTTCTGCTCCCAGCAACTTTCTCTTGGGTATATCACGGTGTGGTAACAGTTACCTCATAACCACGTGAAAAACTAGCATTGCAACTTACAATAAAATTACGGTAGAAGTCAACAGCCTTCAGATAGGTTGGAGTTCTGAACTTGGTTAGCCACTCGGTTAACACAAATCCCTGCTCTTGGATACGTAACTGTGTTACACATATTGGCCTCAAAGGTTCTAACCAAGTTAAAGCTGGGTGGCCTTGTTTACAGTCCGTAAGCAAAGAAAAACCATATATAAAGTAACTAGCCTTAAGGGTAAGCTAAGGTGACTGCAAGACTTGAGTAAGAAAATGCAGATAAGCAATTTGAATTCCAAAGTACGTGACCTATGTAATGGAATGGTACAAATATATGCCCAAAGGCTGTTTACTACAGTGGAAAACAACAAACACCTTTACATTCTGCACCTAGAACACACATAAATAGCTCAGAGAAAGACTCTACTGCATGGTAATTACCTACCTACGCTTGGCACTAATGGGTAATTAATTGGCATGCAACTTCGGGTGAAAAAAAACCACACGACACTTCAAAGTTATGTTGGTGCTTTTTTTTTTTTTTTTTTTTTACTGGCTCAGAGAAATGGTATTTCTCCAATTAAAATTTGTTATTAAGGGTGGCTCACTGGTGGAAAAAAAAAAAATTATACTGACAAATGATGCTTTTTGCAGCAGCATTGGTTAAACAACTCCAGCGCATCCCTTCCTGTTTTTTAGGCTGAAATTTAGTATTACCATTATCTTGTTACGTGACATTGTTTCATTCACCAACCCACCGTAACTATGCACACAGGCACTAGCTAGTACAACTAGTAGGGGATTTTCGTTTGTATTTGTTTCTCACTCTCTGGCCAGCCGGTGATGTCACGCCAGACAGCTATGCTTTTGCCACCCCCGCTCTGCAGCCACTCCTTCCCTATGCCAGCCTATTAACACAGCATATTGGCCAGATTTAGTATATAAAGGGAGTCGCCACTCGACTTCAGTCATCCACCACCCATTGCCTAGACACTGACCAGCCTACTCCTTAAGCCTTCGCTTTGTATAGCTCAGTTCACTTACCATGCTTTCGAGCCAGAAGGATATGCCAAGCTCCTTAAGCCCTGCTCAGGACTTTCCCAGACGCATCCTTTCTTAGTTATCCTTATAACTGTACCAGGATACGCCGTTCCATTGTCTATACTGTAATGTAACAGATGGTCTGCTCATTTGTTTACCTTGTAAGGTTTACATTCGTGTTATTGTGCTACATGAAGTTTATTATGTTATTTTAATGACAGTTTAAATGCTCCATGTTCTTAATCATTATGTACACTGGCAAGAATATTTTATTTCAGACTGATTATCATATTTTGTGAACTCTATAAAATTTTTGTAATTTTATTTGAACACTTGTATGTTACATTCTAGAAAAGTGAGCCAATTCCAATTTCTCTTGTGCTATGCTAGTTGATTTGCGAAGAATAATATTTGTTCTCCTTGTAATTTCACCTGGTTTGACCATCTCACGTTAAGCCCATGAACTGATGACATAATCTAAGATCGATGTCATTGGAGGTGACGTTCTGTTGTAGAAGCAAAGCGCTGTGATGAAGGCCCCGAGTTTGGACTCTTTTCTGGGACTCGTAAGATGGACTGGCATCGTAATTCCGACATTGCTAATTTTGTGATCTACGTCCGAGTCCAACATCATAAGGTTAGACTAATTGTGTTGAGAGAGGCACAACAGTGTCAGTTATAATCACAATTAGTCATTTAAGAATAAACTGGTGTGATTAAATAGTTTCCGAGTGATTTTCCAGCACTCAACGTTCAGCCTTTGTCTGGGATTTCTACAAGTAAGGTGTATGCTAATTAGTGTGACATTTAACTGGAACTGACTTGAATTGATCTGAGTGGCTTACGTGAAACCTTTCTACAGTTATTTCTCAAAAGTTATTTATTTTGGTCTTAATTAACACGTGTTGGAAGAAGTTTTAAATCAGTTTTCTCTGGATACAAGGGCTTTGTAACCGGGCTTAACCAGTGGTCCCGAGTTTGACGTCTTGTGTAATTTAAAAATATCAGCTAGCCATCAAATTTTATAAGAAGTTAATTAAACTGAACCCTCTTCCCGCTAAGAGCCGATAAGATTAAAAACGAATCTTGAGGCTCACGTATTTGCGTCCTGTAACTAAGGTTCTTTGAGAGGTAAATTTTCATTATTTCTAAATTTTGAAGTGTAAAATCAAGTTTTTAATTTCATCTGACAGCAGAAATTAAATGACATAATTTACAATAATATTTCTGATAGTATGACTCTTGATTTAAATGGATTCATTATAGTGAATATTGCATAATGTCAGTAGTTATGTTTGTGTAGAATTAGTTTTATATTTATTATTGCTATGGGTGTTTTTCTGTCGTGTCTTACATTCTGATTCAAAAGTTGCTATGTTTGATAATTTCTTACGTGATATTTGTGCTGCGAATGAGATTCCTGTCTAGGTGTAATAAGTTTGGTGCATTCATACGACTTATTTTCTACAGGCCACAAATTTTTCATCTTGCACTGGAAATAATATGCCCAGTGTAAGAGACTGGTAATTCACGTTTCAAAACATTTATTAAAATGTTATATATTCAATTTTCTCATGCCTATAAGCAAGTGGTTTTTGTGTAGGTGCATAGCGCTTGCATTTCTCGCTGGCGTCACCCGCAGCTTCGAGAATTGAACCAAGCTCTCCTTGTAAATGTTAATTCCTTTCCTCTCTCTTTGAAGAGCTTATTTTATCCACACAAATTAATTAGTCATTTGTTTGATTCAGTACATATTTCTACGCAATTTTATTCAGAATATTTATGTACTGTTTCTCTCAAACCCCCCTCCCACCGCTTTACAATACTCGATACACCATGGCCGCCTCTGGGCAACAATAGGATTCAGCACCAGTTTAGTTCAAGTCATTTTCATGGCACTAGGCTACCCGCCCCTATTGTTATTCATTACCAGTTGCCTCTACCGGCAGTTCTAACGTAATTAGCTTCCCAGTAGTTGTTCTTGCTGATGCTAGGAGGTAGTACGTCATCACATGTATTTCCCTCACAAGGAAATAAACGTGTTTTTTTGCTATAATCCTGAGTACCACAGTTCCTGTGGACGTAAGATCAACGTGGGTGATCCCGGGGAATTACTCAGAGGAGCCAGAAACACATTGTTGCCACCCACACATGCTTAGCTCAGCTGGTTTGTAGTGGTGGTCCTTGGTGCCCAAACACCTTGTAGTGCGTGTTTAAAGTAACTAGCAACTGTGCTACTGCCGGTCTGTCTAGTTGGTGGTTCACTTCTTAGTCCATAATGCCCTGTCATGTTTAGTTTTTTTTTTTTTTCTGGCTCCTTCCAGGTCTGCCTCTCGGGTCCTAGATATACTTTGTGTTGCTGCAGTCAATGATCGCTTGTTGCTTGGCTAACCAGGGTTGTCCTAGAATTAAGGATTCTCTTAACCCATGGTCACCTGGATCAACAGTGTGATTGCACCTTCCATTGACAGAAGCGTTCCCTCCTGGGCCATATTCATGGCTGTGGTGGTGTTCCGGACTTCCCTATATTGAGTACCCTTTGGTAAATTTGACTGGAAAATTAAATTTGGGTTTGCAGCGGGGTCTAGCATAATCAGTAATTTGCAGCCATCAATCTTTACTGTGATTTGATGCGGTTCTTTGGTTCCCCCCCCCCTTTTTTTCTCATCTTGTAACATCGTCAGTTCTGAGGCCTCACTTACTTTGCCGGGACTTGTGATGACCTCGTTTTCCCCAGCCACAGCATTTCCAGCCGTATTCTGCATGTTGTTGCTCGACTTTGGTTTGCTATGAACAGGGTCCTTAAACTTCGTGATGCTAGCTTGGGCGACCTCTCAGCATCTGCCATAGAGCACCAGGCAGTCTCGATGGAAGTGCCATTCCGGGCAACACCAGCACTTTGGTAGGCTCGTGACTTGGTGGGGGAGGGGGTGTGACCTCTCGAATTTTCCCTCCTGTTTCTTTGTTGTGCGGTAGGGTGACGAGTTGGTCGGGCAGGGTGAATGGCCTGCTTCTCCCCTGTTCACGGACCCGTGCGTGCATTACTTACTCTTCAACCCTGGGGGGGGGTTGGTTGTGCAGAAAGTGCTTGATCTCGGGGAGTAGCTGCAATGTGATCATTTCTACGTTGGCCCCTTCAGATTGAACTGAAATAGTTGTACCTCGCGCCTAATGAAAGGTTCAGCTTCTTCACTGGGTTTTTGGTACTGGCTAGACAGTTCCTCGGTCAGTTGTTATAGCACTGATTTCCCCGAAAAATGGGTGCTTATTCTGTTGCAGAATTGATACCATTGTGTCACAAATTCACTATTGCGTTCCCATCATTGGCGAGCCTCACCCTCCTGCAGGGCTTTGGCTTTCGTTATACATAATGCTTTCGGGAGCTTAGTTCAGGTGAATTTGGCTTTGGATGCATCTATGATTTGTGGTTTGCAAGTTTTCCTGTGGTATTCCTGGCGTATTCGGGGATTGTTAATACCTCTTCCCCTGTTGGCATATTTTCTCGAGGCAGACTATATGCTCGTGCGTGTCTCTGGGCTATGCGACATAGAGTACAGCTATACGACCATCCAGGAAGCCATGCCAAACCCGTGAAAGTGCTGTGAACTATCTTTTGTTTACCAGTTGTCAAGTGCCAAAACGTGAAAAAACCCTGTAAACACGGCTGTGTATTGCCGTGAACGAACTTGTAATTAGTAATGTGGTCGTCAATTGCCACAATAGTAAACCAGTCCGCAGCCATCAATTGTTGTGCAAGTCAGTGATGTAAACTTGTTGCCTCGAAAAAATCAGCAAAGAGAGAGACAGTAATGGCAGAAGTAAACAACTGCCCAAAATATTATCACGTGCGTGAACTAGTGAACGACCAGAGATAAACTTTATACCCTCTGTCACTCCAGCGTATTTTGTAGGCACCCAAGGATGTTGTTTTAATGCCTGGAGTATCAGTGCTCTGTAAATAAATAAGGAAGCAGACACTCCTAACTACAGTGTAAACAAACAGGTCAGAAACTTCCTATACTGAAAAGCAGATGGCAACAGGCTACGGCCTGAAATTCATCAAACGATCAAATAACACATAAAAGAACTCTCACAACAAGCAACAATTTGAAACTTGTAATAACTTTTCATAAATAATGTTAGTGCTCTTCTTCTTGTTTTGAGGATTTCGTTTTTCTCTTTTTGATCACTATAGGTGGCCTCTCACAATAATTGTTAGTCAACTTCCTTTGAGTGTACTTAGTTCATATTTACAGCAAAACTAAGATTCCCATCGGCCAAGGTGACAAGGCCCTGCAAACCCTTAGATAATATCACATGTAATGTACCTGCTGTGCCTATACATTTTCCGCCTTCTGTGGCCACAGCAGGTAAAAACAAACATCACGCCTCTTACGAGTGGGGCCTAGCCAACACCCCAAGTGCTGAACGTTTGTGCAGCTTGGTTATGTTTTTTACAGGAAAATATCTATCAAATGATATCTGTAACTAAATATCCAAACCTTCAGCTTATCATGTAATGTGAAATGTTAAAAACGAAGAGCCACGAGGACTCCACACTCAATATCGCATTAATACATTTTGTACTCCTTTTGCTTTTCCCCTTGCTTCAAAACTGCCCGGGGGGGAGAGAAGGAAGTAAGCCATTAGCGGTCGTTTACCTGGCCGCACCCCAGCTGTCAAGTGACCAAGAGAGCCAGCGCTAGTTACCCAACACCCATCCAAAGATGAGTCACACGGTATGCATTGCCACTCCGGTCAGATCCAGCGCAGAGAGCTCTACGGAGGTGACAGTCTTCACAGGTTTACATTTCTACATCATCTTGGAGAGGACTGCAACGATGATCACACAGATGAGTCTCAGTTGCATCCGAGTGTGAATTGACGCATGATGCTTGCTGGCCCAGAAGAAAACAACTTCACTTCATCTATGCACATTTCCCTAAGCGCAACAGACTGATCCGAACTGTATAATTACTACAAGAGAGGCTACAGGATATTCCCTGGTTGCGGAGAATATTACAACGAGCAGGTAGATGAGAGGTGCACCGAGGGATACCACCACCTGTGCCTCAGTCAGCAGTAGAAGCCAAGCAAACATCCCCTTACCTCCACACACAGACAAGTGCCTGTTGCATCTCAACGAGGGTTCAGCCAGGAGTATGCGTACCTGTGCACCAGCCGAAAATGTCAGTTTGACATTGGCTCTTAGAGCCACTTCAGCATCGGCAGCTCCACCACCTGGTGGACTGGAGCTCTCTGACCACTCTTCGTCACTTAGACTAATCAGAAGCTCTTCAGCATCTTCGCCGCCAGCAAACCTTCATGGAGACGTCAACCCTCCCCAGTTGATTGCCCTTGGCAACGGCTACCCCATGACCCTTCAGGAAGTGGGCCCCTCCAAGTCCTTCCAGGACACGGAACAGCATAGACAGGAAGTCATTCGCCTACCTTAGTCGAAACTGCCACCCTTTAGTTTAGAACCAAGTCCCCTTCACCTGGATAACTGCGTAGTTAATACTTCCGGTGTCAGCTCAAGGTAATCAGGAGGTAGTACAGGCCACCATGTTCTTTTCCTCAGGTGACTGAGATTCCTAGTAAACACCATGCAACCCCCCCCCCCCCCCCCCCCAAGTGGAGCAGGAGACCGGAATTTGAACTCACTATTTCACTGACTAGTGTAGGATTGCAGGCTCCCCCTCAGGGACTCATGTCAGAGTACACACACGTTCGATGGCCACACGTTCTGTGCACCGAACCCATCAAATGGTAAAGCCCCAACTACTAGCCATACTATTCTAGGGAGGAGAGACCACCAGATTAGCTTGCACTCCGTCCACTGCACCACGTGAGTTGCCGCAGGGAGTGTTTGGCCAGGTTAGGGTTGGGCCTGTCCGCCCTGGAACCCTACACCCATCATAGTTGGAACCACTCCGAGAAAATTCACTCTTTCAACAACCACACAGTTTGTGTTGCCGGCTGGAGAACGGTTAGGCTCAGTATCTGCCAGCTGCAGCCACGGCAGAACACTTTAGCCAGCTACTTATTCATCGCCTGCTCCCGTCTGCTGAGGCCAAATTTAGTACCTCCATACCTTACACTAAAAGGGATAGGAAACCACTACCTACAAAGCTACTAGGGGGGCTGCACCCAGTCTGATAAGTCACTCTGCCAAGACAACCCACGGGAATGAGCTCATACCAACTGCAAGTTGGTGGGCCTTCATCCCCAGCACCCCAGACGGTATCAGGGATGCCACATCTAGTGGTGGCCGCCATATGCTGAGGAGAGAAGTTGCAGTGAGTCTAGCCTGCCAGTGGTTTAACTGCTGCTACCCCAGCCAGGATCGGGCGACCACCAGCAGCAGCACCGCCCAGCGTTGACATAAGCCAGCAATAGTAGGTCATACCATTCGGCAAATTGCTAAGCTGAACATAGACTTTGTTCCAAGCAGACAGGTGACTCGGGCTACACTATATACTGGTCGATTCCTATGACTAAGTAAGTTGTGAACTAGCCTGCACAATAAAAACATGCTTTTACCGTAAATGCGCTCAACCCAAGCCTGAGAGTATCACACGTCAACACATGTTTGTAGTGATGATTACAACATTTATTTTAATGGGTATGCAGTGCATCATGGTTTCTAGCCAAGTTGGCTCACAGAATTCCTATACAATTCCCGTACAGCAATGAAAAAATCCATGTACATCTGCAACTTCCAAGTACCCTTCATGATGCTCACAGAAAAGTACAAAACAAACATTTTAAAAAATAACATGAATTTCCTCATTTTAAATACAGTTCACTCAAATACATGGCTGGATAGTGCTTAAAAGAAAGATATAAATTTAATCATTATGTACCTGTGTTAGCAAATATTAACATGTTGCACATAGAATAAATTTATGGTCTGCCTTTTCCACTGGGTGCAAACATCTAATGCAGTCAGTGACAATATAAGATAGGATGAATTTACTACCAGTAATTGATAAGTTAATACTGGTAGAATAAAATTTATTTAATCAAGTGCACATTTGTGAAATCCAAAGCTGTCCTGTCTTACAAATTATGTTTTATTAATAAATTATAATTTTTTAGTAGGGGGAGAAAATGTCATTCACTCAGTACTGCATATACTTGTAAAAATGCATGTTGTTTCAAGTTCTAATACTAGACTACATTTTACGCAGCCAAGCAAGAGACAGGTATGCAAAATCCTTTGCACTGCAAAGTGCAATGCTGAAAAGAAACTGTAGGAATATTATAGTAAATATGGGTGATACATGTGGCACTCGTTCTTCAATTGTGATGAATAATCAGGAGTTGGCAAGTAATTCAAATTCTGAATTGAACAAAGTGTTGAATCTGCATACTAAGGCCGAGTTTGAACTGATAATTGTGTCCTTAAGTAATTTAGGATTTATTTGGTTTCAGCTCGGATGCTATCAGCTTGTTGAGCATTGTATGTAAAATTCTGATAATTTACAATGCGGCAGTAATTATATTCCTATTATGTAACAAAACAAATATAGCAAACTGCTTCTTTAAGCAGGCGCATCAGTCAGTCATATGTGGCGATACACACACTGCCACCTTGCACGTTTGTCAGCAGGTGGCCGCACGTAACAAGAGCTGGCTGTCACCCCCCCCCCCCCCCCTCTTCCCTTTACAAACTCCTGCACAATCACACTGCCGTTTTTTGCCTAGTTAATTTTTTTTTTACCCGGCCTTGTTTACGAGACACGAAACAACGAGAGGTATAAAAGTTCTTGTCATAATGTCCAGGACATAGGTTTACAGAAAAATCGCAGCACTAAATATTTTGACTTTGAAGACAGGTATCTAATGCTCAAAACGGCATCAGTGAAATGGCGCAACTACCACTGCCCATAGGGATACTGTGTGTAGTAGTTCCACGCAGGTAGTTGCCAAGCTGCCTTTTTTTTGTGCAGGCTTGGAATGCTACGGTCGGCTGACAAACAATCGCCTGGAGAAGGAAGGGAAATAACGAAATGGGGGAAGAGGTAAAGGTTTTGACAGCTGCCAGCCTAGGTAAAAAAAAAAGGGGGGGGGGGAAGGCAGCCTTGTGTGGGGATTATTGTCCGTATGTTTGCAAGACAGGGAAAACTCGTGGTGGAAATTTTCTTGTTTTACCTCCAAAACTTTAGTCTACGTTATATTTTTTTCCCCTCCTAGAAGCACCATTTTATGCTAAGTTTCCGTGAAGTAAACTTTATTTTAAAACTACTCCATTTATTTTTGTATTATATATTTAGATTGGCATTTATGAAAGTTCTCATGTCCGGAGATTTAAGTTATTTCAATATCAGTTTCTCAAAACTGGGAATCGTAAAAACTGGTGTTTTTTAAGTCGTAGAGGCTGTGTGTCTTTATTACTACGCTACAGTCGCCGCTGGAAACCACAGAGGCAAGTTACAGACGGAAAGACTGCACACCAGTTTTAGTGGTTTGTGCATAGAGCGCCTTTCTGGAGGCCTTACTTTTGAGAAATAAAATTGCAAGAGGCACACGGGTAAATGCTACATATACTAATATTTAAAATGTGCAACACCACCACTGTTTTCTGAGGAAAACACTTTTTTAAAACTCGAAATTATGTGATTCGAAGTAAAAAATTTTGGCTCCTGGCATTTCGAACTATCAAGGTTATACTTAAATTTTTATAAACATTTATACTTTAGAATGAATATAATGTAGTGCAAACCCTGTTACAGGCTGTTCATGGTAAAGTGAGCACTTTTTAAGGCCCTTATAAATGTTTCCTTTCATCCAATTTTGATCTTCCTGCTGATTTTTAATATAAAGATTGCAATGTGACCAATAAACACAGTGTATACATTTCACGCCACCACCAAAATTAATGCTTTAGCCTGCAATGAGATATATTTATTAGCGGTTAATGCCTGTTGGTCAAGTCCATTTGTCCGACCAACACACGTGTGTTTTGCTGTGCGTTATCAATAGCGAGCGACAGGCGCAGTCAACGTCAGCCATAAAGCATCAGTTCACGAGCAAGACTGCTTCACCACCAAGCACTTTGGCTTTCATGGCTATATTGTAGACTTTCGGAGAGGAGGAAGGGAAACTAATTCCCGGACAACTGACTAAAAACCCATGAATTCCCGTAATTTTCCCGGGCAGTGGAATTCCTGTACAATTCCCATTTTCCCCGGTCAGTAGACACCCTGTGCATGTATGAGCCAACTAAATGTCGCATAGCAGTGCCTACTTTGATAGGTATGCGGAAAATTACACAAACGACAGGCTGAAGTAGAAACTTGGTAGGACTTCACAGGTATTCATTTTATAATGAACAGCCTTTATTAACATGCCTGGAGTTGCCAACAAAATTTAACGTGCCACCAACACCTTGCTCATACAGATAATTCTTGAGGAGCTGTAAGAAATTAATAATAATAAAGTCAGATAGGAAGATTGGTGGCAAAAACCTAAAGACGTGTGGCAAGTCAGACATGGTTACAAGTCTGTGGAATGGAGTGATTTGGGCAGTTCTTAACATTGAGGTCATGAGGGCGAGGGCAGAGAAACTGGAGAGCCCCAAGAAAACCTGCAGACCATTGGCATAGTCTAGCATGATTCCCACATGCGAAAATGTAGGAGTGACCCTGGTTTGCCAAGGTCATTCCCACATGCGATAATGTAGGAGTGACCCTGGTTTACCAAGGTGTGAGGGGAGTAGTCTAACCACTATACCACAGTGGCCCCCCTGTAGCAATTGGAAAAATACCAAATGTAGGATGAATACATTGAACTACACCACGAGGGGGGATTAAAATCAACTCAAATGAACAGTTGCTAGCAAGCTGGAATTGGTCACGAACCTGCCAATGTTTTTACAATGCTTCCCCTATCCATACAGCTTCTTTGAAGGGGAGTACCTCTCACAAGTTTGACCAGTATGAGTTGTTTTATGTAATATTCACATTTGAAGGAGGTTAAGTGGGTCAAAATTCTGTTGCAACAGTTCATACTGACAACTTGATTGTGCACATACATTTTTGGGAACTAAGTACTGTATTCCATAAAACAAAGTTTGAGTGTACTTGTGTATAAATGAAAATCATAGTTTTAAAGACAAGTTCACTGTATCAAACAAATTACAGTATATACAAATTAAATCTTATGTGAAAATTTCTCTCTCATTCTACAGTAATTTTTCTTATAAAAATTCCTAGACTTAGTGTTTGACATTCCAAAAGCAAATTTATCAACAAAACTCTGCAGCCATAGTATTAAAAATGTCCATTTAAATTTGTAAAGTCACATCCAAATACATGGAACAAGGGTCACAACCAAATACTTGGAACAAGATGATAAACTCTCAGAAATAGTTTTATTTTACGCTGGAGCCAACACTCCATTTGCCAGAGCTGCGTTTCTTCTAGCTATCTTTCCTTTCCGTTTTCTTTTCCTCGCCAACTTATCTAATTTTAATGCCTTAGCAGACTTTGCATTTGTTGTAGAATTCATCTTCTGTAACCTATTTGTGGATACCCGCTGATTCTGGACTGTCCGAGGAAAGTTGTGGAACAAATTGACAGTACATGGTACATTCCCCCAGTTGGGAGCATTTTGTCTTGACCACCCATTCACATTGGACGATGTAGCTCTCATAGGGTGCAGCTGATCTGTATTACCCAACCAGTGTGCATCAATTCTACACTCTTCGTACTTGTGGCCCCACAACCCACAATTTGGACAACACTGTTCGTTATCAGGTTTCAAATTCTCAGCTGGATGATCGCTTATATTATTCAGAACCGCATGTGTCTGCAACAAAAAGAAAAAACATTCCTGGGGTTCAGAGAAGAAAACCCACATCATTTATGACAAAATCTAACAGTTGCAAAAATTGAAAGCTGTAAGAATATACAACATGTTTCTAAAACCTGGGGGCAAACTTTGGGAGGGCATTCCTGGGGGTAAAAGAAGACTATGTATACAACCCATGGTTCACCACAAAAAATATGAACAGTAGAGGGCATTAAACATCAAGGTAAAGATGCACCTTGCTACCATATGAAAATACCTTGCATTACAATGGAATTTGATACAAAAATATGTTAATCCGTGGTCTGTATTACCCATTACCCATCATAAAATTAATAGAATTTGACATCCTACTGTATGCAGTTAAATGTGTTAAGTTATGTATTATCACATTAACCTGCTCAACCCTCAAAGTATTCAGTTTGTAGCAAACGCTAGGGGCCCAAACTTGATAAGATTATCTTGGATGAACTATAGATTCCTCAGCGGGCCCCTGTCTTACTAACAATTCCAAGCGACCCCCAGAAAGAGTATTTAACAGTCACACTCGCTCCTCCCACCCCCCAGTGGCTGCCTGCAGTCGAAGATTCCACGTCGGTGCTGGAGCGACACAATACTCACAAACGTCACGGGTCCGGTGAGCTCCAGCCTGCCAATGACCTCTACAAGCTGTTTAAATGGTGAGCATAACCTCAGCAAGCAGTAGGTGGCAATCCCTTTATCGAGATCCTGTATTAAAGAGTATAATCACCTGGCAAGGCTAGGACATATCGTGTAGCAGCATTCTTGTATACTTATAAGTAAATTATCTTTGAGTGTATGTCAGTATATGCTTATCTTGTACAACTGTAATCATTTATGTGTTCTCTTAGTTAATTTGTCAGTCCAGATTACGTAAAGTAATTGTATTGAGATCCGTATTGCAGTATTGTGTTATATATATTTAAAGTATTGTAATAAAGGTGTGTAGTTGAATTTCCTCTTTCATTAAATAGCTAATAGCATTAACTATACCCCTCGTACGAAGCTGCCTAACTGGAGAGTAAGAGAGACGAGGCGAGAAGAGTAGTGAATAGTGGAGTATTATAAATCATAGTGTTAGGTACACAGGTCGTTACACTGGTGGAGGCGCCGTCTTTCCTTCCCTCTCATTGCCAAGCAGTTAACTCCACCACGCACGTAAATTCATTAGCTCAATTAGACGTTTGCAGCAAAAAATATGTGGCTGCGCCTCACGTTAACCACGACGCGCATAGGTACTGTGCATCCCCCTTTTGCAGTAATCAAATTACAATTAATTAGCTTGTCTAGCCCCCTACATAAGTTTTAAAGAATCCCCTTGCATCGCAATGTGTACGACGCAACGTAGGAGCGCGAGTGACCAGCTGTTAGCATTCCTGGCGGCCAAGGCCAATGCGTGACGCGCGTCACTTGCGGTAGGTCAGTACGGGCCAAATGCGCCAGTCAGCATAATTGCGCAGCACACCTTGCCAAGGTGCAGCTACGTTATTGCCCTCCTTTTTCCCCAGAAGTGCTTTTGCTTTCCTTCTGTGTCTGTAATGCATGTATGAACCCCATATAGTCACATGTAAGGACCTCTGTTCCTTTGCCAGCTGGAAACACTTTGTGTAGATTGATGTGCTTAAGAAGTGCTTCTCTATATTTCTTCTCTTTGTAGCTTGTTGTAGGTAAAGTTTACACAGTGCGCGGAGTTAAATTTACACTAGACACTCTGTCATTTCACAACAAAAGCCAAACTCGCTGTGATCATAATGTGTTACGCAGAAACACGCTGTGTGAGATAACGCCTCAAAATCACACTCACCACAGGAGCAAGGGAGATATAAAGCGGACACTCCAAAGTCAAATCCCTACCCGAGTGGCAGAAAACCACTTCCCCCATCTGTAAAAGACAGAAACCCCTCCCACCCATGCAAAATTAAGTTACAGAGAAACGTGGCTCATACCTGTGGTTCACAACATCATTTTATTTATTAAAGGGTTGGTAACTGTCTCTTTCCCCCATCACACACAAATTGATTTTAGTTATAATTTCTTTGGCTTATTCTTAATTTCATTTCCAGCTGTCACAGTGCATGTATCCCTTTAAGGATTTAAGTAATTAAAGGTTACTACAGCTTAGCGCAGAATTACGAAAATGTCACAAAAATGATATAGGGTACAGAAGTCAATTGTAATATTTCTGTATAGCCATTTTAGAGAGGTGTCTACATGTGGCTCCAGTAACTCGAAACCAAAAATTCTTTGAGGGCATGACTGGTAACAACTTGCAGCCACTATGTAAAAAGGGTGTACATATATCGTTATGGCACTGAATAGGCTGCATTATAAGGGGCCAAATTTAGTTTCGTGTTCTTACGTAGGCAAATTTTAATTGACATACTGAACAGCACAATTTTAAGGTAGGCGCTACGCCATATGGGAGGTTCGCGTGAGGCAGTGCGAGACATCAGATAACGGAGCAAAAACCGCGTTGCGCAGGCATTTTGCCTGCTGCCATAGTCAACCCCACCCATTATCACAGCAACCCCAATTTTTGTTATTCACATATGTACGCATCGGGTAGAACCCAAAAATAACTGTTTCTTGCCTGAACGGGGAAACAAAATTCCAAATGGATCCTAAACCCACTGCTGGGGCGGAGAGTTCTACCAGCACAAGGAGACAACAGAGGTAGGGGGCTTTCATTGCAAGGCTCACAAAAGTGTCCTCCCAAGCCAAGATAAGGAGTCACAGAAAATGCCCACTTAGGCCACTTATTTAGATCGAGCTTTAAGGTATAAAGTATGTTAAGCAATAGGAATTAGTAGTAAGTCCGAAGTAGTATGTGGCTGGTATTATTTAATGAAACTCCCTGTATATGGTAAACCCCTTTAATATACATTATATCTCATATAATCACATACATATATAATAACATAATGAACACATATCAAGGATTAGACCAATTATATAACCTAATACTCTCATATTACCACAGGTATCTGTTAACTTTTTATACATATAAATTTTATCACCGACATTAAATTTCATTTTCTTTCGAGAGTACATAACGGGATTTCCAAATGAACTTATAATAGCAGTACTACTACTAACACCTTCATTAACTGGGAATGTTTTCCAACCAATTATATCTCGAGAATCTATTTCACTAATGTCTTTTAGTTTTGGGTCTTTAGAATTATTTGCTCTGAAGAAACAGAACTAAGAAACCTGAACCAGCTTTTGTAGTGATACCTTGCAGTGCAAATCTAAATAACAATAACAATAATGTATAACTTTCTTCTATGTGTACACCTGTTACACATAGACGTTGTTACAGGTACTAAAATTGTTCAATATTATCTCAAACAAACACAATTTAATAAGCTTGACTTTATATCCACACTATTGTCCACATAAAACTATGAGTGAAGAGTTAATGTCAACATATGTTCATCCCTCCCACATAAATCGCCCCCCTTCCCCTTTTCCCCCCCTCATTTTGTTCCAGCAGAAGACTTCGAGAGAGCTGATAATGATAGAGGCCACACGTGGCCAGGTAAACACAACCACAGTGTGTTAATTTTGCTTACCTCAGTAATATTTTACCAAATTAATTCAAAATGACACTGCAGAATGGTAAGTAAGCAAGGTTAAAGTTATGAGGATTCAACATAAGCCTACAGACCGTACAGCAGTAAAACTCAAGAAAGAATTTTCAGTCAATATAAGCTATTATATTTTCGCTGTACACAAACAGTCTGATGTCAACTACTTATACATATCTTCTACAAGTACATTATAATGTTTATTATGAAATATTATTGGTTGAAAGTAGAAGCAAAACTTTTCTCGCAAATTGAAACAGCAACATTAACCAGGTATCAAATTGAATTAGAGATGACCTTACAAGCGGAAGTTATTTCAATAATGTAAATGGTAACTAAGAGTGTTAATCTTACAGTCACAAAATTTTTAGAGTCTCACTATTTATGTTCAACTATGACAAAATTTATGAAAAGGTTTATACAGTATAGGGGTAAATGTAATTATGTTTAAAATTCAGACTTAACTTTTGAAATCCTCAATTAGTACAATATTTGAAAATTTATCAAAAACGTGTGATCAGGTCGGGGCAACTATTATGTAAAAATTTAGCGTATAAAAACTGCAACTAATCTCGCAGAGAGGCTTCATCGTGTATTTCGAACGAGGAGGAATATTATTTTAGCTATTTCTAACCAGTTAAATTTTTATTAACTTTGCTTGTAAGGTTGATTTATTGGCTTAGTTTATACTGGTAAAATATGTGATACGCCCAAAATAGATAGAATACATCAGATTGTTTTACAATGCAAACCTGTAATGTTCCAAATTAACAACTTTGGTTTTTTAGTACTACATTCTAGAATCCAATACTTTAGCTGTTTTTAAAATTCTGTTTCTGTAAACATGGTCTTTGTCTTTATCTGCATACTAACAAATGAAAAAAGAAGGGATTTTGAAATTTTTGATGAAGCCTCTATTCAAGATAATTAATGCAAAATTTACATGCAAATAGTTACATTTATTATAAAACCACTTTCATGGCATAATCATTGTATAGATCACTACTCTATTTGATAGACTGATATTTTAAGTTATAAATTTTACACATCTGTACATAAAACTAAAGTCTTAACAAGTGGACTATGACTATACTGCATGTATAAACTCACCAATACTGCTGTGTAGATGACTATAGAGTTTATATTACATACTTAACACAATGTTCTATGTTATCTTAATAAGAATTCACTGAGTTTTCTTGTGTTACACTAATTGCACATTATTGCTTCAATGAAACTGCAGTTGCCTTCTTTGCCTTCCGTAAAAATTCATGTGAAAACTACTGTTCATGACAAACCTCTGTTTGGTTGCATTTTACCACCAGTATGCTCTCTAGACACGTCTGAGAGCAGCGACCTGAATTTTGTCGCCAAACTGAAAACACGTTCACACTCAGCATTGCTGTGTGAAATTGTCAGCACTGACAGCATTACCTTGACCAATCTATCAAACTTCAGAACTCCATCAATTCCCAATACAGCACCAATACTAGCCCACTTTGCATCAATTCTTTGATCTTTATTGACACGGGAAAGTAACTTTTCTATCTGAAGTGCTGTAAACTGTTTTTGTAGTTCATCAACAGCAGTGTCACTGGATTCATTTTCTTTAACAGGCAATATGAAAGGGAATAGATCTACAAAAAACTTCACATAAGAAAAAGAGGCATTTTCAATGCCATCAACATTTACAACTTCTGCCTTTTCCAATACTTCATGTTTTATTGGAAATTTACTGAGGATGTAGTCACAAGTAGTTGTAAAATATTGTCTAACTGCTCTGAAAAACATGGTTTTCTCAGACTCTATAAGAATGTCAACCACCCTAGAAGTTGGACAACCTACAACTATGTCTGAATTCTGCCGTTGGTTCTCAAGTGGGTAATATCTGACTTCATGCAATGACTTGTTTTTGACTTTGACTGGCTTCACAAATTTCGAAAACAGTTCTTGTACAAGACAACAGAGCAGCTTTCTTAAAATGTGTGTCTGGGGAGATGCTGGCTGTAACATTACATTTACTTTATCAATAGATGGTGTCATGTGGAGCAAAAACAAACAGAAAACTTTGTTTAAAGGCGAGGATAGGCACACAAACAATTTTTCTTCTCATGAAAAATTTGTATTCTTGTTTTTTTTAAGCTTATTTTTGCAAACACCTGGAGAAACATCACAGAAAACTTCAGTGTCCAACTTTTTCTTTTTAACCGTGTTTGAGAAGGGCCTACCTAGTTCATCTGTAAATTGTTTTGCACCGAAAGCAGTTTTAGGTTTTAAAACACTACTCACAGCAGGTTCGCATACTGAGTGCTTATTTTCCTGGTCACATATAGTCTTCCATGCACCAGACTCACAAACTGTTTTGCTGGAAGAAGTTACTGACGATAAAGCCACTGAAGCTAACAAAGCACTCTGTGTTGATGTTGCAGGGTTACTAGGCACACAACTAGAACTATTCTTCTTGGGAATTCTGTACATCTCGAGTGATGAATTCTACTTCTGCGTGGTGATCTCGTCTTTGAAAAAACTGAGCAATGGATCCGACTGTTCAACAAACTTAGACTTTTACCAACTGACAACCACCTGGTACACACATGTTTAAGTCTCTTCCTTGCTTCTTTGGAATGCAAATTTTGAAATTTTTGTAATTTTCCCTTCCTTTTTGCACTTTTTTCTAAATAGTAAAACACATCAATCAGAATGTCATGAATATTAAACGGCTGCTTTCTCTTCTGCCAAATTAATCAAATGGCAGGGACAACCAATCACCACTAGTGTTTCTTGCTTCTCTCTTAAAACAGCTGCTACACCATTTTTATTCCCCCACACATTACAGGAGCATTATCAGCAGAAAATGCTAGTAGATGGCCAAAGGCAAGTTCAAGCGCTCCAGTTCCGAAACAACTAGATTACCTACATTTAGACCTGTTGCATCTCCCTGCAATACTGTGAATGAAAGCAGCCTTGACACTAGTTTTCTAATCCTCATCAAAAAATGTAATGACAATAGGATAGAGTTTTGAGTCTGAGTTATTACTACCATCTGTCACTATAGAAAACGGAACACTTTGTAAAGCACAAACCATATTTTCTGTTACATTTGCTGCAATTTCTCTCATAATGTCAGTAGATTTTGTTCTGGCACAGCCATACTTCTTGGCCACCTCACACTTGGGAAACATTTTCCTGAATTATGGACCTGCATGGTCAGAAACACTAAGTGGAATATTATGTTCTACCAAAAAATTCGTGAATAAGCATTCCGCCCATACCAAGGCCAGGCCGTAGCACCTAAGCAAATACTCCCGCCAGCACCCAGGTGCTCCGGTAGGGATATAACTCAGATGTACTCTCTCTCCCTGGGTGGAAAATGTTGCTAGTGGTCAGGCCTCCTCTATTCTACTCCTCCAGTATCTGTATACTTAGCAGGAATAAAATAGATGGTCATCTAATATGTGTGTATTGCAACTGGAGCCACCTGAAGGGGAGTCTCTTGTTGTAGTTAGTTCGTAGTAATCATTTCCCGTTCCCGGTCGGCAGTACTCGACTTGAGGTTCTCCCAGCAGTTGATTACAAAGTACTCTTATGAATGAGACTCACAGTTAAAAGAAAAAGCTGTGTTTATTGTGAGCTTAGTAAACACGGTGATGCGTACTCTCCTACTAAGAAGACAGGTGACTGGAAGTAAACCTACTGTAGCCAGGTGTAGGTGATCTGGTCCTCATCTAATTGGGGAAGTGAAATTAAACTGTCGAAAATTGCTTAGTACAAATCTTACTCTAATCGAGGTGTCTGTAGGAGACGAAGTTAAATGTGGTATGTCTGGTAGCTACAGAAAGCTTCTGGTATCTATTGGTGATTTGCGTCGCTGGAGCATCTGGTTGCAGGTGCTGCAGAGCTCTGATGGCGACGCCAATGTAGGCAGCCTCTGGTGGCTGTTGAAGAGTTTTGAGCAGTTGATGGCAGCCTCTGGAAGCGCTGCAGAAGATCTAACAGCAGTTGGAGGGCCCCAGCACTAGAAGTGGTGGAGCGAGCTCGAAGACTTAAGAAGAGTAACTGATGAGGCCGCAGCGCACGGACTTATATAGTCAGGGTAGCTCGTGTTGCGGCGGCCAGGGGGACGTCCCTCTGCTGCGAGGCCGGAGTGGTGGGGGTAACACCCTCTGGTCATTTCTCGGCCTTCGCGTATTCTCGGTGGCGCATGCCCCGAGTCGGCTCTCAGCACGGGGGCGGGGGGGGGGGGGCGACGCACCGCTGTCTTGCACAACCCCTTGTATCCACGAGTCCGGATGCCCTCCACGATTGTGGCAGGCCGCGACTTCCATGTACGGGTTGGCGCTGGATTTGAATCTCACGTATGTAGAAGTAGTATACTAGGTTGCAGTGAGATGAGTTGTAATTGTTGTACATAGTTGGAAAAAGTGGTATGCGTCACATTTGCACATTTTTTTGGTCAGAAATGAGAAATTGAAAGGTTATGGTCACCCTTTAATGGCAAGAATATAATAAATAGAAATATATATGTGATATGAATAGCAGTACAGTCGGCCATGTACCGGACCATACCACCCCTCACCACGTTTGCTAGGCTCCAACTGTACGTGTTGACCTTGACTGTTGCCGGCCATGTTATTAGTTGCCCGCCTGATATGTTTTTCTCATGCCTCACACACACAGCTGCCAGATGGTTAAATTACACATAAAAACAGACAGACATTCTGTCTGTATCATCACTCTCTTTAAAATTAATTTTAAGCACTTTTGCCATTGTTCAATAAATTGTGGCTTTTGGAGTGCTGTGATTTGGCATGTAGCCTTGACACTGGAAACACCTTCTTCTAGTTTTTCTTCTGAGGTGGTAGCCATTTCACACAACAAACATGCACATGCTTAAATTAAATTCTGTTTGACTATAATAAGTCGCAAGTGATATTTCTCTAAAAACATAGACTGTTACACATGAGCAACACCACGCTCAATTACATAGCCATCACAAATATGGTAGAAGGACAATATGGGAAAATAGCAGAAAAAAACACGAGACACAGATGCCAGTGCTCCTAGCGGTTTGTGCTGTTCGTACGATAATAGGTTGTGCATTGAATGAGTAGTTTAGAGTATTTTGGATGAGTTTTAATTCAAATTTTTTCGCTTGAGTGTTTATTTTTTATGGCAGGAAAGATTTGTGTAGCTTTTGGCTGCAATAATTACAACGTTGTGAACTACAGGAAGTCCTTTTTAAGATTTTCGAAGGATGCAAGTCGGTAAGTACACGAGCTGTAGTGGATAACATTTTCCATTCGTGTTTTTATTGCAAATTCCATTCACACAGACCTTAATTTACTTAAATACTGTTTTGTTGTTTCCTAGGAGACCTGGATGTAATTAAGAAAAAAGGGTCTGGCGGTTTATACCTACATGAGAATAGTGTGTTCCAACAGTTTCAGAAAAGAGGATTTTCGCAACCCAAATTTGCTTCCACAAGACCAAGAACGAAGTCAATTGAATTTTCATATTTGTGTCGGTGATTGATTGTACTATGTTTACATATTAGCCAAACATTATGCACCGAGCCAGAGTCTCAGCGTCAACAGGGAAATAAATATCCAAAACAATGATTCAAGACACGCCTGCAATTTATTTTAGGTGGTGATGCAAAGCGTAGCGCATCAGTGAAACAGGGAATTTCCCTATAAATGATTGACATGTATAGCCTATTTGCACTGAGAAATAATGTATGTGTATTTTGCAATTTAACATATTTCTGTACTATTGTCACATGAAAACATGTTTAATTGCAAAAGGATTGAACTGAACATTAGGCACCGTACCTAAATTGACAATGTTACCAATATAATTTAGAAATACGATAGTGGGGACGGCTATGAAATTGAGGGGTAAAAGCTTATAATGAAAATTTACATATTTTGTATTTTTTTTCACCCCACAATTTCCCTGATATTCATAACCCTCCCCACTACCGTATTTGTAGCTTGTGTTGGTAATATTTTCTATTTAGTTAATGTATGGCTAAGTTTTTTTTTTGCAATTTAATGTATTTTTATAAATTTTATAAATAAATATTTCATTATTTACATATTTTTCACCTATTTTACCCCACAATTTCCCTTATCTTCATAGCCGTCCCCACTATCGTTTTTGGGGTTTCTATCAGTCAAATGTTGATGCCCCTAGTAAATTCGTGTTCTGTGTAATTAGTAGAGTGGAATTATACCATTTTCTGAGATATTATTTTTAAATTGTCCAGTTTTTAACATATTTATTTTGTTTATGTATATTTCCGTATTGTTTATATACTTTTTCAGTGTATTTTCATACTTTGGAATGTTATTGTTTACATTTGGGAAACTATGCATTTGAGTATTAATTTGTATGTTATTTGGGTTGTGTTTGCACCAACTACCAAATATTTTCAATGATTTATTAAAGAAACAACTGAATGAAAACTGTAATAGTTGCCTTTCTAGGTAGTCGCTAACCCTAAGATCTCCATATCATTATTGTTTTACTGTGCAAATATTTTAATTTCTCTACATACTGAGTTTGCAAGTAATTTTAATTTGAATGAATGGAGAGTTGTTGAGTACATCTTTCGGTGGCAAGAATAATTCTCCTCCAGCCAGTGCATCAAAGTTCATTCTGTGTGCTAAACACCATGTACTGACACCACACGACTGACACTTTAATTGTAGCAGTGGAGATGTCATCAGGTTGTCTACAGTTGGCAAGTCAGTGTATATATTGCAGTGTGTGAATCAGCTGTCGAGTGAGGGTTACCATCAAAACCAATCAAAAGTAGTAGCAACATTCCCCCCTCCTCACCATACTCGCAATTGTTTACACAACTGTGTACAAAACTTTCAAACTATAATATTTCACTCCTGCAAGTCATCGTTACATTTCAGTGATATTTATTATAAATTTTTTACAATTACATAAAGGATTTTTTTAAATTTCAATTCCTCTTATTTACTCTCTGAAGTACTCAGTATTTTGACTTTGTGCATACACCTATAGTATTACCTTAAATGATAAGTCACCTATAGTGATATGCACACATTTCTTTTGGCCTGTTAGCCTATTTCCACAGTTTTGTTTGCAGTGATCACAAGTACTTGCAAATTGCATTACAATAACAAGTGTCATGAATTTGAACAGAAAGTGCCTTAAATTTATGACAAGGTAAGTTATTTTCAGTTCAGCTGCTTTTGAATTCTGCAACATGTTTTCTAATCTTGTTGTCATGAAGCATATGAAAATCTGTGATAAAATTCAGATTGGTTATTAGAAATGACTTGTTCATGATGACCTAATGTTATAAAAATTTGGAAACAAGCTTTGTTATTGAAAGTGAATTACAAAAATGAATGTGCTTAATGCATGCGAAACTTGAAAAGTGAAGAAAATTAACTGAATGGCACGAGTACATATGTTAGTATGTACTATAAAATATTTTGACCAATTGCATTTTTATCCTAGCACCAGCTGTACTGCATAAATTTCATTAGTAAATGGTGGGAAATGATTGATTAAAATGTTTAAAAATTGTCATGTAGTTATGTTCTGAAATACTCTCCTTAATACAGTAGACCTTATTTATAATTTGTGTAGTATTTAAATTATTTATTTCATCTATAATCTCTCAAATGTCACTTAAGTGGCATGATATCTGAGGCAATGGTACATTTTCATATTTGCATTTTGCAGTCAATGTTGCTGCTTCCTCTGTAGATTATCTACACTCGCCAAGAAAATGGATGTCTTAAGTAGGAAGTTGTGTTCCAATGCATGTATGTACTATATGAACACACCATGTGTGGTCAAAGTAATGATCAAACTTAATAGTTCTACGAAATTTAATTGGGGGTATTCTCCATAGGCACTCACAGGGGAGTCTAAGAGGTAACGTGACCTGAATTAGTCAAATAAAATAATGACACATTTGATATTTTACTATGGAACAATACTTACTAAAATCCTAAGTTACCAAATTGCAACCACTTCTGAACAAGTGACTTAATAGCATCCGAACTGAACACTACTACGTGTTAAAATACTATTGTAATAAATGGTAACTTTGAACACAGTCTCAATATGCGTAGTATGTTTGGGTGTGTCTGTTTCTTTTTACATAAATACATAGAAATAAAACATTTTAAAAGGAGTGATGTGAGCAGTTTTACCATAATTTATAAAAACCTGCTAAATGATGAAGTGATCAGTTAGTGACAATGAAAGCAGCATTTGGCAATGAGTGGTGGGAGGAGGCAATACTCTTGCCCCGTCTGTACTTAACAGTGCCTTTAGTACGGTTACAAATTTGACAGTACACCCATTTCGATTAAAATTTCCCCCAATCCCAAGTTGCTCTGTACGACAAAGATACTTTGTTTTGTTGATGAACATGCACTAGATATTACCAAGCTACAGAACAGTCCTTTGTGTATAATTTTTGGTTACAGCCCCCAAAATTTCATAACTGGTTCAATTATATTATGAAGAAGTGACAAAGGTTTCAAATGTTTGTTACTTATGGTTGAAGCAAGGCTGCCAGTGGGTTAACCACAGCTGCCTGTGTTTCACTTGAGGCAGTGTAGTTGTGGCATAACTGCACGACAAAACTGATTTATATGTGTAAAGGTGGACTCGCAACCATCCGTCGCACCCATCAGGCGGTCACATGATCTTCGACGAATCGCAGGGCAACGCTTTTTTATCCTAACTTTCAACGGATAGGCCACCACCTTCTGACGAGATTCTGTAGACAGGAATATGCACTTTGAAATAAAATGCAACGCGCTGGATATGCATTTATTTATCTTGTGGTAAATTCAGGAAATTAAAACTTAAAAACAATAATTGAGTATACATTTTTATCACGTAAAAATTTATTTCCCCAAAATGTTTCTCTCTTGAAAATGTATTTCCAACCAAAATATACCTTCTACGAAAGAAGAAAGAATAAAAATCATATTTGTTAGGAATAGAAATTTGTGAACTAAAAACTTCAAAAAGCATTAAGTTAATATTTAGGCAACTTATTTTGTTGCTAGGTTAATCTTAAATATCTAAAATATATTGCTGCTTATAGAGCTAATAAAAGCCACAGTGTTAAATCACTAACTGTAGTAGAGCTATTTTTAAATAATCTTTCGTTAATAAAACACAGATAAGTTGTGGAAATTTTCCTGCCCAAAAAAGTTTTTTTGGATATGGTCAGTACCAATTTTTTTTTGCAGAAAAATAAGCTTGGTGACTGCTCCATTCTCAAGAATTTATTGAATAAATGCAGTCGGTTATGAATCTGACAAAGGAAATACTGTTTAGTATTCCATTCTCTTACTTATAATTGATAAACATTTGTCCTTTGTAACTTACAACATCTAAGTTTGTGCCCAGTAACATGATTCTGTTGCAACTGATTGTCCTTGTTTCAAGTGATAATATTTATGCTTTAAGTGTATTTTAAAATACAGCATAGTAATAGGAATAAGCAACTATTATATTACATTTGGAAAAACAACACATTTTAATACTACGAGACGACAACTGCACTTAAATTGTGCATGCAGAGCCATGTAAATTTGAATTTCCCGGGTATTCGTCAGCACAAGCTGCTAGAAGTGCTGTTGTTGCGTGTCTCGCATGTTGACAATGTTAATACGCCTCAGTTTCCCATATTGTCCTTCCACCATATTTGGCCATGGTGTAGCACAATTCTAAAAATAACTTCCTCCCCTACCTTTCAAATGCATGTACTTATCTCACTGACGTACACTAAGAGGACGTTTCACGCCCTACAAGTGACGAGTATGTATCAAGAGTAATTTAAATTGAAAAATAAATTCCCTGAATGCACTTCTTCATAATTTCCATGAGCAAAGCAAGAATACACTTTAAAAATAAACTCACATTCAAAAAATGTTACAATTATGGTGTAGTTAATGTAGTTAAGTACGATTATATTGAAAATGAATGTTGCCTGTGAAAGGCAATGGATAAAAACACGTAAATTTATTTGTGGGAAATACATATTAGAGGTTGTTTGCTTTATTTTTATATAATAATTTTTCATGACAGAACTTTCCACTCATAAAGTAGCAAAGTCATGTAAAGACGAGTTAAAACACCACATACTGAAACACATACGTTTATTACCTTAAGTTCATAGTACTAATCTACATAAATAAAACAAAATTCATTAATAGTAGCAACACATAGGTTTAAAAAATTATATGGAAACATGGCAGTTGATAGGAATGTGCTTTGTAAAACATATGAAATTACTGCAGTAAACAGAAACAGATATATTGAGTGGGGAGTATTCACACACTCGTGGAGAGCAGATCCTACACAACAAAGGCAGATCATTCACACTCAAAGGGCAGTCACAATTTCATCTGTTTATGTATTCATAAATAAATATTTCAAACGCAGACCCTGACAACATCACGGTACAAGGAAACATTACATGCATCACAAATTATGGTCACTGCAACAGTAGATAGTTGTAGCTTTGGATTGTGTGTGGTAAATGCTAGGTCTGCTGATTAGAAGTTCAGTGAACAGACCTGAACAAAATCCCATAGATGCACTGCAAGGCATTTTCATAGATATCAAAACGCATCTTTACCTCCACTTATAATGCCCTATACTGTCCGTACATTTTGAGGCAGTAGTAAGTCACTGTATAACTGAGAGGATTTTTCTATTGTAATTGTTTGAACATATTGCTGTGATTCAAGGGTTTTGTACTACTTAATATTGTATTTGACTTCGGGGTTTGAAACTACATTTTGTATTTACTTCATGAACGTCAGTGGTCTGTTTTGTACAGTTTTCAAAAAATTTTCAAAATATGATTTGTAAAGAAGTATCCCTCTCTTACACTTGGCAAACCCAAATCCACATACTCTTTGAACAACCCAACAAGGGGGGAGGGGGGGGAGAGAGAAGGGGGGGGGGGCTCTAACATGTGTTGCCAGCTAGGGGGAAATAATAGAGACTGAGTTACTGGGCGCATGTTTCTGCAAGCTACAGCCACAAACAAGCATAATGCCACTATTTTCAAAATTGTCAAAACAATACCAAGATACAGCCAATCTGTATATAAAAGAAGCAACTGCAAGAAAATATGTGTTAAATTTTACAGTTAACTTACAGTATGATGGTAACACCTCCACACTTCTGAACAAAGTCTGTTAACATGTTCTCTTGAACCACAGTAGTTGCAATAACAATCGCGAGAAATGCAAGCAGAGCAACCAGACTTGCCGGAACTGAAGCAAAATGCACCACACTGGAAAAAAAAAGTTTGAAAATAAAATATCTCGTGCAATCATAGAAAATAAATTTGACATTTTTGTTGTCACATGCAATATTTTATTTGTAACATAAAATATTTACTGAGATTTTGAAATTCTTATGTAAACATGTAGTCTTCAGTGGGTACTGTACCTCTAATAACACAAATAAACCTTGAACCAAAAAAATATGGCACATACAACCCAACCTAGTAATGCAAATTTTCAAGTTAACTTGTCGAAATGATGCGTTCAGATTTTGCTACTATCTTTTTAAACAACAAGAGGTGCCATGTGCTGGACAGGAGTTTGAAACTACAGTTGGATTTACACAACTTTTAAAAATTGTGGAGGCTCACCACAACAGTCCATACAATTTTGCAACATGTGTGGGAAACTAGGTTCAGAGAGTGCGAAATAATATAACAAAATAATATATGTCTAAAATTTATGTGCATGTCATACACAGAAAATTCGAGTTTAGCGAAATTTATGAACTCTAACTGTGTCACGTATATTTACTTTCATCTTAAAATTGGTAGATTTTAAGTACGTATCAAATTATATAATAAATAAATAACATAAGTTAATGAAAATAAAACTCTTTAACATAAATGAATATGGCAGCTGCCATTTTTCTCCCATTGCAGTAGTTCACGAGAACAATACAAACACAGATTATAAAAAAAAAAAAAAACATCAGTTTTATTAAATGGTACCTTCGATATATAATGATAAACACTGGAAAAAATATTAGCCAATAATTATCAAGCCTCATCATTTCATTGCTGTCAATATCCTTGCTATATGCTGTTCACTGTAAAATGAGCAGTTTTGAAAGCCCTGCTTAAGATCTACTTGTATGGGCATTGTGTATTCTTCCACCTTATGTAAAATTAACATTTCCATGGGCCTCATCAATTTATTCATGTGTCGGTCGATTGAAACTGTGAAATTATTAGTATAGTAAATATTTCACAAATATGCTCATTTAATAATTTGATGCATAAGAAAAAAAGAAAAATGCTAAAGAAATAATTTTCGTTATCACAAATGGTTTCCTAACACTTTTTATTAGATGTAAAGATACGGAACTACTTTCCCTCCATCGTAATCAACTTTACTAGGAGCATGCCACCCAGTGCGCCCATTGAAATATATTGCAGGTAGAAGCAGTGACATTTTTTCTAAGGTTGATTTCAAAAGTGCTCACTTTATCATGAACAGCCTTTATCAGAACTACTGCTTGAAGATGCATCAAATTTATGTATATTGTGCAGTTGTAATCTTGTTTACTATGAGATCCCAGTGACCTTGAAGCTTTTAGCAATCATCTCATCAGAAATGGATTGCTGTGCTACCAAGATCCACATACAAAAACAGTTGCAGAGACCTCCTGACTCGAGGGGTTGATGATTGACAAATATTTATAAAACGTGGCTTTTCCTGTGGGTGTTATACACAAATATAAGATATTTTAAATTTACATTGTCTTAAAAATGACAAAAAAAGGGGGGGGGGGGGGGGGAGTCATACACATTGTGGGTTTGAAACTATAGCATTACTATCACTTGAAATAGATGGCTATTTAGTGTAATTTCTGTGTTTAAAACTTTATTATAAACATTTTTAGTACTGACAACTGTTTGAGACAAATTGTCATTGCTATATGATTATTGTTATTGTTCATATTACTGTTGTGTTATTGAATGTCTATTGCAGTGTTGTTATATATTTGTTGTTGTTTGTGTGTGCCTATGCAATGCTATGATAAGTACACTGAGCCTATAAGAGAGCCAGTGAGATACTCCATCCTATCGGCTCGCAATCAGGTAAATTGTTCAGCACTAGCAAGTATGTTATAATGGTTCTCTATTCTTATAAGAGGTCTGGAAGTACCCATCATAACTGACATCCCTATAACAGACGCCAGAACTAACGCTAATATTCAAATGTACGCAGATGACACTGCAATAATAAAACAACATTATAATGTAAAACATGTCTTAGCAGCCTTACAGAGACAACTAACAGGTCTGGAAAAATGGTACACCAAATGGAGAATTAAAATAAACCCTGGAAAATCCGAGACAATAATAATTACTAAAATGCTAATGAGATCACCTAAAGAACTAATACTGTTTAATCAAAATATCCCATTTGTTAAAACTGCAAAATATTTAGGCATAACATTGGACCACAGGTTAATTTGGCAGCCACACATAAATAACGCAAGAGATGCAGCACTAGGCAAACTTAAACTGCTATACCCCATTTTAAATGCAGATAACTTCCCACTAAGCAAAAAAGTTTAATATATAAACAAATAATATTCCCAGCTATGCTATATGGATGTGAGGTATGGGGACATGCCGCAAAATTCAGATTAAAAGATTTGCAAACTGAACAAAATAAATATTTGAGAGTAATAACAAACCAAGACAGATTCACACCCAATCAAACTATCCATGAGCTGCTCTCCGCAAAATACATTAAAGAAATATTTGTAGACAAAAATAAAAATCTGTATAATAATTTAGAAGGGCATGAAAATAAAATGATTAAAAACTTGGGTAACTCCGATCCTGCAGGCATAAGAAAATTCCAAAAACTATAACTGATCTGAACACTGCAAAAGTAGGAATGGACCCGCCCGCTGGTTGGCCGGTGAAGCCGGCCAATCACAACGCACGGTCCCGCGAGGCTATAAATATGACCGCGCTACCAAAAAAATCCGGCAGTCGGAGAGCAGTGAGCCTCGAGGCGACAGCTGCAAAGCGCCAAACTTAGTACACACGGCAGAGTGGCTCTTCTCAGAGCTGCTCGTGCAATGAAAGGTATACATAAAAGCGTGGTTAGCTCTTGTTAGAGATACCATGCAGCCCGGGACAGACGCCATCCAATGATTACAGACAGCCACTGCGTTGTGCGTCAGTATGGTGGAGATATGACCATGATAATTGGTGCAAAGTTATACCAAACAAATTTTGAAGTTTTGATTATTATTTATGCGAAAGTGAAATTGCTACATATTATTAAAGGATGAACAGAAAATAGACTGTCGCACGTTAAATGTAAATTTTGAACAGCAAAAAAAAACAATGTTCCCTGTTCTGCATAGCACAAGTTCTCCATGACCAGAGTATGGTTATGGTTGCTGCATCAATGAAAATGGCAGAAGTACACCTGAACACCTCCTCTCCTGCTACATTCATCACAACAGATTGGCAATGCTGTTTCAAGCAGTGGACACATGCATTGCTCTGCACATTGTTTTTTTCTTTTATAACATAAACATTGACTCTGGGATTTGCATCATAATAATTGTTACTGTTTTAATGAATGTATTTTAATATTTCTTTCTTTTAGTGAACTGAATCAATATCATTAACTGCTATGTATGTGCTATGTAAATAATGTTAACACTCTTTTAAAAGGATGCTTTCCTGTACTTCAGAAAAAGTTGTTTCGCCCAAAACCAGCGAGGGCGCAAATCTATAGCATTTCTATAGATTGAAGTAGATGGATATACGGTGTAATTTCCATTTAAAACTTTATTATAAACATTTTTAGTATTTTTTTTTTAATTTATCCTCAGGTAGTATTTTATTTTAATAAGAGTTAATACAGAGTATTAAGTTTAAAGAATTGTTTTGAATTATGTTTGTCAGTTCAGTTAAATATTTATTAATGGCAGATACTTATTTTTTTAATTTTGGTTGCTAAACAAGGTATTAAAAACAAATAATATTTTTTATTTTCATAGACTCATAGAACTCTGTACTAAGAAACCTTACTGAAATGTGTGATTCTTGTAAATGTTTTAAAAGTATTTCTATGTGGTAAAGCTGCTATTTTGCTTTGGGACAAGTATCTTGTTTATTATATTACCTGTTTGGAACTTATTAAAATTCTTTAACACAGCTCAGCTTGAAACAAGATAGTGATTTTGAGATCGCTTTCAGCTAATTTCTTCTCATGGAGAATGACGTAGGGCTTGGACACACAGCTTGCCTCTTTTTTTGTTACAATGCTGCGCCAACATAAAGTTAATGCTGAAACAAATCTTCTGTCTGCAATTGTGTGGGCAATAGCAGTGAAAAGGCCCTCAAATGCAACATTAAGTAATTTAGTATTTTTAGTGCATCGTCTTCGAGACTTCCATCTTCAGAATGCAGGCTAGGCTTGGAAAGACCAGGCCGCGAATGCAGCTATCGTCAGATGTGAGAGATCTAAACTTCTCTTTATCTTGATTGCAGCCCTATAATCTTCTAAATGAAATTGTTCTACCTTTATTCATTTTTTTTAGTGTCCTTGCATACACATGCCTACCTGAACTGTAACACGATTGATGTAAAATTGGTTATCACAGTAAGAACACTTAAAAGTAGTGCCTATAAAATTTCACTGCAAAAATTTCTTGGACAAATTAAAAAAATCAAAGAACTGAAGTAAAGTTTGACGTTTTAACCAGTGATTAAATAAGATAGCTTTTTCTTTAATTACGCAATCCACGCCGTGTATCATGATTTTCCCAGAAGAAGGATTGTATTAAAGAACTAAGTACATAATTTCAGTTAGGATCTCGATGCATGAAAGGCGTCCAATAAAATGGAATAATTATTTATTCAGTATAAGAGTGTTTGCTAAGGAAAGATGGTTGGACTTGCACATAAAAAAAAATTAGTTGCGGGCAGCATTCCTATTAATTATTCTGTGGTTAAACTTCAACTCCATTTCAATTACCTTTATATGTTGATTTTTATTTCACATAGAAAGAGAATTTCTTTAAGGTTTCACTCGTTGAACATACATGCAAAAAGCATGTGTATCTATGTATGTTTCTGTTCTGTTACAGTCCACAATCACTCGTGCCGCTTCTGGTAAAGTTTTTTTATTTGTACTTGTATTTGTTCTGTCATGTGTCTATGTAATGTCAATAGTTCTTCAAAATAGTGTTTACCTTGTTAGGAATTATTTCACTGTTGTCAGTTCCTAAACTAAATATGGTAGATATACATACTAGTATATTCTCGCTGTCATACCACCATAGTCTGTATAGGCATAGAGATAATAATATTAATAGTTAACACTACAACACACACACTTGGAGATTTGCTTTGTATGTTACTGTGCCGCTTCTTTCCATCATGTCTGCCTTGGTTACTATTATTGCTGGCTTTGAAACTCTAACATGAACATATTTTTGCATACTGGAATTTTATAATGAATTATAGCGCACTTTTGCCAAACAAAATTCACGAGACATCAATGTTTCATTGTGCAATTTTGATAGACTTTTATGAATTACAATTTTGTTTAACATCCATAATTACAATCACGAAGAAACTGTTTTTTTTTTTACTCGTATTACTTCTTCTAAGAACAAATTAAATAATTAAGCAGTAAAGCTAATTTTCTATATGAAACATACATCTCAATAAAGTTTAAAATGCACCAACATATTTTCTTCCTCAAAACAGATACAGCTTCTAACATTGGAGAATTTTGTGAACATCAAAGGTACTGGCAATGCTTACCTGTTTCAAGGTCATTTCATTATAATCAATACTTTCAACCTTATCCCACCACCAAACGAGTGCAACAAAAATTTTGTGATGGAATTACATCCTTCAGTTCCACTGAAAGTGTAAACACTACAGTTATACATAAGAGATCCACTAATTTATTATTAGGAAGAAGTAACAATTATTTCACAACAGTATCTGAATCAAACCCTCAATGTTACTTTTGACTACCCTACACAATGCTGTAACAATACATTCTTATATAAGAATAACGATGCTTATCCAATTACTGTACACGTAAACCTAGAAAATAAGTACTATCTAATGAGGTTGACTTGCCGAATAAAGATGAGAACTCTTTTTGTGGGGCCTGATCGTACACACTCAAGCCTTAATGCTTAAACATTTCCAGCAAATTAAATTTTTAACATACCAGTAACAATAACTTACCCTCTGACACACCCTATTTAGACAGCGGGTGTAATTGTGGCCCCTCTCGCCGCACAAAGAACACACCCTAATGTGTGGTGGATCAGGGCACTTTAAAACCAAGTGGCCCCTCTGGTTGCAGTTACTACAACGAAGCTGCCTGAGACGTCTGCTCATCAGAGGCGGAACTACATCTTGGTGATCAATATGCCATTTTCTTGGACTTCCTGTAATTATTGATACTTTGTGTTGGGATCACCAAAATAACTTCATAAATAAAAAAATAACTATCATCATGGCATTAAAATGTAATAACAATCAAATCCAAAAGATGACTCAAGCCTATGCTACAGAATTTAAAGTAAATAATTGTTCAACCCATTTTGACTGTTTCAAAATTACCACATCAAAACTAATGCAACAGTACTTACAAACCGACTTAAATTGTACAGTCCCAATTTTCACCCACAGGCTTGTCAATTCTTATAGTGTATATTAAAAATGTTGCTGTCAAGTAACAGGGGCGCCCACTTACCTGTACTTTCAACAAAGCATTAAATTTCCATAAAAATGTCAATATGCTAATAATAATTAATCGTATTAACATCTGATTTAGTCAAAATTCTATAAATTTACACTATTTTCTGAACACCAACATACTACTCATGGTTATTTTGAGCACTTTTGAAATCAACCTCTGGAAAATGTCACTAATTACCACCCTACATTTTAACAGGCACACACAGTGGCATGCACCTAGTAAAGTTAGAATGACACAGGGAAAGCAGTTCCAGGTCATTCCAAGAGAAATCGTCCAGCTATAAAATAATTGGTAGCTGCATGGCTTTTAAAAAGCCCCAAAAAATATATGTTGTTACTACATATCTTCAGACAGGTGACAATAAACAGTTCTAAATATTTTTCATGAGAATAGTTTACCGGTGGGAGGGGTCTGAGAAGGACACTTGGCTGCAAGGGTTTACAGAGACAGATCCATTAAGAATCATGTGAACTTTATTCTAATATGTTATTTTAAGAGAACTATGTAAACATTAGGTATGTTAACAAGTAATGTTGTGTTGATTTTCTCTACATTCCTTTTTTTTCTCTCCACCATTTAAAACTAAACAACTTAGCTGATAATTTTTTAATGATTATTTTAACACATTTGGAAGTGATCAGTTTCCCAAACCCCCCAAATGCTTTCTCATTTTGAAATTTTTTTATACTTAAATTTAAGGCATTTGTAAAAGTAAAAGAGGTTTTTAAATTTTTTTTTTTAGTGTTGCATACTGACAGTTTTATATATTTACAACATACTCCCTTAGTTACAAAATGATTATATGTTTCGTTTAGGAGAAATTAAACTTTACATTTTGTATGTTGTGACTTCCAAATAGTACACCAAAATAATATTACATAAGAAATAAATTTGTTAGAAGATGCACTGTACAGACATTCACTAGAGATTAAAGACTACCAGATAGATAAAGATATATTTGTAGGCTGCCTATATGAAGGTGGTTTGACCTTGAACAAGTTACAGCTGGCCCAATCGGGCAGACTTGTCTTAGCCTGTGCTTAAAACATTGCTACTCCCAGCTTCAGTTACTATCTAGCTTCTGATGGGTGCACATTACAAGGAAGAACAATGGAGTGCTCACGTACAAGAAGACTGCCATAAAGAAACATTTTTACAAGTGACGAGAACTGTAAAAAGTGTAGTGTTTTATTGAAGATGCTCAAAACCTTATAAGACTTTGAACATTCTCAAATATTTCAACTATATAGAATTAGCACAAACTTCAGTTTTTGCAGAAGTAAAAGCTAGTGTTTGGAGAAAAGTCTGTGATCCATTTCTCACACACACAAAGAATGTGAAGTAGGGTCTGAGAGAGGTACAACTGAATTTGCAGAGAGATGTTCCAATCAACAGCTGATTCCTGGCACTTCTATCCGTGTTAACTGCTAGATAAAAAATACTGCAAAAGTGTAATTCTACAGTAAATGTCACCAAAGACAGAAACATATATTCACCAACAAATCATGCATCAAAACATGAACCATTTATCCTCCTTATGAAGAACTGTGTACTATACATAATGCTTGTTCAGCTCTAGGATTACCACCAGTTAAAATTCAGAAACTCAGCTCTGGGAAAGGAAACCTGCATCAAAAAAAAAAAACCCCCTTGAAACTGTTCAAATTGCACTTATTGATCTCTCATCAAAAAAGGACTGTGGACTGCCTTCTGTGCTTTGTGACGACTATTGGAAACTTATTGATCAGCTCAAAGTAAAATTTAACGCCTACGTTTGTGAAAAAATTGAAATAATAAGTATTTTGCCTTAATCTTGGTGTCGAGCCAAAATCAGTCAAGAATTCCACACACAAGAATATTTAATAAGAAAGAGAAGAACTTTAACATGAGAGCAAGATGTTTTACCGGAAGTTCAGCATCAAATTAATAGAAAACTGTCACAGGTTGTTATAAATACGGTAATTCAGTTTTATGAAAATGACGAGTACAGCGTGTCCTGGAATGAAGGACTGCATTTCTGTTCGATGTGCTGATGGCCCAAAAAAAAAAAACAGAAAAGATTGGTGTTGTGCAATCTTAAAGAATTGTACAAACAATTTAAAAGAATTCACACAACAATTAAAGTTGGTTTCTCACAATTTGCAGTACATCATAAGTGGTACGTATTAGCATGTTCAAGTGGAACTCATTCAGTGTGCGAATTTAAGATTCATCAAAATGTGAAACTTATGATAGAAGGTACAAAAATTGAGCAGTCACATGTACAACTTTTAGAATCATTGGCATATGATGACAATGTATGCTTGGACAATGTGAGGACTGCAGAAGTGTAGATAATGTAAAAAATCTTTTTAGTAAGTCATTACAGTTTAGAAGAAGTAAGACACAACAGTGGGTGAATACTGATAGATGGGAGTTTGTACGCGTGGTTCAACCTATTGATGAATTTATTCAAAACTTTGTTGAAAAATTCAAAGTATTAAAAATACACCATTATATAGCAAAAAAGTAGGCAACATTTTTAAAGCAAAAGAAAGAAAATCTGTTGCCAGATGAATACATAGTTACTGGAGACTTTTCAAAGAATTCTACATTTGTTGTGCCAGACGAGATACAGAGTTATCTCTGGGTGAATAAACAAGCCACTCTTCATCCTTTTGTAATTTACTACAGTAAAGCCTCTCTATTATGACCCCTCACAGTTCCAGAGAATAGGGTCGTAATAAAAATTTGGAAAATTTTGGGCCACTTTTGACCCACCCCTAACCCCTATGCCCCCAAACTTGCAAGTTTTTGCATGAAATTCATGTTCAATCGTCTCTAGCACATACAAAACCACTTTTTAAATTAAATATAAATATGCTTGACGTCTCCTGATTAATTTTATATCCAAGAAAGGCATATTGGATACTTCTTGTCGGCAGACTATTTAGCTTTTCATTACTAGAAAATTGGATGTATTACGTTGGAGATGCCATATGTTTGAAGCAAAACACAGCACTTTATTTATTGATAGAAGATGCACTGTACAGACATTCACTAGAGATACATATTAAAAAATAAATCACTCGCGTGCTGGGCTGGCAGCGAATACATTGCTGGCTGCCGCGTGTACGTAGCTGGGCGAGCGCCTAGATCCTCTGCGGTGCAGGCGTGGCGGTTTGCTGCTGAAGCTCGGCCCTAAATCCTCAGGCTGGGTAACTGTCGGTTGCCCACCCACCGCCACTGCCTCGTTACAGGGCCGGTTCACTTCATAACAGCGGCCCGGCATTGGGAAAACATGCTGATAGATGTGATTCACGTCAATGTATTGAATTTATATGAAATGTAGGCGACGTGTTGGCCTCTGCACTGGCACGATAAGGCCCGGCAATATTTACAGGAATATAAATATTTAGTGTGGTCTACTTTAAATATTAATTATCCTGAATTATTCATCAAAAACTTTTGATGTTGCCTATACACGCACACTGCCTCACTCACCATAATATGGTACCAGTATATAAGAACACATTTTATTTGCACACGCTTATCTTTATTCACTTTACACAAAAAATTGACTTAAAAAAAACTATCGCCCACTGTAAAAAATTAGCATATTATGTATGTGTGGGTCCACATAAATTAAAAAATTATCATTAAAAAGGGCATTGAATTTGAAGTTATACATACACTGATTGAGAAACTAGTCTATGTAATGTACCGCTGTTTTTACAGCAAAAGCGGAGGGATATGAAAGCGAAAGAAGACAGCGAGGATAAGGCAGAGGGCGACATGTGACTAGGACAAAGAATCCGGCTTGCAACTACCCCCCCCCCCTCCCTGTACTTCCACAGACAATACACCAGTGTCCCCTTCTGGCATTAAGTAATTTATTGCTTCACCCTGTTTGGGACAACAAATGTGAAAGTCCATGATGGTAGCTTGAGAAATGCTCCTCCACTAACATCAGTAAGGGCTAGTTTTCCATAGACTGAAAACAGTGTATAATAGATACTAGTACAGCGGCTGGAGAAAAGGTCTACAAAAACAAATCTGCGCATAACTGAAACCACGGTTCAAGATACCTCGGTTGGTGAGGGATCACTGTATATATTTTTAGACATGCTCGGAATTGGGTCGTAATATAGAAGTGATCCTAATAAATTGAGTCATAATAGAGGGGTTTTCCTGTACAAGGAAGATGTAAACATTAAATCAAGATCTTTTGTGTTATATTGGACTGTGTAAATCATGACACTTCAGCTGTCTAAACTTTTCAGAAAAAACTTATTTCAAACAAACAGAACTGGTATGAGCTGTCAAAAAGATTATTAATTTTTCTGATGGGGCTGCTACACAGTATAAAAATTGTAAAAATTTTATAAATTTATGTAATAACAGAAAATATTTTGGCCTGGATGCTGAGCGACATTTTTTTTTTTTTTTTGCCACTTCACAAGGAAAGAGGCCATGTGATGGTGTAGGTGGCACTATCAAAATAGTGGCTAAAGCAGGTCTACAGAATATTTACATACAAACTGTTCAATAGATGATTGATTTCTGCACTAGTCAAGTCACATTCCAGGAATCACATTTCTGCACGTTGACAGTAGCGCAATAGAAGAGACAGGGGCTGACTCAGCACAGAGGCACAGTAGTGCTGTTCACATTCCTCATACAAGACAAAAACACTGTTTCATCCCAGTAACCTTTCCAACAATTATTACTTACGTAGTATCTGGGTCAACTTCATGGGAATCATTTTCAGTTACACACAAAATTACTTTTCAGGACACAGAAATTAAAATGTGTGAGTGTGGCATGCGTTTACGATAATGCATGGTGGCTTGGGGTTGTAACTAAAATAGAAGAAAAGAATACTACATTAAGTTTACCACACAAGTGGCAGAGGAACTTCATTCAAATTACATGTGTCAGATTTTGTTTGGGTTCCTCAAGCCAACATCCTCAGGGTCTTAACATCTTTGGAACTCACGACTCAGTTATCAAGAGGACATAACATAACAGAAAGAATGAATAGTGAAATAACAATGTTATTTAAACAAAAAGCTAACTATTTGACAGATAGTGTAAATTAACTATTGGGACAAGAGATAAATTGAAGATAATGTATACATACTTCCTAAGCCTAAAATACTAGACTAGCATGCATAGTAGCAAATATTGTATTTTTGGTTATGAGACCTTCAAGGCATTTTATCTCTAAATAAAACTTGATTTGTATCCTGTAAAATCAAAACTAAAATCTAGAAGTTTACTATCCATCAACAACTTATGTGAATTAATTTGGCAGAACTGCATGACAGCCACAACATACTAAATGAAAAATTTAATTTCTCCTACATGAAACATATAATAATTTTGCAACCACAGGAGTATTTTGTAACTATATAGAACTATCATTATGCAAAGTTTCAAAATTTTTTAAAACCTCTTTTATTTTTACTCAAGTCTTGAGGTATTTTCAAAAATTTTCAGTTTACAAATTTATTTTTTTTAAAGAGAATACTTTTTGGGGGTTTGGGAGGTGGACCATTTTAAAATGTGTTGAAATAAAAAATATTTATAAGCTAGGCCCTAAGTTTTTTGATTTCAAAAAGTGCAAAAAAAAAAAGTATGAATATTGAGGAAATCAACACATTATTGTTTATTTTTTACTTTCGTTAATATACCTAATGTTAACTTTGTTTTCTTAAAATATCATATAATGAAGTTCGGATAATTCTTAGTGAACCTGTTTTTGAATTGATCTAAAATCTGCACAGGAACTGTGATATGTACGAAAACACAAACCCTTGGAGCCTAGTTTTTTGGTTACCCCTGACCACTCCGACCGGTAAACTATTCACATGAAAAATTTTTACAACAGTTTTTGTCACCTGTCTGAAGGTAGAAACAACATATATTTTTGTGAATTTTATTCGAAATGGTGCGGCAACCATCCTTGGATAATTTCTCATGAAAGACCCTTCCATGTCTAAACATTGAATTTAAAATATTAGGTAAACCTTTGTAAATACAAAAATTATTTCTGCTGCTTTGTGTTTCTTATGCTTATGTGTAAAAAAAATTAAAAGCAAAATTGGTAAAATATTTACTTTTCTAATAATTTCAGTTCCAAATGACTAATGCATGAATAAAGTGACCAGGTTCCTGACAATATTATTTCATATACGGTGGAAAAAGACACTGTACATACATGTAGATCTTAAAGGAGTCCCTAGTAAACAAAATTAAATGATTCGCAGTCACATCCTGCCACAAGGCAGCATAGCGACGGAGATGGAAAATAGCATTAACAAGCTTCGTGTATTCTTAACAAGCTTCGTGTATTCTGTTTCATCAGAATTTTTAAGTGGTGGCTATAGGGTTCAGTTTCAATACTGCAATCTGTTCAGAAAAGATGCAGCATCTTCATTACAGTTTAACAGAAAAATAGCAACGTCAACCGAGGGCTACTTACAGCAATTTTCACAGACTTTTGACACTTTTCAATGACCACATTTCTGTTTCAATAGCCAAATTTATAAATGGGCAACCAAATATCACCTTTTGTTTCAGTCCCGAAAAAAGATTCATAGTAAAATATTGCGTAAATTTTTAAAAATTAAAATAGACACATTTGTTTCCAATGAGAACCATATGATAATTACGGTGGCACCTTATGTAGGGCTTTCAAAAGTGCTCAGTTTACGATTAACAGCCTATAGGAACTGTAACTTATTAATACAAACACATTCTTCCCCTATGCTACTAAAAAATTTGATCCACAGTTAACTTCTAGGAATTAACTATGACCTGGAGCCATAGGTTTCTTACACACAACAGGAACAGATGAAACAAATATACTAAATGTATACCATGGTGGTTTCAGATTGAAAATTAAGCACAATCTAACAGACAGTAAACATTATTGCGATGAAAAATCTCAGTAATCATTGCTGTTTAAGCCTCCTGAATGGCCATAGTTATCAACCAGAGATAGTTGTTGCCTGTAGAAGAGACAGGTGGACAATTCTAATTTTAACAAAAAAATACAGAATAAAATTTTAGGTCTTACAATCAGTACCTTGTGTTTTAAGTCGTACCTATGAAATGGTACACATGTGATAAATCCCCTGGCCATAATAAAAAGAGCTGTTTAACTAAGCCAAATAAAGTTAAAATATATTTACGAAAATTACTACTGCTACAAAATGTTTAGTAACTTTTAAAAGCATCACAAACGACCTTTAGTTTTATGGTTTCTTACTGTCCAATTTATCCATATGGTTGGCTCTTAATATTTCATCATACACACAACAAATTATTATAATGCAAAATACACAATATCTTTGCATTTAATTATAACAAATATATAGCCCAAAACAAATGGATTCAAAGTGACACTACGTAATTATAACCATAATAATGATTACTGTAGATTCACTACATTACAAATTAACGTAGCCTATTTTTTAGCAAAATTAGTAGACTCTATTGTCTACACGCCTGGATTTTTTAGTACAATTTTGATTCAGCTCCATTTATACTTACATGCAGTTTCATGTTTTCCTAATCCCTTCAAAACTGTAAATTACCAATTATAGTTTTTCTGGCTGTGTCTGAATTCACCGCCTGCGCCCTTGTCCACTTCCCCTTGCACCCTTCGCGAGAAATAAGCCCTTGTCCCCTTCATGAAGAAGTGTGCATCTCTGAATTAAGACACCCTTGCTAGTTTGTATCTCAATTGCTGACCAATCAATGTGCGAGTTTCTGTTGTTTACACGGAAAGCCAAGGCGGTAGTTCCGCGTGTGTTTACGCTTTCATTTGCAAGCAAACCTGGATACAGAAGACGTTGTTTTAAATGTTGTAGTAAGTGCATGGAGAATATTAATGAGAAGGCTAAATGCTTTATTACAGTATTTGATTGCGCTATTAACATTTGTCACCCATCTTTAAGGTGCAAAGATAAACAGAAAACAAACATCAATGAACAGAGAGCACCAAAAACGATTTAGGGCATGAGACATGTGCCCTTGGCTGAAGTGGATAGTCTAGGGTGCATTCGAGCCAGTTGTGAGTTCGGACAGCAACTATTTGACGTCATGCCATAGATTCACTTTCTAGGGCACGAAGCCAATTAAGGTCCCTTGGCACGTGAATTCAAACACTGCCTCTGTATGCAGACAGTAGCTCATAATTGTGCATCTCTCTAAACAATATAATATTAACATACTACTCACGTGACATGCAATTTTGAAAAGTCCGATGATCAAAACCTTCATCCCCTGATGGCTCATTGTAGAATTTTATCATCGCCGGTGTCCAACAGTGACCAACTGCTGAACTTAAACTAGTGCTAGAGAAGATCCTATTGTGAACTGGTACGGGAGGAAAAAATTGAGACTGATCTGCAATCACAGAGCTGTTTGCATCTACATTGGCCAATACCAATTTTGAACTCTCCTCTGTGGAAATTTCATCTGCAGAGTCCAAATCTATTAGCAGAGGAGATGGCTTTTGAGGCGTTGGGAGAATCTCAATGTCTGATTCACTGCACTCACTTGCAACAGTAACTTTACTTTTATCCTCATCACTACACAATATTAATGAATCATCAGCAACTGAAGTTTTAGTATGTGCACAAATGCCAGATGTCCCTGGTGAATTAGTAGGTTCGATTACAATAGCACTTCCGTGATGAGAGTCATCAGACTGTAACACTTCTAAAATGTCATCATCAACACAAATATTCAGCACATCATCACAACCTTTAACATTTTTCGCTGGTCCACTGCCGTCACTATCCGAGAGATATATCACATCTGGCTCCTCAGTTGGGCGTGTTTTTTTATGTCTACTTGGGGTTTTATCCAAGTCGTACTCTGTTAGCATCTTACCCAAATGTCTTTTAGGCCTACGAGATTTTACCATATTCTTGACAAAATTATTTCTAAAACCACTTCGCGACCATTTTTCCAAGTTTTGTTTCTGCTGATTATTTGAATTATTTCCACACAGGGGGATGAAGTCTTGAATACTTTCCTTACTGAAGTTGGTAACCTTGACTACTAAAGGTGATTCTTTAGCATTTAGATGCTGAAGGCGGGACACTTTGTTCCTCCTGCTAGTTGGGTAAAACAACTCAAAGTTAGTGTGAATATCGATGTTCTCTTCATCACCATAGTTACTGAAGTTCACAATGCCATATAATTTCTGCTCATACTCTACTGTGTTGCACTCTGTAGAATCTTCTCCAGTACTGTCAGTTTCTATTTCTGGGTCAGAAATCTGAAACAACCAATTACTTCCACTGAATATTTTATTTCTAACATAACATAATAAACTAACAAATGTTATTGGCAAATCAAACCCAAAAGCATAACCCATTATAGTAAATATAATTTTTTTTTCTCCGAAAATGCTGTTTTTGCACTAAATGCAATATTTAAAATTACTCTGAAAAAATGTTGCCTCTTCACAGATATAAAATCACTTCAGACACGGTAGCCTGGCTATTGCTTGGAGTTCATTTCCCAGTGTATAGTTGGCAGCTATATCTAAAATAAAATAAAATTTATTGACTATTATTCCAAATGAGAAGTCTTTCAAAATTGCTCACTTTACCGTTAACAGCCTATAATTAGTTGTGTATGTTGTATACTTAGCTGCAGTGCTCTATAGATACCCACTCTCCTAGCATCACTGTCTTTAATGTCCAAGACCGAGCGAGTTGGCACAGTGGTTAAACATCTCACTTGTATCCGGGAGAACCTGGGTTCAAATCCTGGTCCGACCATTCTGATTTCATTTTCCATGGTTTCCAGAAATCACTCCAGGTAAATGTTGGGATGGTTCTACAGGCAACAGCTGATTCTTTCCCATCCCTGCTTCACTGAGCAACTTGCGCAGTCTCTAATGACCTTGCTGTTGACAAGATGTTAAGCCCTACCTTAATATCCAAGGCCACATGGCAGATGCAGTCATTTAAGCTGCTCTGCCAGAACACCAATTACGTGGAAAATTTCTTGCTTCCACAAGACTAATGAATATGGCTGGAGACCTGGCACATGCGTCCAAAGATGCTCATGATGGACAGACACGTGGTGGCCAAGAGGATATGTACAGTAGTACACAAACTAGTGTAGGTGAAATTCTAGAGAAACTCACCCACTGAGTTGACACGCTGTCTCACTTGCACATCTCCACCCCCTGGCACAGAGGATATCGTGCCAGGGTCAGCCGTACTATGAACTGTAGCAGCTCACAAACCCCCCCCCCCCCAACCTCATGGTAAGGACTGAGAAGGGAGGAGACCAATTGCTCAATCAATTCGTTGAGCCAATTTTATAACTCATGTTGTTGCTAAAGCTTTAGCAGGAAATTGTATGGTGTAACAACACGTCAGAGCAACTTTTACCTTAGGTCCTACTAGTTGACACACTTAGAAACAAACAACCTTACAAAATGTACTCTTGCCCCAATATTTTCACCCTTCACTCTGCCTTACCCCCCTTACATTCACCCCACTCTCCCTTACATTCTTTTTTTTTTTTTTAAAGCAAAGCAGCAGATTAGAATTAAAATGAAAATGTATTCTTTTCAAAACTTCGATCAAAACTCAAAGTTATCCATTGTACATTTTGACATATTTTCCTAAATAAATTTCTTTTCAAATAACTTTTTTAAAACAGATGATACTGTATGTCCCAGATTTACGTTGTTAATATTTAAATACCAGCGTTTCAATTGATGCGTGACGTGTAGGGCAGTCTGGCGTTCCCTATGTTAAGCAGGGTTGGTTTTGCGCTAGATCAGACGCACCCCTCTGGTGGGGTTTATGGGTTATACTTAGTCCCTATATGGTACTGGTGCATGTGACCTGGTAGCTTTACAGCAGGGCACAAAATCGGGTTTAGCTAATGTGACCTTTCACTTCAGATTATTGACTTTAAGCGGGATACCTGGATGGCACGTATCCTTCGACAACGGCTTGACCTGACTCGTCTCTGTTGGGGGTGCGTGAGCTACACGTGTATTAGTGATACGGAACTCTAGGCTTGTGTGAGCCGTCGAAGATGGAGCTGCTAAAGCAAGTCTGAAGCTGGAGATTAGAACTTACGGAGTTAGTACCTGTTTTACTTTCTCACGGATACCACTCCAATGAGAGAAAGGCATCTGGATGAGAACACACGCTCACGTCCGTTGAGGGGTTGCAAGGATTGTGTAGCCCTATTTGGTGTACAATCATGTGGAATGTCTCCCGACGTAACAAACACTGTATCACAGTGCTCAGGGCCAAAACGTGGTGAGCACTGGGAGTCAGGCCTTGACGTTGACAGTCCCTGCACGTGGGTGTATGTCTCAAGCCAAGTCTTCCCAACTCAAGGAACAACCCCTCCGGTGCCTAAACGCGGTGGAGAGGGCGAGCACCGAATTGACAAGCTGGTCCTGGAGGCAGAGTACCTAGGTATGTACTCTACCATTCTGCCTACCATGGCATGCAGAAAGGTTGGGTTTCTGACAGAGTATTGGCTCGTATGAGTAATTTTCCTGGGGTCACCTGCAATCCCTTGCTTGGTGTGAGATACACTAGGAGAGGTGCTAAGTCTACACAAAAGGATACCCTTGGAGTCAGAAAAACTATTGTTTGTTCCGTTTGACGGGAAATAAGCAAGTGGTGTCGCACTACCTAACAATGGTGGATTAGATGAGTGCTATTAAAATAACTTAAACTGGCACTACTCCCTATGCAAGTATTTTGCTCAGCAGGTCGAGAAGGATGGTTCCGGTATGGAGGTGCAGTGGAGACCAAGGACAGGTGTTTCCTTCTGCACGAATGCGGTGAAGGAAGGGTATGGTAATGCTAGGAATGAAGTGAGCTGGGTAGCTGAAGCGGACCATGAGGGTCGAAGCGAGCAGGCTGGTCAGTTCTCCTGCAACAAGTGTGGTGAAGAAATGAAGATTGGTCTTCCGTCGTGAGTTGTAGACAAGCCGATGAACAACTGGCGTTAACTGGCATGACCCGCTATTTATATTTCTGGCGGTCATTCCCCTTCAGTCACCTGGATAGGGTGGTTGCTAGCAAGGGGATAGACAAAGCATAGCTTCCTCAAAGCGTGACAGTCACCGATCGGCTTGGAGATGCTGAGGCAGCGAAGTATACTGGTGTAGCCATCTAGCGGCGTGCAATGGAACTCGGTTCTTCGATACATAGTCTCTGTGGCTGGTGGATAATACACACTGTTGACTGGAACGTTCATTCTTGCCGGGGTAGACAGTAAAAGTTCATAATGTCTCGTGTGACAACAATAAAACTCTGTTGAAATCAAGTGCAAGACTTGCTGACTGATGAGCTGAAATTGTTTAAACCATTGTTGCAAAGACGTAATGTGTCACAATTAAAGTTATCACAGATTCAGATTAACTTTTTTTTTTTTGGGTAATAAATCTTTATGTATACGGCATGCACTATTTCCCGCACTGTTTTTGGTGTTACTAATTGCAAACCTGTAATTTAACTGTCTGTATTGTTCTCGTCATTGATTTTCTATAGTTATGCTCTATAGGCAGTATATGTGACGTGCTGTGCAGCTGCTTTATCTACATGTAATTTCTTGCCAGTTAGCAGTTTGTTCTCCCCCTCTAGACATTCCACTGCCAGACGATAACACCTCCCTTCCCTCCCCAACAAGATTAAACCCTAGAGAGTGGTCCTTCTCCCTTTCAGTGAGCACGTGACTTTTGTGCAGGCGGATTACTGCTAACGTTGCAAATTTTCTTTGTGAGATGGCTTCAAATGGCCAAGTTCGTAAAAATTTATGTTTTAAGACACTTCGATTTAGGTGGGTGGGTTGTAGACATAGGCAAAGCGTTAGGCATGCCACCTGCCAAAGTTTGTACAATAAGAACTAACGCGGACAAAATAAAGTGTAGTTTACTGAATGCTTCATCTTTCAGTGCTATGAAGACAAGCTGCACTCGTAGTAAAGAAATGGAGAAGATGCTGGCCAAATTTGTTTATATAAATTTGGCCAGCATCTTCCCCAGTAGATTTAGGCTTCATTCAGAGCAAAGCCACTCTGTTGTTGCCACTTTGATGTTGAAGGCACTTCAACATCAAAGGAAGAAGTGTGTATCACCAGCTGTGGGTGGTTTCAGAAGTTCAAAGTCCAGTATAAATTCCACAATATAAAAATGACTGGAGAGGCAGCAAGTTCCGACACAATTGTGGGGAAGTAATTTATTCCGAAACTTGAAAAGATTATTCAGAATGGTGGTTACTCATCCAAACAAGTTTTTAATGCAGATGAACCCAGCCTATTCTGGAAAAGAATGCCTGCGAGAACTTACATCACAAAAGAAGAGAAGACAGCTCAAGGATTTAAAGCTGCAAAAAATTGTGTCACTGTGCTGTTGACTGCAAAAGCAGCTGGCGATTGTAAATTGAAACTGCTACTGATAACAAAGTCAGTCAACCCACATGCATTAAAAGGCCATTCTAAGGAACGCCTGCAAGTAAATCTCAGGGTGAATAAAAAAGCCAGAATTAGTGGCACCCTCGTCAGAGTATACCATCCAGCATGGAGAGATACTGTTTAAAGGACAACCTTAATTTAAAAATTCTCCTTTTTGTGGACAATGCCCCTACCCTCCCTTCTGAAGTGGCAGCAATGCATGAAAATGTTAAAGTGGTTTCCTTCCCCTAAATACCACTGCAATTTTGCAGCCAATGGAGCAAGGCATAAGTGGCTATTATTAATTAAGGCACACCTTTCAACAGCTCCTCTAAGGTACTGCTGGTGAAGATATACAGACAATCGAGGAATACTGGCATAGTTACAATATTATACATGCCATCAGGAACAATGGAAAGGTTACTGAGAAATGCCTGAACTCGGTATGGGGAAAACTGTGGCCTGGCTGTGAGCATAATTTTAAAAGATCTGAGGATATTTCTCCAACTAAAGTACGCAAGGAGATTGCTGGTATCGCCAGAAAAATTGGCTTTGTCAATCTGGGAACAGATGATGTCGAAGAAGTCCTGAATGCTGACATAGAGGAACTTACCAACGAAGAATTGTGAGAGCCGACACTAAATCCCGCAGCCGACACCAAGAACGAAGAAGATGTGCCGAAAGTACAGCCCGATATCACAATGAAAGATGTTATCTTTGCTTTGGGCAATATTGAACGGTCTCTGCAAATATTTTCAGAACAAGATGCAAATGAACGCAGCTCGAAAGTGCCCCAAAGCATAGTGGAAAGTGTAAGATGCTATGAGGTGCTTCTTAAGGAGAGAAAGAAGAAGACAACCAAGTAGGCTACACTTGATACTTTCCTCAGCAAACCAGCAGAAGCTACATTCACTCGTGGCTTGGCCGGCAAAAAGGAACATGACATTGACTCTGAATAAACTGAACAGACTGCCATATTTTATGTACAATATCTAATGTTTTCATTGCTTTTCTACAATCAAGTTAATATGTTACTTGTTGTGTAGGCTAATATCCCATTTAATGTTTCACGAAGTTACTGCTAAGTTCTCTTTGATAGTTTTCCCATGCATATGTCTGAATTAGTCCAGAGGTCTTTTAGTGTTGTGACCAGGTCTTTTCCGTTCTATATGATACTTAGTAAATTTACACACTTTATTTATGATGTGAACATTTTCTACTTAACTTCACTCCACATGCTGCTGCGCCGTATGGCAACAGGACGACAGGTAAGATGTACAAAATGCAATGGTTTGTTGGTTAATGTATGTTTCTTTAATGAAAGTGCTTTCATTTTTACTGTGATATTTATTTCCTATGTTTCCATTACTATTGCGACCTTGATATAATCAGTTTACACTAACTATCGCGCGTCCCAGGTTATCTCTAGTTACCTTGAAAGTGTGCGGCAAATATTAAAATCTGCATGATGCAGAACAGGTTTGTATGGCGAACCCACGTCGGATATGTAGTAGGTAGGTAAATAGTACATAGTTCTTTATATCTTCATTTAGGCAAAGTAAATCTCTTGCATATTACCGCTACAGCGTACCGTTTTTGTAAAGAGATACAAAAATATTGATTTTCAAACATTTTTACATGAGTACGTTCCCAGTTTTCAGGATAGGCGACTCAATTTGCATTGTATCTATTTACGTCGCGGTTTTCAGGAATGCAACATTGACGTAAATAGAGAACTTACAGTATATTTAAAGTTCAGAACACAGGCAGACTTTTCAGGTGAGTCCATCACTACAAAATAAAAGGGAAAGTCCATCTGAATATATGTTAGGAAATTTTCCTTTTCACTACCAAAGTTGTGGAAAAGATCTGGGATAAAAATGTTAACGTTAAATGTGGATAGTGTTCCTCTGTAACCTGGTGATGAGATTGTTACCTCATTTTATAAGCAAATGTCATGCTAACATACTTCTGTAAAAAACATGTTTGGTGCCGGAAATGCTTAAAATTTCACCAGAAATTATAAATTCATTTTTTTAATAATCAATAAGGCATAAATAACCTCTCTATAGTAGTACAAGCTAACTGGAGTCAAGTCAGATCTGAATCTCAGAATCACTTCACGAGTATATTTCAAAATTTAGTGACTACCAACCTTAGAAAAAAATTTCCATAATCAACGTAATAAAAGCTGAGTATGCATACCTCCCTTAATTTTATTTTTATATTTTGCAAACTTGTGCTATGATTTTATGTTGCACTTCCACAAGTACACTTAAAAACCTAATGTAAACCAAAATTTGAAATATAAATAATTAAATATATATATAAAATTTATTTACCAGTTGGATATTACAAATAACATTTATACAGTAATAGTCTCTTTGAACGAAAAATTTGCTCTAAGTGGAGACAAACTCAATTAAGAAATTACATACAGATGGGTAGTAAGGGAACAAATATCAGATAAATAAATACAGTCTTGCCGTAAAAACTGTACATATTGATCACAGTAGCTAAGCCTACGTGTTAATACATAGTAGGCAACACAATATTATATGGCACGCAAGATTTTTTTACGTATACTTTGTAGGCTGAAAACATAAACCAGACAAAATTGATGTAATAAAAGCTGAGTATGCATACTCCCCTTAATTATATTTTTGTGCTCAGATTTTATGTTACACTTCCACAAGCACATGGACTTAAAAATCCAGAATTATCAGAAAAAGAAATGAAATCTGTCAATGCGTACTTCCTTTAATTATTTTTCAATTTAATTACTTGTGCTATAATTTTTTGTTATACTTCAACACCAAGTCCATACAAACCTTTAAAAAGAAATACAATCAATGTAAAAAAACCAGAGTATGAATACCTCCTTTAATTTTTCTAAAATTAGGGATACTTGTGAAAATCTCTCTGTTATGCATTAAAACTTTTTTATTAATGATCATTATATTCAGTGCGAGGTGTTTGGGTTTGGGACATTGGTTCCCAGAACTTGGAGCAGTGTGCTCTTGAAAGAAAAATATTTTTTCCCTTGAAGACATTAAATTGTACTGTACGCTTCAATAAAGAAATTGTTACATACTCAATACACTTTGCAGAGGAAAATCATATTCAGTGCAATACCATTTGATTTTCAGATAATAGGGCTCCGAACACGGAATCATTATTGAAAGGGCGAGTACACTGCACAAATTTAACTTTTCTTGGAGATTTTGCATACTTGCTAAGATTTTCAATAACAATTTAAAACCTTTGTATTAAAACATATTAAAAACCATTAGATTCAGTGAGAAGGTGTTTGGTTTTGGGACAGTAGTTCCCTGAACTTGGAGTGGTGTGGAAGTTCGGTAACACTTAACAGAACATTTTTTTCCCCCGAAAAATTTTAAACTGTACGGTAATTCTCAAGAATAGGGACTTTCCAGGAAAATAATAAAAAATAAAAAATAAAATCTTGCAAAGTGGTATAATTGCACTCTACTAATTACACAGAACATGAATTTACTAGGACATCAACATTTGAACAATCGAAACCCCAAAAATGATAACGGGGAGGGCAATACAGATCAAGGAAATTGTGGGGTAAAATGGAAGAAAAATATCTAAATAATGTAATATTAATTAATGAAAAGACATTAAATTCCCAAAAAAAAATATGAACCAAACATTAACTAAAAGACAAGATTACCAATACAAGCTACAAATACGATAGTGGGGAGAGCTAAAAAGATCAGGGAAATTGTGGGGTTAAAAAAATACCACTCAATTTCCCTGATCTTCATAGCCCTCCCCACTATTATATTTGTAGCTTGTATTGGTAACATTGTCAATTTAGGTCATGTTCAGTTCAATTTTTTTTTTACAATTAAACACGTTTTCATGAGACAATATTACAGTAATATATTACAAACAGTAAAAAAAAATATGTTAAATTGTAAAACATACACATTATTTCTCAGTGCAAATAGGCTAGACATGACAATAATTTATGGGGAAACTCCAAACTTTGCTTATGCGTGAAAAAAAATTGCCGGGGGCACCTTGAATCACTGTTTTGGGGATTTACTCCTCTGTTGGTGCTGGGACTCAGGTTCAGTACATAATGTATGGCTACACTTGTACAATATTTTTGCAATTTAACATATTTTTATCAATAAATATTAAAATTATGTAAGTATGTTTCACTCGCTTTACACTACAATTTCGCCAATCTTCATAACCCTCCCCACTACCGTTTTTTGGGTTTCTGTTGGTCAAATGTTGATGCCCCCAGTAAAATTTGTGTAATTAGTAGAGTGGAATTATACCACTTTCAAAGATTTTTTTCCCCAAAAAATTTATTTAATTTAGTGTATACTTACAAAATCACTCGCAATTCATACGGTGTATACGAATACGCACTCCACAACTTCTGTCCATTTGACAACACTACACACACACACACTAATCACCATGCTATAATAGAATAGAAACACTCATAATTTCACACAATTATTAACACTTCAAATAATATACATTGCAATAAAACACATGTTTAATCACTCAATCCGAAGCCTCAGACAGGACCAGCGCAAACCAACGTCAGGCAATTTCCACACAATCCATCTTACATCAACCAACATGGCCGAATAAGCGCACGTTCAGTGTATTGAAAATAACTTAGTGGTATACGTGCACACGCAGTGTAGTGAGAATAACATGGTGTCATACTTCACCTCCAAAGAGAACATCTATGAACAAGGCTCTTTATCATCTACTATATCTACATTTATTCTACAAGTAATAAGTTTTATTCTGTCATGAATATAGACCAGGTTAACTTTGAGTAATTCACCAGAATTACATAATGTCCTGACACTGCTCCATACCTGTGTTGTTTACCTGTATATAAATCTTCGCGCCACGCTATAAATATATCACGTAAATTATGTTTAACCCATTAAATATTCGTTGCAAACAGAATACTTACATGTAAAACAATCCAGCGACCCTAAATAAATATATTCTACATAAATTCTACATATTTTATAGCATACATGCAGCAATCTTGATCACCTTCCTCCCTATAAAAATGTTATTTCTTTTTACAGAAAACTACTTGACGCCCCTCCAAAATTCCTAGAAAATATGATTAGTCTACTAATAATCATAAATAACAAATCCAGGTATTATTTCTCCGAATTTCGAAAAAGGCCCTATTCTAAAGAATTAACCTGGTTTTATGTTCACAAACACACTGCAGTTATAATTTTCTTATTAATTCAAAACTCATCCATTTAAAATATTCTTTGGTGGTTGATGCTTCGTTCTTACAGTGTGTTACGAACTGACAATGTAATAGCCTTTTCATACTGCACTGTGAATACCACTGCAACATCCACGGCTGTCAGGCACTACAAATTCATTGTAGACGAGGTTTAAGACCTGTATAAAACACAATCTGTACGACTCACATTCTAACGCTCCACAAAACACTCCACAAAACCAGACTACGACCCGTTACAAATTACAACTTATTCTGCAACTGCCACTGTAGACAAGGCTTAAAGAATTTGTACAAAAACTTGCACTCGGTTAGGTTATTACCAATAAGACTAGAGGAAGATGAATAAACCCCTCCAAAAAAAAGTTATTTTCAGAAGTCATGCACAAAAAACGTTATGACACCTCTCTATACAAAATATTACCCACGAAAAAAAATTCGTTCCCAAGATCACAGTGACTAAAAAGGACACACAAATAAATGAAGAACGTCAAAAACCTCAATTCCACATAACCTAAGATTTGATAACATAACCTAGTATAGTGGTTATATACACAGGAGACCGTAGGTACGTGACGCCACGACTATAACTGTAACCATTTTAGAATCATAATATAACATAATTGCCAGCTCCTTGAAATACAAGAAACTGTCATGCCATATGAATACTATCATTGGTAGAATTTTTACTTGAACAAAACAAACCTCTTCAGACATTATCAAATATAGTTCATATTTTCATTAAAATTAAGGAAATGTCCTCAAAAAATTTGTATGACAATCACGCGAAGCAAAAATAATAGTTTTAAACAATACAGAACGTGTCAAAAAATTTAGCCAAAACAAAATGCTACGATTTTTTTTTGCTCCGACAGCCACAAATAATTTAAAATAAGAAACACACACAAAACATTTAATGATAGTTTATAACAAAATATAAGTACGTCGACATTACAAACTTCAATATCAGGGATTAAGATAATAGCACCGATTGTTAACATACCAAAACAACTAAATATGACACTCACGTATATATTTTTTAATCGATAAGAATTCAAACAGTATTTTTGTTGGAAATAACTTCCTTCCATAAATGTTAAGATATGTTCTTATGGCCACGATGCGTAACTGCTGAAAGCACTTAAATCACTGACGGATAAACAGTGTTCGATGGCAATAATGGGAAAAGTCATCAGTAATCAGCAAAGTAATATACATACATACAGTCGCAATTAGGCTACAGCCCGGTGGCGAGTTCTCTCACCTCTACTTCACCCAACCAACTCCTTTTCCACTCCCTTCCTGAATTTACCAACCTCTCTCAAAGATACCAAATCCTCCCTCAACATATTCCACTCCCTCACAGACCTCACAAGCATGGAATGCCTACCCCGCTCTGTTCTCCTCCACACCCTCTGAAGCTTCTCACTGTTGTTTCCTTTTCCTCTAAACACCCCCTTAATTAGCTTGCAGTGTAGCCCTCCCCATCCTCCCTCTTCATTCACCATCCTGTACATCCTGACTAACCGTTCAACTTTCCTCCTGTCCTTCAATGAGCTCCCCATTTCTTTTATCATCACTGATGGCCTATAGTTCCCTTCTTCCTCATCATCCTGCCTTTGCCTTCTCCACCTACCCTTCACCCATCTTGTTGCCTTTCTCTGCACCTTTTCCAGTTCTTGCACCCCCACCTCCACATACGGGTCCCATACTGCTGCAGCATATTCTAACATTGGCCGTACCATTGTGCCATATGCCTTCTCCTTCACCTCACAGCTGACTCCATTCAGCACCCTTCCCAGCATATCCAGAGCCCTTCTTCCCTTTGCAACCACCCTCTCTACCTGTTTTTTCCACCTGAGGTCTCCCTGCAGTACAACCCCTAGATACTTATATTCTACTGCTTCTTCTATCTCTTGTCCCTCCCATCTGTACATGTCCCTGCTTAACATCTTCTTCCTTGTGAACCTCACTACCTTAGTTTTTTTATACATTTATCTTCATTTTATTTTTTCTGGTCCACAACCATATCTTATCAATGTCCGCCTGCAAATTTCCGCACCCCTCTCCCTCCTCAGCATTTACAACACAATCATCTGCAAACAATCTGATTTTTCCTCTAATCCCCAAACCCATGCCATTTACCATTATGGTAAATAACAAAGGACCTAGCACACTTCCCTGTGGTACCCCTGATGTAACCTCCTTTTCCTCCGATATTACCTTCCCCACTTTCACCCTCTGCCTTCACCCCCTGAGGAAGTCCCCTATCCATTCCACTACCCTCCTGTCTGGTATCAGCGCCTCCACTTTCCTCATCAATGTTCCATGGGGCACCTTATCGAATGCCTTCTCAAAATCTATGAAGCAGGCATCTACCTGCTTCCCCTCATCAACTACCTGCACCAGATCCTCTAATAACCCAGCCAGCTGAGCCTCACATGAGTAACCCCTCCTGAAACCATGCTGGGACTCCTCCAACCAATTCCTATTGTTCATTACCCTCACCACATACTGCACCACCAGCCTCTCCATTATTTTTCCTGTCCTTGATGTGAGACTCACTGGTCTGTAGCTGCCAGGCCTCCCCCTATCCTCTTCCTGCTTGTGTATAGGTACCACCATAGCATCCTTCCAATCTTGTGGTAACTTACCCTCTGCTAAGGACTTTTTAAACAGCACTTCTAAATATTTCGCCAACTCCTTGCCACCAAACTTTAGTGCTCCGTTTCCTATCCCATCTGATCCCCCTGCCTTACTGCTCTCCAAACCCCTAATTACCTTTTCTATCTCCCACTCCCTCATCTTAAACTCACTATACACCCCCCGAACCCTGTTTGTCCCCCTATTCCAACCCTCCTTTGCCTCAAACACTGACAAGTACTGTCCTTGCAGCATCTCCGATTTTTCTTGGTCATTTGTCGCATGCCTACCATCCCTTCCTGTTAGCAGAGGGATCCCTTCCTCTCCTCCCCTTAACAACCTAGCATACCTAAACTATTTCCCCCATTCCTTGCCTTTTCCTTCTTCCACCATGTTCCCCAGAAATATATTCTTTGCCTGTTTGATCTTCCTTTCAAGCTCCCTACCCATTTGTTTCATCATTTCCTTACATCAAATCATCCCTTCATTTCTCCACTTGGCATGTAATTTTCTGCACTTCTTCTTCATTTTCAAAATCTCCTGTCCATAATATGGCGGATCTCCCCCAGTCTGTAACCTTTTCATTCGCACAAATTTCTCCAACATAACCTCCATTAATCCTCTAAACTCGCTCCACAACCCCTCTACACCCTCCTTATTACACCATTTTTTAAACCTGTCTCTCAGGAAGATTTCTGCCCCCTTCTTGTCTCCTCTCCCATACTACCACACCAACCTTTCTGCCATTTGCTCTTCCCTCATCCTGCCAATCCCAATTTCCACAACCGGAATATGATGGTCGCATATACCATCCAATAATATTGCACCAACTACAGCATTCCTAGGTCTGACCAACACCACGTCCAGCACTGACCCAACACCCTCCTCATTCCATCTCGTAGGTGTTTCTACTATCTGGACTAATCCTCTGTTGACTAACTGTGCTGCCATTCTCTGCATCATGCTACCCATTCCTTCTGCACCCTCTACCCATTTCACCCCTGGCATATTCAAATCCCATGCTACAACAACCCACTACCTGTCCTTTAGTCTATCGACCCTCTCCTTGATCATCTCAATTGCTCGCCATCCCTGTCCTGGTGGTCTATATGCTGCCAGCAAAGTAATACTCCTATTACTACTACCACTCAATTTAATTTTCCATTACCTCGACATCCTCACTAACCCATTCTACCGCCCCTTTTACCCCTTTCCTTACACACACCATTATTCATCCTCCTCTCCCATCCCTGTCTCTTCTGAAGATGGTGAACTCATCCTGCCTACCCTCTATGTCCAGTACTTCCTCAGTCAACCAAGTCTCCACAGCTACCACTATATCCGCCCCATATCCTTCAATCTTTCCCCAGAAGCCCTCCTGCTTGTTGTACACACTCCTACAGTTCACCAGCATTATCTTTATACTAGTACTCTGCTTTACCATCCTACATTCCTTACCTCCTATCTCCACCCCTGCGGCCTCATCAATGCTATCCTCTCAATTTCTCTCCCCTTCCGTTTCCTTGCTTCTAACTGATTGCTATTTCAACAACTGCTGCTATGCCCTGACCCTCTCCATGCAGCCAGCTACTTCTCTACCTAGCAGATCACCTAGGATCCTCTTTCCTTGCTCTGTCAGGTGAACCTGGTCCCTCCCTACACTTTCCCAGCCTACCCATTTCCTACTATCTATAAATGTAGCCCCCAAATCCCTACACACCCTCTCATATACCTCACTCGCAGCCACTGCCTTCCTATAGGATACTCCTTTCCTACATTATTTTTCCGTTTTCGAAAAAAAAAAAAACCCTATTCTGTAATTTTCATGAAGATTATTGATCTTTTGAGATTATTTCGTTTTTGTGATATTCACTGGCTGCACAGGCAAAGGTCGCAAGCCTGGCTCAATGAAGTGTTTACTTAGCTTGCCCAATTGCTTCGGTGGAAAACGGAATATGGTAAATGCCTGGGTGTCGTGGTTGGGTCGCTGTATGTTGTTAATCATAGAGTAAATTGTTTTGTGATTGTAGTGTGGGTACTAATGAGTAAAGATGTCAGATGACGACTGGAAAAGCAAAGTTGGGATTGTAATTAACTTTAACCCACATGATTACGATAACAGGTAATATGACGCTGGCAATATTTCGAGTTTCATAAGCACTTTATAGTTTTGTATGATTATTTTTTAATGTTAGATTTTGTTTTATTTTAAAATCTTTAGTGGTATACTGTGGTTTAGTGTCGTTGAGTTGCCCATTGGCTACTTCTTTACGAAATTTTGTAACCGTGCACAGCATTTTCGATGCGGCGGCAAGCAAGAATAACCTTGCGCTAGTGTCGGAAAGTATGTGATAAGTTTGTCAGAATTACTCCCGTTTGTAAAAACTTAGGCTTACCCGGTTTTGCGCTTGCATTGATAATGCCGGAATCTCACACCCACGACGCGCACGACACGACGGCTAACAGCCAATGAAATACAAAATAGATCGTCGTAAGCCCGACCGATTCTTTCGCACGACCAGCAATTTTGGATTAGAAATTATTTATATTCTTTGTCGTATCGTGCATCACGAGACGCAGAATGTACAAGATTGCAAAACTAAATTTTATTGCAAGCTTTCCCTACAATGGTAAATACGCTGCTTAAAAGAAAAATAAATTGAAAATAACTGTATATACAGCTTAAAAATAATAAGTGTACCTTTGTATGCTTTAGCGATACCAATTTGTCATCATTACGTATTATGAATTTCCCTCCTGATCATTGCCTTTGAAACTAATGTAGCCGATCACGCCTTATAAATAGTTAGGTTAACTGCAGAGAGCATAGTGTCTGTCATGCTGTAAATTCAAGTAGTCACATCGAAATGTCCTGTGGTTGCGTTTGTGGTCGTGTCGTGCTGTGTCGGTCGGGGTAATGTGATTCCGGCATAAGTGTTTTCCTCTGTGTAGAGGAAGATCCTTTACTTTAGCGTCTGTTTCTGTGCATATATAAACATAATTTGAATTAAACTTGTATGATTTATGTCATGTTTTTATTCAATGGGTGTTGCCACTCAGCTGATAGATTAATAATCATCTTTATGTATGTCCTTTTGCAACACCATTCATTCTCCTTCTGGTACTGGCAAATCACGCTTCATCAACGAAGATTGAATGCCATGCTAGGCTTCCTTGTGGCAGTTCAAACCTTGCTAATTTTTTGGAAGTGGAAGGAAAATAACTGAAAATGGTTGTTTTGGGTGTCTACAAAAGTTGCTTAATCATAATAGAATAGGCTAAATTTTTTCAGTCCTTCGACATCCACTCATTCCTCACCATTGCCAACTCCTCTCGCAACACATTCCACTCTACAGTTCTCACCAGCGTGGACCGCCTTCCCTTTTCTGTCTGTCTCATTAACCTCAAACTTTTTATTGTTTGTAACCCTCTCCCTGTACAGCCCTTTGACTAAATGTCTACTTATCTTCCTCCATTCTTCCCTTAGAGAGTGCCACTCCAACTCCATCATTAAGGATGACCTAAACTTCCTTTGTACTTGCCTTCTCACCTCTACGTCTCCCATTTACCCTTAAAGGGAATGGTGCACGTAAGTGCTATATTTACCTAATTTTTCCCACAGGTTGTTTTACAGAGGATTGTTATGAATGGTTTTGCCTGGAGAGGTGCCTGCATTGTGGTCGCGTACAATGAAACACTACTTATTCACTGTAAGTAAGGCCACCATCCCCTCAGTAGCCGCCTGTCACGGAATCATATGGCATATCAGGCACCCATGATTGTAATATAAATACCAGAGGGTAGTATTTCAGGGAGATCCTGGGTGGAAAAGCAAGTAGAAAGAGCGGTTTCTGTTATATTAAATAATAAATTACTAGACACATTCAGATGTTGTAACTTGCATCTTTACTACTATCAAAACGCAGCTCTACATAACACAATACACACACTTGTCTGACTCTGTACCAACTTGTCATTATGTTTCAATTCCAGTAACTAACCTCTTATAACTGTTGGGTAGTGTCATCAACAACTGACAAGTCAAGGTTTCTTCATCAGTGGTCATGCAGATTAATCTTAACTCACGTACAACACGTTCAAACTCAGCAATGTGATGTTCCAAATTTTCCCTTTCCTTAAGTGTTAACTGAAATATATTCTTCCGCAAAAAACAACTGTGAGCTAATTAATTTCCTCATATAAATACGTTGAGAGCATTTATTAGCGTTTGTGGAGTCTGACAGTCCTTAACGTGCTCCAACTGCTAATCCGCTATTCTTCTAATGATGTGTGAATTGCCATCTTTTCAGCTTTCTTCAACATATCCACCAATTTCTCTCGTAGCATTTCTTGAATCTGATTGCTAAGTTTTACAGTTAATCCTCTCTCCACCAATATTTATTCTAATTCCTTTTCAACGAAATTGAGGCATTCACTTTTGTCTAAGTCCACCTGCAAACATAACCCGTGTTATATTAAAGGATGAATCACTAGACGCGTTCAGAGCTTATAACTAGCATCTTTTTGTACTATAACACGGCAGCTCTACGCACACAATATAAACAATCTTGTCTGACTGTTTCGGTACACATACAACACTTCACTTGTTACAAACCTCTCAATGTTAACATTTACAACATAATCTTACACATCAAAATTGTAGCGAGGTGAGGTAAAAAGCTTAGGGCACAATAGCCAATATTGGCGTATGCAGCAGTGGAATGGGACTTGTACATGGAAGTGGAGGTGCATTAGCTGGAGAAGGTATAAAGAAGGGCAGCCAGATCGGTGAAGGGTCTGTGGAGAAGGCAGGGGCAGGATGGCGAGGATGAAGGGAACTTTCAGCAATCAGTGATGATTAGTGATGGGTCGTTCACAAACGATTCATTCCAAATTAACTAATCATTGAGTGAACAAAATTCTTCTATTCTTTCACTATGAAACAAATAGATTCTTTTGAGTCGATTGAGATGTAGAACACGAGCTGAAAGAACATTAAAGAATCAGAAAATCTGGTTTGTTCGTAAAAGAATTTTCAGTCAAAAGAGTCATCATAGATTGCAAACAAAGTCCAAAGGGAGAGGGTTGGCCTCTACAACTAGCATCGTGTTCCTACTATCTCTTAATAGATACTTACCTCTGGCACACCCACAATTTTGTAACTTGATATCCAACAATGCCAAGTAGTAGTTTAAAATTTCATAGTTCACATACTTATACACAAAATATTTTGTGAAAATAATATAAAAAGTACTTAAAAAATTGTTTTAACTAAAATAGTAACAGATAAAGACTATGTAAATGGAGAAAAAGTCGAAAATTAGAAGCGGAGAAAATGGTATACCTACCTAAAAGGGAGAGTGAGTCATGACTTTATGGAACTAAAGTACAAGAAAATGAAAAGAATGAAATGAACAATTATTTTGAACAAATTGTTTCACTGAACTGATCCAAACAAATTGATTCGTCCAGCTGAATCGTTCTGCCCATCACTAGTGATGATTAAGGAAATAGGCTGGCGTTCTTTGAGGGGCAGAAGAGTGGAGAAGCTGTTCAGGTTATACAGGGTGGTGGTTGGAGAGTGAGGATGGGAGAAGTTGGGTTGCTGGCTGTCTAAGGGAGTGTACAGAGGGAGAGAAAACACCAGTGTTAAGATGCAGAGGGAATGGAGGAGATGGAACAGGGTAAGGTGGCAGTCTATGCTTGTGAGGTCTTTGAGAGAGTGGATTTTATTGTGGGAGGAGTTAGTAGTAGTAAGAGGTGTTAGAAAGTTCAGAAAGGGCCTGGAAATGTGGTGAAGAGGAGGGGAAAATGAACTTGCCGCCCAATAGCAAGTATAGTAATAATAATATTGTTGTTTTCTTAATGTCCCATGGTTCTTTTGTAAGGCCTCATTAATTAGCCATTAAGAAAATTGATAGGCCGAATAGTTTTCATCGGAAACACACATCCCACATTGCAGAAACATTTATTTATGTATTTGAATTTATATTATATTGTTGTTCATATTTCACTCATGCTTAATTCGTTTTGTGATGTTTATTAATAACGAAGAAAATAGAGAAATAGAATTTTTGGCATTTAAGAGTTTTGCTTATCACTTTTAAAAAAAATGAAACTCACTAAAGGAGAATAACTGGAAGGCAAGACAATTATTAGTTTTTTTATTTAAATTTGCCAAAAAAAAAAGTTCAAACTCAAATTACGTAGTGGATGGACTGAACTGATACACTTAACTTAGCACCAGGTGATCTTGCCCATCTTGACCCTGTAAAGGCACAAACAATGGCTTTCTGTTTGCTATTATGAAGTCCAAGAGAGTAACCTTTAATACAGCTCCTTGTGTGGTTAATTTTTTTCAACAGTGTAGATATAGTGAAGGATGATTTTGAGGAACCAAATCAGTTCTCACCCACATCCCTAGACAGTTTTGAAACTGTTACTGACTGTGGAAACAGTATACCTCCAGAGGAATTATTGTTCGAGAGTTATGGGTGTACTCCACCACGAACCAGAATATCTCGCAAACAGAAGGAGAGGAAACAACGTGAGAAAGAGTTAGCGTAAGTATAAAATGGAGCCTTAATTTATGTATTATTAATTTATTAACATAAACAGTGAATCTGGGATCAGTAGTTCTTTTTAAAATGTGACTATGATAAAAACATTTGTAGTTAAAGCAGGATATACACTATGTGATCAAAAGTGTCATGACACGTACCTGTAAATGTGTTATATTAAAGGATGAACCACTAGATGCATTCAGATGTAACACAGCAACTCTACATACACTAATCAAAGACCTGTATATCTCCATTTCTGTACTACACAACCCTTAATGCCAACCTTCAGTTACAACACAGCCTTACACATCAAAATTTCCCTTTTCAACCCCCCCCCCCCCTCCAATTTTAACATACCCAGACCAGTTAAACAGTATTGAAATTTACAATGGGGAAGGGTCTTTGTCAGCACATTAGCTACTTGGTTGTGAGAGTCTACATATACACCAGTATCAGTAATTTACCCTGCACAAGATCTTTAATAAAGTGATACTTCACACTTACGTGTTTTGAGCATTTAGTCTCAAAAGTGCTGCATGATTGCTTATCCTCAAATAAAACAAACTGCGCATCTGACACATGATTTCTACCAAAATCTTACCCATGAACAGACATTCAGCAGCTGCAGAGGCTAACACAGTGTATTGTGCTTCAGTACTAAGAAGGCTTACACATGGCTGTTGTTACTTTTCCAGATCTCCATGTTTTCAAAAACTCTAATAAAGAAACCTGTTCAACTCTTCCTGTCCTGTTTGTCATTGGCAAAATCAGCATCTACAAAGGCATCAACAAACTGAACCATCAGATTTTCCATACTGCTAACTCAAATCTTTAGTTTTATTTACATAACTCCAAAAATGCTTAAAATGGTGTTGTAGCAGTTCTGAAACTTGCTAAAATATGATACCGGTACTGGAAAACTTAATTAGGCCTACTGCCCATCATGAGGTACATAAGGCACCCTATGAGCTCCTTGCAAGGATGTTGTTCCCTACATGTAGCACTTGGTTCAATATTTACAATGAGTCATTTTAAATTTCCTCAAAACCTTGTCAACTAACTTCCTCTGGCTAATTTGCATTGTGTTACGACAGCTAATCCCAAGAAATTGAATGTTCCCTTGTTATCATGCATTTCCTTCATGTCAAAACTCTTTCTCATCAACCTATCTTTAAGCCATGATGTTGCTTGTTTGCAGTCTGAAAAAATCATTAAATCATCTACATATACAAGAATATAGAGAGTACCTTTCGTAAACAAACAAGGGTGTACATTTGACCGTACGAAACCAGTATCACAAAAAGTTTGGCTCAACCTTTCATACCAACATCGGTGAGACTACTTTAACCCATACTATGACTTAATTAGTTTACATAAAATGGTACCATCATAAAGTTCCAAGTTTACACCCACAGGCACTTTCATGTAGACTGGCTCATCCAGATCACCATACAGAAATACGCACTTCACATCAACTGATATATAGACCATCCTTTCTGTATTGAAACTGATGGATTCTTAATGTTGTCATCCTGGCAACAAGTACATCAATCTCTTCCTCTGTCTTGGATCCCTGGAAGCATCCTCTTGCAACCAGTCTGACCCTCTTCACTCTCTCACCCTTGACTTCTTTTTCTGAAAACATCCACTTGGAGTCAATTACCTTTACATTAGGTGGAGATTCTATCAACTCCCATGTGTTGTTTTTCTCAAGGGATGCTACCTCTTCTTGCATGGCACTCGACCACATTTCCCAGTCAGGACTTTCTTCTATATCTGTCATATCCTGAGGAATATCGCACAAGAAACTGGCTCAGTGTAATGCAGTATGTGCAATGTCGTAGTCTTCGTGCCATTTAGGGGTTGTCCTTACTCTTGCGGATTTTCTAGTGCTTCCATTAGGTTGATTGTTGTCGTGAGATATGACTTCACTATCATTTGAACCTTCCCCTGAGGGAGTGATGTCTGGATCAGGTGATTTGGTATCGTCAACTTCTGAGTCCCGTTCAACTGACTCTTGAACATCTTGTATCGGGGTATCAACCTCCTCAAATGTATCGTCTTTTACATGAGCTTGAGACACTGGCTTCATATTTCCCACCCTCCAGGAATCTTACATCCCTGGATATCACTATTTTCTTTTGACCTATGTCAAAAAGTCTGTACCCATTAGATGCATATCCCACCATGATTAACTGTTCACACCTTTTATCTAACCTGCGGTATATTGTCAGTCACTCGAGGGGTTCAGTGGTAGAGGTAAGCTGCTGGTCGAATAGGCTCCCCCCCACAAATACTTTGGTACAAGTTTGTGCTGCCCTCCATCTGAAACACTGGCGGTCAGTACGGTATTGGCCCACCCTTAGCATTGATGACGGCCTGCACTCTTGCAGGCATATTTTCAACCAGGTGGCAGAAGGTTTACTGGGGAATGGTAGCCAATTATTTGGGAGCGCTGAAATGAGAAGATGAGGGTTGGTGTGGTCTAACACAGAGTCAGCAGTCCAAAACATTCCAGAGACGTTCTATTGGATTAGAATCAGGACTCTGTGCAGGCCAATCCATTAGTGGGATATTATCATCAAACCACTCCCTCATATGCCCTGCAATATGGGCAGGTGCTCGGCCATGTTAAAAGACACAATGGTCATCCCTGAACTGGTCTTCGATTGTAGGCAACATGAAAGTGGTTAAATGTCGACATAAATTTGTGCCTTGACATTGCCACGTAAAGCAACCAGGGGGTCAAGTCCCCTCCAAGAAAAACATGGACCATACGTTACCACACCATATCCGAATTTCACTGTCGACACTATAAAGGCTGGTAGATGTCATCCACCAGGCATTCGCCACACCCATACCCCAACATCGGATCGCCACATTGTATACTGTTATCACTTCACACTGTTCTGTTGTCCAGTTTTGTAGCTCCTTACGCCATGCAAGGCTGCGTTGGCATTTGCATGATGTGTGGCTATGGGCAGCTGCTTGGCCATGAAAACCCAGTTTCTGCACCTCGCGCCATACAATCATGATGCTTGGAGTAGATCCTGATGCAGATTGGAATTCCTCTTTGATGATGGCAATGGATAATTGATGATTACGTTGTACAACCCTCTTCAACATTCAATGGTCTGTTGGCGGTCAACATGGGAGAGGGTAGAAATCTCGCGAACAGACTTCTTACACCAGTAACACTTGTCCACCTGACCACGTTGAAAATCTGCGAAATCCTCTCATGCTGTCTGTTGACTACTGCGTTCGCTGACCATGTGTTCCATGCGGTAGATGGCAGTACTGTGTGTTCCTCTAACTTACAACACACATTTTGCAGGGTATTCAGCGACTTTTGATCACATTGTGTGTGTGAACCTCACATGTTGGGAATTGAGCTTTTTATTTGTATTTGCTTGATGTTGCATCAATCCTAACATTTGTTAAATTATATTATTGTATGTGCTTTTGGATGGGTTGAGAGATTTGGGTGGCTCTTAACAACAAGGTCTTAAGAGTCAACCTTTGGATGGATTTGTTACTTCATGCATCATAAAACTGCAGCCCACATTTTTATTGAATGAATAAAATACATGAGATGCTTCCATGTAAATAGTTACATTATTATTATAATTATATTTTTCAATTATTACTTCTTAACATTGCCAGCTTGCCCAGAATCTCGTCTCAGTGCCCTGATCTGTAACATAAAATTGTTTAAAATACTGTATTTTGATATTTTTATATTGATTTTGGTTTAATTTTAGTACTATTAAATAAAATTATCTGGTACTGACGCCTTAATGATATTCAAATGAGACTGAGTGGTAGTTTTGGTGTATACCTAATTTTCATAAGCTGCCAATAAACTACGTATAAGTTTTGAGTACAGGCCACACCTATGTGTGGGAGAATGGCGGTTTGCCATTTATGTAAGCACTGATTTTTGACTGTTTTGTTGGATTACCTGTTTGTGGTGAAGTAGTTTATATGTAGTTTCTGGTAAACTGAGTACTTTTGAAAACCCTGCACTTGCATGCACATTTTGTATTCTTCTACCAAATGTAAAATTAGCATTATCATAAGCCCAATCACTTTATTCATGTGTTTGTGTAAAATGAAAAAATTAAATTAATACAAAAAATTGATGTTTTACAAATGGAAACAACACATGGAAACTTCTAATTCTAATTTACCATTAAGATATGGAGCTATTTTCCCCTCTATTGTTAACAGTTGTATTGGGCACATCCCAAACATAAAATATATGCAAGTTGGGGCAGTGACATTTTTCAAAGGTAGATTCCAAAAAAGCTCAGTTTACCGTGAACAGATTATGGCCATATGTACTGTCATTGAGAATGCATAACTTTTGTTAGGAAATAAAAACAGTGGATTCTTTTGGGTTGTGTTTTTCCCAGTTGAAAGTATTTCATCATTAATGTAGAATAAATAATCCACTATGTCATGTTAAATTGTTACTTAAGTGTTAAGGTGTTATGTTCTTAATATATGTAAGTGGTTTTTGTTTGTAATAAGTGTCGCAGCTGAAGTTACATCTTTGTCTCCTGTGTGTGTGAATTATCAGCGTTGCAATATTTCAATTACTTGGTCCCAAGTTTGTCTAGTTTAATAAAGCCACTATATTAAAATTCCATATTTAGCTGCTGTCATGCATTACTCTCAAAGTTAGCAGTATACTGTAATTTTTGTTTGTTGAGAGAGAGCATCACCTTTCTAGCCTGAGACATTATCATGTGGGTTTGCGTGCATACAGTTATACTGACTGCCTGGTATAAAAATATTCATCACACGTTGAAACACCAAACCCTTTGAAATATAGACATAATTGTGCTGTATGATGCCACTGGTCAGCAGATTTTTGCGGGGATCTCCTGTTTCCCCCACTTTTGAATTCCGGCACTATTCCATACGTTGCTTCACCCTCATCTGCTCTCAAGACCTCGACGTTAAGAGCTGCCCAAATATCTCCACTCCGTTCCATTTCATGAATTTTAAATCAGTGATCATTACACATGGATATTGTTATAAGAACAAACATTTAGAATAAATATCACACACCCACAACTAAGGAAGGGGCTTCTTTTTTGTGTTTTTGTGTTAACAATGAATTTTGTCTGTTTTTTGTTTGTAATGTGTTTTGGTTATATTCAATGTATATTGTCCCATGTTGTTTGTAGTTTTGTGTGTGTGTGGTTTTTTTTTTTTTTTTTTTTTTTTTTTGCAGCTGTATTGTTCCATCGCAAACAAAAATTATTGATAGCGGCTGGAACTATACTGATTACGTTGCTACAGATATGAGCTCATAAAAATTAGCCTGACAAAGTCAACATAGTTGTCAAGATTGCTTGCTTAAGAGTCTAGTTGTTTTTCGATAGGCAAGGATTTATCACTTTTTTTTTTCCCCCATTGAGATTTCTTCCATATTTATGATAAATTCTGGCCATCACTACGTCCAATGCTGTCCATTTCCCAAATCATATTTTGTGTGCTTATGCAATTGTGACATTTACCAGCAGTTGCCCCACGTACTGATGACTGCAGTAACACATGCTCGTCACACAACTTTAAATTTATTTTAATGCAAGCTTTCTTCAGCCGGATGTTTCAGCTATAAGTACAGCTACTTCCTTCTGAAGTCTGCAGCACATGGCATGATTTTCTTTACGATATTGAATGAGTGGAGTCTTGCTTGCTACTGGACGTGTTCGTCCACCGGAAATATTAATACCTACGTGCAGTTGTGCTGGCTAGTATACTATTTTTCTGTAATTGGAATGGTGCCATTTTCTCTAAGTGTTTCTTTGCCATTTGCTGATCACAGTCAGTGATAGCAAGGAAACATGTCACGTGACTTTATTTACATGGCAACATGATTTTTTTGGCATGTTATTAAATGCATAGAAGAAACGTATTTGTTATAGTTTTGAGGTTATCTTTGTAATCACCCAATTTGTTCTAAAAGCATTGCCATTTTTCATTACTTCAGACCAACCATTCTCTTGTCCACAGTTGTTTTTCATCTACAATTATTTTCATGGTCCAAAACTGAAAGAAATGTAATTACAGCAATATATCTTTGTTGTACAGAGTTCATTGTTTATTATTTTTGCCAGCTGTTAAAAATTATTATGGCTGCTGGCATTACTAGTTGACAGAACAGCTCGCAAGGAAATTCCCACAGTATGTGGCAAAACCAGTGACGAACCCCGCGAGTAACCAAGTTTTCTCTCTCTTTGCCTAGCTCTTAAATAATATCTTAGTGAAACTCGCAGGAAAAATCATCCAGTGTGCACCGGGCTCAAGATAACGTTGAGTGTTGCTGAGAACTTTAATTAAAATCATTTCATTTAACAGTCCAAAGTGAACATTCCACACTACCTTAGCACACAGCTTACATCCTCGACACACTATTTTAGAACTGCCACAACTTTGTTCAGTAGAAATACACCAGAACCACAGGAAGAATTTGTCAGAATATGGTGTTTGCATATGTCACATATAGCAGCTCTCAAATGATTTTGGAAGAAAGTGGGAATTATTAGTATAGAAATGCACATTGTCAGTTGTAAAAAAAATGATGTAATACAAGATATTTAATTTTTAATTATGTATTGGAATAAGCATAGTAAGTTCGATAAACTACAATACTAAAAGTATGAAGACTAGTCACTGAAAACTAACCCACTTGGATTTGTGTATCCCAGGAATAAAATAGGCGTAACAGGAGTGTAGCTTTTTCAAATGGTAATTGGAACAATTGATGTGTGTGTGTGTGTGGGGGGATATACCTATGTCCATTTTTGTTTTAGAATATTTTATGTTGCTTATGTTTATTATCTTTTTTGTTTGTGTGTTTATTTGTATGGTGTATTATATGTATGTCTTCTTCTTTTCTTCTCTCACTGATTTGTTTGTTCTATAAGCTGTTGGTGGACATGTTATATCTCTCAATAAATAAAAGTTTACTATATTGAACACTGTGTTCTTTTTTTTTTTTTTTTTTTAAGTTACCTCCCAATTTTTGTATTAGAGTATGGCTGTACCGTGAGGCACAAGTACATGAGAAAATGTGGTGTTCCTGAAAACCGCTTTCAACCTGTGAAGTCCCAACCATACAAAATGGCGATGCCACTATGGCAAAAACAAGTGAAGTAATTTGGTACACTGCTTGGAAGCTGTGCCATCAGAACCATAATAGCTATATTTCCTTTGTAAAAATAATTAGCTAATACTAACAAATACCTCTCGTCCGATGAGAGAGAAACTAGTGGAGGCTAAAAGAAAGACTATTGAGCTTGTCTTCTTGTGGGTACCAGTTCACATGCACATCATGCTGCTACCAGCTGAGGGCCAGTAGCAGCAGAGGAAGTGTTAGTTTAAGGCGGTTCTGCGAATTCTCGAAAAGATGGTAAACGGTTAGGTAATGCTGCCACCACTCAATTTGGTAAATATTTTACAGATACAGGAGACCCATTGCCAAGATACCGTAGTGAAAATTTATCTAAGGTCGTCTTAGGCGACTCACTGCTTAAGGCCTTCTTCGGGGGAGTGGAGAATTTCGGAAGATGTCAACCCGGGACCAAAAAGGTGTTAATGAGTCTTGAAATTATTATATCAATAAAACATATACACTCATTTCACAAATCTTATTATCCCAGGGAGCATCATATTGACATCATAAAATTTTAATTGATTACTTACTCCATTCAAATGCTATTGGGGTGACGGCTGTTACGCAATATTTTCAGTTCTCCATATCAACAGCTTACACTTACATATAACCCTGGCACCATCTATACAGAATCTCATTTGCTCACCACCTGTACTACACTACATCGTAATCCTCTTATAGTTTTTCTTACCCTACGCATCCTGCCCAGTCGCCGACTCGCTGCCGCGTCTACTCGTGCAGCCTGAAACAATAGGTCCTTCAAGTTCTGAAACTTTACTTCCAAACTGAACTAACTTTTCCCTGTCCCCCCTCCGGGGTAATATGATGCCTGCTGTGCCAACAACAGAATTTTCCTTCAAATATAATACTTCATTATCAATTTTCAAAATACAATCTGCCACTAAAATTTCACTGTTAAATGCACGTAAAAAGTCTAGACCCAGAAGACAGTCTATGTAAAATTTCATATCATTTGTGCAAACGATGCAATCATGACACCATCCTGAATATCAACTTCCAGTGATCCTAAAAGCCCTAATTTGCTACTAGTACTTGTATACAACTCAACACCTTGCCTCAAACTCTGAAATTGGGTCCTCTGCTTAAAACAATGTTCCTTTATAATAGTCACCAATGCACTAACAGCCTACACTTGGCATTTTGTATTTACACGTCTAAAAATAAGCCCAAGTGCATCCTAAGTGCACACACGGGTGCACTACAAAAATTTCTACCATAACTCACTTCTTTGGTCATTCTTCGTCGGGGAATAGAAGAAGACTCTTCTCATTTAAATTGTTATTCTTGTGCCGGTAAAACTGGGCCTCGCTGTGGCCTACTTTAACAAAAATCACATGGGCACGGTCGGGAGTTCTATGACCATTCCACCCACATTTTTCACAATTATTAGGGCCCTTATATTTTCCGTGGTCACGTTCTGAATTTGCGCTTCCACCCTTTTCTTGTGAAAACAGTCTTTGGCAATATGGTTTGGTTTCCTGCAGTAATGACACCTACGGTTCGTGCCATAATGTTTTTCAGCCAGTGCCGTATCTGAGCCACAAACCCAGTCCTCTCAGTTCTCAACTGTCTGCATGTAGTTTTTCCCGCCTGTCAAAATTTCATTTTGGGCCCCCTCTTCTGCATATTGGGGTGCTTTATCGAAAGACTGCAGTGATTGGGACAACACAAAACTCTGAATGATCGGCCTTAGACCCTTCAAACAGACAGCCATTAAATTTTCATTGAAAACCCTAACTCTCACCAAGGCCTCTTGCTGAGGCCCGTCAGTACTCGTCTGGCGGCATGCCAACTTGAGGCGCGTCACATTTTATTCGTGCACAGACTCATTTCCTTTCTGAGAGCAGTTAAAAATTTTGTCAAAGCTGCTTGCTCGACGTTTGTGGGGTTTTTGAATTTCTTATATAAGAAAGATACAAAACCGTCTTAATTTTTTGAAGGTATGTTCGTAACACATTTTTTGCTTCTGTCTTTGATTTCAATTTGCAACAGATAAGTTTTTCAGTGTCCCCCACCCTAGCGTGGAGGAGACGTTCTCTGTCATTTCAATGAAAAATTCAATATTTTGTCGTGGTTTGTTTTTGTAATTATCTACCAAATGCATCCATCCCACCATTTGCGGATGCGTTAAGGCCCTCACTAAGTCTTGCGATGCAGCCATGTTTTCTGCGCCTAAAGAATCACCAAAATTTAACTGCGATGTGCCTTTGTTATTAGAATCTGACAATTCCCGTTCTTTGTTCGTATTATCACCGTTTTGACTCATTTACCAGTTCTTTCAGTTAACTCGTCCCTTGGTATCGCGTGGACTGAACTTCAATTTACTTGCGCCAGACTAGCACGCTCCTTATTTCACCTTCATCTGCTCTCAGACCCCGTGCACGACCAAGGGCTTCGGGCTCGCCTGATTTATACGTCACTGCTTACTGACGTAAATTTTTATTCCTTTTTAACAAATATTCTAATATTAAGCAAACTGAATATAAGTCATAGTTTCTGTGGTGACATAGTGTGGCAGTTCTTAAAACTCAAACTGGCATGAAAATGGACAAATTTCCTCGCAGAAACACCATTTACATAGCAACACGTCCTAACTTTTGGCAACCTATAAATAAGGCTAGTTCCAGCCCTCAAAGCCCATTTGAGTACACTGAAAATTCCAGTAGGCCAGGAAATATGCAAATCCCACACTTTAAATACCTCTTATCGTATCAATACTGCCACAAAATTAACACTTATAAAATCAGGCAGACCTCTAAACAGGCTAATCCCATCGCTGCCACCATTTGTCATGCCGGTACCTGCTGATGGCTGACAGCGACAAGAAAAGGTATTTTAAGGCAGTTTTGTGAACACTCCAGAAGATGCTAAGGGGATAGTATAACTGCCACCACCGAATTTAATAAAAGTCTTACAGGTATTGGGTACCTATCACCAAGATGATGTAGCATAAAGTTAATTTTTGTCATCTAAGGCAACAGACGGCTTAAGGTCTTGTTTGGGGGAGTGACGAATTGTGGAGAATGTCAACCCAGGACCAGAAAGGTTTTAATGAGTCTTAAAAATAATATATCAATAAAACATTTACACTCGTTTTGCCAGGTATTACTGTCCCAGGGTGCACCATATGGACATCATAGATTTTAATTAATTACTTACACCAATAAAATGTTCCTGGGAAGACGGCTGCTGCATGAACTTATTTTGTTCACAAATTTGTTTCACATTTGAAAGTATTATACCATTGGACACACACCTATAGCCCTTCATTATTCACCTTAATATAATTATTCCATATAAAATCAACTCTCACACACATACCAAAATACAATTTTCTTAACCATATTAAAATACGTTTACTCTAGATGCATTCTCTCCATGCTGAAGACTTAACTACTGCGATGAAGAATCTCTGCCATTAAAGCTACCGCCTTCATTTCACTTAACTCTTACTGCATCATATTCTGTGGCCACTGGCGTCATTTTCCTAATATTAGTTGAGGTTTATTTATCACCATTATGAATCGGAGATCAAGGATTAATAATTTCCAATAAAATACTTAAATGCACTTTCTAGTAAGTTTTATTTAGTTCATTTCTCTCCCTGCTCAACAGCACTTCTTTTACATGAATTTACTTTTCAATCAAAGAACCAAAATATTTAACTTGCAAAATTAACCCTTTTAATTGACGAGAGCCTTGGGAATCAACATTCACCATTTAATGGCAGACTTATGTGTCTCACTCTAACATAGTAAAATTAAGTAACCACTCTGATCACAAATCAGGTAAATATTAAAGCGAGATTTGGAAGAAGGGTGCAATATACCTGAAAGTAAAACATACCAACACAGCAGTGCAGATGGCAGGAACACAGATGTCAACTATGTTGAATTGAAAATATTTCAAATCTACTGCGAATTTCATCTGACATTCCTTCCGAGCTCTACCAACAATTAAACATCTTGGGTGAAGCCCATTAGCACTGAACAGCATTACGTCAGCGCCCGTAAGGGCTCTACCTGAAGCACGTGATGTGTGTCTGTCTGCAGCTCAGGAAGAAGTCCCCGATATTTCCACCCGTGGGACTAATATACAACTGGACCCCCCACTCCACTGTACTCCTCCACTCTCACACTGATTTCTTGGCCTACCTCTCGTCCACAAGGCTGCAAGTGCCATCCAATTAAAATAACACCTGCCTCCCAGGACTGTTAAGAGAGTTCAGACAATTTCTCAACCCGGCTTCAAAACTTCTTGAAGTAGCCCTTATGTCAACATAACACACCTAAGCTTTACAATATTTATACAATCTTGCATCAATAATATCGTATACAGGGCCGCCCTGTAACTTCTCTCATTTGATAAAATTGAACCACAAAATCCAACATTAATTTTCTTCAATTGTTCAAAGTAAAAGAAATTTTAAGATATCAATATTTGGAAGAGGGAAAAGGGCCGTTTCCAGACACACATTTCTGGGACTAATGCAACCCAACCAGCAGTAAAATAAATCTATACCCTTCCACCTTATGGCTTTATTGTCGTGATGTTTGGTTTCAACATACATGTTTATTATGTACTGCATGTCAAATTGTCTTAAATATTCGGTAGAGGGAGCAGCATTTCCTCCCTCTGACTAACCAGCATTGGATCATACAAATCTCGCTTGGCTACTGTTTTTATTGTAGAAATAATAATAATTATAATAAAACTTGCAGTTGGGCTGTCTTCCACTCCCTTGCCGACCTCACATGCATGGAGTGCTTCTCTCACTCCATTCTGTTCCATACCCTCTGAATCTTCCCTTTATTTTATTGCTCCCTCAATACAGCCCTTTTGTTAGCCATGCACTTAACTTCTACCACCCTCCCTAGTCATTCACCACCCAATAGAGCCTAACTAACCTTTCTAGTCTTCTTCTGTCATGCAGGGACCTCCATCCCATGTCCTTATCACTGATGACCTAAAGTTACTTTCCTTCCCCCATCCTGCTCTTGCCTTCTCCACTTACTCTGCACCTGTCTCGCTGTTCTTCATTGTACTTATTCAAACTCCCTCACCTCCATCTCCCCCATGTGGGTCCCATTTTGCAACCACATAATCCAACATTGGCAATCATACAATAAGTTGTTTCCTTTACCACGCTGCTGACTCCCTTCAGAACTGTTCCCAATATTTATAGTGCTTTTCTCTCCTTTGACACCACTCTTTGAACCTGCTGCTTCCATCCAAGATCATCCTGCAACACCACCCCTCTAGGTACTTATGTTCTAATGCCTCCCCAATCTTATGCTGCCCCCAGCTATAAATGTCCCTGTTCTTCACTCTTTGCTTTGGAAACCTTACTACCTTAGTTTCTCTAACATTGATCTTCATTTATTCTTCTTTGTTTACACCCACACTTGGTCAATGTCAGCTTGCTGCCTGTTCTCCCTTCCCACCTTTTTATACAGTACAGTATCATCCGCAAACAATTTTATCTTGCCTCCTATCCCTAAATCGTCATTTGCTATAACGGTAAACAGCAAGGGACCCAACACACTTCCCTGCAGCACCTCTTATGTAACAATTCCTTCATTGGTTAAGGCCGCCCCTACGTTCTCCCTCTGACACTGTTCCTGGGGAAGTCTGCTGTCCAATTCACTACCGCCTTGTCAGCTATCAGCTTATCTATTTCTTTATCAAAATCCTGTGGGGCACCTTATCAAATTCCTTAGCAAAGTCAATGAAGCATCTGCACCAGATGCTCTAATAGTCATGCTAGCTGTGTCTCACGAGAGTATCCTTTCCAAAAACCATGCTGATACTCCTGCAACCAATTCCTCTTGTTCGTAACATCCACCACAAACTGTATCAATGATCTCGCCGTTACCTTTCCTGTGTTTGAAGTGAGACTCTCAGATCTATAGCTTCCAGGACTCCCCCTGCCCTTCCCCCAGTTTGTAGATCAGGATCACCAATGCCTCCTTCCATTCTTGTGGCAATCTATCTTCCTCCAATGATTTGCTAGACAGTACCTGCAGATACCTACTGTACCGGACTCTTTCCCACCAGACCTACATTCAGAGATTTGATGACTCAACTTCAGAATATGGAGCACTTTCCTCACACGTTGACACTTAATCAGCAGAAAACCCCTATCTGAGTGTTATAACATGTGGCTTTAAGTGTGGATAAATTTTGTGTGTGTGCTGCGTGTGAAAAAATACAAAAATAGATATACATACACATGCTCACACTCACTATCTACACTTTTGATCTTCTCTGTGATAAAATTCATTTGTGCATTCAGTTTTAACATGTGACAGGTCTTAATAATGTATTGTGAAGTTTTTATTTTTATTTTTGTTGTTTTGATATTTTTATCATTTGTTTTCATGTTGTTTTTTTTATTTTTTTTTTATTTTTTTTTTTTTGTGCAGAAAATTTTTACCCATTTTTGTTGTTACTAGCTTTTAATTTTGTGAATTAGTTTAAATTTAAATTTTTGAATTTATTAATTAAATTTATGAATGTTAGATTTTTTAAAAGAAAATCGTGTCATCTAGGTTTTTCAATGACCTTTGCAATGTTAATAAATACTGGTTTGTACACGCATTCATACACACACAGACTGACTTCTACCTTCTGTAGCATTGGCAGTGTCCTCTGAAAATTCTCACTATCTTTCTGGCATCTTTGTTATCCCTGTGGAAACCATGATCATTGCTGAATCATCTTTTGTAGTCCCAAATGTTATCATTTCCAATCATTGCCTTTCTTTCAAAGAGTTCTTGCAGTTTCATGTGTCATGATTCCAGTGTATGAACTACGGCTCATCTATGCTAACAGTGAATGTTAATTTGTCTTAGTCATGTAATAATTGTGTTTATATTACCTACATTTTCTATGTAGTTATGCAGTTTTGGTTAAGATCCAATGTCGCCACAATTTTACCTTTCTATTAATGAGGTGTGTTCAGAAAGTAAAGATACAGCTTGTGTAGGCTGGAAGGCAATTTTTTTTTTATGCTGGAGGTGACAACAGTGGTTGCTAGCAGAAGTCTTTCTTACTGGACATGAGTAATAATGGGTGATTACAGTGGCAGTGCTGGTCCAACTTCCTTTCACGTGCAAGGTTTTTTGCGCTGTATGTGAAGGCCCGTGTGGCATGAATGGGGTATTATTAGGCTTTGCACCCTTCCCCCCTCCCCCCCCCCCCCCCAAACCACCCAGAAACACATTTGTTTGAAATGTTTTCTTGGCTTTTGGATTTGAGCAATGTTTAGATTGATTGTGGAAATGTTTGGAAGAGAATACGGGATGCAGCTCAAATCTAGAAGCCAAGAAAACATTTATGACCACAAAAGCCTGCAATCTATTTAAGGATTTCATATTATATTGTGAAAAAAAAGTGACTCTAAATAAGTTGCATGTTGCTATTTGCATCTCTACAAATAATTTTTTCAATAGTAATCATTTATATGCTATTATTGTATCTCCTTTGACTTAGCCCTCACTTTACCCCCCGCCCACACTCCTGCCATCCACGATAAGTGCCCTTGGCTCTAATACAATTTCTGCACGCAGTAAGCTAGTACTAAGTCGAAATTCACAGACTAAAGCTCTGTAAGGCAGTTTTATATGTTCTGAAAATATACTAGCGTGATTTAGAATTTTCACCACTCCTCTGTTACAACAAAAAAAACTTAAATCGTCAATATTAACAAAAATACTTGTGGTTTATAGTTTGTGAGTTAGAAGTGATGTTCTTTTATTTCACTTCATGCCACACATCACAGTTAATGCACAGTTTTGCGTCTTCCCTTAAGAAGACATGAACAATACATTCAATACAAGTGGATCAGTAAGTTGAAATGTGTTGTCTATCCCTCTCTCATCCATGATAATTTACTGCACACAGCTGCTCTGTTGGAAAGTTTTCAATTAGGGGTTCTAGATGATTCAGCGTAATGTCAGCAATTTACAATAACTTCTTCACCAATAGAAAAATTTGGCAGGCAAATAATTTTGACTACGACAGTGAAGTGAAATAAGGGTGGTTACATGGTTCCAAGGGTTGGCAGCATACCTTTGCGACTCGAGTATACAGGAGCTTCTTCTCAGGTTTAATAAGTATTTGCAATTTGGCAGCAGCTATGTGGGGAAATAGAAATATGTATCACAAGGTCATTATTAGCACAAGCTTCATAAATATATTTCAGTATCTTTTGTGAACTGTTGTATCTTTACTTTTTGAACATACTGTATCATTTTGTTTGCTTGTGTAACATTGTAACTGTAATTGGTTTGGTTTTTTTAAGAACTCTTTATTAATTTCACTGAGCTTAACATGTTATGGACCCAGCTTCAATTCAGCGTAGTAACTATCTAGTGTAGTTTATTTTGAAAATACCTCTTTTTTTTTTTCCCCCCTTTTAAAATTAGATTCTATGAACTTTCAGATTTGACTTCTGGAAAGGGAAGCCAATTTATCCACATGGGCCTATACATAAAAGGTATGCATCTTATTTTGTTATGGTTCAAGGGTGTTGGAAATAATTGAAGGGAATTTTATCACAATTGAGAATGTCGTGCCAATTTGTACCAACAACAAGGAAACAATATACAGTACACATTTGAAATACAAAGAGCAGTGTATCAATAATAATAACTACTATGATTACTTAAAAAGAAACTGTTGAATCAGAAAACCATTATTTAACAGCTTGAACAAGTCTGGAAGTAAAGTTGTGTTGCAGGGGAGAAGGTTTGTAGTCTTATAATTTAGGAGCAGATCCAACAGACCAAGGGTACGTCAGCTCCATTTTTAGAGCTTGATTTTCCACTGGATAAAATGAGATTATCATTGAAACCAAATACAGTGTAAACAATACAGCATTACCAAATCTGCTTGTATATCAGCAACGTGTGGCCGGCTGTGTGATGTCAAAAGCCCATATTCTCCAACCCCCCTCAGAGAGTTGAAATGTATTTTTTTGTTAGGGTTTTTGGTTTTATATAAAGACCAGAGGAATGTGGACAAGAGCCTTCTCCCAACTGTTGTCTTAGTTTGAGCAGACGTAGTGCGTGGTCATCAACATTTTTGCTGTATCAACATGTACTAAGTCAATAATTATTTACTTCTGTTAAGATCTTTTTGTTTTGACCTCCATGTTCACCTCACGTCTGCGGTGGACTCATTTAATCATTTTCCATACACTCGTGCTCATGAGTGCGTGCAGGCATGTTAAATTAATGGCACCGGCCAACTACGGTTTTGTATAGGTAATTATCTCAGCAGGCAAGTGCAGATTGCTGGCATCCTAATTTTTGAGTTCTAGAGCACATCACTAAATATCAGTGTAGTTAGATGGGCTGAAACTCCTGGCAGAAAAGTAATATTTTTGCTTCAGTTCCCTATACAATTTAAGGCTATTGAAAACAGTGACTTTACTTACATACTATACTTAAATTTTCTGTTATATTTGGAAATTGGTTTTCGGTGTTATTAAAATTGTTAATTTTGGCAATTTTGGATTGTGTTTCTCGCAGGATTTTGCATTTTAAAATTTATCTGGCAATCCCGAATGAAACTTCAATGATTATAGGGGCTCTGAACATTATTCTCATAAATTTTCATCTCTCATGCCATGTCTAGTCTAGCCACAAAATCAAGATTCCTTAATACTATATATTTTCTCTGAGGACTTTGGATGTTAAAGAAGTCAAAATGCACAGCTCAAACTCTGTTAAGGAATATTGTATTAATTAATTTCAATATGTTAATGTCTTCTGAGCAAAATGATACCCTGCAATTTATTTACAGCACTCCTTTGTGCTATAAATTTAAGCACTGTGTAACATTCCATAATAAGGACTTTTTTGAGAAGAAAAAAATTGGAAAGTTGTATAATTCCACTCTACTAATTACACAGAACACGAATTTGCTAGGGGCATCAACATTTGACCAATAGAAAAACCAAAAAACTATATTGTGGTGGGGGGGGGGGGGCTATGAAGATCGGGGAAATTGTGAGGTAAAATGGGTGAAAATATGTAAATGTAATATTTATACATGAAAAATATTTTTAATTGCAAGAAGACCTAATTGAACATTATCTAAATTGACAATATTACCAATACAAGCTACAAATACTATAGTGGGGGGGGGGGGGTGCTATGAAGGTGAAGGAAATTGACAATATTACCAATACAAGCTACAAATACGATAGTGGGGAGGGCTATGAAGGTGAGGGAAATTGTAAGGTAAGAAAAAAAAAAGTACATTTTACTCCGCAATTTCCCAATAATTTATAGCCCTCCCCACTATCATATTTCTAAATTGTATTGGTAACATTGTCAATTTAGGTAATGTTCAATTCAATAATTTTGCAATCAAACATGTTTTCATGATACAATATTAAAATACTATTACAAATAAAACAAAAATATGTTAAATTGCAAAACACACACACATTGATTTCTTAGTGCAAATGGTCTTGACATGAAAATCATTTCTGGGGAAACTCCGAGCTTTGTGGGACCGCAGTAGCTGAGCAATTAGCAGGCTCGCCTCCCGCCGAGGCGAACCGGGTTCAATCCCAGCTGAGTCAGCGGATTTTTGCAAGTGGGAATCGTGCCGGATGATCTTGTGGTCGGCAGGTTTTCTCGAGGATCTCCCATTTCCCCCATCCCTTCATTCCAGCACCGCTCCATATTCACTTCAATCGCCCTCATTGGCTCTCAAGACCTCGTTAAGAGCCACCCAAATCTCTTCGCTCACTCCAAGCTTTGCTGATGCGTGACGCTTCATGTCACCACTAGAAAACAACTGCTGCCATGCCTTGAATCACTGTTTTGGGGATTTACTCCCCTGCCGGCGCTGGGACTGTGGCTTGCTGCATAGTGTTTGGCTACACTTGTTCAGTATTTTTGCAATTTAACATGTATTCGTGAATAAATATTACATTATGTACGTATGTTTCACTTATTTTACCCCATGATTTCCCTGATCTTCATAGCCCTCCCCACTATCGTTTTTTGGGGTTTCTGTTGGTCAAATGTTGGTGTCCCTAGTAAATTCTTGTTCTGTGTAGCTAGTAGAGTGGAATTATGCCACTTTCCGAGATTTCTTTTCTATTTTCGAAAAAGCCCCTATTCTTAAGAAGTACCGAAATAATTACATTACTCACCCAATCAATTAATACTTCTTTGTATCCATGACACTGTACCCTATTTGATGACTTTCCAGACACACTCACATTACTGAACAAATATAATTTAAATAACTCTGTGTATATATTAGCACACAAACACTCATATTTTCACACAATTACTTGATTTAACACATCTAACTGAGCTAATTGCATTTAAAACTCGCTTTCATGCACTGTTCGAAATACACACGACTGTTAACATCTGCCATTAGTTCTGACCATTTCCACAATGCACTGTGATGTAAACGAGTCAAAAATGCTATTGCTCTTCAACAATTGGTCACCGAAAGCAATGTAATGACGATGCACGTTGTGTATAAACACCATCTCGGAAACTATCACGTATGTTGAACTATATGTGTTTCTTGTATTCTACTAGTTATCCATTGTGCACTACACTCTTCTCGTGAATATAGACAAGGTAAGCTTTGAGTAATTAACCAGAATTACATAATCATCCAACACTGTTTGATACCTGTGGTGTATACCTGTATAACCTCAGTGTCGCTGCATAAATATACCCCGTAAATGGGGTTTTACACATTAAAGATTTGTTGCAAACAGTATTCTTACATTTAATATCATTATTTAACACAATATAACTGTGTTGTATCTAAATAATACGTGTTTTATAGCATAAACATAGCATTTTTCGTGATCCCCCTCCCTATAACATTTTATTATTTTTACAGAAAACTACTTGAAGCCCCTCAAAATTTTCTAGTAATTACAATTACTAATAATCATATCTAACATATCAAGTTTTTTTTTCCCCCCATTTTCTAAAAAGCCCCTACTCTGGAATTTTACCATGGATTATATTAGAGAAGAATGGGAGAAAATTAATTGCTGTCTTACTCTAGGTTTTTATGTATTTGAGTTTGCACATTGAAGCCCAACAACAAATACTATATGAAAATGTGGATTTCGTGTTTACTTTTACAATCTATAAAGATTGTGCATTTTTCTTGGCAATTGCAGACAATTGGGGAAAAACAGATAGACCATCCTTCAGGTAGTCCATTAGAGGTTTCACTGCATGAGAACATTTGATGCAGTTGATACCATTACAATTTTGGACACCAAAACAAGCTTGTTAACAGCAAAGTCATAAATCATGTTTGGTCCATGCAGTAGCATGCCTGACATGTATTCTGAAGGTTTTTAAGTTTGATCTCAGCGAAATTCACAAGGGGTTGTTCTGCCAAGTTATTTTCAATTTCCATTTAATTGAAATTCTGGTGTAGTTCCTGTATTATGCACCTTCCCAATTTCCTGTCCTTTCAAGTACCGACATTAACCAGCCCAAAACTGTTGGCCAGCACCCAAAATTATTCAAATAATAATTAGAACTAAAATTTGCGTTAAGAACAGGAACTGAAATTGGTGTGCACCATAGTGTCAATTGTAAGCTAGCAGCAATATTTTTGGGATGGGTCTTGCGTAGTTGCAGAGATGCAACAGGCTGTGCTGCAGAACATTCAGTGGCAGTTAAATTATTGTTTTGCACTGAGACATTATAATCCTCTGTGCCAGCATGGTTTTTTTTTTAGCAAGAAGACTATCTTGGTGTTTGTCTCAGTTCATTCCCTGGCATGATCAAAAGAATATTTTTCTCCATTTCAGTAACCACTGTAATGAGGAATTCCTACCTTCTAGACACTGCATAATCTCGCTGAGTAAAACCTGAAAAATTTAATTTTTTGACAGTGACTTCGTCAGGTATAGTGTGAACTGTGGAGCAACTTGAGTATCGTACCCAATTCACCTTGGGAGCAGTGACAAATTACCTTCGCTTATCATATCTGGTATCTGTCTCTGTCTGATAGCAACAAAATGGCAGGACTTTTCATCTGGCTATACAGAATGTACTGTCATTCGTTTTGGTGGTGAGCCTTCCATGTGCAGACTACATCACCACTACTGCCATATGCTGACAACATCACAGCCACTGCCACATGCTGATGCCATGTTTCCATCACCATGTAATGATGCCTGTGATGCCACCACATATGCTGATGCCATGGCAATGTGCAGAGGACACCAACATGCTGATGACACTGCCACCACAGTTTTGTGCTGACATTACAGCCACCACAGTCTTACGCTGACATCACATAGTGGTGGCCACTTGTAACATGCCGACAACACCACTGTCGCCACCACCACCGGGTGTCAACACTGCTGCCGCCAGGTGCAGATTTCACTGCAGAAGTTGCCACTTGTAGCGGTCACCAAGGTGCCGCACGCCAACCTCTTAAGGTACGACGGGGTATAGCTTGTGGACCGAGGTGGTAGTTTGTAAAACATGCTCCACATAGCCGACTGCCTGGTAAATATATAAATGACGTGCAGTGCCCCCCCCCCCCAGTTGCCACCAGGCGATCACCGTTGTGCAAGAAGTCAGTGTATTACTCGTTGGAGTCGACCACGAAGCAGAAGGCATCACTATAAATCGGGTCTAGAGGCTAGAGGAGCTCTAGGCCATACTGCAGTCTACTTATATGGTGAGCATAAATCCACATGGCAGTTAGGCGTAACACTCTCTCTCAAGTCCCCATTACCCAGTCAGCCTAAACGTGATATCTCTGGCAAGGTTACGCAGATTCACTTAGACTCTTGCGAATACAAATAACTTATAACTTCTGGTATGATTGTTGAAGAGTTATATTTGTGTGAATCAGTCTTGGGTTGTTAACGATTATCTCAAATGCGTAGTATTTGTTATAATAAAGGTGTTATGTTTAAGGAATTCAGGTTTAGCAATCATCCCTAGAGTTACGTACCCCATGGGTAGTCCCCCTTCTATAATGATGTCTATAACATATATTAACTGAGTTCAGTACCCAGATAGCAGGTTGTAGACCAGTTGTAATGTTAGGAGGAAGGGGGATTGCTACACTGCTGAAGCCGCTGTTCGACACACCTTGCGCCTATGTGAGTAGCCTCAGATTGTATAGAATTTTTTAATTGTGTTTTACGATACAATAGGATTAACATAGGAATAGAAAACGTGTCAGTGTTTCACGCCAACCACACAGCGCGAAGATGTAATTACTTGCTGTTAGTTAATGTGTATTTTTATTACCATATTATGCCAAGCTGTTCATGTAAATTTAGTTTTAATAACAACAGGCTACAGTACTTATATTGTTATAGATTCTACTAGTAACTTGACTATAAAATATTTGTATTAGCACCAGGAAGCCGAACAGCTGTTATCCACGCCTGCAATAGTGTCGCAAGTTAGTACGCCACACACATAGTCAGCAGCTCGCGTAGGAGGTCTTGCCAAACTAGCAGTTTGACATGTTGTCCTCCCCACTACTTTTAGAATTGCTTTTTTTTTTATGTATTTTCAATTAATGCATGTAATCTGCTTCTTTTTGCATGTGGGACAACCTGCTCCCGTGTAAGCAAGGAAATCTCCACTTGTGTTTTGTGTGCGCTTCGGAGAATTTTCTTTTAATCTGTTCTCTTCTAGTTATAAGTAAATTTCAACTACTCATTGAGCTTTCTCTTACACCTACATGTACACTTGACACCGTACACAATACATGGAAACACGTAGCAAAAATAAAACTTCCTCTGTCTCTAAAATAATATGTGTACTTATCGACACATCAGAATTAGAGCGTGTGTTAGACTAGCGTGATCGCCAACGAGCATTAATTTCAGACCGCAATTGCAGTTTTTTCCAAAGCGAAAGTTTGAATTTTCTACCAACATAAGTGACCGCTTTAAGGCATTTAAAAACAAATTTGGGCTGACGCAGACAACTGTCTTTGTAGAGCGGGCGTCCCGAAACAGTGCGGTCAACAATGCTACTTGTTTTCACAACATGAGGAGAGAGGCCCGCGATGATGAGTAATTGTTGAAAAACAAACTAAGCAGGGCCGCGCCTCATTTTAGCTCAAGTAAAAGAGTACGCCCCACACCAAATGTAGAATGTCAGCACGTAGGACTTCGTACAGCAACAACATGCGTACTTGTCACCATTAAAGGAAAAAAGTATTACGTTTAGCTAGACACTGGGTGCTCTCGTAGTAGTGTGGCGAGCACAGTGATATCTACTCAGCACCTTTACCCTTGGTGCAACATCAGTCATAACATCACCAAAATTTGAAACAACAATTATCTTAAGTATTCATGGCAGCACCTATCCTCAAAACTTTTTAGTTGTTGACAATCTGAAGCAAGATTTAATTTTGGGTGTTGATTTCATCAAACTATATCATGTAGTCCCGATTTTGTAATATAATATTTTCTTTATCCATTCACACACAAAATTATGGAAATATCCCTGTACTCAGGCAGACCAGATCACGAGGATACTAACTCTATCAAGCAGTATTGCCAGGCTTTAGAAAGTTTCGAATCTGGAAAATCACAGCTGCCACATATTAATAAAAAGTTATCTACCACTCAAAACAGGCCATAGCAAGTATTATTGATAAATACCAAGACAGGTTTGCCAATACTATTTTAGAATTATCTGAAGCAAAAAACTTCAAAATAAAGTTGGATTTGACTACCGACAAACCTATCTTGACCAGGCCTTATAGAATCAGTCCCAAAATTCGAGACAAACTTTTAATTCAAATTAATGACATGATAAAGGCTGAAATAATCGAAGAAGCAGACTCATTCTGCATAGAGTTTGGTAGTATCCAAAAAAAAGTGGCGGGTTACGATTTCTAACAGACTTCCGTAAGCTCAATCAATATATGAAAAGGGTGCCGTACCCACTGCCTCACACAGAGGACATTTTAAACGCCCTTCAAAATTCACAATACATAACCAGTTTAGACTTATTTTCAGGCTTCTATAGCATTCCTGTCAGAAAGCATGATCGTTATAAATTGGCATTTACAATCAATGGCATAGGGTTATTCCAGTATAAAAGAATGCCAATGGGGTTAAGTACATTCCCTCAGTACTTCCAAATGTTTATCACTACTGTATTAGGACCCTTACATTGGACAGCAGCGATTGCATACATTGATGATATTTTCATCTTAGGAAACTCGTTCGAAGAATATGTTTCATATATAGATAAAATGCACCTTTGCTGAACAGACAGTGAAAGTATTAGGTCATATTATTACCCCTCACGGGAATTCTACGGATCCTGACAAAGTCTGCGCTATAGAACAAATGGCAACTCCAACAAATTTAAAGCAACTCCGTACATTCTTCGGCATGACTTCATACCTGCGGAGGTACATAATGAATTATGCAACAATAGCACAACTGCTTATTGAATTGACAAAACATAATGTAACATATAAGTGGGAAGACGTTCACCAAAAAGCATTTCTCAACTTAAAAAGAGCTATTTTACAGGCCCCTATATTGCAGAAGTTCAATGAGGACAAAAAACTAATTTTAGCGTGCGATGCCAGTAATGACGCAGTCTGCGGAGCGCTTATGCAGGAAGACCCGCAAACAAAACAGCGATACATTGTTGTGTTCGCTTGGAAAAGGTATCGGTCCAGGAATCGCTCTGGAATGTGACGGAACAAGAACTTGGTGCTATCCGTTACCTTTGCAATCATTTTCGTCAGTATTTATATGGACAACGATTTAAAATTGAAACAGACCACCCCAGTCTTAGATATTTCCGATCTACAGCGGAGCATAACATAAGAATTCAGAAAATGGCGGTAGCCCTTAGTGAGTACGACTTTGAGGCACATATTGTAAAAGGCAAATTAAATTCCATCCCAGATGCCTTAAACAGAATCACTACTGACCCTAGAGTAAAGACAAACAAAGTCACCATTAACAACAATACTTAACAAGGAACAAATGATGACGTGCACATCACTATACCAAGCTTTAGCTGAAAAGCCAGCCATAAACAGGACAAAATTAAGAAAAATATTGTTAAATACACCAGTAACCATTGGGACGATATTAAAAACTATTTCAAGTTAGGGTTACAGACTCAAGATACAAATAAGGTAGCCAAGGCGTTGGCAAATGAAGACATTTTCCCGATGCACGCAGTATGTAAAATCACCACCACCCTATATCAAGTAAACGAGCAGATAAGGAAAACTGTCCCACTCACTTAGAAACAACATGTATTGATCCTGTGTTAAAATGTAAGATACTCATTATTAATAAGCTAGACAAACCACATTTCTTGCCTGTATACACACATGACCAAGAGTACATAAAGATTGACTCAATTTTTCATGTATGTCCCATTACTGCAAATACCTCACCATTTGTTGGAGAATACGAACGTGACCCTCACATTAAACAACTGAAGCTAGTATTACTTCACCCCAATCAGGCTGACAACAAATACTGTCAATTGAACCGACGATATTGTATTACAACAAATGGAGAAATTTTTCTAAAAGTTAATATTCCTCAAGGTCCCACCAAGCTAACTCTTGTGCCAGAAGTTTACGTTAATGAAGTTATCCAAGCTGCTCATGATGCACTATTCAGTGGAGATAACTTTGGTAATTTCAAAAGCCTTCAAAATATTAAGCATTCATACTGCTGGGATACCATGAACACCGACGTTAAGAAATATGTACAAGCATGTCCTACTTGTCAAAAAACGAAAGCTATTAATTCTAAACTGATGGGTCAAATGATGTCTATTCCTCCCCAACCACTGTTGAAAACATGGGCTTTGGATGCGAAAGGGCCACTCCCTACCACTGTGCGTAAGAATAAATACATACTTGTAATGACTGAGTATTCCACTCGTTATGTTGTAGCAAAGGCTATACCTTCAATTGAGCCCCCACGTGTGTGGAATTCATTAAACAGCTTGTGCTCCAATTTGGCTGCCCCGGGCGAATTTTGACAGACCGAGGCATAATTTTTCAGAAAGAATTAATTAGTCAACTTCTAAAATCTCTTGGAATCAAAAAATTTATGACTACCGCCTATAATCCTAGGTGTAACGGGTTGGAGAAGCGTCAAATCGTGTTATTGGTAAACAATTAACTGCTTGTGCAAATAACGACCAGGCAAAATGGGAACTTTACGTAGAATTTAATGCTTTTAATTATAATACTAGTATAAATACTACGACTAAGTTTACTCCATTCTACTTGTTACGCGGCTTAGAAGCCGCCCTCCCGGCACAAGTAGTAGCAGGTCAGCATTCACAATGAGCTCATGACTGGTGCCAGAAATTGTTTGAAGACTGCGAAACGTCTAAAGTGAACTTACTTTAGGCCCAAGGGCTTCAGAAGAATCAATTTGACGGTTCTCACAAAAAGAATACGCTGCGAATAAATGACCACATCTGGGTACATAATAGAGGCAGGGAGAAGGTGCTCACACACAGATATCGCAGCCCTTTCAGAGTAACTGACGTGTTAGGAGAGTCAACCGTCCATATACAAACAAATATAACGGCCTCCCTAATATGACATTGTATGTACCCAACATTCCAAACCCGCCTTTATACACGAAATCAATGTCCTTCTGAAGACAATAATTTGTTACTTGTGAGTGTGCATTGTTTAATATATGTTCTAAAAATGTGTTACAGCATGTGTCAATATCTATCTGAGAGAGAGCTAACGTGAAGTGAAACACTGTGGGTGCCGCTCACAACGCCATCCAGGCAGCCTGTTTGCACTGAAACTGGGGCCTGCTAACAATGCCCTGGACTCAGCACGTGTGTAACACAGCAGGAATCAGCCAGCCTAACATTCCTGTCTGTTGTCACATCTCTGGACAACTGCTGAGCAACCGGGGGTTTGGAGAAGGGGAAACAAGGCTGCCAATCCCAACCCTGTTGCTGCTCCGCTTGAACAGCTGTGATGTGCTGTTCTTGTCGTCGGACGCTGTTGGTAGCAGCGTGAGCGCGAGTTACGTTCTACGCATGCGCCAGCTGTCGCCATGGCGACACCAATCGATGCTGTGTCCGAGCAGAGGAGTGGGGTGCACTCCCAGTCCGCCTCGCCTGCAGTGCAGCCAAGGTCATGGCTGTAGTACGTTTTCTTCTGCCAGCTGTCCTGTCGGTGACAGCCACCTACAGGACTCGTGCTGGAATATACTGGGCCCCGGCCACCGTCGATTTTGTATACCAGCGATGTATTCCCTGATTTATAGTATTGCTTCCCACATTGCCTGAATCCATTGATAATATTTGCATGTCGTCTGTGTAGATAGAAACTCAACGTCATGCGCTAATGGTAAACTTATATGTGGTTATTTACAAGCAGTTGAAAACTATGTCTTGGAGAATTCCATGATGACGAGAATACACAGTTTAGAGGAAAAAGAGGGATTCAGGTAGTTGGTGATGTGGGATCGTGGTGTTGTAATTTATCAAATAAACACCTACATGTCTTGCTTGAAAATGATGCCCTGTTGGACAGACGAATCAACACTCTTGCAGGCAACATTTACACAACTAACAAAACCCTTAATGTGTCCTGTAAGGTGATCAACGAAATCCAACACGAGGTGGAAGACAAGATAAATTCTCTGTCACACACAATTAATGGCATTTCCAATGTTTTGAAAAACCAATGGACAGTTATGAGTAAACTTGACACCTTTTAGGCCCAGTATAACGTGCTAGTGACAAATATTTTTCAGCTGATTAATAGTATGGTAATAGAAACTTCAATTCAATCCTATATTCACTCATGACAATTGAATAAGTTACCGCTTAACGCAGTAAACAAGTCACAGCTGTCAAGTGATCTTAGTGCATTAAATGTACAACTTTTGAAACTGAACTTAACATTAAGCATTGGTGTCTCAGATATCATTAAATATTACTCACACGAGTTGACAGAATGCTAGTAATTTAATTACAATTGCCTATTACAAGAGTTCATTCCTCGTGGAAAGTTTAAAACTTAATATCAGTCCCTTACCATTTTGCCAACCAAACATGCACAATTCGTGTACCATCGGCCACCATTGCAATTTACCCTAAGTCTGACATTCTAAAATCAATCTCTCACTCACCAGAAATGCCACAGGATGTTATGTTCATCCCGAAAGAATCACTCATACGTGATTATTCTAAATATGTTAAGGCAGCAATGCTACTTCATTATTTTCAGCATGCAAATTTCTCTGCTTTCATGACATCCCAGTTTCCATTACAAGAATATTTCCACATCAATATGTTCTAACCAAACCCCCTGCAGGCACCATCTTAGTGTGTGAATACTTCACTAAACGTAAATGTTTCTGAACATAACATAGGAAGTGTAGAATTACATGTGCCATGCAGCTGTCAGATTGCAACACCTGACCACATTATTGTTGAGGCCACGCATCTGTGTGATGTACGTACGCCTACTGTGTCCTTACAGCAAACTGTCATACCTGTTCATTGGCTCAACCTGCAGTCCCTCACAGCTGGTATTCACTTTTACAACATTAGTACCGTTCTCGACACCAACTGGCAGATTAATCGCACAGCGTTGCCAGTACTTCCAGCATTTGTTCCAGATTCTTAACTTGGTAAGTTCAGAGAAAACAAACTGTTTTCAGTATTGGGTCCGAGCCACTATGACTATTATGTCCATGGGAATAATTATTCTCCTTGTGTTTGCTGTTGTCACCTTTCATATAAAGCTTATAAAGCTCTCCATTTTGTTGTCACGAGTAAACCCACCTCAGTATGTTTAACATTTCCTAATGTTCTATACGAAAAGTTTACTGTAGACATATTCTGTACACACAGGAATAAGGTGTGTAAGTATTAGTTAACCTTTGTATACAATGGTGCCTTTTCGCACCTTCGATCATATGAATACAAGTTCCTACGCGTGTGGCGATAAACCGCTAGTGATGAGTTTTAATTAGTCAGAGAATCTAAACATATATAATTGATTATCAGACGTAAAGGTCTTTACGCATTGTTTAGCATGTATATAATTAGCTTGAAATAAATGCCTTCCGGCATAATAATCAATTATTAAACTAAGTGCTTTTGCATTTGGCTACAAGTTTTTGTTATTTTAACATATTAATAACCTATGCAAATGAGAGCATTGGTTCAAACCGCAGTGTTACTATATCATTATTGAGCAATCAAATGTTGATATGAATAAGGTGAAAGTAAAGTTGCAATTTTTCTCTCTCTTCATATATTTCTAAGGTAACAAGGCTAATGTCTTAAATAATTCTTCATAGTATATAAGTTAATAGTAAATAAAATATTTTATTTATATGTGATTCAATATTCCCTACATTTCATACCTACTGGTATATAGTATAGTGTTCCACTGTTGTATGTATTATGATTGAATAAAGACATTTTTACAAAAACAAACAAACAAACTATTATATAAGGCCATTAACTTCTAATTGTAAAATATATATAAAAAGAATAAATATTCTCACGATTTCATGTAGTAGTATAATATAATTGTGTTAAATCTCACTACAGAATTATAATTGTACTTGTATGTATTCAGTTATTGATGCTAACAAGCACACATATGTCATAGAATTTTCTTTTATATGTTTCATATTAACTGTAAACATCAAGTGCAAAGACTTCCTATCTTTGAAAATTGGTTGCAAAAGACTTTTTTTAACTACAAACTTTGTATTGTGCTATAGTGAAAAACACTCCCTATGGGTATAACCGTGTGCTATGACAGACACTTCTATGACAATACTGTGCGTCACACATGTGAACATTTTTAAAGTGAACTGCAAAATATAAACAGTGATACAGATTTTTCAAGATGTAGTTTACAGACAATGCACATCCAATGACTAAACACCATGGGCAATTGTAAACCAAATGTTACACAACTCTGCGAATCTGTATTTCCGTGTTACCAATATTCATAATTTTTTAATTATAATTATTAGATTAAGTTTTACGTATAACTTATGATGCTCTTGTTAGTATAACAACCTGACTGCAGGTTAGACTTCACCATATGGTGATAGCCTGTATTTAAATCTTAATTCCCTTCTCTTTAAGTTTGAAAAAGTGTTATAATAGTTATGTATCATGTGTACTTACCTGTTTCTGTTTAAGAGAATATGCATAGCCACTCTAGAACGTAAGTAACTTGCACTATGTAAAAACAAAGGCCACTCCGTAAGTCTGCTAAAAGCGCCACATCAGTGTTGTAGTAGCTGCCACTGCTAGCAGATGGCACGTCCGTCCAGCACTGCCAACTGTAGAATCCTTACTACCTTTACCACAGGTATAGGCTGTTCATGATAAAATTAGCACTTTTTAAGGCCCTCCCAACAAGCATTAACCACTACTAAATATGTTTTATTGCAGACATTAACTTTTGAGTGTGGTGAAAGTATACGCTGTATTTATTAGTCACGTAACAATGCTGATATTAAATAATGGCTTAAAAGAAAAATTTGGAATGACCTTAAAAAGTGCTCACTTTACCGTGAACGGCCTATAGCAACATTAGATATATATTTAAGTGTTCTTTTTTACTTTCAGCATCACTTTTTATATAATTATCACTTCCAAACATGGCATGTTAGTGAGTTTTTCTTAAGAATTAATGTTTCAACCAACAGATATGTTAACTTGCAAAAATGTACTTTCTCAAAGAGTAGTATTTCCTTGGCACCGTGTAGAGTGCACTAGTACCACGCGCGCACAATTTTAAACTTCCTTTTTTCTATGTTCACCGTCTAGTTCTTGGGGGTTTCTTTACATTAATCATTAAATGTGGCACTGGACATACCTCCCTCTATCCTGTGGTCCCGATATACAACGTGCATAGATGTTAATTATTAAGGTTCTATGCTTAGCGGTCGACCATTTATAATTTTCCTATGGTTTTTTATGTACCTAATTTTACATTCAATGATTCTTGCCATTATACCTTGCCAGTAACATACAACTGAAAAGTTAATCAATTATGGGTTTAACACAGTTATAACTCCCTTGTAAAAGGTAAACTCAAATTAGTCTTGCGTCTGCGATACTGCCACTAAATAATCACGTATGCCACTATTCATCTACGTTCGTTTTCTGGCTGCAGCTCCTCGGCCACTCCCTGAACCACCATAACCTACCATAGAAGGCAATTACTACTCTGATTACTACTACTGGGGGTAGTGTTGCGGCCACCAAGGTGCCGCACGCCAACCTCTTAAGGTACGATAGGGTATAGCTTGTGGAGCGTGGTGGTGGTTTGTAAAACATGCTCGCTCCATATAGCCGACTGCCTGGTGGATATATAAACGACATGCAGTGAACCCCCCCATCCACATCCAGTCACCTCCAGGCTATCACCGTTGTGCAAGAAGTCAGTGTATTACTCGTCGGAGTCGACCATGAAGCAGAGGGGATCACTATAAACCAGGTCTAGAGGAACTCTAGGCCATACTGCAGTCTGCTTATATGGTGAGCATAAATCCGTGTGGCAGTTAGGCGTAACGCTATCTCTCAAGTCCCCATTACCCAGTCAGCCTAAACGTAATATCTCTGGCAAGGTTAGGCAGATTCACTTAGACTCTTATGAATACGAATTACTTATAACTTCTGGTATGATTGTTGAAGAGTTATATTTGTGTAAATCAGTCTTGGGATGTTAATGATTATCTCAAACGTGTAGTATTTGTTATAATAAAGGTGTTGTGTTTAAGGAATTTTTTTGGTTTAGCAATCATTCCTAGAGTTACGTATCCCATGAGTAGTCCCCCTTCTATAATGATGACTATAACATATATTAACTGAGTTCAGTACCCAGATAGCAGGTTGTAGACCAGTGGTAAGGTTAGGAGGAAGGGGGATTGCTACACGCTGCTTGGATATATTTCCACTGTCTCCTTAGCAGTTACCAGATGCAAGAGACCATCAGTGACTTTTCCAGACACTTTCTAAATGGCCATGCTCCTCCTGTGAGTCAAGGACTTTGCAATGTTAGAATAGTGTCAGGAAACCAAAGTACTGCATTACACCCAGCTTTTAGCTTGGTACCGTGTTTGAAGCATCGTTTACCACTACACTGATCTCTGTGCTACCCAAATGCTTCAAGAGCATAGACCACTGGGGCTTCACTCTCAAGGCTGTTTCTTGCTACTGCGTATGCTGAGGAAGAAGATTTCTCTCTATACCTGGCCATTTTGATGTATTCCATAAAGGAGAACCATTGTGATCTTGGTAGATTTCAAGTATAATGCCAGAACTACTGTTTCCTCATTAGTGTAGAAGGGGGTGGGAGGTGTACTTCTAAGGTCTCAATTTTTAAATGAAGTTCTTTATCTACATTTACATTACCAAAAAAGAAATGCTTTGCCAGTTTTGAGTTTGATGATGAGTATTTAACAGTTTGGGTTTACACGTTACAGAGGACCAAATCACGCTTTGGTTCCACACATTAAGTAGAGTCAAACCAAGTATACTTGTGCACGAGAACCTCATTGCCACTTTTAATGTTGTTACCAAACTCTCTACTATATTGCAAGATTTGGCACAAAAAATGTATATGGTGGTAGTCGGACCACCCAAACTCACTTTATGCAAAGTCATAAGAACCTTTTGGTGTGCTTTTTGACTGCTTTACTGATTCTACTCATTACTTCTAGGCATGTGGAGTCAGATGGGTAATGGTATGTCCAAAACTGCTTTATTGGAATTACAGAAATCACTAGATTGTGTATCATTGAAGGTTGTGCAGGAAAACAGCTCCACCACAGTTCCCGTTTCTTCTGTGGGTAAGTAACTTTTGTACAGGGATAATACCTCTGTTGTATATGGATAATACCTCTGAGGGTGGGATTAGTGTATATCTGGTTGCCATCTACTTCCTAGTTAGGTGATATGGTAGCTGAATAGTCAAGAACCTTTCCTAAAACTGTACTCAAATGAAAGATTTTGAAGCAACTTGGAGAATGGAAGTGATAAGAGCACATTTTATGTGAAGAACAACTCCTGTCGAGTGGAGGAAACCGTGCCACCTGCAGGTGGATTGTGCCAAGTATAAATTGCATACCAGGTAAGGTAGCACTTCCACGATGAATCACACTTATGGCTGTTATCTTGAAAAAACATCTGAATTAATGAGTGCAGTTTCAGACAACCATTTACTACAGCCCTTATTGCTTGGCCATGGACCCTGTTGAATGTGTTGTGACAATCCGCTAGCCTTCTTGTTAAGAACTGTACTTAGAACCTCTTCATTCCAACACAGCAGTGGCAGTTGATTCAAATTTGGATGAATTGCAACAGCAGCCCACTCATTGCATCCTACGGCGAGTAGTTTCCACCGAATCTAAGGTGATGACTGTGCAACATGCCCATTATGGACTGCTCCAAGAATGCCTTGCACTGGAGCAGCAGATGAAGTTGCCTGTAGGTACATATAGCAAAGCTGCTTCTTCCACTCGTACAAGGTTGCTACAGATTTGTAAAACTGTACACACCTGGAAAAGTCAGGACAGCTGGTGCCTGATCCTGGAAATTTAAACCTAAAATATACTTTAAGGTAACATATAAGCAGTTCAATATTTGTTTTTTTTTAATACTATTTATTTGGTATTAAAAAATATTGCCTGTGAAAGATACTGCCTTGCTAGTAAAGAATTGTAATTATTGCAATTTTCAGGAACAGCAAGTTCTGCATGTTTAATTTTAATCACATTTTATGAAACAGTGCAGTTTTTGTTAAATTTTTTGGCATGAATGCATATAAAGGTTGGAAATTCCTCCATTTTCTGCTAGAAAACTTGGAAAAATCAGTGAAATTATATGTTATCCCATAGTAGATAGACCTGTCATAAAGCAATGTAAATAGTGCAATTATTTATATAACTGGAAGTGTGGTAGGTAAAGTGGTGGCTCCATAAGCTGTTTTTTTTAATGGAATGTAACATTTATTGCCAGTAAGGTGTACTACACTGTACATGAAAGGTATTTGAACAAATTTGCACGTAAAAGTTGTAATCCTGCACATATTTTTAATTGCATGTGTTTATGCTAGTACAAATCAGGCCACACAAGTTTCATACGAAGTATGCTAGTTGTCGAGGAATCACATGTTCTTTAATTTTGGTTCCACGTTTGTGATGACAAAAACCACTCCTGTAATCCAGTGCACTAAATACCAGAATGCCGGCAGATTGCTTGCACTTGTAGCGTACTTATACAGTATTTAAAAAATGAGTTGTGTATCAACCTCTAATTTTCAAACATATCCACCAAATGATGCTATATTTTTTACCAGTAACTCCCTGAAGACCACAAAATGTCCTCAAAACAGCTCTGTTTTCCCTTAGGTATCAAGTAGTATATATATGGTCGAGATTGTTCAACTATTACACTTGGTGGTGATGTGTGTTGCTGACACCTGTTTACAATGAGCTTTTAAAGATCTTAAATCACCTTCAAGGAACTGTGTTACCTTTTCTACGAGACATTGTTCATCAGTAGAAGATCGTTCAGCAATTCATATTGTTAATACTTTCTGGAATATACTCTTCAAATCAAAATACAAAATGTTGTGGCATTTGGCTTGAAGTTATCATATTGCTAATTGCAACAAAAAGTAGTCATCCAGTAGTGACGCCTACAGCATAAATAGCTTTCACGGTAATTCTATATTTTGTTCCTGATTACTTGTAATGCCAGTTTTAGTAGTTTGATAAATAAAATTTGTTTAAGAATTTGTATATAAATTCTGTTATAATATGTACAGACCCTGAAGATAAGGGATTTTAATCAAAGAGGATTTTTGCACACTAAGTTAGTGCCCCAGACCATAGGAAACAACTGGAGATAATTGGTAATTTTTTTACCAGTTTCTCCCAAATTTTTGTGGTCTAAGAGGTGCCAGCGCTGCATTCCAGTGGAGAATGTACAAAGCTGTGGTGTTAGTCATGGTTGGGCATCAGATAGTTCTGTTGTCAGGATAAGGTATGATGGGCACAAGAAACAGTCAGGTGAAAGATAAATTGTAGCTTCATAAAATGTATTAATAAGAAAAGGTGGGAGCATGGTGGCACATGTACCACCTGTTCAGCATGGCACTTATTCACCAAGAGCCATACACTAAAGTCAAGTGTGTTTTGTAGCTTGCAAAGTTCAAACTGACACACCAGTGGGAGGTTTTGTTGTGTATTTAACAAAGAACCACCACACTACAATAACAGTTTTCTTAAGAGTTAGTGAAAGATGTAAGAATAAATCTTGAAGTCCCAAGCAGGTACAGACTCCTGCATAACGACAGTCATGTTGTGTACTGGGACTCTCACCTCTTGGAAGAATCATATAGAGCGAGGTGAAAAGTGAAAGATATGGCTTTAATAGGAAAGTCTGAATATACCAGACAACCGTTTATGCTGAATGTGGGCCAAGCTACTAGTGAACAGAGTTGCTAAATGATTTAGGATGGTTCGTATACTTGTCTCTGAGAACGATAACTACTTTTGTCTTGAGTGCACAATTGCAAACGCACAGAAGCGGTGAGAATGCCGTGAAGGTGAAATGTTTTATATTAAAACGGCTTACTGTATTAATGTTGTCTCTCTGAATAGTTTACAATTTTGTCATGCATTTTTTTTAACATGTAAAGTTATCATGATTCTGTCAAAGCTTTCAGAATTTCTCACGTGGTGGTTGAAAAGGTAACCATTTTCAAGCTAGGTACCTTTATTCATTACAGTTGTAAGCATGTGAATTTTGGTTGGCATCACTGTAACTTTTGTTATTTTGTATTATATCAGTGTTGTTTGACCAGAGATTAGATAAAGGCAAAGTACTGTGTTAATATTGTCAAATGTATCATTTCACGTGTTCTACATCTCTAGAATTACTCATAAGAGTAAATTGCAGAATTATTCTAAGTTACTACATTTATTTTTTGTAGTCAGGTTAGATCTTTATAACAACATGAATAAGAAAATTTGTTGCTCTGTATACAGACTAATTTTTTATGTTTAAATTGTTTATAACCTCTTTCGTGTGATACTACAATTGTTAATTTTCTTGGTGTATGTATTTGCAGGGAAGCACATCGACCTCCAAAACATGTTCAAGCCTATGCAAATTTTGACAGTATTAATAGTATGTACTTGAGTGATATACTCAGTAGTACGGATAAGTTCATTGATACTTCGCATTCAGATGGTAAGTTTGTTAGTTTCCAATTAAATTGCTTGAATTGCGACATTTATGTTTACCATAGATTCTTACTTACCAATGTACTTTTTCTTGTCAGCTCGTATCTACAATCTGCAATTACTTTTTGTTTGTTTGTTTACTGAAGTTAGTGCTTCAGAAATGTTTGGTTCCGTGCAAAAATATTGTCATTCACACTGAAACATCGTCGGTCCCAATGCCTTTCTTCGATTGGTTGCCATAGATTTTGAAGCATTAATTCTGCAATTGTTACTGTCAAATCAGTTTGATTGTTGGTTCTTTTGAATGTGTGTTGAGCGGCTTGAAATAGTTTAAATAATATTTACTCTCACTACAGTAAAAATACATGTTAAAAATGCTGAAACTTAAGTTTATAATTTTTTAGATTCAGTGGTGAAATATCTCAAACGGGTAACTTTTTTTATTTTCCAAATACGTTTAGGTGCCCGTGGTACAGGGGGTGGGGGGGGGGTAGAGAAAGTCCTTAGTCACCCCTCTTGAGACATTTTTTATTCTCTTATAAGTTTCATTTTGCTGTTACCAAAACCTAAATTAAATTATGAATGAAAGCTAGATAAAAGTCTATAATCCAGCAGCAAAAACATGTATGTATTAGAAATATATTATAACTATTCTTTAGAGTTGTGTACAATATATCAGTACGTCTTGGTGGAAAAAGAAAACAGTTTGGGAGTCCATATGCTCTCATTCTGTTGCCCTTTGTTAAATTTAGGAAGGGGCTATGTATTACCCCCACTCCCTTCCTTTAGTTTAAGCCACTGCTTGCATTATAAAATTTAAATTTAAGCATACAAAGTACTCAGTGCTGAACACCTGAAAAAATGTTGTGCATTAAAATTAAAACTGCGCCAAACTTTGGTTCATTCAGTGTATGTAACATATTTCAAAATATTTGCAGTATCTATCTTGGAGTTGATAGTGTTTTAACTTTTCATAATCAGAGTTTGTATGTAAAAATTTTGATTATTCGCCAGTGATTTTATTCAAAGAATCTGTGTTTCAGATTGTTTGTTTTGTTTTATAGTATTGGTACTAAAACAGTATGGCTGGAAATTGTAAACATGTTCTCGCCTTTTTACAAGAAGCTGATAAAATTAAAATTATGCACAGAAATATTAAACAATTTGTAAAGTGTAAATTTTCTGTAATCGTACATTGCCAGTAATTACTATGACTTTGAAGTAATTACGTGAAAACAAATAATTTCTGCAAAAAGGGTTAAAGCAGTGCCGTAAGGGTTTTTTTCATTTTGCTAAAATTATTTTGTTTTGATGTCAGATGAACTATCTAATGCAGATACAGTTAGACAGAACAAGAGGACTATGAATCTGCTACGTTACTCGGAGCGAGATCTGAAACTCGACTTGTCATCTGTTAATCATGAAACATCACTACAGACTCCACAGAATGAGTATGACTCTGATAGGATATGCAGCATGCCTTTGAATCCTCATTGTTATAAGGTAATACTCTACTGATGTTGACGTACATCCTTAAGAAGTTACTTTTTTTTAAAATGAAGAATGTTGTATTTTGTTTGTCATATTAATATTGTTATTAAGATATACAAAATAATTTGATATCTTGATATCATTTAATTCTTAATTGTGTTGAATGACTAAATATTAAAGTGAACGTGATAATTTTTTCCAGTTCTAACACTGAGTCTAGATGGTTGTTCAATACAGCAAAACTTCTTGATAAAAAATTAAGTATGCTTGAGCATTTGCTAAGTGTTACGTACATTTAAACTTCACATTTGATGAATAAGCATTGATATTATTGATTTTTTTTCTATGTTTTATTGAATTTATTTGAGAAACACAAACAGTGGTTTATAAAATGTGGAAGCTCTAAAAGAAACTAATTAATTTGCAATTTATTTTATTTAATAGGACATAGAACCACATTTTGTTTATTTTTTTCTCCAATTATGGGGATTGTTTTCTGAATTTTATTGTATGTAAATCATAATTTCAGTATGCTTGTGTATTTTAATGGCTTAAAAGCCAGTATTAATTAATAGCTTCTCTGAATTGTATTTGCTGTGTGGCCCAATTGGACAATGCAGCTTTACACTAAAGTAAAGTCATCATACTAAATTGTTAATTAAACTGCTTCAGCATAATAGTATTTTTTGATAATCTCGAGGAAAGTAATATGGGCAGTCAGCATGGGTAGTTGTAGAAAATGCTGATTTAGAATATTTGTGTAAGAAAAGAAAATAATGTCAATCCTGGTACATCATTGGTTGATGATGATACATCACCATCATCATGAGCCATGAGCTATTATAAACTTCTGTTGCTTGCCTTGTTGAATGCTTATAACTTCTCTCACGTAAGTGTTTTAGAAGATTTCTCTTAATTTTATTTTTGGCCTTCTTGAACTTCTGGTTTAAAATGCAGTAGTTCTATCAATTGAAAATTCTGCTTTTCCTGCTACCATCAATTAAAAATGTATTAATTTCAAAATGCCAAGAAACAACATTCTCTAGATAAGTGCTTCACATTGAAATCCAAAATTCTTTGTGAACATTTATAATACTGCAGTCTGATTTTCCAGTCGTCTAGCATCAGTGTGGCAAACTTAAGTATTCTCTTAGTGTAATTTTCTTCTCCTCTTTTCGATAAGGAAATGTAGAAACTGTGAAAACTCTTATAAATGTGATTTTACAGAAGCTTTAGAAAATTCATTAAAACAGTTAGCACGTGTAGTTTTTTTCTTTGGGCTAAATTCTTCTGGTTATTGAAATTTGTTTTCTCTTGGTGAATAGATTCCAAATTGTCTCAAAAATATGGTATTCCTTTTTAGATAGTAGAGCTTATAAATTAAAATATTGTCAGTGTTCATTAAGGTTATTGTGAAGGTTTTTTTTTACTCTTGTTTAATTAGTTTGATATCTGCTGTTTGTTTAAAGTTTGTATGTTTGATGAACTAGCCAGTTTCTCGTCAAATTCCGTTTACAGTTTTCATAAAAAATTTCCCATTTTACTATTGCTTAATCGTAGTTCAAAACAGTTCATTTCATTCTCTTCTAATCCAATTTATTGTGATTTATTTGAAGAGGAATGTTCCTAAGATGCAATTGCCCATGTATATGTTGGTTTCACGTATGATCACCCTCAAAATATTTTAAGGAAAAATAAATTTTATTCTACTGAAATTATTGTTAGTATCGAGGGGGTTGTTGAGCTGAAAACAATATCAAGTATGGAAAGTATGGTATCTTGTACAACTAATAAATTGTATTTTAGTCAAAGTGTGATGAGCAATCAGGTTTGAATGTAGAGTTAGTTGGCGGAGTGATATCATTCATTCAGTGGTACAGTCTAGTATAAGGGACACTAGTGAAGTTATGTGAGACAGGACAAGATTACACACCCACATTTCTCCCATATTGCGAACAAATGCTCTCTATAATACAGTGTTCTCGCACTCGGTGAGATTTATGCTTTGTAGTTATCATCAAGGTCTTGTTTATAGTTGTCATTTAATTTGAGTAGTGGGGCCAATTTAAGTAATTGTAATTTACGCATTGTATAAAGAATAATTTTGTTCATAATACAGTGTGTTCACACTGTTTTCTGACTCTGTATGTGGGAATGATCTGCTGTATTGATTGTTAAATATTTATAGCAGACAAATAAGGTGTGTTCTTTCTGCTACTTCTGCCATTAAGAGGAGGTGAGATTTTTATTGATATCAACCAAGAGAGAACTGTGAATGTGATTATTTTGAATATGGTGCAAAAAGAAGAGATTAGAGGGGTTTTGCAAGTATATTCTGATTAGAAACTCAACAATCATTTCTATATTTGGGCTTGGTATTCCAGTTACAGCTACGTGTATGACATACAGTACTTCCAAGGAAAACTGTAACTTCATTTTCATTCATTCCTTTCATTTGTAATAATATAGTCTTCTGCACTCATTAAAGAATGTCCAAACATAAGTATTTGTTTCTTTTAAGAAAACTTTTTTGTCAAACTTTCTCGTCAACATGCACATGGTCGTCAAACAGAAGTTTCATTTTGTCACCATGCGTGTAACGATTTTGTTCTTTTTGTTTCTCCTCGGTGAGCAAAAGCTGTAAGAGCTGCTCTTTGAGAGCAGAAAGTAAAATGCTTCCCTCACTTCCCACTTGAACAGTATACAAAAATAGTTCTTCTGGGAAGCAAATGCCAAAGAGCGTAAAAGGAACACTGTAGCAGAAAAAGTGTACCATGTGAACTCACCTATATATCTGTTGACCAAAGAATATGTTAAGTGGCAATGTTTAAACACTGAATATCTTATTTATATATACCAGAAAGTAGCCACTTTTTTATCAAAGATATATGGTAAATGTGTTATGCTGAGTATTTTTATGAACTGTGTGACAGTGTTATCTCAAAAAAAAGTTTCTGGTTGAGGAAATTGGTAATTTTATTATGATATGTATGTGGACAAGTCTTCAGGGAAAGTTTGTGGTGGAAATTAAGCATTTTTGTGTAGGACCCCGTAGTCGAAGGAAGAATTATTTTGGATGAAAATGGCAGTGGTAACGATCAGAGGCAGGTATATGTAAAATTTAACTGTTGGAACTGGCTTTACTCGTATATGCACAAGTTATCTTGTTTAATTCATGTCACTGCAGATAAAACACACTTAGCTTGCTGTTAGCATGTGCTTTCATTGCGGCAGATCTTGAGTTTGCCACTGTAGTTTCTCAGAACTGGGTTATTTCTTGTGGAACCATGTAGAAGTGATAGAGCTACTGACAGATTTTTGTGTAAATGGCATCCAACAGATGACCTCCAATATGTCCCACATATCCAGGGCTGGAACAGAGACTGTACGTTCCCAGTGACAAGAGGCATATTTTTGCAGTTGAATCGGTAACAACGAGGTGATTTCGCCCTCCTATTCACCGCCTTGTTGTGAACGCATGGTGACCGGGGTAACCAGTGCTCACCATCTTTGGCTAATGCAGTCAGGAGCACGTTAATAGAATTGTTAACCGGATGTTGATGGCTTGTGTTCATCGTTTAGAATTCCGAGTTTCTCTATTACATTTGCTAATTGCATTACCACATGCTTGCTTTTTCATGTTCAAGATGGATGAATATTTAGTAGTTCAAAATGAACATGGTACCTTATTTCAGGACAAAATTTGGAAAGTTTTGTTGAAATGTGTTGGAGAGGAGTGTTACTAACGGGGATAACCTAAATCTGTACTCAGTGTATGTACTTTTGTTTTAACATATGCTTTTCTTTGTTGTAACTCGAACTGCATTTCTGACATGTGAATGGTATTATTTTCAGGTGAGAAGTACATGTTAGTCTCTGCATTCAATTACATTAACACGTCCGTATATTCCATGTCTATTTCTGACACAATTACAGCGATTGCGCAGTTCTGAAGTTCCCCTCCAACTGAGGTTTGCCATCTGTGTTTACAATAAGCATTTTCACAATGTGATAATTTCGTTGTGAATGCTGATGACCAACCCGTTACCAATTCAACCGCGAAAATACGCCTTAGGCCAAATGATGGGACAAGTTTGCATATTAATGTTTGACTAGGTATTGTTGGACCCATATGAACTAAAGGCGGAAACCCACAAGATTGGTACAGCATGGCACTAACCAAACCTGAAAAATAAGTATTCTAGTAAACATATGCAATTAAACCCACAGTATTGCAGTAGCTGTGCTCATCTCAATCTGTTCAGTATGGTGTGGCACCTACCAAATTTCTCGCCAGAGAATAGTTTTCTGCATGGCTGGCCGTTCCAACTGCTCACTACAGAGTAGTGGTGTTTAGTCTTTTTTTTTTTTTTTTTTTTTCAGTAACTTTACACTCTTTGAACCAAACCTCTGAAAAATCACCCTATGTGCAATGTGTTTGGGTGCTTATTAAATATGTCATGTATCACAAGCATTTTATGCTTGTGTTAACATAAAAGTATCTTATTTTTGATTAAATTGAATTTTTTCTAATATGTATTTTATTTATAAATGATAATATGAATAAAATCAGAGAAAATAGGTATGTTGGTAATACCTAGTAAGAATTAGTTTTCATGCAACATATTATTAAACTGAGAACACACAAATGTGGTGCATTGTCACTTAGGTGTAATTTTCTAGACTTACTTAAGCTTTGTTTGCATAAGGCAGAGGAATAGTCTAAAAGTAGCAGGACTTCAGAAAAGTTGGAAGTAACCTTGAGTTGACTATATTGAAGTAACTCATTTTGGGAGGTTGCCAAAAATAAAAATTACAAAAAAATGTCTGGTTGAAGCAGTGGAGTGCCTGCTTCTAAACGACATATCCAATCAAGTTTTCCACAATTCGTCAAGGCGGGAAAATGTGTGTAAAGAAATGAGTAAGAAATGTTAAAACTGTACATGTGAGAACATGGCCTTTTTCTTTACTAAATTACACATTAATATTTTAACAGTTGTAAGTTGGTAAAACTGTACTGACAGGCAATACAGTTCTACAACAATATCTTCACGTGAAGAGCAGTCAGTTGTTATTGATGGTCAATCCGGAGCTTGCTGATCGGGTGAGTTTTGAGAGGCAGGAGCAATGTCGTGCCGGACCAAGCCGAGCATTGTAATGCTGTGCGAGCCAATTCATTGGCTTTCCTCTTTAATCTGGCAGCTATCATGTGTGTCGTTGGGTGTGGGTGCTGGAAGTTCAATACGTATTTGTGTGGAATGTCCATGAACAATTCCAGCCCAACTGCCTGCAGCAGGTGAAGACATAGGAACTTAGAACTTACAGCAGATTTGCATTAGACAGTTTCGACAACCAGGCGGACAAGAATTGGAACACCATGCGTATTAGATGTCATTAAGTGAGATTTTTTGCAAATGTTTGAGCTGTAGCTTTTCTGCACAGTTTGACACGTCAGTTTTCCCCTAGCTTGCCTTCCTGGATTCGAACCAAGTTACAGTAGTCGAAGGTTGATGTGCTAACGTCACAGTCGCGAGGCTCCTGCACTGTATTGTAAAAATGCTTATTTAAAAATCTAATTTTTTTGGCACAGAGAGCATGTTTGGTAATTTTTCCAGGCTAGCATGTTTAAATTTGTCACTTTTTTCAGCTTTCGCAAACAAGCTCAAGTCAGAACTTTATGCCTATTGCATGAATGATGGAAAATTGATTAAAATCTGTATATTTTGGCACAAAACGTTTACTAGTGTCAACAGTACTGTTCCTTAAAGGATTTTTAATAACTTGTACAATAGAAGAAGAGGCCTTATTTCTGTATTGGTCCAGCATTGCATTTTCTATGCAGCAGAAATATAAGCTGGTTTTGCAAGTGCAACTACTAGATCAATGATTTGTGCACATTTCAGTAATAATTTTAAATGCTGCTGTTGTGTAGTTTGTACACGACTGAAAAGTGATTGGTTCACGTTAGCGCTCATCAGTTTTTCAGCAGAATTATATTGCTATGCATTGGTGTGCTTACTATGTAGTCATTGAAAATTTTAATGAACATCATCATTTCATGCTAGTGTGTAATGAAACCAAGTAATTTGAAGTACAGATTACAGTGATTACCAATTTGTAACTGCATTTAGGAAATTTCTCTTCAAAAACTTTTTTTTTTAGCTATTTGTCTATAAGGAGCTTGAGTGCAATATAAGCTGAGGTCTAATAAATGTTATAATATTGCAGTACTTAGCAGTACAAGGGTGGGTTTTTTTATAAAAAAAAAGGTGTAAATGAACAAGTTACATTTTGCCATTCTCACTATGTATCAGAATTGTCACATGTGTGTAATAAAGTTTGTGATAGTATTAATGCAATTTTGCATTACATGCTGGCACACTTACAATCCATCTATAGAATGTGTGTTTGACAAGTTTAACTGGTACAGGGTGAGTCCTTTAAAAGAGGCCCCATGTGATGTGTGTGTAACAGCATGTCCTAGCCCGTGGGTTTCACAACTCGTGTGTCATCTGCACACCTGCCTCAAGGTCAATGGCGGCCACTTCCAGCACCTATTCTAGGCATTTTGTTGTCACACTGAACTGTATTTCCTCATTCCCTCGCTCCGTTACACACATGTCCCACGGGGCCTCTTTTAAAGGACTCACCCTGTAGTTTGTAATATTGAAAATTTATTTTGAAGTGTTATTTTGTGAAGCGTGCATGAATTTTTTCATAGATAAATTCAGAAGGGTGCAAAAGAGTGTGGCTGATTCACCTTAGATACGAGAAAGTGACACAGCCCTTCAGTGCAAAAACATAATAAAACTTCTTGAATATTATATAACTTGTATAGAAGTAAGAATATAATTTAGTATAATCTGTATTTCTGAGCTGAGAAAACCTTGGATGTCCTCTTGGTATTTATTTCAGAAGAGCATTAAAATGATATTTTCTGGATGGAGGGTTAAAGTGGGGGGAGGGGTTGTTACAGTTACCTTGTTCACAGTGAGGATCCTCTTGAAACACTTTTGCACCCACTGATTCTTAACTGTGTGCATGCTAGTAGTTTTTCCTTTTAACCTGTTCAGACTCTGTGTACACATTTGTGTATATAATACACAAGAAGATTATTTTTGGCCTGTGCTGTACACCAAGGCTGTGGATTCAAGTTGAAATCTTGGATTTAGAGTCTGAGTTTGAGCAGTTTTCAGTCAGTCAATTAAAAAATATGTTACACTTCTGTGTGTGTTATTTAATTGCAAAATTTAATTTCTGTTACTTAATATATATATATATATATATATATATATATATATATTAATATATATATATATATATATATATATATATATATATATATATATATATATATATATATATATATATAAATTAAGAAATTGCTTTCTTCTTTTAGAGAGTTGTTCATACCTGGACAATTATGCAATTTTATGAACTAGTGATGTTTATTTGTTTTTATTTTCTTAGTCAATTCTCTTCGTTGACAATTTTTTTTCTTTCTGAATCTTATTTAATTTTTCTTTAATTACCTTGGCTTTATTATTTTTTGTCAAGTTGTGTTTTCCTTGGAATTGTGACCCTAGATACCAATGTTAATAGCCACAAAACTGTATATTTTTCGATTAGTCTTATGAGAGTGGTTTTTAATGTGACTTTCACGAGTAAGGAACATGCATACATACTTGCTGTAAATAGTGTTTATATTTTATTGCAATATGCACCAAAAATTACTTAAATTCTCTTTTGAAGTGCTTTTATACCCCTGGTCATTCATTTTATGTCGTGGTCACTGAAGTATGCTTGTAATTTGAGAGAATAACAATTTATATATTTAATAGGTGGAGTCTTGCAATCACTTTCGAAGTCTTACCTCAAAACCAGTAAATATTCGGAAGTTGAGAAACAAACATTTTGGCTGTGGTACACTTGATTGCCCACAAAATAGAATTGATTTTTATAATACATTCTCACTGTTAATCCGAATGGGGGGAGGTGAGAAGAGCACAGACAAAACATCCCGCCGGCAGGTGAGTTGTGGTAAGGCATCTACATTTTTAGGTTAATGTTCATGATTATATTAATGAAGTGCCATAATTGTATTAACATTCCCATAAAAAAAATAACCACAGCATTCCCATGTGTCCAAAACTGCTATAATAAATGGTTACATGACCAATCAGATACAAGCACAAAAATTAACCAGATATTGCTCAGTTTGCAGTACACTGTTTAGAGAATTAACCTGATTTTGGTTTATTCACATTTTAAAAATTTCACAATGGTTTATGTGACTTCTTTTTGTATTATTTTCTATCGTGTTAAGGGTTCTATGTACTGAAATGTTTTTTGTGAAATTGTTGTTTGCGCGTAAACGTGTCTCTTTGTAAATAAATGTTCGGGAATTACAAAGTTTTGCCAGAAAGGATAAAAAAATATTGTCTATGTTGCTATCTTTTTACTTTTATCATATTAAGTGTATTAATGGAGAAAAAAAAATTGTGACAGTGGTCAAATATCACATTTTTAAAGCTTGCCTATGAAATTTCTTTAAGCAGTAAGAGGAAAGTACAACAATACGTAGGTAGTTTGATCTGTGTACTTTCATCGCGTGTAATAAAATCCCACTGTTACAGATCTAGTTTACACAGTAAAGTGTTAGGACGGAAACACTGCACGCCTTGCGCGTAGGAGCGATGAGGCGCTAGGTGTGCGCGTCAGTTGCCTGTATCGCTCCCTCGCTTCTTGACCTTGGACGCACAGCTACATAGTCCTCTTAATGTGGTGGTGTAAAAAGATTGTCACACTGTAAAAGTAATATACCCACAACTTAAAAGTTATTTTTTTAGGACCATATTTTGTAAGGAAGAACACTGTTTTTCAAACATGTGTTCCATCAATAATTTTTTTTACATTGTTATCGAAAATAAGCATACAAGCTTTAATAATATAATATTATAACATATAAAGTATGTATCACATACCATTCAGTGTGCATGAAAAATTATTTGGTCTTTATTATTATTTCATTACGTTTGAAAGAATGTAACACACTTTTTCTAACAATGACCTTAACCCCATTTCCAATTTTTTTAGTGATGGCCATATTACCCTGACAATACACTATACAAAATAATTTCTGACTGATCAGGAACTGTACATGTGGCATCAATCAGTTTTTGTATCAAAATAAATGGAAATTTAAAAGGCACCAAATAGTTCTATCAATCCATGCATACATTCGTTTCACAATGTATTATTGCAGTACTTTTCATAGTTGACAAATGATTGCATGTGATTGGCTGGTTTATAACATAATAAGAAAGTAGACAAATTTCTATCCTTATGTCCTTAGCAAGTTAGTAGCCATTCCACGCGGTGCATTATGTTGTAGCAAGCAACTTAAGTTGATGTTCAGTTTTGTGCTGTGTATAACACAGAATGCTAAGAGTACGGAGGGGAAACGGCACCTTTTCTGCAAAGTCCAGCCACGCATAGCAGCTAAAAGACTTAACTGGCCAGTAGCATGTTTGAACATGTTCGCCAATCAGAGCCTGATAACTTAATTGCTAGCCAGCAGGCAACCCAGCCAATAGGCAACCTTTTATGGCACACAGTAGACAGTCATTATTGGGGTACATTTGTATAGCCTTGCGCAGTCAATTGGTGAATGGGTACTTCTGCATCAAAAGAACTGCCACATTTCATCTCTGTGCATTTATACTTTGACTGTAGCATGGCTTTAGTTGTTTAATTAAATTGGGGGGGGGGGGGGGGGGAGAGATATAGAGAGATAGAAAGGCAGAGGTGTGTGTGTGTGCGCGCGTGTGTGCGTGTTTGTGTAGAGATAAATAAAGATAGATATATAAAGATAAATCCAGTATATAGTGATGGGGGGATATATATATATATATATATATATATATATATATATATATATATATATATATATAATATATATATATATGGAGAGATAGATAGACAGATATATTTGCTAGGATGGTCTTTTCTTTGTCTTATCCATAGTTTGTGACTTTTACCATATAAGGTCAAGTACAATAATGTTCCGCATTGTGCTGCATGTTTTATTTTTTTTTTTAGTTGAGCCATGAGGAAGATTTGTGGCAGAATGAGTTAAATGAGCTAATGTGGCTGGAGCTACAGGCGTGGCATGCGGACCGCACAGTCCACGAACAGGATGAGTACTTGTGTCGTGAGCGCAGCAAAGTGGGGCAGCTGCTCAAAGAAATCATGGAATACAGGTACTGTATCGGATTTAGAGTCTATTTTAGGTAGGAGGAGAGTTGCTTCCAATGGAATATTCCACCCGACTATGCAACATGCAGAACTCTTAATAAATAGTATACTCAAAACGAAAAATTTTCATAAAATTACAATTTATTTTGCGTGTGAAACAGGAATGCAGATATTTTGTAACATTGTGTAATATCTTGTTAAAATTTACTTATATGAATGTTTTTAAAAAGGATTACTGTAAAACTCTGTTATGATGTTTTTCAAATGACTGGTTGCTAGAAACTTATCAGGAAAAATTTGTTAGAGAGAGAGAGAGAGAAAGAAAGAGAGAGGGGGGTGGGTGGAGAAGAAAATTGTAACAAATAAATTGCAGAATCTACAAAAAAAATAGATATCCAAGTTATTTATAATGTAAGCATTTTACACAGGTCCTAGTAATTTAAACATCACACTTACCCCTATACTATGTTTTAATTATAGACTGTTCACGGTAAAGTGAGCACTTTTGAACCCCTCATTTAGAATAATAGTAAAAAAAATTCATTTTATTTTAGCCTTATGCGTTTTCTGAGTGTGATGGAATATACATGCTGTGTTAATTACTTACATGGCAATATTTATTTAAAAGATAGTTAAAGGATAAAAAATGTCAGAAAGGAAAAAGTAACTATGGCCTCAAAAGTGCTCACTTTGCCATGAACAGTCGTGCAGGATGGAAACCACTTTCATATACAACAAAGTTTATGAACAATCACAAAACAGCAACAGGGGAATAAAATTTTTCGTGCAAATATCAATAAGAATTGATTATATATAAAAAAATTATGCACTTTAAAATTGTAAAAAAAAAAAGAAAAAACTTACCTGTATTTAAAAATATGTTTCAAAGTAGTATGTTTCAAACCATTTCTTGATTGAAGCATTATGTAACTGCCCAAAGTCTACAAAGATTTCCACACATTCTCAGGAACATTTTGTGTTCCCTACACAAATAGCTTCAAATTATCGAGGTGTTCAACTACTTCAGAGTCTGTTGGTACAAAAGTGCTGCCACCATCACCAATGTCGTCATAATCCCCAGGTTCTTCTGCATCTCCTTTATGCTGGACACACATGTCTTTGTTTGTTGTTTTGCAAGGCAAGATTGCTCACATCTGGATACACGTGGTCTTCAAAACTGCACGACACATTAAGCCGTTCTTGTATAACATTCTAACTGTTTCATGCAGACGTTCCAACAGCAGTATCGTAATCAATTTCTTGTTGCTCTGCAGGGAAAATGCCAAATCCTCCTCTTTTTAAAGCAATTTTCAATAGACTTTGATTTCAGTGTGGTGCACGAGGCAGCAAGATAATGCATGGCGTCAAGTCTGTTGATTTTGTGCGCATTAATTTTCACATTCACCGTCCTCGTCATGTCATGAAACAACGTGCATACAGAACTTCTGTTATTGCACCCCATCTTGGCTTCAAGGGTCCAGACATGACCTTCAAAAATTGCTGAAGTCATCCGTGCTGATTTATTGTTTGTATACTTGCACAGGAATGTTTTCATGTTGTTAAAACATTGTGACTTTCTTGGATTTCCAATTACTAGCAGTGTTAATTTTTTGGTGTCATCCATGTTAGCACACCCCCCCCCCCAACACTGTCAACCTTTCTTTACTTTGTTTACCTCCGTGGCATGTTTCTCCTTCCAGCACAAAGGTTTTACTCTGGAAACTTTGAGGTTTGCTTCAATTGGTGATATTATTTTCAGTTTTTCTTCAAAAGATAATGTTTCGTGCTTTATAGGCCCGCCATTACTTGTAGAAGCAATCACGCACTGCAACTATCGCCGTACACAAAAAGATTATTTAAAAATACCTAAATGTACCTACAGTATATGCAAAAATTAACACTGCTTCCTAACCCTCTTTTTTTACTAAAACAACTGCCAATGGAAACACAGGCACGCACCAATGAATGATAGCCAGTGGCACGTCCGCTTACGTCATGTTTACCTCACTGTTTTAAAACTTTTTCCAAAATTTAATGCATTTGTGCTTGACTGCGAGAAATGTCCTTTGAATAATTAATAGTAAGATAATTCACTAAACCCCTTTAAATTATCACATTTGTTAGTTTTCTGTAAAACCTCTGTATAGTGAACCTCTTTATAACAAAAGGCATTGTAATGTTATATTTAATGCTGTAGAAGCTGTTATTACTGTCACACTTCATGTGTACTAAGCAATTTCTTTTGCCGTAAGAGTTTTTATTACACAATGGCAGCAGCAGGTAGGTACAAAATTGACTGCATGAAACGCATTGTCAGTAACCTCTCTATAAAGAACCCCTCTATAAAAAAACATAAAAATTTGTTCCCATCAATTTTGTTATACAAAGGTTTTACTACAGATTTTACACCTGAAAAAATACATAACATTTGGTGTATTGTGTAGTATGCAGTGTAGTTCTATTTAAATTTCATGTATTAGCTAAACAGATATACAGCTTTCATAGTGGGGCTTTATTACTATTGGTGGTTCATGATAAAGTGAGCACCCTTGAAATCAACCTATGAAAAAAATCACTGTCTGTAACTGCATATATTTGAAAGTGAACAATTAGAGCAGTACTCATAGTTGAGTTGGCAGAAGACTACAAGTAGTAGTTCCATGTTTTAACATCTTACTAGTTGTAAAGTAAAACATTGTTGTCATCTGCAATTCAGTTTATTTTTGTTGTATGCAAATAAGATTGAAATTTGTCATGATTGTAACACATTTGTGTTTCTAACTGTTTCACATCATCATCTGACTGACACAACGTTCCAGTTAAATGGTTAGTTCCTCTTCCCCTGTCTCTATGCTTGTGTGTCAACAAAACAGCAGTTTACAACCGACATGATTTTAAATGTTTGTTTATAATCTCTGAAATAAAGTATTAATTAACATAATAAATAAAACTTTTCTATACATGAGTGGCCTGCCGTGTATGTTATTGCTTTCTGCTGTATTTCCACATAGTTTCTTGTCTCGGAAATTCTTGAGATTTCACATACTAGTTTGGCCTGGAAAATGTGGTTCATCATGCAATTATAAATTTCAAACCTCGAATAAACTTAAAAAAACTTCTGAGACTGTGTTTTGTTATATTTGATATATGTGTTGCAATTCTGAAAGCTTAAATAAATGTGTGTGTGTGTTATCTAGTATTTTGGAGATTCTGAACTTAATGATCTAGAGTTAATAATGTCACTCATTTTGAAACAATAACTGTGTAAAAATGTTTTTTACTGCATGTGAAACATTCCTTGAATGTTAGAAATAGGTAAGTTAAAACAGCATTATAACGAATCTCGGAATGGTTGGATTTGTATGAGAAGATATATCAAACAGTAAATACTAATTTCCATGACTATCTTTAAAGGTAAATTATGTTGGGAAAAATTTGATTCTGCAGTAAATGTGTAGATGCAGTTTCATGAAATGCATTGTCATTGGCTAGGTTTTGTCTTTTTAATATTGTGGTGAAGTTACATTCATATAATATGTATGCACATTAGAATTTTTTTAGTGAAAAGTGATTTTTTTCGTAACCAAATGTTAGTGTTGACGCACGCTCCCTCTTCGGATTAGGGGAATAGAGGTTAGGGTGCTGACCACCCTCTCTGACACGTCGGGAAAGAGGGGAGTCAAACCCCAGAGTGAGGTGGAACGAGATAGTTTCCCCTCCCAAGGAGTTCTATCCGCCTCACTACTACGGTTGCCAACAGTCGGGATGCCAGTTGTCCTGGAATGAATGCCGTGAGCAGTAATTAAGTGATTATGGTGGTAGGGGTGGATAACCTGGCTAGAGTAATAGTGGTTTCATTTTCATAAGTCTGGATAGATGGCGTGTGGGGGCGTAATCTGAGGGGAAAGCCACGACACGGGGTTTAGGGGCTACGTGTGGCAGGAGTTGAACCCGTACCGTCTTTTTTGATGCCAATTTGATAGTGCAGAAGTTGGGTAGAGCTACCTCCGGTGGGTGTTGAACTCGAATAAGCTTACCCGATGCCAACTTTATAATACTAGCATTAACAGGGGCTTATCGGGGACTACCTGAGTGGGGGTCACACTGGCTATCGGGGATGGCGACCTATCCTGGCGGTACTGATCTCCCTCAGGGTCCTATTCTGGCCAGCATGCACATAACAGGTGGTTTAAGGATGATTCCTGCATGGGTGAAAGTAAGGACAAGTCCGATTGGGAGGTGGAGCAATTTCTGTAGGCTGTGGTTCTACTGTATTGGGCAGTGCGTTTGCGGTAGTGGCATTAAGTGATCTTTCTAACTCTCTATGCACTTGGGGTTGTCTACAACTCTGTATGCCACCTTTCTTGTTGTACATTTGCCTTGTCCCGTGATCCATTCTGTGTACGTGCAGTCCTGGGGACGTGGCTTCTGCAGGCACACCCAAGGGCCTGGCGTCACTGTAGGTAGATGTGGGCACACCGGAAATCCAGGAGATTCGACGTTTTGTTTTCAGACTAATGCTTTCTGCAAGCTCACGTCTCCTGTTGAGTTTGTGTGTTTCGCACAACTAATCTCCAGCGGAATTTAATCACAGGCCTTAATAAGCACTGAGTCAGATACCAGAGAACAAATTATTAATAGGGACATAGGAACTACAGCAAAAATAACTGTAAACTGAAAAGTAAGTTTTACGTAATTTTTATTACATCAAAAATTATAAAAACGGAAAGTCCTGGCTAAATCAATTACACAGGAATCTAAATTAGCTAGGTGAAAATAATGATATTAAAATATTGGTACTGAGAAAATCAGGGGAAGGCGAGCCTGGAGAAAATATTAATAAAATTAATATGCAAAAATTCTAATGTATGCAATTTTACAGCGTAACAGCATTTTTCCAGTAAGGCTAGAATCATGATGACCTGCTACCGCGGGAGTCAATGGAAGTTGACTGAGGTAAAAGGTTGTGAGTGCAGGAAGTGGATTACCTCTGTAGAGAGATACTGTCCTTACTGTCAACTGGGGCAGCGGTGGATGAGCCTTGTCCAAGTTGCTGGAAAGTTGCAGTCTGCGGATGTGGGCTGAAGACTTGTGCAGACTTCTGGAGGTTGAGCTATGTTCCAAGCTCTGAAGCTGAGCTGTGTTGCAGACTGAGGAGAGGAGAGAGTCTTCTTCAGACCAGGGAGAGCTCATGAACCTCTTTGGCAGATGAGCCTGGCATCTCTGCTGGACCATGCTGCTGGACTTCCTTATATACTGAAAATCTTCTGATCAGCAGTCTTGCGGGGTGGGAGGGATAGCGTAGTCTTCCAACACAGGGGTAGGTTATTAGCGTAGCGGGAGCGCCGCTCATTTCTTATCTCCCCGCTTGTTTGCAACGACAAGTTAAAACATCGTCCTGAGGCTGGTGGTTTGTGACGACATAAGGCCACATGGGTACTGCCATCTCGGGGGTTTGTTGGAAACTTCTTCCATGGCTAACCGAAGGCTAGTGTATTATCAAAAATATTTCATTTATTCACGGGGGTGGTGCTTGCATGCGGGATTCCGGGTGGGCGACATATATCGTAATTAAGTGTGTTAATTACTGTAATGCATTTGCCTGTCCAGCTTGTGTAGTCTCCTTGCTCGATACTTTGTTATTTTTGCCACTGTTATGGCTTGCCCCGAGCTCTGGCTGCTCGTGGATGGGGCTAAGTCGCCCGTAGAGTTTGCAGAATGCTGGCATGCGTCAGTGTTATGTGCTTTAAAAACTGTGTTGCTGGATGAATTTTCACAAAACTTGTACCAAGTGACAACTATTATAGTCCATTCATGGTTTCAAGTTACTTTTTTTTTCTGTTAAATCTAAATATTATTCATATTTTATCTGTAAATTATAATGCTTCATTTGTAAATACTGTAATTTGAATAAAAACCGGGGAGGAAATAGATATGTTGGTAACACCTATTAAAAATAGTTCTTGTACAAAATATTGTTACACTTTGTGCGATTGAATGCGGTGTGTTGTCCTCTGGTATAATTCTCCAGACTTAGTTGGGCCTAGTTTGCACGAGACAGAGGAAGACATGGAAGTACAATTTTAGCAGGGCTTCAGAAAAGGCTGAAGTAACCGTGAAGAGATTATACTGTGGAAGTATGCTGTAAAAATCTGGATCTATTCTGTACAGCCATTGAGTTTCATGACAGAACTACATGACCTTGTGTGGCAGGCCTGGTTGCTTGGCCAATAGTACATTCTTCCTTCAGAGGGGTTGCCGTGACGTCTGACTAGAGTGAAGAGTGTACCGTACAAGTTAGATGTACGTGTCTGTAATACGGCTCCTTGTTGGAAGGGCATATATCCTGTAGGCACATGATCAGCCTCTAGTATTGTTTTAACCCCACCTTAGTTGAAGTGATGGCTTGTTCAGATACGGCGAAGTGGAGTGTGGCATATATATTTCCGCTGTTATTTTAAACTGTAAAAATGAGCTATGTTCCCATCGGGGCTATCTAAATATTTAAATAGGCACTGTTTAATTTACAAATAGTATACTAAAAAACTAGGTTAAAATAATATATTAAGGTAAAGTTTCATTTATTCAATAATACAGTACTCTAAAGTTAACCATAGTGTTATATATTTGTGGAATACAGGTTATTGAAAAAACAGGTTTACATGTTTTGCCTAGAGTGTTTTTTTCAAAGGTTGATTTTCATAAGTCGCTTCCAATCGGGAATGGACTATAATCATATAGTGCATCATACGTCAGTGTTTAACTTTTATGCTATTCAGTTGACATCTTAAATCAAATACAGTGAAACTCTGTTAAAGAAGTTCCTGAAGGGACTAAAAAAATAATGTAACCAGGAAAACTTCTTAAAAGGGTCAAAATTTCACATGTGCAGGTAGACAAGATGCACAATCATTCAACTTATTAAGCAGAACAACTTGTTAGTTGGGAACTTCTGGACAGGATTTCACTGTATATTTTCTCATGTCCTCAGAAGTGCTGACCACAGTTAAAGACATTAATTTATGTCCAAACAAAAAAAGAATCTTGAATATCAATCCATATTCACAAACCAATAGGCCAAATTCTTCCTGAAATCAACATGTGTATGTCTGTTGTGCGTATTATTACTGTTTGTTGTTGATTGAATGAGTATACAGCAGACATATTAGCCAAAGTTGATGTAAATACCTACCAGCTGAAAGTAATATGGCAGTGTTTATTTTGATAGGTTCATGTAAAGATTCGCAATCAGTGGGAAGAAAGTAGAAACCGTTAACAGCCTTTATTGGCACGTAACCCACAAAATACACTTTTTGACTTTCAACTGTTGGATATATATATATATATATATATATACATAATGCTGGCAGATTTGCCACCATTCTCTGTGTTTAATTAGTTTTTTTTTTTTTTTATATAATTTTTTATGTTTGTCTAATCAACACTTGTCATGTTGGCATTGTTTTAGGTTTGAGAGACAGCAGTCTTGTGAGAGTACTAGCATCTCTAGTCAGTTTAGTGACAGCGGGGTTGGCACTGATGATGCCAGTGACAACACAAATGAAGATTGCATGTCTCACAAACGTGCAGATGTGTGTGAGGGCTGCTGTTCCCTGTTCTGTAGCTACTGTATTGAAACTCAGAATATTGCATTTAGGGAAGTTGACAACTTGCTAAGGAGGTTGGATGAAGCAGAGCAGTTGTATTTATCCAGCAAATCATTTGGTTCATACTATCCTTTGTATGTCAGTCAAGAATTCACTGGCAGGCTCAAAGTAAGTTGAATAAGTTTTTGATGTAAAAAAAAAATTGCATGAATTCATTAGGTGAAATATGAGTGGTCGCATGTCGCACTGACCTTGCTGGTGGGTGAATTACTACATTAGCATCTTGTGTAAATGTTAAAGATGAAAAATGCTGAAGCCTCCAAGGGAACTTACCGGTAAATAATCTGCAACACTTTTAAAAGTCAGAATACCACAGCACATTACTAATAACTGCACCAAGGTCACGCAAAGAGAAAGAAGAAATTAATAAAAGGATGTCCCTGGAGCCCTCTGCTGTGAAGGACAAGGATGGTAGGGGCTGATTTATTGCGGCAGTGAGGGAAGGGTCTGCTTCGCACCACAGCCTGAGCCTCGCTGCCTCTGTTGGCGTAGTTGTATACTGCAGACGTTATTATAAAAAATTTTGTTTGAATTTGCATTGCATCATTGTGGTTATCTAGTAGTGTGATTATTAATTGAAGTTAATGATTCTGTTGTAAATGTAATTATACATTTATATAATTTCGTGTGACATGTGCATATGTGCTTTAAACATGATTTGGAATGTTTGTCCAATTTTAGTTAATAAATGACTCATTGTCCTCCTTTCACGCCATAACTGGCTACAAGTTTTCATATTAATCATACTTAAAATGTTGACATGGACCACAACTATTTCACAGGGCCATGTGACTGTACATAAGATATTGAAGAATTGTATTCATTGTGGCAGAAGCAAGCCTACAAGTGAACTGGAGAGCATTTGTTAACTGCTTGTTATGTCATGTTGAACAAGTAATGTAAAGGCAGCCTGTATCTTTTCTGGGAACAAAAATGCAGCTTTGGACAGTCTAATTTGTGGCTTGTGGAGATTCTCATTGCTTCCTATAAATAAGTGTCTGAACATGTCTCTCTTCCCCATAAATATATTTCATTTTACATGGATAACATCCAGCTCATTTAAATAAAACTTTTGAAGCCTTCAAGTTGATGGAAGCTTTTTCCCCCCTTCCCTTTTCTACGCTTCATTTCATATATATATATATATAATATATATATATATATATATATATATATATATATATATATATATATATATATATATATATATATCCCCCCCTCAACATCCTCTAATCCTCTAGCTGCGCCTTGCTCTCTGTCTCATTTTGTCCAGTGTAAAATCAATCTTCAAAGAAGAGGCTCAAGTTCCCATAGCACTCACCTCCTCTCTTGGATCCTCCACTGACAGCGTAATTTTGAGGGAAAATCTCTTTCAAATACTGTTATTTCAAGCAGACATGATATTCATAATTTAACAAATTTTTTTCTGGTTACAATGATTTGTATATATGAGCCGATCTCTTTTTGTTTGTTACTTGTAACAGCAAGTTCACTAGAATTACTAGTTGCAATTCACAATAATGTAATATGATGAATACGATGTGGCATGATGAGCTGTAGCTGGAGTTATGTCAGCTGGCATTCACCAGCCAACAGTGATAAATATGTAGCAGAAGTTACTTTTGTCTGCATTGGTCGATAACTGGAAAGAAAAGCATTTAATACTTAAAAAATGAAAACAGCGGGAAATACAGTATGTAACGTGCGAAAAATACATGTTACAGTTATTTGCCACTACAATGAAAGCAAACTTGAATATTGAACCATTTGTTTTCAAGAATCTATTAGAAAAATGTTAATGTATTGTTTGTGTTTTTTGTTATGTTTAAATGCTGTTTTCCTCTGGGTATGATCTAAAAGTGCACTCTCTTCGCTGGTAGAAATGTATTCTCTCTAAAATATACCGCAGCACAGTGCGAGATAACCTTTGTCGCGTACCAAATGTCGCTTGATAGTGAAATTGCATTGAATTTTGTCATCTGCAGCATCAAAGTTGTTGTGCCGCATTGTTTCATATGGTTAAACCAGTTCATTTTCAGTAGAAACATGTACGGCTAAGCTACATGACTCAATGGGAATTCCAAGGAAACACCTGGAAATCTACAGAAAATTCTATTTACAATCTTACTAGACACTAAACGTGGTCTGATATACTGCAGTGTAATCTTTTGATCAATTCCTGCTTTGCTTACTTTAGAACTCCAGATGGTGTTTGTGATGGTATGGATTATGGAATGCACTTGCTGTAGTAATTATTCAGCTGTCGTTCATACAGGATGCTGCAAACCACACTCCCTTATTTGAAGGTCTGATAAAATAAAATAGGTACAAAGTAAAGACAATTTTTTCTTACTGTGCAAAACTACATACACAGTAGTTAAAGTTAAATGGTTTTGAAAAATAAATCTGTTAAATGGTGTCCCTCACTGCCAATGCAGTACTGAAGGAGAATTCGGAAGGATGCCATCCGTCTTGCAAACATTTCTGGAGAAATACGGGCAATTTCTTCACATATTTCATCAGCAGTGTCCGTATTTGATGTTTGTAAACCTCTGCCTTGAGATACCTTCAGAGAAAGAAAATTGCAGTGGGTGAGATCTGGCGATCTTGCTGGCCAGGGGATGTCACCAGGTAAAGAAATCAAGCACCCTGGGAACAGCTGTCTCAGCCTCTGAGCGATTGTCTTGCCATATGGGCTGTGGCCTCGTCTTGTAGAAACCAAACATTTTGAATTTGCAACTCATTGAGTCTTGGTTCCATGAAATTATGGCTCTTTGCAACATATCGATCCTCTTAGGGGACGGGGCCACTGTGGCTGAGCGGTTAGTACGCTCGCCTCCCACCAAGGCGAACTGGGTTCAATACCCCGCCGGGTAACCGGATTTTTGCAAGTGGGAATCATGCCGGACAATGCAATTGGTCTGCTGGTTTTCTCTAGGATCCCCAGTTTCCCCCGCCCCTTCATTCCGGTGCCACTTCATATTCACTTCAATCACCCTCATCGGCTCTCAAGACCTTGCTTTTAAGATTTGTCCAAATCTCTTCACTCACTCTTAGGGGACCTCCCTCTTAAAGAAATAGGGGCTAATGATCCCAAAACTTTCCGGCACGCACCAAACAGTGACATATTCACAATGTAGAGGCTTTTCATGAAGTTCCAGAGGATTCTGTTCACTCCAGTAATGAAAGTCTTGTTTATTTGTACATCCGGATAAGTGAAAATGGACTTTGTCACTGAATAAAACATCATTATGTGGAACTTTTTGAAGAAGGTTTTTAGCAGATTTCCATACAATCTTGTCAATTGCGACTGAACAGTTCTTGGACAACAGCCATTTTGTATGGATGAAATCGCAAGTCCTGATGCAAAATTTGCCGCATACTTTGATGAGACAATTGAAGAGCTTCTGAGTGTTTGTGAGTTGATCACTTTGGAAACCATAGAATGAACGTCTTAACTGCCTCAATGTTTTCTGGAGTTCAAGCACTGCATGGTCTTCCTCCATCCCTGTTCAACACAGAACCACTTACCCTGAAATCCGATACTCACAGCTTAATGCTTTTTCGATCCAGAACCAAAGCATGATAGGCAAGCTTATGCTAAATGTACATAGAGTAGTAACAATGGAATTATCATTTAGGAGAACTGTTTTGACAGCGAACACCCATTGTTCAACTGTGACATCTTACGAACTAAACAGTTCATAGCTAACCAGATGTCTCCCCCTCCATTCCACAAGGCTGCCAGAGGGAGGGGAGACTTGTTTGATTGGACACAGAGTGGGGGCATTTGGGTTTAGTTTGCTGCCTACTGTTTAGTCTGGACGATGCCTCTGATGGGCTTTCGCTGTGCAGTTTAACGGCTCATATTCCTCCAGAAATGCTAGCAAGAGTGATAGCATCCTTCTGAACTCGCCTTCAGCAGTGCATTGATAGCAGTGCATTTACTTTTGAAAACCATTTCAATTGTAACTTCCAAGTATGTAGTTTTTCATGACCAAAATAAATTCTCTAATCACACCTTCTAATTTGGGAGGATGTTTTGCCACAGCTTGTTTTATGAATGCATTTTTATCCATGGATTGCATGTAACTGCACATGTATTGGCTTGGGCACACAAAATAAATGAAATTACCAAAAATGTTATATTTTAACAATAAAACTTCCATTATTTACTCTAGGGAATTATTTTGTGAATATTTTTGTAAGATACTGGTCAAAGGGAGTGTACAGTACGTATATTGTCTATGAACTTTCTTTGTACCAGAAAACAACTGAATACCTAAAAATGTAATAAGATACCATTGTTATGTTATTTTTAATAATACATTTTTTAAAGGGTACCAAATTACAAGTTTTACATGTCAATTTGTGTTTAAACATGTATTTTTGTTAGCTGTATAGAGCTTGTACAAAAGTAAAAGCACTATCACGTAAATCCTAAATTTTTAAAACAAAATGTAGTTAAAAAATAAAACTTTGTCTTGTCCTTAATAATTAAAACTGAGGTTGGCACGGTGTGTTTATAATTTTCAAAATGCTGTTTGGTTTTATTTTATTTCTTGTCCCCACCTGTCACAGTGCACATGACACATGCCACTTGTTCTCCAGTGGTCCTGTTTCCACAGCATCGGTGTATAGAAATTAACATGTAGTGTGAGACTGTCTTCTGTTAGGAGAAAGATCATCATAAATGCATCCATTTCCCCTGGCTGCATCATATTTGATTTGAATGTCCGAGAGTTCAGATTATGAGAACTGCTTTTAACTTCTGCTGTTTCTGTTGTACACTTTCATAAACAACACATGCAGGATGCACAGTTTTGCCGTGCTCAGTAGTAAGACATTTAATTAAGCTGCATTGTTCAATGCCTACATGTTTCATCGTGTTATAGCATCTGTTTTGATTACCTGTCGGGTATTGAAACCACGCATTCAATGGTAAAATGTGCTGTCTCCCAGAAACTGAGGAACTAATAAGTGTACAACATGCCAACCTATCGTGGCGGGGGTGGTGAATTAGTTCAACTTGATACGATGATGGCAAACAAAAAAAAAAGGGGGGGGGGGGTTTGTTAACCAAACGTAAGAGTAAGAACCAAAGCGAGTTAGATTTTCATTATTACTTATTACCCGGCGACTCAAACACCTAATTTGATGGGGGATGGTGAATAAGTTTAGAAATTTAAATTTAGGGTCTAAAGAAATACAATAAAACAAAGAGGAAAGATTCTCGTTTCAAAAACTCCTGTAAACAGAACTTGTACTATTTCTCAATGTCAACAACAAATGTAACAACTAGGAAATGGGGTTTCGAATTAAAGGGCAAATCTCGTCTAACAACTGCAAGTGGCTCTCGCACTGTCGTGGACTAACCTCGATAATTAAAATAAGAGAACTTTGCAACCTGATCAGCAAAACACATCTTGGCTCATAGCATCTGCATTCTTACATCAAAATAAACAATTTAATCTCATCGTCATCAGCGGCAACAAACATTACAAGTTGACATTTAAACCATTAACTAAATGTATCTTTCTGTGTTCTGACATATAGCAGCCAATTCGTTTCAAAATTTTATGCCTTGAATCTCGTCAGGTTATATGAAAAAAAAATTATTTTCCAACTGACAAATAATTAATTTTTTTGTCTTGAGTTTATCTCATAATGTAAATGTTTCTATAGGCAGCAGTTCTTTTATATCAAGGTATCTAAATTTTCTTCCAGTATTATCACAGTGGGAACATTAAAAGAAAAATTTCTTGTCATAACAACTATGAAGTAATCATCCTATCTGGACATCTGGCAGCATGTTGCTGGACTGCTTCGCAGCTGACGTCTTGAAACGCACTGAGGTTAAATAGGTCGTCACCATCACAGTCGAGCTGACCTTGCAGCAACAATCTCCATGATCGGCCCCTGAACTGCCAATACCTTCCAACAGCAGCCGTTGAGTCAGTCCAGGACCTCTTCTCTCACATGTTGGACATCTCGGACAAAGCAGCCACAGGACAGCAAAACCATTGACAAACAAACACCAGTGCATAGTTGATCTGTGTTTCTAATACATAACTTCTATTATTCCAGTACGACATTAAAAAAAAATTATTTTAACTAAACAAAACATCAGTAGACAACAAATTATCACTTCTATGGATGAAAGGATGAGACACTGTACTTCACGTCCACCTAAAATTAACAAAGTGATAACTATACATGACAACAAAAAAAACAGCCTCCCATAAAAGGGCTAACTGCTGACCTTGATGGTTAGCAACAAGGAACTTAATAAACATTTTTTGGGGTTTAGCAACTAAAAGAAGGAAGAACTAGGGCAGGGGTGGATACAGCCCATACAAAGAGGTTGTGGCCAACAAACACCTTGTATCTGACAGTTCATCCACACACCTGGTGCCTCGGCCGTGAAGTTATCTTCCATCAGCACTCCTTGGGCTTGACCTATTAGTGGAGGATTCCTCCGGCCAGCTGGTCACCACTGGGCAAGAGGGGAGGGGAGGGCAAGGCAAGCACCTTGGAAAAGGCCTCCTTCCTGGAACGGCCAGGGTTTCAACCCACACTGTCGATAGCCACCCACAGAAGCTGGCGGCTGGGTCATCCACCTTGGTGAAAGGGGCTCGACGGGCCATGGTGTTGGTCTCCGGGTGGGGGGGGGGAACCTCTTTGAAACCCCCTGAAATGACTAGGAGTCTCACATATTGACGACAATGGCTACAGCGACGATCAGTCCTTTTGTAGCACAATTGCGGAGCATCCCAAACACACGCAACTAACACACTTGCCCTGAGTGCCCAAAATGTTGCATCATCACTAACAATTCTGAGAGAGTCCTCTTTCTCTCCCCTGCAGCACTAGCACCAATTTACGTCACTCTCTCCAACAACTAAGGTAAGGGGGGGTTGAGAGACAGGCCGGCCTGTTCCTATCCCACATCTATTTAAAACTAAACTGAACCCCTTTTTATCATCAATCATCCCACAAAACCTAAAATACTAGATTAAACCTTAACTTATAATTATTCGGCCAAGTACAGTCTCTCATCTCATCATCTCATTCATGTAACTTTTGCGGGGGGGAGTATTTACTCAATGAAAAAAATTAACTGTTAGCGATTTAATCGACATCATCTTAACAACTAATTAACATTTTACAAAAAAAAAAAAACAGACTCCTTGTCGTCTTGGTGTCTGTTTCCCCCCCCCCCCCCCGGCATTCATCTTCTGTCGTCTTACATATTCTATTAGAACACTGCGACCTTTTGTATTGGCGTCTTATTTGCGGCTCAGTAACATCATCTTCTTTGTGGCTGACTCAATTTGTGGCTAAAAGTGGGCTGTTGTATAGCCTCGACGTCTGTAACAATGTAAACACACTGAACCTAATCTTATACACTAACTTAGTCTTACTTTTTGAAGCCCGCCCCCCCCCCCCCCCCCCCCCCCACAACAATGTCATAGCAACCACAAATTTTCCTTCTATTCGACTCTCGTCTCTTTTTGTTTTCACAGCTTGACAAACAGTAATCCAAAGGAGAGGGTGCTATGTTTGGACCCCCTCTTGGCCCTGACGGCTATAAATTAAACTGGACAACTTCTGCTGTTCTCTTATTCAAATTATAAGTTTCATTAACCAAACAAAAATAATAATTTACTCGTTAACTATTTATTAGTTTTGGGTAACTGGTCCATAACTACTACCCACAAATAGGGATCTTCATCATTAAAAAAATTGTGGACTTTTCACTAATTTTGCTGTCATTTGTGTTTTTGTTTAGACTAACCTTTTCAAGAAACAATAGTGATTAAGTAATTTCTATAGGTTCATTGCATTAAAATAGACAACTAAACAAAGCATAACCAAGCATTTTAACCTGGTACTTAGTATTAAAAACCAAAAACCCAACTACAATAAACAAAATAATTTCAAGTAAGCAACAAATCTCAAGAAATGGCAAATAAGTCTCCTACTACTATAAACAACCTTAATGATGTATGATGAACAAAAGGGATAGTCGCTTCTCCGACACACCCTGTTGTTCCATGGCAGGCTAGGTGGATGATCACCACACACTGGGCAGGTCACCCTCACTGGCTGTTCTCGCTCTCGGAACAGATAACTCCCACGGCAGAATGTGGGGTTCCGCGACCCACACTCCTCTTCTGGCCAACCACCAGACTGTACAGCACCAGCAAAGTTGCGGCATCCTAACCTGAATTTGCTTCATAACAAAACAAAACACACGACATCCCAAAGGAAAAAATAATAAAAAATAAATAAAAAATACTAAATTCCATAACATCTATGGGGCAGGATTGAAGAGCCCCAAAATAAAATAAAACTGAACATGCTTGAAGACAGCTGTCAACACACATCATCGCTGTCAACAATTTTAAACAAAAAAAACTTTAGGTTTACCCAGAATTTATGGACTTCCACTACCAATGTATTAATAAAAAAAAATTTATACCAACAAGAATTTAATAATTTACTAGAAGTCTCTGAAATTAACTACCAACATCAAGAACATTGATAGAAATAAAAAATTTTCAATAGTGTATATCATCAGAAGGAAAGCTTCAATAATTAAAAAAAGAACAATTATTCCTCTTGGGACTTCAACCAAACTTGAATAAAATAACCGATGAGAAGCAGGTTACATCTTGCTATATTTTCCTAAATTTTCTTCCTTTCCATTTCCAAGTTTCTCAAAAAAAAAAAAAAAAAATGTAATAATTTAACATCCACATGTGGGCATTAGCTCGTCTAACGGCAAAAACAATTTATGACTCCTAAAGAAAAATTACATTCACCTTCTCTGTTTATACAGTCGCATGTATCTCCTTTAAAGTGTCTGCATCACGGCTGCTCAACGTCTCTGGGCTGCGGTGCAGTCGGCTTCCAGCTAATCGGCTCGTCGAACCACCACACGATTCTCACCATGTATCGACTGAATACTGCATACTGAAATAACTTCAGCCAAACTGTTGAAGTTCTTATTCCTCAAAATAAGAAAAAATGGGTTTCCCTGTTGCTTTTATGCCAATTATCCAATGATGTCTGTTAAGAATTTATTACAACTTGTTTACAGCTGCAAAATCTGTAACATTCACAAAAAGAAAATGTCCAATAAAAGAATCTGCGACTTTGAAAACACACATCTAGAGCCACTTTGTGGCGTGCACCTGAACTACAGTTGCAAGGTTACCATGCCTGTCGCTATGAGCGCATCTAACCTATCAGTTCTGATGATGTATTACAAATGCCATTAATCACATATCACTCACCTCTTCCCCCTTCTCCTTTTATTTTTATGCCTCAGTGTTGTGTTGGGGAGACAGAAGGTTGCCCATAAAATCTACCACGAATAGGGTAGTCAAGAGGCAGGGCTAGGCAATTCTTTTGTGTACGCTAAGTTACGAGAGGATGCTGCTAGAGAGAGAGGTACATCACAATCTTCAGAACTCCAAGTCGTAGTCATTAGGTGCAACTTGAGTTCACAGGTGGTTTCACTGCTCACAGACCCATCCTGCCACCATCCCTTTCATATGGCCGAAGATCAACTTTCCATGTCCAGTAGCTCCAACTGCAGCTGTGAGGCAGTTGCAGTTCCTAACCACCCATACTTCGTCTGCACTGGCATGCATGAACACTCATCCATCACTAAAGCCTGCCTCTTTCAAGTGTCTCCTTCCTGTGGTTCAGGTGGCTGATATACTGCTTCAAATTGCCAAGTAACCCCGAGAATAGGGTCCATGCTCCACAGCTCTAGGAGAGAGGAAGTTTTAGATTTGGAACCAAAACCCACCTTCGCCAATGTTGATGAGGTGACTGGATCCACATGATTTTCAGAGGATGATGTTAAATTGTATGTAGATAATTAACATTAAAATGCAGCTTCCTGTATGGAATATGTGGATACTAATTTGTTGTTTTGTGCAGGCAATGTGCATATGGTTCAATATGATGCGGCATCAGCGATTGCGATTGACAATCATTGGCAAGATGTTGGATCTTGGCCATAATCAGAGGTCAGCGAGCTGGCCTGTAATGGATGACAATGACAATGCAGCATCTACTGACTCCAGTGATGATCGCTACTTAGATACACATTCTATATCAAGGTAATAGAAACTAAGAGAATTGTGCTAGTAGTCAGTTTATAATTGTACAATATATGATTACATTGTGTCATGGTTATGTTTGTTGTTACTTCAATGTAACAAACACACACACACACTCTCTCCCTCCCTCCCCCCCTCCTTCTCCCCCTCTCCCCCTCCCCCACTCCCTCCCCTCCCTCCCTCTATCTCCTCTCCCTCCCTCTCCCTCCTCCCCCCTCTCCCTCCTCCCCCCTCTCCCTCCTCTCCCCCTCCCTATATCTCCCTCCCCTACTCTCCCTCCCCCTCCTCTCCCCTCCCCCCCTCTCTCCCTCCCCCTCTCTCCTCCATCTCGCCCACCCACCATCTCTCTCCCACTCACCCCCTCCCTTCATCTCTCTTCCTCCCTCTCTTCATCCCTCCCTCTCTCTCCCTCCCTCTCTCTCTGTGTGCGCATCCCCCCCCCCTTCCACTTGGCAGGCAAGGGTTTGCAAAACCTCTTGCACAAGTCAACACACCCATGTTCCAGTGCACACATCTGCAGTAACAATATCCAAAGCTAAGCTTTCGGACACTAGCACCAGAGTGCACTAATTTTGGTGTCCCAATCCTTTAACTCTGTTTGCCAATCCATCATGTATGTAGTTATTCACATGGTACATTTTCATGTTAGTGGCTTACATTATTTAGGTTTTCAATTTCATTTTTGTGATGATTATCTATTGGTTATGTTTTAATAAATTTTATTGTATGTTTGCTCTTTTGTTTTATGTCAGTACTTGTTTTCGTATCTGTGGCCAAATTTCAAGAATGTCTTGTGCATAATTGATAATGCCTTTGTGCATGTATAATTTTTGTATTTTCTGTCTTCACACCTCATTACATATTAATACATCATTATTTACCATTTAAGCACTCAAAAATGTAAACAGAACGAACAAATCTATTATTATTCATCCAACAACTTGGGACAGATCTGCGTACAAAAGTGTAGGTGGTGAATGATCTTGGGACCTTGGAAGAGGATACACCAATGAGCAGTTAGGTGTCCGTAGATCACAGTCTGTGGATGAGCTATTGTGGACTAGGCCTAATGGTCCGTGGTTTAGACCACAATACAGTGAATTTGGCTGACACAGTGAGCTGTCATTTGATGAGAGGTGACAAAAAAAAATTTTTTAAGTGTGTATGACCTAGTGTCTGATGAACATCATGGGGTCATAAACTAAACAAAAAGTAGCTTGTCAGGAGTAGGGAAGCATTTGGGCATTGCCTGTTTCAAGAAACTATTCCAGCATTTGCTGGGATGTCTAGGCTGGGATTTGAAGCCTTACAGTCAATGGGAGTGAGGTGTGTCACCACTAAGCCACCTCCTTCAGAGCCATTGTTTGTTTTGAACCCACAAATTTGGTAATTCCATCCTATATGTGGAGAGGAAAGGGCAGTGGTTGAGGAATATCATGTGTGACCTAGATCAGGGCTATTTAATTAGTGGCCTGCAGACCACATGCAGCCCGCCATACTCGTCAGACTGGCACATGGACAAAATATTTTACCAGTATATTTTTTTTTAATACGTACTTCTGAATACAATTACCTTATTGGACATAAACTATTGTCATCACTAGCATAACACTTGTAATAAAATTATGTTATTTCATTTATTCCATCTGTACCTAAATGAACTGACTATGTATAAGTAAGCCAAAACTTTGTAATAAGAGAGCGTGACCAGTCAAGCATTGTAATTATGTATTTTGTAAGTGGTGTAATGCAAAGACTAATTTAATAGCCATTTCTTAGATGTTCTTTCCCTACACCTTACCTGTTCTGGCAAAATATGGTGTACTGCAAAGTATTAAGCATTTTTGATCAATTTTTTTGAAGCAATTTTCATATAGTAATAGAAAATCTTTGCATGCAGTAAAGTTTGTGTAGGGTTTTATACAACAGTTATGTGGTTTGGTATTTGTGCAGAATCCTATCCCTAAGGGTTACCTACTATTACGTACGGCACAGACAAAATATTACAAAGTGCAGTAGTGAGTAAAATAGTATTTAGACCATGGTCCTATGTAAGACATCTTAGTTACCTGTTGCTTTGCACCAGTGAAACACTATAATCAAGATGGCCTCTTTTTGCATCTGTCAATCAATGAAGCTCAATTTGGAGGACAGTTATCAGCTGCTCTAAAATAACATTTCTTATACATGCTAGTGCTTGTAAATTATAACAAGGAGCTGACATGGAACAGTTATATGTTGCTACTGCTACAAAAGGTATGTGTCAGTTATACATATATAAGTGCAGTGGATCCAAATTCAGATATATTTCGTCTCAAATTGTCATTTTGTTACATTATTCTTTTGTGGACATTGGTATAAAAACTAATCTGAAAAGAAAATAGTGTTAGAAATTTATTAACTATATACTTTTTTTAATTTGTTGTTTATTTATTTATGTATTCATTTCTGAAAATAGTGAACCTGTATTATAGTTGTTTGTTAACCTTCAACAATAAATGTGGAAGATGAAGTCTTCAAGTTTTATTATTTTATTCCATTTACACCATTTTGCATTGCCCTTAGAAATTTTTTTAATTGGTCATCCTACTGTTGTATACCTATTTAGACACTTTTACAATTAGAAAATGTTGAAATTAACAGAATGACTTATAATCACTATTAAAATATTTAGAATTTAAACAGTACAGATACATTAAAAAAATTTAGGGGAAAGTGTTAATTTAGGGGCTGTAATTTTATTTAAAAAAAAAGGCAGAAGTAAAAATTTTTTATAAGTTTTGGTACTGTACATCATACATACAAATTACACTTTATTGTGTTCTGTAACATCAGTGTATTTTATCTACATGTGTTATTACATACTTAAATTCCCAAGTTATTTATCAAAATACTTATTAATGATTAATTTGGTATTACAGGAGTACTTCAGTAGAAGCTGTACCACGATCCCAAAGGCATCAAAAAGTACATTTTGAGATAGATGGAGATGTGGAGTCAAGCAGTCCATCTGATTCAAACAATTCATCTTCCAGTCAGTCATCGTATGCACAAATTAATGATTACACTTTCATTACGTTCAAAGAGTTGCAGCATTCTTTGTTTCCAAATGGTCCTGACAAGAAGTACATGGTTCCATATCGTAGATACATGGAGCATGTGCTGAAAACACGGAGACTTACAAATGCTACGAAATTTTTTGATTACCTGTATAGGACAGTTCTGAAACAAGCTATGATTACTTTGGAAGAACCGGACAATTCAAAGCATTCACCAAAAAATGAGGATTCCACTGTTGATCCGGTGAGTAATGTTGACTAATGAGTTCTGTTAAAGTTTTTTTTGTGAACAATTGTGTAAACACCAAGTTCAAATATTAACACGTTTTGCCAGTGTTATTCATTATTTTTAGTTTGTATAACCTCAAAGTGATGGCCTGAACACGGAAGAGTAACCGGGATAGCCCCAAGAAAACATGACACTTCCCAATCCCCGGACCACACTACCAACATGAGCATCCCATCCAAAAATTCCCTGCCTGCAGGGACCTGGGACCATATTGATGACGACCGCAGTGGAAGGAAGGCTTGTGGGAGGTTAGAATGCTTGCACCCCATCAAGTTGAACCGGGTTAGATTCCCACACTCACCTCGTTTCACTCTCATTGGTCCTCAAGACTCCAAGTGTTCACAGCCACTCAAACACTGTGCATGACTTTGGTGCCCACATAATGCAAAAATATGGGCCTATGTATCAAATTGTTATAATTGTGTAATGCTATGAAACATAATTATTTGTACGTGCCTTGGAGTAACATTTAAATTTGTTAATTACAAAGTATGTAAAAATGAAATGTTCAACTTCCCCCCCCCCCCCCCCCCCAAACATATTGCAAAAGTTTTGCATATTGGTGAGTAATATTTCCATAATTTAAATATATGTAGCATCTAAAAAGTCACAAGATGCGCATTAATCAATATTGCATAATTTTGTCATTACCTATATTGTTTTTATTTTTGAACATTTTTTATGTATATCACAAACAGAAAATTGTTTGCTAGTGTATTACTACTTCTCTGAAGTGTAGGTCGAAATTGGCTTTGTGTGTCAGCTGTGTATGCTCAAATTTAAAAGTTAGCTTTGATGTAGGCTGTTCACGGTAAAGTGAGCACTTTCAAGGCCGTAGTTACTTTTTTCCTATCTGCCAATTTTAACCTTCCACCTCTTTTTAAAATAAACATTGCAGTGTAAGTAATAAACATAGTGTGTATATTTCATTTGACTCAAATGTTAACATATACGGCTACAATAAAATATATTTATTGACTATTATTCCAAATGATGGGGCTTCAGAAAGTGCTCACTTTACCATGAATAGCCTATAATATTTATTTCACAGCAGTTGGGCCACCTTGTATTTAACTCATTTTATTGGAGCTTTAATAAATTAGTAGTGTTTGCCTTTTAGCATACAGTAGAACCTCTCTGTTTACCCCATCTATAGTGTGTTTTTCTACAATGACTCACTTTTGAGGAACTGTGCAAAAATTTGGTTGAAAAGTAAAAAAATTTTAGGAAATTGGCCAAAAAATTAATTTGTTGCAGTTTTTGTTTGTTTCTGCAAATTGCATTTCTTTTGGTGGGCTCTGTACTGAATGAAGCAAAATGTGATGAGGCCAGAATTTTGTGTCTGTAGTTGAGAATGGTTCTGAGTTGTCCATGCCCTCGTGGTAGGAGACAAAATCCTCAGATTTCTCCTCACGAAGCAACTGAAAATGCTCTTTTTATTTGCGTTCAATTGCCTTGTAATATTTAAAAATTTACGATGACATGGGGAGGTCAAATACATGTCCGAGATAACATTTTATTTGGAAGACTTCTAACTCTAGAATTAAATTAATATTAAATGCAAAATTCATGTTGATTTTACGCCAGAGACTGTTGAACAGTGACTTACTATATTTTGTAAAACCTCGTGCCGCTCAATGTTTTAACATTTTGGGCAACAAGGGGAGGCTATGTTTATGCTTATCAAGTATAGGTTTTTTTTTTTTTTTTTTTTTTTTTTTCCCCCAGAAAAATATCTGCATATTAAAATTAATTTATTTAAAAAAAAGTAGTTTAGTAGCAAATGTGTCTTTCATATAAAATAGTTTGGCACCACATGTCATGGTCGGTCATGAAGAATTGTTTGCTGGAACGGTCGGAGCATTACAAGAAGACATTTGACAAGTCTGGCGTGGTATTATGTATAGAGTGTGGGAATTTCATCCCGTACTTTCATTTGGGCTATAATGATCATCCTGGTAACTCAAAAATCCTGGTGTTGCAATAATTTTTTTAATACGTTGATTTTGATAATACAATGATTTGTTAAGGTAAGTAGGAATGTATTTAAAGTGCATAATCACGCTATTGTAAAACACATACTTCCCACTATGTGTATAACAGATGTTGGTTTACTTAAATTTTGTTACTGATTCTTATGATATGTTTTGCCATACTTGTATTGTACAAAAAGTCTGGTGTATTTCATAGTATAATTTATATACTTCAAATATTCCCACTTTGTACATATTTACTAACTGCTTCTTATTGGCTATTCTAAATTATTTTTAAAGCAGGATTTACAACAACCCGTTGCGTCCGTCCGTCAATAACGTGACCAACAGCCAGTCAGAAGTGGCCATCAATTTTATCTGTCCGTCCGTCGAAACCGTGGCAAGTTTTAACTTTTGACGGACGAACGGATGAAATTACAGCCTTGTAAATTTGCACGTTTTGTTATTCGTTCATCCCGAGTTCTTCACAAGGCTGTGTAGTGTGTGCAGTGTTTTGTTTTGGCTTTCTTTTGTTTTCATTTGTTTGTTTATGTAACTATAATATGAAATTAAGTTATTTTTTTCTTAAAGATTTATTGATGTTTTCATTTGGAAAAGAGCTCCTTTTGTATAATAGTAAAGATAATAAATTTATGCTTTTATGCTATTAAAAATTTATTACATCGATTAGTTTCCGTTAGGTACGTATATGGTTGTTTTAGATAAAAAATACAATTCCGCAAAATATTTTCACTTTTTATGGAGAATTGTTTCCTATTTGTAAACATTTTGTTTTTATTAGTATGGATGTACAAAGTTTGGTTGTAAATCGCTTGGCTGGGAGACGGACGAACGTATGAAGGACGGACGGACGTGACAGGCTATTGTAAATTCTGCTCAAGTATGCCAGTTTTCAAATGTCTGTCTGTGTATGTGTAAAGTTATTGTGTATGATTGTGTAGCTTCTTAAGCCAGAAAGCGCTGACATGGAGAAACGTGTACTGGATGAGGCAGAGAAGGATGACCTCAAGAAATATTGTTTCTGGAGTGAAGAGACACAGGCAATGAATCTTCCCTCATATTGTAGCGTGTATTTATTCCTTGCCAGAGTGCCAATAGAACTGACTCACCAATATCTACTAATGCGGTTGGAACAGAAGCCTGATCATCCATCACCATTAAGTGTGTGTCAGGTGTGTTTCATGAATTTTTCAGTATGTAGCTTATTTACAAGTTATGTATTTTGTTGATGCTAGATATAACATTGACATTTCAGTACCTAATTGTAAAGAACATGAGCTCATCAGGGACCTCCTCTAAACCCCCCACCCCCTAGACCGTGTTGTAGTGGTTAGACTACTTGACTCCTACCGTGGCGAATTGGGTTTGATTCCGGTCAAGGTCGGCCCCGGATTTTTGCATGTTAGAATCGTGTTGGATGATGCCACTGGTTGGTGGGTTTTCTTAGGAATCTTCAGTTTCCCCTGCTGCTTTATTCCAGCACTGCTCTATACTCACCCTAATCGGCTCTCAAGACATCTACGTTAAGAGCCACCCAAATTTCTTCACTCATTCTAACCCTTCTACCACACTACCTCACAGACCTCTACCTACCATCCTCACCTTTTGTTTTACCTCACCTCCGACCAAACTGTCCGAAAATGTATTTAGTGGATAGGGCCAGTACCCCAAGAAGATCGTGTCTACCCCGTTGCTATTGTCAATGCCAGTCACTGGTACATATAAATTAATTTGCCTGCCTGTAGTAATATGTGGTTCAACGCAACCCTCGGAGTCTGTATTACCACCCAACCCAAGGCATCAACTTGTACTTGCGTTGTTTCGACACTGTCAGGCGATGCAAGGGTGACTTAGCAGATTGAGACAGTGACCCTACTGAGAGATATATTGAATAAGGAGGTGTATCTGCAGCTAATAGGAATTTAAATTACTTAAAGCTGATTTACTGTGTGTAGAAAAATTGTGTTTGTTATCTGCAATTCTTTATGAGCTGTTTGTGGCTAACGTTTGCTGTTTGCTGCTTTAAATTCAGATTGTAGCACTATATTAATCTTGAAGATAGTATTTATGAATTGTTAGATTGTGAGTCAAGCTTTGGCATCTGTGCAGCTACAACTTTAATTTGTTGCAGCTTACACGAGAGTTCAAGGAAGGTGTATCCCGTGCAGCGTTTGTCATGCAGCGCTATAAGAAACTGGTCAACGCTGTGATGTGGAAAATGAAAGACTACACGAAGAAGGCATATCAAGATAGTCTGGCAGAGTTTGAGAAGAGCATAAGATGTATGCTTGAGGTGAGAATTGGTCTGTTGTTTATAAAAAAAGAATATTTTATGTAGGGTTAATTTGTAATTTGCCATGAAAATTGTTACTTAGATAATAATTTTTGAAAAGTAAGACATTTGACCATTCAATGACAAATTCAGTTCTGAAGAGAACACCCCACTTTTTTTTTATTTTATGTTTATCTAGATAAAAAAAATTAACTTTTCCCCAAATTATTTTATTATGTCATTCTGTAGGATTATGTAATCTTAACATTAAAATTTTTAGTTTTATAAAATTCTTTGCAAATAATATACAGTCAGGGTGTCCAGCAATCGGGAAATGTGGGAAATACAGGTAATGTACGGGATTTGAAATGCTGTGGGAAATTCTGGAGAAATGTACAGGAATTTTTTCTGGTTTATGAAATCTGTCTAAGAACTTCAGAAATGGCACCAAGGAAACTTAACGGTAAAGAATCTGCACCGCCTTGAAAAGTCAGAATACCACAATGCGTTACTAATAATAGCGTAACGCAGAAAGAATGGGAAAAAGACTGTCTCTAAGCAATCTCCTGTTGTGGACGAAGGGACATGGGTTGGTTTATTGCTTCAGGGAAGGAGGATGTGGTGTTCGAATGCCTATCTTCTTTGCACCATAGCCTGAGCCTAACTACCTCTGCTGACCTTATTGTAGGTCTTTGGCAGATGACTGGCATGTTGATGAATTGAAGCAGAGGAGATTCCATTGCAATTATGCAATGTAATGAATTCAGTTGAGTAGAGAGATTTGGGTGGCTCATAATATAGGTATCTTGAGACATGATGAGGATGAAATGAGGAGATTGGAGCAGTGCCAGATTGAAAGTGTGGGAGAAACAAGAGATCCCTGGAAAACCTGCCAATCTGCATCATTGTCTTGTACAATTTTCACATGCAAAAATTTGAGAGTGACCCGGCCAGAGATTGAACCTGGTTCGCCTTGGTGGGAGGCGAGCAGGCTAACCACTCAGCCACCATGGTCTCATAAAGCAGTGAAGTGTGTCAATTTGGTGTGTGATGTAGGTATGTATTTAAACATGGTTTAAAATGTTTGCCTGACTTTGGTTATAAGTACCTCCTCCTCTACCTTTCAAACCGTGGCTGGCTATATATGTTTTTGTATTAATCATAAGTATAATGTCAATATAAACCACTACTATTTCACAAGGCCGTGTGACTGTACACAATACTTTAAAACATTTGTATTTCTTGTTGTGGAAGCAAGCCTTAAAGTTAACTGGGTATCATTATTCCATTGTCTGTTTACAGCCTATTATATCACGTTGAATAGTCATGTAAGGACAGCCTGTATCTTGTCCGAGAAAAAAAAATTTAGCTTTGGGGACAGTCTAATTTGTGGCATCTGGGGATTGTCAATGCTTCCTGTAAATAAATGCTTAGAATGTGTGTCTCTTTCCTGTAAGTAGATTTAATTTTACATGGATATCATCCAGTTTTGTTGCTGAATTAATTACCACATATAAAATTTTAAGCCATCAAGTTGTTGGTGGCTTTATTCCCTCTCCACAACATTCCCTTGCTACGCCACACCCTTGGTCATTGGCCGTTGGCCATAAAGTAGTGTGAGGTGCTAGGGTTCGTTATTTATGGGGAGCTACTAGGTACAGTTTGAGCGTAGGCAGACCCTTCGCCGAACAGGATCTCCGGCACTACTGGATGGTATCCTTCCGCAACACGGGTGGGCGGCTCAAACAAGGTGGTAGGCGTGATAGTTGGTACTAGAATAGTGAGCCATCACAGTAAAGCAGCCTGTTCGCGTGGACTCAATATCCCGAACCCGCTGGGAAGGATGCTTGGCCCTTGTGGATTCTTAGAGATAGCCCTCACCTTCTTAACCTTCCTCTCAATACCACCCCTACAGGTGTAAGGCATCAGGCTCTAACCTAAGATCGGGTCTGCAGGAGGTAGGCAGTCGGTGTGTCAGAGTTCAGCTGTAGGTGCTAATTGCTACTGCCAAAACCGCACTCACTTTTGACTTCCCCACCGGAGGTAAGGAAGACTCGAGCTACAAAGTGTTGGTTGTAGGAACCACACGGTGTACTCCCAATGGGCTCGGTCTCCCCTGCACCAGTGTGTAAACCCTTGTGGCAATTGGATTATCGCCACTGTGATATTTACTATTTTGGTGTGTTTCTACAGTGGTTGGTAGCACTTTCTATTAATTTTATTACTTGATTTTAGAATAGTTATTAGTGGCCGGCCCTATGCTATATTAATACATATTTTTAATACCTAATTTAGTTTTCATATTTCTTATACTTTGTCATACAATTAGTTGTGGTTTAGATTTAATCCTTTATATATTAATTTGCCCTGACACATGCACGGATAGGCTACTAGGCACAATGGTAGAGGATTTTGTCTGCTAGATCAAAAGCGGGGTGGTCTAGATTAAATAGATGGCGAGAGATGAGGGGTGTTAATTAGTACGTATTTACTATTGTTTCTTGGATGCCGTGGTTGTCGTGGGTTTTATCCAGATGCAATGAGATTGGCCTACGCCGAATTGGCGATTCCACAGGTGAGCTTCGTTTGTCCAGAAGTGGACGTTATCCCAGGCGAATCCTGTAGCAGTGCCGGTTAATAATCCTTTTACCACGGGATGGCACGAGGGATGAATTTGTATACACGGAAATACTAATAAGATAGTTACCGGAGCAGTCGATACTAACTCGTGCCTAAGTTCGGTGGTGCTGTCCCGTTCCGCCTGTCGCTACAGTGTGGGTTGAGAAAGTGCACTCAACTGTTTGGCAGCAAGGAACGTTGCGTTTCGTTCCCTACGTTTACGACCATGCCTATGGTCGTAAGGCATGGAGTCTCTGCTTACAGTATGCTAAGTACACCTTGACGTGAACAAACTAAACACAGTTTATAGTGTTAGTCTGGTTTTGGATTGCTGACCAGGCTCTGTTAAGTCTCCACTGATCCCCCACGCAGGCGGGCTGATCAGAGACGGGGAGCTGTTTGGGTCACCAATGCCGCCACTGGATGTGCATTCACACAGAGATGGATGGCAGGTCTCAAGCTACAGATATCCCAGCACTAACAATGCTGTGGGATAAGGTAATAACTCGAGACTGTCGCTTCTCCCTGGGTGAAGGTGTTGCTAGTGGTTGCGGCTCCTCTCTTCCTCTCCGCCGGCACTGGTGCAGTGCTGTGGCAGTTGGAAAGCAACAGATTGGCGTCTAATGGTTGTGTAGAAAATATGGTGGACCCCTAAGGGGCGCCCTCTACTGAAGTTAATTCGGTTAGATCAAATACCTGGTTCTTGTCAGTGGTGTACGTAGCAACCTGTGTATAGCAGGTAAACAGACAGATACTGTCAGAAATAAACGCGGTAAGGTAGGAAACAAAAATATGTTTATTGATGGTTCAATAAACATGCAGCGCATGCTACCTCCTACCAGGCAATTGAGTGCTGAAGCTTACTACGCTGGCCAGGTGTAGGCAACTTAGTTGTAATGGAAAAGCGGGAAAGAAATATCTAAATGAGAAAAGATATATTACTTCTAAACTTGTCTAAGAAAGGTGTCTTCAGGAGAGAAAGTGAATTTAACGTGTTAGCGAGCATGTTCGCTGGTTGACTGATCGTCGACGATGAAGTAGCTGCTGGGGGCGTACTCAATGCTTTGAAGTTCTGTAGAAGTGTCAGCACTGAGCAGTGTTGTGGGAAGTCGCGACAGAAGAATAAGAATGACTCTCGAGCTCTGCAGCGTCCTGACTTATATAGTGGAAGCTTGTGGGCTGCCGGCGTGGGGTGCGGGGGAGGCGTGACGTCCTGCTGCCCTGGTTGGCGTGGGAAAACTCTGTTCACCGTTTCTGCTTCATGCCTCGTCGGTGGCGCTCGGCTTTGCCTGGGGTCTGGGCAGCTTGTAGGCTCTCAGTGCGAGGTAAGGGGTCGGGTGCAGCCAGGTTGCATCTCCTCCAGGTGAAGAGAATACGTTCATAAGTTCCCGTTGCCTGTAGAGTAGGCAACATGTCACTCACTTCTGTAGTGATGGAAGAGGTACTTTTGGCGATGAGTCGAAATCATATTAACTTAGTTGTATAAGCAGCACACGTCAGTTCCCCCCTCCGTTGTGATGATTCATCGTGGAAAAGGTGGCGGAGAAAGGCGTAGGCCCCTTCTCGGGAAGGTCTAGAATGTCTGGTAGGCGTCGGTAGACCTGATGAGGTAGATAGCACGGAAAAATAAAACAGTGGCACCTCAAAACTAGGGGACATGCCACTACTATCCTGGAGCTTGCTGCAGTGAGTTAAGAAAAAAAATAAAATCTTTCCAGAGAACATTTGTGTCTGTCAGCAAGCTAAATAGTTACGTCTGACAACTGCGAGGTGGTGAACCACAGGCCCTTCAATACCTGGGTTGACCGGCTAAATGAATACAAAGTGAGTACACTACATGCATGACTATCGTGGCAAATTGTGCGCATGTTGGTCACTGAATACAATACACTTAAACACTCAAATTTTGCAGTTAGAGATAACGTGCACCAGCTTTGGGGAGCTTTAACGCTCAAGAGTCTTTGGGATTACTGAGTAGATGCACAAGATATTGTAAACAAAAGTACATACAAATCTAAGCATACACATAAAAATACCCTCCTACAAAATGAGATTCTTTCTTGTAGGCGATCTTCACATATACCCTTTCAAAAGTATGAAAATATTTAATTGTGTGCCTACATATCAAATCAGATTTAATGCTGAGAAGCATAAAAAAATCTAACCTAGCTATCTCTTGTGGGAGTCCATCTTATATTGTAGGTCTAACAGCTAGTATGTCCACTGTGTATCTTCGTTGCAATGTTCAATGTAAGTTCCTAAGGAATGTTCACTTTTGTCCCTGCTGAAAACACACTCTTACACAATGGCATTCTTCGTGTAAGCGATCTTCACATCCTTTCAAAACATATTGCGACATATATAGGTTTACATACACATCAAGTCAGATTTATGGATGATTATTATAAAAATATAAAATATCATTGTAATGTTGAAGTGTCTGTCTTCAACTTAATCACTGGCTATGTATTAATCGTCTTTGCATGATTCACTTATGGTAGCCATTACTGTCACTGTGGTGAGCGGCCATTCGTAGTGCTACCTACTTAAGTGGGCTGTCTGCCACTGAAACACTTAACCGTGAGGTGTAAAATGTCTATCAAAAGTTATTGACTAACAGCTTTTTAGAGCTGTATAAAAAAAGTTAATTAGCACATAGTCGAGTGACTAACTACTGGTTCATTTAGCTCTTTATACTTGAAACTGTACTGGATACTTTTGAATTTTAATTTAGCCTAAGCTTACATCACTGTATTTGGCTTGCGGCTAAGTTAACTGTGGTGCACGTGACCGGTCTATAGCGAGTCCTTTTACCATGTGCACGTAGTAGCGGTTTACGGCTACTACACTGTTATTTTTTAATTTGCGCACGTACTGGCGATCTTTGGTTTCACTTTCAACGGGCCGCCCCCTTGGATGTAGGGCAGCATGCAGAGGGTATGGCCACATATACCTGGTTGTGGGTCTCCATGGCGATTCCCGGTACCGTCCTGACGTGTGAGCGGCGGCGGTATGTGGGGGCATCAGACCTGGAGCGTAATGGCGTCTGCTTCTGCCGCAACAAAGTGGGAGGGCGCTCGTTCAAGGGATGTTGAGGCAGTGCAGGGGTGGGTCAAGTCTTCCACCCTAACTGCATGGGTTCCTACACGTAGGGCAGGAGGTTTCTCTGATGGGGCAATTCAGAGGAGAAAGATCTCCACCCCGATTGTGGGCAGCATAGCTCGTCGTGGTACCAGGTCATGGGTAGCATCGACGGTCTCGGTGGCCAGGTCCTGGGGCAAGGCAGTGGAAAGGAGATTCACGTCAACCTCCACTGCGGGTGATGTGCCAGTTGAGGGTAGTGGGGTGGAGCACTCTCGTCTGAACTCAACTTCCCAGCAGGCGGTTCTTCCTGCGGGGCAGGAGGTTGCCGCAGACCACTCTTGTCGGAGGCCGACATCCCGGGTTCCAGTGGTCTAGTGCCATCTTGTCAAAGGTCCTGGCTCTGTATCGGGTACTACTCTTTTGATCGGGGGTTCGTCTTCATTCCCTGATTGGCCAGGTGTATCTCCTTCAGCGTCGTCGTCCCCAAGTATGGGCATGTCCCTGGGTATGGTCGTATCTGACCTCAGGTGGCCTTACGAATCCGTCCGTGTATATCCTCTGCCCAGTAGACGTTGTCTCACTTGCCTACGATGCGGTACGGTCCATCCCATTTGTCAGTAAAGCCAGCGCTGAATTGGTTGCTGGTTTTGCTGAGGGGGTGACTTCGCAGGACGGAGACCTCCCCTAAGTTGAATTGTCTTACCCCTGTCTTCGGTTGGGGATGTTTCTTTAAAATATATGCATTCTGAGCTTTCTGGGCGTGCGTGGTACGGGCTAGGGCTGCTAGCCGGATGTCCTCATGTTGAGGTATATCAGTGGGCTCCTTTTCCCACTGCCAGTTGCCTGGTCGGCGCAGTGGTTGTCCCAGGAGTAGGACGCTCAGACTGGTGTCAATGTCCTCGTTCATACGGCGTCAAAGGGCAAACAGTATGGTGGGGATGTGCTTATCCCAATGCTTGCGATCACTACCCACACTGATACGAAGGCACTTCTTGATCTCCTGGTTCCTTCTTTTTAGTGGGGTTGACTTATGGATGGTAGGGAGGGGTAGTCTAGGTTTACACCCCCCACTCTTGACAGGTGGTTTGCCATTGACGACTCGTAAACTGGGTGCCATTGTCTGTCAGCATGGCTTTTGGATAACCCCATCATGCGAAAATCTCCGCCTCTATTTTTCACACAATTGGAGTGGTTTCTTGGCTGGGTAGAGGAAATGCCTCTACCCACCTTGAAAATTGATCGGTTACTACGAGTAGGTAGCGGTTTCCTTTCATGCTACGTGGATACGGGCCCATCAGATCAGCGGCGATGTGGGTCCAGGCCGTCTTGGGTCTCTGTGGTTTTGTGGTGAGAGAGGGAACTGGGAATGCTTTGCCGGCGCAGCACATGACGCAGTTGCTGGCATACTGCCGGACATTGCGGTTTATCCTGTCCCAATTGTAACAGATTTTAATATCCAGTAGTGTTTCCCTAGTACCCAGGTGACCAGCTTGGGGATGGTCATGATGGTGCCGGCATATATCAGCTCGTAGCTGCGGCAGATCCCAGCTCTTCCACTGCTTATTGGGTTGCTCGCTACTTGTCCGTATGACGTCATCACATAGTGTGAACCATTGGGGCTGTTCCCGTAGTAGGCATCGAATGTCGGGATCCTCCTGTTGGCCTAAGGTTATTTGCAGTCGAAGAAGTCGGATTTTTTCTTCTGGACTTCTTTCGATCTGAGGGGGGAGACATTTTCTCCTCCTGTTCCTCCTCAGCTTTTTCCTCCGACGTCGGGGAACGAGACAGGGCGTCTGGCAGGTCATTCATCTTACCTGGGCAATGTTTGACCTCAAAGTCGAACTCAGTAAGGAACATGTCACACCGGCCGAGCTTGGCCTTCGAATTCCGAGACTCGTGTAGCCATTGGAGGGCTTTAGAGTCGGTTCGTGTTGCCCTTAAAGATAATACAGATATTCTTCATGGTCCAGATAACAGCCAGCCAGTCCTGTTCATTAATGTGGTAGCAGTGCTTGGTTTCATTTAAACGGGATGATGCATTTGTTATCACATGGGCTGTCCTACGTCTTGCTGGTATAATACTGTGCCCATGCTGTTTCGACACGCGTCCATTTGCAGTATTAAGGGTTTGTCACCTTGCAGCCGATGAAGTTGGTGAATATTCTTGAAGCTGTTTTATAAGTCGGAAAATGCTTGCTGTTGTTCCGGGCCCCATCACCAACGGGTGTCTTTCTCTAGAAGTGGATGTAGCAGTGCCATATATTCCTCAATGTTTGGAACGTAGTCTCGTAGCCAATTACACAGACCCAGGTACCGTCGAAGCTGTCGCTTATTCGTAGGTTCGTCCGCTTCTTCAATTGCTCGTATTGAACTGTGTTGTGGGAAGTTTTCCTCGGGCAATATGACATGTCCCAGATAATCTATTGACGACTTGCCGAAGAAGTTTTTTTAAAGCTTCCAAGTCGTTCCATGTAATTCGAACCTTTCCAATACTCGTTGCAGATGGCCTATATGTTCCTCCCAGCTATTAGAATATATTATCACATCGTCAAGATAGGCGAAACAGAACTCACCGATGTAACCTGTTAGTACTGCCGCAGATATTAATCATTGGAATGTTTGCGGGGACGTTTTTCAAGCCGAAACTCAAAATTGTAGGGTTTCGCCCTCGGGTGTCGTAAAGGTTGTATATTAAAGGTCATATATTTTCACTGTCTGGATGGACTGCAATCTGCCAGTATCCAGACTCCATGTCAAGAGTACTGAATATTTTGGCTTTGCCAATATCTCAAAGTGTATGAGACAAGTCTGTAGCTGGGGGAGCAATTGGATGAGTGACTTCATTTAGCAATTTGTAATTTATGCAAAATCTCAATTTTCCGTCTTTCTTAGGTACAAGGACCATGTGTGAGTTATATGGGGAGTTAGACAACTCCACGATCCCCTAGTCCTTCATGTCGTTGACCTGCTCCATGATGAGGTCATGATGGTGGACTGACACTCGGTATGACGGTTGTAAACTGGTACGTCAATTGTAGGCCAGATTTCATGTTGTATAGAACGTGTTTGCCATAGCAGTCCTCCTTGTCCGAAAGCGCGGGCGTGCTCGTCTAGTATAGCTTTTAATTGGTAGAACTCTGGTTTTTCAAGTTCATGATTAATGCTCATTGGATCGATAGGCATTGGCGGGATGTCGTCTGGGTTATGATCCCAGTTTACAGTGGTACGGTTGGTTTCTCCCAGATAGGCTCTACGTTGTCCGTGATCTAGAATGCATTGATGGCAGATGAGCCACGGGCACCCTAGTATTACTGATTCGGGCATGGTTGGTGATACAATCAATTCTGTTGGGGTAACAATACTTTGAATTTTTATACTCAATGTAATTTGACTGGTTACATCCAGGGTGGCATCGGGTTGCGCCATTCTTACTATTTTGTTTTGCGGTCTTAGTTGGGCGAGTTGGTTCTGGGTTAACAAATTTCTTCTAATAAAATTTCTGGTAGCCGCCGAGTCAAGTAAGGCTTGTACCCTGTTGTTATTCACCTCTACCTCTATGTGTGGGGCTATAGGAATTGGTGCTTCCTCACTTAATCCCTGGAGGGTGGGCCCTTGTAAACGGGGGATGGTGGCCCACTTCGTACCCCTGTGTTGGCATTTTCTGGCTTGGTTCTGGAAGTTGATTTTCCAGCTGGTCGTGTTGGAATATTTGACGGCATTTTGTCAACTCAGTTTGGCGGAACTGCAGCTCCTTCTGGTTTCCGAGGGTAGTCCTTGTTCCAATGGTCTCCGGACAGAACCAGCATTTGGGTACAAATGCCATACGAGGAGTTATGGTTGGTACACCTTTATGAGGTGCAACAGGTGGTGCTCGTACCTTAGAGGCCTTGGTGGATACTGGTTTTTTGAGGCTTGCCTGGGCTGCAAAGTTTTGCTCAGCTTCTCGTTCTCGATAAACTAATTCATCCAAGGTCGTGGGTCTTGCTGTCAAGAGTACGTTCCGGAGATTTGGTAGTAACATTCGATGAAACGAACGGCGGTAGCATTGTCGACTTATTTAATCTAGAAGGCAGAAGTAAAAATCTCTAAATCTGGGTAAAATGTATTTTTTAAATAAATCTGAGAATGTCCATACTTCATCCCATCTGTAATGTCACACTAGTGCCATCCCAATTCATAGTTTACTACCAAAACATCTGTACTTGCCAAGTACGTGAAGTAGCGTACTTGCTGGGTGAATTTGCGTACTTGCGATGGTCACCATGTTGGTTTTCAAACATCACGTACATAACCTATGATGGGAACTTTTTGTGGTTCTACTTACCCGCCATCTTATTGCTCTACGAAGCGACCAATGTGCAACTTTATTTCTGCATTTACAACCTGTTACACAGGACAAATGCTTTATTTTTATTTTTTCTGCAACAACACCAAACACCATAGACATAAACAAAAGTAAAGACAACCAACATAGAAAACAAATTCTTAATTTACAGCAAAAACCATATAGTTGTTAGCTCAGAATAACAAAACACAGGTGTACTTTCTTGTAGTTTGTGTTATTTACACTCTTAAAAATGACAGGTCTTGAACAAATTAAAGTTTTCCGGTGTCTTTGAGAATAAAAAAATTTACTGCATTTTAGCTTTGAGAATGTAAAGCACACATACGCAGTCAAATCACATTGCTGTTACTACCTGCTAGAAGTGTCTTCTGCAGTGCGTAGCCAATGATGTATGGCCCGTGATGTGAGCTTGTGAAGTGGGTATATAATGCGACTGACAGGCTGACTGTACACGGTGCACTTTCTGCTGTCATGGGTAAGGGAAGCGATTTAACAGATTTGCAAAAAAGCATGATCATTGGAAATCATTTGGAAACAGCGACATTTGTAAACTGTTCACATACCTCTGTGGTAAAGGTGTCTTGTAAGTGGACAAATGGTGCCATTGGAAATATCCATTGTGGAAACTGCGGAGCTACATGTGCCATTGATGTCTGAGGTGACCGTCTACTATGACGGTGTGTGAAGGTCAACCGACAGGCTACAGTGGAACAGCTCACAATCCAAATGAACCAGGGGGACATCCAGACACATGTCTACCACAACAGTTCAGCGAACCCTTCTGCGAATAGGGCTCTGGAGTAGACGGAGGGTGACTACACCCATGCTAACACAGGTGTATCGACAAAAACAACTGGAATTTGCTGGACAGTATGGCGACTGGACCGCTGCTGATTGCCAACGGGTGGTCTTCTCCTTCGAGTCACGTTTTCAGCTGCATAGAAATCTTTTCCTACTCTTTGAAAATGTGCTAGTACTCCATTGTACATAAACCACGCACACTTCACACGTGTGACGTTCACCCACTCCACTCAGTTTATTTCCTAGGAAATTTTTGTTAGGTTGATGTCAGAGAGAAATAGTCATTGCCGAGTGTTGAAGCCCTTATATCGGCTGTGAATTGTTGGTGTTGTGATACAGTGAAATCCGGTTATAACATCTCCACTAATAATATTTATCTGCTTAATAAGCTGACTTCTTGTGGTCCACAATCATGTTTTTCAATACAAAATTACCCTTTTATAAAGTTTACCCTTCTATTAGGCCAACATTTCTGTAGGCCCTTGAGAAATGTTATAACAGGGTTCTACTCTATCATCATTGTACCAAAGCAAATGTGTACATATTTTGAAATTTGTACTGCAATATTTTTGTGGAGTATCTTTTATGTCATTGATATTTATTTTGTTCACAGACTCACATTGACTATTTTAAAGACTTTATGCAGATGTCTGTACCAGCATTGGCTCAGAAAAAAAATCTGTTGGAGGAAGAGTGGGAATGGCTGAAAAAAGTCTCCCCTCTCATCGGTGGTGAAGGACTTGTGTCACATAAAGTTTCGTAAGTACCGTAAGAACACATTGCATCCTTCCATTATCTGTATTTATTGAGTCATATACACTTGGTTCTGCACAGTTATCGTAAATGCTTGCTAGCTGGAAAGTTTACATTTCACAGAATATTATGTGAACCTTGAAAAAGTATGTACGTAATTATATTTTATTGGATTTGGAAGTAATAACACATTATATATAAAATATTTCAATGTTGCAATTTAAGATATGCACTTGTTATAAAATGTAACGATTGGTAATACAAACTGGTGCTTACATGAATCCTGAATATGTATGCCTTTGTTGGACTGTACAGTATTTACAGTAGTTTGGTGGTAGTCCTTTAGATGTTTCAAACCCCATGTTGTGGTGATCGATGACAACTTTGTTGTGTGTAAAAATACAAGTTGTGTGATTCTCGAGAGGAACATGTAGTTCTCTTAGTGCAGTAAAATCCTGTTAGTAAGTTCCCTATCAAAAAGTATTTTTGCTTAAGGGGAAGAGGGATTAGTACTTACCATCTTTGATTTACGAAATTTTTGCAGCAACATGTAGCATAGATTTTGTACTGTTTTATTTTAGGCATCAAGAAGGCACAGGATACTGCTTTGCACATTTTCTAAAACATGTATTACTTCACTATTGTTGCTACAGTCCAATCATGGTTACTTCTAACTTTTCTGAAGCCTTGCTGAAGTTCTACTTCCATGATATTACTCCACCTCATGAAACAATGCTTAACTGAGTTGTCTAAAAATTACCCAAAAGGGACAAAAAACAGCATTTGTGCGCATTCAGTCCAATAATATTTTTCATGAGAACTATTTCTTACTAGACTTTACAAGCACACCAATTTTGTCTCTGTTATTATTCAAATTGACGCGTGATGCTTTCTATAAATATATGCAAATGACTGTCTCATCTCTGCGTATCTCCTTGGCGCACCAGGCACAGTCCGAACTAGTATAATATCTACCAGATTGCCTACATTACGTCCCTTGTTGCGAGGATGAATACACACACGTCAATATTGTACTGTCCGCCAGTAGTCTGTAAGCCACACCAACCCCCACCTCAGAAGAATGAGTGAGCAAGCTGCTGAGCAGCCACAACCACTCTTTACGATGAAGCAGTTCAAGAGCACACCGAGAGATGGTGCCACCAGTGCTCACGCCACCCAGCAGATGCCGCAGCAGACAACCCTTGGATCCGCCTGCTAGCAGACTACTTGACCGCCTGCAACCCCGCAGCTCGGACGAGGGTAGGCCAGCAGATACTTATACCTTTCATCGACTCTTCTTAGAGCCACATAGTCTCGAAAGCTCGCTCCATCACCGCATGTGGACCTCAACGTCTCTCAGACAACCAGAAACTCTTCAGCAGCCATCCCAACTCCTTCCAGACCTTCCAGAGGATCTCCACTAGCAGACTCCGAAGAAGTTGTTAACCCCGTCCCTTGTCGCTTACCACTGATAACTGCATACCCCACTGCCCTTCAGGAAGTGGACCTCCTAAGTCCCTTCAGTATATGGAACAGAATAGATAGCTTCAGTTATCTAGCTACCTATTTGAATCTGCCTTCCAGCTTAGAACCAGGTCCTCTTCACCTGGTGCTTGCATAGTTTAGCACTTCCGGTCAACTTGAGGTAGTTAGGAGGTAGTACAGGCCACAGTAGCTATTCGTCTCAGGAATAAAACACGAACCGATAAAGGTACAGACTTGGGATTTACACCTACTTATTCAGAAAAATAAGCCTCTTGCAAAAAGTAATGTAATTTTAATTAAATTTGTCAAAATTGTTTTGAGTGCATCAGAGAACCATTTTGCTCGACTCACTGTGGCCACTGTAACACTGCGAACGAGGCAATACTGCGCAGCTGTCGTAGACTACTCACACCAACTCCTGACCTTGAACTGCCAAGAAGTTTGTGCTAGGTGTAAGTGGGTAGGTTAAGGTAAGCAAGTGAGCCACCTTGTTGGCGTGGTCAAGTGCTGTTCTCTGTAGCCGGCACTGCAGGGTTCCCATTCCGACTGAAATGCACTCTCACGCCACCCTCCCTGTGGATATAGCTGTAGAGGAGAGAAGTCATGCAAGAATGAGTGAGGCAGTTTCCTTAGCACATTGTGGTATCCTGAGGGTGAAGCACGTGGTCCATTGACTCCCGTTCTCCTTTTCTAATGGTTCTAGATTTGGAGGATAAAGGTTTTCAAGTTTAGACGCAGTATCTCTGCTCAGTTCTGGGTACCCAGTAGTCATGCCGGCGTTCATTCCCTGGCTGTGACCTTTGGCGGCTCAAGATGAACAGAGGTGTGGTGGGAAGAATGGAGAGGTGAACTCGCACGCATCGTAACCCCCTTCCGCCACCCCGCTGGCTGCACTTAACTACATCACCAGTTTCGTAGCCGCTTACCTGGCAGCAATCCTCCTCACTGGGTAACCAACGCGATCTCGTTAAATTGCGGATCTTTCAAGGTATGTAGTGCTTTATGCAACACATTCATCCTTTCCTTAACCCTGTGACGAGTCGAGAGGTTTTTATATTCGCAGACACTCCTCACACTTACCAGAAATCACTTTCTAGATTAGGGTCTTGAATATTCAAACAGCAATAAAATACAATAATCTTGCATTCAAAAACGATATGTCCCTTCAAGATCTTAAGTTTACTTCTAAATTTTCCCAGCAGCATTTAGAGTTTCAAGAACACAAAGACAGAAAGTAAAGAGCTGCATAGCTTCTGTCAAGTAAAGCGTTAGAATTTCTTGGTAGAAAGCAATTACTGGAAGATCCTTGGAAAGATACAGTGTATTTTTAATGACTGGTTTGATGTTCTGAACAGCTGATACCCTTTTAACACAGACAAAAGTAAGCTTGCATACTATACAAATTGGAACAAGACAAAATTAGGTCAGAAATGGATGAATGTATATGCTTAGTATGAGTGATGGGCCACAGGAACGAAATGCCATTTCAGTTAGGAATTTGTGTTACAAACAACTCTTTAAAGAATTTGTTTCATTATTTGAAGGGAAAATATGTAATCACTTATATATCAACTTATAAATCAAGCAAAGGTGTACTTGAAAATTTATTTTTTATCTAAGAAGCATGGTATGTGCAAACGACCACCCAACACCACTTGATTTCAAATACAAAATAATCGGTATGTATTGGAAAAGCATTTCACATCTGAATTTACAATAAACTGCAACACCACAGACAATAATGAAGAGTCTATGTCAAAAATAAAGCTCACATGATCTTTCAAAGGTAGATGAGACACAAACAAATGAGAAAAACTAATCAAATTGCATTCCCTGGGCCTGATTAGGCATTTACCACTACGGAAAAACTTGTACGTACATTTGCATAAAATTAACACATAAATTACTTGCTAGTAGGGCCAATGCAATTAGGATGAAAGTATTTTTAAAAAAGAATAACATATTGTATAATTTTACAATTAAACCTACTAAACTAGATATAACTATTAAAAAAATGCTCTTTCAGTAACTGTGCCCGACGTTCAGTAAATTCAGTCACTTTCATGAAAAAGATTGTGTAACATTTGGTATTGATTTCAATAAACTGTATGTTTTCAACAGCACTTTTATGAATTCCTGTATATTTCAGACAGTAAAATTGATGGAAATGTATCATACAAAATAAACATGAAATTCCTTGAATTTTTGTACTTTTTTTGTTCGTAATTAATTACTTTAAAGATTTAATATATTCGCAAATCAAACAATGCCCTTAAGTATTACCATCAAATATTCCAGTAATTAAAAACGCTATGTACTTGGTACTAATAAGTATGCATATATGTGTGCATAGAATAGTGCTGTCAGGTAACATGTTTCATTACAGTGATAGTAGAATTATGTCAATCATATTAATTTAATAAGCGCACTCTTTCGCCTGGTTCATATAAATGTTATAACTTTAACATGATCTCGCATATTGTTGCTACCCATTCAATAAATGCAGGTCTTATTTAATTCTATACAGTCTGTTTTTAATAACGCACTGCATTTATTTACAAGTAAGACATGAATATTAATTTATGATGTTAACAATGTTAATATTCTACAAAATATAACGAGTATGCTTTGCTTGAAAACCAAAAGAAGACATGTTTACAATGCAATACCCAGTTTGGCGCATTGTGGCGGTGCGAAAGGCACAAGCGCGCAGGCACAACTCCGCGCCTTTCTCAACTTTCATAAATATAACACATCATCTGACGAAAACTATTCCACGTGGCATATTGTGGTTATTTGCAAAATGACGTGCACAGTTCTGAGCAGGTTTTGAAGTACACTAAAAGTTTTATAAGTTAAATTATTAGCCATAAAATATGATTTTAATAACATCATGCATAGCACATTAAACTTACAATTTGTCTTATGTAAAACATATTTTTTTTAATGGCAAAGCACAACAGCCACATACATCAAACATGGATATTTAGCATTGTCACTCTCCAGTATAGAACCTGAAATTTGGAGTGATTTTTAACTGTTAGTTATTTTGTAACTGCAGTTTAAGTGAAGGCGTGTGAAGCACTGCCAGGCAAAGCATTGGAGCTGTCACCCGATTGCGACCCAGGTGATGGAATGCGCAGAAACGTTTGGAGTTGTCAACCAGTTGAGTTCACCTCCTAATTCTTCTCAAGAAGGGAGCAGAGGCCAGTCCGTGGACTGGGGTCCATTGTCTGGTCTCTGCATTACCCTCGCACACATTGACGGAGAGGCAGTCTGCACTGACCCTGGCCTTGACTTCGAGCAGATTTAGTATCGGAGAGGTCTGTCTGAAGGTTTAGGTTTGTAGTTCAGTTTGTTTGGCTTTGCAGTAGTGTTCCACTGCCATATTTCCCTTTCTGTTGGTGTCCGAGTACACTACTTTAAGAGTTCAAGTGGATGGAATTAAACTACGTTAGTTGGGGAGATGGTGGGTTTGTAATAGACAGAAAGGAAGGTGCAGAGTCCTGTCGACGAGTTTGTGTTGCTTTTAAAAAACAGTAAATCCAGAGTCTTTGCTGAAGCCAATGCCAGAAGGACACAACTTAAATGCCTGCCATTACAGGCCCAAGATGTAGGATGCAGAGTGAAAGGCTTTATTATGTAGTGAGGTAACCCTCATGTGTTCAAGGAGTCTAAAGAGTATCAAAACATTCAAAGCAACAAAGAGAAGTTCACAGAATGCAACTGCATACCCAAGTATAAAATATCAAACAGTTGCTAAAAAAAATAGCTTTAATTGATAGAAGGAGTATCTGAAACACAACCAATTCTTCTTGATGAAAATTATGAATGTTTTGAGTAATTATTTTTAACATTTGACCAAAAATTGTAAAAATAAAAAAATTCTGCTATTATCAGTCATTCCGTTTTTTGTATGATAACCTTTTTCAATTTTTTAGGATGGTGAATGAGTTAGTGAGTTTATTAGTTAATACATATTGACTGTTACAACTGTTGCTGAATCTTTAAGTACTTCATGTACCATACTAGCAGCAGGGAATGGTGCTGTTTTTATTGGCAATTAAAGAACCGTATGTATTGTGATAATATAAATGTGTATGTGTTCTGTATTAAATGAAAGTGTTAGATGTAATAATTATAACATTTTGCTCTCATAATGTGTATGTTGTGATTTGTTGAAATATTTTCCAGTCGCATTACAGTTAATTTGTTGAGAGGTGTTGGGCAACACCTAGAGAAAAGGATGAAAACTATTATGGAAAATGCTGAAAGTGATAAGTGTGGGGAAGTCGAAGATGCATCACCAAAGTAAGCACAGTTTTGTTGTGTGTATATTTGTTGATTTTTCGTTTATATAATACTTAATCTATGGGAAGGCAGTTGTAATATCATAAATGTAGTGTGCAGTTGTGAGTATATTCAAAATATTTCTTAGTTAATGTAATTAATGACCTGATAGATGTTATGAGAGAATAGTTTTTTGACTGCTCTGCCTTATTATGAAATACAGAATTGTTGATTTTTGTTTAGTGCTGTCTTCTTTGAGAGAGATGAAATAATACAGTTAAAATTAGTACCTTAGTTGCATAAACTTACAATTGGTTAAAACCAAAAAAAAATCGTACATTACATCTACTTTTACTGATACAAATTCCTGATTCCGTTCCAATTTTCTCTTTATGATTCTCGATCCCGGAGTCTATTTGATGTTCATTTTTTAATAAATATCAACAAAGGTTGTAAGTATTGTAAGGAAATATTCTTAATTGGCATGAAAAGTTTTATTATGAATATAAAATCATATCTGTCTGAGTAAGGTGATGTTGCATGACAAATACTTAATAAACTGGGATAAGCTGTACACAATTTTTCTGATTTTTGTTTCATAAACTGTACTTTTATGTTTCTGAACACTTACAACTGCCCGCAAATATATTAGGTGCTTCATAACATTTTCACACTGCAAAAATTATACACTGTAATAGGAGTCATTCTCTGCCATGGTAGAATGGTCCACTACACGGTTGCATTTTAGATTTGCAAGCATTTAGTTAATTTGACATGGTTAACCGTAAAAATAAATGTAAAAAAAAATCTTATTTTCGATGTCCTGTGTTTGGTAAATACAGTATGTTTCAGAGCAACACCGACAAACTCCGGCAGGTTATTCCTGATAATAAAATAAGATGAAAATATATCTACCACTTTTTACCACTTTTTTCCTAAAATGATTATTAAGGGAGCTACGTGCCCCTGAAATCCACAGTTTTGAATATAATTGAGTTTAAAATATCAGGAACTACTCATGATTGAGCAACAAATTTTTGAATTGTGTTTTGTATAACAGAGAGCTTAAATCTTTAAATATGTATGCAGTTGGTAATATTATCCCCCGTTATGAAAATAGGGCTTCCCACCATGCACTGCATGTTGCCTATCGTGATGGCCAACTCGCCTTCTCTTTTGCGCGTGTACTTTCCGAAAGGCTTTTGCGAAAATGGTTCACCTGAGAGTATTCTGACAAGGCTATCTTTTTTGTTCATACGATGTGCTGATTCAAGTCCTGTCAACAAATTGCTTATAGCTTACTGTTTTCGTACAAAAAAAGGCAGACAACACCTGTTTTCATGATGACGGGGGATGATATTACCAACCACATTTTCACAGGTGTAAGTAAGATCTCAGTTCTACAAAACACTATTCACAGTTTTGTTGCTTAATTAATTACTAGTAGTTCCTGATATTTGTATCTCAATTACTTTCAAAACAGTGGTTTTTAGGGACATGCAACTCCCTTAATAAATAATCTCTTTTTTAGGGAAAAAGAGTGGTAATCGGGAATAACCTACTGGAGTATGTCGGTTTTGATCGGAAACATACGTAAAAAAAAAATAACTTTTTTTCTTCTCAGAACAATATAAATAATCTGTAAAGTTGAATCAAACTTCTGGAGGTTAAAAATCAAAAGGTTTTGATTCCTTGGTTCTAGTCAAAACCTGTAGAATCAAAGAATTGATAAGTGAAACTTTCAATCACTAGTTACAACTTAATATATGTTACTTTTAATTTAGGTATTGGTGCTTTCATGTAAAAATGTTGATACTGATGCATGTCGTCTTAAGGAACTGTGACATGGTCAATGTGGTTTGTTTGTGCTATGTCAGGCACGCTCTGATTATAACCAAAGTTATTAATTATTGGTAAGCTTCCGACTAGAAACTAGCACCCAATGTGTAGGTTGGTGGCTGGGTACACAATCAGTACTAGCAACAATGTGCCGGACTGGAACACTGGCTTGGCTCGGTATACCTGTCTTACCAGGGTGTGCTGGAGTCTTCGGTTCTGATGCTGGCTGATTGGCTGTTCTGCTAAGTGCAGATGGGTCAGTTATGCACACTCGCTTGGTGGCAGTATATGCTGCCCTTTAATCATTTCTTTGAGATCTGTGTCGTTTCCCAAAAGGGGTAGAGGTCTCGTTGATACTTAAAAATACTTTCAATTGGCGTGAACTCGAGACAGAACCCTAGCTAGGTGTACTTCCAGTAGTGGTTGGCTGCACACAAGTCCGGTGCTGCAATCAGCCCTGCACTTCTGGCGCACAAACCTGGAGCTGTGAACTGTGAGAGCCGTCTTCCTACCATTACTGGGTGTGGTCGCAGCAGGGGTTAGGCCTTCAGACCCATTTAAATACTCCTAGCACCATAAGCTCTCCGGTAACAGTACAACATGGACTGGCTGTCTCGCCCCTCTTGGATGAGTACCTAGTGATTGTGGTTCTACCTTTCTATCCACCGAAAGTATAGAATGGGTGGCCTTCAAAAGTTGGTGTGTGTTCTGACGTACAGATTCCTGAAGGGAATCTGCAGTTCTACTCTATGGTTCATACACTTGTAACACCCAGTCTCAGTTAACATTGTACGAAAATATAGTTTCTAGTGATCATAGATATTACCTCTAGAACAGAAACACTCTCGGGATAGGAACATGGTGTATTTATTAAGAATAATAAATATGGTGATGCGTACTTCTTCCTAACCAAGCAGGGTATGCAGTAAGTGCAGTTGCCTTTACCAGCAAGTGGAGGTGGCTGCTGAACCAGGAGGAATGACAGTGGAAGGTGTGATGTTATCTGCAGGCTTGTTGATGGAGAGCGTCTGGTATGTAGATGCAGATGGTGGTTTGAAACCAATGGAGCTTCTGGTAGCTAGTGGTAGAGGCTGTAGAAGCGTCTGGTGGTGGTAGCTTCTGGTGGCTGCTGAAGATGTAGAAGATCTGGCAGTCTGTAGAGAGCCCTAGCTCACAGTGTTAAGGTGAGCTACTGGAAAAAATCACTGCTGTCCTCGGCCGTGGACTGTCCTTTATAGTGCGCTAGACATGTCCTTACCGTGACCGGGGTGAAAGGTGAGACGTCGCCTTATGATGTCACTCTAATGCGAGGTCAGGGTGGGTGTAGCTACCCTCTGCCCAGCACTCGGCTTCAGCCGCTCTCAGAATGCTTTGTGGCAGGTGACGACTTGGTGGCTCTTGGAGCGCACAAGGGGGGGGGGGGGGCAGTGTCCATCTTGACTGCTTTCGCAATATCTCATTCATGTGTCTGAAATCGCTTTCCAAGATACTGGCGATCTATACGGCACTCGTGAATGGCGTAACTTGATTCTATTCACGTGTCTGTTATCACTCACTAGACTGGGAGCAATCCTGTAGGCAGTCGACCCTTCCTCGGGTTACGTAAATTACGTGATGATTGATAAGTCATAGTCGTTTAGTTATAATACTGGAAAGCGGCATGCATCAATACAAATCACTGAGACGTTACATTCTGTCTGAATTCAGTTTTGAAATGATTGATTCTGTTGGGAAATGATTTTTGACTAACAGGATTTTTAAACGTTTCATGAACCGGTCTACAGCAATTGCAAGCCTCAGCAGCATGGTGTATGTGTGTATGCATGTGCATGTATTCATGCTCGTGCATTTGTATGTCTTTGTATGTCTGTGTGTGTATTATGTCCACGGCTTTGTGTGTGTTTTGTAACGTGTTTTCTGTAACCTAATTGAGAAGAAGGAATTGTAGAATTTTGTTAAAGAATTCTGGGACTGTGATAACTAAATTTTATTTTTAATGCCCAATTGAAATTTTCTTTCTACAGGCAAATAATGCTTCGTGTATGTCGTGAATTTCAAACCCTCTTCAATGAAGTACGTGAAAATACAATCAAGCTAGTGATTTTTGGAAAATCCCTTAAGAAAGACTTAGGAGGTCATGCTTTTGCAAGGGCTATAGAAAACATTGGCAGTAGTAAAAACAATGGAAGCAACCATCCTACTTGTGGAGAGATGATTCTTGAAGCTATACAGGAACTGAAGGTACGTGGCTATTAGTGAATACAATTCTGTTGTTTCCTACATTGTAAAATAAAACATTTAATATCCAATGTAGTTTTTATGCATTTGTTTGTAATTATTGTACATTATGGATTAAAATGATTATCTAATAACAGTAATTTTGTGTGTATGATTTAATAATGTATTTTGGCTAGTCATTAAATTGACGTAATGACCTGGTGGTAGGAAATAGGGTTTTTCATGAACAGAGATATATTTTTAATGTTTTTAGTTGTGTGTGGTAATAAGTGGAAAATACAACTAAAAAAATATATATTAAATCCTTAGCAGATGATAATGTGTATTCATTACATATTTAAAATTTATATTGTGATAATGAGAATGTGGTTGCAAAATCTAAGTCGTGTCTACTGTATGTTGACGCGTGAGCTATGGGGTGCGACTATCACAGAAGGTAGTATGGTAACATTGACTGCCCTGCCAAGCCCAGAATAGCATACCACGACAAATACTATACTTTCAATTAGGCATAGGAGGCGTAAAGGAATTAGATGCAGTATTCGGCCACTTGGTGGCAGGTTTACTATGGGTTGGAGGGGAGTCAAACCCCAGAGTGAGTCGGATAGAGGTGGCTACCCATCCAGGGAGTGTGATCTTGTTCACTATTAGGATCGCCAATATGTGGGACACCAGTTGTCCTAAATAAGTGAAATGGTGAGAGCTCTAATCTGACATGGTGATGAGGGTGCATGGTCTGGTGGATGAAACATTAGTTGGGCGAGTAGGTTGACATGCCGGTACGAAATATACTGAGGGGAGAGGGGCACAAGAGTGGGAGTCGAACCCAGATCACTTTTCCCGTTGCAAGTTTAATATCACAATATTTTGGGAGTACTGTACCTAGAGGATGTTTCACTCTAATGCGCCGTCCGGACTTAAATTTGACATTACTGAAGGTTTTCTGTGGTTGGGTAGTAGGGTTTTTGTGGGGAATAGCTTTGTCCTCCTGTATTACAATTTCCCCTGTTCCTCGTATTCTGTTGTCGAATACCCATGACATTTGCCACCGAGTAGATAATCTAGCGGGGAAGAAATATCCAGAGGAATAAAGGGAGAAATGGCCAGAGGAGTTTGGTCGTGACACCTGACTAGTAGTTCATTCACAACGTTCCCTACGTCGTTGCTTACTAGGAGCACCTCCTTTCTTATTGTACATCTGATTATTAGAGTTTACACAATACCAAAAGGTAGGGAGCAAGAATCCGCTAACTACCAGTAACGGTACACACGACTTTAACATGACGTGATTGTTTACTGCGGGGATTGGTTCCTTGGGACTAATACAAAAATGTGCAATTATATTTAAATTGATCTACAAACACTGGAGAAAAATATTATACGAGAATCATGTAAATCAAACGGGGGTTAGGCGAAGGCGAGCCTGAGGAAAAGTAAAATATAGCCGCTAGAAATTAATTGGGGGAACTAATCAGATAAGCAACACGAAACGCAACCGCTTGTTACTCCGGTGTCAAGTGAAGTTGACTGGGGTTAGGATAACCAGGTTAAGGTGGGGTGTACCTGTAGCTGGTAGACGTATCACGTGTAGGTCCTCCGTGATGTGCAGGTCTTGAGAAAGAGTCTTCACAGACTTGATGCGGGTTTAAGGTTTGTGTCAAGAAAATTGGGTTGGCGGTAGGAAGTAGAGGATTCCGTGGTCGGACTCGAAGGAGTGCCTTCTGCAAGCTGGGTGTAGGAAAGTCCTCTGCAGACTGGAGTGTTGAGCAGCAGAGCCCTTTCGGACTGGAGGAAGGTAAGTCCTTGCAGACTGAGAAGAGTCTTCAGCAGACTGGGGGTTGGGCTTGCGTCCTCTTCAGTCGCCGAGCCCGGCACCACTCACTGGTGCTGACTGCCGGGGCTGTATTTATACTAAATTTTCTCCGATCAGCAGTTCTTCGGAGTGTGGGGGATTAGTGTAGCCTTCCACCATGGGACACATTTATCGGGGGTGCAGAAGCGCTGCGAGTTTCTTATCGCCCCGCGTGGAGGCGACGACAAATTAAAACCCCTGTCTCCGAGGCGGGCCGGCTGTGACATTACAAGGTCACAGGGGTGCTGCCATCTCGCGTGATTGCAGGAACTTCTTCCAGGGGCCAGACACGAGTAGTAGAATTCTCAATAATAATAATAATTCCAATCGTGGGAGTGCCTTTTGCATGCATAATTCTGGACAGGTAATGGAGATTGTAATTACACACGTAATATACAATGATGTGATCGGCTACCCAGGCTCTACATTAATTTTGGTTTGCCGCTTACATATTCCGCCCCGGAGTGCATGTGGCTCGTAGATGGGGCGAAGTCGTCCGTAGAGCACGCAGTCTTGCTGCGCCGCATTCTGGCATGCATCAACATGTATCATGAATACATGTTTTATAAATCAGCACACACTTTTAGGTAGTTTTAATGCACAGGTGGCATAAACTAAGATTATAAAAATCATCTTAGGTGTATCAATGGCGTAAACTCAACCTAAAATGCAGTTCAAATGCACTGATGCATGACGTACCCGGGAGTAAGTACTTCCATGTCTCAGAAGCATGGTCCTTTCTGTTTAGGTGCTAGACTGGGCGCTCCTATCTCCTGGGGGGTCTAGTCCTGACGGGGCAATGTTGCTCGTCCATTGTACAGGACTGGACTGGTTGCTTGCCAGCAGGGCATAAAGTTGGGTTAGGCTAGTACTATCGTGTGTTTCAGGGGCACTGCCTTGAAGGGGATACCTGGGCGACGGAGTGTGCTTGGTGTGTGTGCAACAACGGTTGGTGGTGGAGCTGGTGCAGTTACTGCAGACCTGGGTGGAGGTACTGACTGAAGAGCTGGGTGAAGGATCGCTGGGACCAAGTGGGTGATGGCTGGCATGGGCAGTTGATCAGGCTGGCTGAGGTGGCCTTCTACCCACCACAAGTACTCTGCCTGGCCGGTGTGTACAGGGTCGGCGAACAAATCCTTCGGTACCTCTGGTGTCACAGGATCCTGTAAATGCCTTAATGTCTGGGCCTGCTCCCTAGTGTTAAGCTTGGCTATGGAGGTTACAAGTGCTGGGGATAACTTGTGCAGGTGTCTAGAGGCAAGTAAGGTCAGCTTAACCTTTCCTTCAGTCCCTGTCTTCGGGAATAAGGCATTGGGATGCACAAACGTCCTCTCCGTCTGAGAGAAGGAAGCCAAGCTCCTTGTATAACAATCTATGTGTAAGAACACGTGAGGGCCATCGACTGATTGGACACCCTATTCCAGTACCTGACGTAGATGCTTTGTACACACTGGAAGTCATGCTGCACTGTCTCGAGTCACAAACATGTGTGTCACCCTGACCAAGTCTTCCCAACTGAGGGGATGCCTGCCTTTCTTGGCACGGATGCACAGTGGAAAGATTGACCAAGGTCAGTGTACTTGTTTTGGCACCCCCATTCTATCTACGTGTAGATAGAAAGGATAGCTGTTCTAGGTGCTTTTGGGTAAAATGGCATGTCTTGACTCGTATGAACACTTTTCCCAGGATCACCTGCGTTCCCTTCCGTGGAGAGTCAACTGGGAATAAGGTTCTAAGTCTACAGGAAATGCGGTATCCAAGGATTGGGCTAACACACGTTTATTTCCTTTCAACGGGAAATAGCACGCGTTATTGCCGGGAAGCTAACAAAAATATTTTAAAATGTATATTATTTTCATTAAATATCATCCAAGCAAAATATTTTGGTATCTACTTCTAAAAATTAATACGTTTTAATTTGTTTTAAATTAAGAGCTAAGTAATGTTTAATGTGGTTTCAAATTTTTTTTACAGATGGAAATTTTGAATTTTTGTGACAAGATAACAAAAAGTATTAATGATGCAGAAAAAACATGTGATGTGACAGACTGTGATGATATAGATGATAGTGAGAAGTTGGCTCTTTTAAGCAGGTGTAGAGAAGTTCTGCATACAGGCTATAAGTTTGGCTTTGAGGTAAGTAATATCATAAGATTGTCTTATGATACTTGCTGCTTTACACACTAACTTACAATCAAATGTACCTACATGTATATTCTAATTCACCTCTTGTTTCTTGCTGTACACATTTAATAGTATTTTTTTTGTTTGAACTCATATGTAGCTTGGGATAAAGAACGTCAAATGACTTGGAAGCTAGATTGGGGTTACACAAACTGGCAAACTTTCAACTTGTAGACATTATCAGTATCTTTCCTCGCAAAAAAGAATTTTCGAGCATATAGTCTTTGCATAAATACATGTCGGAATCACAATTTTACCATTTTAGAAATGTACAGATAGTGAAAACAATCGTACATATAGAAATGAGATGATTCACGCTGAAAGAAAATGCAAAAAGCTACTTCCAAGACATCTATAAAATGACACAAGGAATTTTTTTCCAAATTTCAAAAAATTGCATATTTTTTATTTGTGGCTGTTCGTAAATTTATAGAAAATACCTTGTAATTTCCTAGACATACCTTAAAATGAGTTAAGACAAGAGCTGTCAGTTGCCGTTTTAAAATCTTCAGCAAATAGCTTGGTTTATTTTATTTGTACATTATAAAAACTGTCAAATTTTGACTTTGACATGTCATATTGCATAAACCATGCTATTTAAAAGAAAATGTTCATCTGAGGAATGGGTATTGAAACAGCAAACTGCACTGAAGGTAGGTTTGGGGGGAGGGGGGGGGGGAGTGGCTTCCAGAAGAGCACTGCACTTGACTGCATAACTCTCAGTGCTCATTGAAATATAGTATACACTACCAAAATTGTCAGACAAATATGATTAATATTACATATGAAATATTTTGTAACACTAAAAAATATTTTGCTAAATGTTATTAATTTAAATGTTTTAAAAATTAATAATTTAAGTGTATTTCTATTTTGAATTTTTCTGAAAAGAACACTTTGCAAGAAAACCTTCGTCAAGTAGGAATGTCATATTTTCTTACATACAGCTATAATAATTACACTACTATAAGTACTAATCATTTTTAAAAATACTTTTTTGCCTTTGATTTTATTTGTATTAATTTCAATAAAATTGAAGAAGTGACAATTGTCGTGACCGAAATGAATGTACATAAAATTAGTTGTTATAAATATTTGTAAACATTATTACTAATTTTCTTTTACATTATTACATATTGGTGTAGTATTTTGAAATGCTATTTACGTTACATTTAGACTTGTAGGTGATTATTAAATTTATTTGTTTATAGATTTTTGTCAGCCATTTAGATACCTGGACAAAAGCTATTTCTCAATATTTCATGATACAAGTAAAGCAATTTGAATTCAACTTGATATCCTGTCAGTTCTTCTTGTGTGCATTAAATATGCGCATTGATAACTTTTTTAGTGTGAAATGTTAATATATAACCTAAAATAAAATCTAAATTCATATCTCGTGTAAATGCTCAAACAGTTCCCACAGCATTCTTCATTATAAGCAGTGCTATGTAAGCAAGGTCACCTAAAAAAAATTTTTTATTAACAATTATCTTTTCTTCAGCATACTAAGATGGAGTTTATTCCGTTCAGTGGTACCAGAGGTATGGCATACAAAACTAATACAACAACACTGCTGCTTTGAAAATAAATTTTGGATGGTACTGCTTCCAAAAAATTGTTGTAGACGAATATCATATCTCGGGAGACATTTTTAAAACACATTGTACAAGGTGAGTATACAAGAATACCCCAACTTTGAAGGTCTATAATATTAAAACCAAACAACCTATAACCTTGGTTGACCAATCACATTAACCGTGGAACCGTGAAGTTCGTTTACCATATCTCCATAAATGTTCAATGTGACCACCACGAGCGGCCCAAACATCATCTACAGGATACTCAAGCTTGTTCCTACTATTGTCAGCGTGTCCGGTGTTAACGGTTTGGATGGCGTCCATAATTCTCGTTTGGAGGTCGTCAATGTTAGCCAGCATTGGTGGATAAAACACTTAATCCTTTATGTACCCCCATGGAACCCATTGCACGGGGTAAGATTTTGGCTTCTTGGGGGCCTGTGATGAAGAGCCTGGCCACCAGATGCTCCTTGACCAAACCAGCGTTATTGCAATGTCTCGTTCAGGTAGCCACAAACAGCTAGGTGCCAATGGAGTAGCGGACCATCCTGCTAGAAAATTTAGCCCCCCGCCACCTCTTCTGAGGAAACAACCACTCTATAAGCATGTTCAAATAAAGGATTCCAGTAACAGTGGGCTCGAGAAAAAATAAAGGGCCGAAAACTGTGTCTTTGGATACAGCGAAAACCTGTTCACTTTGGGAGAAACGTGCTCATGTTCGGTGGTTTCATATGGATGCTTCTGGCCCCATATCTGCACATTGTGCTGGTTCACCTTACCATTTGTATGGAATGTCACCTTAGTACTAAAAACCAGCATCGTTTACCTTATTCTGGACAAGAACGAACGTGTAGAAATTACGTCTCAGTTCTTTATCCCTTTCAGTAAGAGTCTGTATAAGCTATAACTTGTATGGTTTGTACAGCAATCGCTTTCACAACACTGTCCATTCTGTCAATTGAGGGATTTTCATTTCACGGCTAGCTTGTTGAGTTGATTTTCTTGGACTGCAAATGAACGCTTGCTGAATCCATTACATATTCGCTTTGGACACACGCAGCCGCCCGGAACTTTTACATTTGCAAAGGCACCCTGTGTCACGGAACTGACGAAACCAATGTACAATACTCCACCTATTGGGAGGACGATGTCCGTATTTGCAATGGAATTCACATTGAACAGTCCTAACTGATTCACATTTAGCAAACTGAATAACACAGGATGCCTTCTGTTGTTCAGTCACCATCATGATGCAGACTAACACACAACACATGCTCGTAGTGCAACGACGGATGCTCCCAGTGCCATCTCGGCACACAAAGGAAACATCACACCATCCCTTTCACATTGATGTGTCGAATGCGAACTCGCTTCCTCCTCCCCACCTCAAACGAATAGTTGTGAACGCCATCGAAACCGTAACACCGGACATGTTGACAAGAGTGTGGAACGATTTGTGTATCACATAGATATCGTTTCGGATGCTCGTGGTGGTCACATTGATCATTTATGACGATATGGTAAACAAACTTCACAGTACCACGGTGCATTTACAACCTACAACCAAGGTTGTAGGTTGTTTGGTTTTGATATTAAAGACCTTCAAAGTTGGGGTATTCTTTTATACTCATCCTGTACTTATGTCTAAGTTGCGAGTACCTGTTCAAAATTGCTTGCATGTGTGTGTAAAGGAAAGTAGGCGTGTTAGCTGTATTGGTAATGTCTTCTGTGATTTATTCTTTGTAGTATCACAAGATAGTTTCTCGTCTTATTTCTGGTGGTCCCTGGCGAAAAAAGGTGGTACAAGGAATGATAAGTTTTGCTCATCAATGGATGCGTTTTGTGATGGAGCGTTGCGAGAGAGGAAGAGGCTTGCGGCCAACATGGGCCAATCAAGGCCTAGAATTTCTAACAGCTGTGTGTGAACCAGACAATACGAAATGCCTCAGTGACAAAGAATTTGAGGTAAGTGGTACTTAAGCAAAGGTAAATCACCATGCTGTAACTGTGTGTCACTTCTGCTTCTTTTTTAATGCAGACAATTTTCATGAAATAAAATTGTATATTGTTGTTTAAGAAACAATACTATGTAAGGTTCATTTTAATGAACCAAGAAATCTCTGTATTTAGACAAAGATACTTTCCCACGCATCATTCTTAAATACTAGTTCACTGGTTACTTACAAAATACCTAGCTGTTTCATCAATATTAAAAACAATATCACATGACTACAAGCATAATAGTTTACGAGAAAAATACCAAAAATACTAGCATTGTTCAATAGTTACCTAAATTTCACTTAGGTTGCATTGTTTCTTAAGCACCAGTATGTGTTTATGGGTTGATACTGATGCGTGATGCTCTTTGCCTCATCTGCTCATGGAGTCCCATAACCCAGACAGGGTGTTGACACGTGCCTGGTTAAGGTCTGCTTGGCACAATCGCCTTGGATTTATACGCTATACCAAGAGCGTGGTTTTATACAGGTTTGTCAGTGGCTGGCGAGAGGTGTTAGTTGCAGACTTACTCCAAAGACCGTCATGACGTTGATGGAGTTGAGGTTTCGACTCTTGATCTCAACTTAATGGTCGTTAGGTTGCTCCACACCCTATTGATGGTTCCAGACAACAGATTCCCAGCTCCAGAACCTGGGATTGGCCAGGCCATGCCTAGCCTTGGTCTCGTAAACCAGTCCTTTCGGAACCGGGTGATACTCTGGGCTGGTGCAAAATATACAAACACCACGGGAGCAGTTGCAATTGCTTGATGCCTGAGTGTTGCGGCATGGTCCCATTCCGCCTGCTTTTCCTTCGTAGGAGGGGGAAGTGCAGACCACTGTTTGGCAGCAAGGAATGCTAGGTTTTGCTCCCTACGCCTTTTGCAGTGCCTTATCTTGAAAGGTATAGTGTGTCGCTGCTTGAACAACACACGTAGTGCACCTCGATGAGAAACAATTTAACAGTGTCAGTCCAGTACCTGCTTGCTGGCACGAGCTCTGTAAAAGTCCCCACGCTTGGCGGGCTGATCAGAGACAGGAAGCCATTTGGATCACCAATGCCTCTACTGGATGTAATTTCAGGCGAGGTTGAATGGCAAGACTCAGGCTATGGTCACTTCAGCACTAACAGTGCTCAAAGCAACAGAATAACTTGGGCCTGCTACCCCTCCATGGATGAAGGTATTCCTAGTGGTTGTGGATCCTCTGTTCCTCCCCTCCAGCACTAAAAGAGCTCAGGCGGTGAGAAGTAAGAGGTTAATTAGGTTTAGGAAAATTCTCTGTTTCTGTTGGCAGTTCACAATATGAATTGTCCTTAGTGGGCGAAAATAGAAAATACTCTGTAAATGAAAAAGCATAAGGATAGAGGACAAAATTATGTTTATTGAAAAATCAATAAACACGTGACTCGTGCTACCTCCTACCAAACAGTAGTGTGCTGAAGGTTACCTTCATTAGCCAGGTGTAGGCGACCTGGTCCTAGATGAAAAAGGGGAGGATTGTTCTAGACATAAAAAATACTGTACCACCAAACTGTACTAAAGAAAGCGGGTGTCTAAAAGAGACTAAATGAAGTTAACGAGTGTTAGCGTGTTAGCTGATCATTGGATGACTGGTCGTCGCAGTTGGAAGTAGCCACTGGGGGCATACTTTAGACTTGGAAGATCTCTGTAGGTCCCAGCACTGGACAGTGCTCGAGATGTCACGAGAGAAGAAACAAGAATGACTTATGGAGCCCCACTGCGCACAGACTTATATAGTGCTGAAGTCTAGGCTGCCGCAGCGGGGTGCAAAGAAGGAGCGTGACATCCTTCTGCCGTGGCATGGGAGTTGAAAATCTCTGGTTAGCAGTAGTCAGCAATACTGCTTCGTTCATCTTTGATAGCGCTTGGCCTTACCCTGTGACGGGTGGCTTGTAGGCTCTCAGCGCGGGAGGAGGGGGTTGGCGGCGTGCCCGTTGGTTGTGTAACCTTGTGGCCAAGTGCTCGGTTGCCTGGTAGATTTAAGCGGCCGAGAATTTACGTGCAAAGTGTTGCGTGCACAACTCTCTTGTGGGTAGTTAATTTAGACAACTCTTACGTAGGTTGAAGTAAGGGTATACTTCACACAAAGAGCGATAAGTTGTAATTGTATGTACCAGTACGCCCCTAGATGCGGAGGCACTCATGGATAAAGGCAGGCAAGTTAGTTTGCCTTATTATCAGACACCACGCCAACTCCTCTCGTGTGATAAATGCCAGCCCAGTGCGTCAGCTAAGCGCCTAAGCTCACGCCGCAGATGTAACCCCACCATGGACCAACAGATGACACCAGAGAGTGCAGCTCCGCCCATGGGTGGAGGAGCTCGCCCCACCACCCTCGAACCTCAGAGCACCTGTGGGCAGGTGGAATATATGTTCGTACACACCGCTAGCTCCACCACATCCAGTTCTGTAACTCTCTGCTAACACCAATGTCTTTGCAACCTACCTGAAGCACTTTTCTACACCCATTACCCTTCTGGTAGTGGTACCGGAGTCCCTTCTGGACAAAAAGCATCGAGTTGGTTAGGGTTAGCCAGTATAATAGCTACCTAGCCACATCTGCTTTGTTAGTTAAGATCCAGGTCCCCTTCACCTGGTTTGCGTAGGTTAACTTACGTTACGGTTCTTTATATTAGGAGTTAGTACGGGCCACCGTGTTATTTCTCTCAGAATAAACCTGTCTTCTATTAACTTTTGAGTACTCATTGCTAAGAGTGACTAACTCCAACTTCCGTAGATGTCAGCCCACCAGGGAAGAGCAGGAGACCGCTGCATTCCCAACCTATTTCCGAACCTAGCGTAGGACCGCGGGCTCCCTTAAACAAGTTCACACATGTCAAAACAATACATATTAGATGACTACCCTTACTGTGCACCTGGTGTGCAGCACAGTAGAGCTCCAACCACTAGGTCACAAGCACAAGGCGGTTAGTCGGTCAGTCCAGTCCATTCTCTCATCCACCGTGCTGAACTGTCACCGGAAAGAGTGAGAGACTGTGTCTGGAGGTCTGGGCCCTTTGGTCCACACCCACGCCATTTTCGGACTCCCGGGGTAAACCCACCGCTCTAACCACCACGCTGAACTGTCGCCGGTTAGAGTACTCAGATACGATTCTGGTTGGCTCGGTCTCGCCTTGGCTCAACACTTAGTTAGGGTACTTTGTCACCTACTCCTCTCTAGCGTGGCTGACCGTAGAACCTACCTACATGCCTTACACCCGTAGAAGTGATACCAGGTTGCGTATTAGAAAGGCAGCTACCAACTCCAAGCTTAACTTGGGCTGTAACCCAGCTCCAACTGTACTTTTCAACATAACCTCCCAGGAACGAGCTCAAGCCGCCTGACAGTTGGAGAGACCCCCACCTCCCAGCTCCCTCCCCTACCTTATTTCATCCCCCTTTCAAGACCGCCGGAGAAAAACATGTCGTCGCACTCCGCCACGGACTCAATGCACCACTGGGTCTCTCAAACCCGTGGTGCCAGCTCAGCCGAGCTAGCAGCCGTCCTCGGGCCTCCACCTTCACCTCAAACCTGGGCACGAACTACAGCTGGAGCCAACCCCAGCTGAAGCAGAGCCAGGAGCTACCCCGGGCGACACTTGTAAAAAGTAAACCAGTTACGTTGTGTAGACCGGTAATACGTAAGATCATTCAGCACACTCCAGACTTTGTACCAAGCCGCCAAACCATGTCTCTCAGGTTGTATACTGGCCAGGCTCCAGTGAACAAACCGTAAGTCAATCTTGACAGCGAGCCGTGTCTATGACCAACACACACATAAACTATGTAGAGCTACCGTGACATTCCTGTCAGTCACAAATGTAATCCGTCAATACTGAAATTTTGCAAACTGTGTGTTAAGATATTGTAAGTATTTTTTCACGCTGGAAATTTTCATGCGTAAATCACTTTTTTTCTGTATTTTACTGTTTTGGTAATGAAAGGACCTTCACTGTTTATTGTCACTACTCTGCCATTGATGAAGTGTCAGGTTATATCTGCAAGTTCCAGGAGAGTGGTAGTTTTTCAAGAAAATATTTTTTATTTGATAGTACAGTGTACACTGCAGTAACATGGGGTTGACGCGTGATGCTTTCCTAACATATACACAACGGACTTTGTCTCATCTGTGCGTATCTCCTTGGTACATTAGGCGGGATTCGAACCAGTTTTACAACTATCAGAGTGCCTACAGGCTAAGTCCCTTGTCAGATTTGTACTGTTCGCCGCAGTCCGAAAACCATGCCAATGCCCCCTTGGAAGCATGATTGAGCCACCAGCTGAGCAGCCAAAACCATCCTGTACGGTCAATTGGTTTAAGAGCGCACCAAGGGATGACGTCACCAACCACACAGATGCCGCAGCAGACAACCCTTGGCTCTGCCCATTAGCAGATGACATGACATCCCGCACCCCTGTAGCCCGGACAAGGGCGGGTCCGCATAATATATATCTGTGCACAGCCCAGAAACTTCGGTTTTTCTTAAGTTCTTCTTAGAGCCAGACAGCCCCGAAAACTCGCTCCACCACCGCATGTGCTGGAGTTCTCAGCCGACCTCAACGTCCTCCCGGCTCACCAGAAGCTTGATGCATGACGTCTTTTTAAAGATGCATGACATCCTCAGCTGTTATTAATTGCCTTCTACTCATTAGTACAAATGAACGTAGGGCAGTGCAACGGAGTTTGAACTGCTGTCACTACCAGCGAGGCACCCGAGATGGTAGTACCTACTAAAATAGAGGGTGAGCACTCCACGCTGTAGTTATTATTCACTGGCTGAGCCACCAAAGCCATGCATCAAGATTCACCAAGTACTGCAGCGTGCTGCCAGATGCCACTACTAGCACAGAGGCATGAACCTGGATCCTGCACCGGCCACCTGGCGTGACTCTCACCAAAGATCTATGGCTCGCACTACACACCTGCTACCCCTCCCCAGGATCAACCTCCTATGCAATATGAAGAAGGGGGGGATACTGCAGGAGGGTATAAATAGCGCGACGCCCGAGAGCTGGTGATCAGTCTGCAGCCACTTGATGACCTGTCTGCAAGGGACCTATGCCTGACTCTCTCTTACCTCTGGCCACCAAAGAATCATCTTCTTCAAGCTAACACTTGACATGTACGGTCCCTTCTCGACAACCAGTAAAGCTAGGGAAGTTCAGTCAACTAAACTTCCTAATCTCTGCCTGGCCCTATAGCTTTGCGCAGGTCGCCTCCACCTGCTTCCGTAGGGTGTTCACCTTCCGCAGGGTGTTCACCTTCCGCAAGCCCTAGAGGGATAGGAGCTAGTGCCTTCACCATCACTGTTTATTTCCATTAAAGGAATAAACACTGGGAAGCTCACTTTAGAATATCACTTCTGTGTCCTTGTACCCCTTTCTTGTAGAAACCAGACACAACCGGGTGGACGGCAGGAGACGGGGGGGGTTTGATATTTCCCCCGTAACGACTCCTAACACCACCTTGGGCGGCCACCCTTTTGCCGCACCAGTGCGGTGAACTGTAGAGCCTACACTAGGATACCGCTCCGAGGGAGTTGGACTACCAGTCTGGGATTGGCCCTTCTCAGTGCACACTAGGGGTGCCAAGAGGGGTACTTCCTTGGGTCTGGGGGGGGACTGGTGCCTACGGGGCACTCGCCACACCAATTGAACACATCCCAGGCGGGATCAGCTTGTAGCTTGGAGGTTGCCTTTCTCAAAGCACGCTATTGGTGCCGAGGAAGGTAGCGTTCTGGGAATGGGGAGACCGCCCTCTCAGGACACACCATGTCAAAACCACTGGCAACATCGTGTGCAGCTCGACCAACTCCTCACCCCGGTGTGGGAGTCTGAAAGTGAGATTCGGCGTAGTCAGTGACCCTGTCACCTACACTGTCAAAATATACATGTTCACTGCCCCACTCCAACCAGGTCTGGTTGTAGACTTTAGTCCATATGTCATTTATACCTACAGTGGTGGTGTTCAAAAGAGGGTGAAACGGGCACGGGTTGCTTCTAGATCTCTGGGGTCTTCAGTACATTCCGGGAGCAAGCTGCCGTACTCCGTCAACTCACCGTACCAGCTCGACTCACTGCTATCCCAACCACCTTCGAACCACCAACTAGGATCGCCAAGGGGTACCATCCTGGGATCCACACTATTCTCTGCAGCTCTAGCGAACCCTGTGAAAGGAATTTTCCCTCAGCCATTGGAGCACCCGACTTGTCCACCAACTCAAGCGAACTTCCATCAGCCACCACATCTATTGAGTCCAAACCGGAACCACCTCAGGGAATACACACGGCTCAGGTAAACCTATACAGTCCAAACCACCAACCACCGAGTGGTCCTAACAGAGCCCAACTTTGTATCAAGCCGTCAGCCCAGGAGGCTGAAACTATACACAGGTAAAGCTCCTGCTGCTCATACCTATAAGACATGCCTATCCTAACATCTGAACAAAGTCACTTGGGGTCAGTGACTGCACTCACCACATCAGTCACACGTCAAACTCTTCAGCTACAACCCCACTGCCATCCAGACCTTCCAGAGGATCTCTACCAGCAGACTCCGAAGAAGTTGTAAACCCCCCCCCCCCCCCCCCCCTTAATTGCTGCTTACCCCTGGTAATGGCATTTCCCACTGCTCTTCAGGAAGTGGGACCCCTTAAGTCCCTTCAGGACACAGAACAGAGTAGATAAGGACAGTTATCTAGCTACCTAGTTGAATCTACCTTCCAGCTTAGGATCAGTTCCCCTTCACCTAGCATTTGCGTAGTTAGTACTTCGTCAGCTTGAGGTAGTTAGGCAGTAGGATGGGCCGTGTCTATTCCTCTTCAGAATAAAATGTGAGTTCGCTCGTAATTCTGATTTTCCTTCCTTAGGTGACTACTACTCCCACGTAAACACCACACCCAACAGAGTGAAGCAGGAGACCTGGTTTTTGCCAACTGATTTTACCGCACCTAGTTTAGGACTGCGAGCTCCCCCTCGGGACTCGTACGTCAAACAACACACACACTCGACGGCCACCCATTCTTTGCACCGTGGTGAACAGAAAGATAGAGCCACAACCACTATAAAGACGAGTCAACCAACCCAGTTTGTACTCTGTCCACCACACTGTTCTGTCGTCGGAGGGAGCATTTGACTGGTTCTGGAGGTCTGACCACCTTTGGGCCCACACCCACAGTTGTTTGTGTCGCCGGTTGGGGTAACAGGTACGGCCCTGTGTCGGCTCGGCTTCAGCTGTGGCAGAACACACTTAGATAGAGACTATTGCCGCCTGCTTCACTCTCGCGAGGCCGATCATAGTACCCATTGATGCCTTGTACCCACCGGAGTGGGGAAAAAGTGGCAGGAGAGACAGGCCGTTGCTGCCTACAAATCTACCTGGAGCTGCACCCCAGCATCTTCTGCACTTTACAATAACCCCCGGGAACAAACTCATGCCAGCCGGAGAGGCCTCACCTCCTGGCTCCCTCCCCTCCCCGATTTTCAGCCCCACAGAAGACATCGGAGATGCTGCACCCTATCGTCTCTGCCATCCGTCGAGGAGAAGAGGTACTGCTCAGAATCACGAACCCCTTGTTCCGGGGTTTCGAAGGACCAGCCCTGTTAAGGCGTACACCAGCTGTTAGATGGTATTGCAACACCACCATTGTTTATTTCCTTCAATGGAATAAACAAGTCTTTATCCACTTAAGGTATCTTCCCTGTAGTCATTGTACCCTTCCCTGTAAAAATCAGCCCCGTCAGAGGGATAGCAGGTGACTGGAAAATATGATCCAACTGCTGAACATGTTAGTAGAGTATACACGCACCTTACACTGCTACCCTTTCTGTGCACCACAGTGTATGGAATGGTAGAGCCCCGACACTAGGTACTCTCCCTCTTGGGGTTAGCTTGGTCGTCTTGGTGCATGCTCCTACCACCGCACTTCTGGTGCCAGAGGGAGCATTCCCTGGGTTGGGAAGACTGGTCCTCAGGAGAGACACACCCACGTATTGAGACAGTCAGCCAGTGAGACCTGACTCTCCATATCCACCACGCTTCTGATGCCGGATGCTGGGATAGGGATACCACATTGGGTTGGCAAAGACAGTACGTGGTTTTACACCCGAGTAGGGTCACAGTGTTACCTGCTCCACCTCCACGAGGTTTGATAGAGTTCTCTTTCTCAGACCTCATGCCATACTCCTATTGCATTGGTATCCGTAAACGTGTAGAAAGGGCTGAAACTCTCTCTAAATACCAGCCGGAGGCTAGCCCAATCCCCACCAAACTCTAGCACCTCAGTCCCTGGGAGCAAGCAGAAGACGTCCGTCGAGGCGAGAGACCAACTACACCCAACTAAGAGCCATCACTCTTTGATCCACCCACCAAGATTGACAGCGACACACATCTAATATTCGTAGCCTATCTGAGTTTCCGAGACACAGCACACAGTCTCTCCAACTTGTGGTTTTGGGGGAACCCCACTCCTTCAGTCGACACCTGCGGCAACAAGCACCTACAAGAACTTGTGCATTGTGCATCAGCAAATCGGAATCTGGAACTCACCCCAGTGTAGCACGGTCTGAAACCCAGTAAACTCAACAGGTCAAACGTCGCCCAGGTATACCACTGAGAATGGTCCTGCCAAATCATAAAGTCCAACTCACAGTACCAGACTTAATGTCCTGCAGGAAAGCAACCAGGGCGGTACTGTACGCTGGTTGTGCACCAGTCCCGCGCCAGGATTATAAGCGACTGTCCTCGCACCCACCAAATCAACTGCTGCCCGCGATGTCCCTTCAGCTGCCTAGGACGTCACGCATCAATAATTAACATTACCATGTGCCTGATCACTTTTTTTTTATGCATCATTCAAGTGAAACTGTAAAATTTTAGAAAAGTAAATATTTCAGAAATTACTTTTTCTTATGCTTATTTTATGCATTAACATATAAAACAGCAATAGAAATAATGTCAGTATTCACAGATGTTTTACCTAACACTTTCACTTTTTGTGTTAATACATGGGACATTTCTCAAAAGTTCTTTTCACGAGTGCTCAGTTGACAGTGAACAACCTCTAATTAAAATCTCTTTAATACAAAGTTCTCATTAATCCCAGTTCTCTTTTTTTCCCCCTTTGGAATAAGATAGAAAATTTAATGTTGATTTATAAGCTTAATAAAAATATTTGTTGATTTGTACGTCTACTGGTGAAAAGAAGTCTTGCTGGTGATAGTTATATATACACACACTTGTATAATAATCTATACTAATATTATAAAGATGTTGTGTGAGTTTATTTGTTTATATGTAACAGCTAATCTTGGAAGCTACAGGACCGATTCTTATAATTATTTCACTGTTAGAAAGCTACATTCTTCCAGGTGGACATAAGCTGTGTTTATAAAAAAAAAAAAAAAAAACCTTGAGAATTAAAAAAAATTTGTAAACCAAGTCAGAGAAAAATGAGCTACTTGGCTGCCTTTAATAAGCATGTTCCACCAAAACTATTAAAGATAAATTGAAACAATGTTACAAGAAAATGTTGCAAGTTGTCGCTGGTAGTCATGGGTAGTTGTAGGTAGTCACATTGGTTTTATTCATTTATCTGATTTTGTAAAAGTTTATCAAACTTTTAAAATTCTCTTTTTTATCCTGGTTTTAATTTTTTTTTTTTTTTGCCTGTAACTTCCCCCCCCCCCCCCCCTTTTTCTCTCTCTCTCTCTCTAAAAAAAAAAAATTACAAACACCTATTAATACAGAATGCAACATTTCTTGTTCCTCGAGGTTTGTATTAAAGAGGTTTCACTATACAGATTGAGCACCAACATTTAGAAGTACAGCAGACATTTTGGCTATTCCTTCACAAAACAAAACTAATAATTAAAGATTACTTATAGTTGTAACTCTTTTGTTATACTAATTATTCATACAAATGTTTGAAATTAAAAAAAAATATGCATATGTGTCTTTAATTTTTTGTTCATGGGAACTTCAAACCTTTGAAAAATTACCCCATGTGTTACATGGTTGGGTGTTTCCTAAATATGTCATGTGCCACAAACACAAGCATTTTATAACATCTGTTAACATAAAATTATCTTATAATATTTAATTTGTGGTTAATACAAATAAAATTGATGTGTTGTTAATGCCTATTACGAAATAGTTGTCACACAAATTATTATTAAACTCAGTGTGCTCAAATACTGTGCATTATTTCTTTGGTGTAATTTTCTAGACTTAGTTAAGTTTTGTTTGCATGGAATAGCCTGATAGTAGAACTTTATCAGAGCTTCAGAAAGGTTTAAAGTAACCATGAATGCATTATACATACTGTTAAATAGTAATTGAATAGGTTTTTTTATGCAGCAGTTATGGCATGAAGGAGATCCATGGTAATTTTTACAGAATTTGAAGACCAGCATTGACGAATGTATTTCTCATGTTGTTGGGAGTGCACAACCTTCCCCGCACCCGTTACCAAGGTCTCGTGCTTCCTCTCCATCACCTTTGCAACGAAACAGGTCACTCCTTCCATCACGCTCGTTGCAAGACACTACACCTAGCTCAGGTGTTTCTACACCACATAGATCTTTATCGCTGCAGACACCAACAATTCCATACATTCCAGCAAATGAAGACTTTAATGAGAACCATAGGAATTGCAGTGTTGAATCTTTAAATGTTTGTAAGTATTTTCACATTTTTCATCAAATATATGTACTGTGTGTGTGTGTGTGTTTCATTTTTAAGTGTTTTGAAAAAAGTTACTGATGTTTAAAATTTTATAAGTTTAAGAAAGTTCATATTTTTGCTCACTTTAAGGTAGTGGTTACCAAAACTTGTTTATGAATGAGCATGGTATGTTTACAATAAAGCCACTTTACTAGTTTTGATAATTCATTAATACTGATACATTATGCCTATCAAGGCAAATCACCAAATATGCCCATAGGGAGATTATCATTTTCATATGCAACTTTGCAGCAAACAAAATTAATGCAGTTATAAAGAATACAGTTTAAATCTGGGTTCTGTAGCAATTCTGTAAGTTTTACTTCATTCTTGGAAGACATAAATGTTATCTCTATACCATGATTATCGAAAATTGCCAGGCCAACAGAGGTAATGTTTGATACAGATCTAGAAGATTGTCACATAATGAATTATTACCATTATTTGTGGCAACCACCAAGAAACATTGAGGATGGATATGTCTCACTAAACACACAAAAAGAAAAGGGATTGTAAAGACAGCTGCAAAGAAAAAAGTGCAAAAGTTAGAATGTGCTTTGAATTGAAAGGACCATAGTTCTGTGGCATTGCTTTTAGGTAAGGGAATCTAAAACTATATAGCAAATTGATATCAGTAGTTAATTATTTTATTGAAACAGGCATCATATCCCAACTAAAAAATCTGCTAGATAATAGTGAAACCCAATGGTGTTGCATGGGGTAAATTATTTGCTTATTATTTGTGTAAGCATTGTAGAAATAGCTGTACTAATGTCCACCTTAAGTACAGCAAAAACCCCTATTTACACTTTTAGGGAACCAGGAAAAAATGATGCAAAATGTGGGATGGTGTAAAGAGAGTGAAATTAATGCTGTAGAAGTAGTAAATAAGATTTTTAAAAAGTAGTAAATGAAATTTTTTAAAAAGATTTTTGCTGAACAGTATTTAATATGACTTTCAGGATTTTCTCCCACCAAAGCGAACTGGGTTTGATCCCCGGCCGATTCACTCGCAAGTCGGAATTGTGCAAGACGATGCCGCTGGTTGCCAGGTTTTCTCAGAGATCTCCCGTTTCCCTCACCCCTTTCATTCCGGTACTGCTCCAATCCCACCTCACTTCACCCCCATCTGCTCTCAAGACCTTGCTGTTAAGAGTCTCTCAAATCTCTTCACTCTCTCACTCAGGATTTTTTTTTTTTTTTTTTTTTGTAATGGAGAGAATGAAGCATAATTCAGTGCTAACTTTTAAATAGTAATTGTGCGTTGTAATTGTTGCTTTACTTTGCTTTGTACAAGTTAGTTGTGTTCATTGCAGGTCTGACAAAGTCTGACAGAGTTTATTTAGCAGTTCAAAAGTTGGACAGCGAGCTGGATGAGAAACTGCTTAGCAAAGATCTGATAGGAACAGTGAAAGAAACTGGTGCTTGTGAAGAAATTTATGTTCGTCCTCGCAGTGTCAATTTCAGTTGGCAGAGAGGTATCAAGATAGGTGAGTAGCAGAATTTAACCATATACATTATGTACTGGGTATATTCTAGTTTTAGCTGTTCTGAGCCAGAAGCAATGTACTTGAATAACGAAAGTAATACAGTACTACAATTAACCTGTGTAATGAAAGGTGAATTTATACGTACATAATATAGAAAAGTAAATTTAGTAAGTGGTTGTTGGTACCACTGGTATATACCGGGGGAGATTCTACTGTGTATGTGTGTGACAGCTTGATCTGAGAATGTATGTGTATGTAAATGTTGGATAATGAATATACCGTGTTCTAAATAGCATGTTACTTTTCATTTTTCTATAACATGACATCCTCCTCCATTAAATAATTGCTTATGGAAAGAATTTCGTACTGCTGGTGCCAACACTAACAGTTAGTGTTGTGTCATCTGTACACCCTCAAGAATTGAGAATGCAATGAGTGGGCCCTTACCTTATATTACGAAACTTACCATCATATAATCATTTTTTACTTTTGCTAAGATCTCCACTTAGGTTTTCAATGTTTTTAGTTTCTGAGATTCCTTAATATCTGTTCTTAGGAAAATATTTTTTGAGTACTAAAATTAAAATTCACATGAATGAAAATCATTTAATCAGTATTGTAGACGTAGATTGTAATGTAGTAAAGTATAATTGTAGGTTGACAGTAGTTAGCTTTGATTGCATAAAGTAGAACCTTTCTAAAGTGACTCCTCACAGTTTCCAGAAATTATGTTGTTTTGGTATGGAGGACACTATAAATATTTAGGGGAATTTTGGACTGATTTTGACCCACCCCTGACACCTATGTCAAAATTTGTAATTTTTTGCATGAAGATCAAGTTTATATATATAATACACTCACTCCCTCTCTCTCTCCCCCTTCTCTCTCTCTGCACACACACACACACAGTACATTATATCTGTGTATAGGCTGTTCACTGTAAAGTGAGCACTTTTGAGGCCCTAGTTCCTTTTTTCTTTCAGCCATCTCTTATCCTTTAACCACGTTTCCAAATGAATTTTGCCTTGTAAGTAATAAACAGTATGTGTATATTCCACCGCACTCGGAATTTAACTTCTAAGGCTAAAATAAAACACATTTATTGACCATTATTCAAAATGGGAGGACTTTCAAAAGTGCTCACTTTACCGTGAACGGCCTACACAGTTATGTTTATTGATAGCACATTATGACTTCCACAAACATTTGTAAAAGTTATGTTTTAAAATATCATAATTGTAAAATCATTACCTTATTCATCAGATCAAGTTTTTTAAAAAACTTTTACCCCATCAGTTTAACAAATTCCAACATTCTTTATAAAAATTCTGTAAAAAATTTTAGTCCATAAGCAGCATGAAATTTGTTAATAATGCGTTAGGTAAAGTTGATCTATTTCTTAACATTTTCCAACTTTTGTATATTCTGCTACCCTGTTGAACAGTTTTAGCCAAATTAATGTTGTGTTTGTGGGAAATTATGTTGCTGAGAAATCTCTAGATGGAACAATTAATTTACAGTATGAAAAGGTTAATTGGAGAAATGGAGGGTATACTTGAATTTTTAAGATATGGAAATAAAATTTGTATTATTAGATGTGCACTCATTTATTTTACCAAAATATTCTTTTACCTTCGCTTCCTCTGTGAAACACTGTATTCACTTCCTAGCATTTCAGAACTGACATATAATCGTACCCATAACATAAGTGGCACAAATTTTATAAACTAATATCTGATCGTTACAAGTACAGTATTTGGGTTTTAATACTGTATTAGTTGCTTCTGGAAAGCTCTTCTTGTTACACATTGTTGCAGCAACTACATATTATTCTAGTTTGTTCCCTATGACATTAGTATTAGCCAAAAATACTGCTTTCTCTTGTAATAACCAACCAAGATGTGTGCAGTCATTACTTGTGTATAACTTACTTTACGTATAAAATAATGTTAAACACATACTGTTTCATTTAAGCATAGTTTTAATTTTCATCAGCACTAGTTACGTGGCTTAGGAGTGGATTATCTTCAGCGTCAAAATTCTCAGGTGACCCTGGTTCCTCATTTTTGGAAAGTTTGCTCTCTTGTTGCTTGTTGCCCTTGCTGTGTTTCTTTTTTGATGTCTTCTTTTCTGTGGTCTGTTGAGCAGTGTAGAGTCCTGTCCTGGGACGCACCATCATGCGTGACTTCATTAGTGAGTAGGTGGGTCCATGCCAGTCGTACCAGTACATACCTTGGTATTCGTAGTTTTCTGGTACTTCACCATTCAGGTACCTCCCATTCAGGTTGCTACAGAGTACAAACAGTAGTGTATTTCAGCAGCTTTCTACTTTCAAACAGTCCAGACTTGCATACATCAAGCATTTACGCCCCTCAGCCAACTTTCACTCAGTTGATTTAGGTTTTTATACAGCTACACAGTTGATAAGAGACACATTGGAAATATAACACTCTTGCTAGCTGTTTGCCAGCATTACTAACCATAATCCGTACAGTGTGCAGGACAAAAAAATACAGTCAAGGGCTGTGTATTACTTTCTGAGCACAAAACGCTACTTACAACATGTAAACTTGTAGTTATACTTAATACATTCAAATTCCATACCAACCTTCAAGAATATTTGATGTACTAAAGTATAACATTGCTTGTAATGTTAAAGCAAATTAATTCTTCACCATAAATTGATAGTATGTAATAATTAATGTCTGTGCAGTTTTGATGTTTAATGTTAGGGTAAGTGTTAGTGTAAGAATAAAAGGCAGAAAGCTTGTCAAGTAGCACATTCAATAATTCTGAGTGTTTCTGCTGTTTTGTTAAAATAAAATATACCGTTATATGTTTTTGCCTGAGAGGGCAGCAGTTGGCAGAGTGGTTTCAACACACTCCTCCCACCAAGGCAAACCAGGTTCCATTCCTGGCAAGGTCATGCCTGGGTTTTCATCAGACATGGGAATCTTAATGGATGATGCCACTGGTCAGCAGGTTTTCTCAGGGATCTTCAATTTCCCCCCACCCTTGCATTCCAATGCTGCTCCATCTCCACCATGCTTTACCCTCATTGTCTTTCAAGACCTTGTTTTTAAGAACTCGATGATTTTTAACATACATATCTTCTCCGTTCCATTTTTGCCTGAGGCATTAACTAAGATGGATGAAATTGTGGTATGTACATCTGTTTCCCACTAAGAAGAATTGTCATCTGAAGTAGCCTCAGAATTGCATATTTAGTTCTCTTTTGAAGAGAAGAAATAAAGTTACCTCTATAATTTTTTTGTACACTGTATAACTGCTTAATGAAGATCCGTGTTTGCAAGATTAAAAATACAATCTAATAGTATAATTAAACATATTTACCATGAATAGTCCACATTAAGTACATTACATATTTTATAATGTGCAGACTGTGTACTGAAGATGTGAAATTGGCAACATAATTTTTATTTTCCTAATGAAAGTTGCACCAGCTGTGCACATCCGGCACCTTGCCTGCTTACACTTATGACTGTGATAATGTGGACAGGAGTGATTTGTGGTCACAAGATTGTAAACCAGACACCTTTATTCTCCCTCCCCCTCCTCCATTTCGGCCCACTCTTAATTTCTGCAAGTATCTCACTATTGAATTTTTAGTTACAGAGGTATTACATATACTAATTAATTGCACAATAGAACTTGTTATGAAATGAGTCACTGTCATTTCATTTATAAATACTTATATTGTAAAAACCAGACAGAAAACATAAGTACTCACAGGAGGGTACTCATGTATACATGTATGTGCGTGCACATACAAGCATCCATGCATTGGACTACCACATGAAAGAAGTGTGTGTATCCATAAGTACCATCCTGTGAGTACTTATGTTTTTCTGTCTCCTTTTTACAATGTAATTAATAGCCTATTGGTAGGGCCACCTGTTTTTCACTAAAAGTTTTCAGGTCTACTTGTGCTCCAAAACTCTAGAACTCAGATCCACGTTCATGATTGGATGATTTTAACTGTCACACATTGCATGTGTCTACCCACGAATCATGGACACTCTGTGTCGAAGTTACCTTATTCTGATTGGCCCAGTTAAGGAACAGGTATTCCGACAAAAACATATGGCCAATAACCACAGGAAAACTGCCCTTCTGCCATAGGACATTGGAGTTTAGTCTTCGCGTATATCTTTTCGCGAAACACAAGGAACCCTACCTATATGGCCTATTTCTGCCATATCTTAATTTATAAGTAATGAGGTTATGGGAATACAGTAAATCCCTCTTAAAAAGTTTTCTGTTGAGATGTTTTCCTACTTAATAAGCGTTAAAAAGTTTGCTCTTTGTCTATTACAAATACATAATTTTACTCTTTAAGAAGTTTTCCTGCTTAATAAGCACACATTTTTCAGTGTTTTTCTGAAACTTCTTAACAGGGTTTTACTGTATATGGTATTAAAAATCAGAAATTAAATCTTACTAGAATCCTTTCTCTTATGTGTGTTATAATCACCTGGTGTCACAGCCATTGTACCACCATGCACCTCCATGAGACTGTGCACAATTCCCATCCATCCAGTTGTCTTGGTCCATGTCATGTGTAGAGAATTGCATGCCTGCATGGTACACCAATGAATCCCCTGGAAACATATGCCAAAGTTTTGCCCCATTTCTTCCATCACTTTGAAATTGATTTCTTTCCCCGTGATGAAAAAACTCTACATGTGAGTTACATTCACCATAAGTTCATACATATTTTGGTCAATTCCATGCTAAAATCTATCAGCTCACAACTCAATCATGACAATTTTTTTGAAGTTATGATAACATAGATTTGGCTAAGTTTCACTTTTACTTGCTCTATAGGTAATAAATTTTGAACCCTTTGTATGTGTTACCACACTGAGATGGTCATCGCTACAACTTGCCGCCTGATGATGCTGGCATAGCCAGCGAAACATTGCAATTTCATATTGTCCTTTGTGTGTGTGTGTGTATGTGCGTGCACGCCTGTTGACAAGTACTGCACTGTGAGTACTTTAATTCCTGTCCTTTTATATATGTTTGGTAATCTAGCAGCCTACTTGCAACCTTAACCTATAGGTAAGGTAGGTAAATAAGCTTAACGTCTCGTCGACGGCGCAGGTTGCACATGGAAGAGGGATTGGGGGAAGGATTGAGAAGGAATTGGCCATGGCCTTTGTTAGGAACCCATCCCAGCATTTGTCTGAAGTGATTTCAGAAAACCGAAATCAGGATGGCTGGACCGGGAATCGAACTCGGGTCCTCCCGAGTGCGAGTCCAGTGAGTTACTACTGCGCCACCTTGCTCGGTCTTAACCTATAATATGATAAGTTTGACAAAGTACTGTATATTAAAAACTGGATTTCTCTCTCCTCTCTCCTGTGAATGATGAGCTATACAGGCTTATTACAAGTACATTAAACCAGTTTTCCTCTTGACTTAAAAAAAAAAAATTGTGTACATTTATTGTAATATATAATTTTACCTTTGATTCTTATTTATCCATGCAAGTTAAATTATCTTTCAACATGAACCTAAGAATAAAGGGAAATGATAAAACTGTTATTTTGAGTACACAGTTAAGTGGGTTTTTTTAAGCTATTTTTCTGTCTCATCTGCTCCCAGCCCCTTCCCCCTCTTACTTTGCCACCCCCATTCTCTCCCCTCTCTGAACTCCACACCTGCTCCCCTCCACAACACCCCACCAGGTCTCTTACTCTCTCTTTTCATAATTTTTTTCCCCTATCACATACATTGTTCCTCTATTTAATACACTTCTGCTGTATGTTTTGTTTGAATTACCAAGAGCTAAAAATACATACTTTTACATATAAACACACATTTACGTGTTATATACATGTGTGTATGAGAGAAAGACATACATACAGGAGAAAAATTTATATTGGTTTATGAATACTGTACATAAGGACATTAATATTTATGGCTTGCAAAATTCTAGGCATGGTGAAAGCTAAAAACTTGTTTGTGATCATTTTAAAATATTAATCCATTTGAATATCAGAGAAGCTAAAATGTGCATTTTCTACATTGGTATTAATATTTAAATAGACTGGCAAAAAATAAGTCATGGTAATTATTCTTAGTTAACTTCTATTTAGCAATTTTTTTTTTATTGTGATAAATTACTGGTTTGGAACATATTTAACAATTAACTGTTTCCTTAAGATGAGAGTTTAAAAATTCCTTACGCTGCACTCAAGTTTTAAGTGGAGGATACCGGAGCATATGTGTATGTATGAGTGGAATGTAAATAGAAACATGTACACACATTCAGACATATACAGTATAGAATTATGATTTTGATGGGTTATGCAAAAAAAACAACAGAAAATGTATTCACCAGAAGTGTAATAATTGCAACTTCAGCATTGTCAGTTGAAAATATAAAATTAAATTATTTGACTTTTTAACACCCATATGGGGATAGTCAAATTAAATGCAAATGTCAAGTTACAGTTAATACACTGCTTGGCCACAAATGATTATTGTACCTGCTGTTCCATCGTATTTTCCAAGAACTAATATCGAGTAGCCTTCAATTTCTGAACCAATTGCAAAACCAGAGTAGTGTGCGTAAGCTCTTTCCAGGGTGAAGTCTTCCAGTTCTATCAGCAGTTCATTCACCTTTACAGAAAGTCATCAGTTAGGCGGTTTCATGTTTAGAGGTTAAGCTAGAAGTAGATTGATTTCCATTGAAGCACTCCACCAAAATTGTGAAAGAAAGAAGCAAGCATATACAGGATTTTGTAGCACTGATAAATGTTGTAGCAAAATTATTTAAATGTTTTTGAAAGTGAATTAATAGCAGTCTATTTTTAATCAAGCTGTAAGCATATTTCTAATCTGGATGCTACAGAAAATACATTTTGCGAAAGAATGACTTTTTCAAGCAAGACCATTATAATAGATACTTTAATGGTATGTAATAAAGAAATAGTAATAATTTTTACAAGTTTTTAAATTATTTATTTATTTCAGTCACTAAACTTGTAATTTTTATAACTGAAATAAATGCAATATTTATAAACACTGTTACTAATATTTTTTTCATGCAATCAGAGTAATTATTATAATGGTCTTGTTTGATGAAGGATTTTTTTCAAAATGTGCTTTCTAAAGCATTCATAATGGAAATATATTTGAAATTTGATTAAAAATAGACTACTATTAATTCACTTTTTAAAACACTAAAAGAAGTAAATTCTAGCAAAATTGTTGGCAATGTTTCGAAGTACATGCATTCTTGTACAACTTAAAATCTACTTTCCTGACAATATTTCGGTAGCGTGTGTCCTACTTGTTAATGAACTCTGCGTGCTGTGCAGTTGGGCTCAGTGTTCCATTGGAAGCAAGGACATATTCAAAAGGGAAGCTGAAGGGGCTGGAGCGTCTTCCCGAAAAGTCAAAATACTAAGGAAAAAGGAACAAATTTTGCAAAATTAACTGAAAATGATGTACTGTAAATTGAAATGAACAATTGCAGTAAGTTTCTCTTGAGTGTTCACTTGAAATCTAAATTTTTTTTTTTTACATTGGTAAAAGGTGTGTTTTCTTGTTGTGCAGTGTTCACTTCAGAAATTGAGGTTCAGCCCCCCCCCCCCCCCCCCCCCAAATAATATTCTGTGTATACAATTGATTGATATAGGCTGGCTGTTCACGGTAAAATGAGCACTTTTAAAAGCCCTGCTAGAAATCTGCTTGTGCACACATTTTGTATATTTTCACCATGTGTAAAACTAACATTGCCATTGGCCTGGTCACTATATTTATGTGTCGGTCAAGTAAAACTGTGAAATTATTATAGTAGTAAATATTTTACCATTTTTTTCTAATTCATACACTTATATGCATAAAAATTACAGAAAATAGAACAAATAATTTCAATATTCTCAAATGTTTCCCTAACACTTTTAACTTGTCATTAAGAAATGGAACTACTTTCTCTTCGTCTTTTGCCAACTTTAGAGGGTGCATGCAATTAGTGTGCTCGTTAAAATACAAGAAGACAGGGGCAGTGTCATTTTTCTAAGGTTGATTTCAAAAGTGCTCACTTTATCATGAACAGCCTTCAGCCCCTCTACTTCTGCAGTAACAAGCAAAACTACTGTGTGTACCGGTGCCAGTTTCTAATGTGGTGGTTTAGTGGTTAGACCATTCACCTCTCATAACTGTGAACCATATTTAATCCCACAAAGAATTGGTCCTGGATTTTTGCATGTAGCAAACTTGGCAGATATTGCCACTGGTCAGTGGGTTTTCTCAGGGTTATCACATTTTCATCACAAATGCATTTCACTTCTCCATTTGTATCTCACTTCATCTCCATGAGAGCTGAAGAACTTGGTTGTTATGGGCTATGGAAATTCACTCAATACACAAATTCCTGCAACATAAAATTAAGAACTGAATGTTATCTATGTAATATATTTTGATAGGGTTAGATTTATTGACAAGATAATGCTGGTTACTATCATATACAGAAATAGCTGATACAGTCTATAGTTTTCAATTTAAAAATTGCCAGGTTTTTGCAGAAAAATTAGGGATCTAAACAAAAAATCAATAAATATTTCAAAATAATTGTCTTAAAATTAACACATTCATACACTGCACAAAACAATTGGAGGAACAAGATTTGGAACACACACTCACTGTTAGACGTGTTGTGTACACAGTGATATATTAGGTGTCAGTAGACCATTCAATCCTTTACCTAACAGTCTTGCACATATTGTTTGTGTTGGAATGTACACATGGATGCTGTAAGCGGACATTAAACACTTTGTCCTAAACCAAAGTGGAATCATCGTCCCATTCATGTGACATTATTCCATAAGGAAACCCTTTATTATCTGGTGTGGCCACCATGTGCCCTTATCTTATGACAGCTTCAGATGTTTGATGCACATGTCTGATCAGTCAAGGCACCTCTGCTTGTGGGATGTGCTCCCATACATTAACAATAGCATCAGCAAGTTTCTAAATTGTCTGAGGGACCGTAGGATGACTTCAGACTCGGTTTAGCCTGTCGCATAAGTGCTCAATGGGACTGAGGTCGGAATGAATAGTGGGCAATCCATGGTTTGAATCTGTAGTTACTGTAGGGCAGCCCTGGAGGCAGCTGCTGAATGCACTCTTGCATAGTCTTTTTGCAGCACAAATATATATGTATATATATAATGCAGAAGTATTAGAAAAAATTGTTGATTGTGTATTTTACCTTGTAGGTAGTCAGTAGGTGGGTCTTCTCTAGGCCAAGCCAAAACTCTCCTCCGATGTTACCAAATCCATGCTTATAGTCTTTCCAACCTTGGAAGAAGTCTACTGTTCCTTCATAGCGTTGCTGAAGTACCTAAACAATATAAGAAATTTTATTTGCACCGTTAGTTATCAAGTTTATATTTTAAATTCAATTTCACTCTGTTTCTCAAGAATTTGAGCAGCAGTTACATAGAATTAAAAAAAGTATTGATTAACTTGCATGCTGCTGCAAGTATATTGCAGAGGTTCAGTGTTTACAGTATCAACCTGGCAAGTTGTGTCTCATCTTTGTAATCACAAACAAGTAATGTGAATTTATCTTATTATTTTAATTAAAACCTTATATTGTCAGTAATTTTTGTTAACTTTTTGTTATTAGTTTTTAACTCAGAATTCAGTTAGTTTTCATTCACTTTTTGTTATACTAATACAGTGAATGATTTCATGGTATTTAAAATTTTTATCTACTGTTTATTGAGATTTTTTACATACTGCAACATAAGGTGGTTAGGGAAAACACCTGACAGCTGTTAATTTTTTGGAAATCAGAATATTTACAGACAAATTTTAAGCTGTGCTGACAGTTTAGTTGCCAGCATTCCACTGGTTCATCTGTACATATTATGCAGGGAGTTATGAGTTACTGACTTTACCTGGTGAGGAAGGCATCGAGGTATTTGAGGCGTCAGGGTATTACCATATCCTAGGGCGGTATTCGTAAACATACCTTGAGCTCTAGTTTCATCAAGACAATCATAGTTGGTGTCTCAAGTCCATATTTAAATTTCATGAACACCGCACAGGCAAACAAAGTGGTTTTATGACGACTGTCTTATTTTTGTGCGCCATAAGACTGAATATTTACGTTCCATAGTCACTGCTTGAGATAGCGATTTTGAACCACATTTTGTAGTCATCGAGATGTTGCTTAAGATGGCAAATAAGCTCATCTTTGCTAAGTCTGCTGTAGAGGTGACTTGAGACTGTGCTTTTTTAAACAGCGGAGGCTGATTGGATAACTTCGTATGTCGAACTAGCAAAGATTTCTGCAAAATGGTGATAGCAAAACATGTGTTGATTTAATTATGCATGTGGACAAAAATCTAAATTGTTCTGCTTTAAAAAAGTTTTTACAGAACTTTAATTTTACAGATACCATTAATTTATGAAATTCGCATAGCAGAACTTGTTCCACTATTTACAAAGTATAAACTAAACAGTGCTAAATGCAATACAACTTATTTACAAAAAAAGATTTTTATTTTCAGATGTAAAAGTAATTGACAATATGCATATACATACCTAATAAGAAATAAAATATAATCATTTATACTGTGTATTAAATTGAAAATAAAAGTATAAGTTTTGTAAATATTAATACATCATACATAGCTGATTTTCAGTCAAATGGTCACATAAAATGTCTTGGCTCTATATGTGACTTTGATCATTTCCATTCAAAAGTAATGCCCTCAATAACGTGCTGAGTTATTTTCGGCATGCTTGTGTAAACAAATCACATTATTCATACAGATTTCTTTACAATCTCGTTTTACACTCGTCTGCAACATTTTCCTAAGCGAGATAAGCACTCATTATTTTTCACCACATTAATGCCACTATCTTCATTTTAAACATGTTCTTATTTATTTGCAATATTTACGTATATTTTAGAATACTTTATTTTTCAATTTGCGTATAAATATAATATCACGCATACATTACATTGTGGTAACAAAAAAGTGTATTTATTTCTATTGTGTGTCTAGCCACCATGTTTTGTTTTAATTCGAGCCTTTGTAGCGCGACTTAAGAATGTGCTTGGCCAAGCCGGAAGTCTTAAAATATGAGCAATGCCTTGAGCATGCCGCCTTCACGAAGATCGTCTGGTTTGTAGACTATGAAACATGGTGCAGAAATAACATTGTCTTGAGAAATATGATGGTCTTTACCACGACTGGCTTAAACTTAGCCTTGAGACATGACTATGAATACCACCCCTAGTATCCGAACCTGGTAACCCGCGCATGATAGGTGATACAGGGCCCAAGCTCTTAATTTCAGTGTAAATAAAGGCTTGGAGATGGAAAGGATCTGTGGGTACCACCCACTGATGCCATAGAAATTTTAGGTGATTGCACAGGTGATTGGATAAGCCCCACCCTAAGTTGTCCGTAGTTCCCGATCCATGATATTGAACTCTCTGTGGTTTGCAGTTGAAACCCTGCATGTTGGAGAACTAGAGAGCTCCCCACCCAGAGAAGGTTTAATGCAGTGAGTGTTGTACAGCTCCGGTACTAGCCTGCACAGTCAGTAGAGGTTGGATAGTGCAATGGCCGGACCACAAGTGCCTGTGAGTGTGGAGGGTCTCAGAGGATGTGGAAGAGGAGCAGACGGTGTACAGCAGTGCCAGGTTGGGACTTGGAACTGGTCACCTGTGGTATTAACGGATGCTCATACGTACTGATCGAGTGTGTCACAATCCTAGTTCATGGAGGCCCACTGATGCAGTGCATTTATACTACTCAAGGAGGTTATGCATGGCCGTCTGGTGGGTCACCCTATGGTGTCATGGGGAACAGCATAGCTGAGTGTCATTAATGTGTATGTGTTATGCATGACCACTAGGTATTCCATGTATTGTGTCCCTGTTAGCACTTTTTCCAGTGTTGCTTCTGGTCTGGAAACCCGGAAAAGTGGAGAAATTGATATGGTCAGGGAAAATGTAGAAAAGTTAAGAGAAATTTTGGTGGTTGCTGGAATTTAAACCTGCATTCCAGTTTAACCAAACAGATGTTCTCTACAGCCAAATGCAGTCAGTGATTGCCCCTTAAAGTTATCTGATTCAGTCCTGAAACACCCACTTATACTCACTGTCCAACCCCCGTCTTCCACATCCATTTCGCAGTAGACAAAGAAGGGCTGAGAGGCTTGCGGAGGCTGCACTCTGTACACTCCAGAGTGGTTGTTCCCTTGCTCCTGCACCCCGAGACAGTCCCATGGGAGAGGTTCACCCTGGTCACTGGAGGCTGCTTGGTGCCACGAGTTGCCAGGGATCGCAGCTACAGGCAGCATTGTGTGCTGCTTTGCCTCCAGCATGGTAGTGGTGAAGTGCCGAGTTGTTAGCAGTTCCTTGCTCAAGATACTTAGTGTGCTACACAACAACAGTAGTATCTGTCACTGTCATCCTTAGCATGTTAAGGCTGCTGCGTAGTACGAGACCAGCCGAGTGAAAGGATAAGGTTTTAAATGTTAAATGGTTTTAGGTGTGTGTCGGCAAGCTTTCACAATATTACTTTCAAACGAAACACTTTGCACACTTTGAAGAGAAAAACAATGCTATAAGAGGACATGTAGGATTGAATTGAATTAAGTTAAATTATTAAGAGTTTGTGTGTGTGTGTTGAGTCTGTAAATCTGAATTTACCCACAATTTTCAGTGCATTAAAAATTGTACAAAAATGCAGTATAAATGTGGTGTGGGCAATGGTTAGTTTGTTTTTTGTTTGAACGCGATATTGTGAAAGGTGGTGGAAACACACCTAAAAATTGTTTAACATATACAATCATATCCTTTCACTCTGCTGGTCCTGCACTAGGCAGCCACATTAATGTGCATCACTAGGAACACTTGATTTTCACAAAAAGAGTTCCACACAGGGTATATTTCAATATTCTACATGTATACCTGTTGTTTTTCTTTGGTAATTGGTTTCTATATCTGTGTGAGAAATCTTTTATTAGTTGACTGAACCAATCAGAATTAAGGCCCTTTCACATAATCAAAGTTCGCTTCAGTTTTATTCAAACTTATTGAATTCCCGAATGCTGTGCGACTTAACTCAGGCATCATAATTGTGACAATTTTGTCTTTCAGTCCATTGAACAACCCAAATTTCTTCAAAAAATTTTGTTTAGAAAATGTTTTACATTTTCTCAACTTTAATTTTTCAAGTAGCACTTCAAATTATTAAAACAATATAAATATAAAATGTAGTGTAAAAAAATTCAGTGGCCATTTCATTATTTATTGAGTACAGCGTAAATAGCATTTCAAAACTTTGAATTAATAATTCAATTGACTGAATTCCAATAAAATATTTGTCCCTGTGAAATGGCATTTAGGCATCTCTGTTATTGAACATTTGTGATTCGCAGGCAGTCATCCAAGACACGTAGCAGTTGAAACCATCCAATCACAAAATTCAAATACAACCAGACACTAAATTCTTTTTGGAGAAATTGTGTTCCTCTATGCGTAATGTGTGCTTCTGAAAATTACATTGAAAAATAAAATTTTAATTAATTGATGTTTGTGTCTGTATTGAAATGGGAAGTTATGTTGGCAATGGCCAAGTGGTAGTCAAGCCTCTTGTGACTAGGTTCCCCAGCTCAATTCCAGGTTCTTCCAGGCAGGAACTTTTTGGATGGTGACTCTGATATGGGGAGTGTGATTAGTCATTGAATTTGTGTGAATGTTTTTTTAGGGTAGTCCTGTTTCTTTTTCCATCCCCATCTCATCTTTTCATCTCTTTTTTTTATTCATGCTGGCAGGAAAAACAGGCATGTCTCATGGACGCAGCTGTTTTCAGGTAACACTGTCTTGTTTCGTCTCTTCCTTGTTGACTCTGTTTGCAGGTGGCAAACTGTACCTGGTTAAACAATTAGATTAAATAATGACAAAAAATGTTTCTTTCTCTTACTGTTCAAGACTGTAAAAAGAGCCTTGTTCAACTTTGTACCTTGGTATTGTCAAATCCAATTTTAAATCCATTAGTTTGCTAGTTTTGTCCTTGAGTTTATCCCGTGTTATCCATTCACTGTCTTTGAATGAAAGATAGTAAATGTCTTGTCTGATAAATTGTTGGTGTCATTTTACTAGCGTCCCTTCCCTGTTCATGCAGACTATCCAAGAAAAATTCAGATGTGTGTTGTATTCATAAATAAAAGTTAGTAATCAGTTATATCAAAGAGGTATTTTGGAGTCATAGCAGTTAAAATTTAAAGTGTCAAGTTAGCATCTCAAGTTTATGAATATTATATTAACCCTAAATTTAAAAAAATTCCTACATTACACTTTAGGAAACATTGCAAGTAAACAGCTAACATGCACAAGTTATAAATGAAACATTGAATATATTTATGCAGCCATGCGTAACCATGTTGCAGTAAATGTACAGTATTTAATTTATTTTTAATGACACTGCAGTTATATATTGTATAAATTAATGAACTTGAAAATTGTTGGTGTACTTTCAATCAATTCCTGTTTGAAAGTATAGTTTTTGTGCAACTTACTTGGTTGTATTGGTGATGATACTGACATTCTTCTTGATGGCAGTGAGGTCTTCCTGGGCAACACCAATGGCCCCTCGCACACTGTAGATGGAGGCAATTAACATTTGCATCTTGTTTTGTATCTCCTCGTTTGCCAGGTTGGGAATCCTCATATCTGTCACATGTACCCATTCAATTTACGTGGGTTATTTACAGTGTTATGTTTTGTGTCAGGGTTTGAGATGTTCTAGATCAGGGCTATTCAGTTAAATCCTGTTCATGATAAAGTGAGCACTTTTGAAATCAACCTTAGAAAAAAGTCACTGCTCCTACCTGCATATATTTTAACGTGTGCACTGGGTCACATACCCCCAGTAAAGTTGGTAACGATAGATGGAAAGTAGTTCCATACCTTAACGTTGAATAAAAAGTGTTAGGTAACCATTTGTGATAACTTAAATTATTTCTTGCCCTTTCTGGTTTTTTTTATGTACAGAAATGAAAAAATGAGCAGATTTTTAAAACATTTACTTTCCTGTAAATTTTACAGTTTTACTTTACTGACGCATGAATAAAGTGCTGAGGTCCGTGGCAATGTTAATTTTACATTAGGCAGAAGAAGACACAATGTGCGTACAAGTATATCTTACGCAGGGCATTCAAAAGTGCTCATTGTATCGTTAACCGCCTATAGTGGCCCGCGGGCAACATGCGGTCCGCCAAACTTGTCAGACTTGGCCCGCAAACAAAAACATTTCATCAGCAATTCATTTTTGAATGCTATAATTACCTAATTTAACATAAACTGTAACTATCACTAACCATTACTTGTAGTAAAATGACATTATTTCATTTATTACATTTTCACACAAACTAAGCGAGCTACAACTTTATAAGTGAAGTGTGGCCCATCTTGCATGTAATTATTTTTAGTGGCCCAGTGGGAAAACTAATTGAATAGCCCTATTATAAATTATCACTAATTTGTAAAGGTATTTAGTTTTTCATCATGTGGGAAGTTGGAAGATAAAGAAAGCAATACAGTGTAAAATCATAAATTATTTTTTGGGCTTTCTAAATTTTGTTACATAGTGATGGAAACTTCCCTATGTAGCTTCTTGCTTATGATGTTGATGTACATTATTTGCATGCTACCGATAATATAAATCTTTAATAATTTATACACTTATCTAAAAAAAATTCTGCTGTAAAATGAAAAATAAAAAAAAGTTACTACAAATTATAGTTGGATTTTAACCTGATATTTAACAAAATGCTGTTGCCCACTTTATTTATAGCTATTCATCATACCCTTGATTAATTTTAGGTGTAATTGGTGGCAATGTGTACTTTGAATTAAAAATTAGTAAAAAAAAATAGATTACTCATTATTGCAGTATTCTCCATCTTTAGCATTAGGATTTGTGGGGTCTAAAGTTTTTCAGTTATGTTAATTTGTAAACAGTCACTTTGTTGTTTTTATAAGCATTATGTAGATGATGTCGGAGAGTAATAATATTTCCAATGCTAGTTGTTCATAGTTAAATCAAGGATAACAACTTGAATTACAGTATATCAAAATCCACGTATGTTTAGAGTGGTTTGATGATTTGACATGTCTGCATCAAGATTATGAACAGGAGCCTGATGATTATGATCCCTGCTCGATGTGGGTGTAACATATGACTCCCATTCTTTTCCTATGTAATTACATGAAATGCACAATGCTATAGCCACACAATCTGCTGACGTGCTTGTGTCCATATCTGAATGGCCATGCAAAAATTGTGACGTGTCACCAAATCGGCAGGAGTATGAAAGCGCTAATTAGTAGGGATGGGCCAATACCAGATTTTTCAGATACCAACGATACCGATTCTAAGCTGCCAATGCTGCCAATTACAGCGATGCTAATACCAGTTTTGATGAGCACAATCATAATTCCCAATTCTCAATATTTGGAAATACTTTTTTATTACTTAAATGGAAGTCGTCATTTTGGTGAACACTTTTAGCACTTTATATTAGGTGTTTACAGCATATAAATTAAATACAACACCAATTTTGAATAATAATAAATTATAAGATAGACAGTTTAACTGGGCAAATGAGTGACTTAACAGTCAAGCAAAACTGTTACCAGACAATACAGCATTCATTACAAACTGAGTTCCTTAAAGACAAACTTCAAAACTTCAGGCAATCTGATGTAAACTTGCATTTTAGACCTGAAAAATTACATACATAACCTCAAAATGTATGTTTATTTAAGCCAACAGCTCAAATATGTCATTTAAAAAAAATGTATTGAAATCAATTTAATATTAAATATTGACTTTAAATTGAGCGAATTTTTATTTATGTTAATATCTTTGCTTAGTATTCTTTTGTTAGCCATGCCATACTTGATCCCTTGGTTAAAATGACAACTTATTTATTTGCGACAATTTTTGCCAATTATTACTTGCCGCATCATATTCAGACCTTTAACATTCTTACCAAACCCGCAGTCAACAGCTTCCAATAAGAACTACGTCAGTCAAATTTCCACCACAGTTATAACCTTTAACTTGCCATTAACAATAATGACACCACAGCATACGCACAGATATTTGAATACAGTGTCAGTGTGTGTGTGTGATTTGTTTTCACTGTCGCCAACTTACGGATGCAATAACGTACAAGAATAAGAATATAGACTGCTTTCTCACTGTGACCAATCTACGAATGCAGTAAAAACCTAAGACGAAAATAGAAAACAAAAATCTCTTGCAGGATGTAACAGTACTATTGATAGCACCAGTTATTGATTATCTGTGTTGTTTTGCATTCACATAGTGTCCAAAAACGAATGATGCACACAATCTTTGGTGTATGCACCAACAGGAAATACGGTAAAACATAAACAACTGGAAAAAATTGTTGAAAAACAATTGTTCCGAATATATTTTGGGTTTCGGACAGTGTATCTGATTGATGGATGCTGTAAATTAATGCTTTATGAGATTTAGTATGCTGATTTATTTAACATTGTGTTAAATAAATTAGTGCTACTAATCTGTGAATAATAATTGGCAAATAATGTCCAGATGCTGCCGATGCCGATAGTCGTGGTATTGGCCGGTTTATCGGTATCGGCATCGGCCCATGCCTACTAATTAGGGCCAGTGTATCTCAAAAGATAGCTGTTTATTTGGATGCATGTAAAACATATCATACTTCAATAATTTGCTAGTGTGGAAAGGCCCTTAGTGGCCATGCTGCCTCACCTGTGCCGTGCATGCCACGGATCTGGTCCTGACCATGCTTGAGGCCAGCCATGTCCGACTTGATGGCCTCGAGTGCTCCCTCCATCTTGCTGCTCTGCCAGTCCAGCTGCTGCATGCGCCGTGATACCTCCCTCATCTCTGTCCGCACAGCCTCGTACTTCTCCTGCATCAGCACCTCTAGCTTTGTCAGCCTGCCACCATAAACCCCATGCTTTACTCATCATGTCTTCATGTTAAATCCAGTGGCCAATTAAAATGCCACAGTGTGTTAAGAGTGTGTGTCGGGGCATTGGAAAAACTGTGACAAGGGAAAGGTATTTGCCCCTCCTCCAATCTCACCAAAGGGCAACAATTACTTTATGATCTATAACTGTAAACTTTTACACTTTTGGTTAGACTGCTCGCCTCTCACCAAGGCAAACCAGGTTCAACCTCCGGCCGTTTCACTCCGGATTTTCGCTGTACAATGTCGCTGGTCTGCTGGTTTTATAGGGGATCTCCTGTTTACCCCCTCCCCCTCCCTTTTCATTCCAGTGTTGCTCTATACTCGCCCTCATTGGCTCTCAAGACATCTATATTAAGAGCAGCCCAAATATCTCCATCTACAAATTTTACAATTTTTTGTGTGTCTCTGTGTGTGTGTGTGTGTGTCTGTCTGTGTCTCTCTCTCTCTCTATTTTATATATATATATATATATATATATATAATATAAAATGAGTGCACCCACCAATCCCCCCCTTTGAGTGGCCCTGGTTTTTAAGTCATCATTATTTCAAAAAAAAATTTCCAGCACTTTCCCTGTTTGGCTCTCCTGAATACAAATTGTGTGGCAGGAATATGAATTCCTAATATAGTTCCCATCATTGTAATAAAGTTTCATCTCCTTCGAGCATAGTGTAGGTGCAGTGATTTTTCCATCATTTGTCAAAAATATTACGATTTTAATAGAAAATTATTACAGTTTTTTTTAGGCTGGAAATAGAAGTGTCCCTGAGAGGCTAAAGAGGGAAAATATACCATACATTGTGTGCATGTGTGTGAGCATGCCAGTATACATGCACACACACGTGCACATAAACAAAAAATAGTTAAGAGCATATGAAGCATCCTTAGATCATGATCAGTTAAGATACTGAGGTGGTTTGTAAGAGTTTATATAGTGTTAAGAGATGTGAATGTTCTGGGAGATTTGTAATCAACAAAATGTTAGGAAGGGGGCGAAGGTTTGAAGTTACGCTCACAGCTGTGTGGGGAAATTTTTATAATCATTATTCTCAAGTTGCTTGAAAACACATTAAGTGCAACTTCACAAATACAAAGCACTTACCTCTGCATGGCAACTTTCACCCGAATTCTCAGCTCTTAGTGCACCAGATCTTGGTGCCTTTAATTTGATATCTTCTCACAAAACTGTGTTCAACTTAAAAGTAAACACATTTTAGAACATTGGGGATATAAAACAGTATAGAAAAGGACTTAATACTCAAATGTTTATAGTTTTTTACCTGTATTCATTAGACTCGAGCTTCCGTAACTGTTGTTCATCTAAAGCTTGTAGAGCAGTGAAACGGTCATGTAACCGCTGCAGCAGTAGTTCCAACTGTTGAGATGAGCTCTCTTCCTCTTGCTCCACCTCTGATTCTGAAGAAGGTGGTAACTCCTCCCTCTCGTGTGGCTACATTTAACATCACAATATAACACTTTTTTGTTTATTGCGAAATGTACTATAATTATTTGCAAAATGTTTTCCTTTCAGCAATACTTGTGTTGAGAAGGAATGTTTATGTATTTGTTATAATTTTGTACTCATTTTTTTTAACAAATACCAAATATTTTTATGTTTATTTCCAGCTTAGTAAGGTTTTTTTTTTTTTTTCGAGGAAATTTTTTAAAACCTGATTATTTTTATATATTTTGTATGGTTTACCAATTAAAAGATAGAAGCTGTCATACTTATCTTGGGGCTGTAGATAATTGAACAGTACTTGTTATAGGAAAGTCCAAGATTGTTGGGTAAATGCAAGTAGATAATTGTATAATTGTTATAAGATTGCAAATTTTTAGCAAAAATATTTTAATAGGAATTTATGCCATAGTTTTATTTCCTGGCAATTAATGTTAGAATTGCCTCCTGTTCGAAATGTACTATTAATTTTATTTGACTAAGCGTAAGTATCGTAATTTGGCTGTAATTGGCTTAACCTTTTATTATGAAATCGGTAAACATTTTTTTGTAAACTCCTGTGTGTCAATATACAAACAACAAATGAGATTTTATTTAGTGAAAAATTAAGCTTAAGTTGAGTAATATTTATAGCAAATTATTATTATTATTTTTTTTTCTTTCTTTCTTTCTTTCTCCCATGGAATATTCATCTGATAGCATTCCCACCCCCCAAGCATTTGTTTTGTTAATGAAATTTTTGCCGAGTCCAAATATGATTTTTAAAAAATTTATATTTTTTGATAAACATACAGATATTAATTTATGAATTTCGAAAGTATTTGTGAGACTGTCATTGATTAGTGGAGCACATCATGATGGTTACACATTTTACAGTGTGCGTTCTCAACTCATTTCCCAATAACAGTGTTTTATTGTCCATGCATCCAGATTCTCTCCTTTTAGATGTTGTTAATCGTACAGCTTCAAAGGGGGAAGTCAAGTTGTTTAGGGACTGGTAATATAAGTAATTGTTGGCAGGGAGAATTTAATGATGAAGCACCTTATGTACTTTTAAGGTTCACATACTTGTGTTTCCCCAAAGTGACACACACCTTGCAGCATTGTCAAGGTGCGCAATTCTTACAGCTCTGGGTAACTTCACCAAGGTAACATGTATAAATTAGGAAATTATAACTAAAACTTCTGTGGACTTTGTTGACTTTCTCAGGCCTTGCTTATTACAAAGTACCATTTTTTTTGTTCAGTATGGATTAACTAATTGTTGAATTCTTGCTCTCAATTCTTTATTTTTTCCTTTTGAATATCTTTTTCCCAGGTTCTCTGCTTAACAAAGACCGAGTAACAACTATGGAAAATATAACGGGTGATGTCATTAAAACAGGTGCCAAACCAAAAAAATGCACTGGATTAAACCACAAAACTCAGTAGGTGTTTAAACAAGAATGTGGATTGTCATTGCGAGAGCGGGTGCACATGTCCAGGACCTCCTCATTGTTAGATATCCTTGGTGTGATTCCTGCAAACTAATATGGCAAGTGGTGAAGGTGATAGACTGTAGTGGATAATACATTAATCTGAATTGTGTAATGGAAATTGTAAATATTGTTGAAAGGTTTTCACGTTAAAGTAGGTATACTTCGTAAAATTTCCAAACAATTTCTTGAAGCACTTATGCTGCAAATGGTGGTTCAGACTATACAATCTTAAGTTAAACTTAACTCTTTAGGTATTACACAAAGAACACATTTGTTATGAAAGCTCTAGAAAACATTAAACGTTTAGTAATAGATGTTTTCAAATCTTCATGTTGGAAACAGAAACCTGTATTAAGTTGTTTGTGTAATGTATTTCTTACAATATAAATTTTTTTAGTAAGACAATTGTGGCCAAAGGAGTGATCCAGATGGTATGTAAAGGAGCACCCATTAGGAAATTGTTAAAACAGGTTGATCCCATTGATAAATGTGTACAGGTTTTTAGAAGCAAATATAGAAAAACTAAGAAACAGGGATCCTAGATAATTTTTTCATTAACTTTAGTGTGCAAATATTTTGTCAGTGTGGTGCATTATATAGCACCATTTCTCATGCGATAAATTTGCACATTTTAGTACAGTGCAATATATGGTGCTAAAGAAGTGTATCTTTCTGTCAAAATATTATATCAACAAAGAAAGCAGAAAATGTTATTTATAGTTGCACTTTTTTTATTTTCCTATTTGAGCTTCCAGAAACCTGTAAACTTTGATTAATGTGTTTAGCATTGATTTATATACTAAGCACACCTAAGACCCTCAAACATGTATTAGCATGACATTCACAATATTTTCTGTTGTATTTGTTGGGTTCATTGTATTAGATGAGGACTTTGTCTTTAAAGAACATTGTGCAGGTTAAATTAAGGTGTTGGCTTCTGGGATCTTTGAATGGGCTCACCCATTACTGGTGACATCGGGAAATTCTGACCACTCGTATTATGTTGCATTACACACCACACTCAATTCAGGGAGTTAGTCTAGCTCGTACTGCAGAAAAAGGAAATTCATAATTTGTGTCGTACTGAATGTGATGTGAGGCACCCTGAGGGACAGGGTGAGTTTGGCTACATACCTGTGTGTTCCTCTGTGGTAGAGGGGTGGTGACGTTGGCAGCCTCTAGCTGTTGTTCCCTGCTGCGGTTACCCCGCCGGATAGTCCGTGTCCTGTTGAGAAACTGGACCTGCCCGGGGGGGTGCCTGGCCTGCTCAGGGTCTGTAGCCCCCTTGCACGCCACGAGCATGGCGCTTGCAAGGCAGAGGCCCAGCAGCAATCTCGTACCTGCCATGACTGCCGGCTGTGCCACTGTTACAGACACTGGCTCTCCGTTGCCGTCCAGCCTCCTCCACTCTCCTGTTTTTTGTCTGGCCATGTGCACGAGGCAGGGGTGTCCAGCTCCACACCCATCTGCCACATCTCTTCTTTAGATCACCTTGCTTCTGCACTACATACTTTTATGCACACATAATATCCTTCAACCTTATGCAGAATTAACATAGCCATCAATCGTCTCACTTTATTCATACATCATCTACGTGAAGCTGCAATATTTAAGGAAGTAATTATGTCATAATAAAATGTAAAATCTTACTCTTATCTGTGTAAAGCCAGAAACTTTGGCTTCAGAAGCCATAAATTGAAACATTACACTCTCGCTATAAAGAGTCAAGTTGTAGAACTGTTTTTCTTACTTTGCTCCCACCTGGAAGCCTGCATGCAAGTGTGTACAGGCTGTTCACAGTAAAGTGAGCATTTTAGAGGCCCTAATTACATTTCCATTTCAGCAGTTTTTTTTTTACCCTTTAACGTCTAAAGCTAAAATTAAAAATATTTATTTACTATTATTCCAAATGAGAGGACTTTCAAAACTGCTCACTTTACAAGGAATAGCCTATACAGTAGCGCACATGTGGTTATGGGCAGTGATTTTTTTTTCAAATGTTTTATCTCAAAAGTTCAGTCTTTACGTGGAATTATTTCATCCATTATATTTTGTTTTGAGTAATCGCATCTCTACTTATAAATAAAACATTACCATCAGATGGCTTCCAAAAATCTTAATTTACAGTCATGTTATGTGTTTCATGTTGCTGAACCTTAATTAAAACTTACAAGACTTTACTGTGCTTCTTATGACTACAAGAAGTAGAAACTACACACCCATAAATATATTAGAACCGGCTGTAAACAGTACTTTCAAATGTTAAATTATTTATTTTCAGTTTTTCCTACTCTACTAGTCTGGCCAGACAGATTTTCACAAGCATATATGTTTAAAAATTTGTGCCAGGTATGCTATCAGAGTTCTAAGTTACATCAGGATTTTAAAGTATTTAGCTAAGTGTTTGTGGACAGTTTGAAATATATAACTGCATCACACTAAAAGCACAAACAAAGTACAAGATGTCATAATTAGAACCTGGTCAAACATAATTTATGATATGCCTTTTTAACTTAAACACCTGTACTTTTATCCATGTTAAAATTTTGTTCATATGTGACCTAATTCTATTACATTATTTGTAGCAAGAATTACCAGAGGACATCGCATATTATTCTTAGCAATAATACACAGATTGCAGAATTTATAGTTACCTTGTGCTTTATGTTAACATAAAATTCTAAGTAATTTTAAAGTTTTATTTTAAAAATAGCAACTTCCTTCATTTAAGGCAGGATGTTTTTTTTTTTAATAATGATATTTTAGTGCTATTGTAATAATTTCAAAAAATTGATTCTCTTAAACAGTATTTATGTTTATGCCAGTGGCATGTCCTCCAGATTTTTTTACAATCCTTTTTAATTTAGTATCATCTTAAATAAACTAATTAATGTAGCAGTTGTTTTAAGTTGAATTAGTATAGTGTAATTTTAAGAGTAATTTCATTATATTTAGTTTTCTCATTACCCTTTGTATGACATAATACAAGGTATTTCTGAAACATGTTACAAAAGGTGTTGAAAATGTATAATTATATTTGAAATAGTATTACACCACTTATGTATGTTTTTTATTTTGTGTTTTGGGTATATTGTGATGCACAACGAAGCTATGCATAGGTGAATGTCAGAAATATTGGTTTCAGTCTGTTGATAGACATATGTCAAGATCGTTCGAAGAAAACGTTATATCACATTGTTGTTGGACAGCCTTACTTGCATGACCTTGGAGCTACCATCACTTCTCATTGCTGTGTTTGTTCTCATGTGGTTCCTCTGTCTCTTTCCCCCTCCCCCCCCCCCCTCCCCTTGTCGGCCCGCTCTACACTACATGCCTTGTTCCGAGTGTTGATGCATCTGTTAAACTTCCTTTTAGCCTGCAGCATCTGTTTATCCATGTTGACAGATGGACCATTAACATTCAACTGCCATCGGTTCCACTAAATTAGATGATGCATGGGTGGGGTGAAAAGAATTTTACATATTAATGTGTATTCAGAAAGCTAAAGCTGTGTCCGGTTCATGTAGTTTCATTCTTTGTTGAATTAAATATTTTAACTTGTGTTAACTTTATCCATTTTGAATCTCTGCAGTTTTTTATGACTGTAACTTGTGTCCAGGCTAGTCATATAGGACACAAAATGACTTAAACTTACATTTGATTTCTGTGTGTCCCACATTATCCCAAGATTTTAAGTATACTCAGCCTTTAAGCATATTTATTATGTAAAAACCAGCATGTTTCATTAATAAAAAAAGAAAGGATGGTGTGTGTACATTTCTAAAAAATATTAATGTTCATATTAATTGGGTTGGTTTTTTTTTTTATCATAAACAGTTGTATTTTAATACCTACTTACAAATACACATGACAAAGCTACTAGTGTGAGATGTTCTAGGTTTAAATTCGGAGCAAGGCATGAATTTTTTGGGCAAGTCATTATGTAAGCCATGTCTCAATTTAATTTGCTTATATATAGCATGTAACAGGAAAAGATATATTATTGTTGTACGCTGTCAAGAATCTGTGCCAACACAGGCAGTTAACAGTAGAAAAAGAAGTGCTTAACATAGTTTCCAATGGGTAATTTCCAGTTAGTTATTTGTAAGTACTTGTCCTACCAAAAATTATTTCTGGTGCTGCAGCTGAAATGAAAAATTAATGTGTGTGAGTTAAAGGGTTTAGCACTGTTAAGCTTTTAAGAGTGCATGGGACATAAATTAATGCGTTAGAGGTTAATTACATTTTATAGTTTTGTGTAAGTTGGTATATTAAAACAAAAAAAAGTGCAAGCCTACATAATTGTTTCTACTAATATTGTAAGCAAATATTGTACCATAGTGATGATTTATTTTTGTCAAGCTGTTTCTGCTATAAGTTTTTGCATCTCACTGTGGCGCAAGACATAATTCAAAATAAATGCACCAGTAAGGCAAAATATGTGCTCGCATAGTTTCTTAGTCTCAATCTTGGATTCCAAAATCTTGTGGACTCCAGCTGACGATATTACATGTTAGTTTGTAAGTTATAATTTTTTATAGAATTACATAAAGTACAGCCTTTGTTGCTTAAAGGAGAATTTTTTTTTTTTGCATCGTCGGTATAGACGTGTTGTGTGCCATGGTGGGGCGATGTCAGCAGCTTCTGTGCTTTTTTTGTTATGTTGTACAGTATTTGTTTTTTGTGAGTCTCTGTCACACAATTATTTTGGGAGTCGGTTGGCTTCACTCCATGTGTGGATGCGATACATGAAACACTTCTTCGATGTGATACATGAAACACTTCTTCGTAAAAGAACTGTTTTTCATAACGTAATTTTGTGGTCGCATTTTTTTCTGTTCCATGAACAACAGGACAGCTAAATGTGCTATAAAATAATTTCATTCTGATGTTTAATTTCTATTATATTGTTTCGTATTGGTAGTTTTTAGCCAGCTTACACATAATAAATACATCTCCAGTAACTTTGGTTATATTTTTTCATATTTACAAGAGTTTTTAAGATAACTGATTTAAAGCTAGTTAATTTGAAATTATATCTAAAATAACTGTGTAATGAGTTTGTTTTGCAGAAAGGTATTGTTTATTAAATATGGGTTTACTAAAAATCAAAACACATAGTTTTCTAAATAAAAAAATTTGAAAATTATGTGTGAATATACCTATAATTATTTTGAACTAACTAAAAATATCTGTTCCTCATTATTAAAGACAAAATAATGTAATGGTCATAAATGTGTCAACCTTCAAATAAATATACGATTGTAATCAATCAGGTTGACTATCTGTCTCTCTTCCCCCCCCCCCCCCGCACAATTCAGCTAATCAGTTATAATTATTATGAACACAGCGTAAACATGTGCCAGCAGCACTTGCTGCCAAAAATGTATGTGAATAAGTTACTTGCTTTTAAATAATCTCCGACTCTTTATTATAAGCCTCTGATTAATGCCTAAACAACTTACATTTTTGTAGGCCAAGGCAGGTTTGGCAAAGTTTACACTGCGGTGAACAACAAAACTGGTGAGCTGATGGCGATGAAGGAAGTGCAGCTCCAGCCAAATGACCACCGCTCCATTCGACACGTCACAGAGGAGTTGAGAATCTTTGAGAGTATCCAACACAACCACCTTGTGCGTTACTACGGTGTGGAAATTCATAGAGTAAGTACATTTTTTTAATGTGAGGTGTCTGAAGGGGGCAGGCATTCAATGTAAAGTGGTATTCTGTTCTCACAGCTTAACCTAACCTAATGTAAAATTGTTTAATGGTGCAAAAAATTTTGTCTTGCTTTCTTATAATAATAAAATTTTGCTTGTGAAATATGATTGTATGCACTAGAAAGAAAGTAATTTGACCAGGATCCTGATGATATAATATTTAGCTGAATGAGAGATTCCTTGAACCTAAAACTGTCAGTATATACAGACACGTTATAAAACCTATAAATTCACCAATAACTGGTATATAAATTGTTCATTAATGTGGGTAATTTTATTTGTGGAATACTTAGGTGGCACCAGAAATTGTATTTTCCAAACATTAATCCTTGCTGTATAAAAAAACTCTGAACAATTGACCATATGTGACAATGTTTCTGTCAAGTAGCACAGCTCTTCTGATTAAGCATACAACTCAAACGTTAGTCTTTTGAAGGTCCTCGATGCTGTGTTGTTCTGCTCCAAAAGGAAGTCAGACACACATGTCCGAGGGTAACCACATGAAAGTGGCCAGGGAACAGCCTTTTGTGACGAGTTTCCAAATGTTATATACGACAATAAATTGCTAGGCACACAAATAAATACCTATGTGTTACTATTGTCCCAATTCTTATTGTGTATAAAGTAGAAAGACTGATTTAAGTTGCCTTTTTAAACACTAAGTTTTTTAAAAGATGTCGAATTACTATTCCTGATTTATTACCAACTGAACTGGAAGTAATTCAGTCAGTGTCTGTTTTAAATTACATACAGTTTTTTTTCATAGCTGTTTTTAGAAGTGCTCAACAGTGGACATTTATAGTGTAAAATTCCTCGTGACAGTAGCAGTTATAAGGATTCAATGTGTCTGAATCATTAAATTGACCTAGAATATTGTGTGTTTTAAGTTTAGATGTGGGGTATTTTGGCTCTACTGCCCAAGATAAGGGAAAGTTTGTGTGCATGTAAAATGCTAAAAAATCTTGGCTAGCATATTTATTATCTAAGCATCAAAGCAGCATTTCTCTGAGAGTTCAAGGAAAGAGAAGAGCCCTGAGAGACTACACTAGCATGAAAAAGAGAACAGTATGAGTTAAATAAAAGAACTTGAACTGAACTTGGCTTATTGTAGCAGAATGCTTAACAAATCTTACTGCAAAACCAGGAAACAAAGAAAATTACTTTTTGAAAATTGGTCGTGGATATTTCTTTCAGCCGTGTAATACCCAAAATCTTGAATTTTAAAATGCCTGCACTGCATGCATATGGAAATTTTAACTACAATATTTTGAATTCCTTTTAATATGCATAAGTGCTGCTTTTCACAAATTCCTTATCAAGCTTGCGGGCTTAATTTTGATGTAATCACATAAGTGTGAGACAACTGCAGTTGTATATTATACCACCTGAAACTCAACCTTCACCTTCTTGTCACTGTCAACAATATATACATTTTGCAAATTGAAAATGTTATAAAGATGTATATATTACAGGTTTCTAGCACCTGGAAATGTGAAGAAACTTATAGTATTCCAGTGTAAAGAAAACAATTATTGATACCATTTTTTAAAATCAAAACTGAATGAATTTTGTTAAATTACTGTTAAGCTTAAAGTTGATTTGCAGTATGGACATATGATGAAATAAAACTTCAAGAGAGAAATGTCTATTGTAAATGAAAGTGAAATGGCGTGTGAAGTGAAAGTACTTATTTTGTATGGCTCATTGCAGGAGGAAATGCTGATCTTCATGGAGTTCTGCCCCCAGGGCACGCTGGAGAGCCTGGTTGCAGGGACGGAGAGCGGTCTGCCAGAAGCATTGATACGTTACTACACACTGCAGCTGCTGCATGCAGTGTCTTGCACTGCACAAGTGGGGCATTGTGCATCGCGACATAAAGCGTCAGTTCATAACCATTATTTTTGTCTTTATTCACAGCTTGTACAGACAACATTTTTGTTCATTTTTTTACCTTGTAATATTTATTTAAATTAGTTAAAAGGTTTATTAAAATTTTGGTTGAAATGTTTTATGTAGATTCCATTTACACATTCTGCATGTCCATAATAATAAATATTTCTGGTCTAATCTTGAAGTATTGTATTTATTAAAACATGTATTCAAGATTGAACATGCTAGATTAAAGTAATTTCACTATTATGAGTGTGTTGTTATAGCTCACGCTCATGGTGCAGTTTTAGTGTATGTAGGAGATGGTTCTGAACTTTTTATTTAGTGTTTAGAAATAACATTTGTGAATAGTACTGTATTGTTGTTTCATTAACATTTTGTTGTGTACTTGTTTTATCAATAATTTAACCTCACAATTTAATGTGTTCTGATTTATTTTGCAGCTGCCAATATTTTCCTTGCAAATGAGGGGAACTGTTTAAAATTGGGCGATTTTGGGTGCGGAGCTAAAATAAAAGCTCACACCACAATGGTTGGAGAACTGCAAGGCTTCATCGGAACGCAAGGTAATTTCGAAATGGTGGAAGTATTTATCTTTAGAAGTGTGTGTTGGCAAGTTCTTTCACAGTTTTATAAAGTACATGATGCTTATGGAAAGTATTCAAAAGAAAGCAACCCAGTTTCTCCCATCCTTGCATTCTGGCGCTGCTCCATATCCATTTTGCATCTTCCTCATCAGCTCTCATGACCTTGATGTTTAGAGCCGCCCAAATCTCTTCACTACTTTGTTCATGCGAGTAAAGTCAACATGCGGTCAAGCTAAGCAGAATGTGTCCAAGAAATGCCAAGTAAGAACACATTGAAGAAGCAAGCAAGGCAAAAACAGTGTGCTACGATTAAGTTGGTGCCCAGCAACATCAGTTTAGCTAACAATTTACAAATTGATAAAAGCCTTGCTTCTTTCAACAGTGTGTGTGCTTTCACATTTTCAACTTTTAGAGGTGTTATTTGGTTCCCACTTCTTAGCCTGAGCCTGCATACTATTAGTCTGGACTAGAGAACAATGTGGACAGTATTTTAACGAAAACATTGTGAGTTGCGAATTACCGATAAGAGAACAAAGCCGCACTTGCCTCTTACATTCAGACAGTGCCACTCCAGTGTGGATGGCACTAACGTCGGCAGTGTTGCCAAGATGTGGTAATAAATTTAAACGAGTTCAAAAGGGCTTATGGTGCACAAACTGTTTTTTATCGTCCGTAAAAGGCGTCCACCATTTGAATGCAGCAGATCTGCTCATTGCTTCTTCACTGTACGTTAGTTTAAAGTTTCGTGGCAATTTTCATATAACTTGAAAGAAAATTCAGTGTTGGTTGGTCCTTTGCCCAATTATTAACTGTACATTTTTCTTATCCGCCATTGTAATACACGCTGCATTAAAAATTTTATAGCAAGCAAAAAAAGTGGCAGCTGTGCTTTGGCTATATTCAAAAACAAAGCACACCATGGAATATCTTTACGAGCAGCAGTCATAAAATTATTTCCATGGAATCTGTGTAGTGTTGACAGACCATAGACTTTTGGAATAACTCTTATTGTTCTTTCCAGTATGAATGTTTGTGAGCTCATTAAATATTATTTGACAGTAAGTCATATCAAAGTCCTGCTTCAGGACTTAAACACAACACAATAACTTGACTATTGTGCCGCCTTGTGGCACATACTTGTGTGTTCTGTCCTTGTGATGGTCCGTGTTCCCTTTCTGGGAATATTTTCTCTCAGGAAAACCATTTTTTTTTGTGTGTTTCCAACATGTATTTATTTTGTTTTGTATGGTAAATATTGGGTCACTGTTAAGTGCTTTTGAGTCACTGTTCAGGTGACTTAGATCTTTCCTAGTACTTGTTTATGTAACTTATGTAATTGAATGATGATAATGTTAAATATCTTATTAAATCTGGGATTCTGGAATTTTACTATGGTAATTAGAAGCATAGTAATTTGGTGCTTCGACAAACCTTGTTGTTGCTAAACAAAGCCTAAGCTGTTTGTCAGTTATGATGTTTAAGTAAAGATACTGTGTAATCATTTTAATACTTTCATAATTAATTTGTTTTTTACGAGATACGGTGTCGGTGCACTATATTTTAAATATTGACCTTTTTTGGACAAGTAAAATTAAATTGAAGTGAAGTGTTTTCCTTAATTAGTTTGTTACAGAAATATTAGTCAATTTGGGTAACTGTCATTTTGTTACTCAATATTGATTTCATGAAAGACATCTGGTGTTTTAAGCTTATTTATTAGGTGTTCTATGTATAACATAATATTTGCTAATTAATGTTTTGTTCATACTAATTTGTGTGTGACAACTTGTAATTCTCATAATTATTTGTTTTAAATAAATCGTGAAATGGGACATATTGATTAATTGTTTGGGTTGGCTATTATCGGAATTGACTGTTGGTCGCATCAATTTCCCAGGCGTCTTTTCCGCCTTCTCCAAGTACTCTATGGCGAGAACAGTTCTAACATTTTCTTCTCTTCTGCAATCATCAGTCATCTGATGTAGATTCGGTTATTTCCCACTAAGGTGGTGCGGGTGTACCCCGATACAAGTATGGGCCATTCCTTCGTCGCCCAATCGTGATGTCCTGATACAGGCCTTTGGTACAGGATGTGGTCCTGATTACAGCATTCCATTATCGCGGAGCAAAGCACCCAGGAAATGCAGTAATGGGCATAGTTTCCTCAGCTGAACAACAGGCCAAAATGAACTTTTAATTTCTTTTGCTTGTGCATGCTGTAGGCTTAAACATGGCTGGAACTTTCGAAAATTTTCAAAATCAATTAGTTCTGACAGTAGGCAATTAGGAAAATTCCCAAAATAAAAAAATAATAATTTTAAATTTTTTGGAATAATTTTTTAAACGAAGATGTGAAGTGGTGATCTAAGATAATCGGCCATATGCAAGGGTCGTCTTTGTAATAATTGTGTGTTAATCCTTTTGTTCATGCTATTACTTAAAGGTTATAGTAGGAATCCCCAATTCTTCTCTAAAATTTAGTAAAGCAATCACATGAAACTACGATATATTAACTATACTGAGATTAAGGTTATATTTTTTGTTGCAAAGAGTAAAATAAATAGTTATTGTTGCGCCATGTACTTTTATTATCTTTAAACTTAAATCAATCCTTTTACTTATTATATGAGTGAATAATTTTTTATATAATATTCCATATGATTCTATAAATTTTTAAAAAATCTAATTTTGATTCAATGTTGAAGGGGAGTTTATGCTCTCAACCTCTAACTAAATTACCTTTGTGCTAGATGCTTGGCACCCAAAGAAAGGTTCGGCCATTGTTTCTTTACAAATAAAACTTTATTTATTAGTGTATGCACGCTGGATGAAGCCTGGTCCATGAGTTTCGTGTCTGTGCTGGCATTGTTTGGGGACTACTGGCTTTGTGTTATGTTTATTCTTTTGCCACGCTTCCATGTCCCTAAATTAATGCTGGTGCAGCACACTATGATCTGTGATATTATAAGTGTCATATGCTTGTCGAATAAAAAAAGACACATTTATCCATATACAAAACTTTGTATTACAATTATTACTTCCAAAAAGTTAATGGTAGTCGTATTTTGGCACATAAAAACTTTGTGTTCAAAATTTTCCTTGTGTAGTAGCAAGCGATGGTCAGTGTTTTTTTGACTAAACATAAGTTACATTACAGTACAAACCTCTTAACAAAATCTTTGAAAAATTAATGCACCGTGCTATTAGAATATAGGAATGGATGAAGAAAGTGTAACTTAATTTGGTTTTAATCCATTTGAGGTGTAGTACAATTGACGCGTGACAGTCCCTGCTGTCAGACTGTCCCCGCCCCTGGGTGACTGGGGCGACGCTAGACGAACAGCGTCTTAACTGGCTTACTCTGTCCTGGGCACAGAGGCCTGCCCAGTATATAACATGGGCCTAGTGGGTCGACGACTTGGTATGAAGTCGGGCTCTGCGACCTTAATACGATGGGGTGCAGGCTTTGTTGATGGTGCAGCAGTTCGGCGAGGGGTGGGGTGCTTTCTTGCATGCTTTCGTTTCCTGTGACCAGTGTTGCACTCAACTGGGGGGTAATCAAATCAGGTACAGGAGCCGGCTGTAGTTCTGGTATGCTAGGCTGACATATGCCAAATAGTGCCTCTTGCGCTATAGGGAGGTATCCCTCCGCAATCCTGGTGGGTGGATCAAACAAGCCTACAGGGATGACGTTGGGTACTGGTACGCTGAGGCATCTCAATAGCGCTCTCGTGGACTGAGCAACTCGAACTCGCTGGGAAGGATACATAGCCCCTGGTGAAGCTTAGCAATTGCTCTCACCTTTCTGGCCCTCTCTCAACTTCACTCCTGTGGGTGTAAGGCATGAGATACTAGATCAAGACTGCAGGAGGTTGGCTGTTGACATGTCAGTCTTTATGTGTATGTGCTAATTACTGCCGCCAACACCGCCTCACTCTCGACAACTGTACCAGGTAGAGCTGGTGTGGGCTGTGGGGTGAAGTTTGCGGGAACCGCACTGTGTTGTCCCATGGGGGTAGATTTCCCTGCATCAGGATGCAGCCCTCTCAGCACCACAAGGGAGCGATGAGAGTTGGACACCTGGCCGGCAAGTCTATCCCACCAGGAGCATACCTAGTGTCGTGGCTCTACAGTTTCTTCCACGTGGTGCAAGGAACAGGTAGCCTTCCAATGGTGGTGAGGTGAGGGTCCAGTGGTTACTGGTCTCCCCGAACTCTAAGAAGATCCCTTCTTTGGCTCCACAAGCAGGGACGATGAGGAAGGGGCGACTTTGAGTGGTCAAGACAATTTCCAAGGAACGGTATCCTAGTGTTGTGGCTCTACCATTCACTGCCGGGGGCAGAGAATGGGTGGCCTTCCAAGAATGTGCTGTGGTGTTATTGAAAGTGCGTTTGGCAGAAACAAAACACGGTTTCCTGCCAAGTCCTGTAGCTCCGATATGACACAAGGAAGGAGCTTTGGGTGAAAGTCAAGATGACTGATTAGATCTGTGTTTATTTAACCAAAAGGAAATAAACACTAATGGTAGAGATGCTAACTCCTAATTTCCCCACGAGATATGTGGAATGTAAACACCCTATCGTACTACAGGAGAATACGCTCTGTACAAAAGCTAACGGGATAGACAGTTAACTTTGTGCATGTATCCTCAAGGCGAGCTCTACTCTCATGTTGGTGTCCGTAAGGGACCGAACATGTCTAAGTTTTGAACTGTCGACGGGAGCTGGTTCTTCCTTCGGTTTAGGCGCTGAAGAGGATCTTCAGCCCTGCGAGAAGAGCGATGAGGCATAGGAGAGGTTTAAGCCCCGGCACCAAGAGTTGGGGCAATGAGAGCTCAGGAGAGATGATCGAGAACTGAAGCAAAACTGACGATCCAGAGGCCGGGCTGCAGCCCCTTATACACTCCTCGGCCATCCCTTCATATGCTGGCATAGTGCGTCTGGAGAAAGGGAACAGCAAGTGCAAGAATAGTGCCTATATCCTATGAGCATGCGGCGTAGTGAAGAGTGCCGGGATCTAGGCATCTTGCATGTGACTGCATTTAGGGGCACACTGCTGTACTTGCCATGGACCTCTTGCATGGTTTCGGTGGCACATCGGATGAAATAATAATTATTATTTGGACGTCTATCTCGGCCCGGTAGGTAAGACAATCTTGCAGACAGCAGCGGCAGCAACATGACTCTTGGACAAGCTGTCAGGAATGCAGTTGCTCTGATGAATAGCAGTCATTTAGTATAATTGACAAGACGTCATGTGTCACAATATACATCATTGACATAGGAATATTAACAAAAATCTTGTAGTCGAATTCTAAGCCCATACATTGCATTTACCATAGTTACAATTTCATTGTGATAATATAGCTTCTCTGTATAATATAGTCAATTTAGTTTTTTTTTTTTTTTTTAAATCAGTGGAAAATAAGTCAAACATTTAAATAAGTACCATGATAGAAATCCTTGTAAAGTAGAGGTCTAAACAATTTGTAGAGAAATCTATTTTTCCTGTAGATTAAAGCAAAAATGTGGGGTAGTCTTCTTTTCTTGGTCATCTTACATTCTGTTAAATACAGTATTATGGATATGATTCCTATGTTTTACATGTGTATATGCCATTCACGATTACTTCCAACCTTTCTGAAGCCGTGCTTAAGTTCTAATTCCAGGATATTCCTCCGCCTCATGCAAACAAAGCTTAACTAAGTCTTAAAAATTACGCTAAAGGGACAATGCACTGCATTTGTAAGCATACACTTTGTAGTGTTTGCTGTACGCACTCGTTGAAGTCCACAGCAAAAACCAGCTCTAACTAGCTCAGTGAAAGTTTGTTGATGACAGTAGTGCCAACAGAAAATAAGTAAAAGATGATTTAAAATGTTAACTGAAGTTTACTGCAGTTTCTTCAAAAACAGTTGACACTTGTACAAAAAATAAGAAAACAAAGCAAGAGACAGAATGGCAGCGTGGTCACTCGCTGCCTTACACGAACAGTACATTGCTGAACTGACTTGGAGAATGAACTGTGACAAAATGTGAAACTGTCGCCGAATGACTTGTAAAACTGTGTGACGACGACAAAGTCGTGTTTACCCTATTTATATTGCCTGAATATTGCATCAAGTAAATGTGGTAATATCCAAAATATAGCCTGTAAACTCTGACGTGGCTCTCGAAATTAAAATATTACATGCATGCTGGCAGTCACGTCAACCAACTGTGACCTCAGCACACTCATTGCATCATATGGTGCAACCCGGCGGCTATGTGCCTAGTTTCCTAACCCAGTGAAAAGTTTCACTGTCATCGTATGACGATGTTCCTACTAATGATGCAATGACTCAAATAAAATAATAAATTTGGAAAAACAAACATTACAAAATACAAACAAATTATTACTGCCACGATCTTCTAAATATTAACTGAACTACTATTATTTACACAAAAATGCAGAAATCAATTAAATAAATCCCAACTATATTATAAATTATAACATATTGCAATGCTACAACTTTAATAATATTTTACATGAGAACTATTTCGTACTAGACATTACCAACACACATATTTTCTCCCTGTTTTTATATTTATTTTTAAATATATATGTATATATATATATGTGTGTGTGTATATATATATATATATATATATATATATATATATATATATATATATATATATATATATATATATATGTGTGTGTGTGTGTGTGTGTGTATGTATATATATATATAAAATTATAAAAGATATATTATAATTTATTGGTAAAATATAAGGGAAAGATTATTTAACAAAAAATTACATCCTTTTACGTATACAAGAGTATAAAACAATTGTGATATACAATATATTTAGAAAAGAACCACACGTCACGTATGGTGTGATTTTTCAAACTGTTCACTGTCAAATTCAAAAACAAATTTTGTAATCATTTCCAAAATGTTATTAATACTAAGTGAACCATGTCTTAGGAATGACTCATTTTTAAGTTAGCTGGAAAGCAGTTAAATGTGTGAATGTTAGATGAAGTACCTAAGTGGCACTAGTGTTTCCTTGCAAGCGCGGGGGATTCATTCTATACTACATACTGGTTGTTCACAGTCTGATGCTGTAGCAACTGGCCCAACTCAGTTTTGTCATCACTGGTAGAGCAGCATGCTCAGGTACACACATGATTATGCAGAATATGAAAATGTGTACCAAGTGAGCATTATGGTTTATTTTCTTTATATTTTAACAGGTAAAACTATGTGATAATTAGTTTTTTTTATACATATTGGGATCTACATAACAGTATGTGTGCAAACAAAAAAGAAATGTTTTTAAAACACGACTTTTTAAAGTTTGATAATGGAGACGATATAGGTAGTTCTGTTTTTATTATTGAAATTTGTAGACAAAGCAGTACTGTTATATTGATTCAAAAAGAACTCTAAATTGATGTAGTAATTTTATGCTTCAAAACTTGTAAAAATAACGTTTAGCATCATTAAGAAGAATAAAATAAATTATAAGCATATTCATGTACTCTTCCTCTGTTAGCTCAAGCACAAGTTGTTTCACAAGGAAAAGGATTACAATTATACAATATTACTATGTATATTCATCACTGTTGGTTTCACTTTCATGTGTGCTCACTTTAAAGTCCCATAAACTGTCATCTCTACCATCAAGTTCATTATCATCCAACACTTCTTAAAACATTTTATGATAAATTCTGGATTGATGACACTTAAAGCAGTTAGAAACTATTTCAGCTGCTGAAATGCAAATGGTTTTCTTTTTGTATTTTATCTGTAGGTGTTATGAGCAAGAGCCACACTAAGCAGCCACTCAGTATACTACTGACGAAATTCGTATTTGTGGGGGTTAGTACATGTCATATTATACTTGCACTTGACTGGTCGTCCCCCCAAGTATAACAAGGCCAGTGTTAAGGTACTCCAGGTTGCAGTTTTAATATTTATCCCAGCCATTTCGTTGTGAAAGGATTTGTCATTCAGCCTGTTCCTTGTCAGACAACTTGATAAAAAAATTTTCTGCATAATATTACAAATGTTGGCCAATTTTGAACCATCAGCCAAAAACATATCGTAGTGATACTTGATTTTACATTTCCAGTAGTTATGCACATAACAGATGTGTACTTTTTCTCATTTACTTTGCTGTTCATTGTAGACAGCATCTGTGCCCATGCTTGAATATAAAAATATATTTTTTGATGTTTTAGCATACATGGCTCCCGAAATGTTTATGAAGACGACCACAGAAGGGCATGGACGAGCATCTGATATGTGGTCAATTGGTTGCGTTGTTGTGGAAATGTCTTCAGGCAAGGTAAATAAATTTCTAGTATTATTTACATTTGCAAAACGGATTTATAACTTCTTGCTTAAAGTCTTTGAATAAGGGAACACTGACTTAGACCTATAAAAAGTATATATTAGTTTTTTACTTTTTTTGTTATGAAATTTATATCCTCTTTCCAGCTGCTTTTTCCTCCTCTCTCTCTCTTTCTCCCTTCCTATCTTCCCCCACCCCACTCTCTTTCCACCCTCCTCCTCCACTCTTCCCCCTCCCTCATCATCCGCCACTCTTTCCCCCTCCAACCCTCAACCTCGTCCGCCACTCTTTCCCCCTCCAACCCTCGACCTCGTCTGCCACTCTGTCCCCCCTCCAACCGTCGACCTTGTCCGCCACTCTGTCCCCCTGCAACCCTCGACCTCGTCCGCCACTCTGTCCCCCTGCAACCCTCGACCTCATCCGCCACTCTGTCCCCCCTCCAGTCCTCGACCTCATCCGCCACTCTGTCCCCCCTCCAGTCCTCGACCTCGTCCGCCACTCTGTCCCCCTCCAACCATCGACCTCAACCACCACTCTTTTCCCTCCCTCTCTACCACTTCCCACCCTCCACTACTGTTTTTCTCCCTCCCTCCATCATCCACTCTCTCCTACCTTCACCGCTATCTCCTCCCCTCTCCACTCTTTGCACCCCCTCTCTCCTCAGCTCTTTTCCACTCCCCCTCCATCCTTCACCCATTCACCTCCTCTCTCCTCCCACCCTTCCCCATCCACCTTCCTTCCCCACCCTTTCCCTCCCTCATCCCTCCACCCTTTCCCTCATCCACTCCTCTCCCTCCTTCATCCCTCTCTGCTCTTCCCCTCCTTCATCCCTCTCTGCTCTCCCCCTCCATCCCTCCTCTCATTCTCCCCTCCCTCCCTCCCTCCTCTCATTCTCCCATCCCTCCTCCCTCCCTCCCTCCTTCCTCTCATTCTCCCCTCCCTCCTCTCATTTCGCCCTCCTCTACTCATTCCCCCCTTCCGGGTTCAATCCCCGGCCGGGTCACCAGATTTTCGCAAGTGAGAATTGTGCCGGACAATGCAGTTGGTCGGCGGGTTTTCTCAGGGATCTCCCGTTTCCCCCACCTCTTCATTCTGGCCCTGCTCCATATTCACTTCAATCACCCTCATCTGCTCTCAAGACATTGCTGTTAAGTGCCACCCAAATCTCTTCACTCCACTTTTTCCTCCCTCCTTCCTTCACTCTTCTTTCTTCCTTTCCCTCCCTTCTCCTCCACTCTTCCCCTCCTCCCTCTCTTACTCCTCTCTTCCCCCCTACTCAATCCTCCCTCTCCTTCCTCCACTCTTCCCCCCTCTCTCCTTCCTCCACTCTTCCCCCCTCTCTCCCTCTTCCTTACTCCCCCATCTCCTCCTTCACTCTTCCTCTTCACTACTTTTTCTCCCATCCCTCCCTCTATTGAAATTTTTATTTTATTTATTTTTACAGGTTCAGAATATTTTGAATGTGCAAAATTTTCTTTATACTGTTTGTACAAACAGTAATAACAATAGATTTTTAAAGACTATATGTTAATAACCTCTGCATTACTAACAATTAGTTGCCACAGTCTTTCTTGTTAATAGTGTAGGAAGTGGTGTACGTAATAGGTCATCAAGTATGTATACGTTGCTAATTTAGGCTATTATTGAGTGTGTAGTTGACCAATAGAAAATGTTTATATGTTGTAGCGACCATGGGCAGAGTATGATTCAAACGTCCAGATCATGTTCAAAGTTGGTATGGGTCAGACTCCTACAATACCAGATAGCCTTAGCAAGGAGGGACATCATTTCCTGAGCCAGTGTTTTCAACATGATCCAAAAGAGCGAGCCTTTGCCATCGAGTTGCTGGAGCATCCATTTGTCAGGGTAACCATCTCTTTTCAGTGTGTCTAACTTTAGTTTCACGGCCCGAGTAAAGTTATACTTTTAACATATTGTTGATTAATATCCTTTTAAGCATCTTGTGGTTTTTACCTATGGCATTTTATCTTAGACTGTGATGTTCAGAGTAAATGTTTGAAAAGAGGTCATTGTACCCTGTAAGACTGAAATGTAATTTTATCAAACAGAAACAATGCTTCCCTGTTAAACATAAAGTAGTTTTGTATATGCTATAATATAGTTAGTAGTTGTTCTGTAACATTCTTGAATGTGTACAAAAGTACTTCTGATATAATGTTTGGCTCCTGCCAAAATAGCTCTTTGTGCAGCTAGAAATGAATCAACAAATCCAACTCCCACCCTTGATTAGCTTTCATCACCTAATTTCAAAACTTGTAAATATGTTTTGCATCTCCTTAGATTCACATTTGTTGGGAGGTCAGATATCAATGAACATTAAAGTAGAAGAGTAATGATACAGGAACTGCATTGTAATTACGATTGTCAGGGGAAATGAAAGTCATCCAAGAAAACCTCCACTGTTAAATTTCGCATGGAGAAACTTTAAACATTAGCTGCCAATCATAACTGTGAGAAAAAGAGAAGACCTATTTTACTCAACCAAATAAGTTACAAGTTTCATAATTATATGAAAAAACTTTTGATATTAGTTGTTCGGAAATTGTGGTTTTTTTTTTATATAAGAGACCAAAATCGTAAAAGAACATATAAGTAATAGTTACTGTACACAAAAGTGTGAATGGACAAGCAGAAATAAACACATGTTTTGTCTGTAACACACTGAATCCAGGATGCATAATTGTTCGCTGCAAACTGTTAGTAAAGTCCATTATGCGTAACAACATTATGAATACAAGATCTTTTGTCACTCATTTTATTGTTAGTATGTACAAGTCAACATTCCTTCAGGTAAAATGTACATCAATTTGTGTTTTCAAAAAGAATTTTATATTTTGTTGGCATTGACATTTTGTAATTAAATACTGTATATGCTTTACATTGTTAACAAACGTGTATGTAGATATTTTTTGTGTTTTTTATGTATAGTTATTATTATTGTTGTTACTGTTTTTTTTGGAGCTAAAAAAGTGTGTTTCATGTGAACAGTAGTTTGAGCCTAAATTTTGTCTGCTTGCCTATTTTGAGCTGCCATTTTATTTTGGTTTTAAAAAGAACGAGGAGGGGGAAACTATAATAAGCAAAGTTTAGATTTTGATGCATGACGCTATCTGACACAGGGAAATGTGTCGCTACGTCTCAAAATAGTGACTTGGTTAATGCAGCACTTACTGAAGGTGACTTAAGACTGAATTACTTTGGTATTGGAGCTCGTCCGGAATATAGGGTGGGCCTTGTCGGCTGACAGTGCACAATGTCTATTACTGGTTTGGCTATTGGCTGGGCTGCTGGCTTTGGGGTCTGTGGCTTATTTACTCCAACACTTGGTCAGTTGCATGTTTACTGGCGGCAGTGCGGCTGCTGGGGTAGTAGCATATGGAGAATCATGGGCACACCAATCCAATGGGCACCTTCTCTCCTCGTCTGAAGGCAGCAACGATGGGGTGTGAAGCGCTGGAACCTTCTGGGGATGCTTAAACAGAGAGGGGGAGGGAGCTAGGGGTGAAGCCCCACCAACTTGCGGACAGCCTGAGCTTGTTCCCGAGATGACTTTTGGCTAAGTGCCTTATTTGACGGGGTGTAACTCCAGGTAGCTTGATAGGTAGAGGTAGCCTTCCTATCCTACAGGTCCTTCCCACCTCGCTTGGTAAGGGGCATCATGTTCTAAACTGGTTACGGCAGATAGGAGCAGGCAACATGCAGTTTCCTATATATTAGTATTCTGACATCTCGGCCACCAAGCCGACTCCGAATATAACCTTATTCCCCAACTGGCAACACAAACGGTGTGGTGGTTGAAGAGCGGGTTTTCTCGCAGTCGTTCTAATAGCTCTGATGTATGATTGTCCTAGAGTGAACAGGCCCAACCAGTCAACCAAGTACTCCCTCTAGCAATAAAAACAGTATGATGGACGGGAGTACAAGTTGGTCTAGTGGTCTCTCCTTTTTAGGGATGTAAGAATAGTGTCCTTGGCTCTACCATTAGGTGCATGCCGTGCATTGAACGGGTGGCCGTTGAATGGTGTGCGTTTAGTGACGTAAGAGTCCTTGAAGGCGAGCTCGCATTCCTACAATAGACTGTAAAATTGTATTGTTCAAATCTGGTCTCCTGCTCCACTCTGGCGGGACGTGGTGCCTACTATGGATTTTAGGCGTACTCAGGAAATAAGAGAACAAGGGAGGTTTGGAATGTGTTTATTCCAAAAGGATTAAAACATGGTGGCCTGTACTACCTCCTGACTATCTCGAGTTGACCGGAAGTAGTAAACTACGCTGTTCATGTTAAGGGGCCCTGTTTCTAAGCTAAATGGTGACAGTTTCGACTAGCTAGTTAATACAACTTTTCTCTTCTACGCTGTCTCGTGTCCTGAAGGAACTTAGGAGGCCACTTCCTGAAGGGAGCATGGGGTAGCTGTTGCCGTGGGCAAGCGACGAACGGTGGCAGATATTTTCTAGAAGGTTTCCTGAGAGGTCTTCTGAAGAGCTTCTAGGTGATGTAGGCAGTGGTTGGTCAGAGAGCCCTAGCGCTTGAGGCGGTAGAGTGAGAAGCCAAGGCTGAAGTGGCTCTCAGAAGAGCCAGACATCAACTAGCATTTCCAGCCGGTGCACAGCAATATATTTCTCCGGTTGAGGGCTCGCATGGCCCTTGTGGTGGGGGTGCGATGCACACTTGTCTATAGCGAAGCTAAGGGCGGCCGTTGTTGGCAGGTGGTACTATCTCTCGTTGCGATCTTCAACTCACTCTGGGTTGCAGTGATGGCTCAACCGCTGGCTATTGGTTGTTGGCATCTTCTCGAGGGGAGGCTGGGCTAGGCTTGCTTACTGACCGGCTGATGATTATGATGAAACACACAACTCTTGTCACATCTGTAATAATTTCTGTGACCAGGGAAAATCCTGTAGGCGCTTTGGTAGATATCATACAGTTCCAAACCCCATTTAATGGGCTTTAGAGTGAGGCTCGTAGATGAAGCGAAGTCCTTTATCTTCTTGGTCAGTAAGCGTCATGCATCAATTTCAAAAGTAAGTGTCGACAAATGGGTTATGATGTATGATGGCAACTGCCTTTGCCTGGTTGGTGGGGGGGTGGGGGGAGAGTAGAGGGGGGGAACTGTGCCAAAATGCAAGGGCAGAGGAAACAGGAAATTGCTGAGAAAATCAGTAGACCAATGGCATTGTCTGGCACAATTCCCAAGTGCAAAAATCTGTGAGCGACCCTACCGGGAATCAAAATTGATGTGAAGGGTTGCTCTAGCCCCTGTGCCATAGTAGCCCATTTGGGGGGGAAAGGCATCAGATGTTAATGGTGTCATAGAGGATATAGTAATGAATCATAAGTGTTGCTCTTCAGTAAGGGTGGGTTACTTTGGGCTTTAACAGTAACAAAGAGTAAAATAATTTGGTGAAAATACAACATTATGAATGAAAGACAGTCTTACTTTTAAGATAATCTTTTTCCTTTTTGCATGTAGTTGGTAACTCTTTCCATTTTGTATGATTATGCTACTAAGATTTCATTTAACACTAGTTTAGGATTCCCCCTTATGTGAACTCAGTTATATTTTCAAGCAGATAGTCTGGATTTAAAGCAGTGATATCAGTCATTAATTTGTATTGTGAAAATGCTAGTAAGAGTAACCATAGGTACACTCAGTGAATCCCATATTTTGCACTTCTCAAGGGATCAGGGGAATGTGTTGCAAATTGCAGGAAGTGTCTAAAAAAATTGTATGTGAATTACAGAAAACCATAAAATTGTGGGGTGTATAAAAAATAGGAGTTCTGTGCTTCTCTCATATACTGTGATTCACTATGTTAATATTACAAATACTTTGATTTCCTACAAATGTAGCAACATCAACTACTCAGGAATATAATTTTTGTTTATTTTTAATTTGGCTTTGAGTTTTTTAAATATCAAGACTGTTTATTCTGTTGCAGATGGACAGTGAGGATACAGATGTATTTTCTTCAGTTTTTGAAAATCTGGCAAAATCTGTAATGAAAGTGTGACATAATAAATAGAGGTATGTATTTTTAAATAATCCAGCAGATTATTTGTTCACGCAGTAGTTTCAAAGTGATTCATAAATATGGTAGACGTATGATTTTATGACTGTCGATAGTTCCTGAGAATACTGTTGCAAAATTTAATTGCTCAGTGTTGATCTCTAAAAATATTTTTTTATTCATTTTGTTGGCATGAAGTTTGTGTTTAATAGTCTGGTGTAAAACAATCAGGTTTTTTTTGTATAAAATGTTGATTTAGTACACACATTAATTAGGCACCTTTAGAACAAAATTATTCTTATGAAGTGTGTGTTTATATTATATGTACAGTGAAATACCGTTACAACGAACTTCAGATTAACGAAAATTTCAGTATAATGAATGATCTTTAATTCCTCTACATGGTGTATATATTGAAAAGGTTAAAATGTTTCAGATTTACGAAACGTAGTTTCATTACAACAAAAGCATTTTGTACGTTTTATTCTTTCCTGTAGCACATATCCACAAAATTTTATTGTATTTTTGTCAAAACGTTGACTTACTTTCTTTATCTGACTCGTCATAGTAATTTCCATAACCTATTTTAGACGCCAGCGTATTTTTATCGCACTTGTTTACATCACTCACTGCAAAAAATTTTGTGTGAGATGGCTGACGGGTTTCTCTCACAGTCACGTATTGTAAAGCATTCGTTTTTGAAGGAAACATACGACGCCATCTTCAATTTAACTTTAAATCCAACATGGCGTCTGATAATAGACTTCAGTTTTTCAAAGTTTGCTGTACGTATAGTAGATGGCACTTTTATGTGGTTATGGTTTCGACCATTTTGTGCTCACATTGTTCCGTCTATGGTGTTTTTCCTTCACCGGGAATTTATTGTTTGTTTTGAAAGTGCAGTATTTACTGCTTGGATTTCAATACAGTATTCCACGCACAGTTAATATTTGGTTGCATTATTGGTATGGGTGATCAAAGTGATGAGAAGAAAAAACAAAAGCAGTATTCTTTTAAAAAAAAAAAAAAAAAAAAAAAAGATAGGTATTTTAAAATAAATAGGTAAAGGGAAGATAAAATCACACGTGACCAAACAGTTTGGTTTACCAGCATCTACGCTTTCTACAATTCTAAAGGATCTGGAAAAAATAACCAAACTGTATGAACAGTCATCGCTTTGTTCTAACCATTCTTATCTTGTTTTTCCAATTAAAGAGTGTATGTTGTTGATTATCTTGCACCTAGTTTATTTGTGGTAGGTCATTTGCTGTTATATTTTTCGAAATAGACATTTGCAAGTTTAAAAAAGTTATTGTAATCCAATACTGATGTTTCTGAGAGTTTACTAAAATTTAATGTTCTCATAATAAAAAGATAAAGATAACACCATCTTGCATATACTGTACATAATTTACTGCACTTTTTTTTCATGAAAGATAACTAAAATTGGCTCCTTACCGAGTGTCCTTTCAAAGAATATAATGAAATTTCTTTAAACTGAAATTTCACTAAAGAACAACATTATTTATATATATATATATATATATGAGAGAGAGAGAGAGAGAGAGAGAGAAAGAGGCATGTGTCACTTCGACTGTCTGTGCAAGTGGCTTTTGGGACTGCGCTAGGATAGTTGTGCACTTATACTAAGAAACTCAGTGCTGTCTTTTATTGGTCACCAGAGTTGGCCGCGTGGACTGTCGGCTGGGTACAAAGTCCGGTTCTGTCGGTCGGATGAGAACACTATCCCTCTGGGGCACTGTCGACTGACCAGAGTTTGATGTGCTTGGATTCGGCGAGGAAGTAGTGATGCTGCAGGGTGGTCCTATGGTCTCTGTTGTCTTCCTGGCCTCGGCGGTGGTGGAGTTGCTGTAGTGTTCCGCTAGGTGTCAGCGATTCCACTGGGTACCCTCCCAGCTGCCGAACTGAAGGTTGGCACTCCCGAGTCAGGTGTCACTCCCGGTAACCAGGGGCCGGACCACTGGATAATACTGCCGGTGCTAGTTGGGTTGAAGTGGAATACAAAACTACAGACAAGAGAAGCCAGTCTCCCCTCATGTGAAATAGCTTGGACCTGCCCCCGTGGGGTCTCGATACCCAGAGCGACGAGGTTGGCTGCACACACCTGCTTAGCAATACTAAATTCTGTCTCCTTCACCGTTCTCTGATCCGTGTGTCTGACGTGGAATGGCATAGAAGTACAACACACTCAATACTCCTCGGAAGTGGCAAGCAATTGACGAATTTCTGGCTAGCATGTATGCTGACAATGGCTGACAGTGCTTTCCCTGTCTCCGAACACAGCGAGCACCTGGAGTTGTGGGTCATAGGCCGTCTTCCTGCTACTGCTGGATGTGGTCCACAAAGGTAGGGCCTCCAGTCCCAAGCAAATACCCCTGCCAGCACCTTAGCTAGACTCTCCGGCCAGCGATACAACTTGAGGTGGTTGTCCCGCCTTGGTCGGGGTGTATACTTAGTGGTAGAGTATCTACAATTCTATATACCGGGGTACATGAAATGGGTGACTGTCGAAAGATGAGGTGTATGTAGCAACAGGCAGGCCTCTGAATGGGGTCTGACGTCCTGCTCTAGGTTTGTAGTACAATCAGCTCGGTCCCTTGCTTGCCCCTTCTGAAGTCTATACTCAATGACAGTTCTTTGTCCTAGGACAAAGAACTATCTGATACAATATAGAATTAGTATTTATTGAAGCAATAAATACTAGGTGGCTCGTACGTAAATCGAGCAGGTTTGTGCAGTGGAAGTAAAGCTACGCAAATAACGGGTTGAGGTGATCTGCTCCTAAGCCTACTTAAGATGCAAGTGGATAAATAAACTATAACGCAACTATACGTATAGCTTATAGGGTTGCGTAGAAGAGGCACTAGCTTATGGGGTGACCACTACCAGCAAGTAATGGTGCTTGTCGACCCAGGAGGATCGGCAACAGTAGTGTTAAGTAACTGGTCGATGTCTTCTGCAGATGATGGCTTCTGGTGGTAAACATATACCAGAAGGTGTTGAAGCCCCCTGGAAGGTGGTGGCAGCAGCTACTGGTGGTCGCTGAACTAGATGAAGCACATCAGAATGAGTCGTAGTCATGTTTGGTATATTGGTATAAGCGGCACACCTCAAATTGCCCCCCTTCCCCCCCTGCTGCGAAGGAAGCTCATCCATCATCAGTAAAGCTGGAGAAAGGGACAGCAGAGCTCATACACCCTCTCTGGAAGGTTTAAAAGGTCTAAACATGAAGGAGCCTTTTACAAAAAAAAACTCCTAGGAAGGTTCCAAGTTGCAGGTGGTTAGCCTTTATGAGATTACTTACTCTGTGTGCTGGGACTGCGAAAAACATGTCGGGCCTGGCAAGGAATTGGCCGTAGTTCTGTCTCTCTCTCGGCGAGCTGGCTCTAAACTCTCTTTCTCTTGTTCGTCCGCCGGTGCGTCGTGCTGTTGCTGTTAATGTGTTTGCCCCCATGTGGAGAGCTTACTGTCAAGGGTGACATGCTGTACTAGGTATCCCACGCGACCTCCGTGAATAAGCATGCCGTGACAATTACAGCATAAGCGCTGTGGACACATAATATAAAATATATACATCGGAAACCTGAAAAGGAGAATTACACAAAGAAAACGGCAGGGGGAAACGAAGGGTAACACTATATGTACAAGGATGCACTCGCGGAAGGCAGGGAGGAAAATAACTATCGCCTTGCTTGTGATGGTGTATTAGGTTGGAGGAAAACCTAGCTATCTCTTTGGGGCAACCTGTAGGTATCGCCGCAAGCTAACACTTACATGTGACATAATAAAGATCGCCAACCCCAGGGTTGAAGGTTGTTGGTGGGGTTGTGTTGCACCTGTCCAGTCACTTTAGAGGATATCCGAGGCTGTTGGGAAGAATCTGTTACCTCGTTGACATCTGGCTGGACTTCGGGTACCGCTTGTGATGGGGGGTCCGTTGGTTTCGGCGGGGCTTCGCGGAGTAGGTTCCGCTGGCGAGGCTATCTCCGGGTCCACGTTCAACTCTATTGCTGTGCGTGTTGCGTGGACCCCTGGTTCTGAATTAGCGTTAAGGTAGGTTGTCGGGTTCTTCTGCCTCCTTTGCATGGATTGTTTCAGTTTGTTCTGATATTCGGCTGGAGCGGCGAGGTCCTTGTCTGGTTTCTCGGTATAGGGGACTCTGCCAAGATACCTCGCTGCTTGCCCGGGTAGTTTCGTTTATGTGCGGTGTATTGTTTGCGGGCGTAACTAATAGCTGTAGACTGCAGGGATCTGACAGAGACTGCTCCTCTACCTTTGGGTGGTCCCATTTGCTTGTCTTGCTTAGGAGTAACCGCAAAGCTGGTGGTGTATGATCTAGTTGCTGGTTCCTTTGCAGTCGGAGGTACATCAGATAGGTTTTGCATTATATCAGTTGGATCATCTTCGCCATCCAGTGGGTTGAAAGCTTCGTGGGTTGTTACCTCGCTTTCGATTTCTGGCAATGCTCCGGGGAAGGTGCGCATCTGGCTTCGTGTGGCTTTTCGAATTTATCCTTGTACGTCTTCCACCCAATATACGTGTTCTTGTCATCAAACTACTCTATACGGGCCATCCCACTTATCGGCTAGGCAGGCACTGAACTGATTACTGGTTTTGCTGAGAGGGTGACTTTTTATCAGTACTGCTTCACCAAGGTTACATCTTCTTACGCTAGTCTTTTGGTGGTGGATACTTCTTGCGTATGTAGTTGTCCTGGGCGTCTTGAGCTTCTTTCGCGTAAGCTAACATGGCTAGTGTTACATCTTCGGTTTGCGACATGTTGGTAGGCTCACTCTTTCATTGCCAGTCCCCGGGTTGGCCCAGTAGGAGTTGGTGTTGACTGCCTCGTTATTCTGCCGACAGAGGGCGAATAGTATAGTTGGGATATGTTTAGCCCAGTGTTTGTGGTCATTCCCACCTTGATACGAAGGCATATTTTTATTTCCTGGTCCTCCGCTCAGTGGGATTCACCTGAGGGGAGGTAAGGAGGGGTTGTCCACATCTCTATCCCGCAGTGGTTACACACCAATTGCCATTGTGCACTGGTAAATTGGTTTCTGTTATCCATAAGGATTTCTTGTTGATAACACCAATGAGTAAAAACTTCTTTGTCCAGTTTTCAGATTATAGGCGTGGTCTCTCGGCTGGGTAGAGGAAAGGCCTCTACCCACCTGGAGAATAGATTGGTGACCACCAAGAGGTACCAGTTGCCTTAGGTGCTCCTGGGGTATGACCCCATTAAATTGGAGGCCAGATGTGTCCACGCTCTCTTGGACATCCGAGGTTTGGCTGCTGGTGGTGCCCTAGGATATGCCTTTCTTCAGCAGCACGTCTCACATTGGCTGATATGACGAAGATCACGGCTCATTCCATCACAGCTATACCTTGTCCCGATATTCAAGAGGGTCTCGTGGGTCCCAGGATGCCCTGCCTGTGGGTGATCGTGATGGTGGCGGCACAGATTGTTCCTTAGTACTCTGAGTACCCATATTTTCCAGGGGGCGGCATGTTGTCCGCTTCGAGTTCAGACGATGTCTCTTAGTTCAAAGGGGTGTGGGTGTTGTTTTAGGAGCTTGCGGAACTTGGTATCCTCCTGTTGATAGACTATAACCTGGTGTAGACTTAATTGGAGCTGGAGTAGTCTGAGCTGTTCCTCTGGGTCTAGCGTGGCTGATGGTGGGGAAGGAGTTGTAATCTTTTCTCAGTCTTCCTCATCCTTCTTGCTTTCTTCCAAGCTCGGATGACGTGAAAGGACATCGGGCAAGTCATTTTCCTTCTGGGGCAACGCTTCACTTCAAAATCAAACTCTGGTAGGAACATATCCCATTGGCAGAATTTGGCTTTAGCATTGTGGTACTCTTTGATCTATTATAGCGCTTTGGAGTCAGTGTGCAGAATGAAGCGGTGTACTTCCAGATAATAGCGGTACTTATGCACCGCCCATATTACTGCCGGGCACTCTTGCTCATTAATATGGTACTTCTTTTCTGTCTCATTCAGCCTAATCGACGCATAGGCTATTACTTAGGGTTGGCCATCGTTGCTTTGTTGGTATAATACCGCTCCTAAACCGGTTCGACAGGCATAGGTTTGTAGAATGAGCGGTGCCTCCCCTTGGGGTTGGTGGAGTTGGAGTATCTCTCAGAAACTTCGTTTGACTGTTTGGAATGCATGGTTTTGCTCGGCCTCACACTTCCACCTAACTTCTTTTTTGAAGAGAGGGTGTAGCGCTGCCATCAGAACTGCTATATTTGGTACAAAGTCTTGTAACCAGTTACACAAGCCTAGGTAGCAGCTTGTTGAGGTGTTCCACTGCATGCTCTATTGCTTGCATCAACTTTTGTTGTGGGAAATTTCTTTTGTGAGATACCACGTGCTCCAAGTAGTCGATGACTGTTTTTCCAAAGAAGCTCTTCGATAACTTACATGTTATGCCATGTATCTGCAGTCGTTCGAGGACTTGTTGGATGTGGGTTAATTTCTCTCCCTATGTTTTCGAGTAGATGCTAGCATCGTCTAGGTATGCAAAATAAAATTTGCAGACGTACCCGGTGAGCACATCCACGGACATTAGACATTGAAATGTGGCCGGAGCGTTCTTGAGGCCAAAGGGCATCACTCTAAATTGTAGTTTTTCCCCTTCCGGTGTAGTGAATGAATGCAGTGTACTTATGGTGTTCGGGTATAGTGCAATCTGCCAGTACCCGGACTCCATGTCCAGGGTACTGAATATCTAGACTTCCCCTACATCACGTAAAGTATGTGACAAGTTGATCGCTGGTGGAGCTATGGGGTGGGTCACTTTGTTCAGCACCTTATAATTCATGCAGAAGCGCAGTTTACCAAACTTATTGGGTACTAGTACCACGACCGAGTTATATGGGGAGTTCGAGGATTCCACTATCCCGGTTTTTTTTCATTTCATTCACTTATTCGTGATTAGTTTACGCCTACAGGCTGAAACTCAGTATGGTCGGCAGACCGGCGCCTCAATGGTTGTCCATTTTTTGTGTTGGATCGACCGGTTCTGTTGTAACCGCCTTCCTCGTCCAAATGCTCAGGCATGTTCATCGAGGATTGTTTTTAGTTCTCGAAAGGCGAGTTTAAATCATGGTTAATTAACTCTAGGTTGAATACATCGGGGAATACAAGTTCTGGGCTGTGCTCCTAGTTTTTAGTGGCTCTGTATTTATCCCGTAGGTATACACGTTTCCCATGGTCAATGACATATTGTTGTTGATGTAGGCATGGACACCCAAGTAATACTGCTTCGTTCGGGGTGGGTCTGACTACGAATTTTGTGGGGTTGGAATGTTGGTTTAGTGGACTTCCAACGTAATGCGGCCATGTACCTGTAGGGCTGCGTCTTGCTGGGCAATTATCACTGCATTCCTGTGCAGTTGGAGCTGCTGCTGTTGTTTTCCGAGTAAGTTACTTCGAATGGAGTTCCCGTCGCGGCCGAGACTAGAATCCCTAGAACGCGTTGGCCATTCACTTCTACTTTGATATGCGGGGCGACGGGGAGGATAGCTTCCTCATTCAATCTTTGGATACTAGGCCCTGCATTGCCTGTTGCGTGAGCCCACTTCACATCCCGGCTTTGCCGTTTCCTGCCGGAGGCCCTCTCTGGGGCGGGTTATTATGCGTGGATTGGTTGGTCATCCAGTCTGTGTATCTCTTTCCCAAATTTGCCGTAGCTGGGTTCCTATTGGGACTGTCTTTATTTAGTTGACGGCCTGGATAAAATAAACACTTGGGTGCAAAAGACTGTCTTGGTTGTGATGGTGGAGTCTTCTCCTTTGGTTCCGGTGGGGCCGTTCGGGTTTCTCTTGTTTTGGTGGCCTTAGGTTTATCTAGGATGGCTTAGGCCATGAAGTTTTGCTCGGCGTCTCTAGCACGGTCCACTAATTCATCTAGTGTGATTTGTTTTGGCATAAGCAGAACGTTTTGGAGATTGGGCAGTAACATTCTCCAAACGTTGCATAACGAGTTAGCTTCATCTCCTTTGGGGAAAATGCAATGATACATTTGCTCTTTCCATCGGATGAATATCTTCACTTCTTCATTAGTATCCTGGATTTTACTATAAAACTCCATGGTAAGATTTGCCAAAACCTCTTGGCCGGTGAAGGCAGACAGGCAGGCTCCTGAAGGAGGTCTGTCATCCTGCTCTAGGTACATAGTACAACAAATCTAGAGCAGGACATGGGAAGACGAGGCGAGAAAAGCAGAAGGTTTAGAATTCCATTGTGAGCAGTGTCGAGCTCGACAAGAAAGGTTCTGTAGCTGGATTACCTGTCCAGGCCATGGAGTGAACCAAGTACATTGCATTCTATGCAACAAGCCCTTCCACCATGCGTGTATCGGGTGACCAGAGGAAAGGATCGCTCGACCCGGTATAGTTTACCATTGCAAAATAAGCAAGCCGCAGAATACCACCCGCCTAACCTTGGCCACCAACTAGGTTACGCACAACCAAGCGGCTCAGCCCCAGAGCATCCAGCCACCGGCAGCTCAGATGGAACTACAAATTCCTAGTTACGGCAGGCGAACTCACGAGGACCCAGTACCATTCACGGGCGAATGCGAGAAGGAGCTCACGGATCATAATGTACCCACAAAAAAATGGGTACGTCGAGCTCACATGCAACTCACCGGGAAAGTATTAGAGTGCTAGAACCAGTATGGGGAGTTTGTTCAAGACTGCGTCACAGTTTTGCATGAGCCTAGCAGCTAACTTCACCGCCGAAGAGGTTTTGTAAAAGCTTACCACGGAGTTTTATAGTAAAATCCAGGATACTAACGAAAAAGCAGAGATATTCATGTGACGGAAAGAGCAAATGTATCATTGCATTTCCCCCAAATGAGATAAAGCTAGCTCAGTGCGCAACATTGGTAGAATGTTATTGCTCAATCTCTGAAACGTTCTGCTTATGCCAAAACCTATCACACTCAACGAATTAGTGGACCGTGCTAGAGATGCCAAGCAAAACTTCATGGTCCAAGCCATCCTAGATAAACCTGACCGGCCCCAATGGAACCAAAGGAGAAGACTCCACCAAAACAGTCTTTTGCACCCAAGTGTTGGTTTTGTCCAGGACTTGCCTAAATAAAGTCTGTCCCAAAAGGAACCCAGCAATGGTGAATTTGGGAGATAGCTGCCCGGTTTGGGTGACCAACCAACCCACACCGAATAACCTGCCCTAGAAAAGTCCTCCGGCTGAAAACACGGAGACCAGAATGCAAAGTGGGCCCACACAACAGGAAAAGCAGGGCCCAATATCCAAATTTTGAATAACAAAGCTATCCTCCCCATCGCCCCTCACATTGAAGTAGAAGTGAATGGCCAACGAGTTCTAGCGCTTCTAGACTCAGCTGCATGGGGAACTTCATCCAAAGTAACTTACTCAGCCAACAACAGTAGCAGCTTCAACCGTAAAGGAACGCAGTGATAATGGCCCAGCAGAACGCAGTCCTACAGGTACATGGATACATTACGTTGGAATTCACCCTACACTGACATTCCAACCCAACCAAATTGTTAGTCAGCCCCGCCGTGAATGAAGCAGTCATACTTGTGTGTCCGGGGCTGCGACAACAACAATGCATTATCGACCATGGTAAACAATGCTTATACCTAGGGAATAGATACCTGATCACGGTAAGCTGGGAGCACAACCCAGAACTCTTAACCCCCGATGTACTCAACCCAGAGTTAATTAACCATGATTTGCTGGAACCCACCTTTCAAGAACTAAAAACGATCATCAATGAGCATGCTGGTGCATTCGGACGAGGAGGGCAGCTACAACAGACCCGATTGATTCAACATTAAATCTGGACATCATCCGAGGTGCCGGTCAAACTGCTGACCGTACCAAGCGTCAGTCTGTAGGCGTCAAATAATCATGGAACAGGTGAATGAAATGAAAAAACACTGGATAGTGGAACCCTCGAACTCACCATACAACTCAATGTGGTACTAGTTCCTAATAAGGATGGTAAACTGCGGTTCTGCTTGAATTATAAGGTGCTGTGAACGAAGTGACCCACCCCATAGCTCCACCAGTGATCAACTTGTCACATACTTTACGTTATACAGGGGAAACCAAGATATTCGATACCCTGGACATGAAGTCCAGGTACTCGAAGATCGCAGTACACCCAGACACCGTAAGTACACGTCATTCACCATACCAGAGGGGAACACTTCAATTTAGAGTGGTGCCCTTCGGCCACAAGATCGCTCCGGCCACATTTCATCATCTAATGTCCTCAGAAGTCCTCACTGTGTACATCGGCAAATTTTGTTTCATGTACCTAGAGTTATCATCTACTTGAAAATATGGGAACAGCATTTAACCCACATCGAACAAGTCCTCGAACGATTGAAGATACATGGCATATTATGTAAGTTACCAAAAAGCTTCATTGACTACTTGGGACACGTGGTATCTCCCGAAGGAAATTTCCAGTGACAAAAGTTGATACAAGTAATAGAGCATACAGAGGAACCCACCAACAAGAAGCAGAAGCGCCGCTACCTAGGCTCGTGCAACTGGTTACAAGACTTTGTACCAAATATAGCAGTTCTGATGGCAGTGCTATACCCTCTCTTCAAAAAAGAAGTTAGGTGGAAGTGTGAGGCCGAGCAAAACCATGCATTCCAAACAGTCAAACGAAGTTTCTGAGAGATACTCCAACTCCACCAACCCCAAGGGGAGGCACCGTTCATTCTACAAACCTATGCCTGTCGAACCGGTTTAGGAGCGGTATTATACTAACAAAGTAATGATGGCAGACCCAAACTAAAAGCCTATGCATCGACTAGGCTGAATGAGACAGGAAAGAAGTACCATATTAATGAACGAGAGTGCCTGGCAGTGATATGGGCGGTGCTATTATCTGGAAGGATGCAGCTTCATTCTGCGCACTGACTCCAAAGCACTACAATAGCTCAAAGAGTCCCGCAGTGCTAAAGCCAAACTCAGCCAATGGGATATTTAGGAGAAGGATGAGGTAGACTGGGAAAAGATGATGTCCTCTTGCCACCGGCAGTCACTTTAGACCCCAAGGAACAACTCAGACTACTTCAGCTCTGAATAAGTCGACACCAGGTTACTGTACATCAGCAGGGGGATCCCAAGGTCCGCCAGATCATAAAACAACACTTGCACACCTTCAAACTAAGAGACAACATCTTCTGGACTATAAGCAGACAACATGCCACCCCCTTGAAATATGGGTACACCGAGTACTAAGGAACAATCTGTGCTGGTACCATCACGACTACCCACAGGCAGGGCATCTCGGGACCCGTGAGACCCTCTTGAATATCAGCCCAATGTATGGAATGAGATGTTCGTCATTACGTCAGCCAATGTGAGATTTGCTGCCGAGGGAAGGCATATATATCCTAGGGCACCACCAGCAGCTACATCTCGGAGGCCCGAGTGGGGCCATACCCCAGAAGCGCCAAGGAAACCGGTACCTCTGGTGGTCACCAATGTATTCTTCAGGTGGGTAGAGGCCTTCCCTTTACCCAGCCAAGAGACCATGTCTGTAATCCAAAAACTGGAGAACAAAGTGTTTACTCGCTGGGGTTATCCACAAGCCATCCTTATGGATACCAGTGCCCAATGGCGATCGGCGTGTAAGCACTGGGTGGATAGACATGTGGACAACCCCTCCTTACAACCCCCAGGCGATCCCAATTGAGCGGAGTAACCAGGAAATAATAAAAGCCTCCGTATCAGTGTGGGAAACGACCACAAACATTGGGATAATGATATCTCAACTATACAATTCGCCCTCCGTGTTAAAGCAGTCAGCATCAGCACCTGCCAAATCATTCTGGGCCAACCACTTGGCAGACCCAGGGACTGGCAATGAGGAACAAGCTTACCAACATACCATATACTGAAAACGTAAGACTAGTCACGAAAGCTCGCGCGAAAAAAGCTCAAGACACCCAGGACATCTACATCAGCAAGAAGTACCTACCACCCAAGACAGACATAAGAAAATTTACCTTGGCGAAGTGGTACTTAAAAAAAGTCACCCTCTCAGTAAAGCCAGTAATCAGACTAGCTCCGGACTATCCGACAAGTGGGATGGCCCGTATAGAGTAGTTGGATGATAAGCATATGTTTAATGTGTGGAAGATGTACAAGGACAAATCCGAAAAGCAACACGAGGCTAGATGAGCCCCTTCCCCAAAGCAAGGTAACAACCAACAAAGCTTTCAACTTGCAGGACAGTGGTAATGATCCAGCTGATTTTTGCACAACCTACCAGACGAACCTCCGACTGCTAAGGAACCAGTAACTAGATCATGCACCATCAGCTATAGAACTACCCAAAGGTAGAGGAGCAGTCTCCGCCAAATCCCTGCACTCAACACCTACTAGTTCCACTCGCAAGCGATACGCCACACATTTGCGAACTACCCGGGCGAGCAGTGAGGTCTCTAGGTAAAGTCCCCTGGACTGAGAAACCGGACAAGGACCTCGCCACTCCAGCAAATATCAGAACAATCTGAAACCATCCAGGCAAAGGAGGCGTAAGAACCTGACAACCCTCTCTCCCCCCAACCACCCACCTTGGTCAACGCTACTCTAGAACTAGGGGTTGATGCAACGCACACTGCATTAAAGTTAAGTGCAGGCCCGGAGATAGTCCCGCCGGCGGAACCTACACTGCTAAGCCCTGCCGAAACCATTGGACACCCATCAACAGCGGTACCCGAATTCCAGTCAGATGTTAAAGAGGTAAAGGATTCTTCTTTGAAGGATATCCTTCAAAGTGACTGGTCAGGTGGAACACAACCCCACCAACAACCTTCACACACCCACTGAATGAAGGTTCCATTGAACAGCCTGCAAACATCCCCAAGAATGAGGAGCAGGCCAGTGCACTCGCTCGCAGGACATCTAGCACAACAGGGATGGTTAGCAATCGCGAAGTTGACACCCTGCACCCACCTGCTGAAGACTTCAAGACTTTGCCATTCAACACGAGTGCCACCTAGGGGTCAGGGCCATCCCTCCCTCCGGCCAACAGTACGGATGTCAATGTATAAAACGGCGCCCAGAAACTTCCTGCCCAATGGGTAGGAACATATGCAGTCGAGAGACCCAGGCGTGCCGCTCCCTCTCACTGCCCTATTTTCCCTGGTTCCTGTGTCATCCCCAACGATTGCAGCAGAAAATGATGCCCCAGCGCCACGTGCTGACTCCAGCTTTGGCGGCAAAGAGGGTATCAGCCATTGGGAGTCAGCACGTGGAATGGCATAGATGTACTGCACAATCAATGCTTCTCGGAAGCGGCAAGCAACTGATGAAGTCCTGACTTGTGCGTATGCCGACAATGGCTGATGGTGCATTTCCTGGCTCCAAACAGTGCGAGCACCTGGAGTTGTAGGTCTCAGACAGTCTTCCTGCCACTGCCGGGTGTGGTCCACAAAGGTAGGGCCTCCAGTCCCAAGCAAATACCCCTGCCAGCACCTTAGCTAGATGATCCGGTCAGCGATACAACTTGAGGTGGCTGTCCTGCCTCGGTTGGGGTGTATACCTAGTGGTAGTCTCTACCATTCTATATACCAGGGTATATAGAATTGGTGGTCGTTGGAATGATGAGGGTAAGTAGTGACAGGCAGGCCCCTGAATGAGGTCTGACTTCTTGCTCGCCCCTTCTGAAGTCTATACTCAGTGACATATAGGTTTTACTCCTAGGACAAAGAACTCTCGGATACGATAAAGAATTAGTATTTATTGAAACAATAAATACTAGGTGGCTCATACGTAAACCGAGCAGGTTTGCGAGGTGGAAGTAAAGCTATGCAAATAACGGGCGGAGGTGACCCGCTCCTAAGCCTACTTAAGATGTAAGTGGATAAATAAACTATACCTATAGCCTATAGTGTTGCCTAGAAGAGGTACTAGCTTACGAGGTGACCACTACCAGCAAGTAGTGGTGGTTGTCGACCCAGGAGGATTGGCAACGGTAGCGTTAAGTAACTGGTCGATGTCTTCTGCAGACGATGACTTCTGGTGGTAAGCAAATACCAGAAGGAGTTGATGCCTCTGGAAGGTGGTGGCGGCAGCCACTGATGGTTGTTAAACTAGAAGCTCTTGAAGATGACCGTGAGGGCCTAGATCAGTAGAGTGGCAGAACACAGTATTGAGGCTAGCTACTGGAGACAATAAATCCCCACCTCGGCTGCGCACAGCAGTTTTGGCTCATGGACAGGTACGCACCAGATCAGGGTGGCAGGCATGGGGTGCTCCTGTGATGTCTGCCTGGAGCGAGTAGGGTGGGAAAACTACTCTCGTATGCTCGGTATATGGCCTCAGGCACCCAGCAGCGCTCAGACACCTTCGGCGGTGTGGCAACACACTGCCTGCCGGGTCTTCAGGGAGGCTGACGTATCACGCAGCCGCTTTTAATACCCTTCGTTTTACGTGAAGGAATAGTCTGTTTGAGGTGAAACTATTCTCAGTGCATTGGTAAGTCCATGTTTGGTTTGACCCTTCCTCTGGTTTTAAGACTCCTTAGTAGAGAAAGAACGGCAGGTCAGGAACAATCAAGAAACTAAGTATCATCAATGTCCGTTCCCGGGAACACATACTGTTAGATGCCTTGGAGTAGATTCCTTAGATTGTTTAAGCACATCAGGATGAATTGTAATCATGTTTGGTATATTGGTATAAGCAGCACACGTCAACTCGCCCTCCCCCCTGTTGCCACTGCGGCTCAACTGTCGTCAGTAAAGGTGGGTAACAGGACAGCAAAGCTAATCCTTCCTCTCTGGAAGGTCTAGAAGGTCTGAACATGTAGGAGAAAGTTCAAAAAAAAAAATTTCAAACTCCTAGGCAGGTTCCTTAAGTTCCAATTGGTTGGCCTCTATAAGTGCGCTCGCTCTGTAAGCTGGGGCAGCGTAAAACACGTCAGGTCTGGCGAGGAGTCAGCCGTGGTTCTGTCTCTCTCTATGCGGGCTGGCTCTTCCTTTCTTCCCCTCGCCCGGCCGGCCAGTGCGTCGTACTGTTAATGTGTTTACACACATGTGGAGAGCTTACTGTCGAGGGTGACCCGCTGCACCGGATGTCCCACATGACCTCCATGAATAAGCGTGCCGTGACAATTACAGGATAAGCGCTGTGGGTACGTAATATAACATAGAAACATCAGAAACCTGAAGAGGAGAACTGCACTGATGCGTCTCAAGGGGTTTTATCCTCGTTTGCTGCTGCTGTCTGATAGGCAAGCGGTTAGAGTGCTGACTGCCCTCTTGGGATTTACCAGGTGGAGGGGAGTCCAACCTGAGGGTGATTTGGAGTATCAGGCTATCCCTTCTGGGCAGCCTTGTCTTCCTGACCACTAGAGTCGTCACTAGCCGAGACGCCAATCAAAGTCACAATTTATGAGTGGGATGATGGGTGATCTGGCAAGTGCTTACTGGGTTTATCCGCCGTGGCCTAGTCGGCTGTTGGGCAGGGACGAAATTAGCTGGGTAACTTTCACCAGATATTCTGGAACTTGATTTAACGGGAATTCGAACCCTTATGGATTTCCCGGAAGCCAAATTCACCACGCAGAAACCTGGGAGTGCTTCTGTCTTCGGGTGTCGAACCTGAATTACCTTGCCAGATGATAATCGAACAGTACTGGTGCGTTCAAATGTTTTAGGTGAGGGCTGCTTTGGATGCTCGACATTAGAACTGGCAGGTTGTGTTACAGTGATGTTAGAAGGGGTTTCCTCCGGGTCGGAGTCCTTGTCCGGATGGCACCAACCTAAGCACCACTTTAATGGGATCTCGCACGTGGGAGGTATGACTATGTACTATAGTCTACAGGGTCATAATCCGGTTCTCGTGGGACACGTGTACTGATGTAATGTCTGATTAATAGCGGCACATCTCTCACGTCTCCTCTAACAGCTTCCTAAACCACCATGCTGCTTGCACGTTGCTAATAAGACAAAAACCACAAGTTCAAAGCACAAATAAGAGAGAGAGCCTGGCTACAGAGTTTATAGACGAGCAGTCCAGAGCGGGGAAAAAATTGCAGTATCTCCCGCAGACATGCCGTAAGATAGGCAACCCACATAACCAGAACGTGCATCCTTGTCAGCGGCGGGTGTCCCAAAATCTCAGCGAAGGGTCCTTGGTCAGTCCTCTCCTCCTGAGGTATGCTGTCCACTATACGGCCGAGTAAGATACAAGTAATTTAAATTTAATTTCTACGTACTGTAACTGGATTAATATAACACACCACACTGAAAATAAAGAAATAGTGATGAAGGGGATCTACAGTACAATTGACGTAGGCGACAACCACTATTTGAGAATAATATATAATATTTATTATTATATAAAGAAATATTGCGGAAAGTCCCAGGTACAAATTAGAAGCTAATAAAATCACTATTAATGTGCAAAATAAAATGTCACAATATAATATAATGAAAACCTCAAATATGATTACAGGTGAAGGCTAGTCTGGGTAAAATAAATAAAATAAAATAAAAATAATTAGAGATTATCTCAACTGAAAATATGTACGCTATTTACAGGGTGAGCTTTAGCGGGGTGCTCTAGCGCAACAACCTGTTACCACTGGAGTCAGGGAAGTTGACTGCGGTCAGGGTATAGGGTACTGGTGTGCGATTTACCGTGAACATGAAGAGCTATCCCTGGGCAGGTCGGCTGGGCTGGAGGTAGCGCTACTGTATCTCAAGCAGATGCCGCGAAGGTTCAAACCTCTCTCTCACCAGCAGCCTGCATCAGAATTCAAACGCCATCACTTCAGCATCAGCAGCCTGTGCCAAGGTTTGAACCTTCCCGGCATCTGCTTGAGATACAGTAGCGCTCCCTCCAGCCCAGCCGACCTGCCCAGGGATAGCTCTTCATGTTATCGTCCTAGGAGTAAAACCTATATGTCACTGAGTATAGAATTCAGAAGGGGCGAGCAAGGGTCCGGGCTGTTTGTACTATGAACCAAGAGCAAGAAGTCAGACCTCATTCAGGGGCCTGCCTGTCACTACTTACCCTCATCATTCCAACGACCACCAATTCTATATACCCTGGTATATAGAATGGTAGAGACTACCACTAGGTATACACCCCAACCGAGGCAGGACAGCCACCTCAAGTTGTATCGCTGACCGGATCATCTAGCTAAGGTGCTGGCAGGGGTATTTGCTTGGGACTGGAGGCCCTACCTTTGTGGACCACACCCGGCAGTGGCAGGAAGACTGTCTGAGACCTACAACTCCAGGTGCTCGCACTATTTGGAGCCAGGAAATGCACCATCAGCCATTGTCGGCATACGCACAAGTCAGGACTTCATCAGTTGCTTGCCGCTTCCGAGAAGCATTGATTGTGCAGTACTTCTATGCCATTCCACGTCAAACACAGGGCTCAGAGAATGGTAAAGAAGACGGAATTTAGTATTGCGAATAAAACTAATAAATTGAAAAGAGCTCTTAAACTGCAAAGGAGGAAATAAATAATGTCATAAATCGTGAGACACAAGAAAGTGATACTTGATTTTCACTACCCTCCAGAGTTACAGGCAGACTGTCCTATGAATAATTAGTACTATTACAATGTGGAAATGAAGCCGGAATAGAACCCTCGGTGCTTTCTGAGGAATACACTGCCGTACCCCACACCCCTTTACCAATTCCAACGAGCAGCGAGAGAAGTTCTCTGCTGCTACCAGAGTCGCCCAATGTTCTCCATCCGGCCGATCCAGCGCTGTCAATGGAGCAGAGGAGAGCTCCGCTACTGCCTATGCCACAGGTAACCCATCGGAAAAGTCTACTACCAGCTGTGCTTGACTTTGTTCCGTTACGTAAACCAACATGCCCCACACTTTATACCGGCTTTCTGCCCAAGCGGAATTAATTCCAATGACTTTAGCGTCACAATATCTGAAGAAGGCCACCCATACCATTCGTACACAAACCGTATATGATAGAACACTCAAATTCAGATAATTTATTGCGGTTTCAGTCCTCAAGTCACCACCCAATAAACTCGCCACAAAACTCTCCACATGTTATGTCACCTACCGTAGGAGGTAACCCACTTCTAACGTAGCCAGGGACTTGTGTGCGACTCCCTCCCACCTCTCCCTCCTTCCGTGATTCCTAGGATGAGTAGTGTTTGCATTTGTTTTGGTAATTGAGGATTTGCTCCTTAAGAAACTGGCCATCTGGTGCAGTGTTCTGCTAACGCTTTGGATACTAGGAGAAGTCTCCTCTTGTATCGGGTGGCTTAAAAATCACTTCATTCTAATAAAATGATTCTCCAAACAGTGTAATCACCTTTTATTGTCATCAACTAAGTGTTAAGCTTGTCTACAAACATAGTTATTTAAAACAGGGGTCGGAATACTCACAAATATTTCATTAAACTTAGTGTTCTGTGTGTAGTCATAACAGGACAACTAACCGTACTCTCAATTGTGTGAATAAGAAATGTAGTAAGCAGATTACAAAAAGTTCAACTTGTAAATCATGTGCAACTGCTTAAAAACTACTCTTGTGCATCGTTATCCTGTTCCCCAGCACTTTAATACATTGAGTGTTTACAATTCTTTTGTTGCTTACCTGAGAATTGGTTAGATATAACAATTATTATTCCACTCTGCCACTCATTTGAGTGTTGTATGGCAGGTGTTGGGAACAGGCCAACTGGGATATCCTTGTACTTTTCAATCCCCATACACTCATGTATATATTTTGAAAACAAATTTTTTGTTCTTAATGTTTTATTTTTGTGCCCATATGTTTCCGTGCTAATGTTTTGAATGCTGTAGCAATTTCTATGGTGTAAATTATTTGACGGATTAAAAATGGTATTACCAGAGGTGGTCAATGTGTTGGTTATTACATATACTGTGAATGTTTTTTTTTTCTTTCCCCAGATCTTCTCTTCAGAATGGCAGTATGGAGAAGAGACCAATTGTATTGAAGTATTTGTTGTGTATGAAGCACTGAACAGTGAAAATATGGGCATTGTAGATGTAGGCTGCTAGATGGTGTGGTGGTGTTACCTAGACGTTTGTTACAGTGTACTCTGTATTCCAAGGCTGCTGTCAATACACGGGAACCTCTATGTATTGAATTCGGATGGATTGAAATCCTGTATCCGTGGAACATATTCTATGGTCCCATTTTGAATTTATGTGCATTTCAAGAACACCATTGAAATTTTTCTGTCAGTCCCCTGAGAAACGATGCATAGGGAATCCACTGTATATATTTGGCAGCGGTAATTGTTGACTGTAGCTGCTTCAACTGTTAATTGTGATTTGTAGTTATAATGTGTATGTTAGGAGCAGTTTGGTTTTAACTGGTGTTATAAGTACCTTCCTGTTTAGGGACCTTTATAAATTATGCTACTATATCCAACTGTTGTGATTTTCAATGTTTTTGCAAGATGTTATTGTTATAGTCATGTTCAGGTATTGTAAGTTGTACAGTAACTTCTACACAGAATTTTGACTTGGGTGTGAGTGCCCACTGATTAGTGTACTTTATTTGTTGTGTAATTTGACTTGAGTAAACAGAGTCGTTGTTTAATTTTTTACTGACTTTTTTTATATTATTGAGGAAACAAGATGTATAAAATGTAGGCTTTAGCTATGGTACGAAAGGAACAAAATTTAATCAGTTTTTTGTATATGAACAAATGTTTGTTATGTCTACAACATTTAAATTAAAATTTTCTATGTCATTTTTCATAAATAACACAGTTGCTAAAACATAAGTGAGCAATAATAAATTTTGGGTTTGAAGGGGAAGAGATGATAGAATGTGAGAGTCCTTCAATTTTAAATTCATGTGATTTATCTTTTTTCCAGCAGGGAAATATTTTTGAATGAGTATATTTACTTTTTAATCTTTAAACATTGTAAATAATACAGATTTAGAAATTTAGTTCTAAATGTACATTTTTTGACGAGTTACTATATAGCCTAGCCAAAAGGTGACTGCCGCATTAGTATATACGGTAATATGTGATGATGCTGGTTTATTGTATATTATTTTAAAAACCACTGAACAGTTAGAGTATCAAACTATGAGTGGATTCTCAAAAGTTCAGTGGACCAATAAAAAAAACCAAAGCATGTGGAGAAAACAATGGATGTAGACTTGGCTTTCAAACCTGAGAAATATCATACATAACCTCAAAATTCTTATTTTAAAGCAGTACCTTAAAGGTGTCTTTAAAAACACCTTATTCAAGTAAATGTATGATTATATATTCACTTTAAATTAAAAACTTAAATAAAATTTCTCTCAGTTTCACAATTTATTTGAAAGTTTTCATCCAGTGTTCCTTTGTTGGCCGAGCCATGTTCAATCCCTTGGTCAAGATTGTCACAACTTATTTGCAACAGTTTTCGCCAACCATTACAATACTATCCAAAACCCGCAACTGATAATTTCCAATAATAATCACTCGTGTCAAAATACCACCACAGCTATAACCTTACACCAATTTCTGTTTCCAATAACAAGATCATAGAATCTCTGACACCATCAAACAATCTATATGTTTGTGTTGAAAATAGTACTAAGTGACCTCATCACTAAAATTGTGTGCTGCAACAGTTGGCAAGTCTGACTCAAGCAAAGATGATCAGTGTTTTCACAAGATGGCAGCCAGTAGTTCATTTCTTTGAAAGAGACTCGAGCAAAATGTTTTGTTTAACTGTCCTCAGGCATCACATATAGCAAGCTTTGGTTCGTTGAGAAGCGATTGTGTCTGTGTTTAACGCACTCGGAAGCGAGCCGAGTACGAATGTCTCATGTGCCGTTATTGTACCGCAAATGTCAGGGTTTGATGACTTAGTAGCGGTGGTAATCGCAAGGTGTGAGTACGAACCTACATTCTGTGCCGGCCGACATTACAACTGTCGTGCGATATTTACCATGACTACGATTGTCCGTGGTGAGCTGAGAGTAATCCCTGAAAGTAATTAACTTTACACTAATTGACCAAGAAATAAACGTAGTATGTTCTAATAATATTTTTAACACTTTAAATTATTAACAATATATAAGTTACTACATTCCTTTATAGGTTAGAGTGCCGTATTATGTATTGATACATAATACATGTTTATGACGGGACGTTTATAGGTTATGATGTCCATAATATACTATTAATAAACTGTAATTTGCTGTCTTTCGGAACCGCTTCGCTGTTTTGTGACTCTTAATACATGAAGAAAGTACTATACTATTACGGTTTTGGTATCGTAATTTAAACAACACGATTACCTAAATTTCTTCTATTATAATTAACTAACATACAAAATAATAGGCTAGTATGCATATGATGCATTATAATAAATACACTCGTTATGTCTATAATTGAAGTGGAAAATATATTGTGACAAATTATTTCCTAACCTTTCGTCTTTTTTTTTTTTTTTTTTTTTTCCCAGTCGGGGTTTAGCGTGGATTCATAGAAAAATTAAAGTTACACAGATGTATAAAGTGTTCCACGAATGAAATTTCACCATGGAAAGAAATGCAATTGGAGTATTTCATGGCAACAGTCACATTTCGTCAGGTTTGCCACTACAAGACAACAAAATTACTTTACATTTCTTATATCTCGCATGATCAATATTCATGTAAAGTAATAAACATACTAAAGCATACTAAAAAGATTGAATACTTAAAAATACCATATTAGCTATTAAGAAAAGTTCACTACTTATCACCTCATAATCACATATATTATTTGCAGAATAATGGTTCTTGTGTTTCCTATGCTTTGAAGTCATAGATCGTCGTTACGGCAGAAGCTCCACAGAAATATAACTAAACACGCAACGCAAATAGGTTTGTACTCACTACTTGGGGTAGTGTTTCGTTAGCACTCTGTGCATATTGCAGTCATCGTTAGGAGTACGTAATATCGGGGCCCAGGTTCTTCAGACATTATAAAATTAACACTATGATCCATTCACATTGTCGCCAAACTACGAGTGCAGGTAAACACTATAAGAAGAAAAATGAGAGTAGCCAATATGACATCATAAACTGCTGCAGGATATAAACAATACTATTGATAGCACCAGTTGTTTTGCATTCACATAATGTTGAAAACAAAAAGATTGATGCCCACAATCTTTGGTGAATGAACTGTTTTGAACTGATGTTACAGGAAAATAAACTATAGGCAATTTTGAATGTGGTCAGCAATTAGCATTGTTTATATAAGAATTTCGACAGGACCAAAATAAACTGAAAATACAATACAACACAGATACTGGAATGAATACTAGCAAATCCACTGTACAGTGAAACCCCTTTGCAACAATTTTCTGGTTTCCAAAAACGTGTAAAAAGTGTGAAAAAGACTGAAAAAAGAATGTGTAAAATGCAAGAAAGTGTAAAATAATGTGGTTTGGGGGGGGGGGGGGGGGGAGCTTGTAAAAAAAAATTCCACTATTTGTCTGTTGTTAAACAGTTTTGGAAAGTATCGTGTTGAAACAAATGTCACTTGAACCAAAACTCAGTATCAGATACCTAATAAGGTAAGAAACTAAGGAAGTTTAAAAGTTTTTAATCTTCATGTGCGTACGCACACATGCACAAAGAGAAAGTATGAGCAGTCAGCTTGGATTTCATAATCACTGGAGTCCAAATCTTGTGATTTTAGTGAAATCTGTGAAACTGATTAGTACGTGGAAAAAAAGGGTTCCAGGACAAGGGGTTTGGGGATAGAGAGCCCGGGTGTAGACGACGTGGCGGTTTGCAGTATTCAAGGAATACTAAGCAGGTCTAGAAGGATGGTTCTGGTGCTAAGAGTGCGGTGGAGACCAAGGAGTAGGTTTCTCTTAAGCCCTGAAAGTGTGATGAAGGTTGGAAGGTAGAGCTAGGAGCGTAGCTGAGCAGACTCGTCAGTTCCGGCAATGAGTGCTGTGTAAGACTGAAGACTGGTCAGGTCCTTTTGCGGCTAACGTGAGGAAGGAATGAAGACTGGTCCTGAGCAGACGTCATGACCTGCTATTTGTACTTAGCAGAGGAAGCCTCCAGCAGACATTGGCTGGCGAGCTTGAGGTCTAGGGGTTGCGAAGCGGCGAGAGGGAGGTGGCAATAACATAGCTTCATGGGCTTGTGATATCACCAGCTGGCTTGGAGATGAGAGAGGCGGCGAAGCATACTGGTGTAGCCATCTAGCGGCGTGCAGTAGAACTCTGTGCCTTCATTACATAGTCTTGGTGGGTCGGTGAATAATAAAATCCACAGGCTGGAATATCCATTCTTTGGCGGCGAACAGTACAATCTCTTGACGTCTCATGGTGGTCAAAACATAAACTCCGTTGTAATCAGACGTATGGTTATGCTTACTGATGAGCTGGCGTCTGTAATATTCCATTGTTGCAAAGAAGTCGTGCGTCAATTCGAATGTCAAATTTTACAAATGGATAATGAAAATGTTAGAATTTGTGTGTGTAATGGCCAGGGCTACCTGTTCGTTGCGAAAAGATTACAGGACTAGTTTTACTCCAAAACATGTTAGTTCATATCCAATATTGCGGTTGATCTTAACTCGCACCCATCTTAGGTATCTGCCAGCCAATCACGGGCAATCAGTGTCGAGGGAAATTTATTCGTATTGGCCCAGTCAAGTAGATCAATGCCTTCTCACACATACACACAGCCAATAGCCAAAGGAAATGTGCAAACCTGCATGTAAGAAGTTGAAATCTACTCTTACATAAATAATTTTCGCGAAAAACAGTTGGCCCTAGTAATGGCATTAATTTGTCTTTGATGAAAATCAACCTGATGTTCAAAACATGCCTCAATCTGTGGACACAGTGAAAATGCACATTTTTACTATGGTTGTATATTACATAACCATGTAGAAGCACATGTACATAGATTCTTGGTTAAACAAGTAGACTTATCTAAATAAAAAAGCTTTAGTTTTTGCTATAATTTTTTTTTGCTGTGTTTATGCTAGCATTTCGGTTTTATAACACTTTTAGGAACCATATTTTTGACTTCAAAATCATTTTGTTTTTGGGATGTGCCATTTGTGACCCAGGCTGTAGTATGTGTGGGGAAAGCAAGATTAAAGACATTCTTTAGTCTGAAAATTAATTTGGTTGTAACTGAACATAATTTTCAAAGAAACAACTGTAGAAAGTGTACATTCACTTTCAGATAATATTATGATACACAAGAATAATAATAAATATTATTGTGGAAATGCTTTCCTTCTTTTTTTACACTTTCCTGCATTTTGTAACATGTTTCAGAGCAGATAATTTGTTGACCATCTGTCATGCAATGTAAGCTCATTAATTAATTTTCCACAGAGCTGGTTTACTTTCAAGACATTGATGCCAAATTTACAAAATACACTATAACTATCATTATTAAAATTAAGAGGTTACATAATTAAAGTGTTGCAACCTAATAAGTGGGAATTTTCTGTAGGGAAAAAATTTGTAGGTTTTCAACTGTTTATTTTATTATGCTGTTTAAATTTCTGAATAGCCATTACCGTTCCTTGACAATGTTTCAGTGTGTTGGTTGTTTGCATTTATATTAAATGGTGTTTCTATGAGAGTAGGTAAATGTAGGGTGCCAAAGTTGTTTATTTGCATCCTTGCATAGCACATAATTATTTTGTTTTTGGGCCAAGAGTTTCTTGAATATTATTATTTACATTTATACATTTATTTTCAGACGACTAAGTTGTTTCAGTCTTGAGGTATATTACTTTAAAAATATTATGTTGTGTTTACATGTTAACGCATAAGGAACGCGTAATTTTTTATTTAGATTTGCAACTAAACATATTACGATAATGTAATATGCATAATATTTTTATAGACAACTTATTTTTTTATAGAATCATTTGTCAAATTGTGTATGTATTGTTATGTTGCATAGTCAGCTGTTAATAAAAAAGTCACTGGATGAAATGCAGTAGTCCTTTGTCTTGTTGCATTATATTACTGAGGTGCTAATTACTCCTCTCTTTTATTTTTTATGTGATTTTGTGATGTATATGTTTTGTAGAAAGCAGTGTGTTAGAATGTAATTTTGATAGAATTTGGTTGACAGTTTTATAGCAAAGCTTAATGGTGAATATTAATGAATGGAAGCCAAAATGTTGTGTATTTAAGTTGTTATTAAACTATATTTTGTTATTTTTTTTTTTTTTTTTTTACCCGACATACCAATCTATGTTTTATACTATTCATATTTAAGAATTTTGACAGTTAAATTTACAAACCTTCATTGCATTAAAGAGAATTCCTCAACTCTTGTGGGCCAGTATTCTTGGACTACTCTCCTCTTCTGGCGTAAATGAGTAAATTTCTCTTACGTAACTGTGATAAGTGAAGCACTCTGAGGTTCAAGGTCCATGAAAAGCAACTTTACAGTTGTCACCCTCCATCCTTCTTGTGGGCAACAGTAACCACTCCAGGTACTGGGTGGGAGACGAGGGGATGAATCCAACATTCCTTGCTGCTTAATCTTTACTCAAATGGGTAGAAAACTTCTGAATGGCAGCATTATACTGAAGTATTACAGAATACATGTTATCCCAACACTGTATTGTTATTGATAACAGCATCAGGCTTCTCCCCCTTTCTGAAGAATGTCACTATTTTTCAGTAGGCATACAGTCTAGGGATTGTGGCTTCGGCTGAGTTTCAGCTATGTCTAACTTCAGTAGGCATACAGTCTAGGGATTGTGGTTTCAGCTATGTCTAACTACCTGGGCCAGTATCTCTGCGCTCTGATTTTGGGTGTTTGCTGGAGCTGTCAGCATCATTTCTTAATAGCCCCTCTGTTAAGGAGATGCTAAACCCCACCTACACATCTCCATAGGCTGTTAGCTTTCATTGGTTCACATGCTTTAACCATTCTTGATTGATGTCATAAGTGATTCACATTGGAACCCAAATAACTATACCTCCAAAAGAAGGGAGCGAGCCATGGCGTAGTGACTACCTGCCAACATGCTAAGTCACAGCCAACGAGGCTGGCAGGCAAAGGGCGAATCTTAAGGCTGTTCAAGAGGCCAAATATATTTTTTCATTTGCAGCATGTTAAATTCTTTGTCATTGTGATATGAAATAAAATTTTAAAAGAAAAGTATGAGCATTGAGAAAAAGCCTCTTCAAAATGAATAAAATGAGTAATGGAAAGTTTTTTTATAATATTTTTCATACAAATTTCAGAATAGGAGAAAATAAAACACACTTAACTGCATTCTAATAACATTCATATTTTTTAAAGTATATTTTGTAAAAGTTTATTATGCAGTTTGCCCTTATTTCATTTTTAAAACTTTAGATAAAATTTAGTCAGAAAAGTTAGTAACATTAAACCCTTGCTACAGGAGCATATAGTGTCTGGTTTCAAAGAACTTTTAACATACCCCTCATGTGACTTCAAGAAACAGGAATCAAACTGTGTGTGAAAATAACATCACGAATCAAGATTTTAAATTAACATTCTCGTATTTGAGTTTAAAAAATATATATATGAATGTATTTGTCAAGTGATTTGGTATTTTAATATATTTGTCAATGATACTGTCTCACAAAACCGTGAAATATCCTCAAAACCTAGAAGAAATTTTTGGCGCTTGAACAGCCTTAACATCTTGTTGACAGCTGGGTCATTAGACTGAATCAGCGGTTTAGAGAATCAAGAAAATGGAAGGAAGCTAACATAACATTTACATAGTAAGTAACCTTTCTGATATTTGCCTGGAGGGATTTGGAGAGACCGTGGATGATTGAACCGGGATTCTAATCCTGGCAGGTGATGGTAGAGTTATAAATTGTCCCTTGGGACCCTGGCAAAACTCTTACGTCTGTCTGCAAGCAGCGACCGCATCTATTCGTACCTTGACCATGCTACTGAGCGTCTTTTGTCATTAGGTAGTGGGTCTGTATCATCTGGAAGGTTGTGGGTACGGATCAACATCTACCAACACTTATAGGCATACTTAGTTATTTAAATACCAATAGTGCTGCTGGGCCCATGAGAATTGAACTGTATAAAAGCATCACAGGTGATAAGTCTTATCTTCTATGCTCTCCTGTCAACCATTTTAGCATTCCTTCAATCAGTATTTTTAAATAAGCATAGCCAGCCAACAAGATGTCAACCTTACCTCAGAGAAACCGTACCTTGAAAACCATTATTCGGAAGCGAAACCTCGAAAAGGGAGTGTAGTGGAGGGCGGCTCTTAACGTTGAGGTCTTGAGAGCCGATAAGGGTAAAATGAGGCAAGCATGGCTGGAATGCAAGGGTAGGAGAAATGGGAGATCCCAAGAAAACCTGCCAACTAGCAGCATTGTCCAGCATGATTTCCAGATGTGAAAATCCAGGCATGACCCCACCAGAAATCAAACCTGGTTCTCCTTGGTGAGAGGCGAGTAGTATCAACACTAAAACACTGTGGCCCCTCAAAATTGAAACCTCAAAACATACATCACAAACAATGCCTTTAAAATCAGGGCACAACCGATTATCAGACAAGAAACGGACCTTAAACTGTCGATACATTTTATGGATTTACTTTTTTCCATTTATAATTAAAAATATATACATTATTTTTAAATATTCAGTGATTTCTTCTTTCATATAATGATAAGTTAGATTTTTACCAACTTATTGTAATAACATTACATTATTGTATTAGCAGGAACCAGTTGATTAAAATCCAACATTTTTATATTAGTTTTATTTTTTGCAATAGTAGTTTGTATATTATATATTCATTGTTCAAATATGAAAAGGTCTTCTAGAAAAGAAAGACTACTCGTCAATATTACATCATAATTAAACGTAGTTTAACTTGAAAAAATGTTTTCTAAAAATTGCCAATATTTAAATTTAAGAGGAATTGTAGGATTTTTAGAAGTTGTTGTTTTTTTATTTTTTTTTTTTTTTTAAGTGTTGACAATCAGCTTCTTAAAGGCACATGATTTCTAATTTTTGAATGCATTTTTTTTTTGTTTGTAGCTGTTTTATCAATTTGACCTTCAGGATTTTACATCTAATAAACATATAAATAATAATCGTAACAATTTCTATCAAATATTATTTTATAACCTCCTTTCCATATATTGCATTATTTATTCAGTTCCACACAGGAAAAAATTCCTTAAATGGTATATAATTTTATTAGGTTCATCAGAAGAAATATTAATTGGATATTCCTTAGTAACATAGCTCATAAAAAAAATCACCTGGAGACTTTGACCATGTTTAGAAATCTCAATTCTTGAAAATTAAATGGAAAAAATTAGAAAAAATATTTACATGTGCACCTTTTGCATGATCAGCATCAACATCTCTTTTTAAGTCTAAACTGTTCACATATGTAATAATCATTTGGAGATGAAAAATAGTATCAATTTTAAGAGTACAATCATTCAAATTTTGGCAAGTTAGATGTGTTAGTGGAAAAGGTTGTCTTTCAAAGCTTTCAATTTTTATTTATAATTGATTCAGATAGAAAAAAAATTGTATAGGTGAACAGAAATAATCCAGAAAACATAGCTGTAGTTAAATCACTTAAACAAAAATCTCAAAATTGTAAAAACTCATCAGAAGTAGGATATGAGAGAAATAGAAAAAAATAATTTAAAATATAAGGCGATAAATTGAAAAAAATAACATAAAAAAAATATAACAGCCAAATCAGTTCCTATTGCTGTTAAAAATTTGTCCACCAGCACCAGAAGAAACTTCTTATGAAAAAAGAAATATATTTTTAGAGATAATGATTTATACATAATATCTATCGTTGGAATATTACCAATAAGAAACACAAAAATAATTAAACTTGGTGAAAAGTTATTTTGTTTTGATGTGTGACGTCTTTATTAACCTACTACGACGACTACTTTGCCTCAGCGCAAACTTCCCTGTCGCACCAGATGGAATTAGAAATGCAGTGCAATCTACCAGTATGCCTATAAGATAAGCCCCTAGTCGCGGGGGCTATTACTGACACCACCAAATTATACTGTTCACCCAGCAGTGAAGACGCACGCTTAAAACCCTGAAGCATGAGTGAGATGTCAGCCGAGTCGCTGAGACTGCATTCCAAGGCCACGCAGTATTACAGCGCGCCAAGTGATGGCACCACTCGTATAAAGGCTGACGCACGGCCTCAGCAGAAACTGCAGCCAGTGGACGACATCACGCGCAGCAGATGTCACACCACCATCCAGCCCAGACAAGGGCGAGCTCAAAAGTCATTCTGTGATCCTTCACCGCACTGTACAGTACCAAGTGAACTCTGTAGCAGCTCGCTCCATCACCATGTTTGCTGACACCCAGGTCTCAACGATCTACCATGAGCTCTTCAGCAACCTTACCAACAGCTCCTAGATCTCTAAGAGGTTCTTCAACAGCTACACCATAGGGTTCTGGCCTTACCAGAGACTCTGCCGCCTAGGAATCTTTAACCCCTCTTTAGTTGCCCACCCTTCTGGTGACGGCAACTACCACTATCCTTCTGGTAGTGCTTGCCCCAAGGCTAACTGTTGAAAGTGCAAGTAAAACTTTTCCTGTCACTGACCAACCCAGGCACCATGGAGCGTGGATACCAAGGTAACAAAACATTTTCTGAAGAAGTGATCATGTTGTCAAATCATACACCGAATCAACACCATGCATAATGTACAACCCCAGCACTTACCACGAATATGCACCTGAAGGCCTACATTGTGTGCAATATGGTATTACCTTTAAAAATGAGTGTAAGATATTTACAGATCGATATACTTTGACACATGTAGTGAGAATATACATTTCCATATACAGTGGAAAGAATTTTCACTATACAAAACCATCAGACTAGTATCCAGCTACATGTGCGAAGATAGTGGTCACGCCATTCATCTTTGTATTCCGAAGCTATCACCTTCTGATGCCATACCCGGAGATGATGACGACTACAGAGAATCTTGTGATGGTAAACATAATTATAGAAGTTGTAAGAAAGACATACTTAACCATTTACTGACATTGGATGCATCGTGTACATCAATTTGTTTTCCATATATATAGACAAAAACTGCTTTGAGAAGCTAGATTTTCACCAAAAACATTCATATCAATTCAAGCCGGACTAGATAAATAGTGTAGATATGTTTATTCATACACTAAGAATTACAGGATATGTACTCCTCCAGCACGTGTGAAAGTAGTGACTCCATCTCCAAGAACTCGTCCTCCAGCATCTACGTTAGCAGAACTTCCACCCTATAGGTCCGCCATGTTTATCTACACAGACTATGATGCTCTTCCCTTCAAAACTTTAAGATAACCTGATATGAAAAAAAATGGTAAAAAATAAACAATTTGTAACTGATGTCATAATCTATGGGTTACGCTATAGACGTACATCGAGAGACGAACACTCGCCCATCAAGAGTAAAGTATATGCAACAAATAATGAATATATAGAGAGACTGTTTACACACAACGTAGTATATACATGATGATTCAAGAACCATACAGGGTAAGTAACTATTTCTTTCAATCGTGTATCAAGTAAATGAACGAAAGTATTGGGTAATGAATATCCAAATGCAAGTAGTATGTATGTAATGAACTGAAACCCATTACCCATTGACCGATGAAACACAACAAACAAGAATGGAATATAACTATAGGTTTGAGAATTTGTGCCTTGCTTCATATTCCATCAAGAACACTGCAACATCCTTGCCCACAAGGACATGGCAAGGCGGGCAGAAGGTCCGAAAAATCAAAACTCCCTAAGGAGAAACAACACATTTGTAAAGCACAGCTGAAAAATATTCTTTGAAGATAAATTTGTGCATAAATTCAATGGTGAGATCTTATAACCAGTAAAATTCATGAGTGTTTTCAAAAATACTTTTATTTATTCTTTGTAATTCTTTTTGTTTTCATTATAATTTTCAATCAACAGGTATTGACATGTTTTTAATTTTCATGCACTTTTCATAAGCACCCAAGTGTATATATGGAATAATACAAATAAATAATAATTTTATGTAGCCACAAGGCGTAAAAATGTATATAGATTTCAATTATTTGTTCTGACACGCACAATATCCTATGGGCGTATAAGCCTCCATGCAAATAAATTGGAGTAAGAAAATTCAAGTAAAATATAGACAACCAACCTAGTGAACCAGTTTTTAAGTAAAGTAATTTCAACATTGAGGAATGAACAATTTATGGCTTATGCAATAATTACGAGGCCAACAAACATGACGACATGACGCCTCAAAAAGGGTAGCTGTACAAAAATCCCAGCGATAATTACCATAATTCATTTGGTTCTGAACTTGAGCTGAATTAAAATTTCATAAAATTTGAAATTTATGGGAAAACACACAAGTTCCCATTTTTTAAAAACCTACACATGACTGGCCAACAATTTTAAGCTGGATGGCAATTTTGCTGCTAGTTAAAATTTTTCTGAGTTCTACTATTCTCAATAATGTATTATTTTCAAAAGTCCTCTCGCCATCTTGGTGCCTGTCTCCTATCCAGGACACCAGTGCCTACTACAAATGCCATAAGGGTTTTACTGAAAATCATTGATAATGCTGCATTTCTTAACTGGTGGCATGGTGACTCCTTCTGGAGCATTGGTAGAATCCGACCCCAAGCTAGAGAGGCACCAGCCATTTATACAAAATCAAGGACACTATCCCCTGGAGGGGTTTACAAATTGAACAATCAATGGCGTTAAACATGGCCAAATATGGGAAAAGTCAGTTGAAGGAGCATTACTCCTTATGGGGGTTAAATCAAAGTAGTCCAACAGTTTTCGTTTGAGCATCATCACCAAATACGGACCGCACACGCCACACTACCACCTCCCGGTGTGCCACCAGGCTGCATGAAGTGAGGTCACAAGCGCGGGAACCCTCACGTGCCTACTGATTGGCCGGTGGGACATGAGACAGCCTCCTACTTCATCGAGGTGCCGCACAACATATGTGCGACAGCGACCAGCAAGACAAGTGCCTGCTATACGTGATGAGAACAGGCAGGTGAAAAGTCACTATGCCAGTTTGCTGCAAGGATCGATGCCGGTGGTGAAGGAGTTGAATAAGCGCAGCCCACCCCCGGACTGCGTTGACACAGTGGTACAAACAGCTATAGTGTAGCAATCCCACGTCTTCTTCACAAACTCGGACAGGTAAAAAATTTCCAAAGTTGCCATGATGAATAATAATTTTTCTAAGGAAATTCCGTGCTGAAAAAGACGTCAGAATTTGGGGGGGGGGGGGGGGGGGGGGGTGTCACAACACTTATAAAGTACTATTTACGCAGTCTATTGCAGGTTTTGGAGGTTTACTGACAGTTGAACAAATGTGAGTAATTGACCAATGAGAAGTGTTGACATAATAATTAGCCAGTGAGAAAACAATGGATTGAACGAAATTGAGTAAATGGTTTGCATGCATGTAATTGGTCTAATGAAGGTGTAAGAGAAACAAGTGACTGTATTCGAAGGCAAATAAGAAACAAATACCCTTTGGCATATGTCAGTGGTGTTAGTTGAGAGCTGGTTTTCATATGGTGATGATGTGTAAATAGTCTCATTGTGCAAATGAAAAGTAAGTATCTTGAATGGGACTCGAATTCAGTATCAATCCACCTACCTGTTGTTAGAGTTCCCGTCCTGTTGTCTATCCATCCTACGACATTCTGATATCTCTGGTAGTTCCACAGAGGATAGGTGAAATTGTGTTTGTGTATGCGTTTGTGTATGCATTTGTGTATGCTTGGGTATCTGTGGATTTGTGTGTGTGGACTGGTGTATGTGTATATGTGTGAAGTTAATGAATGATCACATTTCCTCATCAAGCAAAGCCTACACCTTTAGATTATTCACATTTCCCATTAATGGCTACTCTGTCACATTTCTCAAGTAATAACCCTGTATCTAATTAATTTTATCCTGAAGGGGTTCGAATCCCTACCAGGGTCGCTTCATAACCTATGGCTTAATCAACTACATTACTGAAGCGCTCCACCTTACAACACTCTAATACGCTCACTTAAAAAATATTAAATAAGTTTCAAACCAATTAAAATGGATAATATTCAAAACAAGTTAATAATCAATTCAATATAAATGTCATAAAAAGCTTAGTTTTAAAAAACTATAAACTCTAAGGAAAGGTTAGATTTCACAGGAATATAGAAAATATTAAAATGTATGACTGGTTAAACTGTAGAAAGGAATAAACTGTAGGATATGTTAAAGGTTAAGAAAGATAAATAAACAAAATTTCAAATACTCTTTCCAGGGGGCCTATGCTGGAGTTCTCATTTGTATACGAACTGCCCGCTGCACTGAGTGAAATGCAGTTTTGGTATGCTTGAACAACAACTTGGCCTTCATACACGAACTTTGTCCATGTAGTCTAGAGCGAGCAAACTCCAGTAATTAAAGATTTTAATTCGTATGGGGCTGCATATTCACTCATTCCTGTTAAAAGAATGTATTTATCTGTTAAGAGAACGTATTTATGGAACTGGGAAAAACTACATATACAATTATATTGTAATTTTTCATACAGTTTCGTGTTGCAAAAATAGCACGTAATTAGCATACAGCAGTAATAGTTACACTGTAGTGACTAGATAGCGCAATATATAATAAAGTTTATTCATTAATATAGATTCTTAGTTGTACGTAAGTGTAAACTATGTAAATGTACACCCATCAGTTTATAAAACATAGAAAGGTTCACAGAATGTCTACAATTTAAAAAAAAAAGTATTATTCTGTAACATAAAGCATATTACCAAAGTATAATTAAATTATTCCAAAGCATATTAACAAATCGTACTTGCTACCAAATTTTCTGCACCACATTTTTAAATTTTGTCTATTTGTTCAAATAGCACTAAAATAACTATACTGTTCAATATTTCCTTACCTCAAAAATCCTTTTATCGTAATTATGTTAGTGCATGGTGCTTCTTTTCTATGTGTGTCCGTGCGCGTGCATAGGGCCCTATAATCAAATCTGTAAGAAAGACATGTTTAAAAAATACGTTTATTAAATATTGTTAGTTACCTACGTTTTCGGCTTTGGCGTAGGTATGACCTACTATTCGCATTGATATTTCGTCCATTAAAAACACAGTTATTATCTATAATGTAGTTGGAAGTATTATTTACTCAACAATTTCAATATCTGTAACTTAAACTCTGCCACTGCCATGTTGGATACGAAAAAGTTACCGCCTATTTCATAACATATGCCACTTTTCTGATTGGCTAGTCACAGCGAAAATTAAGCCAGACAGAAAACCAACCAACAGTCGAAATGAATTTGAATGTTAATCTAATCTACGAACGATATGAAGTGGAGCATACCATTTCTACTACACGTATGTTCGTATACGAAAATCACCACTCAAAAATTTCTCTTATACGAACGCGTGAGCGGGTTTTCAAGCATAGGCCCCATGGACTCAATCTCTGTTGCAATCCACTCAACGTTTCTGAGTTCCCATCATGTCGGCTCTCCGAGCCTTGATGCCCGGTAACACACCTCCTGAGTTCTTTGGTAAGCCTGCTGGATGTAGAGGTCAGGGAGTATAGGTGAAAGTGTGTGTGCAGGCACATTACCCCCTCCATGCCTACTGGGTTGTGAAGCGCTGGCTGATGGGTCAAGACGATAGTTGCTGCTCAGCTATCGGGATGTCAGCACTTATGGCTGTGCGACATCTCATTTTCTCTCCGACGAGAACATATGAGAGATTGCGTAAGTAAATGCAATTCCCCCTTCCCTATCTCACTTGTGACATTCAATGCATACAATATTAAGTGCCCCGCCTGGGAATCGAACCCAGTAAATCAAACATAACAATACAGTAATTGCTCTAAGTAGGAATACAACCCAAAAATAAATTTTTTTAAATTCGAAAATAAAATAATATCAAGTGTTCAGAGGGTTATGTTTTCAAAGGCTTAAGTCCTCAAAGGATTAAGTGTCCAAAGGGTTAAGAGCCCAAAGGCTATGCTTATAAGTTCGTATGGGTCTGATACATACTACACTTTAAACATGCCCTGTGGTAAGATAAAAGTTGCATTTATTTGATGCTCGGAGTGGTTACATAATAAATTTTTAAAAAGAGATTGCTCCTATGCCTACTAAATTCAATATGGTGATGGTTATAGTCACATAATCATATTTTCTGACGATTATCTGTCTAAAAAATACAAATCTTTAGATAAGCACTCGATACACTTGTTTGTAAAAGTTTAATAAGTATATTTTTAACTTAAACATTTAAAATTTATTTTATAAAATTATGCTTTGAATATTTGGCTTTGCGGTCCTATAATCTAATTCTTCTTGCAAATACGAGTTCATAGATATGTCGTTCCATACATTTATTTCTTAAAATTTCTAGTGAAATAAAAATATTAAATAAATACATAACCGTATTTTTGTAACATTACGCATTAACTAATCTATGTTTGTGACATCATAATCTGTTTATCCTTGAAAATACGAGTTCGTAAATGTGTCACTTGACACATTTATGTCAGAAAATATTAAGTGTTAAATAAAAGTAATATTAATTAAATACATAACTTTTTGTATAAATTACTGTTTAACTAATTGATGGATGTATCACATACTATAAATCAGTTTTGAATGTACAAGTTCACATATAGATTATTCTCGGGAGGGGCCATGGCCCCTCCGCGGACTGCTATAAAAATTGAAAAATAGTACCTACTTTAAATTCACACTTTACCCAGTGCTTTAGAAAATGTAAAACACACATGCACGCATGCACACGCAGAGTTATTCTTTTTTTGTGTTGCAACAATATATTTTGCTCTGAGTGCAGTTATTGTCTGTGTATCAAAGTCAAGAGAGTTGTTTTCTTTTAGTTTAATGTGCGAGTTATTTTATAATGCCAAAACGTAAATGCAGTTTTACTGAACAACTGAAGAAAAAGTTTGTAGACAGCTTCAAGGCTGGGAGAAACGGAAATGAAGGATAATGTACCGTGTCTCCTGCGGGGACGTACGTTTCTGTCGCAAACAAAGGTAAGGTTTACATACAGTAGTTTACTATAGCTACTTCTGATGTAGTTGCTACAAAAAATATTATGCTTTGTAACTGTTATGTAAATCAAATTTACAGGTGCTTTTGGACTTGGAGGCACATCTCAGTACAGCAATACATATTTCTAATGTTCGGGGCGCTTCGCATCTGCAAAAATCACCACTTTGTTTGCCAAGCAAGAGTTACATATCAGTGCTTCAGTTAGTGCACCCGTAGGTGTCACAGCATTCATACAGTGAAACACCATTACAGATTTAAGTACATGGACTGCACTAGTAAACTACAGAAAATACTATTCAAGGACTCTAATGTAGCAAAACAAATTTCATGCGCTCGCAGTAAAACTGAAGCGGTCATCAATTCAGTTTTGTCACCCCATGCTATTGATGTGACAGAATTGTTAAGAGGCATTTAGTGTTTTGGTGTTGCGACAGATGGGAGTAACCATGGCTCAGTAAAAATGTTTCCAATCCTTGTTCAATATTTCGATGTAAAATCTGGTGGGATACAAACAAAGGTCATTGAACTTAAAAGCACTCTGAACGAAAGAGTAGAAACTATCGCCTTGTGTATAGCTGACACATTGAAAGCCAGAGGCATTCATGACAAATGTGTGGCTTGTACAGGTGACAACACAATAACAAATTTTGGTGAGATAGGTAGAGGAACGGGCAACAATGTTTTCATTCTTTTGAAAACAAAATCGTACAGCAATTTAGTTGGAGTAGGTTGCCCTACTCATGCATTGCACAACTGTCGATGTAGAGCTAACGATTGATGTCGATGCCATTATTCTAAACATTTTCAACTACTTTTCCATGTACACGGTTCGCACAGAATCCCTCAAAGATTTCTGTGAATTTCCTGAAATACAGTACAGGCAGTTACTGGGGCGTTCTAAAACAAGATGGTTATCCCTTTTTCCATGCGTAACAAGGCTGATTGGAATGTATCCTGCTCTAAAATCGTATTTCCTTCCACGAGAACAAATTCCTAAATGTTAGAAATAATTTTTTTTGGGAAGAACCGACTGAAGCCAGGCTATGGTTTGTTCACTACTTAATGTCAATTTTCCAACAAAACATTCTGGCACTGGAAAGGGAAAGGGGAAGAAGTTCATTAGCGGAAATTATGTCAATTCTTGACAACACATTCAATGTCATCAAAGAGAGAAACAACTCAAATTTCAAATCGTTAAAATTTAAGGAAATTTTGAAAAATAAAGGAGAACAGGGCTATGATATAGTGTGTGAGAAATTCAATACTGAGATATCCCTGGTGTATGAATTAACCATGCAATATCTTCAGAAATGGATGGTTCAGTACAACGAGTTTTCAGTATTCAACTTAAATGGATGAAGTTAGATACTATTCCAACTTGGGAAGAAGTCAAACAAACACTGATATATCTTAGTGAAACAACAACTGTGAAAATAGATGATGTTAAATGTTTTGACCAGTTTTCTAATCTCCGGGAATTCTGCAAAAAATTTAGCTTGGCGGGAAGGAAATCTAACAAATACTAATGGTATTTGGTGTAGATATTTTAATGAGACAAACACACTTGCTCTTTATTCGGAGTTGCTTAAAATTGCAGAATTTTCCTTTGATATTCTTACCCACAACGGATGTGTTGAACGTTTGTTTTCACTGATGCACAGCCAGTGGACAAAATAACGAAATAGGTTGTATAGAAACTGTTAAAGGGATTCTTACCATGCAGTACAATTTCAAGCACTTAACTTTTTCACAATTCTATAATTATTTGCTGCTGGAACAAATAATATCTTCAAAAAAATATTAACGAAATGTGTCTGAAACAGAGCTGTGCGAGAGTGATCGACTGTTAGTTGCAAAGTTGTGCTTAGTGCTTGTGTCAAGTCTTTGATGTGTATATTTTCAGTCCAAGTTGAATTATTTTATTTTTTTTTATTCTGTGATTTATTTTGTACTTCCTACATATTTTAAATTTATATTTAGAAATGATATTCGAACTGTGTTAATTAATTTTACTGAACTACACGATAATAAACTAACTAATTTATATATTTCCGTTTAAACATGTTTTTATGTTGTCTTTCTTCGTGTCATTTTTTTAAGTGTCCTCTTTTTTATGCCTGGAACTAGTATGTGTCCTCTTTTTGGATCATGCTGATTTGGTAACCCTAATTCAGTGTCTCAACGCTTGCGCAGTTCACGGTTAAGGGCCTGCCACAACTGAGCAGATGAGTGTCTGATCTCTCCGAGCTGACCGTGTGTCCCGATGCAGCATTTGGTTGGTTCATGTGACATGTGACGTCAGATGATGGCGCAGACGCGAAGTGAGGTGCTGGTCGACTGGAGATGGCTAGACTTCAACTTTCGGGGTCAGCCAGGACGACTGCACCATCAGCATCTGACGTCATAAGAGCCGAGACCAATGAGGTGCTTTGTTCATACACAGAAGCGAGAGAGCACGGGAAAAGTTACTGTATTTACATAACTTATCTTATAGCAAATGGAGAAGAGACCAAAATACCAGACACTGTGCTTGAAGTATAGATGACTGTGATGCTGACATATTTCCTAAAATTCATGTGCTGCTGTAAATTGTGCGTATTATTCCGGACAGTGTTGCTACAGCCGAATGCTCTTTTTATGCTCTCCGGCGAGTCAAAACTTGGGTTAGATCAAGAATGACCGAGGAGCGGTTGAATGATCTTTGCCTGTTACATGTATATAGGGACTTGGAAATTGACCCTGAAAAAGTTATAGATAGAGTTGTTAAAAGAGAAAGTTCGGCACCTTGAATTTGTAATGTAAATGAATTATTTTGCTACACGTATCCTAAGTCAATTAAAATATTGTAAACTGTAGAATAGTAATTTTTACAATATGTTTTATTTTTATAATTTATGATCCCCTGAACATCAAGTCTGGATCCACCCCTGTATCATTAAAAGCTCCAGTGAAAAAGATTCCTTCGTAGTCAGCTGGATGGAGTGTTGGTTTGCCGATCTAAGGTTCTGCAGTTCGCATCTCCTCGGGTTTACAGTTTTATACATTATTCAACTTCTGCATATAGCATGTGTAACATCGCTTTAGCCTCCTGCCTTGTCCAGCACTCCTAGCAGCAGATGACATCAAGCAACACTGGCACCTCCTAGCAGCCAAGTCCAGAACTAAGCTGGCGGCCGAGTGAATGCGACTAATCAACAAAGGTGACTAATCGAGTGACTGGCGCACCACCTAGCAACTAAATCCAGAACTAGGCTGGCGGTTGAGCGAGAGCGACAACGTCGTTCCTGATGGTTAACGATAGAACTAATTACAGCATATCTCGTATAGGATGGAGAGGTGTGGTATAGGGAGAGGAGTGTTGGGGCAAGCATTCAGGTTAGATATCCTTAGGGGAAGGGACACACTCACGCACTTCACAACTGCACCCATCCCTTTATCATTATAATAGTGCGCCAGAACATACCCGCCTTCACTACTGGAAGCAGTGGCGTCTCGTTAGGGAAAGCAAGGCAAGCAGTGCTTGCCCAGACAGTTTTCTGACAATGTTATTTTTAAAATAAGTATTAAATTCTAACTTAAGGTAACTTTTCACTCATGCGGTACACATTCTTCTCGGGAAACAACGCTGCACATTATAATAAAACAACTCGTTGGCTAACAAAAACAAGATGTTTGGAAGCACTGTACGTAATGCTTTCAGCAGGTAGGCAGTCGCAATGGTCTCCCGGCCGACGGAGGGACGGGAGGGTAGGAAGACCGCCCGGGGAGGGGCGGGGGCTTATGGCTGCGTCAACCTGTGTTAGAATCTACGATGGTAGTGCTTTCTTCACCGAACTGAAGCGGACATAGCCGAAGCTGGCCTAGCCGCAGGATGTTGGAGTAGTGTTTACAGTAACACTAGATCGATGCGTGGGCAAGTTCACGCGCACAACACAGATCGTATTGTTATTTAATTTAGTTTTGGTGATGAGAATGTTATACATATTCATGCGCGATGTATACTCTACATACAAATTATAAAATTACTGTGAGAGACTGAGAACGGAGTAGATAGAATGAGTGCAACAGAAGCATGTGGATGTAAGTGTGGTGTGTGTGTGGATTACGAGTGAAGCATTTTTTCCAGCAGTGCTTTCATTTTTCAGAAAAAATGTGTCATCATAAAAGAGGGTAGGCCGACACCTGAACCAACGATCACGATAACACGCAAGAAAGGTAATTTTGTACGTCAGTTCCGAAAAAATGTTTATCAGAAACACTCGTGGTTAACTGGCTGTAACAGACTAAACAAACTGTTTTGCTGGCCATTTTTATTGTTTTCAGAGGATGTTAACACGTGGACTGCAACTGGGTATTTTGACCTTAACAATCTGTGCAATGCTGTTCAAAAACACGAGCGTTCTGAAGTTCACATACATTCATTTTTGTCTCTTAAAGAATTTGATAAAAATAGAGTTGATTCTGGTTTAGATAGACCCAAACAATTAAGCACACAATGACATACTGAAAAAGTTAAAAGAAACAGAGAGATTTTGAAGCGTTTAAATAGATGTTTGTTTCTTGGGTGTACAGGAACTGCATTTCTGTGGTAATGAAGAGACTAAGGAACCAGAAAACTGCGGCAATTATGCTGAGTTAATAGCTTTAATTGGACAAGGTTCCCGGTTTGATGAAGGTATCTTTGTAATGTTTTTCACTCGGGCCAATTTTATGTCAAAAAATACTAATATTTTTACAAGCGGTGTATTTTATATTTAGGTACAAATATTTTTTTTACTGTCACCATTTTGCACCTTGAAATCCAAATTTTCCCAGGGAGGACATCAACGCCACTACTGCCCCGTGCACACAGTGGTTTGCCCATGAAATTATAGCACGCATCGCCATTGGTTGGAAGGACTGTGACGCCAGCCTGTTGACGTACGGTGCGACAGGTTGTCCGCTTGGTGAAGGGGGAGGGGGGGGGTCAGCCCTCCCGCAGCACCGGGCTACCCCAATAACGGAAACTCGCGGCAGGTGTGATTTACCGCTTATAACAACATTGCGACAGTTCTCTCATTTTTGCATACTGCTTGCAATAATGTTTGTTCGTTCCTGGAACGCACAAAATAATATTGCTTCTCTTTGAACTTGTGACAGTACTAATACTTTTGCCCACGTATGTACCGATATCCGACGTAGGTCGAATATAACCACGCTAGACGCCAGGCCGTACATTGCTGTTAAAAATCAAATGTTTGGTTTGTAGGCAAAACACTGTGAGCCCGCCATTAAGTATGATTTACAATGAAATAGCGTTAATTTAAAATAAAATTATAACTGCACTAAAAAAGTAAATTAATTACATTTCATAAGTGAATTGCAACGATACACCTAAATGTCATCGATTGGCTACTGTGAAGCGTGCAGCCGTAAGCGGAGGATGTGTACAATAACACATTATACGACGAAAAGGCCTGTGACAAGCTCGCGGTTCGTGCAGTCACATAACATACAAGTCCAGCAAGACGCGGGTTGCCTCGCGCGAGTGGGTCACGTTATTTTTAAGTCCCCCTCCACATTCCAGCAGAGTACGGGAGCACGCACCAGTCCATCACCCTCTCCCACTACTTCCACCCCCCGTCCAGACGTTTCGGTCCCTATATCTCCTCCACAGCCGGCATCATCCAACCTTGGTGCGAGAAATCACGTGGGTGCGCGAGGCCCCGACAACCGTCCTTCGTCCGGGAATACCACGGCAGTCCAGCCCGCTTCCCTACACGCTATTCGCGGTAAAGTGAGCACTTTTTGAAGCCCTCTCATTTTGAATGGTAGTCAACAAATATATTTTAAAGGCTGTTCACGATAACGTGAGCACTTTTGAAATCAACCTTAGAAAAAAGTCACTGCCACTGCCTGCATATATTTCAACGGGCACACAGAGAGGCATACGCCCAGTAAGGTCGGTAACGATGGGTGGAAAATAGTTCCATATCTTAACGTCGAATAAAACGTGTTACGTAACCATGTGTGATAACTTAGATTATTTCTTTCATTTTTTTTTATGCATTGACGTATAAAAATGAACAGCTTTGTAAAATATTTACCTTTATAATAATTTCGCAGTTTCACTTGACCGACGCATGAATAAAGTGGTGAGGCCCATGGCAATGTTAATTTTACATAAAGCGTAAGAATACACAACGTGCACACAAGTAGGTCTTTAGCAGGGTTTTCAAAAGTGCTCATTTTAACATGATCGGTTTATAATTGTAGTCTTAGACGTTATAGTTCAGTGAAATAAATACACTGTGTTTATTACTTGCATGGCAATATTTATTTTAAAATTGGCGCACGGATAAAAAATGGCTGATAGGAAAAAAAGTAACTAGGACCTCAAAAGTGTTCCCTTTACTGTGAACAGCCTATAGTACCGTACAGTCTTAGTATATTCACACTTTTCGAATCAAATCTTTGAAGAATCACCCCCCATGTATGACGTGTTTGGTTGTTTCCTAAATATGGCATATGTCAAAAGTGTTTTATACTTCTGTTAAACACTATTCACGATAAGGTGAGCACTTTTGAAATCAACCTTAGAAAAAAAAGTCACTGCCCCAACCTACATGTATCTTAACGGCCGCAGTGAGTGACATGTGCCCCGTAAAGTTGGTAACGGAGGGAGAAATAGTTCCATAAATTAATGTCGAATAAAAAGTGTTAAGTAACCATTTGCGATCATTTAAATTATTCATCTCGCTTTCCGGTTTTTTTTTAATGCATCGAAGTGTAAAAATCAGCAGATTTGTACAATATTTACTTTTCTAATAATTTGAAAGTTTCTCTCGACCAACGCATGAATAAAGTGACGAGGCCAACAGCAATGTTAATTTTACATAAGGTGGAAGAACACACAACGCGTATACAAGTAGATCTTAAGCAGGGTTTTCAAACGTGCTCATGTTACCATAAACAGACTTTAACATTAAAGTATCTTATATGTCATTAAATTGAATAAAAAACAGGGAGGATATAGGTGTGTTGGTAATGCCTAGTAAGAAACAGAGTTCTTATGGAAATACTAAGTTTTGCCAGAAAGGATATCAAAACTATTGTCTATGTCCCTATATTTTTACTTTTAAAATATTACATGTACTAATGGAGAAAACAATTTGTGAGAGTGGTCAAATATCGCATTTTCAAAGCTTGTCTATACAGTTTCCTTAAGCGGTAAGAGGAAAGTACGACTATATGCATGCAGTTCGATCTGTGCACTTTCATCGTGTGTAATGAAACACCCATGTTACAGATGTAATGTACAGCGTTACGACGGAAACACTGCACTTCTTGCGCGTAGGAGCGATGAGGCGCTAGGCGTGCGTGTTACTGTCGCCCGTATCGCTCAATCGCTTCTTGACGTTGGACGCGTAGATGCATAGTCCCCTTAACATAACACAGAGATGTACGTAAGTTATTAAACTGCTTTTTGTCACTTAGACTGGGTACAACCGTGCACAGCGATAAGCACTTACCTAAGCACAGTGCTAGTAACAAGGCAGGTGTAACTTGGTTTAACATTCCTTGTTATTATCGCTGTGCGTCAATATTCAACCAGTCAGAAGCCCCTACACTCGTACTACGCTATCAAACGAAAAACGTATTTACGAATCAAAAAAAGTGTGTATGTTGACTTCATTCCTCGGGCAGATATTTTCTTTTGTTTATTTCTGGATAATCGCAGCCACGGAAGTTTTGTAACATTTTTAGGTATGAAAATAATTTATAATTCTAAAAACGTCTTAGATCAATCGAAAAGATTTATTTTTGACAGAATACCGCTACCAACTATACAGAACTTAATTTCTTCGGTACTAAATGAGCAATATAAACTAATATTATTATCGTTACATCAGCTGTAGGCGGCCACTCTGCTTGTGTTGTATTTTGTATGTGCTTATCGCTATAATTGTGAATGTGTTAGGTATATGTCAATTGTAGTCCGGCCCTAAGCAGAGGAGGACGTCTGGTATATTACGTACGCAAGCTGTGTTGTACCATTCCGTGTAGGGTTACCAGAGGTACTCTTTTACCCGAAAATGTCTTCTTTTTCAATAGAAGGCAGCCAAAATGTATTTTTTTTTGTGTTTGGTGTCACAAAATATTTAGGAACAGTGCCGACAAGCTTCCTGCTAAAGTGCAATATCTTTGGATATAATTACGTTATTCTTTTGTCTTCATTTCACTCGCACAAAAAGTAAAAAAAAAAAAAAAAAAATTTCCCCTGGCGATTTGTTTTACGCATGTTTACAGAAAGTGCAATTATTGTCTGTGTATCAAAGTCAAGAGAGTTGTTTTCTTTTAGTTTAATGTGTGAGTTATTTTATAATGCCAAAACGTAAATGCACTTTTACTGAACAACCGAAGTAAAAGTTTGTGGACAGCTTCAAGGCTGGGAGAAACGGAAATGAAGGATAATGTACCGTGTCTCCTGCGGGGACGTTACGTTTCTGTCGCAAACAAAGGTAAGGTTTACATACAGTAGTTTACTATGGCTACTACTGATGTAGTTGCTACAAAAAATATTATGCTTTGTAACTGTTATGTAAATCAAATTTACAGGTGCTTTTGGACTTGGAGGCACATCTCAGTACAGCAATACATATTTCTAATGTCCGGGGCACTTCGCATCTGCAAAAATCACCACTTTGTTTGCCAAGCAAGAGTTACATATCAGTGCTTCAGTTAGTGCACCCGTAGGCGCCACAGCATTCATACAGTGAAACACCATTACAGTTTTAAGTACATGGACTGCACTAGTAAACTACAGAAGATACTATTCAAGGACTCTAATGTAGCAAAACAAATTTCATGCGCTCGCGCTAAAACTGAAGCGGTCATAAATTCAGTTTTGTCACCCCATGCTATTGATGTGACAGAATTGTTAAGAGGCATTTAGTGTTTTGGTGTTGCGACAGATGGGAGTAACCATGGCTCAGTAAAAATGTTTCCAATCCTTGTTCAATATTTCGATGTAAAATCTGGTGGGATACAAACAAAGGTCATTGAACTTAAAAGCACTCTGAACGAAAGAGTAGAAACTATCGCCTCGTGTATAGCTGACACATTAAAAGCCAGAGGCATTCATGACAAATGTGTGGCTTGTACAGGTGACAACACAATAACAAATTTTGGTGAGATAGGTAGAGGAACGGGCAACAATGTTTTCATTCTTTTGAAAACAAAATAGTACAGCAATTTAGTTGGAGTAGGTTGCCCTACTCATGCATTGCACAACTGTCGATGTAGAGCTAACGATTGGTGTCGATGCCATTATTCTAAACATTTTCAACTACTTTTCCATGTACACGGTTCGCACAGAATCCCTCAAAGATTTCTGTGAATTTCCTGAAATACAGTACAGGCAGTTACTGGGGCGTTCTAAAACAAGATGGTTATCCCTTTTTCCATGCGTAACAAGGCTGATTGGAATGTATCCTGCTCTAAAATCGTATTTCCTTCCACGAGAACAAATTCCTAAAGGTTAGAAATAATTTTTTTTGGGAAGAACCGACTGAAGCCAGGCTATGGTTTGTTCACTACTTAATGTCAATTTTCCAACAAAATATTCTGGCACTGGAAAGGGAAAGGGGAAGAAGTTCATTAGCGGAAATTATGTCAATTCTTGACAACACATTCAATGACATCAACGAGAGAAACAACTCAAATTTCAAATCGTTAAAATTTAAGGAAATTTTGAAAAATAAAGGAGAACAGGGCTATGATATAGTGTGTGAGAAATTCAATACTGAGATATCCCTGGTGTATGAATTAACCATGCAATATCTTCAGAAATGGATGGTTCAGTACAACGAGTTTTCAGTATTCAACTTAAATGGATGAAGTTAGATACTATTCCAACTTGGGAAGAAGTCAAACAAACACTGATATATCTTAGTGAAACAACAACTGTGAAAATAGATGATGTTAAATGTTTTGACCAGTTTTCTAATCTCCGGGAATTCTGCAAAAAATTTAGCTTGGCGGGAAGGAAATCTAACAAATACTAATGGTATTTGGTGTAGATATTTTAATGAGACAAACACACTTGCTCTTTATTCGGAGTTGCTTAAAATTGCAGAATTTTCCTTTGATATTCTTACCCACAACGGATGTGTTGAACGTTTGTTTTCACTGATGCACAGCCAGTGGACAAAATAACGAAATAGGTTGTATAGAAACTGTTAAAGGGATTCTTACCATGCAGTACAATTTCAAGCACTTAACTTTTTCACAATTCTATAATTATTTGCTGCTGGAACAAATAATATCTTCAAAAAAATATTAACGAAATGTGTCTGAAACAGAGCTGTGCGAGAGTGATCGACTGTTAGTTGCAAAGTTGTGCTTAGTGCTTGTGTCAAGTCTTTGCTGTGTATATTTTCAGCCCAAGTTGCATTTATTTTATTTTTTATTCTGTGATTTATTTTGTACTTCCTACATATTTTAAATTTATATTTAGAAATGATATTCGAACTGTGTTAATTAATTTTACTGAACTACACGATAATAAACTAACTAATTTATATATTTCCGTTAAACATGTTTTTATGTTGTCTTTCTTCGTGTCATTTTTTTAAGTGTCCTCTTTTTTATGCCTGGAACTAGTATGTGTCCTCTTTTTGGGTTATGCTGATTTGGTAACCCTAATTCAGTGTCTCAACGCTTGCGCAGTTCACGGTTAAGGGCCTGCCACAACTGAGCAGATGCGTCTGTCTGATCTCTCCGAGCTGACCGTGTGTCCCGATGCAGCATTTGATAGGTTCACGTGACGTGTGACGTCAGATGCTGATGGCGCAGACGCGAAGTGAGGTGCTGACCGACTGGAGATGGCTAGACTTCAACTTTCGAGGTCAGACAGGACGACTGCACCATCAGCATCTGACGTCATAAGAGCCGAGACCAATGAGGTGCTTTGTTCATACACAGAAGCGAGAGAGCGCGGGAAAAGTTACTGTATTCACATAACCTATCTTATAGCTAATATATTCATTTGGTTGTTTCTATATGAAGAGCTAGCCTGTTTATTAGGTAATGTAGTGTAGCTAAGGTATTTGTTACGTAATATAAATGACAAGCAGTACCTATAATACACTGCGAACAAATGTCAAAACAGACAGAAAATTTTAGCATATAACTGTAAACAAAAATGGCGACTGCATCAGACAACCACGATTGTAGCGCTCACCGCTCGTCTTGATTGGTAACCTGCATGGACTGACAGCACGGCTGAATGGCTCTGACAAACGTATCTGCACAATTGTGGCAGGGCCCTAATAGAGCACTTTTGAAATCAACCTTTGAAAAACTCCATTGGCCCTCTTCATATTTTTAACAAGACTAAAGACTTGCATGCGTCCTGTTAAGTTCGTATGACCGAGGGAAATTAGTTCTGTATCTCTAAGTGCTACGTAAATATTTGTCAACATTTAAATGATTAATTTGAATTGATTTTTGATGCATATAAGAGCAAGAATTAGCAAATGTGTAAAGGTAATTTACTTCTCTACAATTCTACAGTTTCACTTGATCGAAGCATAACTAAAGTGATTAGACCCATGGCAATGTTAACTTTACATACAGAGGAAGAATACACAACGTGCATGTAAGCAGATCTTAATCAGGGATTTCAAAGGTGCTCAGGTTACCGTGAACAGCCTATAACTGTTTTTCTTCCCACACAAAACTGTCAAAACCAGAGGCACACACACAATTTTTTCTTAGGGGAGGTCCGAAGTAAAGAAGTCTGTAAGTCACTAAAACAAATCTTTCTACAAATGGCTTTTAAAGGAGACAGGCCTATGTGTATATATAGTGTTAGTGTTACATTTGTACTGTTACAATATGCCAGGGGCGTTCCGAGTTCGTGAGCGACGGAGGTCTTAATAAAGCAATATGACTAAACTTAATTGTATTTATAATGCTTTTAATACAATCAGCTATTATGTACATCAAACTACCTATCTCACTTTTAACTCTTGTTATTCTCAGCGAGCGCATTATTTAATGTATATCTTAATACTTATTAAAATTCGCAACAGTGTCTAGATTGGTTGTACGCATTTAATTCGCACTCATTATTTACACATATTCAATCTGTCTATTGTCATTGCAAATGTCGCACTCACGCACCCAGTTCAATAGTCCCGCTCGCCAGCTCTCTCTCTCTCTCTCTCTCTCTCTCCTCCGTCCATCCCTCTCTCACCGTCCCTCTCTCTCTCCGTCCGTCATCTCATCCGTTTCTTTCTCTCTCCGTCCGTCCGTCTCTCCGTCCGTCCGTCTCTCTGTCTCTCCCCCTCTCTCGCTTTCTCTCTTCCTCTCTCTGTCTTTCTCTGTCTCTTTCTCTCTCTCTCTCATGTCACTCTCGTCGCTTTGCTGTCTTCGCACACTTGGATCTTACGGCCGCACGACGCTACGAATTCTAGACTACTGGATCGGAGGCCTGTTAAGGCTTAGATAAATTCGTTGGTACAATCCAGGGGGTAACCCGCACCCCGGGTCTCGCTGTGAGAAGTTAGGGTGACGACCAGAACATTCTTACACCGATAACCCCAGTTATTCGATCTCTACAAGGGTAGAAGGCGGCACGAGTCCTGATAGGACTTTGTAAATCTCCACACACACACGTTTTTGGTTACCAATGTAAATGCCCTGGGTTAAAGGCTGTTCACGATAAAGTGAGCACTATTGAAATCAACCTTATAAAACAGTCACTGTCCATGCCTGCACATATCTTAATGAACGCACTGAGTGGCATGCGCCCAGTAAAGTTGGTAATGATACACGGAAGTCCACATGTTAAAGTCGAATAATGAGTGTTAGGTAACCATTTGTGATGTCGTATATTATTTCTTTAGCTTTCTGGGTTTTTTTTTTATGCGCGGAAGTGTAGAAATGACTAGTTTTGTATAATAATTATTTTTCAAATAATTCCACAGTTTCACTTGACCGACGCATGAATAAAGTGATGAGACCCATGGAAATGTTAATTTTACACAAGACGGAAGAATACACAAGTTGATCTTAAGCAGTGCTTTCAAAAGTGCTAATTTTACCGTGGACAGTCTATACCAGTATAAATGCCCTTGACACGCTGCTGTCTTGTCTTAATCGCCTGTGGAATCTGTACCCGCCGATGCAGCAAGAGGTAGTGGAGACAATACTTGATGGCTCCCAAAAGACGAATCCTTGCGAATCTTGATGTGGTTCGTCTATGTATCGCCTTGCATAAACTACATATCACCATTGCCATAATGTTTCATCATGTGAAAATGACTCAGTACAGGTGTTTCGCTCATGCCGCCAAGTATTTTGATCGAAGGTGAAAACTCGATCGCAGAATCGACACTGACGATAATCAGGCAGCAATGATGCAGGTTGCTTCTCCATGTTCGTTGAGGTCTAAGGCAGGTCTTTGTATTCACAATTCATCTTAGCTATATGACGAAAGAGCGCTTCCAAATCGATCTTCACCTCATAGTATTAGAACGTCAACTGAGCTACTGACGACTGCCATTTTTCCATATATTCACGATTTTTTTACCTGTATTTACAACGTATAAAATTGTAACAGAGTGCAAAAAAATCTCATTGAGTTATTTTGTTCTCATCTCGACCTGTTCCAAACAATCACTTCATCTTTTCGCTAACATTTTCCACTGTATTTTACGTGCATTTACTGTCACCTATATTTATAAACAACATTCGAAAAACATCACCATCATTTTCTAAGTGTAAATGTTTTTTTATTCGAGGAAATTGTCCTCACACACAATGCGCACGAGTACAAAAGATTTCGGCGCAAATACAAAATTATTAATTTTTTGGCACCCAGCACACTCAACAAGAGTTGCAGAAAGCTGGACTCCGAACCATCTGTTGCGCCCGTACTGTCATGTGGTCGTCAAGCAACCGCAGGGCAACTTTTCTTTTTCTATCCGCCCATCCGTCAAATATTTTCTCAAACTCTAACTATCGACGGACGGACGAACGAACGAACCAACCACCGCCTTCCGATGGCATTCTTTACACGGTAATTACGCAATTGAAAATGAAATGCAAAGTGGTGGATCTGTGTTTGTTTATCTTCGGTGGAAAATTCAGAAATTTTAATGGAAAAATCTAGCAATTTAAATGTAAAAAAAAAAATGTAAGATTTTTTTTTTCCTCGAAGGTAGGTAGGTAGTTGGGCTTAACGTCTCGTCGATAGCGAGGTCATTGGAGGGAAGAGGAATTGGGGAAGGAATGGGAAAGAATCGGCCATGGCTTTTGGTTAGGGACCCACCCCAGCATTCGTCTGGAGTGATTTCGGGAAACCATGGAAAACCGAAATCAGGATGGCCGGACCGGGAATCGAACCCGGGTCCTCCCGAATGCAAGTACAATGATTTACCACTGCGCCACCTCGCTCGGTTTTTTTCTCGAAATATTTCGATTTTGAAAATGTATTTCCAACCAAATGATATACCTCCAACGAAAGAAAGATCGCGATGTTAAGTTTTCACATTGAAATATTACCTTACAGAATAATTAGGGCCACCTGTTTTTTCGAGAAGTTATCCAAGCGAAGGCTAGAATTCAACAACCCATGTTCACACTCGAAGACTTCATTTGGCTACTGGCCGCTTGTCTGTGTGTGAAGAGAGAGAGTTACATGAGTGAGCCAATCGGAATTATGTTTCTCCGAGACTGACCGTCCGTAATTCGCTGGCAGACGGTTACGACGCGTAACAATTCAAAACGATCCAATCACCAAAGTGGCTCTGAACTGGAGTGTATTGGAACTCAACTTGTCCTGAAATCTTTTCGCGAAAAACAAGTGCCCCTAAAGCCGGAATCTCGTAGCCCCGACGCGCACGACACGACAGCCAACAGCCAATGAAAAAACAAGATAGATCGTCGTAAGCCCGACCGATTATGTCGTCCGAGCAGCAATTTTGGATTAGAAATTATTTCTATTCTTCGTCGTGTCGTGCGACACGAGGTACAAAATGTACAACCTTGCAAAATGAAATTGTGTTGCAGGATTTCCCTACAACGATAAATATGCAGCTTAAAATAAAAATAAATTGAAAATTACTATATGTAACTCTTAAAAATAATAATTTTACCTTTGTATGCTTTAGCGATACCATTGGTATCATTATGTATTACAAATTTCCCTCTTGTTCACCGTCTTTGAAACAAACGTAGCCTATTGGCTGTTCACGATAAAGTGAGCACTTTTGAGGTCCTACTAACTTTTTTATTATCAACCATTTTTTATCATTCCACCACTTTTTGAAATAAACATTGCCATGTATGTATTAAACACAGTGTATATATTTCACCGGACTGGAAAGTTAACTTCTAGACCTACAATGAAATATATTTATTTGCTATTATTAAAAAATGAGGTGTCTTCAAAAGTGCTCACTTTACCATGAATGGCCTCTACAGCGTCTTCTAAATAGTTAGGTTAAATGCCGAGAGCGTAGTGTCGGTCGTGCTGTAAATTCAAGTAGTCACATGGTAATGTGTCGTGGTTGCGTTTTTGGTCGTGTCGTGCTGTGTTGGTCGGAGCTATGTGATTCCGGCATTATAATAATTGACGGGCGACAGATAGTTGTGACTCTCTTTCACGTGACAGACGAAGACACAGGCGGATGACTGCGAGTCCAAGGCCTCACGGTCTGAGAGGGGGGGGGGGGCGAAAAGAAGGAAGGGGAGGAGGATTGGGAGTGAGTCTGTGTTGTCTGAGGCATCGCCCACCCCTGTAGGCGAGTTGCCAACAGTTCCCGGCTCTGGAGCGAGCCCAGTCGGCGACCATGCCCCGCGGAGAGATCCTCAGCCTGCGTGTTCCGTACGTGCCGAGGAGTGCGCGCCCAATGGCACTTGCGCGCGGCTGGCTAGCGTGGTTCCGGCTGCACAACACGAGTTACTGACGTGGCTCGGGAGTGCGTATATCTTTACAGGATTACGGATACCAATCGCCGGTTAAACAAGTTAAAGGCTGTTCACGATCAAGTGAGCACTTTTGAAATCAACTTTAGAAAAAAAAAACACTGCTCCTTCCTATTCGCATATATTTTAACGGGCGCTATGCGTGACATACGCCCAGTATAGTTGGTAACGATGGAGGGAAAAGTAGTTCCATGTCTTAACGTAGAATTAAAATTGTTAGCTAATAATTTGAAGTAACTTACATTATTTCTTTCGCTTTATTTTTTTAGTGCGTCTAAGTGTAACAAACTATAGAGTTCTATTATATTTACTTTTCTACTATTTCCACAGTTTCACTTGATCGACGCATGATTAAAGTGACGGGGCCCATGACAGTGTTAATTTTACAAAACGTGGAAAAAAAATACACGACGTGTATACAAGTAGATTATATGCAGGGCTTTCAAAAGTGCTCAGTTTACCGTGAACAGCCTATAGGTACGGAATTAATCTTCCAAGATCTGTTTATTTATACTGCTTGCATACAGCCGACTCGCGGTTTGTTCACACAATCAAACCTTAGAAAAATTACCCCATTTGCGATGTGCTTGGTTGTCTTCTAAACATATAATTTATCATGAGCGTTTGCTACTTCTGTTAACGTAACAATACCTTACCTTTTATTAAATCGAACTTCTACTTATATTTTATCTATAAATTATAAGATTGAATTTAAAATTAATATTGATAATAAGATGGAGAAAATAGGTGTGTTGGCAATACCTAGTAAGAAATAGTTCTCACGGAAAATATAATTACACTAAATGCGCATGAATCCGGTGCGTTGACCCTTTGGTGCTATTTTCTATACTCGGGCAGTGTCCGAATTGGCAGATTTTGTTGACAAAATGATCACGTGACCCGATTTTGTATACAGAAATGGTGACTTATTTGGTATTTCGCATTTTGTATCTAGCGGATGTTAGGAAAAATACAAAATGAGAAAATCAGCGCCATGTTTGCTTTTACTTTAAAAACGCATGCGCGAATGCGTAAATAAAATTACTTAAAACAAATAACTGTACATAAAATAAACTAGGCATGTTTTAAAAAGTAAGCAAGTGTTGTGCTTTATATATATATATCGCAGAAATTTGTTAAAAGTCGTTATTGCATAATTTATTATTTTCTTATTTATTAACGTATTCGTAGCATTCCAGTGATTATTGCACAAATATAACGTCTGTTTTAAGCATTAAATTTAGATAAAAATATTTCGCACTGCTAATGTAATAATATGTTGCCTGGAGTGCTAAACAAGTGACTGTCGACAACGTCCGAATAGATAGCTACCAAATCACGAATTTACAAAATAACGAAATAACTAAATTTGTCCATTCGGGCACAGCCTTAGATACACTTTGTTTGCACGAGGCAGAGGAATATCCTGGAGGCAGGGCTTCAGAAAAGTCAGAATTAACAGTGAACGGACTATACGTTGTCCATGGTAAACTGAGCACTCTTGAGAGCCCTGCTTAAGATCGTATTCTTCTACCATACTGTATGTCGAACTAACATTGCCATAGGCTTCGCCCCTTGGTTCGTGCGTCGTTCAAGTGAAACAGTGAAAGTATTAGAATAAAAGTGATATTTTTACTCATTCGCCAAATCTTACACTTACATGAATTTAAAAAAATTAACCACGAAGCAAAAAAAAAAAAAAAAATCATTTCAGTTTTCAAAAACGTTTAGCGAACACTTATAATCCAACGTGAAGGCATGGAACTACTTTGTCACCGTCGTTAACAAATTAACTGGGACGCATTCCAAACAGTCTGCCCATTAACCTACATGCAAGTCGAAGAAGTGACATTTCACAAAGGTTGCTTTTAAAAGTGCTCAATTCATGGTGAGCAGCCTATAGCATCTGTCGCTACAAAGTACAAAGAAAAATTACGGCTTATTCTACTTTGGTTGGAGGAAATTTCTGCCGCAAGGGGCGCTGGTGTTCCGAAGAGGCTGCTTCTAAGCTGGCAGTAAACTGAAAAATTCTGTTTATTTGTGCTGTGTAAAACCTTGTGTCTGATCTACCAAAACATTACCTCTATTTTATAACTATAACGATAGTGATTTGTGGAATCGTAAACAGTGAAGATACGATTATGTTTGGCACTGTATTTTCGCAAACACTACTATTACGTAACAAAAAAAAATGATAAGAGTTTAAGAAAAAAAAAAGGATTTTTTAAAATCTGTTCACACATTTAAATAAAGTTATTGTGTAATCCACCGTTTTCATATATTTAGTTTTTTTTTTACGTAATATATAACATCATGTAAGCATATTTCGTTAAATATTTAATTACAGTGCGAGGAAAGAAGTTTATTCATTATAGGCTTAATAAATTATAACTCGATACCAAATGATATTGCAATAAACCGCTCGTTTGCATACAAAACACCAGCGCTGGCTGGTCAACCTATTAGCATCGAGCTTGCCAACATAATGGAGTTTAACTTTGTGAATGCAACCTACAAAAGTTAGGCTACAAATTACGCCGAATTACTGTAAATGTAAGCTGTTCACGATAAAGTGAGCACTTTAGAGGCCCTAGTTACTTTGTTCTTTCAATCAGGTTTTATTATTTAAACACCTTTTTAAATAAATACTAGTATGTAGGTGATTAACGTTTATATTCCACCGGACTCTGAATTTAACCTCTAAGGCGACAATAGAATATATTTACACACTATTATACCAAACGAGAGGGCTTTCAAAAGTGCTCACTTTACCGTGAATAGACTATACTTCATCAGGTACAGACATTAAATTAATTAATCAAACGTTTTGCAGAGAGGGGGAACTCTTAACTCGGCACTTCCGGAGATTGGCGTTTTCGCCAGCAAAGTGGCTGATTGGTGGCAGAGACGTGTATTAGACAACAAACTGTAGTGTTATACGTCTCCAGTGTGTGTCTCGTGCGAAGGGAAGTTCACCAAGGTTGGCACGAAATCTGGCGCTACAACGGAAACGTGAGTTTTGACAGTCAGCTTATCTTAAATCTGCATCCTCGGGCGTGTTTTCCTGTCACTACTTCCCATCTGAAGTAGTATCGAGCATTTGCACATGCAAGCAATGAGCAAACTGCGCATTGTGAATCGGTCCTGGCAAACCATTCGTACCCAACATCGGACAAAGCGGCCAAATTTTTCCAGTCTTCAGGAGCGGGACGGACCCCCGCGTCCAAGGTCAAGGAGCGAGGGAGACACTCCTCGCTCCTACGTGCAGGGCGTACAGTGTTTCCGTCGTGACGCTGCACTGCGTCAATTAGATATGTAACTGTGGGGTTTTAATGCACGCCATGGAAGCTCACGGATTAAACTACGTCAATATCTTTGTATTTTGCTCTTGCCGCTTAAGGAAACTGCATACACAAGCTTTAAAAATGTGATACTTGGCCATTTTCACGAATTTTGTTCTCCAAGAATTTTTTTTAGGTGTATCATAACACCTAAAAAAAATTGAGCATAGATAATTTTTTTTTATTATATATTATTTGCAAAACATTTATTTACCGAGATACGCGTGTTCACTCAAACAACTATTTCACAGAAAATGTTTCAGTACATCCTCCTCCTAATGGTCCAGAGCTTATGTCGCTGTGTCCACAGTAGGATCTTGTTCTTTCTGCACGCAAAGGTACAGGCTGTTCACGGTAAAGCGAGCATTTTTTAAAGCCCTCTCATTTGGGATAATAGTCGATAAATATATTTTATTTCAACCTTATGCGTTAACTTCCGAGTGCGGTGGAATATACACAATGTCTTTATTACATACATGACAAAATTTATTTTAAGATGTGGTTAAAGGATAAGTATTGGCTGAAAGGAAAAAGTAACTAGGGCCTCAAAAGTGCTCACTTTACCGTGAACAGCCTATACATAGGCCGAATCCATTCACGGTTACTTCTTAATTTTTCTGAAGCTCTGCTTAAGTTCTACTTTCAGGATGTTCCTCCGTCACATGCAAACAAAACTTAACCACATCTAGAAAATTACACCAAACTGCCAACGCACCATATTCGTGCGCACTCAATATAATAATATGCTGCATAAGAACTATTTATTTCTAGACGTTACCAACAACCTATTTTCTCCCAATTTTATAAATAATATTTATAAGTAAAATTTATACTGTTTTACTATTTAAAAATAAAAATGTATAGATAAAATATACATAGAAGTTCAATTTAACCACAAATAACGTACTTTTGTGTCAACACAAGTACAAAACGTTTGTGATGCACGGTATATTCAGAAGCAACCAAACACGTCGTACATGGTGTGATTTTTCAAAGCTTTGTTTCAAAAAGTGTGAAGAATCCGCGAACAGAGTGTTCGTGCCTTAGCGAACGGTTTTTGTACCCAAATCGCCGCAGTGCGCTTCTATAGTGCTTTCGCCCCTTGCTTTAGTCGCGATTTAAAAAGAAATATAACTGTATCTTACCACCGCGCCGCGAACAGCAGCGATTGGTTGCTGCCGGATCGTGTTGACGGTACGGTTTCATAAGCATATAGGCAGTTCACGGTACAATGAGCACTTATGAAAGCCATGCTTACGATCTACTTGTTTGCACTTTGTGTATTTTTCCGCCTTATGTAAAATTAACATTGTCATGGGTATTATTTTATTCATGGGTCTGTTAATTGTGGACTTATTAGAAAAAAAATTACAAATTTACATATTATATGCATTTAAAAAATAGTAAGCAAATGAAACCATTTCAGTATTCACTAATGCTTCCCTAACGTTATCAATTCAACTTTAAGAAATAGAACTAATTGCCAGTTATTGGACCTGTTTGAATATATGCCAGGCAGGAGCAGTGACATTTTTCACAGGTTTATTTGTAAAGTGCTCAAATAACCGTGAATAGACTGTACACGTGAATGTGGACTGCAGAACGAAGTATGCGTGAGAGGGAAGTGTGTATCGTAGGTTTCATTCATACACAATACGCCTTCAAGATTTAGCAGGAGCAATTATTGTATTTTCCTCTGATGCTTCGCGGTTATATCTTGATCCTAACTGAACTCTGTGCATAGCTTCATACTGAAGTATCCCATCATGTAACCGAGTCAAAGATACTTGCAAAGGTACATACCTACACCGTCCTTGGGTACTGTGGGCGCCCCTGCAATGCCGCAACCGTGCCATGACAAATATTGTGCGTGTTGCTAACCTTCTAGGTACTGAAATACTATCTTGGCGTGATAGCGCCACGGATATCGCTATTATGTACTGTAGCTCCATCGGGTGTGTGTATGTATACACATATATATACATATATACGCATATATACACATATATATACACACATACACACACATATACACACACATATATACACACACATATATACACAACACATATATATACACACATATATACACACACACACACATATATACACACACACATATATACACATATATCCACATATATATACATACACACATATATACGCATATATATATACATATACATTTATATAGTGACTCGTTATGACATTGTGTTCGTGATTATCTTCCGTATATGTCAGTCGTTTATTGTTTTCAAATGAGACTGATGTTTTCTTGTATAGGATGGTTTCATATCTTTCACATTCAGTTCCCCCGACCTTCGCGTTAATCTGACGGAGTTTATTTGTATTAATGAGTACATTTTTTAATGTAACCTGCTTCTACGTATGCCTTGTAATCGGTGCAAAGGTATGCACCTTTATATTTTCCTAATGCATGGCTGGTTGTTAAGGGTCACCTGTGCTAACGATGCCTCGGGCCGCTGGCCCTTGTGTTGGGCTGACTGTACTTGTTTATATTACGCTCCAATTAGTAAGGGCGAACTCGATAAATGCAAAACTGAGAAAATCACATTCATAGGTTTGTGACGCTGAAAAGTATTTTTTTTTTAAAGGAGAATTCGTAATAAATAAATGAAGTCTTCATAGATTTGTCTCATCGTACGCCTTTCATGTCAGAGTAGTAGTAGCAGTGACTGGTTGTACTAGTGACCCTAGTAGACAGAGGCACAGTCGTCAGAACAGATTTCGTCGGATGCACGAGTATCCTGTCACATGCATTTTCACTGCTGCAGTGTTACAACATACTTTACTTTGTTTAAAGGCTGTTCACGATAAAGTGAGCACTTTAAAATTAACCTTTGAACAAAATTCACTGAACTCTGCCTGCATATATTTTAACGGACAGACTGAGTGATATTCGCCCAGTTGAGTTGGTAACGATGGAGGGAAAGTAGTTCCGTATCTTAACGTCGGATAAAAAGTGTTGGGTAACCATTTGTGATAAATTAAATTATTTCTTGCTCTTTCTTGTTTTTTAATGCATCGAAGTTTAAAAATTAGCAGATTTGTAAAATATTTACTTTCCTAAAAATTTCACAGTTTTATTTTACGGACGTATGAATAAAGTGATAAGGCCCATGGCAATGTTATTTTACGTAAGGCGGAAGAATTCACAACGTGCATACAAGTAGATCGTAAATAGGGCTTTCAAAAGTGCTCATTATACCGTGAACAGCCTTTACAAACAATTCTAATACTACACGTTGGAGTCTAAGTATGGCTTACGTTGAAAAATACATTTTTTTTAAATTACCGTAATAAAATTAGCAAACTATAAAGAGTCTGATTCGCAATATGTAAGGTTAAAAACAAGTCTTCATTGTCACATGACGCAAAGCTGTTATATTATTTCACGCGTTATGCATACAACGTAGGCATTATTAATTAGTGTTTTCACATTAGTCACCAGCATTTTCTGATTCGTCATCTATCACCGAAGTGACAACGCGAACGTTATAGACTGCCACAGTAGTCTTATCAAACATACAATTTCTCTATTTTTTTTTTAGCAAAGCAGCGATATGCTGCGTTATGACTCGAACGGTATGGAGTAACACTGGCTACTCTATGGGGCAGCAGCCAATGAACAAACATCTGAGGCTCGAGTATACACATGACTGCGGAGTCTAGACTACAGGTCATTGAACTCGGAAATTTTTTCCTATCCCTAGTTATTCAGCAAGAAAAAAAAAAGCTTCATAAATGCCCGTAACTCAAATTTTTTTACAACAAATTAAAACATTTAGAATGACGAAAAATAAAAATAGAATTTCTGCTGGCGTATTTGAAATTATAATTAAGTCGCAATTAATAAGAATTTTTCATATCCGAGTACAAACGTTCACCAACGCCAGAAAGTCGTGAAAAGCTTCATGCATTTTCTTCGAATTCTTTACTGTTCCTACGAAAATTGTTCTAGTACAGCAAATAATTTATCCGAGGGAAATAATCCTGGTCGTTTACGAAAACTACAATCCATTCGAAAAAAAGACCAGCAAAATTCGCGTTATTATTTGAGGACATGTTAAAATTAAAACACTTTCCCTTTGCAATGCGGTTGTCTTTGGACCATTCTTTATTTGACAGGCTCCGGGCTAACTCTGCGCCAATAAATGAACACTTCACTATCGTGCGCCCCAATCACACACAGTTCACTCAGAAAGGGAGTTACTTGACATCAAGGCGGCAGCAGCCAATCGAGAAACGACACCGACTCGAGTATGTACAGCACCTTCAATTTTAGTTTGATGCCAAAAAATAACGCGATTTTTGCAGGTCCCTATCCATTCACGGTTACTTAACACTATTCTGAAGCCTGCTGAAGTTCTACTTGCGAATATTCCTCCGCCTCGTGTAAACTAACCTTAACTTCGTCTGGAAAATTACACCAGAAAACAACGCACCGCAATCCTGCGCAGTCAGTTGTAATATTATTTTACACGATAACTATTTATTACTATGAACTACCAACACACATGTTTTATTCGTGTTTATCATAAAATAAATATTATTGTTACAATTTATCTCTCTAGAAATTAAGTGAGCTATACCTAGTTTGTTGAGGGATGGAGGTCTTAATGAAATAAAAGAATTAATTATAATTTCCTTATTTTATTTACATTAACTACATCACAATTTTCTGAACTCAAATTCTCACAATAAATTGAAATCACCTACTGTTCACAACTGACACCAATTAATAAAATTTATAATTACGACAAAGAAATCAATGAAATTAAATAATTAAAGATCAGTACCAATAGACAGTGTATCAATCTATTCCATTATTCTATAATGTATGCGTCCTTATTTGACAGTTCGAATATTTACAATAAAATCAGTATTACACTTCCATCCAGTCCCAACTCAGTTCAGTCCATGTCACGCCAGTCGCAATGTTCTAGAGTCCTCCAAGAGCCCTCACGCACGGTAGGCTTCACTCGTCAGTTTCACACCCTCTCGTCCATTCAAGCCACGAACACTTCACTCGCCGTCGTCTCGGAATCTCCAGTCGTCGTCTAACTTCTATTCGCTCGCGCACACTCGGCCAGGCGGCCTCCATCAAAGACTGCCGGCCGCTGAGTTGCGGCAGTATATATAGTGTCTTAGGCCGCCACCTAGAATGTTCTCCAACTCGCGTGATACGTCGCGGAGGGCTGAGGCGCCAGTCAGTCTTACCAGAACATTCTTGCGTCGTCACTAAACATATCGGAAACTCTAGCAGGTGAGATGAGGTCTGTGACGCCAGCGAGTCTCGCCGCTGTCGGCATTCCCGGGATTCCCAGAAAAGGGAGGGGGGGATTAGGAGGCCGCGAGCGCATCGTTCCAGAAAGAGGGGAGGGCGAGGTGGGTCTCCGATTACGGTGCGGGGCAATTGAGTCGGTGCCAGCTTCAGCACGTAACACTGCCTCCTCCTTAAGTCTGTTCGTCCCGAACTTACTCTACAGAATCAGACCTTCGTACAGCGTCATCGGTCGATGTGGACAACTTTAGGCTTTGCCCGAGACCCCAGTCAGCAAATCCTGTAGACCACATCATTTATCCGCTTCAAGATCCTGTACGGGTCTTCCCAAGATTTCTGTAGCTTCGGACTATCCCTTCTTCCTTTGAGGGTTGTACAACCACACCAGCTGTCCTCCTTTAAAAGTCTCCTCATGTTTTCTTCGGTCATATCGTGTTTTCATTCTGTCACTGTTAATGTTAAGGTGCCTCTGGGCAAACTCATGAATGTTGGTTAACTTCTGACATATCTTAATAGCATATTCTGGAGTGGCTACCTCTTTCTCCACTGAAGGTCGGAACAGTAGGTAGGTCACCAGGTAGGCGGAGCTCTCTCCCAAACAGCATCCTTGAAGGTGTTACCCTTGTGGACTCGTGGACCGCCGAGCGATATGCGAGGAGAAATAAGGGTACCTTAGAGTCCCAATCCCTCTGATTGTCTTCTACAAAGATAGCCGGATACTGTTCCAGGGTACGATTTAGACTCTCAACCATTCCATCCGACTGAGGGTGTAATGCTGTGGTTCGAGTTTTCTTCATTCCTAAAATTCGCATTACTTCTTGGGAAAGAGTTACTTAAAATTTTGTCCTTGGCACGAATGACGCTCAAGTGGCACTTCGAACCTGGAGAAAACATGCTCGACAAGAGCATCAGCTACTGTGTCTGCTTCTTGGTTTGGCACCGGTATGACCTCGGGCCACTTTGTGAAATAGTCTTGTGCTACCAGACGGTATCTATTTCTCCTCTCACTGACTGGTAGGTGTTCGAGAATGTCAACTGCCATCTCTCGAATGGGGCCCCAACATTGTACTTCTGGAGGGGACTGCATCCCTTAACCCTCGGACCCTTCCTTGAAGTACATGCATCACACAGACAGCACCACTTCAAAACATCCTGCCGACAATACAGCCAATAGAATCTCATTCGGACTCTGTCAAGTGTCTTATTTACACCGAAGTGACCACCTGCTGCTGTAATGTGCAGTTCTCTTAGCACTTCTGGGATTCGGCACTCTCGTAGCACCAATTGTAAATGACTGTCTCCCATCGTTACTTTCCCAGTTCCTGTAAATCGCACCATTATTTATAACAAGGGAATTACACTGTGCCCAGTATGCCTTGACTGTCATGCCTAGGCTAGATATCTCCTCCCATCTCGGTCGACGCCCGGTTTCCTTCCACTCCAATATTGGAAGCAAGGTGGGGTCACTTAGCTGATCATTTCTTATGTCCTTTTCATCCCATGTAGATGACTATCGCCAGATACAGGGCCTTGAATTCTTGTCCTCCTTGCTTTCCACGATACACCAACCTTCTCCTCCTGGCTTTCACAATGACGAAATAATGGTTCGCATGGTCTCCTGGAGAGTGCATCTGCATTGCTGTGAAGGCGTCCAGACCTGTGGTGTATTTCAAAGTCATATTCTTGCAGGTGCTGTATCCACCGAGCTATTTAACCTTCGGTGTTCTTTAAATTTAGTAGCCAGCATAATGAAGCATGATCAGTTATTAGGATTAAGTGTCTACCATAGAGATATGGATGGAAATGTGCAATCGCCTTCACCGCTGCCAAAAGCTCCCTGCGTGTCACACAGTAGTTCCTCTCGGGCTTGTGTAGCACCTTACTGAAGTATTCCAATGGCCGCTCTTTTCCATCCTGGATCTGAGATAACACAGCCCGATTCCAACATCACTAACATCAGTATCCAGAATAAATCCACCCTCTACTCGGGAAGCTTTCTACTGTGGAAGATATCAGAATTTCCTTTGGTTTATTGAAAGCAATTTCGCACTCTGGGGTCCAACGAAATTTTCTTTTTGCCTCAGTCAATTCATGCAGAGGTTTGGCGATAGTGGCGAACCCAAGCAAAAATCGACGGTAGTAAGCACATAAGTCCAGAAAACTTCGAGTTTCAGTTTTATCCTTTGGTAGAGGCTAGTCTCTTATTTCTCTGGTATTCTCAGGGTCTGTTTCAATCCCATAGGCTGATACAACATGGCCCAAGATATTAATTTTCTTTTGGAAAAGGTGGCATTTCTTGGGAACCAATTTTAGATTGGCCACAGTCGCTTTCTGAAACACAGAATCTAAGTGTGCCAGGTGCTCTTCAAAAGTTCTTCCTGTGGCCACAATATCGTCTAGATACACCTGACAAATATCTAAGGGCAGAACTTTCTCCATTAGTAGTTCGTAGGTGGCAGGGGCATTGCATAGCCCAAGGGGCATAACCTTGTATTGCCAGGTTCCTTTCCCTTGGACACAAAAGGCAGTCTTTTCCTCATCTTCCTGGGCATCTTGCACTGCCAATACCCTCTCTTCATGTCTAGAATAGAAAACCACTGTGAGCGTGCTAGACTATTCAGTGTGTCGTCTATCCTAGGGAGTGGGTAAGAATCTCCCTTGGTCACATTATTAAGTTGGCGGTAATCAACACAAAATCTAATAGAGCCATCTTTCTTTTTAACAAGCACAATGGTAGAATATCATGGTCTGACTGATGGCTCTATCACATCTAAATCCCTCATCTCTTTCAGAATATCGTCAACGACCTCATATGAAGTTAGCAGTAGTCGTCTTGGTGGCTGCTTTATGGGTCTGCCATCACCTGTGTCGATGTGGTGGCATGCAACATTAGTGCTGCCAAGGTCATTGGGCTCGCAGAAGAAAGCACCTCTATTTCTCTGTAACAATTCTGAAACTGCCCTCTCCTGTCGCCAGTTGAAGTTTTCTTTTGTTCTTGTCAGCAGTTCCCTCAGAGCATCTGGAAGAGGACATTCAGTAGGTTGTGACAGTGAAGCTTCTGGAAAATTTGGAAGTACCTGTAAGACCTGCTTGCAAAACCCTCTTGTGGGCCCTTCTTCAAGGCAGATAGGATGATTAATTTGTCTGACCGTGCTAACAGGTAAACTGTCCGATTTGAAGAAATCAATGTCCTGGCTACAATAACACCATAGGGTAAAATGCCACCTTCCTGGGCTGGTTCGATTATGCCCAATCGCCTGACAAATTTTCCCTGGCATCTGCCTGGAATAACAACTTCGCTAGCAGCAGGGAGCACAGTTGACTGATTACACACTACTGGACAGCTCATTGGCGAAGATAAATCTCGTCGTGTTGACACTACCAACTCGGTATTACCTACACATAATACCCTCAGTCGAGTATCAATACAGCATCCCAGCTTTAGTAAAACATCAAGACCCAAAATGCATTCGTCCTCTATTTCTGTTATGTATATATCATGCTCTATCTCAAGGTTACCGAGCTGTAAGAGTACCCTTCTCTTGCCTTTGACTGGTGTGGTCTCGCCCGTTACTGTTGTTAAATATCAGTGATCCATGTTCTTATCGGATAATCGCTGGAAGGAAGGCCCAAGAATGTCTGGTCTTACCACTGTTATAGCCGCTCCTGTGTCAACGAACATCTGACAAACATCAACTAACCTCCCCCCCCCCCCACCAATATGGCACTGGAGTCTTGTTTCATTGAACGTACCTGCAAAATCATTAGGGCCTTCCCTCCAGCAATCATCGATATTTGCCCTTCAAGACCGGTGTTTACAAGTTTCCTCGAAGACATTGCACTCTCACCTACCCCTTGGTACTTGCTCCATGGCTGTTTCTGCTGCTGAGGATAGCTGGCTCTCAGGTGTCCCAGCTGTCCACATGTCCAACATTTCGGCCGTTTGGGTGGAGGATGGCGAGTCTCCAAAGTGCGTACCCTGGAGGCGATGTCCCTCATGGTCGTCTGCAAGTCCTTCAAAATCCCCTTGATGCTGTGGTCCTCCCCTTCATCAAGCATCACTGCCCTCACTGGACGTCGCGGCACTGATGACTCCCGTGCTGACTCCACTTCCAGTGCTCGGGCCAAGGCATCCTGCAAGGTGTGAGGCGAAGCTAACCGCACAGCTTGCCGCACGTCGGTGTCAGCGATAGCATCGACGAAGAAGCCGACGGCGATGACATTTCGTGCCTCTTCCGAGCATCCCTCCAGAGACAGATGTGACAGCCTTATGATGTCCTGCCACAGCTCCTGCAGTGGTTCGCCGGGTCGCTGGATGCGGCTTCGCAGTTGGGCATGGTGGGCGTGCCACAAGTACCGGTCGCCGAATCGCAGCTCCAAAGCCGACACCAATGTGGATATTCTAGACGATGTCGTTCTGACAGCGACCGCAGTATGCTCAATGCTGGTTCCCTCAGCGCAGCCGCCAGGTAGTGCTCCCGCTGCTCTTCAGTCCAGCCATTCAGGGTGGCCACGATCTCGAATTGGTGCCGGTACTCGCATCAAGGTTCTGTCCATCGTAGGAGGGCTTAATTGTGACGCCCTTACCCACCCCTAGCTGGGGCGTTCCCAAACTGCAGAACTGCTGCGCCTCCCCTGCGATAGCTCCACTGGCGGTGACCTCTGCCTTCTCGCTACCCGCACTCGTCGTCTCGGTGGTCATCAATCTCTGCTCCTCTTCCGCCCCTGCATGTTGTCTCTCGTGCAGCTGCAAGAACTCCTGCCACTCCTCCTTGAAGGCGCTCACTTCCCGTTTCATTTCTTATTCAACACTGCCCATCCTATTATTAACACTGTCCATTCTCTCGTCCACGCTGTCGATCTTGTCCACACAGTCTATTTGATTGTTCACCAACTCGCTCACACCTTGTATCTTTCTGTCCACTTTCTCATTCACACTGTCTTTTTTTTCTATTTGCATTTGCGTTTACACTGTCTATTTTATTATCTACTAGTTCACCAAAACAAAAAATTCGGCTATTTACAGACTAACATTATCTATTTTACTATTTACATTTTCATTTACATTACTAATTTGCCCGCTTAGTGCTTAAATTAAATAGCGAAGTGCTTCTATGTCTGCCGACATTTTCCTAGTTAGCATTCAGAAATTTTAAAACAATTCCTCGGCTAAGTGCGCTCAAATACTGTGATATTTACAAATACTATTTTTATAAAATGCCTCCATCCTACTTCTGACACCAGTGTTACAATTTATCTCTCTAGAAATTAAGTGAGCTATACCTAGTTCGTTGAGGGATGGAGGTCTTAATGAAATAAAAGAATTAATTATAATTTCCTTATTTTATTTACATTAACTACATCACAATTTTCTGAACTCAAATTCTCACAATAAATTGAAATCACCTACTGTTCACAACTGACACCAATCAATAAAATTTATAATTACGACAAAGAAATCAATGAAATTAAATAATTAAAGATCAGTACCAATAGACAGTGTATCAATCTATTTAATTATTCTATAATTTATGCGTCCATATTTGACAGTTCGAATATTTACAATAAAATCAGTATTACACTTCCATCCAGTCCCACCTCAGTTCAGTCCATTTCCCGCCAGTTGCAATGTTCTAGAGTCCTCCAAGCGCCCTCACGCACAGTAGGCTTCACTCGCCAGTTTCACACCCTCTCGTCCATTCAAGCCACGAACACCTCACTCGCTGTCGTCTGCATTTCTATTCGCCCGCGCACACTCGGCCAGGCGGCCTCCATCAAAGACTGCCGGCCGCTGAGTTGCGGCAGTATATCTAGTGTCTTAGGCCGCCACCTAGAATCTTCTCCAACATGTGTGATGCGTCGCGGAGGGCTGAGGCACCAGTCAGTCTCGCCAGAACATTCTTGCGTCGCCGCTAAACGTATCGGAATCCAGTAGGCGAGAGGAGGTCTGTGACGTCAGCAAGTCTCGCCACTGTCGGCATTCACGGGATTTCCAGAAGGGGGAATCAGGAGGCCGCGAGCGCATCGTTCCAGGGAGGGGGGAGGGCGAGGTGGGTCTCCGATTACGGTGCGGGGCAATTGAGTCTGCGCCAGCTGCAACACGTAACATTATACTCCATAAACTAAATATTGGTAAAACTCCAATTTAATAAAAAATAAGATACACCTGTGTTTACACATGTATAAAACGCTTGATACATGGTATATTTAGGAAATAACTAAATACCTAATACATGGGGTGATTTTTCCAAAGGTTTGTGTTAAAATGTCCGAAGAAACCGTTAATTGGCAATAGGCCAATATAAGGCGTGTTCGCGTGGTTTGCTATTCTGCTAGTTTGGTGCTATTTTTGTTAGTTGCCGTACGTGTTACCAGAAGCACTTTTTCTATACGCTGTTCGGGTGGCGGTAGCTGTTACTATTTGTGCTATGAAAAGCGGCTATTTCTGCTCTTGCTCGCCGAGGTACAGCAGAAATATCAAAACTAGAAATATGGGGGAAAAAATGGCTGCCAAAATAAAATTTCAAACGTCGAAGTGAGTGAGTGGAGGGATTTGGGCGGCTCTTAACAGGGAGGTCTTGAGAGCCAATGAGGGTGATCGGAATGAATATGGTGCGGCGCCGGAATGGGGGGGCGGGGGAAGCGGGAGATCCTCGAGAAAACCCGCCGACCAAGGGCATCGTCCGGCACGATTCCCACTTGCGAAAGTCCGGTGACCCGGCCGGGGATTGAACCCAGTTCGCCTTGGTGGGAGGCGGGCAGGCTAGCCACTCGGTCACCGCGGCCCCTGTCTTGAGTGTGACTATTGCGAATAGTAATTTGGTTTTACGCAGATTGATGAAAATAATATGTTTGGGTATCCTGTAAGATGTGTAGAAGAAAATAAAAATAAGTAAAACACATTTATCCTCGAAAGTAAGTTATCTTGAGTAGCCAAATTTTTCAATACACATAAATTACACAGAAACAATAATGATTATAAACACGAAAAAAAAATTGTTTATTTAAATTGACGGGTTATTTTTGTGATTTTCGTCGTTCGTGTCGTCCTGCCGAGAGTAACTGCTGTTTTTTGCTACTTCGTTGCTCGTGATAGTAGAAAAAGCATATCATGCGAACAAACCTATGGGGGAGGAACTGGCCATGGCCCGTGGCAAGGAACGATCTCAGCGTTCGCCTGGAATGCTTGCAGGAAACCACGGAAAATAGAAATCAGGATGGCAGGACCTACGACTCGAACCCATGTCCCACTGAATGCGAGTCCAAAGTTTTACCACCAACTGATATTTACAATTCGCAATAGTTAGGAATGGAACGGCGTCTGTTTCAGGTTGTTTTGGGGGAAACGCAAATTGATTTCGGAACTATACACGGAGAACACAAGAATGTATGCTCGTACGTATTGTACACAGGAACCGGCGTTTCTCGCGAAAAGATTTCAAGACCAGTTGTACTCCAAAACATTTTCGTTCATAATGTACTTTCGTGATGGGGTGATTTTAGATGTCACGTGCCTCACGTGTTTGTCCGAGAATCATAGACATTCAGTATTGGAATACATTATTCTGATTGGCCCAGTCAAATAAATCTAGCATTGCCATAAATATTTTCGCGAAAAAACCCCTGTCCTTGATTGTATACAAGGGACAGATAACATTAATTCCGTACTGAGGACATTAAAAAAAACACACACAGGATACCACATTTACATGCCAACACGTTTTCTGACATAAAATCAAACTTGATCCCTTCACTCATGGCTAATTTTTTTTTTTTCTGTTTTGTATTATATTTAATTTAATTTTGCGTGACAAAGAATTTTCATATAGACACAAATAAAAGCAGTCGAGTACCTGCTACACTACATCTATACCTAGGATTGGGAACAGGTCTTTTCCACGAAATCTATACTTTAACGTTCTCTCGTGTGTTTGACAGCAGTCTTGGATGTTCGCATTAGGCACCCAGCGTACTCCAACCTCAGTTAATGTAATATTCGCATATTTATATATCTGCTTTCGTCAGAGTTTTGTGTTATTCTAAAACTCAGTTTTATCATCATAAAAATTGTTAGGAAGTTCTTTGTTAAACACAGGCATTTTGAAAACCCACGTGGATAGCCTACTATATTTTCTATTAACTAAGCTCTTGGGGTTAATTTTGAGATAGACGGCCAAGAGGTTTAATTTTACAAGTCTTTTGCTGTCCCTTTTGGTAAATTACGTAATCTTTACCGTGTTTAAGAACTTTATAGCGTGTGGACAATATTTATGTTAACATAACAGTTCTGTTGTTTTAACATTGTTTTTCTTAAGCTTTACTTGTTGAATTAAGGCGATGTACGGCTTATTCACGCGGAACTGCATTTCAATCACCGAAAGTGTTTCCGAGTTTGTTATTGTGAACATTTGAAGCAAGAAGTTGCCTCTCTCTAAAAATTTACCAATAAAAGGTTAACATTTTGAGCTTTAATGAAGATCAAATATTGTAACGGAAAAATATAACAATTTCATAACAAGTGCTAATTATAAACAAACTTCAGGTAAATTATATATATATATGTATGGTACTGAATGTTTTTAAACGTTTTAAATGTATTTTTGCATATAGAAAAATGTAACAATTTCAAGCATATGCCAAATTTAGGGTATTAAATTGATGGTAGGTTATTTACAATTTAAAATTGTTATAAGGCGTCATATTTGATTTGAAAAGTCTTTGGTTTTGCCCAAAATTTTTTTTGTAAAGAAAGTAGGCTTTAAATTCTTGGAGATCAGGGGGTATATTCGGTAACTTTTCTAGGTGACCTTAACGCTCAAGGTGAGGTTAACAGCCGTTCTACTGACCCTAGTCTTTTCAGGAGCTACTCACTAAGCAGTTCGAGAGCCTTGCCTTGAACGCTACGAACCTTAGCTTAAGGTCTGGTATGAGAGGTGGTTTCGGCTTGCTGTTGACTTCAACAAGTTCGTAAAATAGTAGATTTTCTTGCGATTGAAGTTAATTCTCTCGTGAAACATGCATAAAGGAGAAGAAACTTTTCGAAAAGTGGTTATATGTCAATTAAAAATTCCTAAGTCCTCTTCACGTTCAACAATAGATGATAGTATATTACAATCATTATGGCAAATAGATTATGTCGTATGTTCAAGATATCGTACTAAATTTCTGGAAGAAAGATATATTAAACTGATTTTAGTGTGAAGTTGGTTGTATTGTAAACTTGTATCCAGTGCACGTGTTTGGGTTGTCTTTTTACATATTGATAAATAAAATGACGATTGGTAAGCTAATTGATTACATTTTACCGACTAAATAATAGTTAAAATCCATTGTCTGTAGAATTGTATGAGATGTGCTCTACTTGTAAACTTGCAGTTTGTTTAAGGTTTGTGTGAAGTTTGCACTTGCCCCAAGACGACAAAAATATTTTAGAGCACAATTTGTTATGGGATGAGAATGAATATAATTATCTTTCAAGTTTGCTATGCACTAAATCCCCCAATATAGTTATTTCCTGTTGTTCATGCAGACAACAGCGATATCAAGCATGAAGTAATGCTGTGTTGCCAAATATACTATAGCAAACCTTAAGATTGACAACAGCGCGTAGTGAATACCAAATTCACGAAGGTGTTAAAGAGATCCAGTGTGTGCAAGCTACTGGCCTTAACTGCCAAAAGTTAGTGAATAGACACCCTGGTTTTCTTGAAATGGTGCACTTGGTAAAGTATCTAAATGTGTGCGTAATTCGCGTATTTTTCTATCTGTGATATTCATAAAAATTCGGTATTAATTGTTTTTTTTTCGTACGGTTTGACAATTTTTTTGAAGGCTAAAATTTTTAAAACGTAAGTTTAAGAAATTAAATTTGGATTGTCAATTGGCGAACTTATTTAAAATAAAACCGTTAAGGCGTTTATTATAAATAAATATTCAAATCACCCATTTCGTAAACATTAAATAATCAATAAATCATCAGATTTAAACATCACTATGTAACAAGAAATAATGTGCCAAATTTACTGCGATATAGTGTCAGATTCGGAAAGCTCACTTCGGACAAGGCATTTGTAGACACTAATTATTCGGACCGCGTCAATGTGACGTCACTTGAAGCCGAGTTTCGGACATGTCTACGTCCACAGGAACGGGCGATTGTAGACAGGCCTTTACTATCTCCAAGACCCGGTCTGAATTTTGTGTGAGTTTCGCGTGACTTCCGCTACGGTACTTCGGCCCTCTATCAATGGAAATGGGAGGGTGAACCGGGGAGGGGAGAGGATGCGAGGAGCCCTTCTCCCTTTCGCGAAGGGGTGCGCGCGCGGCTACGTCACCCAAAATTTTCCACTGACCCTTTAGGAACAGCCGCACCACGTGTACATGACAGGGAGGGGGAGGAAATGGCAAAACGCGCATGCCCTCCGCATGCTCCTTCGACTGGGGACGTCGCCCCCCCCCCCCCCCGAGGCCCAGGTGCACGTGCCCGCCGCTTGGGGCGCGGATCGATGGCGGGAACGGGTCGTCGTCGTGGCTCAGTGGCGTGAGCTCAGTATTGGGACGCGCGACGTCGCAGAGTACACTACGACACAGAGACGAAATTTCGCGGCGGTTGCTTTGACGTGCATTCTCCCATTGGCTGCGCGAAGGCTCTGGGAACGGGCCTAGCGTGTACGATTGGTTACTGCGCGCCGCGGGTAGTTCCCTATTGGCCGGGCCGACCGACGGCTGGCAAGTTAAGTTACCACGCGCTGATTGCTGAAAGACGTTCCAGCATTTTTATTCTTTTGGCGTGTGGGGCTTGTTTCACGTCTGTACACTCGTCTACTGTGTGCTGACTGCCTCTTGGTGATTTCGCCTGTCGTTTGCTCTGTTCCTCACGAGACGCCACCGCTTCGTCAGTAATGAAACGCCCGATAGTCGCCGTTAGTCCGGACGTTTAGAGGACGTATAAACTGCGCCGTCCCGTGGTGTCGCGGGACACCCCGAGATGCACGATCGACGTGGAATCTTCAGAGAAGGATCTGATCTTGTTTACATTGAAGAACGCGCGTGTTCAACAGGTTCCTCACCACTGTGCGTACTTTCCCCGAGGACACCAGGACGTACTCGACCGTAATCAGGCGCGGAAGTAAAAGAGTCACGGTCAACATCGTCGCGCCGAGTCGCGCGCGAAGAGACAGAAAGGCGACCGCGGGTGATCGATACGCATTAGCGGTGAGATGGAGGTGGAGACGAGCGCCGACGCGGCGGACGTTGCCGGAGGAGGCGGGGCGCGGGCCGACCGGGCGTCGTGGGACAACAAGCTGCAGTTCTTCCTCAGCATCATCGGCTACTCGGTGGGGCTCGGCAACATCTGGAGGTTCCCCTACCTGTGCCAGCAGAACGGAGGAGGTGAGTCGCCGCCACCCCCGTGCGGGACCTCTGTGACGAAGGTAGGCTGTTACAGTGCCTGACACGTCTAGGCACGCTAGCCTTTATCCCGTCACGGACCAGTCTGTAGCTGACCCGACAACGGAACGGCCCGGCAGCATACGCGCCGTCCCACAAACATCCGGTCTTCAGTCTTCAGTAACAGCAGTAAAGGCCCTTACACAATTGAAAACTTTGACATGTGACTTTATGTTTCCTTTTCGACATGTTTCTTATGGAACGTGACACAATGGAACTGTCACAGGTAAAGTTAATCACTCTTAACTTTAAGATTTCGAAAAGTTGAAATTTAAACTCAGACTCAAGCAGCCATTTTGCCGAGTTTCTAACAGAGGTTATGTGGAAAGTATGTTATTTTATTGTAAGGCGATTTTAATATTGGTATATTAAACAGAGCTTGTCTTAAATTAAATATATAGCAAACGAATATAATTCTTGAATAAAGTAAACAAGTGAGTTTTTGTTTTGAAATCAACTTTTAACACAAATTTTAAGCATATTAAATAAAGTGGTACGTAAAATGCATTCCTGAATAATATGATAATGATTTACATAACAAGATAAACATTTTTACGAAGCTCGTAGAACCGATGTTCAATTGTCTGAACACTGACTTTACTGTTTTGTGTTTTGGTGGTTTCGTCAAAGTAAAGGAAATTTAAATTCAAATGTTAAAATTTTCTGTTGTGTAAGAAGCTTACGACGCACTACCTGATGTTTGTGAGACAGCTGATAGCATGACCAACGCTGCGCACGCATCTCTTCCCCCCTTGCGCTCTTCAACCCCTTCATATCATCCGAGGCTTGCCCAGACGTCCGTCGGGCACTGTAATCTCTGCAAAGTTAACATGAAATTGCAGCCAGATGCGTTGTCTGAGGGGAAATACACATATGTCGTTTCCACCAGCTCGAAGAATGGTAGAGGTGAAACGAGATGAGAATGGGACAGCTGCGGAACGAAGACGGGAGGATGGAACAAGAGCACTCTGAGGAAACCCCACGTGCGTGGGATTCTAGCCTATGGCCTCAGTGGACGGCCGTACGTGGGTAGGTTGTGGTCAGATAGTGAAAGACGATGTGACCTCCACTGTTATGGTAGACTGCTAATCGCTTCGGTATCAACTGGTATAGGCTGTTCGTGGTCAAGTGAGCAATTTTGAAATTAACCTTCGGAAAAATATTACTGCCTGTTAACTGCATATGTATAGGTTATTCGCGGTAAACTGAGCACTCTTTGAAACCCTCTCAGTTGGAGTAATAGTCAAATATATTTTATCGTAGCCTTAGACGTCAACATTCTAGACCGCTGAAATAAACACACTATGTCTATTACTTACATTGCAAAATTTATATTTAACAGCGGGGGATTGATTAAAAAAAATGGCTGACAGGAAAAAAGTAACTAGGGCCTCAAAAGTACTCACTTTACCGTGAACAGCCTATATAAAATGGCATTCAGGTTCCCAGTTCGTGGGCAACCAGATACATAAATAGTCCTAAGACTTAACATTGCTTAATGTGTATGAAGATAAAACCAACCTTATTTCACGTATACTTAGAGTATGAATTGGCATCTTAACACTTTGGGGTCTGCACATATTTACAGATTTTCAAGACGAGCTAAAGGCTTTTCGCGATAAAGTGAGCACTGTTGAAATCAACCTTTGAAAAATATCACTGGCCATGCCTGCATACGTTTTAACGTGCGCACTGAGTTGCATGTACCCGGTAAAGTTAGTAACGGCGGAGGGAAAGTAGTTCCATGTTTTACGTTGAATTAAAAGTGTTAGGTGAAACATTTGTGAAAATTGAAATTATTTCTCTTGTTTTCTGTATTGTTAATGCATCAAAGTGCCAAATTAGGAGAAAAGTAGTAGATATATACTCGGGCAGCGTTTATTTGAAAATTTCTTTGCTCCTGGAGACAAATCTCACACATCTATGGGTTTACTGTTTCGCTGGACTGTGCGAAAATCTGAGCAAAAATTACAACTAGTCACCATTTCAATTCTTAAGAATGAAACTGCTCATTTTGATAATTTCTCAAATGAACACGATCGATTGTGAAACATGTTACATCAGTCACGAACCATTGATTGACACATAGTAAACAAGCAACTCCATTGGCCGATGGACATTCAATAATAAACGTAGCAGGGTGCAGTAGGCGTGTCTTGTCTGGCCAGGACCAATAAGAAGAAGGTAAGTAGAAATACAGAGACCAACACAACTGATGTTGGTGTAGTGGAGAATATAGGCAGCTCACGTCAACCTTGTCTTCTGAGACAGTAAATATGTGCCTTCCTAAAGGGTTAATTAGGGCTTTTAAAAGTGCTCACTTTACCATAAATACCCTTAACCCATCCAGACCCAGTGTACACAATTGTGTACATTACGCACGTGCAGGTAACTTATGTACTGCACACTGCGAAGCACAATGACCAATGGTCTTACTTTGTGGGTAAGTGATTCGCAAACCGTCTTTAGTGGTCTACGCCATAATTGGTTCATATAACTATAAGCCGAACATATGGGCAACAGCTCATTGACTGCAACATAGAAACAAGTGTTGTGTCGACTTAAGTACAGCATGCATGATAAAAGTTGTTCTTTGCAACAGCTGGAACAGTAAGTTAAAGTGGGTCCGAAAGGGTTAAGGGCCCCTCTTTTAGTTGTCACGTGGGTCTCATTGTCAGCAGAAGTGTTTCTTCTAATTTTTATAAAAAAATATAAAACATTGACGTAAGTATTTTTTTCTGGACGTAAACAAAAGTCGACATTTTGTTGTCAATTTATAAATGTGGTTATTGAAACATAAGTGTGGTCGCTGGAAGACGTCGCAGTCGGCAAACTTCGCTGTAAGGAGATCTCTGTTTACGATATATTTATTTTTCTGTGAGAGAGTGAGAGTGTGTGAGAGAGTGTGTGCGACTACGGCGACAGTGTTGTATCTTTTCTGTACAGATTGCTGTATTAAAACCCTTACAGTCACCGCTATAAATTCTAAGTGAACAGAACACACGCGATGCTTGTTTACGCTACGTTCCTTAAGCCCCTGTCAAACCGGTAAAATTCTCGCCTTCAACTATATTTGACAATAAAATCTGAAGACAATACGACCGTCAAATTGTTCCCTTCCAACAAATTTTATCAAATAATGTTGAATGTGTTCTAAAATGTTTCACACTGTCAAATATTTTTACTGGGAGAATGAAATTTGAATTGTTATTAAAATTTATTTTTATAGCGAGATTTAAAACTATACAACCAATGAAATACAAGATAGATCTGACGTAAGTCCAACAATTCTGTCGTACGACCAGCAGTTTTGGATTAGAAATTATTTCTATTCATCGTGTCGTGCGGCATAACGCACAGCGTCTACAACCTTGTAAAATGAAATTGTATAAGTTTTCCCTACAATGGGAAATACGTAACTTCAAATAAAACAAATTATAATAATTACTGTATTTAACTCTTATGAATAATAACTTTACTTTTGTATGCAGTAGCTATAAAACGTCGTCGCCATCATGTATTCCAAATTTCCCGTCTGCCCACCACCTTTGAAACTGGCGTAGTTAAATCGGTGCCTTCTAAATGGATCCGAAAAATTCCACTCGTTGTGTCGCGTCAGTAAACTGTCGGGCTATAAATTCGTGCAGTCACATTGAAAATAGTCGTGGTTGCAGTTTTTTGTCATGTCGTGCTGTGCTCGTCTGGGCTATGTGGTTCCTGCATTACGGTCGGACATGAGCTCGAGGTGTTTTAAATTTATTTGCTAAGGAGGCGCTTTAAAATCACAAACTGAGTTAACACCGCAGGTTGAGTGCGAACCATAGATTAAAAACGAGGTAGACCGCTTATTCGTCTTCTGCGCATGTACCCAACTTTGACCTACCTCAAAGGAACAACTGTCAAAGTCACATGGTCAATAGTGATGAAAGTGTTTGTTTATATCCTAATTTTAAAATGAAAAACACTATTATATTAACAAATTCCTTTTACCAGTTTGAATTTAATCAAAATGCGTAACAAGTTGGTTAGAGGAATTTTCAAAACATCTCAAAAGCACTTGTTTACTAAACAGTGTTCTAACCTCAAACCCAATCCACGCCATTTTAGCAAGCTGTGTTGGCAGAAAAGCAATTCAATATTGGTACATGGAGATCGGTTGTGCGCAGCCAGCGAGATCGGTCTACCTCTCATCTTCAGTCTATAGTGCGAACCATCACTGACATAGCCGCCTATCTCCTTCAGCATATACGATCGCAGCGCACCCAGGGGTGTTGTCGAGGAGTGTCCACGGGCTACGTGATGCTACCAATGTGTCATCGACCCTCGACGGGATAAGCAAACAAATTCCATGTTCTGTTAAGCCTGATGGGCTTACCGAACAGCTTTAAGGTGCGTAACTCAAGAATGGTAGGCGACACAATGTCATTACACTACATCATTTAGTATAATACAATTATTCAGGTCATTTACAATACAATAAAAACATCTCTTTATAGGCTGTTCACGGCAAAATAAGCACTTCTGAAAGCCTTGCTTAAGATATAATTGTATGCACGTTGTGTATTCTTCCGCCTTATGTAAAATTAACATTGACATGGGCTTCATCACTTTATTCATGCATCGGTTAAGTGAAACTGTGAAATTATTAGCAAAGTAAATATTTTTCAGATTTGCTCATTTTTTACATTTCGATGCATTAGAGAAACATAAAGCGAAAAAAAATAATTTAAGTTATCATAAATGATTACCTAACACATTTAATTCGACGTTAAGATATGGAACTACCTCCCATCCATCGTTACCAAGTGCACTGGGTGCATGTCACTCAGTGCGCGCGTTAAAATACATGCAGGTAGGAGCAGTGACATTAGTAAGTTTGATTTCAAAAGTGCTCACTTTAGAGTGAACAGCCTTTACAAGTTACTTACTTTAAAACCGTAGGAGTTCAATATAAATTATTATTAAACAAGTGAATTACTCTAAGTTTAGCCACACCATTATCTAAAGTCTTTGATCCCTACATGTGGCGCTTGACTTGTCTGTTGCCTAAGGCTGCTTCACGTCTCGGCTACGGCGGTTCACTGTACGCCCTGCGTTGTTCCATCTCGACGGTATGGCGACTGGTGCAGGAAGACAGCGCTTTGTGGCCTGGCGGCGTTTAAAGTATTCCCGTACGTTCATAATTAGAGACCTGAGGAATTCGTCAGTTCAATGTCCTGCTGTCTAGACTCTACAGTCGTATGTGCAGATATGCCGATGTCAACCGCGCATTGGTTGTCTGCTGCCGCAGTGGAAGAAGGCGTTCTCCAGGAGGCGTCAAACATCGGGTGGACTAATGGTGTTTTGAATTCTAGCTTGTTCCTAAAATGAATCTGCGAATTCTTCAGGTCTCTATTAATAAACTATGATGCTGTTTTCCAAACCTCTCGCTGTTCATGTCCTCGCCCTGAATATTGTCGTGACGTGTTTCTGGCAAGCGTCACAATGTGGGAGAAGAGACTACAAAGAGGTGGAGGGGAGGTGCACCTTGAATTCTGAAACAACACCATCTGGTGACACGTTTCTGAACTGGAACCATATGTGCCCGTCACCCCCAAGTGTGTGACGATATCAAGACTCATAAGATATATTGGGGTGGAGTCGAGACATTTAAGCTGCTCTTGACATCGAGATCTCGAGAACCGATGACGGTAAAGGGATATGAGTATGGAGCAGCGCTAGAATGAAAGGGTGGGGGAAACGGAATATCCCCAAGGAAATCCGCTAGGGTTGTGCAAATATTTGGTATACTGAAACGAAAACAAAAAAATGATAACTTTCATTTTCGTTTCGGTAAGAAATTTTGCTACTGAAAGTTTTGCTGAAGGTTGTAACAAAATGAAAATTTTCGATTTTGATGATTTTTCGGGTGTTAAATAAATGTTCATCTAGTGCACCAGCAAAGAAAAGTTTTGCCTGTAAATCATCTTGTTTTGTTTTCATTATTTTATAATTGAAATAACTACACAAAACAAAGATTCTAATTTTGCCAAGACCCACTGTGGTAAATACTCCATATCCTACATATTTTTGGTTTTATTTTTCAACGAATTTATCATGAATAAGTTGCTAAAATGTTATGAAATTCATTAATCTCTCGTTAAGGCTGAGATCCAATGACATTATTTTTCATTTTAGTTTCACGAAAGTTCATAAACATACGTTTCGTCTTCGTTTCGTGACAAGATAGTCACATCCGCACATCCCTAGAACCCGCCGACCAGCGGCATCGTCCGGCAAGATTCCCACATGCGACAATACGGAAGCGACCTCCGCCGGGAATCGAACCCGGTTTGCCTAGGTTAGGCGGGAGGCGAGTGATCTAACCACTACACCACCGCGGCTCCCCTACGTTAGAGCAAGCAGTGAAGTGCTCATCCACTGGTAACGTTCGCCGCCGTTTCGCAAGTGCGAATATAGGCTATTCACGTTAAAGTGCCGCACTTTTGAAAGCCCTCTCGTTTGGAACAATAGTCTGCAACTATATTTTCTTTTAGCATTAGACGTTAACTTCCAAGTCTGATGGAATGTACACACTTTATTTATTACTTACAGGGCAATATATATTTTAAAAAGGTTGCTAAAGGATACATATTGGCTGGAAGGAAAAAGTAACTAGAGCCTCAAAAGTGCTCACTTTACCGTGAACAGCCTATACCCGGACTGTCGTATTGACTGATCGATCACTGAAGCCACTGACAGGTTCCATGCAGTAGTCGCGAAGCGTGTAGTGAGGGAAAGTCAGTCTCTCTCTCTCTCTCTCTCTCTCTCTCTCCTCTCTCTCTCTCTCTCTCTCTCTTCTCTCTCTCTCTCTCTCTCTCTCTCTCTCTCTCTCTCTCTCTCTCTCTCTCTCTCTCTCTCCTCTCTCTCTCTCTCTCTCTCTCTCTCTCTCTCTCTCTCTCTCTCTCTCTCTCTCTCTCTCTGTCGTCACCGCAGAGAGAGACGAGCCAAGTTGTACACCTTACTTCGTACATTCCACAGAAAAAGGCGAAGTTTGTGATGAATGAAAGTTCTACAACAGCAGTTCGGAATTGTTTGCCGCCAGGCGTGGATCGAACTCGAGTCGTTTCGGTTAAACAAGCGAGTACCTTTGCCCTCGCGATCACCAAGTGTCAATTGTTTTTTTTTTTTTTTTTGAGGTGTTGCCCAAACCTACAATTTGCGTTACTGTTTATTTGACAAAAGCTAAGGCATGCAATCTTAAAAATATAGTATTCTAGTCGTAAACAAACCATCTAATTAAAAGCAATAACACGCACAACAAATCACAAATGAAAGGAGCCCGAGTTCATAGAAATATATACGCCCTATCAAGTCCAGCTTAATGACTTAAGTATTTGCTCACTTTAGTGGTACATTAAAGACAAAATTAACTGTAAATTCAATTTGCAATTTCTGAAGTCATTCATAAACTGTAAGTGTGTTTATCAACATAGGTACTTTTCCCCAACGTTTTCGAGAAACGAAGGTTTGTAAGGTCACAAATCTCTTAACGGTGTAACTGAATCACATCTACAAGTTAAGGCTACGTTTTCCTCACGATCAAATTGGCAACCACGTGACTTACGGAACGTCTGTCGCAATGCGGGAATAAACGTATGTTTCATACAAAAATTGCACACTTCTCTATTTCACGGAGAGTAGGACTTTTTAAATCTACCACTGGAAAAAAAATGATTGGCCAGAACTGCATACATAACAACACAAACAGAGAATTACTTCAGTTATGCCGACAGCGAATAAGGGAAAGGAAGTAGTTCCGTGTGCCACGGAAAGTTCAAATTAGTGAGAAATGAAATAATTTTACTGACGTGAATACGTATTTAAATTTGCGACAATAGTGGGAGGCAATCCAGAAAATCCGATGATAACAAAATCGGGGGGTACAGAATGGCATTGCAGCTCCGAATCTGTCGTCTACATTCAAAATTCAATTACACCACTCGATTGCCACAGGATCAAAGAATATGTTACGTTCAGCGAGGACTGCGAAGCATCGTGTGGGGCGGGGGGGGGGGGGGGGGGGGAGCAATTTCGAGTTCGTTTGGCCATGTCTCATAAATTCCGCGTAGTATAACTTTTGACGAGGAGAAACTACGACGCTCGTTTGGTTTTCAATCAAACAGCTCTCGTCAGGATCAATCGATTGCTCGTATAGAAGAAACATTTGTGTGGCGTGGTTATGGTGACATTGTATGAGTTGAATGTAAATCCAAGTCAAAATACAGAAATCGTATACGGTTGGAAAGAGCATCTCAAAAGCAATCCAGTGATACCCATAAAACCCCATATTATCGAGTGAAGCGGTGCCGAGAACGTAAAATATACATCAAGGCGTCCGAGCGCGTCAACGTAGACGTATTCACGCAAAACAAACGGTCAATCAGAATGTCCGAATTTAATAACGTATATATTATTCTAACTAAAACGATTAAGATAACATAAACACACAAAATTCTGTCTTATTTGGTTATATATTTGAAATTGTACAATTTTTGTACAAAAGCTTACAAAAACAAAAAAATAATAATAATCTCGCTTCACAAAGTTACGTTTTTGTTTGAATGACTGTCAGCAGAAAGCGTGCGTGCGTAAGTAGGTTGTGAATCCACAGACTGCGATATGCGTTTTCGGGAATCAGATCTCTAATAGTAGGATATCAGTATACACAATGAATGCCAGTGGATTGAACCGCAGAGTGAGAGGACAGGTTTTTCATGTCAAATGGTTTTAGGCGTGTACCTTACCAACTTCCACGACATCACTTTCAAATCAGGACACTTCGCTCGTCTTTGCCCGGGCCACATTTCTACAAAAAAAAATTGTAAAATTATTAATGCCCTGAAAATTGCGGGTAAAATACACAAAAACCCAAACTTGTATTAGTTTACTTGTTCTTATGTAGCATAATTCTCGTCTTAAAAGGGCGCAAAGCGTTTTTTTTTTCTAAAACCTATATCGCGGAAGGTGGTCATGATACACCGATCCTGCACTAGGCAGCGCCGTTGAGGAAATTTATCGAGAATACACTAAAATCGTAATTTTTTAAAAAAATATTCTGTCCTTGAGTATGTTTAATAGAGTGGAAAGTGAGTGAGTGAAGAGATTTGGGCGACTCTTAATAGCGAGGTCTTGAGAGCCGAAGCGGTTGATTGGGGCGAGTACGAGCGACGCCGGACTTGGTGGGAGGCGAGCAGGTTAACCGCTCAGCCACCGCGGCCCCGTAGAATGAAAGTAAAAGTCATGGAATGTAGATTAAGGCTGTTCACTATAAAGTGAGCACTTTTGAAATCAACATTAGAAAAAAAAAATCACTTCCCCTGCCTGCATATATTTTAACGTGCGCACTAGTGACATGCACCTAGTAAAGTTAGCCAACGATGGATCGAAAGTAGTTCCATATCTTAACGTAGTATAAAAACTGTTAGGTAACCATTTTTGTTATCTTGAATTATTTCTTTCGCTTTCTGTTTTCATGCGTCGGGGTGTAAACATGACCAGATTTGAAAAAAATGTATTCTTTTCTAATAATTCCACAGTTTCACCTGATAGACGCATGACTAAGGTTATGAGGCACATGGAAATGTTTATTTTACATAAGATGGAATAGTACACAACATGCATACTAGTTCTTAAGCAGGGTTTTCAAAAGTGCTCAGTTTACCGTGAACAGCCTATATATATTTTTTTTTTTTTTTTTTTTTACCTTCCCTAATGAAAAACTCTTATTCCCATAACAGCTGTTTACTGGGATACTCGTCGACACTGATTTTTACAGGAGGTATTTCACTAGGAAGTCAGTCCCCTAAAGGTTTGTGCTGTAGCCGGCCTTTGTCTTTGTCGTCAGCTCGGCTTCCTCCAGGTCGCTCACCTTACCGCGCGAACCGCTGTTATCAGCATAGCAGCGGCGTGGGCGCAGCTTACACGATGTCAGCGTTGCACTCGCTTGCAGCAGAACACTGCAGGAGCCGCGCCCGTTACCACGCCGACCTTGCCCACGTCTCGTTCGACTCGTACACCCTGTTCGTAACATTTTGACAGTCAGTGAGTGACAACTTGACGTACACGAAACAAAGTGCCGTTTACAAAATCGTGTATCAGCTGACGCACGAACGAACAGAAGTTAAATAATAAGTTGGCTATTCTTGAGTTCACTGGCGACGCACATCAGACAAGTACAAAATACGCAATAGCAAAGAGTTCTTAGATTAATTTATTTTATTTTACGTGGTCACAAAACAGCGGTTGTGTTACAAACTAATCTTAGTGCTAAAGTAGTAATGTATAGGTGTTCAAAATGACGGAATATATTTCGAATTCCTGTCGTTTCGAGACAGTAATAGGAGAAAAGTCAAGTTTTAAAAATCAGGAAAGAGGCGGCGAACCTGCTGCTTTCTGTTGGGACCGGGCGCGGCTCACACAATTTGCTATGTCGTGCGCGCCATCTGTGTGCTCTTTCACGAACCTAACCAGCTATAAATCCGAAGTGAATATGTTTCGTATGTAAAATAACAAATTTACGAACAGATAGCAACAGTTTTATTTTTCCTTTTCCGCTAGCTCTGCGTGATTTTTAAAGTAACATATATTTCGTCAAGAGCGATTTTGATTACTAGAACTTTCTATTGGGCCAGTAATTGTTCGTTTATGTCCTCAACACGCCATCCCCCCCCCCCCGGAAACAATCTCCTTGTTTTCGTGTAGCATCCAATTGACGCACCAGCTGATGGCGAAAGGATACATAAACTAAAAGTAAACATTCGTAGAACTGTCAAAATCTTGCCATCTTATATGAGACAGACAGTATAGTCCACCTCACGCTTAGATTGCAGTACAGGGCTTGTGGCGCTCACAATTGCCAGATTGTTTCAGCTTTGTGACGTAACTGGCAAGCTGAGAAACAAACGGGCGGTGAAGGAAACGGCTTGGTTAAAATAATTTTTATCTGTTTACCTCCCTGCCAACTCGTAAAGTAATCCAATCCTGCGACGCAAAGCTAAGCGGCTCCTTTGAAACTGAAGCCTGTGAGAAACCCTATCAGTGTGATTGGAAGGCGCGCGCACACAACGTAGATAGTTTTTTTTTTTCCGAAGTTGCAAAAAAATAACTTATCAGGCAACAGCGCCCTCAGAAACAATGACATCTTAACGACAGAAATCGTGCTTTGGAAAGAGAGAGTGAAGGTCTATTACACCGCACATTGCAATCTAATTGAAGGTGCTATCGAGTGTCTCCACTCTTAAAGGCTGTTCACGATAAAATGAGCACTTTTGAAATCAACCTTAGAAAAAAATCACTGCCCTGCTTGCATATTATATCGGTTGTACTGAGTGACATGTGCACAGTAAAGTTGGTAACGAAACAGGGAAAGTAGTTCCACATTCTAACTATTTATAATTACTTGAATTATTTATTTCTCTTCCTGTTTATTGTAGTGCATCGAAGTTTAAAAATGAGCAGATGTGAAATTTTCCTTTTCTAATACCGTAATTTTAAAATTTCACTTAACCGACGCATGAATGAAGTGACGAGAGTAGTAGGGGAAGTGAGGTTTCAGATACAAAGGGATGCCATCTTTTTTATTTCAGCTTCGATATCAGTCTTTTCAACCATCATTCGTGTTGTTTCAGTAATATCAAGTTTAAAATTTAATATTTTTAAATAAAATAAGTTATGTATATATATTTATGTTAGAAGTTCAAAAGTGGAAAACATTATATATATATATATATATAACAGATTGAAAGTAAAAAAAAAAGAAACATTTAGAACAAATTTCTTTAAATCGTAGTAGTTAAAATTTCTGTAAGTGGAAAGATGTGTGTGTCGTTAATTACAAATATATATATATATATATATATATATATATATATATATATATATATATATATATATATATATATATATATATATATATATATATATCATAGCTGCATTGGTATGAAAATTAATCATTTATTAGTTGCAAGTTTGCTGGAAACAGGATAAAGTTTACTGGAAAATGAAATATATTGGATTAAAATATTAAGTTTTTTTTGGAATGTTAATTCTGGCGATTATCTTGATGGGATTAATGTAACTTAATTTTAATTTCAGGGATATAAAGTTTACTCGGCGGAAGTTGTGAAATTTTTTTTTTATTTCGCTGGGAATACGCCAGGCTCTTGCTTCTCGAAAAATAGGAGGAAGCCTCAATGTTCCAGCGAAAATGCCAGTTTGTAGGGAGGAGGAGACAGGGGCAGGCAGCTAGCCCAGGTCAGTTCAAAATCTGCTGCTGCCTCCCTAGGGAAAGCGTCGCTTTGACCTTGAAGCAAGCCTCTGTTTATAGCCGAGGCAGCGCTCTGGGGGTGAAGGGTCGGGCCTCTATGGAGCGGCCACAGTTCCCGATATATCCGAAAAACGCATTCTTGAGTTTTGTAAGGGGAGGAGGTGTGTGGCCTTGAATCGTCAGCGAGGATGCAGCGTCTTCCGTGGACAAGGTCAGTCTTCCGAAAAATACGATGTCTGATCTTGAGGCGGGTGGGTTTTGCGGAGCGCGGCGTTGGAAGGGGCAGTTCTTGGGCGGTGTAGACGAAGGGAGGTGTTTGTCGTTAAACAGGTTCTTGCATTGTTTAATCGATACCAGAGTGCGTGACCCGGAACTTTGGAAACGGCAAAAATGAACACTGCGTTGGAGGGGGGGGGCAGAGAATCCCTCTGAAATAAACACGTTCTTGGCCGGTGTATAGGGGGGGGGGGGGGTTGACCTTGGGCAGGAGCGATGCGGACAATTCCCGAGAGGTCCCGCCATCTTAGTTGTTCGCCAACCCTCATGCTGCATAGATGCGACACAAACTCTCGACTTCACCAGTGTTCAGAGTGTGATAGCTGCGATTCTCATTAAGCGATATTATATGCTCCGGGGTTCAGCTCTCGTTCACAGGCTTTGCAAACTATAGTGTGAATTTTTTTTTATAAGTCTTTAATTTATTGTATGATAGTGCATTTATCGTGTAAACCCAGTTTCTATGTTCGGTAGACGAAACTTCGTAGCATTTTCAAATCGCGTTTTTGTTACCAAGTACCTTGAATTTTACAGACTTGATGGAAAAAAAAACTTAGTACCTATATTATCTTTAAATAATTCACTTTTAAACATTCACATACTTGTAGGCCGAATAGTTTAATCAAGTCGTTAATAGTAGCTTGATAGGTAAATAGGTTCCTTCAGTCCAACATTTAAACTCATCCGCGCTCCACGTATATATAACACCTTATAAGCAGATGCACGTCATTTGATCCAGTCATTCATTGACTGATCTCCGAGGTCGACGGATGTGTTGTGGGAGAGCTCCTTGTACGATTTCATTACATATATTTCTATTGTGCCTGTTTAAAATCCAACTAGTCTAATTTATATATTAGTATGTGAATTGTAAACATAAGTTTTATCCATTTGTCACGTAAATCGTAGCCACATCTATTTCTGAGTAGCTATAACCTTAGTCCCTTGTCAGCCTCCGAACGCGCTCCACGTATATATAAAGTCAGGCTCTCGGCGTAAGCTCGACTCATTCATTGACTGACGTCCAAGCCGGACGGATGTGTTTTCGGTGAGCTCCTTGTACTATTTCATTACGTGATTAGTCATTTTTTTTAATTTTCACCTCAGTCTATAATCAAACGTAGACTATAAGTTGGCGTAACTCCTATATCCAAATCAGTGCTTCACTGAGCAAATGGACGTATATTAAAATTTTTTTTTAACGCGTGTTAGTCAATTAATTTATTTTTACGTGTGGATTACATTTCTAAAGTTTCTCCTCACCAGTCTCACAGGCAGGCGGATGTATAAGGTATATGCAAGATGTGCCAAGTAGTGTCATATTTTGTTATTGTGTTCGTTAGCCGTTTAATTTATGGCGACATTTTTTTTGCTTCGTTAATGCCATACTGCACACTCACGTAATAGTGATAGTCACGTAGTTGTGTTCGTTCGTTATACTTATCTCGTGTAAATTATATTTCTAGCATACAGGTCGGGGTAGACTAATTCATCTCTTTACGTTTAATTTCATACTGGCGAGTCACGTAATTGCACTTATTCATGTAGATATGATAGTTTGAAATTTGCGATTCGATGCATGTAATTTATTCATACGTAGAACACTCTGAATTTATCTAACGTTTAATTGCATTTGGAATAATACTAACATTCAAAGTCGCCTTTCTACCAACACCGTATACGAGCAAGATCACTACCAAACCAAAATATCTACACTTATGCCACTCTTGCACAAAACTCCGGATTATATATATATATATATATATATATATATATATATATATATATATATATATATATATATATATATACACACACACACACACACAAAACCCAACACGCCGCACCTCATCGTGTGCCAGAGCTCACAGGGTGAGGACGTACCAAAGTCCCTACTCCCCACTCCCTACAAAAAATAATAATAATAAAATTTACTCTTAGTACACTCTTGCACTAAATCCGATAGAAATTAACCATTTCCATTTGATCAACCCTTTCGATTTCATATTTTCCATTGACACTTTCAATTTTTGATTAACCCTTTCTATTTCTGGTAACCCTTTTAATCAATTTAATTAACCCTTTGATACCAAATTAATTAGGTCAATCAAAAAAGGCGGCATCCCTTTGTATCTGAAACCTCGCCGCCCCTACTACTGATCAGCCCATGGAAACGTTATTTTTGCAAAAGGCGATTAATACACAACGTGCATACAAGTAGAGCTTACGCAGGGCTTTCAAAAGTGCTCATTTTAACGTGAAAGCCTATACTTCGCCTGTTCCCTCGCTTGGAAGGCAGGCTACTATAGTCTATTCGACGTTTGTTCACACTTCTTTAATCAAACCTTTGAAAAACTACCCTGTGCACGACGTGTTTGATATCACGAGCGTTTTATACTTCTGTTGGCGTAAAACTACCGTATTTTTGGTTAAACTGAAATTTAATAGGTATAGTCTATTCACAGTGAAGTCAGCACTTTTGAGATCCTAGGTTGCGTTTTCCTTTCAGCAATTTCTTACTCTTTAACCATCTCTTTAAATAAATACTGCCATGAAAGTAATAAACGCAATGTATATATTCCACCACGCTCGTAAGTTTACGTCCAAGGCTAGAATAAAATATATTTATTGACTATTATTCCAAATGAGATGGCTTTCAAAAGTGCTCACTTTACTGTGAATAGACTACACATATTTAACCTATAAATTATATTTCTTTTATAATTAGTATGATTAAAACAGTGAGAATATAGGTGTGTTGGTAATGCCTAGTAAGAAATAGTTCTTACGCAAAGTATTATTACACCGAATGCGCAATAATTCGGTGCGTTGTCTCTCTGGTGTAATTTTCTAGACTCTGTAAAGCTTTGTGTGCACGAGGTGGAGGAATATCCTGGAAGTGGAACTTTAGCATGGCTTCATGGAATTTGGAAGTAACCGCGAACGGACTATAGTCGCGTTGCGTTGCCAGCGACTAAAGCCTGCTTGTTCCGTTCAAGCTCCGACAGAAGCTTCTATGAGACCCGATACCCAAGCCTGCGTGCAATTAGGTCAGCGCTGTTTCACGGTAAACTAAGCACTTCGGCAGCCCTGCTTAAGATCTACTTGTATGCACATCGTGTATTCTTCCGCCATATGTAAAATTTAATGTTGCCGTGGGCCTCAGCATTTCATTTATGCGTCAGTTAAGTGAAACTTCAAAATCACCAGTGAAGTTAATATTTTACAAATCAGCTAATTCTTCCACTTATATGCATTAAAAAAAAAAAACTAAATAAATTGGGTATTCACAGACGGTCACCTAACTTTTTTCATTCAACGTTAACCCTTTCACGCCCACTTTAATGTACTGTTTCAACTGTTGCAAACAAAAACCTTTATGATGCATGCTGTACGGAAATCGACACAACACTAAGCCCACTAAGACGGTTTGCGAATCATTTACCCACAAGGTAAGACCATCGGTGATTGAGCTTCGCAGTGTGGAGTACAGACCAAACGTTACCTATAGGCTGTTCACGGTAAAATGAGCACTTTTGAAAGCCCTGCTTATGATCTACTTGTGTGCATGCTGTGTGTTATTCCGCCTTATGTAAAATTAACATTGCCATGAGCCTCATCACTTTATTCATGCGTCGGTCAAGTGAAATTGTGAAATTATTAGAAATGTAAATATTATACAAATCTGCTCATTTCTACACTTCGATGCATTAAAAAAAAAAAAAATACAGAAAGCGAGAGAAATAATTTAAATCATCACAATTGATTAGCTGAAAAATTTTGTTCGACTTTAATATATGGAACTACATTCTCCTCCATCATTACCAACTTTACTGGGCGCAGGTCACTCACCGCGCCCGTTAAAATATATGCAGGTAGGGCCAGTGACATTTTTCAATGGTTGATTTCAAAAGTGCTCACTTTATCGTGAACAGCCTTTAGCAAAATATAAATTCAATCATTGGACTAAAATTGGCACATGCACAGCTGGCATACGCTCTGTAGACTTTATTCTCTCTACGATATACGTGGCAACTGTGCTTACCTATTTACCTCCATTCTCTCCTTCGAAATCCCTTTGGGACCTTTGGGTCCTTGTGTGCGTTTTACAAGGTAACAGTGGTTCCTGGGCTATTGTGACAAGAGGACAAATGTTGTTACTTAGGCCATGCTGTTCAATATTTCTTCATCAAAATTTCGAAATTCCTGACTGTAAAATAGCTGTCAGGAAAAAAGTGTGTGGCCACCCCTATTATTCCCTGTACGGGGAAATATATTAATGTGAGTTTGCTCTTAAGGTCAAGATCACAATAACATAGAACAATGATCGGAGAATTGTAGTTTCATTTCACTTTATTTTAAAATGAAGTTCATATGTCGTTTTAAATTTGGAAGAAAAAAAAGCGATCGGTTGCTATATGTAATGGCATGTTAATTGCAGGGACCGAAGATTGATACCGGCAAGAAATAAATATGATCAGTTATTCACAAGTCAACGGGGTTACGTTAAAACGTTTGGAAGTACGTTATTTATTTATAGGGTGACAAACAAAACAACGTCGAAATTCACAAAGCCTTTAGTTTCCAATTTTGTCGCATGCATCGCTGTTACAAGCCGTTCGAAATCATCCACCCTAAACTCCTAAACCCTGATCCCTCAAACTGGCCATTTCAGACACGGCCAATGGTAATTTCACATACGGCGGGAGAATACTCCATGTGCGTGCAAGTAGATCTTAAGCAGGGCTTCCAAAAGTGAACAGCCTTCACCGACGTCGAACTCGCTAAACATGCGTAGATAAAAGAGCCGGCGAGTCTGGTTCGCGTCAAACGCTGTTTATTCGCTCGCGGGCAAGCATCTGGTGAAGTTATAAGTAAGCTGGAAGCAGGCGGGCATCAACAACTCGGCCAAGAGAGGTGAGATTAGCTTTGTCTTGTCCTTCACGTTGTAGGCGGGTCCAGAGGCTGCGTCCAGACTGGCGCGCCTGCGAAATGTGATTGCAAATCTTTACGTTACGGAGAATGGAAATGTGGGAAATGGAACTTGAAGCTTGCCTTTGGTAATCTGAAATAATCTAGGCAAAGGCTGTTCACGTTAAAGTGAGCACTTTATAAATGCATCTAAGAAAAATGTCACTACTCGCGCATGCATATATTTTAATGGGCGCACTGAGTGACATTCGCCCAGTAAAGTTGGTAACGATGGATGGAAAGTAGTTCCATATATTAACGTTGAATAAAAAGTGCTAGGTAACCATATGTGATAGCTTGAAATTAATTTTATCGCTTTCGGTTATTTTAATGCACCGAAGTGTAAAAATTAACACATTTGTAAAGTATTAATTTTTCTAATAATTTGACAGGTTCGCTTGACCGACGTACGATTAAAGTGACGAGGTCCATGGCAGTGTTAATTTTACGTAAGATGGAGGAATACATAACGTGTATACAAGTAGATCTTAAGCAGGTCTTTCGAAAGTGCTCATTTTACCGTGAACAGCCTATATGTAGGTTGGGCTCAACGTCTTGTCGGCGGCTAGGTCATTACCGACGAGGCGATTCGCTCAGAGAAGTAGCAATTGGGAAGGGACTGGCTACGACCTGTGGTAAAAAAAAATAACACCCCAGCATTTGCCTGGAATTATTTGAGATAACCATGGAAACCCGAAATCACGTTGGCTGGACCGGGAATCGAATCCGTGTCCTTCCGAATGCGAGTCATCGGTTTTACCACTGCTCCACCTCACTAGATTTCTAATAATATTTAGTTAAGTCACATCTATTTATACACAGTATAAAACAAAGTCGCCCGGCCGTGTGTGTGTATTCGGCTAAGGCTTCTAAAACTACTTGAATTTTGATGCGGTTTTCACCATCATGGAGAGAATTTCTCGAAAAAGGTTTAAGTATATAATACATTAATATGTAAGGTAAGGATAGTAGAGAAATTGCGACGTTTTATAATAAAGTATGATAAAGCCGCTTTTCGGGCGCTTACATGGCTTACGCTGACTAAACTATAAGAGATACACCAAATTATTGTACTACAGAATTGTAGATCTCGAAAAGGTCTACGTACAAAAAAAATCCACATATGTTTATGTGGCATATGTTTATCTTTTAAGGGTGACCCACAGTAACCATTTTTGTCTTTTAAAATGTGATTACAAATAGGGGTTCACTTACGAAGACTTTGTGAAAAACACAGTATTAAACATATGTCAGTTACCTTAAGCATTTAGTGTACTTGCTGTAAACCTAAACAATGTCATATTTGTAAATCGCACCCGAGCGAGGCCGTGGCGGGTCGCTAATGAATATTATAAAACATTAAATGATGTTCAAGGTTAATTGAGAACTTATTAAATTAACATTTGAAGAATGTCACTGCTGCAACCTCAATACAGCCAACTTTAAAGGGCACGATGTCTGACATGAGCGCGGTTAAGTTGGTAACTACGGAGAGAAAGTAGATTCATGTCTTAAAAGACGAATTTAAGTGTTAGGTAAACATTTGTGCGTACTGAAATTATTTCTTTTGTTTTACTTTTCCTAATGCTTATAAGGGAAATATTTAGCGTAAATTGTAAAACATTTACTTTTGCGATAGCTCCACAGTTTCAAATTAACTGACGTACGAGTAAAGTGATCAGTAGAGACCTGAAGCGCTCGCGGATTCATTTAGGAACAAGCTAGAATTCAAAAGACGTGTGTTCATATAGCTTTAGCCATTGGTTCACTCGGTGTTTGACACCTCCTGGAGCACGGAGGCTCAATCGTCGCCTTCCACTGCGACAGCAGACAACCAATGCACAGTTGACATCGACATATCTGCACGCATGACTGTAGTCTCTAGCCTGCACGACACTGAACTCCCCTGCCCCTACCTGCATATATTTTAACGGGCGCACTGGGTGATATGCGTCCAGTAAAGATGGTGACGAATGGATGCGAAGTAGTTCCGTATCTTACGTCGAATAAAAAGTGTTACGTAACCATTTCTGATCATTTAAATTATTTCTTTAGCTTTCTGTTTTTATATGCATCAAAGTGTAAAAATGAGCAGATTTGTAAAATATTCATTTTTCAAATAATCTTACAGTTTCACTTGACCGATGCATGAATAAAGTGATGAGGCCAATGACAATGTTAATCTTACCTAAGGCGGAGGAATACACAACGTGCATATAAGTATATCTAAGCAGGGCTTTCAGAAGTGCTCATTTTACCGTAAATAGCCTACAGGTAGACCTTAAGCAGAGCTTCCAACATGATCTGTTTACCATGACCAGCCTATAACAACATTGCAATTTTTTTTCGCGTTTTTATTACTACCAAATAGCACAAAAATTATATTAAAATATACAAGACCGCTTTATGTATAACGTTTCTGTAAGAAATATTCAATCAATAATGTGAAACACAGAAACTAAGAATTTCTTCGTTAGGCAGTTTACACAGTCAAAAACGAAATTAAGCTGTAGGACTTGGAAAATCGTTCCGTCACCTGGTTCAAACGTAACCGTGCACAATTGATTGGCTATAGCGTACTGCTTAAGTTTCACAGTAAATATTCGGAAATTTGAAATACCAGAGTCCAAGTTTAGCCAGTCTAAAAGGGGGGGGGGGGGGAACTAATTATATCAAAATAGAAAAGTTTTTATAATTTGATTTCCACCAACAAACCGCAAGATTTGTTTATAGTTCTTAAGGTTCAGAATAAATACCGGAGGTAAAACTGTGACTAAATAACTAATTTAATTTTTATTTAAAATAAACTTTGTAAGATGCATTTTTATTGACTGAACATAAGCAGCAAGATCGCTGTTACGAACACTTACATTTTTTTTACTCCATTGATTAATTCTCAAGTCTGAGATAGGAAAAATCTAGGCTCTAATACTAGTTTTGGACAAGCGAAACGTCGGATTTCAAATAAAGACTCCATCCAAAATCAACATGTGTTTAAATATTTCTGAGTACAGCAAAGTTTAAATGCATAATATTAAAAACCATATATAAAAAGCGTTTAAAGATTATGTTTTGGAAGTCGTGGCAGTTTTGTTGGATGACTATTGCTATCATATTACGAAGTTCTTAATACACAAAAATACGAAAAATATCTTGGACACTGAACGCTCTTATTGGTTTCGTCGCGGCTTCTGCAGTAATTGCCCAGATCATAACAAGAAACACTGCACGCCAATGCGATGTTTTTTTTTTGCCCTTGCGCATAGAGGCGACGAAGCACTTGATGGGCTTGCCGTTGTCGACCTTGTCAGCGTCCCGTGATTCTGAGCCACTAACGCACAAAGTCGCTCCAGGTGAGTCGGTCCCATTTAGGCCGACCTTGGCGACCAATTTAAATATTGCGGCGATACGGTATAAATAGCCCATCTGCGCACGAGCTAGGTCGTTCGAGGGGGGAGGGGGAGGATACTGGCCCCAATGCACCTTCCCCCCCCCCCCACCAGAATGGGGTTTCCTTTCCGCTCTGGTTAAACCAGTGCCAACCACAATAGAAGAAAAATACGATCCCGCCCGCTCTACTAATATTTCTCTCCACATTAATAAAGAGCACGATTCCTACAGTGTTACATGTAACACTTTCCCATTCTTCCCTTACTAAAGGGTTTTTACGGTATGTCTGCCGATTTTTCACTTTCTTTTCTTGGTTATAGGTTAACTATAGGTACAACTAGTGAGTTAGTCATGGCGCCCCAATTGTGGCCATGGCTGCCCACTCCCTCTCTGCCGGGATGCATGTCCCCTTGCATGGATTCCCTCCCCTGTATGAGCAAGGGGCTCAGCCCTGGGACGCATCTAGCTTCCATCCCTATCTCTGACTTACATCTAACACTTAGAATTAGGGTAGGTTAGGAGAAAAATGAGCTTGGTCTTCGTCACCCAGATTTCCAAGGGGTTGCAGCCAGGGACTGAAGACGAGATATACCGATCTCGCTGGTTGCGCACAACAATTCTCTGTACTAACACTGAACTGATTTTCCGCCAGTACGACTAGCACAAATGGCGTGGATTGAATTTGAGGTTAGAACACTGATTTGATCTTTGAATGAATAGTGCAATGTGGGTGAATGACTGGATGAGAATTTTGGACATCTCCATCCAGCAGAACACTGATTAGTAAACAGGTGCTTTGGGTGTCTGTATACTTCTTCTTGCTAATCTGCGGAATGCAGTTAAATTTAATTCTAATTGGTGAAAGTATTTCATTCGTGTAAAAATACTTGTCTTTCGAAAATTAATATACAAACAAACACTTCCATCACTGTCGACCATGTGACAGACAGTTATGTTCCTTTGGGGTAGGTCAATGTTGGGTACATGCGCAGAGGACGAATAGGCGGTCTATTTCATGTTTACATCATTTTCCAGCCAAGATAGTAACATCACATCTACGAGACAAACATACTCTAAGTGGCCAATATGGCTGGCATGCTAGTTTAGGCATGTGGCGGGTCGGTATTCTAATTAAAACTGCGACTTTTAGTGTAATAATGCACTTCAGCGTTTAAGTTCTGCTTTCTTCAGTGTCTTTGAATTTCTCCGATTGGCTAAAGTGTACGTCACTGGGTTTCGTTACAATAACGATAGAGAACATTCCTGGTTGAACACTGTTTCGCGAGAGATCTTCGTGTACACAGTTGTTCCACGTTTTAAATAGTCTCTGTGGCAACGGTTTGGCCCGCTAAATGTCCGCAGGTACGACTGGTGGCAGTAACGCAAGAAAAGAATTACTTTCAATATGACTACGGGCCAACACAATTCCGTGTACTCACGGAAATTTTTTTGCCGCGGAAAATGTGTCTTTAATATACGGAAATGCAATCCGTAGTGACGGAAATCTGAGCTGAGCTCCGCGAACACAAAATACGGAACGTCTCCGTGTTACCTACAGTTTAGTTTCGGGATTCGTTAACGAACAATACCGAGTCTACTCGAACAATGCCGAGTCCACACGAACAATGCCGAGTCCACACGAACAATGCCGAGTCCTCACGAAAATTTCTCAGCCGCTGTAACCAAAAAATATATCGTTTCTGCGTCAGTCAGCATATCCAGGCTATTTTGACAAGTCCTTCAAACAACAAAAAGCAGTAACAGGCAGCTGTAACAGTAATTAGCACTTAAATACACTCAGAACTACAAGTATCACATTTCTAGGAACATATTTTTAGCCTACCTTTCTCGTAAGAATGTCGTATGTGAGTGATGTCACGGGTTCCAAAACTTTTCATTCGGACAAAATATTTTAACTTAAAAATAATCATACGCAGTGAACACGCCAATAACGAAAATTATTTTCTGAAACCCTTCTGAAGATCTATTTTCAAGCTATTCCTCCGCCCCGTGCAAAAAAAAAACGTTTAACTAAGTGTGGAAAATTACACCACGAATAAAACGAACCGTACCAATTTAATAATATTTAGCTTGAGAATTATTTCGCATGCCTATTTTCCTTCCTTTTCTATTCATTTTAATTTCAAATGGAATATTATAATTTATAGATAAAATGCCAGATACCTTTGTGCCGTTACCACCATCAGTAATGGATGAGCCCGCTTACCTGAAATGACTAAAAGGTGTTGCATAATGCTGAAAATACGCATTTTTAAAGAACTATTTAAGTATTCTCCACACTGCGGTTGCTGCGATTTCCCGAGATATTCCTAGATCACGTTCATTCCGATTTAATGTGTGTATCGTAAGAATTCGGGACGTCGCGTACCCGCTCTTGGCCAAATTCATTGAGGGTGATTTCATGTACGTGACGTCCATCATCATTTCATGATAGCGATTCTTTATATTACGCTACTAGCACTTGGGGGGGGGGGGGGGGAATTGAACACATCGCAAGACAGTTATTACGTATATTGCGGAATTTTCAATGATGGACATGAAATACATACTTATGCAACATAGAGTAAATGTATAATTTTTGCAATAAAACTGATTCGTGGACGCAATAAGCACGTTGGAAGTTGCTACAACACGAAACATATTAGTCATTTGCCTATCAGAATATCGTCGAGTCCGTTACGCTCGGATAGCCATTATTTTTAACACGGTTTAACACTGAATATGTGTATATGCCGAAGTAAGGGGCCGCGGTGACGACGTGGTAAGACTACTCGCCTCCCACCTAGGCGAACCGGGTTCGATTCCCAGCGGAGTCGCTCCCGGATTTTTTGCACGTGGGAATCGTGTCGGGCGATTTTCTCGGGGATCTCTCGTTTCCCCCTCCCCCTTGCATTCCGGCGCTTCTCTATACTCTCCTCGCTTCACCCTCATCGGCTCTCAAGACCTCGATGTTAAGCGTCGCCCATGTCTTTACACTCTTCTTGCTGCTGAAGGCTGACTAAGTTATAAGCGAATGCGAGTTGGTACTTCAGGCTTGATCGGCCCGCGTTGTCGTACAGAGAAGAGGTATTTCTGTACCCATGCAAAAAAAAAGTATATAAATGCTGTTCACGATAAAGTTAACACTTTAGAAATGAACCTTAAGAAAAAGTCAGCGCCCCTCCATGCATATATTTTAATGGGTGCACTGAGTGGCATTCGCCCAGTAAAGTTGATAACGATGGATGGAAAGTAGTTCAATATCTTAAAGTCGAATGAAAAGTGTTAGGTAACGATTTTTGATAAATTAAAATTAATTATTTAGCATTCTGTTTTTTTTTAATGCATCGTAATGTAAAAATGAGCATATTTATAAAGTTTTTACATTCTTAATAATTTCACAGTTTCATTTGATTTAAGCACGAATAGAGTTATGAGGCCCATGGCAATGTTAAGTTTACATAAGGTGGAAGAACACACAATGTGTATACAAGTAAATCTTAAGCAGGGCAAGTGTTCAATTTACCTTGAACAGCTTATACCGTAATGTATATACTTCTCCCGTATATGTGGTGTGTGTGTGTGTGTGTGTGTGTATATATATATATATATATATATATATATATATATATATATATATATATATATATATATATATATATCGAGATTGCATTGCCCTCCTTTGTTAAGAAAACGTCCTTTCGGAGAGTAAACGTCCTTGTGTTGTATAGTGAGTGTGTGATGCAGGAGCGTTCCTGATCCCCTTCCTGACGATGCTGGTGGTGGAGGGCATCCCGCTGTTCCTCATCGAGCTGGGCATCGGCCAGAGACTGCGGCTCGGTTCGCTGGGCGTGTGGAGTACCATCCACCCCTGGCTGGGCGGCATCGGCGTCACCAGCTGCATCGTCACCTTGTTCGTCGCACTCTACTATAACGTCATCATCGCCTGGTGCTTCTTCTACCTCTTCAGCTCCTTCCAGGTACCCTCCACCAACCCCACCCAGCAGCGGGTGGCGTAGAGTGGATTAGATTTGGACGGCTCTTTAACAATTATATGGACCTGCACGTTTTTTTTTTTTTGTGAAATAGCTGTTTGCGCGAATACGCGTATCTCGGAAAATTAAAGGTTCTGCAAATACAACTTTTTGTCAGAAAAGACAAAAAAACCTTTATCTATGCCTCTATTTTATTTTATTTTTTTTAAATTTCGTCATATTAAGTGTTTTAATGGAGAAAAAAAAATTCGTGAAAGTGGTCAAATATAGCATTTTTAAAGCTTGCCTATGAAGTTTCTGTAAGCGGTAAGAGAAAAGTACGACTATACAGCCGTAGTTTAATCTGTGTACTTTCATCGTGTGTAATAAAGCCCCACCGTTACAGATCTAGTTTATATAGTAAAGCGTCACGACGGAAACACTGCACGCCTTGTGCGTAGGAACGACGAGGCGCTATAAGTGCGTGTTCGTGTCGCCCGAATCGCTCTCTCGCTTCTTCACCTTGAACGCGCAAGTACATAGTCCTCTTAAGGACTGCACAAATTTACTGATACTGTGAACAAGATTTAAGTAAGCTGCCTATATTTTCCACTTCATCAATATCAATTGTTTTGATCAGTGTATTTTCACATACCATCGTCCTATTGGTCCTGGCTGCACTGGGCACGCCTACTGTGCCCTGCAACGTTTATTAATGGCTGGCCGTCGGCCAGTGAAGTCGCGCGTTGACTGTGTGCCAATTAATGTGTCGCGACGGAGTTAACATGTTTTACAACCCATCGTGTTCACTTGAGAAATGATTAAAAACTAGCTGTTCCCGCGACTTCGTTCGCGTGAACTTTAGTATTTGTTTACATATTTTAAACATAGAAATATAAAATTGAAACAGCTGATCCCGGCGAACTGTGCTGTGTGCTTCTTGACTTTGTGTTCATGCCTCTTCAGTTTGTGCAGTGCGTGTTCACGTTCTATTTTGCCTTCTCAAAGCGCTCTCTCTTGTACGTCGAGCGGTGTTTGACCGTGGTGTCACCGGCATTTTGCTGTTTTAGGTCGACAAACATTTCCTGCAAGTATGAACAAAATCGGCCCAGAAATATATCAGTTAGACTCCAGGGCCACCTATCGGAACCTAACTTACCGAGTGTAAAGCACAATAAAACAGTTTCTTTTATATATCAATAAACACTTCTTTGAAAGTATGAGCAAAATACACCCATAAATATAGAAGTTAGACTTCAGTGCTACCTATCGGAATTAAACATAACTAAAAACCTTACTCACTATCTCAATAACATATGGTGTGAATATTGTCTCAATTGTTCCAGTGGTTTGTCAGTAATGATACGGTTTAATCACGCAGAAAGGAATATATATATATATCAGTTTTATTCTTACGACATGAAATGTTGACATATAGTAATTTTTTTAATTTGTTTCCGATATAGTCCAGTGAATCGGTAAAACAATAAAAGTGTGAGTTTTATCTGCAAGAGCACAGAAATTTCCACATTAACATAGTCAGTCCCGTATATATACATGCATACTCCTCAAAGGATTAAGGTGACCGCCTGGTTCAAGGGATTTTGCACGTCTGAGGCTTAAAAGCGTGGAAGCGCTAGGGGCGACCGAGGCATGCGCAGCAGCTCACTCGTCGCCTCTACGCACCAGGCACTGGACTGGCGTGTAGTCTTGCCATCAATAACGCGCCTCTTACGAGACTTTCAGCGGAGACCCCTACCATTTTATGACGTAATGATAAAAATAAAGGTTTGATGCACGTCGCTATTCTTTTTTAAAATGTTTTGTACCGGAATTTTCATACCTAAAAATGACCGTGAAAACACCCGTTTACGCAATTTTCACTGTCACACTGTCAAATTTTTCCGTCAAACTGCTTCCAGTAAGTTTGGGCAAATGAAACTGGACAGTTACGAGACATCACCGGAACGTCATAAAAACCGCCATATTTGTCTGAGAAGGTTGAATGGCTTCAGTTTCCATCAAACATGTGAAGATTGGACCGGTTCTAAAATTTCTTTGATGTTTGACGGTCTCAGCCAATCAGAATCGTACACGACAAAAATGGGCGTTAAGAAGTTTTAAAATAACGGACAATTGCTGGAAACAAAGTAGGTTATGGAGATAATTATTTATGTAGAAGCTATCTGGGCACGAATGCTATTTTCAGTTAATATTGCACATTATATTACGAACTCAGGGCCATTAAATTTCATTGCACAGTAAACATCACTGATAAATAAGATTTGAATTTAGTAGAGAAGCAAAAATGTATTATAAAGTTCCTTACATTTCTTCCTGCAATGGCCTGCATGGATAAACAAAAACCATTATCTTACTACGAAAATAATTTTTGAATAATAATCCAAGCTATATTCTCCCAGTAAAAAAATTTGACTGTGATACATTTTCAAACACATTCAAGATTATTTGATCAAATTTGTCAAATAAATAAATTGTTATGAAAATTACAGTCGAAGACATACAGGACACCTTATACGTAAACGGAATATTAAAGGAGATATGAGCCTATGAAAATTAGGCTCTGAAAACGTATTTTTGCTGAATGCCTTGTACAAACGCCTACAAAGTCGGCAGCAAAAAGGCGACTCATGCTTCCCAAGTTGCAGAGGCATGCGTAATGCTGGCCGTCCTCGGTATGTGCGCACTGCTCGGCTTGAAGTGGTACCTCAGCACATCAACGACATGCCCTTCACTAGTACACGCTCCATAGCGCGCCAGATGGGAGTGTCCCATTCAACCTTGTGGCACGTACTGTGGGTAAATCGCCGTCATCCCTACCGCCTACAGAAAGGACAAGGCATTAAGTGAAAATACGTTCTCAAAACCCAACTTTCACAGGCTCTTATCTCTTTTAATATTCCGTTCAGGTATATGGTGTCCCATGTATGTTCGACTTTTATTTTTCATAAGGAATCACCTTGCGCAGTTTAGGAGTTTAATTTCCGAACATCCTGTTTACAGGAACAGGATGTTCGGAAATTTCATGTCAATACTTCGGGGAAACCTCTCACATCTGGAGGATGAAAAAATGTTATATGAACATAGGTCCGCAAATGCTTAGTTTCTTTTATTGCGGTTCGTAATACATGACGTACAGCATTCGTGTGCGTGATACATGGACACTTCACACTACGACACTACACCTAGAACAGAAGGATATTTAGAGGAATTAATTACACATGTCTGGAAACTTATCATCGGCACTAAAGGAAATGTTCAAAATGCTCTCCATCAGCAGGAACACATGCATCAACCCGCCGTTGCATGGACAACCGAATGCGTTGATAAATCCCTGGAGCGTTCTCTATTGTTTCGCATCCCGCCACAATACGGTTATGGAGGGTGCCCACATCGTCCACTGGGGTTGCATACACAAGTGTCTTTAAATGTCCCCACAAATTAACGTCTAGTGGCGTCAAATCAGGGCTCCTAGGGAGCTGGTACGGGGCTGCCAATTACGGTTGCGATGGCAATCCACAGTAACATGATCCAGCCTGCGGGTCATACGATGTGCGTTATGTATGGCCTGTAGTGACGAAACGAAGTATTTCCGAACTACACCATAACCTCAGTCTACAATCACATGCCGGCCGAAGCGGAAGTATATTATCCTTCAGTCGCCTGCCAGACGGTAAACGGGAAGGAATTCCTATGTCCCCTCCTCAATACCATTATTAAATAGATATATACCCCTTCCCCCAACACACCACACCTCAGTACACCTCCACAGGTCCAAGGGTGAACATCGATGCTGCCACTCTCCAAAAAAAAATAAAGGACCCTTATCACACATACCTTATATATACAATCACACAAAATATTTTAAATATTGTATTTTTTAAATATATTAAATCACTCATCCAATTAATTTTATGGGATTAAGATTAACGTATTAATGATAATTAAATTTTGATCGGATTAATTACGGATCTACTACCGGATTAATTGGGTCTAACAATGTGCAGTGAAACCCCACCGCTCCTACTATTGCGAACCTATGCTCGTAAGACACGTTTTCATCCTCCAGATGTGAGGAATGTTTCCCCGAAGTACTGGCATGCAATTTTGCAACACTCTGTAGTTGAAGGCGTAAGTTTGAGAGTGTGACAGAGGCGTTGTCTGTCGCGCAGAGCCCGCTGCCGTGGTCGAGATGCCCCGTGGTGAACGGCAGCGAGGTGGCCGAGTGCGCGAGATCCTCTGAGACGGCGTACTTCTGGTATCGCACGACGCTCGACTCCTCGCCCAACATGGACCACAGCGGCGGCCTCAAGTGGTGGATCGTCGCGCTGCTGCTTCTCGCCTGGCTGCTCGTCTACCTCATCATGATGAAGGGCATCCAGTCGTCGGGCAAGGCGAGTCACCACACTCGCTCCTTGTCCAATACATATCTGTGTACCGGACCGCGATGCCAGGATCGTACAGTTTTCTCGGCAAAATCGTACAAACCACTTACACGATCGTACATTAAAAAAAAAAAAAAGGACAAAAAATTTTCTATATGTTGTTCACGGTAAAATGAGCACTTCTGAAATCCCTGCTTAAGATCTACTTGTATGCACGTTCTGTATTCTTCAGCCTACTGTAAAATTAACATTTCCATGAGCCTCATCACTTTATGCATGCGTCGGTCAGATTAGACTGGAATTATTACAAAAATAAATATTTTACAAATATGGTCATTTTTACTCTTCGATTAATAAAAAAAACAGAAAGCAATGAAAATAATCAAATTAACCACAAACATTACCTAACACCATACATAATTACCAACTTTACTGGGTACATGTCACACAGTAGGCCCGTTAAAATATATGCACGGAGAAACAGTGTCTTTTTTCTAAGGTTGATTTCAAAAGTGCTCACTTCATCGTGAACAGCCTTTAATGGCTTTTAAACAAGATTAAATCAAAACTCTTGTTTCCAAACAAAAGGTTCGAGTAGTACCAACGTACGCCTGTATATTTTCAGTAAAACCACAACAAATTTTACAAAAAAAAAAAATGGTTTCAATAAATAAGTACATAAAAATTTTTACCTTATGGGAGACTTTAAAAGTAGAATCGTGGGGAACTGTGAAATTTTTAGCAACTTAAATATGTTACTAATAAGCTAAATCTTACTCTATGTATAAGAAACAAACTAATTCAATATCTGCAAATTTAAACCATCAAAATTGCGACACGGCATTACGATCCTACATCACTGCCAACTTTACTACCATTTCAGGAAGTGTTCGGTATTATAATGCTTGCAGTTACGGACAGTATTTTTTTAAAAGATTAACTTCAAAAGTGCTTAAAATACGAACAATGGTCAACTGAATTAGAATAACACGGCCATGTAGACAACTATGTACTCGTTTAATGAAAGCTCGTCTCGTAGGAAAGAAAAATTGTTTCACAAGCGATTTCAGATATTTCGACGTTATAAATAAAATATTAAGAAGAGCGGATATTCATTCAGAATGTTGTGTTGGTTAACAGATTACTTTCGAAAACTTAACGGATATGAGATGTTTCTAATTTCTTCTGTCTCACTTTCATTGCTATAAGAATTTCAAAATAAGAATTTCGTGTTTGCCTACATAAACATACCTATTGTTCCAATAAAATATATTTTATCTTGAATTATTTGCTTAAATAATGCTGCTCGAATTTTTCAGTGAAAATCTCAAGAATGTGAGAAACTATAAAACTTGTATCAACAATTAGTACTCTCATTTTGCTTAAATACTTTTTTCGTGGTAATCTTTTAAAGTATAATTCTCTTCTTTTCACTTTGCATGACAAACAGTTCAGACCTTTAGCCATATAAAAGCAGACTAAAAAGGAAGGACGTTATATAAAGACGTTTTAGTTATTCAAAACATAAAATGCAAGAGGGATGCTTAGAAATAAAGTTACAGTCTCTTTTTAAATGCAAAATTCTGTCTTATCAGGACCAGCTAAACTTAATTTTTCAGGCCTCTGGGCTTGTTTCAGCCTTGAAAAAGAATACTTGTTGTATTGATGCGCAGGATACTAGTTTGAAGCACACTCAGTTGCTCTTGAAAATATTTCCATTATGAAACTACTATCTGGAGATAATAAATTCCAATTTTCCTCACTTACAGGTAGTGTACATCACGTCTCTCTTTCCATACGTTGTGCTGACAATATTTTTCGTCAGAGGAATTTCCCTCAAAGGCGCTAGTGCAGGCTTGGCGCACATGTACACACCCAAGGTAAGCATTTGCTTTTGTAAACACACATATATATATATATATTTTCAATGAGTAAAGCTTCATTAGTCCTAGTCTCGGATACCTCAAGTTAGCATGCTGTACGTATGTAACATGTAATTAATGTTAATACAAGTAAGTACCTCTTTTAGAGGAAACTTTCAGTCCGGATTAAACGCTTAGAGGGATTAACCCATTCAGACCCGGTGTACACAATTGTGTAAATTACGCACGTGTAGGTAGTTTCCAGTCTGTACTGCACACTGCGAAGCTCGGTGACCAATAATTGTACCTGTGGATAAATTATTTGCAAACCGTCTTACTGGTCTAGGTCATTATTGGTTTATATTACTGTAGCTGAACATGTAGCCTACAGCTCATTGGCTGTGACAACGAAACAAGTAGTTTGTAGACTCAAGTACAGCACGCATAATAAAATGTTGTTTGCAACGGTTGAAACCGTAAATTAAAGTGGATCTGAAAGGATTAAGAATCTAAAATAAACTGCGACAGGACTTCAGTCTCTCACTCCACAGTTTTGCTTAAGTCCTGCCAGCAACGTGGACTGGAATGTAGAATACGGACTGAAAGTTTACTCTTACCATCCAGTTGGACTGAAATGAAAACATACAAGACGCCATATTGAATGGGTATTGCTCACAATACGCAAATGATGAGAGGCTGAATGTAATTTTGAAACTTTGAAAACATTTCTAAGAGAAATAAAATACAAATCAAATGGCAACAATTGTAATATAAATAAAAAATACTTAGCAAGTCGTTTGTTCCGAGGTTTGAACTATCACCGGGAAAACAGCTTTCAATTTTTTTCGTTCCAAATTCACTCATTCTTATTTACATTCGAGTCCAGTTTTTGAAACTTTACTTCAAATAAGAAAATAATTCCTGATTCAGTCCTGATCAGCCCACGTAAGGTGCAGTCCAGGTTCGATTGTTGATGAAATTTTACTCTGAACAGGGTAGTAAAATATGTATTTGACAAGGTCAGTGAGCGTCGGAAACAAAATCGCGAAATATTCGTCGTAAATGTATGAAAGTGTGTGGCTGGCTTGCGAATTGAAACGGAATGTATAATCCATTCACGGTTACTTCACACTAAGCCCTGCCTAAGTTCTAAGACTAGAAAATTACACCAGAGGACAACGCACCGAATTCATGCGCTCCCAGTTGTAATAATATTTCGCATAAGAACTATTTCTCACCAGGCGCTACCAACACACGTGTTTTCTCACTGTTTTTACTCGTATTCATTATAAATTAAGTACTATAAATTATAAGTAACAAATAGGTGAAACCTCAATTTTACGAAAATTGAGACACTTCTGCGTTAACGGGGGTATATAACGATTGTAATACACGGCATATTTAGGAAATAAACACGTCATACATGGGGTGATTTTTCAAAGGTTCTATGCAGAAAGTGTGGAGAAACTGCGAACAGGGTATACCAGCGTAATCCTACAAAATGCAATTAGTCAAAGCCGCAACTGACTGTAGGAAACCGCGAGATATAAGCTTGCGTGACAACGGCGCGTGACTATTACCAATACATTTCGGTCACACCTGCTTCAGGTAAATTGAAGAACAACTTCCACTCACAAAAGTTAGAAATCACTCAGCTCGACAACTATGTACATTATACAGAATGGCTGGTGGCGAATTTTTCAGATGGCATGCTGTGATAGCATGTTTGGGTATCCTGTAAGAAGTGCAGAGGGAAATAAAAATAACTAAGACACATTTACCCTCGAAAGTAAGTTATCTTGTGTGGCAAAACAATTATAACACACTTAAATGACAGAGTCAATAATGATTATCAACATTGTTTATTTATTTTTTTAACGTGTTGATTTACTGCCGTAAGTCGTTCGTGTCGACCTGCCGAGAGTAACTTCTGTTCTGATACTTTCCCGCTCGCGAGAAATATCACTTGCTCTCAGATAGTAAAAAAAAGCACACCACCCGAACAAACCTCTTGTGTAATCTACTGACCGATGTGATGCTCTTGTTAGGTTGGTGGATGTTTCGTGACAACCGGGAACATGACACCCAGCACTAAGCGTTGTCCCGACTTCGACGACTTCGACGCCCGCGCAGTAACCTGTGCACGTGTCGTAATAAACACTTCGTCACTTTGCAGGTGCGCTTCTTTTGTCGCGGTGCAGCACCGACCCAGTCGTTTCTCTGCATCCGTTCCGAACAGAACCCACGCTTAAAAGTGATTTTTCAACTCCCTGAAAGCAGTGCTGCCACAACCTACAATTCGGAATATTCTTCGCCAGTTACCTCGCTCGTAGAGGTTGAACTTAAATTCACTGGCGAGAAAAGTTTGTATAGGCTATTCACGGTAAAGTGAGCACTTTTGAAAGTCATCTCATTCGAAACCAAATGGTCAGTAAATATATATACTATAACTGTAGACGTAGAGTTCCGAGTGCGGTGGAATGCACACACTGTGTTTATTACTCACATGGCAATATTTATTCAAAAAAGTGGTTAAAGGATAAATTATGGGGGAAAGAGAAAAGTAACTAGGACCTCAAAAGTGCTCACTTTACCGTGAACAGCCTATACACGGAAATCTAAGCGGTCTAACGACTGTTGAAAATGAACCGCTAGCGACTGCGTACGATAACCATCAACGTATACTAGTCATGCTCGTTGCCGAACGCTCGGACATAAACACCTGCTATTAGATCGAACTCTCGGACATCAACACCTGCTATTAGACCGAACGCTCGGACATCAACACCTGCTATTAGACCGAACGCTCGGACATCAACACCTGCTATTAGACCGAACGCTCGGACATCAACACCTGCTATTAGACCGAACGCTCGGACATCAATACCTGCTATTAGATCAGAAGGTTTATTTAGCGCAGAGTCGGTTGCTGGTAAAAAAAAAAAAAAAAAAAAGCGCGGCTTACGGGTATTTTCTGGACGACATACAGATACTGTGCAAATCGAATTCTCGCTGCATGGAATAAATGAATGTGACTGTTTCGTTCAAGAGTAGCGTTCCGTTATAATCTGGCCCAAGTTATTTCGCATAGTACGGCAGTAGATAGCTTTGAGTGTGCGCGGTCTGAAGCACTGGCCACTGCGGCCCGATTATGATGTTTCCCTCCCGTGAGACAGCCACAAACGTTTACAGTATTCTAATAGTATACTGCTGTACTACCTGCAAGTTTCGCAAACTAGCACAACTTTTACACGCCAATGATTGTCTACAGTTCGTCCGTGGCTACTGCCAACTTTTCTGAAGCACTGTTCAAGTACTAATTCCAAGCTATTCCTTCTGCTCTCGCAAACAAAGCTTAACCAATTGTAGAAAATTAAGGGATAGCGCACCGCGTTTGTGCCAGCTCAGCTTATTAGTATTTTGGTAAAGGAACTAATCATTACCAAGCATTGCCAACACATGCCATTTCTCTCTGTTCTTGTTCATATCGATTATAAATGAAATGTTATAAATTATAATTAAAACGTAATTAAAAATCAAACTTAATAAAAAATAAGATACTTTTATGTTAGACGTATAAAACGCTTTTGATATATGACATATTAGGAAATAAACACGTCGTACATGGGGTGATTTTTCAAAGGTTGGATTCATAAAGTGTGAAGATACTGCAAATAGACTATAGTAGCGCATGTGTTGCGCGATGTATTCTCGATGCGCTCAGAAGGTAAACGTCTGCATCTACGGATGTTTACGAATGAAATATTTTAATTTTCGTCCCCTAACACTACTGTGAGTTTCGTCAATTAATTTTTAGGTATCATGTAAATATGCGTAGGCGTGCAACAGATTCAGCGGCCATGAAGAACTCTCTAGGCCGTCATAAATGTGTGTGTATGGTAATTCCTTACGAAGTCCAAAATTTTCAAAATTTCTAAAAATAGGAATTAAGAGAGTGTATTACGTCGGCATGGCCACGCGATATACTCTAGGCATGGTTCTGCTTATCGTTGAAACTGTACCTATCCCAGTGTATAGCGATAATTTGCAGTCTGGAATATGCCCAAGTCATTCTCTTAGTTCATTTTCAAGGGTAAGGCGAAAAGCACCAAAATGAATTCGTCTACTATACTGCTCGCAAAAAGTTCAGCATAAATCAGAAACGAGGATGTTACATTGAATAAAAGTAGTTTACATTTCGTTTTGTACTTCTACTAGCACATAAAGTGGGTGGGGGGGGGGGGACCCTACTCGTTTACATAATTCCCATTATGAAACAAACAACAGACACAAATTGAAAAAACTCAAACAAAGAAATCTCATCAGTTTCAACAAGAGAAAAAAAAAAACAGGTCTTCTCAGATGCATTGACAAACGTCAATCACGTGTAGAACTTCGACGATTCCTGAGGCACGCTTGTAGCTGACTAGGAATGTCAAAAACAAGATCATTCAGCATTTACAGAGGCAAATTTTCCCATTCCTCAATTGCGGCTGTTTTTTTTAAGGCCTGGATGTTTATTGGTGGTTGTGTGCGCGGTTTGAAATCGCTCGTTTGAGGAAACACCACACATTCTCTAGGCAGTTCAGTTCATGTCAGCTGAATAAGCTGGACAGTTTATTCTTCTGATTCCACGTAGGTGCAGATACGGGGAAAATGCGAAACTTTTTGTGAGTAGTATACATTAACCGGAGAAAACTTGTCAAGGGATTTTGTCCTCCGTCTAGAGAGTATGGGTACGATTTCCCGTATTTAAACCTGTTATTCGGAAAACATAATATTATCTCTGCCAGAAACCCACCTGTTTCTTTTGACTTGTGATTTGATCAGAATTATTAGATACCACAAGGTGCGTGTGTTTCTGTTACGCGAAATTGACTTGCGTTTTTCACACAAAATGTACGATGATTGCTTTTGATTCCGTTTAATTTTGTTCCGAGCAGATTTCATCATACCGTAACACTACAAAGATACGTAGAATACTTGCACATAAAGTCAGTTGATCTTATGAATGGGACCAAACAACGAACTCCGAAATGAGTGTCTAGGTCACGTACTATTTAGCAGCATATTCAAGTCTGTAAACCTAGCGTTAAAAGCTGTAGTATTTTTCAGAAAATTTGGCTACAGGAAAACTATTTTGTATTTTTTTTTTTTATTTCTGCCGGGACTACAACCTTTTCTCTTTTTAAATTACTGTTGCTCTTAATTGTAAACAAATATTTATCAAAATGAATGCACGCATTGAAATACATTTGATCCTAGTACCCAACACATTCGGAGATCATCCAGTTACACACCTGTTGCAGAAAAATTTAGTTTGCCTAGTCTGCTTGATTAGTGAATTAATTCTTAGGCACACTGTAACATACTAGCTAAACTAATAGAAAGAAAAAAAAAAAAAGGAAAACTCCGAATTAAATTTTGTGTTGTAACGTATGAAAGAAATTTTGAGATTAAATAACCAATAAAAGTAATGGTTTTAAAACCACGCATTGCTGATTAGCTTGTCATTGTTTACCTACAGGTTGAGAAACTCCTTAATCCTCAAGTGTGGCTGGACGCAGCAACCCAAGTATTTTACTCATTTGGGTTAGCGTTTGGGTCTCTGATCGCTTTCGGCAGCTATAACCCGCCAAAAAACAACTGTGTGAGGGACGTGCTACTAGTGTCTCTCACAAACGCATTTACGGCCATTTACGCCAGTGTTGTGGTCTTTTCTGTACTGGGCTTCAAAGCAACAACGATTTTCGACAAGTGCATCCTCAGGTAAGTTACTCATCCGGCAGTGTCATCTTGTATTTAGCCTGTGTGCGACAGGGTAAGTTGGTACACACGCACGCACATTACAGTGTAGTTCCAAACCCTCATCTTAACAGCTCGCCATAGAGTAAGTGCGGAAGCAAGGCAAACATTTACACTCCCATCAAGCATAACATCACTATACGCATGCTCTGTGCAAAATACTTTAAATCACGATATCGGACACTTTTTACCATGGCGACACTTAGAAAACTAATTTCACTACCACATTCTATGGTGAACTATGAAGGCATGGCTGGAATTCTTATCGCATACAGTTCTTTATCATACTTTCGCTTGTTAGATTTTTTACTCATATGTTACTAACACTACGAATATTTCCTCGATGTTTTAAAATAAAGGGAAACACTTAAACCAGATGCAGTTACACTTAAGTGTCACAAGGTTCTCTTATAAAATGGTGGGTTGCAATGTGTGTACAGAGTGTCCTGTATTGGGATATAAGGTATTTGCCTGTAATTAGTGCAAATGCAATGATTAAGAAAGCAACAGTTTTGAGAGTTATTTAAAAACAAAACTTGTAGAAATTCACATTGGTCTCGACTGACACTTGGCCCCTTGTGCAGACAGATTTACCTTACGTATTGATTCAGTGACGTTTTCCACTGATTCATCAGTCAACTGACACTTGGCCACTTGTGCAGGCAGATTTACCTTACGTATTGATTCAGTGACGTTTTCCACTGATTCATCAGTCAACTGACACTTGGCCACTTGTGCAGGCAGATTTACCTTACGTATTGATTCAGTGACGTTTTCCACTGATTCATCAGTCAACTGACACTTGGCCACTTGTGCAGACAGATTTGCCTTACGTATTGATTCAGTGACGTTTTCCACTGATTCATCAGTCAACTGACACTTGGCCACTTGTGCAGACAGATTTACCTTACGTATTGATTCAATGACGTTTTCCACTGATTCGTCAGTCGACTGACACTTGGCCACTTGTGCAGACCCTGCTTTATTTCTTCTTTCAGGCCGCACTTTATAATCTAATACTGAAAGCTGAGGCAGCATGCATATCAGGAAAAAAATATATATATTTCACTTCAGTTTTCACTGTCTCGCGTTTTATGTTTCTGGAATGTATTCATGTCCTTAAAATCGTGTACATAGGTTAGCCTGTGTTCTGAACTGTACTGTATTGGCAGGGATCACGCACTAGCTCATTTGACCGTGTCTTACTTTTCCAGTAACAAGAAAATACTCGCCGAACATGGGTACACGCACAGTGTGAATATTAGTTCAGACGAGTACGACAGCGTCTTTGCCAACGTAACTATGTCGGATGACGTGATGAAGTCCCTCCTGCAAAATTGCAGTCTGACTCAGCAGCTAGACCAGGTTTGTCAATATTTCACTTTCTTTTATAACACTATAAATTATGGAGATTTTATAATCTTTCACGTAAATATTTTTGATGGCGAGAACAAACTGGAACCGTTTTAAGTTAATCAATATTATCACATGATAAATTAGCGATGGTAAATGTATATTATAAGACACTTTTACAGACTTTTTTTTACATAATATCTATACCTTTATTTTGCTTCTTCGCAATGTATAAAGCAGCTTTCCAATAACTATATCTCCTGTGTATTACTGCTTTCGTCTACACATTTAATAAATATAAAATACAAAACATAAATATAAATATAGAATGAAAGCCTTCTGTTTCTAACATTTAGCCTGTATGTGTAATACAATATTTTTTTCTGTTTATTTTCTTTTCCACTTTACCAATTAAATTTTAATTAACTTTGCCGACAGACGTCTTAATACCTGTGTTTATCGTTAATCCGCAGTCTTAGAATTAAGACTTTATTTATGTCAGTTGTTTAATATATTTTATCTTTTCGATAAACATATGCTATTCGCTGTTCTCGGTAAAGTGAGCACTTTTGAAAGCTCTGCTTAAGATCTACTTTTATGCACGTTGTGTATTCTTCCGTCTTATGTAAAATTAACATTGCAATGGACCTCATTATTTTATTCATGCATCGGTCAAGCGAAACTGTGAAATTGTTAAGAAAGTAAATGTTTTACGAAATTTGCTCATGTTTGCATTTCGATGCATTAAAAAATATAAAGCGAAAGAAATAATTTAAATGATCACAAATGGCTGCCTAACACTTTCTATTCGACGTTAAGATACGGAACTACTTACGATCCATCGTTACCAACTTTACTGGGCGCGTGTCACTCAGTGCGCCCGTGAAAAGGTGGGGGCAATGACTTTCTTCTTACGTTGGGTTCAAAATTTACCACTTTATCGTGAATAGCCTTTAACTGCATGTATGACACCGTAAACAACGGCTTGTTAATTCCCAGTTAAGCTGACAGTGAAATGTATTGTGTTGGTAATGCCTAGTAATAAATAGTTCTTATGCAAAATATTATTATACTGAGTGCGCACGAATGCGGTGCATTGGCCTCTCTAAGGCCGTGTCTCAACTCGAAAGTGTGCTCACTCTCGCTATGGCACACACTGGTTCACTCTAGCGAATTGAGACTTGTGCCCTCTGTAAGCCTTCGGCATTATTTCTCTGACAGAAAAAGTATTAAATAGTGAAAAATAAAATATTTCTGGCCTTTCACTTTCCTCGAATAAATGTACAGTATTTTATGAAATAATAACTTATTTTAATTTGTTACATTTTTGCATGATTAAAAACGTAATTATTATGTGCAATCACAGTATTCAATAATATGCATACAATTAACCTAAATTAAACGTGAGCATAACAACATCATAATATGTTATGTTCCATACAGAACGGAAAATTTTTTGTTACTACAAATTTCACAATCGCAATGATTAAGTTAATTCGATAAAATATTTTTAACGCTGATTTAGAAACAACTAAAATATGTCTGGATATTTGAGGTTAGACTTGAAAACAATATGGCTGCCAGAGAGGGTGCGAGAGTGAGCACCGAGTGTACATTGTCGTTCTCTCCCTCTGGCGTTCTTTCGTCGGAGTTGGGACGGCAGAGAGGACTCTCCGTGACATCAAGAGTGTGAGAGAGAAATAGAGAGAGATAGAAAGAGAGATAAAGAGAGAGAGAGAGAGAGAGATAAAGAGAGAGAGAGATAAAGAGAGAGAGAGAGAGATAAAGAGAGAGAGAGAGAGATAAAGAGAGAGAGAGAGAGAGAGATAAAGAGAGAGAGAGAGAGAGAGAGAGAGAGAGAGAGAGAGAGAGAGAGAGAGAGAGGAGAGAGAGAGAGAGAGAGAGAGAGTACTCTCTCGGTGAATTGGGACACGGCCTTAAGCTGCATGAGGCGGAGGAATATCCTGAAAGTGGAACTTTAGCAGGGTTTCAGAAAAGTTGGAAGTAATCACTGGCTTAGATTGCGTGTAATAATATCTCGAGGTCACAGGCGTAATTTTTAATTCAGCTTCCCAGGAATGTACGTGGGAGTGTCCATCGCAATGATTCCTTATAGCCAGCCGTGACCTTGAAGCATTTAACATTTTTACTAGGGATTCCCCTTAACTAAGGTCGTAGCAGTGAAGGTCATCGAGTAGCCTCTAGAGTTTCGCTTACGCGAAACAAAGCCACTTGCGACTATACGCTGTTCGCGGTAAAGTGAGCACTATTTAAGTCCCCGCTAAATTTTTCCTTTCAGCCAATTTCCATATTTCTGCTCCTTTTTAACATAAACATTGTCTAATAAACAGAGTACATGCATTTCATCGCTCTCGGAAGTTAACGTGTGAGACTGCAATAAAATATATTTATTAGCGGTCAATGGCTGCTGGGTGGGCCTGAAAAAATGCTCACTTATCGTGAATAGCCTGTACAAGCTGACGAGCTGCATGCTTGCGAAGTCTCGCTTCAACATAAGAGTACAGGCATGATCAGGCCCGTGTAACAACATGGCAAATAAATATCCATATTTATTTTAACAGTCACTATATTTGTTCTTGGCTTACATCACTCAAACATATTAGTAACAAGTCAAATGTAATACGCTTCCATAGAAGACACAGCATGTTACCAACAACCAAATAGGTAACATTTATTAAAATGTACATATCTGTGACCACCCGTATAGGCTATGAAATGACTTGGCGCATGGGGTGTTAACAAGATAGGGAACAACAGATCGCTTATTTTTTCAGGCTCTCTCCGTGCATACCCTCATTATAGTGAAATATTTTGATACCCATTGAAGCAATTGCATATTGTTTTCTAGTTGTTACACTGCGGGAGCTTAAATATTTGATATATTAAAAAAAAAAAATTATGCATTCTCACAGATTCACGCAAAAAAAAATTTGCCTCATAATTTATATTGTTGCCTGGCCACATTGTTGTTGTTGACGATAGCGTAACGCAAGGATAAGTTTGAATTTCTGAAATGCGTTGCAATTCTTGGCAGAACATAGCAAGTTTCTGATCCCACCCATAATCCATTTTATTCCATTGTTGAAAGTGGTCAACAAGTGTTCAAATTTCCTAAAGATATTGAACGGTACGTGTGATTATAATAATATTTGTACTGCAGTTTTAAGAAGTTCAAGGTATAACCGCCAGAAGCGCTGTAAGTACTCAGTAGCGCCAACTTCGTAATTCGAAGCGATGCAGTAGTTGTGCCGTCTAAGTTGGTATGCGTGGAGAGGGCCAAAAAAAATTATATGCACCTTGCACCTTATTTACTCTATGGCTTGGTGAGGGCTTTTGGCATAAGAGTGAGAAGTTGGCGGGGGGGGGGGGGACTGCGCGCCTCTTGTTTTTGAGATTTCCTCGTATCAAGCAGTTGGGGCACTAAGCAAGAAAGAGAGAGGAAATGGGTCATTAAAGCGGACAGCTTCATATCAACAGCTTGCCACATTCAAGGTTCGGCCATGCGATTAATACAACTCCGCGTGAAAGAGAGCCAAGGCCGCGGTCACACGAGTGGTCTAGACGTGTTTGCTGTAAATTCGTCCGGCAGCCATGTTTGAACATGTTTGCAAATTGAACTAATTCGAGTTGTTACACGTCAGTAAGGTTTATTATATTCAGGTTAAAGGCTGTTCACGGTAAAGTGCGCACTTTAGAAATGAACCTTAGAAAAAAGTCACTGCCCCTTCATGCATATATTTTAATGGGCGCACTGAGAGGCATTCGCCCAGCAAAGTTGGCAACGATGGATGGAAAGTAGTTCCATATCTTAACGTCGAATAAAAAGTGTTAGGTGACCGTGTGGGATAACTGAAATTTATTTTTTCACTTTTTTTTTTTTTTCTTAATGCATCGAAGTGTAAAAATGAATAGATTTGTAAACTATTTACTTTAATAATTCCCAATTTAATTTGACCGACACATGAATAAAGTGGTGAGGCCAATAGTAATGTTAATTTTACATAAGGCGGGGAATACAAAACGTGTATACAAATAGATCTAGCAGGATTTTCAAAAGTGCTCATTTTACCGTGAACAGCCTATAGGAACAAAACATGATTTCTTACGTGAGAATTTCGTATAGGGAAGATTTCCCCCGCTAGCTGCGCAGTGTTCCAAAAGGTAACTTTTAATTAAAATGTTAAGCTACGTGAATAATAAAAGATAAATATTTTACTTATTTAGGAAGTTATTTTTAATATGATCCATGATTATGATGATTTTTTTTAAATGTAGAAAATAGAGAAAATCTGGCACATTGCCGACACTAGCGCTTACCTAGTGACGAAAATTGTCGGTTCCCGAACTTCTTAACATTGCTCTTCTCGAACTGCGGTAGAACTAATTTGAATGTCGGTAACTGAATGCAAACAAAAGGAAATCCTAACCTCTGAAAAACGGGGCCCATTTTTGTTTATAATCGTTTCAACCACTCATTGAGGTTAGGAGTGGGGGGGGGGGGGGGGGGTGGAGCTGCAAGTCCGAGGTCGAGAAGCTAGGGAGCGATGCGGGCAACACTAACACACCACTTTTAGCGCTTCATCGCTCCTACGTGCAAGGCGTGCATCGTTTCTGCTGTACTGTGCAAATTAGATCTGCTACAGTGGAGCTTTATTTCACGCGATGAAAGCCCACGGGACAAACTACGCCCGTATGGTCGTACTTTTCTCTTGTCGCTTAAAAAAAAAAAAAACTGTACACACAAGCTTTAAAAATGTGATATTTTACTATTTTGACGATTTTTTTTTCTCCAAGAATACACTTAACACGCCAAAAGTAAAAAAAAAAAAAAATAGCGGCATACATAATTGTTTATTATCTTTTCTGACAAAAAGTCATATTTGCTGAACATTTATTTACCGAGATACGCGTATTCGCGCAAACAACTATATCACAGAAAATGTTTCAGTACATCCCCTTCTTAAGAATTTTATTAATTTTAACACGACTTACCTTATTTTTAGAGCAATAGTATAGCGAACAGTTTATAGACCTGCTTCATTTATTTCAACGAATGCAGAAATTCCCGTACATTTCAGCATTTTAACCATACTGTCTACTTCTTAGCAGCCACTAAGAAAGAAGAATCGTTCTGGTCTACTTATACAATGCGTTTATTTCGAACAGGAAGTGACTGCGATCGGAACAAGTTCTGAGCCAGTATAACCGCAGCCTAATATTTTTTTTTTTAGTTCATCTCACGGAGGGCCGCGGTGTTGTGGTATCCAGACTAATCAACTGCCACGAAAGCATAGAGTGCTCGCCACCTGGCAGGACCGCCAGGGTTTTCGCACGTGAGAAACGTGGCGGACGATGCCGCTGGCAGGAGGGTTTTCTAAAGTGCTCATTTTACATTGAACAGCCTATACGCACGTGATCCCATGTTGGTACGTTTGCATTTGACCGCACATCCGGCAGTGGCGCCGCAAGCTCCGGGGCAGTGGCCATAGACAATGGCGTGTAGCCGAAGCCGCTTGGGATGGACCCCCCGCGTTTTTTTTTGTAAAATAGTTGTTTGCGCGAATACGCATATATCGGTAAATAAATGTTCTGCTAATACGGATTTTTGTCAGGAAAGATAAAAAAAACAATTATCTATGCCCCTATTTTTTTTACTTTTGTCATATTAAGTGTATTCTTGGAGGAAAAAATTCGTGAAAATGGTCAAATATTGCATTTTTAAAGCTTGCCTATGCATCTACCTTAAGTGGAAAGAGAAAAGTACAAACATATGGGCGTAGTTTAATCTGTTGGCTTTCATGGCGTGTAATAAAACCCCACTGTTACAGATCTAATTTCCACAGTACAGCGTTATGACGTAAACACTGCATACCTTGCACGTAGGAGCGATGAGGCGCTAGGCGTGCGTGTTAGTGTCGCCCGTATCGCAGCCTCGCTTCTTGACCTTGGGCGTGGGCAGTTCCATCCCACTCATAATGCATGTAAGTGTAAGAGTTACCACAAAGGGAGTAGGCACATGGAAATGTTAAATTTACTTATGGTAGAAGAATACACCATGTGCATACAAGTAGATCCTGCTTACCTGGCATTTGAACTACGTCGCTGAGTGTTTGAAATACACGTTTTTCGACGGAATTATTTAACGTGCGTCTAATGTGCTGGTCTAAGAAAAGAACACATGTTTCAGACATCACGAGTATTAGAAACACCATTTCACAGCACTCAAACATAGTAAAGCTAAAAGTGGCTTTTTCAAAGCGCTGAATCTCAAAATATACGGATCAGATACAGAACAACTCAAGGGCTCTGCATTAAATTTTGATACAGAATTTCCACTGATAAGATGGTAAAGTAACTGCTTAAAGTCCTATAGGTACACGCAGTCCGACGAAAACACTGCTTGCCAGTGGGGGAGCACCTCATGCGCGTAACAGTGTTATAGGATATTCACGGTAAAGTGAGCACTTTTTAAGTCTCTTCCATTAGGCATTAACAACTAATCAATTTATTTTATGGCAGCTTCAGACGTTAACTTTCAGGAGTGGTGGAATGTATACGCTATGTTTATTGGCCACATTGCAATGTTTATATTAACCTTTTCAGACCCGCTTTAATTTACGGTATCAAGTGTTGCAAACAAATATTTTTATCATGCGCGCTGTACTTAAGTCGACACAACACGTGTTTCGTTGTCACGGCCAATGAGATGTAAGATGTAGGCTATACGTACGGCCTACAGTTATATGAACCAATTATGACCTAGATAAGAAAGACGGTTTGCCAATAATTTACCAACAGGTAAGAACATTGGTCATTGAGCTTCGCAGTGTGCAGTAGAGACCAGAATTTACCTATACGTATTTAATGTACACAACTATGTACACTGGGTCTGAATGGGTTAAGAAGTGAAGGAAAGATAGAAATTGGCTAAAAGGAAAAATTTAGGAAGGCCTTAAAAAGTGCTCATTTTACCGTGAATAGGCTATAGCCCTAATCGCTCTCGCGCTTCTCTGCGTCGGACGCGGAAAATAGCTCCAGATAGGCGGGCTCCTTAAAGAGAACTTTCAAAAGTGCTCAGTTTACCGTGGATAACAAATAATCGCGTATTAGTTTTATTTTGATCTAGATTTTGGTTATCCTATCTAGGAATACTATAAAGGAAACAAAGATAGTTTATAAACTGAGAAGGACGAATTATTTTCCTTTCAATTTTAAAGGTTTATTTAGAATGTCGTTTTGAGTGCTAGAAGGTTACTTGTGCCCGAGCGGTCACGAGAGGATTGTGGATGTTTGTCCCCAGGCTGCAGAAGGCACCGGCCTGGCCTTCATAGTCTTCACGCAGGCCATCGTGGAGCTGCCGGGATCGCCCTTCTGGGCTGTCATATTCTTCCTCATGCTGCTGTCGCTTGGCCTCGGCTCGCAGATCGGCATCATCGAAGGGATGCTGTGCACCCTCTTTGACATGGAGCTGCTGAAAAAAATTCCTAAGCAGCTGCTTACAGGTATATCGACTGGAGACTCGGGAGGCCAAGTTACAAATGTCAGAGGCTTCCCGACGCTCATGACGTTCCGGACGCTTCCCGACACTACCCGATGCTTCCCGTCACTACCAGATGCTTCCCGACACTGCCCGACGCTTCCCGACACTGCCCGGTGCTTCCCGACCCTGCCCGATGCTTCCCGACCCTGCCCGATGCTTTCCGACACTGCCCGATGCTTTCCGACACTGCCCGATGCTTCCCGTCACTATCCGATGCTTCCCAACACTACCCGATGCTTCCCAACACTACCCGATGCTTCCCAACACTACCCGATGCTTTCCGTCACTGCCCGATGCTTCCCGACACTACCCGACGCTTTCCGACACTCCCGTCGCTTCACGGCACTGCCTACATGCATGAAGCTCCTGATGCTTCCCGAAACTCCCGACGCACATTGCGCTCCCGGCACTTCCCGACTCTCCCAACACTCGTGATGCTCCCGATGCTCCACCCTCGTATTCTACACCCACCCTTCGATATGCGAGAGCAGACACGTGCGAGCCGCCTCGCAGACCAAGTGGACATGCTCACGAGCTACACGTGAACGAATACGCGCCTTGATCGTTCCGCCGGGCGGCATAGATCAAAGGCGAAAGTAGCGAGGTGCACGCACATCGCTAGCCAGCGTGGACGTCTTTATCTGAAGCGGAGAGCTCGCTGTGTGACCGTCGTGGTACCCGCAGTTCCTCTTCGTGCGCAGTTCAACATAGATACGACTGTATTAACGGCCTTCATTGCCAGTTGACTGAGCAAAATTACAGTGTGACATACTGTAGAACTCTACACACTTCTTATAAACATTCGGGGAAATAAATTTAATTGAAAAATACGGCGCTTTTGGTGGACACTGAATTCGGTGAGAAGGAAAAAAAAAAAAGTCCGGGAAGAGTAGAAAATAAAATTCCAGGAGATGGACCAGGTTAAATATTTGAGACAATAATGTTTTTCTTGAATTTTTCGCTTCTAGCAGTGCTATTATTCCTTCAATACTCACTGCGAAAGCAGTCTGCCTGCGTCGCATACTCCCGCCTCGCGATCCACGAGCCAGGTTGCAAGTAGACCAGCCCTGGCGCCACGCAAGCCCACGTGAGATGATAGGCTGTTCACGGTAAAGTGAGCGCTTTTTGAAGCCCCCTCGTTCGGAACAATATTCAATAAATGTAATTTATTGTAGCCTTTGAAGTTAAATTTCGAGTCCGTTGAAATGTATGCAATGTGTTTATTACTTACATGGCAATATTTGTTTTAAAAAGTTGTGGAAGGATAAAAAAGTTAGCTGATATAAAAAAAGTAACTATGGCTTCAAAAGTGCTCACTTTACCGTGAACATCCGACACGCACACGTTGTGCCGTTAGCTTGCCGACACATGAACACAGTACTAAGTCTCTCTTTCCTTCAGTGGAAAAATTTCCCAAAAGCAGGGACCCAACCTCCTCTCTCCCAACCCCACCCGTCAAACGTCAAACTGGAAAAGTGATAAGAGTTTGTGAAAGTTGCAAATGTCAGTTACTTTTTTTTTCGTTTTATATTTTGGGGAGAAAAATCTTCTGATTTTTGCTATTAACTTCCCCGGTAAAATCACAAAATATTTTAAATAAATGAATAACTAATCATGGTGGTCATGAAAGTAGAAAAATATTATAAACTAGTATATACAAAACTCCTTAAATGCAAATGGGAATTTATATATTTATATTGCAAATTTAAATGTTAGCTTAAAAATTCCCGCACGACAGATACCCGTATTTGGCTAACATCATTATAGGTGCAGCACCCCCCTAACTACCCCACCCCCCTTCTTCACCCAATCCACGCCAGACAACAGAGTTCCGAGCCTAAGTCCCTTTCTGCTTTCTGTCCCAAGTCAGGAAGCCACTAATTTATTCCGTGTTATTCTTTGAGAAGGTTTATGGGTAAGCTTCACCTGCCATCCTCTCAACAAACATTCTGAACTTCCACTTATTTATATTTTAATACATGAAAATCTTAATATTGTATCTATAGCGCACCAGCTATCGACCTCACCCTGCAGTACAGACACAAAAACTCAACTACAAACTTATCACAATATCGATTCTGACAAATTTTGATGGAATTGATATTGTGACAAATTTTGATGGAATTGATATTGTGACAAATTTATTGGTTAGTAGTTTAGTTTTTATATCTGTACTGCAGAGTACAGAAATCGAAAATTAACAAAATGATTTCCTTTTCGCCGTAAAATAACACTGCTGTGGATGGAACCACTCACTTCATTAATAGGCCGATCAAATTTAACTGTTAAATTCCTAGGGTATTAAAATCTCACTGATATGTCAATTCTTACATATACGTCAACATATAAACAGAAAAACATTAAATAAATTCAGTGTCCCTAAATCAAACTATTGCACTTTTAAGATAACTAAGACAAGGAACTATTTTTGCTGTGTCACCGCCAATTTTACTGTGAGCAAGTCACTCGCTGTGTTCGTTAAGATGCACGAAATTGAAGGCAGGCAACATTTTTTAACTGTTGATTTAAATTATCTGCATATTTGCACGCCACACATGACGCCTAGCTGGTAGGCAACAATGATATAAAAGCAGCATGCGTGTAGCCTAAGTAGCAAGCGCGTCGTGTGCTTATCTTTGACTAACATGATGGGTGTGATTTAGTGTGTTTTGCGTGTATCGATCACCTAACACTGGCTCGCAAACTGCCACATAAACTGTAAAAACACGTCATAAAACATCCACGTGTAAGTTTGGCGTACCAAAAAAAATCCATACTGTTTATTTCTAAATATATACATATAACCAAGTTACATTTTTCGATTCAGTTGTGATATTTAAATAAAGTAAAGTAACTGTGTGAGCCTACGTTTTGGTAAGTCCAATTTGCGACAGAATATTTAACAATATGTGAATATATTTCCACTCTAGTGTGAAGTATACAATGTTTATTCTTTACGTAGGGTCTAAAGCCCCTGCCAAACTATAAAAATGATGCATTCAGCTATATTTGACAATAAAATTTGAGGACAAAATACGGCCATCAAATTTTTCCTTCAAACAAATTTTACCAAATAATCTTGACTGTGTTTGACAATGTGTCACACTGTCAAATTTTTTACTAGGAGAATCTAATTTGAAACATAATTTAAAAGTTATTTTCATAGTGAGATATTGCTTTCGTTTTTCCATGGCGTCCACTACGGAAAGAAATGTAAGTAATATTGTAATTTGTTTTCGTTTCTTTACTGAATTAAATTTTTATTTATATGATCTGTTTCCAATGAAATAAATACCTCTGAGTTCATAATATTATTTGCAATATTCACTTAAAATAGCATTCACTCCCTAGACAGCTTCGACATAAATTAATTATCTACATAACTTACTTCGTTTCCAGCAATTGTTCGTTATTTAAAGTTTCTTAGCGTCAATTTTGTCGTGCACGATTGAAATTGACTGAGACCGTTAAATATCATAGAAATTTTAGAACCAGTCCAATTTTCAAATGTTTGACGGAAACTGAAGCCATCCAACTTTTTCAGACAAAAATTGGCGGCGTTTGTGACATTTCGATGACGTCATAACTGGCCAACTTTATTTTATCAAACTTATTGGAAGTAGTTTGACGGGAAAATTTGACAGTGTGACAGGGGCTTAACACAATACAACTCTGAAAATTTTTCACACCTACATTAAGTCTTGTTTCGTGAAAATTGCAATTATCTCATTTATTTAAGCACAAAAAGAAAGAAATCCTGTATACTTGCGACACCACCTGGCGGCAAGAAATTTTCATTGCCAAACTAAAATCATTGAACTTCCCAACCGTGGTACGGTTTATTCTACTCAGGTTGGGGAAACTGGCAACTACAATTTTTCACCGCCAGGTAAGCGCTAGTGTCGCCATGTGTACCATATTTTCCCTATTTTATACGTTAAAACGGTAATTGCAATAATCATAAGTAAAATATAATATAAACTCGTAACTAAGTAAACTCTCTTTTGTAATACACGTAGCTTAAAATTGTAATTAAAAGTTACCTTGTAGAACATCTGCGCCAAACTCTCCAATAAGAAACTCTCTTTGTTCCTAACCTGAGTAGAATAAACCTTAACTGTAGACAGCTAGTGGTATACGCTATTCACGATGAACTGAGCACTTTTGAAATCCCTGCTTAAGATCTAGCCTACTTGGACGTGTATTGTGTATTCTTCCGCCATATGTAAAATTAACATCGTGGACCTGATCACTTTAATCATGCGTCGGTTTGAAGAAACTATAAAATTATTATAAAAATGAATATTTTACAAATTTGTTAGTTCAAACATTTTGATGGAAAAAAAAAAATCAAGAGAAATCATTTCTGATTTTAAAACGTTTGCCTAACATTTTAAATTCAACGTTAAGATTTGGAACTACTTTACTGGGCGCATGTCCCTTGGTGCGCCCGTTAAAATATGTATTTTTAAAATGTTGATTTTAAAAGTGTTCACTTTATCGTGTTAAGAGTGAGTGAACAGATTTGGACGGCTCTACACAGCGAGGTCTTGAGAGCCGACGAGGGTGATTGAGGTATGGGGCTGCGCCGGAATGAAGGGGCGGGGTAAACGGGAGATCCCCGAGAAAACCCGCCGACCAGCGGCAACGCCCGACACGATTCCCACATGCGAAAATCTGATGACCCAGCCGGGGATATAACCCAGTGGGAGGCGAGCAGGCTAACCGCTCAGCCACCGCGGCCCCCTTCACTTTATCGTGAACGGCCTTTATGATTGTCGTTTGTTTGTTTTTTTTTTCTTTCTTTCGCAAGGAGTGGTGTGCCTGGCGTGCTTCATGGTGGGGCTGGTGTTCTGCAGCGGCGCCGGCGAGTACTGGCTCACGTTGTTCGACTCCTTCGCCGGCACCATAGGCCTGGCGCTGGTCGCCTTCCTCGAGACCGTGTCGGTCATGTACGTGTACGGACACAGCAGGCAAGTCATGCCGGAACCGCATAGCCCCGACAAGCACGACACGGCAGCCCCGACAAGCACGACACGACAGCCCCGACAAGCACGACACGACAGCCCCGACAAGCACGACACGGCAGCCCCGACAAGCACGACACGGCAGCCCCGACAGGCACGACACTTATAACTAAACAGCCAACGAAATACAACATAGATCTGACGTAAGCCCGACAAATTCTATCGTCCGACCAGCAATTTCGCATTAGAAATTATTTCCATTTCCGTCGTGTCGTGCGGCACGACGTACAGAGTGCACAACCTTGCAAAATGAAATTTTATGGCAAGCTTTCCTTACAATGGCAAATACGCAGCTTAAAAGAAAAGTAATTTTGGAAATTATTAAAAATAATAATTTCACCTTTGTAAGCATTAGCAATAACACTTTGTCACCATCATGTATTCCGTATTTCTCGCCTGCCCACCGCCTTTGAAACTAGCGTAGTTAATCAGCGCCTTCTAAATAGTTACGAAAAATTATACTCTTCGTGTCGCGTCAGTAAACTGTCGGGCTGTAAATTCGAGCAGTCACATTGAAAATATAAATGTTGTATCGTGGTTGCGGTTTTTGTCGTGTCGTGCTGTGTTTGTCGGGACTGTGTGACACTCGCATGAAAGTCTATTCACGGTATATTCGCACTTTCTGGAAAAAAAAAAAAAAAAACTTATGATGTGTGTGGTTGTTTCCTAAATACATCATGTGTCACAAGCGTTTTCATTTGTGTTAACATACAAGTACTTATATTTTATCTGTGAGTTATAGTACTTAATTTATAGAGACCTGCAAAATTCGCGTTTTTATGTGGCATCAGACTGAACTTCACAATGCTGTATGTACGCGAGCCGACGTCGTATTTCCATTGACTGCTGCATAATTGTGAAGTCACTCCCTTTCTGTCTTTACTGCACGTGATTGGACGACACGACTGTGAAGCGCTTATTTTTTGGCGCAGAGTTGCCCAGAGCTTAATAATATTATAAATGCGCAAGTTTGTATGCTTGTTTGTTACTCAATCACGTCATAACGGCTCGACGGATTTGGATGAAATTTGGTTACAGGTGTAGATTATATTCTGAATTAGCAGATAGGGCACTTTTCATCCCAGAAAAATGAACCGCTTCTTAGGAAATATATAAAACATGCCACCAACCATTTGAGTAGGCGCTGGTTGGTGGTCTTTTTTTTAAATAATTTGCACGCGGCTAGAGCCGCGGGTAACAGCCAGTGTCAAATAAAACAAGGTCCAACGACAAACTTATTGAAAATGTACAAGTGTTTGAAATCTGACGTTTCCTCGAATAATAACGCGAATTTCGCGGGTCTCTATTCATTTATAATTTATACGAACAAAACAGGTGTGTTGGTGACCCCTTACAGTAACAAAAAGTTCTTGCACAAAAAATATTTACACTTCCACGCGCACGAATGCGGTATGTCGTCGTCCCTCGTGCGTAATTTTCCAGACTTAAGTTAAGTCCGATACAGACGGACATCTTTTGTGAACAATAAGGTGATCACCCTCTTGTATTCAAGTCCCATGTACATACTGTACACACAGTATAGGCCGTTCGTGGTAAAGTGAGCACTTTTTAAGGCCCTTACAAATTTTTCTTTTAAGCTAATTTTTATGTTTAAGCCATATTTTAATATCAGTTTTGTCATGTAGCTAATAAATACGGTGTATGCTGTCACCACTTTCAAAAGTTAATGTCTGATACTGCAATAAAACATATTTATTAGTGGTTAATGCCTGTTGGGAGGGCCTTAAAAAGTGCTCACTCTATCGCGAACAGCCTATAGTAGTACTTGAGTGTTGCAGCATGCCAGTCACTCATATCTACCACGACACACAAATATTTTACAAACCTAACAAATCACTAATACAAAATTAAAATCTTTCTACTCTCAAATTAACAACATCGGAATAAATAAATGTACGAGAACTACATAAACGTATAAAAAGCAAATGTAAACAATCTACTTGCACAAGAAGGCGAACGAAAAAAAATAAAACAGTTTCTAAATGATTGTAGCTAGCAAGCCCTTGCGTGAAAGTCACTTGCAAACAAATTCGCCAGTCACACGATGCAAGTTGACTTGAACAAGGAAGGTTTACAACTTCTTGTACAAGAAAGTGAACCGTGTGTAACAGGCTTTAAGCTTTGTTCGCATGAGGCGGAGGAATATCCCGAAGTAGAATTTGAGCAGGGCTTCAGGAAATTTGGAAGTAACGTGAATGACAAAGCACTGAGCGACATTCTAAGAAATTATTTGTAAATTTACCATTTCAGTGTATACGTACAGTGACAAAGCGCGAACGGTAAAATATTTTCCTACGCTTCCATGATAACTTTCCTACAGTTGCTCAGGAAAGAGTCAAATGCGTACGGAAGTTCCCAACTTTGTATAGTAGCGATACTAAACTTTCCCATATTTTCAACTTGATTAGGTTAAAATCTTTTATTACAATTTAGGGAGTTTACCAGAAACTTTTTTACCGTGTGTCGCACTGAGTTAGATTGGAGTGCAGAGATTTGGGCGACTCTTAACAACGGGGTCTTGCGAGCCCATGAGGGTGAAGCGAAGTGAGTATGGAGCAGCGCCGGAATGCAGGGACGGGTAGAACTTGAGAATACCGCGAGGAAACCCGCCGACCAGCGGCATCGTCCGGCACTATTCCTGCGCGCGAACATCTAGGAGCGACCCCCGCCGGACATGAACACGCTTCGCCTTGGGAGTACCCTAGCCGCTAAACCACCGCGGCCCCACACCAGGCAAGAACTGTGCCATTTCAGCGATTCTTGGCAATTATTCATTTTCAGGAACAACCTTGCCGAGGAAGTGTCGCGGCGGTAACCTACGAGACTCGGGTTCAAATCCTGGTCTGGCCATTCTGATATGTTTTCCACGGTTTTGCTAAAACCACTCCATGCTGGTTTGGATTATTCAACCTGGCAGAAGCCGATTCATTCCCCGTTCCTCGTTTTATCAACTTTTTCCGTTTATAATTACCTCGCCATCGACGAGTTGTTAATCCCAACTTACCAACCAACAAAGTTCCCGCATTTATTGATCGTGACTAAGTTAAGGGAACCAACACACGTGATCCAATATGAGGTAGGCAGTGTCAACGTTGTTCCTGTTATCTTAACCATTATAACTCTTCCACTGGTAGTTATGAAATTACTAGGGATAGGAACATTTCGCGAGCTCATTTCAGGGACAAGATAGGCGTCAAACACGTGTACACTGAAGTTGACTTTGCAATTCGATCGCAGTTTATAAGACACGCCCTGGACGACTCTGAGCCAATAGCAGACTTGCAAGGAAACAAGTAGCGAGTGCCATACTGCCAGGTGAGAAGTAACACTGGCTACTCTATGGAGCAGCACAGCCAATGAACAAACATCTGAGGCTCGCGTATACACATGCCTGTGGAGTCTAGCCTACAGGTCGTTGAACTCGCGAATTTTTCCTATCCCTAGTGATTACTTATTGATAGAGACAGGTGTTTTTTCGCAGAAATATTTGAGGACCAGTTGTACTCCGAAACACTTTCCATATTCTCTTTCGTGGTTGGATGATTTTAAATGTCACGTGCCTCAAGTGTCTGCCCGCGAATCACGGACGTTCAGTATCGGAGTACTTTACTACGATTGGCCCAGTGAAATAAGACCATATCTTATCACGTAGACACATGGCCAATAACCAAAGGAAGTTGTGCTTGTGGACGTAGGATATTGAAGTCTAGCATGACCATAAACATTTTCGTGAAGTTCACCTGTCCCTAATTATTGACTGTTGTCTAACTTAAATATTAATAAGAGAGGAATTTTTTTTTTGAAGACTAACCAACCTGCTTGGCTCTTCTTTGAGAAATTGTTTTGTAGGTTGGTTCATATAGGTAACATTTCATGTTTACAATTAAAAGTGGGTTGTTTCTCGGTTGTGTTACATAAAACCATATCTTACACGAAAAACCGTGTGATTTGGCAAGGTTGTTCTTTTTGTATAATTACTGTCATTTGTGCAACCAGTCATTGCAACTTTCGCTGGGACTGCTTTCAGGAAATAGTGTGAAGGAAAATGGCTGATATTACTATATTTGTGTGTGTGTGTGTGTGTTATACTGTGTTCATTTTCATCCGCTTCGAAATAACATTTGGACTAAAGGCTGTTCACTATAAAGTGAGCACTTTTGAACCCAACCTCAGAAAAACTCGCTGCTCCTACCTGCATAACATATTTTAATGGGCACACTGAGTGACTTGCACCCAGTTCCCGATAAAGTTGGTAACGATGGACTGAAAGTAGTTCCGTATATTATAACGTCAAGTAATAAATGTTAGGTGACCATTTGTGATAACTTAAATTATTTATTTCGCTTTCTACTTTTTTTTTATGCATCGAATTGCAAAAAACGAGCAGATTAATAGAATATTTACTTTCCTAATCATTTCACAGTTTCACTTGACCAACGCATGAATAAAGTGTTCAGGCACACGGCAATATTAATTTTACATAAGGCGGAAGAACACACGACGTCCATGCAAGTAGATGTTAAGCAGGGATTCCAAAAGTGCTCATTTTACCTTGAACAGCTTACAGGCGTTAAAGCAGATGAAAGTTGTGCGTGAAGGCATCATTGGGCATTCAGGTGTTTGTAAAAGTACTGGGAAATTTTACCGATGGCGACGATCTTCCGAAATTTTACTTCATACTGCGCGTCTGTTCCGATTGTCAGATTTGGAACTTGCTATGTAACAAATGCCTAATGAAAATATCAAATATTTGAACTTTATTTATTTACACTGCTGTCATTCTTTTCGTCACGAATTTTTTGCTACTGGATTTATTCACATTGGGCCTTTAATCCCCGAATGTATGGGTAGTCCTACATTTGAACAACTATGAATTAATAAAGTTGTGAATAACTATCAGTAATTTTTGGTCGGCAACTACTGTTTTTTTTTTTTTTTTTTTTTTCCGGAATAGGTAGCTGACGAGCTCAATTCGAACGAAGTTTGCCATAAATGATGGTAGCAATACTTTCTTTAATTATTATCGTGTTTTATTTATGCACATAATTACAGCTCGTAAAATCAAGGTCCCGCGCAAAGAAGAAGCGAATCTTCAGTTTGTCAACGAGGTCGGCGAGGTGTGTGCAAGTCATAGTATGCCTAGTAATGAATAGTTCTTTGCAAAATATTACTACACCGAGGTGCGCACATTTGCGGTGTGTTGTCCCGTTGCTGTAATTCTCTAGACGTGGTTGCAAGACTTGTTTGCAAGAGGCAGAGGAACATCCTGGACGTAAAAACTTCAACAGGGTATAGACAGGGAGTTTAATCCACCCACCTTCTTGATAAGCTGGCTGACGTAATATTGCGTCGTGTTATGCTGGCGTTACGATAGCACCAAGTTCACCAGACCATGCACTAATGATGATGTAGACGGATTCTTCTGCTGTGCGTGTAAACAGCGTCGACGTTAGCACAAACCAAACATAACTGTCAAGTCACGTGGCCAACTGCGATGGACGTATTTGTTTATACCTTAATATTCAGGAGCCAAGCACTTCGCTCATTTTACCGTGAACCTGTAAAAGTAATTTATTCATAGAACTTTTGAAAGCCCTGCTTAAGATCTGCTTGTATGCACGTTATGTATTCTTTCGCCTTATGTAAAATTAACGTTGCCATGGGCCTCATCACTTTATTCATGCGTTGGTCAAGTAGAACTGTGAAAATTTTTTAGGAAGGTAAATATCTAACAAATCTGCTCATTTTCACACTTTAAAAAACCAGAAAGCGAAAGAAATAATTTAAGTTATTAGATATGGCTGTCTAACACTTTTATTCGACGTTAAGATATGGAACTATTTTTCACCCATAGTTACCAACTGAACTGGGCAAATGTCACTCAGTGCGCCTATTAAAATATATGCGTTCAGGGGCAGTGACTTTTTTTTTAAGGTTCATTTCGAAAGTGCTAACTTTATCGTGAACAGCCGTGACCAATTTGAATTGAATCAAACTGCAGTGCAGATTGTTTAGAGAAAGTACACAAACATATGAAAGCACTCGTTTACTGAACGATGGCTCTAACCTCAAATCCTATCCAAGTCGTTTATTATAGTCATGTTGGCAGAAAAGCAGTTCAATGTTAGGACACAGAGAGGTTCTACGCAGCCAGCGAGATCGCACCACCCCATATCCACTATACGGCCCTGACACGACAAAACATCTGTAGCAGCCAATGGGAAACAAGGCCAACGCGACAAAATCGTAGCCTCAACCAGTGTTGCCAACTGGTTTGCAGGTACAGACTGTACCACAGACCTTCCAAAATTGTGCCTCTTTTAAGGCATTTGTAAGAAGTTATACTGCGGCGAAACATTTTGTACTAAACACATCAGTTAACAATAGTCGGGCAAGAAGATGAACTTATGGACTCAATATAAAACGTATAAATTTGAAAAAACCACAGCTTTAGAATGACGATAACAATTTTGTGATGGCCGGCGTGAAATTAAATTTAACAATATTTTCTTCGGGTCAGTTAGTCTCTTGCCTTTGCTATAGAGCCGATTTCAGCATATAAATGGGCAATTAAGTCGAATTTTAGCATTATCTGGCTGACCACGAAACAACCATGATATTAAATTCCGTTTGCTTTCCATTACAATTGTAAAGTTCAAGTTTTCAGTGTTGCTACTCTCCAATCTATTAATATCATTGACCACAAGATTTACTTTTAGTTGGTCTATATAAGTGTAACAATGGCAGCTTAATTATACTCCTTTCCCGTAGCATAATGAATGCATTGTACTAGATACTACAATGACTGGGACTAAAATTATACCACAAACAGTATAATTATACTACTGTTGGCAACACTGGCCCCAGCATCACGACAGAACTAAATTCTATTTCCCCTTTTCGTCGTGTCTGGCTCGTCGGGGTTCGCAAATAATTCAAATACAACAATAGAAAACAAAATTTCGCGTCAGAATGAACTTATGAATTTTTTATTTTGATACGTCGTTCTTTGTATACATTTAATTTGGTCAAAAGCGAAGATTATTCACTTTATTCTGAGTTTTATGCCAAGTAATGATAAAATATTAAACGAGTGTTTTGACATTTTAGGATTTTCCATTAGTTACGCACAACACTGACAGAATGATATAGTTGGTGTATTCTGAACACCGAATCAACTATCATGAACATTTCGTCGTGTTCAGACGTGTCGTGCTATTGGGAATCCGGCATTAGAGTAAACATTTATGGGACTTTGCAGCGCAGAAAATATTTATTTTTATGCGTTTTGTGCAGGATATATTTTAAGTAAAACAGTTAAACACTTTCTCTCTCTCTCTCTCTTTCTCTCTCCTCCTCTCTCCTTCTCTCTCTCTCTTTCTCAGGCCAGTGGTTAGAGGGGCCGTTAGCAAATGGGTGTTTAATGCATGCTCTGGTGACGTGAAGTGGTAACGGAGCAGCAACGGAACGTGAAGGAGAAGGAAATGGGAGCACCCCACGAAAACCAAACGGACAATGGCAACTACCGCCACGTTTCCCACACGCGGAAACTTAGCAAGCAAGTGTAACTGATAACAGCGCCTTTTTTTTTCCCCTCCCCTGTTATCAAATAATTCTGTGTTATTTGAAACTGCAGTCAATCTTTCTCTTTCTACTATGAAAAATGTTATTGTACTGTATTTCTGAAATGCCTATTTTAACGCCTTCTTTTATATTGTTTAATACTGTATGTTATTGTGTATGTATTGTATATTAAAGGCTGTTCACGATAAAGTGAGCACTTTTGAAATAAACCTTAGAAAAAAGTCACTGCCCCTACCTGGATAGGTTTTAACGGGAGCACCGTGTGACTTGAGTCCAGTAAAGTTGGTCACGATGGAAGGGAAGGTAATTCCATATATTAACGTTGAATAAAAAGTATTAGGTGACCACTTGTGATAACTTAAATTATTTTTCTTGCTTTTTGTACGTTGTAATCCATTGAAGTATAAAAATGAGCGGATTTATATAATATTTACTTTTCTGATCATTTCAGTGTTTCACTTCACCGACGCATGGATAAAATGATGAGGCCCATGGCAATGTTGATTTTACATAAGGCGGAAGAACACACAACGTGTTTACAAGTAGATCTTAAGCAGGGCTTTCAGAAGTGCTCATTTTACCGTGAACAGCCTATACTATGTATGCATCACAAACTGCCATAATATTATTTGTGTACCATTGCCCCTTTATGAGCAGGGTTGTTCCTGGAAAATTGCAACAAATAAATAACAAATAAAATGAATAAATAAAGTGCGCTGGCCTGCGGCAAGTGCTATAGTCGTTGGCGTAAGATTAATATTTGCATATGTAATCTCTTCCAGGTTCACACAAGACATCGAGGACATGACAGGTCACAGGCCAGGGCTGTACTGGCAAGTGACGTGGAGGTTCCTGGGACCGCTCGTCATGTTCGTCATTCTGGCGTCGTCCGTCTTCTACATGATCATGAACAAGCCCGAGTACAAGGCCTGGGACAACAACAAGGTGGGCTCGCGCTGCCTGCAAGTCCACGACGACTTCAGAGATCACAAACACGCTGATCGTTTAGACTATGCTTCATACTCATGCCAGCTTTGCAACGCGAGGAGAAGGCTTTGCAAGTTTTGACGTGATCACGACGTCTCTGAAATCAGACCGTCGCTGGAGTAGTATGCCGAAAACGGCTACGTAACGTTTTATTACCTCAGCATGCAGGTACACATTACTATAGGCTGTTCACGGTAAATCGAGAATTTTCGAAATCCCTGATTAAGATCTACTTGTATGCCCGTTGTGTATTATTCCGCATTATGTAAAATTTACATGCCATGGGCATCGTCATTTTCTTCATGCGTCGGTCAGGTGCAACTGTGAAATTATTGGTTATTTTTATACTTCGATGCATTAAAAAAAAACAGAATGAGAAATTAATAATTTAAGTTATCATAAATGGGGTACCTAACACTTTTCATTCGGCGGTAAGATATGGAACTACTTCCCATCAATCCTTACCAACTTAACTGGGCGCATGTCACTCAGTACGCCTGTTAAAATATATAACGTTAGTAGCAGAGACTTTTTTCTTAGGTTGATTTCAAAAGTGCTCATTTTATCTTGATAAGCTATTCACGGTAAAATGAGCACTTTTGAGGCCCTAGTTACTTACTTTCAGCCTTCTTTCTAACCTTTGACCACCTTTTTAAAATAAATATTGCCATATAAATAATAAACACTGTGTATATTCCAATTCTCTCGGAATTAGACGCCTGTGATTAAATAAAATATATTTATTGACTATTAGAGGGCATTCAATGTGCTCACCTTACCGTGAATGGCCTTCACTCTTCTAGGACAGGGCGAGTAAGCAGTTAAAAGCTGGAGTAATTTATCAAATCAGTCTTCAGTTTCATTTATCAATTATCTTCGACAGTATCGTTTAGTTTTTCAAAAGATTCAAAGTAATTAATGTACTATTATATTCTTCTCATTAAATTACTTATTAACCTCAAATCAAGCTAGATTGATGTTGTTTGGCTGTCAAGTCTCTACTCTCAGCGAACCCCAGCTAACACTCCGACGGAGTTTCACTTACTGTCTATTCACTGTAAAGTGAACACTTTGGAAAGCCCTTTCGTTTGGAATGAAAGAGAATAAATGTATTTTGTTTTAGCCTTGGACGTTAACTTCCGAGTGCGATGGAGTGTGCACATGGCATCACTTATATGGCAATACTTATTTAAGAAGATGGTTAAAGGGTAAAAAAAAAATGGTTGATAGAAAAAGTAACTAGGGCGTCAAAAGTGCTAACTTTACCGTGAACAGCCTATACCACCGATTTCTTTACGTCACAGCAGGGAGTCGTCTATCGGTCGCAATGCGCGTGGGCACTCGCAGTGGCAGCAGCTCGCCATTGTGGCGCTCCGGCCACGGACGCCCAGCGTCTCGGCGGCGGCGGCGGTGACGTAGAGCGACGACGCCCCCGCTCGCTCTCAAAACACGCACTCACGCCCCATCTGGCTGGCTCCGCATTAGGAACGCTGCTGCGAGCGCCTGGAAGCAGTTTGCTAGGTCATCCATTCCGACGCTGTAACTTCGTATAGGCTGTTCACGGTAAACTGAGCACTTTTGAAAGTCCTGCTTAAGACCTACTTGTATGCGCATTGTGTGTTCTTCCGCCTTACGTAAAATGAACATTGGCGTGGGAGCCACCACTTTATTAATTCGTCGGTCAATTGAAACAGGGGTATTATTAAAAAAAACAAAAAAAAAATACAAATTTGCTAATTTTTAACTCTTCGCTGCATTAAATAAAGCGGGTAACAAAGGAAATAATCTAATTTATCGCAAATGGTTACCCATCAATTTCTTATTTAACGTCAACATATGGAACTACTTTCTCTCCATCGTTACCAACTTTATTGTGCGCGTATCACGCGCCATTAAAAACGTATGCAGGTACGTGCGGTGACTTTTTTCTAAGGTTGATAAAAAAAAATTGTTCACTTTATCGTGAACAGCCTTTAACTAAAAAAACACGGGCACACAGCTGAGATGCGAGTACGAACTTAGTTGGCACCGCGTACGCGCGAGGCGCGGGTGGGATTCCGCGGCGACTGACGCCGATTTTTTTGGAAACGGGCGAAAATTTCCGGGCAGTATATCGCGTGACTCCGGTGTGCAAGCGCGCTGATTTCGGTGCCAAACGAAATATCTCGTAAAGATCTTCCAATTGTAACCGTAAAAGTCTGGTATCCATCTCTTTACTTTCATTTCATTCCCATATTCCAAAGAAAATATCACCCGCTAAGTCAGTTTCATCCCCGTAAAACCCACGGCCGTATCCCCAACACATCCACGGCTTCGTATTTTTTTCACACCAGTTGTCTTAAAAATCACTGTACGTAACTATTTTTGGACGTGTAATGCAGCGGTAGCGTAGTGGCTAGACCAAACACTCCCATCAGAGCTCGTTATCACAGCGAGCCGTGGATTTTCTCATGTACCAAATGCAGCGGACGATGCCGTTGGCCATGGAGTTTTGTTGTTTTTTTTTTTTTCGGACGACTCCGCTTTCGTAAACGATTGAACTGTATTCCATTGTTGTTTATATACCTATTAAAAATTTTTTCCAGGAGTTGACAATTTTTATATTTACGTAATATATAACCCGCATTCAAATATTTTGTTAATAAATCTAACCCCATCGAAATATTAATTAGTTCAAATTACGTTCTTGATTGCGTGTTTCACGAATTCGTACTCTACGAACTTTCAATAGACAGGTATGAAATCTTGTCACCCAAACCGCATGTTTGAAATGGCACGAGCGTCTTCTGTTGTAAATCTCGTATGTTGGTATTTCAGGGCGAAACAGTGGCGACGCCGTATCCAGACTGGGTGATGGCAATAGCTGTGGTCATGATCACTGTTGGCATTCTGCCAATCCTCATTGTGTTCCTGCTGAGGAGGTTCCAGTGCGTGAAACTTGACGTCAACATTCACCAAGGATCCATCAGGAGGATCGACACGACCGTTTCAACCAAACAGATGATGGCAGACGTCGATGTAAGTGCGCCTTTAACTTGCAGCTTCCCACGCATCTTATTAAGTATTATACTATATTGTTTACGTGTTCTGAATAACTTGTATTACCTATAGAGATGATCTCGTCTTTTGGGCAGACTTTGTATAGAAGTCACGCCATTAGAAAGAGTTCTTTTTTTTTTCGCTGGCAAGATAAGAAATCGCAGACGTAATAAATTCTGTTTGTAGTGAAAGATAACAGCCTAAATTTCCTGGTGCTAGGTAAAGGTGGGTTAGCATGTAACGTTTCAGCTTTGATAATCCTTACATCAAGAAAGTACGAGTAAAAATGCAGTTTAACAGCCCTGCCTACAAAGCCGTCACCTGGGAACTTCAAATGGCAAATCAATGTAAAACGAAATCCCTTCTCATTGTGTCAAATTTAAAGATAACTATTTCAAACAAAAAAGTATTATATGTGCAATTTCTTAAGGAATGTTGCTACGTTAAGACATATTGCCGATTGATTTGTTAATTTTTTTTCTAAGTATAGTACTGAAATTTGCATATCACAAAAAAATGTATAATTTCATTTTTTTTCTTCAAAAATAATTTTCTGTAACAATATTCTCTGAGAATGTCACGTGAAAACGTTTTTTGTTTGAAATAGTTATCTTTAAAATTGAAGCAATCGGAAGGAATTTAGTTAACATTGATTCCCCATTTGAAGTTCGCGGCTGCCGGTTTGGTAGGCAGGCACTAGGCACAGCCGTTAAACGAGTTTTGAAGGCTAAATTCTGTGCAAGTACTAACATAATCAAACAGATTGTATACAATGTTTCTAAAGCATAAGTTTAGTGTAATTTCAGAAAGTGAATTTTGAACGATAATGCATTTTCATTGTATTTGCTATGTAAACGAGTGTTGTTTCCAGATAGTATGTGATTAATGCAGGGTCGAGATCTGTTGGTTGGCATTGTATAGAACATAATTTATTTTGACGTATACACATGTTTTACATGTATTTATATCATTTTAGCTGTAAGCCATCAAATGGACATGCATCAGTGCTGAAGTCATATGAGATTCGTCTTAAGAGGGGTGAGAAGACGGGTCCATGTGAGTGGGGAACTTTAATGGTTTCGCTCTCAAACCTCCCCGAAAATTTTTCTCCTGCTCGCATGATGTTGTGGTAGAATTATTTTGCCATCCCATGCTACTTACATTTTCTTTGTATTAGATCCTATTTCTTTTTGCATGCGATTCTATGAATGCGTAGGGCTGCAATCTGCGACCTAAGCATGAATGTCTAGAAAAGTGTTATGTCCAGCAATCATCACAGTTAAAAAGTTGGGTTCTTAACTGAATGCTAAATGAAAACGCTTCGGTTAATTTCCGTGTTTGCCTACACCATTCCAGCAAAACCCGTATATCAATTACAAGCCGAAATGGTCACTGTATTACATAACTCGGTATAATAATTGTAACAATAAGAGCACAATAATTATAATCATTAACTCCAAATTGTTAGAACAAACTCAATTTAACACATGATACAGTACAGTAATCAGCATAGAAGCCTGTATCTCATTGGACTCGTGGATTGAGTGCAGTCTCAGTTATTTACTTTTTCGCCCTGCTCCCTCCCAATAACAACCACATGCGAGTATTTAACCAAAGAAATGAACTATCAAGTGCGTTCCAAAGCCCAAGGGCTGAAAATTTTCCATCTTGATGAACGACATTTCCATAAAAAGCCTTGCAGATGCTCTCTACGTGTTTCTCCCATTTTCCGCATTTCCGACGCAAACAGGGATGTCCGGCTGCTCCTTCGTTCTAAAATGCCGTGGACGCCTTTCTTTGAACAGTCATCCTGATGCTCGAAAGTTAGAGTGGTGTGACCGAGCCTTTGGGTACACCTTCCGTGCGAGTCGAGTAGTTCTGAATAACTTATCCGTCTTAACGAATCCTACATACTGAAACGTTTTCTGTGAAATCGTCGTTTGCGCGTAAACGCGTATCTCGATAAATAAAAGTTTTGGAAATATGATTTTTTGTCAGAAAATATAAAAACCAATTATCTATAGCCCTATTATGTTTTTACTTTTGTCATATAAAGTGTATTCGTGGAGGAAAAAATTCGTGAAAATGGTCCAAATATCGCATTTTTAAAACTTGCCTATGTAGATTCCTTAAGCGGCAAGAGAAAAGTACAAAGATACGGGCGTAGTTAAATCTGTGGGCTTTCATGGCGTGTAATGAAACCCCACTGTTACAGATCTAATTTGCACAGTACAGTGTAACGACGGAAACACTGCACGCCCTGCCCATAGGAGCGATGAGGCGCTAGGCGTGCGTCTAACTGTCGCCCGTATCGCTCCCTCACTTCTTGACCTTGGACGCGCAGCTATATAGTCCCCTTAAAACTATTTCCTCCCCTTAAATTTCGTGTCGATTTTCTATAATAATTATTTTTTTTAGTCTGATCGCTTTTAAGCACGGCAGCTTGCGGATTTGCGACGAGTAGTGTTCAGCGACGAATCACGGTTCTGTCTGGATACAGACGACCGCCAAATTTGAGTCTGGAGACATTCTGATCGGTGCTGTGGTTTACGCTTTATTATAGAGCGCCACTCCGCCCCAACGAGAGATGCCATGGCGTGGAGGGCCATTTCCTAAGATTCCCGAACCCCACTGGTGGTAATTGAAGGATCCCTGACGGCAGAGCGATACTTTCATGAAATTCTGCGATCAAGTGCGCTCGCCTTCCTGGTGCAGCTTGACAACCCCAAGTACGGGCATCTCTGGCCTGTCTTCGTGATGTCAACATGCTTCCTTGGCCAGCAAAGTCGCCAGACCTCTCGCCCATCGAGAACGTCTGGGACCAGATTGGACGGCAACTTAGGCCAGCGGCAACTACGGTGGATTTGAAGAGTCAGTTGCGTCAGCTGTGATTGGATCTTCCTCAGGAGAACATTCGACGTCTGTATGCCTCCATGTCCAACCGTCTGGCCGCCTGTATCCGTGCTATGGGTGGTCCAACCTCAAAATAAGTACATCCGGCGCGTGTTGGGCGTCTGCAATACTAGCTTGGTGTGGTACAATATTGTGGTGTTTTCTGTACACATATTACCATGTCCTGTGTCTGCACCCACTTACGGGCTTCTGCGGCGGCACCTTCAGGGTAGTCAATTTTTTTGCAAATGAGTGTAGTTCCACTTTTTAACATTGAATTAGAATTGTTAGGTATGCATTCGTGAACACTGAAATTATTCCTTTTGTTTTATATTTTATAATGCACATAAGTGCAATAATAGCACATTTGACATATATCTACTTACTGACGCATCAAGAGACATATCAGGTCCATAACAATGGTAATTTTACGTATGATGGAATAATACAAAATGTGCACACAAGTAGATCTTGAGCAGGGCATTCAAAAGTTGTCAGTTTACCGGGAACAGCCTATAGTATTACTCGTTCCCATTAAATTTCTCGAGTATGCACCAGCGCACTGTAATTTCCACCAGCCCTGCACGACGGCTCTGCAGGTGAAGATGGTATCGATCGTGGTGCAAATGTAATCCTTATCGTCACTCCCTAATCTCACGCATGGATAAATTTTCCACGTTGCTGATGGAACCTCTGTGATGTCGCTCGGAAGGCGTCGCTCGGATTTCAGTTCGTCGGGTTTTCTGTTGCAATTACAACACAGGCGTGCATAGTCGTCATAAGGATGTGCACAAAGTTAAGGGTACTGCCTACCGCCTGGCAGCTGCGAAATTTAAGGCCAGGCTTCGCCGTGCTTGGGCGTATAGGGAATTAAATGCTAAATTCGGACAAAGATCTCTCAGTAAGTTTTTGTGGTAGTATTTTCCGCTAAATATTTTTTTGCTAGAGATTGAACGCTTCTTGTAAACAGTTCAGATTTTAATTTCGTAATTTTAAATTCATTTTTTTATTATTTATAAAATTTAACAATTATATAAATAATCAAGAAGTGCATTCAAAATTTAAAAAAAAATTGGACAGTTTATAAATTTAGATACGTTCAATCTCTAACAAAAAATCTTTATTTGCAAATACTACGACAAAGAATGACAGAGATCTTTGTCCGAATTTAGCATTTAATTCCCTATACGCCCAAGCACGGCGAATCCTGGCCTTAAATAGGAAATTCCATGTTGAGGAAATTTCGCCCGAGTGCGTTAATTTCAAAGGTGGGCGTTTCAAACAAAATGCAATATTCGCGTTTTTTTTTTTTAAGAGAAGATCCCTACGAGCGTATATGTTTTATATAGATAGGCAGTATGTGCTTTTCGGTGATACACAAATCTTAAAAATTCCTTGCACACAGACTATGGAAACTGTTATGGAAACATCTCCGCTGTAGGAAACTTCTCCTAAAAATAAATAAATAAATAAATAAAATTCATGAAGGATGCAGTTTGTTTGAAACGCCTATCTTTAAAATTAAAGCACTGAGGCGAAATTTCCTTAACATGGGATTTCCTATTTGAAACTCGCAGCTGCCAGCCGGTAGGCAGTGTCCTTGAAAGAATCGCCATGACCACATAAAAATAGGGGTCCGGGGATTTTTTCCCCGGAATATTTCTTCATTTAAATTTTTAAAATAGTGATAATGATGCGAAAAATTGTGAGAAAAAAAAATAGGACATTATAAGAAGACTACATTCCGCATTATTTCCTAAAATATTTATCGAAAACTTGATTGTGAAAGTTTAATTTTTATAAATTTAAAAAGCGAAATGAATCTATTAGTACAATAACTCTAATATCGACTTTATTCCTCAGATTGTTTCGTTTAGACCAGCGTGCTCTTAGGTAAAGGCTGTTCACAACAAAGTGAGCAATTCTGAAATCAAAAAATCACTGCCCGTACCTGCATATATTTTAACGGGCACACTGAGTGACATGTGCACACTAAAGTTGGCAACGATGGATGGAATGTGGTTCCATATCTTAACCTAGAATAAAAAGTGTTAGGTAACCATATGTGACAACTTAAATTATTTCTTGCGCTTTCTGTTTTTTTTTTTTTTTTTTTTTTTTTTTTTTTCAATGAATCGAAGTGTACAAATTAGTATATTTTTAAAATATTTACTTTGAAATAATTTCACAGTCTCACTTTAACCGACGCGTGGCTAAAGTGATGAGGCCCAAAGTACTGTTAGTTCTTACATAAGGCGGAGGAATACACAGCGTGCATACAAGTAGATCTTTAGCAGGGCTTTCAAAAGTGCTCATTTTACCGTGAACAGCCTACATGCTGATATTCCAGAATAATAAATGAATCTCGAAGACAACAATTTACTAGTCATTAGGGTCACCCTGCACGCCTATGTCCCACCGTCTGGAGGTATTTATCCGAGTGTGGGAACTCTACAGCCGCAGTAATCGCCCCTCCCCCCAACCACAACATTTCAAACTATGCACCGTAAACATTTTTTATAAGTTGTACAAATTATTTAGAGAATATTTACGTGATTTTTTGTACCACTACAAGTGAAATATTTTCTTTTTATAGATTGTCCACGGTAAAATAAGCACTTTTTAAAGCCCTGCTTAAGATCTACTTACATGTACGTTGTGCATTCTTACGCCTTATGTAAAATTAACATTACCATGGGCCTCATCACTTTATTCATGTGTCGGTCAAGTGAAACTGCGAAGTTATTAGAAAAGTAAACATTTCATAAATCTGCTAATATTTACACGCTGAGGAGTTAAAAAGAACGGCAAGAGCAAGAAATAATATAAATTATCACAAGTGGTTACCTAGCCCTTTTTATTGGACGTTAGGATATGGAACTACTCTCCCTTCATCGTTATCGAATTTACAGGGCGGGCGCATATCACTCAGGGCTCCCGTTAAAATATACGCAGGTAAGGGCAGTGACTTTTTTATAAGGTTGATTTCAAAAGGGCTCACTTTATCGTGAACAGCCTTTACAGCACATTGTTTCATGGAACATACAACTTTAATGAAGTATCGTCATGTTTATAATAAACATGATGCCTACAGAGTTCGTCGGGTTAAAAACAACAATATTCAATACTCCTCAGCAACACGCAGCAATTTTTATTTTCTAGAAATATTCTTGGTAAAAAAAAAATTTCCAAAAAATATTTTGTGAACAAATTTTTTTTCTTTACTGTGTTGGGGAAGAACTGCATGAGAGTTCATCGTCACACGCCTTGTTAAAGCCATGCAATTCATTACACCAGTAACCGATTATGCAATTTACCTAGTTGTGTTTTTTCCATTTCCAAAAGCGTATTTCATCCCTCCTCGCCCAAGGGCGCTTGTAATCGACCGCATGTATTTCGCATGTGGGTCAATGTGTTCACGTGCAAAATTAATTTCGCCCTGCCGGAAGCTTTAACGATGAAACAAGATGGATACAAAGGACTGAGAAATGGTCGAAAATGTCATCAGACATCGAAAAAGTCCGGTATTTTACTAGTTACAGAGATCGGGCTGAAGACTTGACGGAGACTTCGTGCTGGATGAGATTAGTTAAGAGGTTGCCAAATCTATCTAAAATTGCCGTCGTTGGTACTCCTGGCTGTCTATATCAGTTGGTACATTTGTTTGTTGACTTCGCACATTTGATGACGCACGGCTGTGGGGTAGCAATAATGCACGTTGAACTTGCACGTGCTTTTCGAGATTCGAACCCAGAACGCGAACAGGAAACTACGTCACGGAAGCGTAAAGGTCCGTTGCCGGGGTCGGAATACCGTGTTTAGTCATGCCCAAACTTTTATTGGACTGAATTTGTACTTAACATCAAGCCTATATGAACCTCGTCGTTTCTTTTTTCACAGTAAAATGTCGAGACTGTACTAACATGTAAAAAAATATATATTAAAGTGAAAGTGGAGTAAAAAAAGACAGATAACTGCTCGTAGTTAAATCTAAACTTTACACTTATCACAGGCCTACATCTTAGTTTTCTCATTAGGAAAAATACTGATAAATTAAATCAGCCACAGCTGATAAGAATTGTTTCAAACCTTTAATCAGCTGAACGTTACGATAGTAATGATTCAGTTTTGTAACCTATTTTATTGCAAATTTCGATTTCACTGAAGTCAGATGCTTTACTCCAATCCATCCCGACGAACCAGCTAAGCAGTATTATTTCAGTTTGGCCTGATAGTGTTCAGGGCAACTTTCAATCAGGAATCCGCAGCTCGCTTGATAGTTTAATCAGGATTGAAATTTTTTTTCTGAGCGGTGTATACGATCGAAGGCTTGCTGGCTGTTGCGAAGTATATTGACAGTTTGCAAGAACTCTACCGCACGAACGAATAACCGCTTTAAGTTGTTAAGAACCCATATTAAGAACAAGTATCGACCTTTAAAATTTCCTCTGCCCTAACTTAAAAATGTTAGTAAACATTTAAAAGAAAGTACCAATAGACCTCATAACACTAAAGTGTGCATGTCTTCGTGAATGTTCCCTGCAGTTAAAATTGATCAAGTCTCATCCAGCTTGGATTTATACATTTTCAGTCATAAGCTACATTCAAAAAGGATTAGATAAATTTTTCGCATGACAAAGCATAAGTAAAAACTTTTCAAGCTTCGTCAAGTTATTACAGCCAGACTACATTGTTTAATTTTTAACTTTTGACTGCCAAGAAGAAAATAGTTTTTTTTTTTGCGGCAAAATAATCAACCAATGCCCTCTTTATAAAATGTGCAAAACAACGTCCTATGCCTTGCCGATCCCTAAAATAAAATTTGAAATACGCGATGAAGTTTGTGGCGTAAGATTCTATAAATCCAAAATGGAAGAGTCTGATCCCCCATAAGAAATGGAGTTTTTTAATTGCAATGTATGTGCCATGCAATAAAGCCCTTCTGTTTTTTTTATAATTTTTTCACATCGACGGAATTATTTTCTAGTTTTAGCTCCCAGTTGTGGTGCCAAGAGGCATGTCTTATTCTCGGCGAGGAGTCCTCAAATTTTAGTTCCGCGAGCATGGAATGTTTGTGCCATATAGCTGACATGAAATAAAGCGCTGCTACTCATTTTACTTGCAGGTCGTGATAAATACGTTACAAAGTACAGTGCTAGGAATTGTGCACGTGATACACCGAACAAACCAACACCTTTCTAGTGCAGCTTTATCATAATAACAGTACTTTTGCTCATTGCGAATGAGACAAGTAGAATGCAAAACATAGCTCGGGCACAAGGGTATAGGGAACCGGAGCCGTAGTCGACCGACCACCATGTTGTGACGTAACCCGGCCGCCATATTAAATCCGGGTGACCTTGATCTCGTGACCGTCAAAATATTTCGCTTTTACCCCGAAATCACTTCAAAAATCGATGATTTTACCCCAAAATCGACCTCCCCCCCCCCCCCCCCCCAAAATCCCTAAAAGAAAGGTGAAAATTTTCGACGCTTGTCCTCAGATAAACGAAGCGTATTCGAGGCTCTCCGATACGATTCCGCCAACATGTGCCAAAATCAGCAACTTGGTGTAGAGTTTCACTGGAAATGGCCAAGGCGGACCCGAGACACTTCGATACACGAGTCAAAACAATCCTGGAATCAGCAAGGCGCAATAAAGGTTCCGAGCCAAGCCCAGCAGTTCAGGATCAACGTCGGCCATATTCGTTTACATTATATACCCCAACCACCTTATTGGACATCCGTGACCTTGACCTTGGTATGATAAACACACAAAATCATGAAAAATAACAACATCGTAAAAAAAAATAGGGGGGAGGTTACATTAATTATTCAAACCGCCATTTTGGATTTCCATGGCCTTGACATTGAACTAGGGCCTCCTTGACCCCCAGGTAATCCTGAAAACGGAAAATCGAAAAGAATCATAAAAATTAGTTTCAAAATCCCAAAAAAATCGGGGAGAAAATAATTTAACTTGTCCAAACTTTTTAAAGGTAAATTAAACGAATTATTAGGATTTTTTTCGACTTCGTAGTTACCTGTAGTCAATTTCAAGGACACTCGGGTCAATGCCAACGTCATAGTCATCAAACATGGTGTCTTGAACTATTCATGTTCCCCCCTCCCCCCCCCCCTTTTTTTTTTTTTTTTTACAATTTTTGTAATTTCTCTCGATATTTTTGGATTCAAGGTTATGTCAAGGACAGGATCACAGATATTCAACGAGTTGGTTGGGTATACAATGTAAACAAATATGGCCGACGTTCCAGCAGACCAGCTGGTCTTGGCCGGGAACGTTTAGTCCACCTTGTTGATTTGAGGATGTTTTGACTCGTGCATCGAAGAGAGTCGAGTCCGCCATATTCATTTTCAGCGAAACTCGACACCAAGTTGCGAATTTCGCAAATTTTGGTGGGATCATATCTAAGAGCCTCGAATCCGTTTCGATGATTTAACGATACGAGTAAACATTTTTCAAGTTTCTTTTAGAAATTTTTGAAGCGACGAGGGGGGGGGGGGGGAAGTCGATTTTGGGATAAAAGTTTCTGTTTCTGAAGTGATTTTAGGTTGAAAACGAGATATTTTGACGGTGACGATGTCGAGGCCACCCAGATCTAAGATGGAGGCCGAGTTACGTCACAACGGCTACTGTCCCAGTCCCTTTGTGCCTGGGCCTTCTTTAGTATAATCCATTCACGGTTACTTGAGCCTTTTCTGAAGTCCCGCTAAAGTTCTACTTCCAGGATATTCCTCCGCCTCGTGTAAAGTAAGCTTAACTAAGCTTGAAGAAACACACCAGAGGACGACGCACCACGCTCGTGCGCACTATCTGCAACAGTATTTTGTATAAGAACTATTTCTCACCAGATGCTACCAACATACCTATTTTATCCCTGTTTTTTATTTAATTTATTTATAAATTAAGCATTACAATTTATAGATCATATATAAATAACATTTAAATTTAACAGGAAAAAAATTTACTTTCATGAACACAAGTATAAAACGCTTGTGATAGATGGCGGATTTAGGAAATAACTAAACACATCATACAGAGGGGGGTTTTTCAAAGGTTAGATTCAAAAAGGCCGAAGAAACCTTGAATGGGCTATAATCTACTAATAATACGAGTCTCAAATTCGTACTGTAGAAACATACAGCTGTGAGTTACTGCCGCCACTTTACGCGAAAATTTTTAATGAACTTGAGTCCAGCACCATTATTTATTATTATTTTTTTTATAATAAAACTTTGAGCAAGCAATTTAAAGATGAAACATTGCAGTTCTGATTTCTGAGTATTCTGTGTCTCAGATGAATAAATATTAGCACGACTGCAGCAACTTAACTTTCAGCAAGAGGTACTAACGCATCATATTATAGAAAAGGGATTCTTTCATAATGTGCACTATTTCAGTCTATCACTGCTTCCTTTGTAACGCATCTGTCATGACATTTTTAAAAGTTACATGTGTCTTATTTACAGCAAGTGTTGTGGAACACGGATATAGTAGGATAGTTAATAAGTTACAACAGTTATGTAATAGAGGTAGTTGATGTATCTAAGTTTTTTATTGAATGCATTTTATAGGAAACATTTTGAGAGGGAAGATCATGTCAGCTTTATTTCTAAAATAAATTTATGTAACATTTAAGATATTATAGTATTTAATTAACTATAAGTAAATTCAATACATATCGTACTGAATGTTTCGGCTTTTTATTTACTTTTTTTACATTTGATTGAACAAGTGAATATAGGCCTACACAAATTTAATGATTTAGTATTAAATTATTTGGGATTAGCTGACCCGTGCGACATCGTTTGCATGATTTTTTGAAGTCATTAAAATAAAGCCCACCATAGTTTCATTAAGGTTTCATGTTTAAAATACTAACATTTCTTCTTTCAGTTTTAATAGAGTTATTAAAATACACCCTGCCATCGCTTCGCACATGTTTCATGGTAGCATGATATTTAGGAGTTTGAATTGATCTAGCCACTTTTTTTATTGGGTTCTCTAGCCACCGAGATATTGCGGTCCCCTTTTTGGGTGTTCGAGCCCCTGACCAGCTGCGGCTCCACCCAATGAGTTTCTGCAGCCCCACTATTGGGGGTTCTGCGGCCCCACTATTGGGTTCTCTACCCACTGAGCTACTGCGGCCCCACTATTGGGTTCTCTAGCCACTGAGCTACTGCGGCCCCAATATTGGGTTCTCTACCCAATGAGTTTCTGCGGCCCCACTATTGGGTTTCTGCGGCCCCACTATTGGGTTCTCTAGCCACTGAGCTACTGCGACCCCCCTTGATATTATATATATATATATATATATATATATATATATATATATTATATATATACACACTGCTGGACATGTAAATCGCTGAACCCATAAGATGTCATCCATTTGCAATAAAATCAAGACCAAGAAAACAGTACCAATTACGCAATGCGAATGGTTAAAGTGACGCTGCAAAAGTGTCGCAGCAACACTTGATATAGGGAGCATGTATTGACAATACTAAGTGCTTAAAATTGCCATCGACAGGCCGGAAAGGCAGGAGTCTGAATGTTAAGAGGAGGCGGATCAGTAAGCCGACGGAATCGTGATCGTGAAGAATATCACCACCCACCAGACCCTCATTAACGGGGTCACAATGGTCGAACTGCATGAAGCCGGATCGTGTAGCCATGCGTCTTGGTCGTGCAGTCACCGCTGTAGCACGGTGTGTGCAGGCGCGGATACATGCAGGTCGTACGTCACGTAGTGTGGGTACTGGTCCTGCCAGAGGCGCTATACATAGAGAAAAATAGGTCATATCCGCCGACGTGTACGAGTAGAATGTGACCCCCATGCACAAAAAGATCCTGCAGTCTGTGGATCCTGCACTGCATTTTACGGCTTCGTCCAGAACCATTCGTCATCGTTTGAATGAGGCTGGCCTACAGGCACGCATACACTCAGACTAAATATGAGGTAGACCGCTTATTCGTCTTCTGCGCATGTACCCAACATTGACCTACACCAATCCTACAAAATTCCTACACAACTGTCAAAGTCACATGGTCAACAGTGATGTACGTGTTTGTTTATATCTTAATTTTTAAATGACAAGCACTGTTATATTAATGAAATAGTTTTACCAGTTTTAATTTAATCAAACTGCATTACAGATTGGTTAGAGGAAGTATATATTCATCTCGAATCATTTGTTTATAAATCAGTTTTCTAACCTAAAATCCACACCACGCCATTTTTGCTAGACGTGTAGGCAGAAAAGCAGTTCAATGTTGGGACACGGAGATTGGTTGTGCGCAGCCAGCGAGATCGGTCTACCCCATCTTTAGTATATGCATCCACTATGCCGTTTGTTTTTGACCCCACGTCATAGTGCCAGCAGCGTCAACATTGCACAGATGCATTGTGTTCTCAGATGAGTCCCGCGCGTCTGTTTTGATGCAAATGATGATCGCAGCAGGGCTTGGCGCCGCAGTGGCAATGCAACGATCCTAAACAAATTAGTGAACGCTATACTTCCCAGACGCCATGTGTGACTATGCGGTGGCCATCAGTTACGACCCTCGGTCGCATCTCGTGGTTGTTAAAGGCACGGAAACAGCACACAGATATATCACCGAGTTTCTGCGGCCCGATTTTTCGCCCTTTCTGTACGCAGCAATAGTAGGGGGTGCCGGTTTCACTTCACCAGGGATTAATTAACGGATTATCGATTCGATTGAAAGGGTTAATCCTCAATCCGATCAAAAATTGAAAGGGTAAAATTTTATTGAAATGATTAAATTTACTGAAATGATTAAATTTACTGAAAGGGTTAAATGTATTGAAAGGATTAAATGTATTGAAAGGATTAAATGTATTGAAATGGTTACTTTTTAATGGGATCAAATTTTTTTAGTTTTTTAATATTTTTGTGTTTGGTACAAGAGTGTATTAAGGGTCGTCTTTCTTTCCTTTTGTGGGGAGCAGCTCTGGTACGTCCTCATCCTCTGAGCTCTTGCACTCGGATGAGGTGTGGCATGTTGGGAACAGGGTGGGGGTGTGTGTGTGTGTGTGTGTGTGTGTGCACGCGCGAGTGCGTGTGGTGAGTTTTGTGAAAGAGTAGCCTAAGTGTATATTTTTGGCTTGGTAGTGATATTGCTCATAGATGGTGTTGAGAGATAGGAGACTTTAAAGATAGTATTATTCCAAATTAATAATAGCATTGCATGAGAGAAAAAATAATTTCAGTGTGTTTAGACAAGTTCTAGCTATGAATAAATTACATGAAGGACTCGTCGAATCGCAAATTTTTAACGAACACAAATACGTGAATAACTTCTGGTGTCGACAAGTGGTAAACGATCACAAATACGCGACACTCCAGGTGCGTTAAAATGAAATAATTAATTAATTAACGAAGCAAAAAGAAAGTCCCTATAAATTAAACAGCAGTCTTCCTATATACAAGTTATATAAGAAACGTGACACTACTTGATGCGTCTCGCACATACCTGACAATATTTTAAAACATGTCTATCTGCCTGTGCGACTGATGAGGAACTTTAGAAACGGAATCCACACATTAAAAGAAATTAATTTATTAACACGCGTAAAAAAGAAAACGTTTAATATACGTCCATTCCCTCGTGAGGTCGCTGCAGCACTACTTGGATATAGCACTTACATGAACTTATAAGCTGTGATGAGAGCAAACATAACCTACATTTGACTATAGATCTTATCGATTTTAGTTAAAACAGTATCAAATTTACCTACAGTTTTAGCTTTCAAATCATTATAAAAAATAATTTATTTTTGTTTCCAAATCATTATTTACTAATGAATTCATCGTTTATATATTGCGTTATTTGTTCCATTCGTGTTTCAAGTTGTTTTGTAATAGTATCGCTTAACACTTCATTAATTACAACTCTTAAATTTTCTTGCATTTCTGTAAGTTATGTGGTAAAAACTATGTTTGTCATATCATTAAAGTCTTTACTAAATCAATTTAGACCTCCTTCTATTCCTAATCCATTACTCTGTAAATCATTACTAATATTGGTTTAAATGTTTGCAATTACACTCGTGTTTTTATAAACATTATCATTCAAATCCACTAACTTTATTAATTTCTCTTGAATATTATTTGATTGCGATTTAAATACATTTAGTGTAATAGTGTTTAAGTCTTCCACATAATGTTTATTTACCGCATCACTATCATTCACAGCCATGCCCAAATTACGTAATATACGTCCATTCAAATCACAATTCCCATCGCGATTTTTGGTTAAATAATAATTGTAATGATTATGTTTTCTACTTATATGTCCAAACTTTGAAATACCCATTGTTCTTTGCCTGGAAGTAAAAAACTGTCAAAACCAGACCTATATCTGCCTCTATACAAGGGAAGCATTGGTATAGTCACTAAAAAACCATAGTTGTCTTTTTAACAGTAAAAACACATATCTTTAAACTTTGTAAAGGCCATATCGCCTAAAACATGATCATTGTAAATATGTTGCAGATTCATATGATCCATTTTAAACACAATCATCATATTTGCATTATCACACAAATTATGTTTTAATATACATGTGTAACTTTGCGATAGATAAGAACCATCAATGTTGGAATGTCGACCAACACTAAAATATTGTATTTCACACTGTGGTTCACACCAAATGTCGTCAAAAATAAATACGGAATTAGGTAATGCTTCATTCGGAGGCACTATATCTTCTTTATTTGTAAAAGGGAAATATCGCAATCCACCAATTAACGATAAAATGGTCAGTAATCGTTGATATTTCTCTTGTATTGTTTTAGAAAACACCTATACTTTTTCAAATTTAAGGCCATTTCGATGTTTCAACAGCGACATAATAACACAAGTTTTTCCACACGAAGAAGGACCGTTTATTATACATAGTATATTTGATGGTAAAAGAATACCATGTTTCTGTTCAATTATGTTTTTTTCATATTTACAATTACCAGTAGATGTACATTTTGTTTTATAACCTTCATTTCTGCACAATTACACAGTAATATATAACATACTAACATAAAACTATAAACGTAGGTCTATATATAAGTTCGCATTCAATTGAAAACAATGGTTCGTACTAAACGTATCAAAAAAGATGCAGTGTATTGAATGCATTGATTAATAGATTACCATTTGAATTGCATTTACCAAAATACAATTATTGTGCACCAGGTACTAAACTTGCTAAACGTTTGGCACGGAACGATCAAGGAATAAACTCTTTGGATAACGCTTGTAAAGAACACTGTATCATTTACGATCGAACAAACTATTTGAAAGAGACATATAGCAGATACAATTCTAACCGATAAAGCTGCAAATATAAGGAATAATCCATCTACATCTACAGGTGAAAAGTTTGGAGCTTGTGTTGTTGATAAAGTTATGTGCGCAAAGGTGAAGAGAGGCATGGGCATAAAATATATAACCAAAAGAAAAACAAAGAAAGGAGGAATCATTATATTCCTATTTCCAGCATTAACAGCTCTTGGATCAATCCTCAGAGGGGTTTCGGCAGTTAATAGAGCAGTTAAATCAAAGGTAAAGGAATGTATTTGAAACCTTATAAAGTTGGACAAGGATGAAAAAACTCCAAACGTGGAAAAAAACTTAGAAAGTCCTAAATAGTCTTCCAAAACGTGCACTTACAAACAAAGATGTTAATGTATTTATAAAGAAACTGGATATTCCCTATTTCTGAGGTGTGTATATACAAGACAATTCACCAAAGAAACCAAATCTTCGTGAATGTATGATTGTTAATTTAGATTCGAAACAACATTGGGTTGCATTAATTAAGAATGTAAATCAATCATTGTATTACGATAGTTTGGGTGATTTACGTCCTCCAATTGAAATACGTAATTATTTAAAAAAACATGCAATTAAGATAAAATTACAAAACAGAACAACTACCAAATACAATCAATTGCGGACATTTATGTTTACGTTTTTTTTAAATATATATATAAGTAATTGTAATGGTAAAACATATTAGTAATATATCAATAACGTTGATATTAAGTGGAAATTTGTTGCAATTTCCCTGCTTTGGAGTTAGATGGAGAATGGCAAATAAGTCTAATCGAATTCGTTACTTACAACAGCATACCAAACATTGATATGCATAACCAATCATTTACGGCTAATATTGATGAAAAATCTACAAGATTGTGATACTGGTATGTTCTTATGAGTTGGATGACTTGGAAACATTCATTAAAGCAGCATTACCTGAAGATGTACATTTCCGATTACGTAGAAATCCAAATTCGTTAACAAGTGCACTGTATAATAACGTTGATATCGATTTCTTGGAAGACAATTCAATTGCAAATATGTTAGGTTATGAACGGAGAGTATATCCAGCTAATCAATTACATGAATAATCAAAACAGGTTAATATATGATCGGTAAATGTATGGTTTATAAATGTTAATATTGTAGGCGGTTCATATTTGAATGGAAAACCGACAAATACAATACATAAATACACATGTGATGTGGCTCCAGAATATAAAATAATTGAAAAAGTGAATACTTTGATATATCTTCTGGCAATAGTGAATCGTGTTGATGAAATAGTTGTTACAATTGTCGATCTAGATGGTAAACTTATTAATTTTAGAAACAAAGAAATTACCATTCATTTACATTAAAAATAAATATATAAACAATTGCATTTTGTTGTGCATTACAGTCATAATAGGTATTGTGGATAATACTCAATGCAGACGTATAATAGGCATTTCTTTTAAGAACTATGTCACTAAGGAATGTATTTTGAAGAAAGGAAGTATAGAAAGACATTAATGCAAGCATAAAATGCTCACTTCAAATAAGATACCCATGAAGTTAACAAGAGGTAACAAATTGTATGTAACAGAATTAGGATATACGGTTAATAGAAATGGAAGAAATACTTAATGTTGAGGAACCAATCAGTTATGAAAATGCAATCACCAATACAGAAATACATGTACATGAACCATTCCGAGCAGGTCCGTATATGTTTCCTTCGGAAATAAGGATTTCAATACAAAACCACAATATTTACACATTACTGTCAAAATCACGTGTAAGGTTTAGAGGAACAATTTAAAAGACAGCCGATGCAAATAATCCAGTAACCACAAAAACAGTAAGAAATGGAATAGTTCATTTAATCGACATAATTCTAGCTGGGTGGAGCAATGCTATAGAACATATCACTCTTAGATTGCAGTGTGTGGTGTAAGTTGCCTGATAAGTTATTTTTTTGCAACTTCGAAAAAGAAAACTATCTACATTGTGTGCATGCCGTCTAATCACAATGATATGATTTCTCACTGGCTTCAGTTTCAAAGGAGCGGCTCCTTTACAAGTTGGCAGGGAGGTAAACAGATAAAAAAAATATCTTAATCAGGCAGTTTCCTTCACCACCCATTTGTTTCTCAGCTTGACAGTTACATCACAAAGCTGAAGCAATCCGGTAACAGTGAGCGCCATAAGCCCTGTACTGCAATCTAAGCATGAGACAGACTATAGTGATTACTCACTACAATTAAACCCAGGTGGAAAATATGAAGTAGTTATACCATTAAATATGGTTTTGGGCTTTGCTGAAGACTACAAACATGTCATATTAAATGCTAAACAAGAATTAGTTATTCTATTTGGCAACATGCATTGAATGCCAAATATGATACAGCTAATAATGAGGAAGGTGTAACATTTGAACTAATCAGTGTGGAATGGTTGATGCCACATATTTAAATTAACACTCGTGAATGTGTAAAGTTTTTAAAATTTATCGTAAAAGGGAAGAATTTAGACATTGCATTCAGATTGTGAGGTTTAAAGGTTTTTCCAACTGTACTATTAGCTCAAAAAAACAGCGTGGATTGTGAAATCAAGTTTTTCGTTGGGAAAACCAAGATATGTTGTCATTTGTTTTCAAACAAATCGACAAAACAATTTAAAAGCTGATAGATCAGTATTCGATAATTGTGATATGAAAAATATAAAACTGTATCTAAACAGTCGAGCTTACCTCTATGTGGATTAAAATATGAACTTTGCTAATGGTGAATTCCTTATTTCTCATTATATGTATACAAAAGTTCAGGAAATGTATTATAACAAAAGCAGTTCACTTATCCCAGAACCCGAAACATTTAAAAGTAGAGGAGCGTTATTGGTGTCTGATGTAAGCAAACAAGACAACACAATTACAAATATCATAATTGATTCGCGAATTGAAATGATTGCAAATACACCAATTCTGGCAAATACACAAGCTTACACTCTGATAATTCAGATGGATTAGCAAGCTACAGTGTAAGAGATAAGCTGGTGAAAATAATGAATTGAGTATTAAAAAATACACTTAGGCCACTCTTGCACAAAACTCACCCGGTCCCCAACACGCCACACCTCAGTCAAGTACAGAGCTCAGAGGGCGAGGATGTACCAGAGCTGCTCCCTACAAAATGAAAGAAAGAAGACCCTTAATACACTCTTGCACCAAACACAAGAAATACAAATAAAAAATAATAATAAAAATGACTTGATCCCATTAAAAACAAACCTTTTCAATTCACTTAACCCTTTCAATAAAATTTAACCCTTTCAGTTTTTGATCGGATTAAGGATTAACCCTTTCAATCAAATCGATAATACATGAATTAATCCCAGGTGAAGTGTATCCAGCACACCCCTATTACTCGCAGCAAACTCAATGTTATCAAGCAGCACGATATGTTCGTTCCTATACAGTTTGCATCACTGAACAGGCTCTACAAGATGTTGATACCATTTCCTGGTCTGCCATGTCTCCAGATTTGGCCTCTTTTGAACACTTGTGGGATATGATGTGGCAATGTTTGCACTACCGGCAACCATCTGTCCAAACATTGGCTCATCTATGTGTGCAGTTGCAGGAAGTATGGTGGTATGTGCCTCACTACATTATCCGTCACCTGTGCGATGGAGTACCTAGTCACGTCGCTGCCTTTATACCAGCAAGAAGAGGCTCTACTCCATATTGAATGCGAGCTTTGCAGATGCTAAAAACCACGCCCTCTACATGAAAGACTAATCACTACTCATTTGTAATATCATCTATCAGCTGGTAATGGATTAGTATAGTTTCACATAAGGAAAGAGGATGTAGCGATTTACATGTTCAGCAGTGTATAATAGTGCCTTGAGCGACAGCCCCACCTACATTTATGATTTTCCAATTCATAATTATAGTTCATTGTCTCGGATATTTACTTGTATATATTCTTTATTTATATATATGAGGCATCTAAATATGCCTATTTTCATTAACACCACACAGTTAAATTGGACTGGGGTCACTTGGAGGTAATGCTGGTTTTTCATTCGGGACTAACCGGGTTCGATTCCAGGTCTGGCCATCCTGGTTTCAGTTTTCCAAGATTTTCCACAATATTTTTCGAGGCGAATGGTGATGGTTCTTTAATACAGGATATTGCCGACTCTTATGGAGAAGATCCCAGGGTAACCTAGCCAGTAATCGAGACAATCATTTTCTTTTTAACTTTGTAGTTCCTGCCACATATCTTCGGAACAATAGCTACATATCTTTCTAACAATAGCAGAGTATCTTTGGAATAATATACAGCAGGCATGTACATACACCATAAGAGGTTATACTAAATGCCAAATGCACAACTATGCCTATGCCTAACCCAGATGATGATGGTGGTAATGGTGGTGATGATGGTAATGGTGGTGATGGTAATGTGGTGGTGGTGGTGGTGATGATGGTGGTAATGGTGGTGGTGGTGGTGATGATGGTGGTGGTTATGGTGGTAACGGTGGTGGTGATGATGGTAATGGTGGTAATGGTAATGGTGGTGGTGGTAATGGTGGTGGTTATGGTGGTAATGGTGGTGGTGGTGATGATGGTGGTAATGGTGGTGGTGATGATGGTGGTAATGGTGGTGGTGATGATGGTGGTAATGGTGGTGGTGATGGTGGTGGTAATGGTGGTGGTGATGATGATGGTAATATTGGTGGTGGTGGTGAAGATGGTGGTAATGGTAGTGATGATGATGGTAATGGTGATGGTGATGATGGTAATGGGACTGGCAATTTCAATAGCGATGGCGACGATGGTGGTGACAAGACTACAAAATTAATAAGATATACTATGAAATAGATGACAAAATAGATTTAGTTGATATTGATGGTAATAATTAATTATAATGAGACATAGAGGGCGTTAAGGGTAAGCATGTGTATGCCAGCTTCGGAGCAACTAGCTGCAGATTCCCAACATATAACTGTTTTTCGTTTTAGAAATGCCGTAATCACATGGTTGCGCCCAGTGTCAAATCACTGCTCACATAAACATGTATTTTGAAATTTTAGTACTCTTAATCTGACCAACTTTTAACACAAATAGAATTTTTTTTTCAAAAACTTAAATTATATATGTTCTACATTACCAAACGTAAATATCGGCGCCTCTGTACTGAACACGCGATTTTGACAGTTGTGAGGTCAAGCTGGTGTTGGACGCTTGCAGAAAAAATAATCAGCCAGTCCGCCTTGACGTGGTGTGTGTGTGTGTTGCAGCTGGACGAGTACCAGGACCTGCCGCAGGACTGCTCGGACGTCTGCGACGACGACGAAGACGATGACGACGGCAGTCGGCGCGGCGGGAGGCGCTCTGTGGCGGCCGGCAAGCTCTTCCGCATGCAGATCCTGGAAGACTGAGCGCGCCGCGGAGCTGCCAACCTCGAGTTGCACTTGCCGCCCGAACGCCCGCTCCAGAATCGCTAACCCGAGTTCACGAAATGGACGCCTGGCGCGTTCCCCAACGCAAAAAAAATAAATAAAATCTAATTTTAATGAAAAAACTGCATATTAAAAATAATGTAATTAGTCTTCATCCCGGTTAATTCAACACTTTTGAAAGCACACGCATTTTAACGGAAAAGCCGACCTGCAAGCCCACAGCTACATTGGTGAAGAGGTGCAGAAGACAGTTCTAGTAGCAAAATATCAGCGTACTGTGGCCTCAGAAACTGGACAACCTCAAGTGACGTTTTTACATAGACTAAATATAAGGTAGACCGCTTATTCGTCTTCTGCGCATGTGCCAACATTGACCTACCCCAAAGGAACACAACTGTCAAAGTCACATGGTCAACAATGAGGAACGTGTTTGTTTATATATTAATTTGCAAATGACAAGCACTATTACATTAATAAAACAAAAACAATCTTGTCAGTTTGAATTTAATCAAACTGCATTACAAATTGATTAGAGGAACTATACAAACATCTCAAAACACTTTTTTTTACTAAACAGTGTTTTAACCTCAAATCCAAATCCACGCCGCTTTTGCTAGACGTGTAGGCAGAAATAGAGTTCGATTTTGGGACACGAAGAATAATTATGCTCAGACAGCGAGGTCGGTCTACCTCATCATTAGTCTATGCGTTTTTATCAAAAAAGATTCGTCGGTATCCATGCAATGTAAATTACTGTCTGTACGAAACTTCTCGATGAATTAGTTCACCGATTGTCCACGAGATAGCACCTTCACCGCTACTGGAATGATTACAGGACAAATGCAAGCACTGCTGTTTCTTCTAAATTACTCTCTTATGGCCAAACTATAAATAAGCGTTGACAATGCATTGTTATAATTTATTTCTTCGAAAAATAACGTTCTGAGCAGTTTTATCCCTCTTCTGAAAAGTTTCTAAAAACATAACGTCTTCACTATGCGCGGATGAATGCAGTTAACTAGGACAGCAGCGGAAGAATACACAGCGAACAGAGAGAAAGAAATTAGTCGAGACTTCCAAAAGCGTTCGGTTAGCCGGGAAAGAACAATGAGTGGGCGTGTGTCTTTTCTGCAGGCGGAACGCTCCCGATTACATACACGACCGCTCCACCCCGAGTGATTTTTAGTTCCGTCTGTCGCCTGTGCGCGGGGCAGAACACGCGCGCGTTTCGCGTGTTTCCTCTCGAGGAGACCGGCAGCCAAGTGCGCACTCGCGTGAAGATACTGTAGTCATTTAGATAGATTTGTAACCGTGCCGGTCGCTACAAGCCTTTCCCAGGGCACAGAGCTCAAGTTGACAGGAGCCACACAAGTGTGAACACGCGTAAAGGCTGTACATGATGAAGTGAGCACTTTCGAAATCAACCTCTGGAAAATGCCACTGCCTCTGGCTGCGTATATTTCAACGGGCACACTGAGGCCGTGTCTCGATTTAAAGAATACTCTTTCGAGAGAGCGCTCTTCCGCACAACCTGGCGAGAGCACTGCTTCGCGCTCTCTCACGCTCTCGCTGTGTAGAATCGAAACGACCACACACTCGTTTCTCCCCTACGTCATGCAGACAGCTGATTCCGAAAGGCGGGAAATCATGTTAAGCTAAAATCTAATCATAGCTATTGTAAATAACATGTATGTGTTCAAAATAATTCGCAGGTAATTATAACACTACAAGAATAATTATTAGCGCATAAAATACTAATATTTTTGTTTTACGTATTACCGTAATATTGCAGCAAGTGACAAAAAAACGAGACAGATGTCCGCATTTGTATGTCTATAAATACGTGATACGTAAGTTATTTCGTTGTTTAGTAAAAGAGTTGAAATTATTCACTTTGCAGGTAAAATGCGACAAGGATTTGGCTCAGAAAGGCGCTATAACCTTATTCAAACACATAATGCAAAAAAAATATGGCGCGTGGTCAGAGAGTGCGAGAGAGCGCCAGCGAGAACACAACTTCGTGCTTTGCTCTCGCTCTTTCGCACTCTCTCCGTCATACTGACGTGGCCGCGAGAGCACGAGAGAGCGCTCTCTGGGCCAATTGAGACAGTGGCATGCAGCCACCTAACTACGGAAGGAATGTAGTTCCACGTTTCGACGTTGAATTAGAAGTGTCGGGTGGACATTCGTGAATACTGAAATTATTTCTTCTGTTTTTTAATGCATAAAAATGTAATAACGATAAGCGAATTTGTGAAACATTTCCTACCCTAATTGTTGAACAGTTTCACTCGACCGACGCATTAATAAAGTGATGAGGCCCGTGGCAATGTTAATTTTACATTAAGTGGAAGAATACACAAAAAACGTGCCTACGCGTAAATCTTCAGTACGGGTTTCAAAAGTGCTCAGTCAATCGCGAACAGCCTATAATTGTTACGAAACTGTAAAACACTTGCATTGCTTGGTAAACTAGTCTTTTAGAGACTTATGCTTTTTTTTTTTAACAGGAGAGGGATGGTCGCCATCTTGGATTTATATATTTGTTCCATAATGTTTCTTATTTAATTTCGAAAAATTAAATATGTGGGTCTAAGAGTACAAAATTTATTCTAAAATGTTTTGACTGTTAGTGACAGTATAATATATTATGAAGTAAGTTTATGGCACAATTAATATCTCACTCCTAATGATCCATGTGGTAAATTAATAAAATCAGTACTTCTATAAACTTCAGGCAATAGAACCAAACATTTACAATTGAAAAAGTAAAATATTTAATAATAAATTTAATTTCTCGAAAATCGATAAATCTAAGATGGCATCAATCTCGTCCCCTTGAGGCTGCCCACATAGCACTCATGTAATGTAAAATTCATTTTTAGTATGAAGTTTGAGGCCCTGTTCGAATCGACCATTTGGTATATCAGTATTTTAGTATTTATTAGTATTCATTTCGAACGCCGTCTATAGTCACTTGTTCAAAGATGGTTGCGGTTTGGTAATTTTTTTAAACACCAAAATACCAAATACGTCACCATTCTAGTTGACTCATTCAGGTCACATGACATTTCAGTAAACTAAAAGTGCCAATTCGAACACTGCCTCAGACCAGTCGCGAATATCCATTTACTAAATAACTTTTAATTAATTTTATCCTGAGAATTGCAGTGTGTTATTCCAGCAGTTAAGTCGGAGAGTAATTAATAGTAAATTTTTTTTAGATTTTATTGTAAAACTGACAAAATTGCAGTAGGCTACACAAATAGTCTTAAATAAAATAGTTCACAAACTGGGAAAAAGTGCATACTGTTGAATAAGTGAGCAGTATTATACATTAGACGTTCGTAATATAAAATAATATTTTTGACAATAACATATGATTAAAAGTGAAATCATATGAATCGCTTAATAAAAAAATTGGCGAGATAAATGAGTGTTTACGTGCATACTAGTCAATTCTATGTAAGTTCTGTTATTGTGTTGTAACTGAATTTTTTATATCTTTATGCTGCAAATAAATAACAGTGTGAACCATACAATTACCTCTTCAAATATTCATTCCAACTAAGTGGAAATAAAATACCTGGCCTTACTACTGCGAAGGACAACTTGGTTTGAATACAGTTTGCACTGTTGTACTTTTAGGATTGGGACATTAATTGTATCAATGACTGGAATTACGATAATCGATATTATGCGCAAGAACATGTTATATCCATTGAAAACTGGGTTACGCCCGAACAATGCCATGCTGTACGCCCGAACAATACCATGCTGTACGCCCGAACAATGCTGTTCCTCCAGTCCGTCCCTGTTGGATTCTTATCAGACTTGAACTGCCCGTTGCAAGTTGACTACAGAAAACAAACAGAACGTCTCCTTGACAGCCATAGCAGTGATTTACACGCATGTGCTACAGTCACAGGCGTCGACTTTTTGTTTTATAAGGGGGACAAGTCTCAAAACATTCTGTGGCGGCATCCGTGTTCATTTAAATATTTTCTATTTCACTCATATTTCGCTCTCTCTCTCTCTCTCTCTCTCTCTCGTATTGTACGTTGCGTGTTTGGGCATGCGATTATGCACACATGTTCTGTTTCATGAGGGCTAAAGTTTTAAATATTTAAATAAAATCAATTCTGCTGAAAAAGTGCTGGTTCTTGGTTATGTGAAGACCTATATATAAGATACATTTTGAAAAGAATGAGTGAGTGAGTGAATAGTGAGTGAAGAGACTTGGGCGGCTCCTAACATCGAGGTCTTGAAGAGCCGATGAGGGTGTAAGCGAGGTGAGCATGGAGCAGCGCCGGAATGAAATGGCGGAGGAAATGGGAGATCCCCGAGAAAACCCGCAGACTTGAAAAAATGAGGTACTGGTAGGCAGTTTACCATAAATTTTAAATACTAGTTAAGCGTCTTAGAAGGGGGGGGGGGGGGCTCTCCTGGCTGAGAAATGGAGGGGTCAACGTTCCCTCTTTGCCCCCGCATACTCGACGCCTATGGCTACAGTACCTCTAGCGGTTGGTATGCGAACTGCTGCGTAACGGCGGGAACGAAATAACTAGTTCCTGTTTCGTCCGGTATGTGCAATATCTTCAGTTTAACTCAACCCATAAGTACATAATTTAACACAGTTTTTTTTTTAATTACTGTTTGGCCGTTCATAGAGTCATGTAATTACCTGTAAACTATCAGCATATAAAATGACACTCAACTGTGATATGATGGATTAAGAAAGAAAAATGCGTAGGGTTTAAAGGCAAAGTCGAAGGGAGGGGGGACTACGCATTTTAAAAGTTTGCATGAATATGTATCTTAATTCCGGGTTGGGGGTACAGGAGCAATGGAGCGACAGAGATCACATTGGTACGCAGATCAGAAGTCATTACTTCTGTGTATACACCACAGATGGTGTAGCACTAAATCTTGCACTCAGCAAACTTGCGACATGAAACTGAAGGACACTAAATGAGCCGGAAAGCAGAACCCAATCAAAGCTTTCAAAAATGCCCAATCAACCGCGAACCAACCGATCTATAGTCTATTCGCGGTAGGGGATGCGGTGGCTGAGTGGTTAGCCTGCTCGCCTCCCACCAGCGCAAACCGCGCTCAATCCCCGGTCGGGTCACTCTCGGGTTTTCGCACGTGGGTATAAGTATATGATAGGTACTGCTATACAATTTTCTTAACAGTTGGTGTATGCAAAGATATCGAAAAGTTGTGAGATATGTGAACAAATGTATATGCCTTGGTTAAGGGGATTTGAATTTCTATTGAAAGCTTCCAAAAGAGAATTAAACAAACAATTGAGAATATATATGTAGAACACCTTAAAATCACCTATGGCAGTTATATTAAGACAAATTCAAAATAATCACAACATTTGTTTCAATTATGTGAAATGTATTCAAATAAATCCCAGGTCTTCGAACAAAGTAATAATCATCTTTGTGAGACACAAATTACCAACTAACATCTTACAAGGCAATTAAAATCTGAATACTAGAATTACTGAAATTACCCTAAAATTAATTACTATAATTTAATCAACACTACACCAGCCAGAAAGACTGCCGCTGCACATCTGCCAAAACTACCAAGGTTGAAGGTGCAATATATAAAAAGGAATACGCACTTACTGGCTGTTTGTCCAAGCGTAAACTTAGCTGTTGTCGAGATGTAGATTAGCTCCTTTCCACTGCGTATAATCCACTCACGGTTACTTCAACCTTTTCCGAAGACCTGCTAATGTTCTACTTCCAGGATATTCCTCCGCCTTGTGCAAACTAAGCTTAACTAAGTCTGGAGAATTACACCAGAGGGACAACGCACCACATTCGTGCGCACTCAGTTGTAATTATATTTTGTATAAGAACTGTTTCTCACTAGACGTTACCAACATATCTATTCTCTCCCTGTTTTTCATTCAAATTATTTATCAATGAAGCATTATAATTTGTCGATAAGATATGAATAACATTTCAATTTAACAGGGAAAAAAAGGAACTTTTATGAACACAAGTATAAAACGCTTGTGATACAGGGCGTATTCAGGAAATAACTAAACACGTCATACATGGGGAGATTTTTCAAAGGTTTGATTCAAAACGGTTGAAGAAACCGTGACTGGACTATACAGTCCGGCTGGCGACAGAAATCCTGACGTCGCTCCACGAACCAGGACTCCCGGCGTCGAAACCCAACTCAGCAGGAGGCAGCGATCCCGACGTCCTTCCGCAATATCAGGACCCATGGGGGTTGAATTCATGACTAACACCGGGCGTCGATGATGCAGGCAGATGCTCCTCAAACCTCGGCACAGCGTCGAGCTCCATCGACGGCGCTGGAGACGTACGCTGGTCCTCAAACTGTCGTCTCTGGGAACCGTCGCTCCACTTTCCGTATCCTGTCGAGAAACTTGTGAGAATTTTATTCACGAGGTCATCTTCTTTGGGCTCATGGTTTTTCATTTATTCTGGACTAACTCATCAGATATTATTATGCGTTTCTTCTTTAGTACGTTAATATATCCAATTACTTACATATGTCGAACTTGCAGAGAGACGATTCAAATAGTCCTGGAGCCCTTCGTATTTTACATCATTCTCTCCAGACAGCGACTTTTAGAATACCCCTGGAAATGTTCCTAATTTACTGAATGTTACTAAATGTTCCTAATAAAACAAAAACGTTATTTCTGACTGGTGAAGCGTGATTAACGGAGAACATTATAACAAACTATTCAACTAACAAAAACACTTTCATTTACATAGACAAAATTCACGAATTAAGGTAACAATTTCCCACACTACAAAACAATACAACTGTCATACTAAAACTCTTGCATACTAAACCTATGCAAAACAGTTCACACATCAAACATTAAATTAAATTTGCATCTAATCACGGGCATTCATAACATTATCGTGGCATTGGTAAAATGAGATGTTACAGCATCCTGCCGGACGATGCCGCTGGTCGGCGGGTTTTCTCAGGGATATCACATTTCCCCCGCCCTTGAATTCCGGCGCTGCTCCACACTCACTTCGATCACCCTCGTCGGCTCTCAAGATCTAGCTGTTAAGAGCCGCCCAAACCTTCACTCACTCACTGACTGGTTTATCCCTCAACTGGAAGAGCGAAGACTTACCTGACAGATGGTTGGTTCCAGCAAGAAGAAGCACCCGCACAGTATGCAACTGATATAGGGAAATATCTGAGTGATGTGTTCTGGAACAATGGTTCGGGCGGGGTTCGGCACAGTTGCCGGGACATCTGATTGGCCTCCCCGAAGTCCGGACCTGCCATGTGATAATGCTTTACGGCGGTGCATCAAACAGAAGTTTGCTAGCAGGCGCTACAACACAACTGACGAACTGAAAGAAGCTGTTTGTAATGCACTTGCGTCCATCATTCCAGCAATGATGCGGAGGATTTCATACAGTACTTGGAGACGAATAATACTCTGCTATGAAAACGATTGCATACGCATAGGCACTTTGAAATAGCTTTGGCTATGTCCTCATTTGATCACATGTTATCCTCCTATAGTAAATGGGTTTAGGAATATTTAATATTCAATAATACCACACTTCCATTACGCAGGGGCTAAAGGGACTTAACGTCTATCCTGTACACACCAGTCCATCTTGCCGACTGGAGTAGATTACTCACCCCAGTCCTACTTCAGTCCAGTCCGGGTGTTTTACGGTAAAGTTTCGGTCCTCTTCAAGTTCAATCCTGATTGAAATGTTACTATAAACGTAGTAATATACAGTCGTTTTCATGTGTATATTTTGTAGACAATCTAATTTTTTTTGGCCCAACGCAGAAATTTTCCTTATTAAAATGCGTATTTTGTTAGATGAATAAAATTAATTGTTGCTTTTCAAATTTTGTTAAGTAAAAAAAAAAAAAAAATAGTTATTGGGGAAGCTAAACATATTTTCGTCCCTATACAAACAAATATTTCGTTGGGTGAAACAAACGTTTTCCTCAGGGCATGGCGCTTTATTTAAATTAATCAAGTGTAAATTTGAAGGTATGATGGCTACCGTTGATATTTCTGCACATCGCGCATGTTAATTTTGTGACTCTGTAAGAAGTAAAGTTATTTTGTGTTTACAGTGACTTTAACTTGCACTTCTTATTTGAGATCCCGTAATCAGTCTGGCCTGACGTTTCCGCGCATAGTGTATATTGATTTCCCTGTCGAGTGCGCAATTAATTGCGGGGAAACCCAATGTCATCTGGCGTGACCGCTAGGTGGAAATAGCCCCCAGCTTTATCGATCTGCCCCCTTCCTCCTCTAGGATGCCGTGAATCCACACCGCCACCGAGTGCAATGGTAACACACTGGACTCGCATTCGGGAGGGCCCGGGTTCGATTCCCGGTCCGGCCATCCTGATTTCGGTTCTCCATGGTTTCCCGAAACCACTCCAGGCGAACGTAGGGATGGGTCCCTAACAAAGACTATGGCCGATTTCTTCCCAATCCTTCCTCGTGCAACTTGCACCGTCTCTAATGACCTCGCTGTCGACGAGACGTTAAGCCCAACTATCTAGCCCCTCCTCTACCGAAAGCACTGCTCATAAGCGAAATATTGTTCTGGCCCCTGCGGCAATCTTGTAAATGTGCGCCCTGACGTCTGGTGATAGCTGGACTGCGACTACTTTACTGGAGAGAAATTAAGAAAGCTCGTTGCTCTTCAAAGAAAATGGCTCAGGTGTGTCACAAGCTCGTTTATACAAAGGACATTTCGTAAATACACAATGTTGCCGTGTGCGACAGGAGAAAAACAGACCTGGGGGGTCTGCTCACTAACTTTTGGCAGTTAACCCTTTGGGGAGGCACAGATTTACTGTCACTTAAGACAAGGTTGAAGTGAGCTGCCTATATTCTACACTAAACCAATATCAGTTATTTTGGTCTCTGTATTTCTACTTAACTTCTTCCTATTGGTCCTGGCCAGACAAGACACGCCTAATGTACTCTGCTACGTTTATTATTGAATGTCCATCGGCCAATAGAGTTGCTTGTTTACTATGTTCCAATCAATGGTTCGTGACTGATGTAACATATTTCACAGTCCATCGTGTTCATTTGAGAAATTCTTAAAATGAACAGTTTTATTCTTACGAATTGAAATGGTGACTAGTTGTAATTTTTTGCTCGCATTTACATAAAGTCCAGCGAAACAGTAAAACTATAGATGTGTGAGATTTGTCTTCAAGAGCAAAGAAATTTCCATATAAACGTTGCCCTAGCATATACGTGCATACTCCTAAAAGTGTTAATTTCATATAACACCGTCATTAATTTGGTATCCATTATGCACTATTGTTAACGAATTATCATTAACCGTAAGGTTAGTGACAGTAGGTATATTTGGCAACATAGCATTATGGCCGCTATGTCATCGTCTACACGCTTAGCAGAAAATAACCAAAGTACGGGATTATCAAGCAAGCAGTGCATAGCAAAGATATATTCATTATCTTCCCGCAACAGATAATGCTCCAAAATGTGTGTTGTTTTGGGCCAAGTAAAAAATTCGATCAAGCATACAAAGATAAGACGTTCCATGAAACTGTGTACATTAATTATTTTACAGACAGTAGATTTTAAAATATAATAAATTAGGTTATCAATAGTTATATTATTTGTTCATCTGCAAAAAGTCAAAGCGAACAGTAGTATTATATAGGGGCTACTGGGGCACAGGAGCCAGGAGCCGGCTCCTCTTCCGACCGTCGCCAGGTTGGATTACATTTTTATTAGTCACCATCATGCCACATCATGTTCTATCATTCTGGTTATGTTACCGCCATATTGGATTATACCTCACCTATCCGCCATCTTGTTTCCGGCCGCCATTTTGTTTCCCACTCTATGCACCTACACACAGATACCTGCGTACTGCTCTATATACCCACAAACCCACTGTTCTTCTTACCTTCCCACCTACACACTGTCCTACCAACCTACCTACCCTCTTACCTAACCACCTACTGCTCTACACACCTACCTGCCACTCCACCCATGTACCCACTGCTCTACTTATCTACCTACATACCTACTGCTCTACACACAAAAAAAATGGCAAAAAAAAAAAAAAAAGCAAAAACAGCACCATGTTTGTTTTTACTTTAAAAGCATATACGCGAATGCGTAAATTAATTTCTTTTAAAACAAATATCTGTTCATAAGATACACTAGAAATGTTTTAAAAAGCAAGTAAGTGTTGTGCTTTGCAAATATATATCGCAAAAAAAAAAAAAAAAAACTAAAAGTTGTTATTGCATAATTTATGATTTTCTTATTTATTAACGCATTCGTAGTATTACAGTAATGATTTCAGAAATATTACGTATGTTTTAAGCATTAAATTTAGATAAAAAATATTTTGCACTGTTAATGTAATAATGTGTTGTCGCGAGTGCTAAACAAGTGACTGTCGACAACGTCCAAATTGATACCTACCAAATCACAAAATTACAAAATAACGAAATTACGAAATTTGTCAATTTGCCTGACTGTAGGAAGGAATGGGTGCGAGAGTGGAAAGACATTTGGAAAGATCACAGTAGACAGTTTGACTGAATATATGCAAATTATAATTGTGAATTAACAACTAATTAGTATTGAAGAGTGAAGTGATTGAAGAGATTTGGAAGGCGAGGTCTTGAGAGCCGATGAGAGTGATAGACGCGAATATGGAGCGATACCGAAATGAAGAGGCAGGGGAAACGGAAGATCCCCGAGAAAGCCCGCCGACCAATGGCATCGTCCGGCACTATTCTTACTAGCGAAAATCCGGTGACCCGGCCGGGGATTGAACCCTACGCGCCTTGGTGGGAGGCGGGCAGGCTAACCACTCGGCCACCGTGACCCCATTAGAATTGAGAATTTACTAACATTGCTCTCACTGGTAACTTTTAACATTAGAAATCGGTAGTTTGATGATGTAAATAATGGCCGAGATTCTTATACTATTAGAAATACATAATAAATTAAATTTGATTCTTTTATTTTTATTAATACATATATCTCGAGCTCTGATACAGACCTGACGTCTTATAAAAATTATCGACTAAAATGTAATTATATTCCTAACGAACTTAATTTCTCATGTGGGAAATGATACAGAGTAGATCGAAGGAAAAAAAACTGAGCAAGGCTTTAAAAAATTTTTTTCAGTATGCTGCAGGTCACTCAAGAACTTATGTCAAGGTACGACGGGTACTCTGGGAAAAAAGTATAGGACGTCCACAAAAAAGAGGACAGCAGGGGCTTATTTCACAACGCGACAATTTGACGAGTGACAAGCATAACTAGTGACAAGTTGGTACTAGTCAAGCTATTCTGTTTCCTGAAGGTAATGACAAGCAATAAACAACATATGAGACGAGTTACAAACAACTGGATGTTTACGTTCTGACGAGTGTTTGGTTTCACGAAGTAATTAACTTGTTAGATTCGTTTGTCAAAATTTTGTGAGAAGTGTAGTGATCATGGTTAGTGCTGCAACAAATTTGTAAAAAAAAGTCATGTCGTTTCTTATTTGTAATGTTTTCAGCTTATAAAACGTGGCCATTGCCTGATTCGGGAGAGAGGTATTTTATACATTTAAGGGAAAGCATATGGAGGAGGCAGAGATTATGTAGAAACAGGATTGTATACCCACTTCAAAATATCTTGGACAAGCTAAAATAAATGTAAAACTTAATTGGGTCTAACTTAAGGCATGCTACAACAAGAAGGCACTCTTTGTCGTAAAAGGAAATGATTAATTTAGCCTTACGCTGTCTCAATACAATGCTATTTTACTCTGAACTGTCGTTTACTTGTCAACTGATCACAAGTGTGGCTGAAACGTGACAAGCATAGCTGAAATTGTTGAGGAACAGAAATACCACTACTAATCACTTTGAGAAACAAAAGTATCGCTACTTGTTACTAGTCACATCAATTACCATTCACTTGTCACTCGTCAAACTTGTCGCTTTGTGAAATAGGGCCCAGGAGTACTGCCTCCACGGTGTTAGGAGTGACGAGGGGGTTAGGGGGCGCAAGGAACTGCAATGCTCAGGGTCCGACTCGAAAATTTTATTTATGAAACGAAGTATTACGTAACAATCTAATTTCGACATTCGAAACTTATTAATTTTTTATTTTATTTTTTATCTGGCGAGCCCCCTAATCCCGCTACGCCGGCGTGAGCACCTTCACAGTTCTGTGTGCCTGAAAGAAGGAGGGTCTAGATGGAAGAACAAAGCAAACCAGGCAAAGCAGAGAGGGCCGTGGAAAATCTATGCGACATTCGCGGAGGATGAAAATAATCCCTTTTAACTGGATTAGGGTTGGATAAAGTAGGGCATTTGTTAGATCGGGAAGAAAGACTTGCGTTGGTTTGATGCAGGGTGAAATGAAATGAGATCGCAGCTGGTGTGTATTGCAGGGTACAAAACAGCCACCCCCCCCCCCCCCCCCAATTGCCAGTCATCGTGTGGGCGCAGGCACCCTTGAAGTCGAGCTACTGTCAAAATACTGACGTGTAGGCGAACCAGCACTGCAGTACCTACAGCAACTGAGGATGCAGCCACCCCCCCCCCCCCCCCGGCTCCTCGTCGAGTGCGTCGGAAATCCGGACAGCTCAGTCATGACACCGACTCCATCTTCGCCCTTCCGCGCGATGCCAGGATCTCCACTCCATGGGTGAAAGTGGGGAGAGTTCTTCGGGGAACCACCCTCTCCTCTTCCTCCAAAATAGCCCGTCGGTCTGGGAAACGCGAGACATCCGGGACCTACCAGTGGTGGTGGCGAATCCGCTGGCCCAGGAATGAAGACTGACATCGGGGTGCTTCCAAGGTCTGATGCATTCCAATCCATTCATCACGCACCCGCAGTCGGCAGCCCGCAGAATCCAGCAGTGAGGATCGCTACACTTCGCATGTTTCAGCACCTCGAGATCCCCCTCCCCGCCTTGATCGTTGGGCCACCTCCAGCAGATGCGCTTCGCCATCTCGTACCGAGCTGTCCAGGTTCCCGACGTCCATGACGACGGCGCTCTTGCACTAGCCAGTTGGTTCGCGGGCTGGTATTTATTTCTAGCCACCCCAGAGCCTGGGGACGCGACGAGTTGCGGATAGTCGCCCCCCTTCAATCTGCCATCGTCCCACCGCACTCGCAGATGCACCTCGCTTTCGCTGGTCCTCAAGTCGCGGGCAGTTCCCAGCGAGCGAGCAGCCACGAACGCGATGTTCATTCCACCACAGCTTAACTCGTTAACTTTTTTTGCATGAATGACGACTATTTATGTTGTTGGAAATGGTGAATTTTTTGGGGGGAGGGAATAGGGGGGTCCACAGCACGCATTGCTCAGAGGCTCGGAATTTCTCTTGGTGGGCCTGGTCGAAAGTGACAACTCGGGCTACCTGTAATGTCGCAGGGGAAGACAGCACGAGGTAACAAACAGCATTCTGCGTGGAGCGCTGCGGCTGACCTGCGATAACTTCTCGCTCCGTTGTAACACTTTCGCGAATACATCCGAGTTTGGATCCTTGTGTGCCGTGGGCGGCCCCGAGTGATGATGTCACAGGAGATATAACCTTCCGCCCCCCGCCCCGCCACCAAAAAAAAACTTACATTGATATGAACATATCCTGTGAATGTCTTAACACTGAAATAAAATATCAGTATTGTTAAATATACTGATTTTACTTTATCAATTAAATATTGTTTCTTAAAACTATAGGCTATTCACGGCAAAAGGAACGCTTTTTAAGACCATTGAAACAGGCATCAACCACTTATAAATATATTTTATTGCAGCCTCAGATGTTAACTTTTTATATTTGTGATATGTATACACTGTGTTAGTCACATGGAGATGGCATAAAGGCCAGAAATAGGGTGAAAGGAAAAATTTAGCAGGGCCTTAAAAAGTGCTCACTTTACCGTGAACAGCCTATACTATGAGATAGTACCCCCTCCCATGTCACCACCTGAAAGTCTAAACCTGCACCTACACAACAGGGAGACGACTCTACCTTCAAACCGCTTCTGGTGTGCCGGCGCACGAAACCGATAAAACAGAAACTATAACACGAGAAGTAAAAACACACGATGGACGGGTACAAAATGTACCGGACCCTTCCCAAAGGTTAACACACTCGTGAGTGAAGGTGCCGCGGTGGATGAGCGGTTGGAGAGCCTGCCGTCCACCAAGGCGAACCGAATTCAATCCCCGGCTGGGCCACTCCTGGATTTCAGCAAGTGGGAAGGAATCGTGCCGGACGATGCCGCTGGTCGGCGGGTTTTCTCGGGGATCTCCCGTTTCCCCGCCCTTGCATTCCCTCGCTGCTCCATACTCACCTCGCTTCACCCTCCCGTTGTTAAGAGCCGCCCAATCAACTCAACTCTCGAGTAGAATGTATGGAAAATTAACAATCAAAAATGGAAGTTTAGGAGCAAAACAATTTGAGAAAACTGATTTATTGCTAATGAAAATAAAGCAGAGCTCGCCACCTTTCACTCCATTTAACTTCCGACTAGTCGATTCTTATTATTGTAATTTAATTTTTTTGAAGTGTAATCTTTGTTTTTAAATCGCATACCTCCATGTAGTGTTTTGATATGTAAAATAAAATCCCCTGGTAATGGCGACGGGAGTAGTATACTGAAGATCACACCATATGAGTAACAAAAGATATTCGTGTGCATATTTAGAATTACAGTCGGACAGGAAAAACATTTATTTTACGAAAAAAAATTTTTTTTTAACTTTTCCATGTGATATTTTTTTAATGTATTTCGATTTCACGCAGGAAACACTTATTGATATTTATTTGAGTACTCTAAAGTATAGTATATCTGGAAAATTCGATTTCTAGTTTTCATGGTTTTAAATATTTGCATAGTTTCGTATTTTTAATTATACTGTTCAAATATTATTCAAATACTTATTTCAAATATTAAATTATATTTTAACTAGTTAACTAATTATTAGAGATCCATCCAAGGAGTTGTTTCAAAGTAATGAAATGTAAATACTTAAACCATTTCAGATCCACTTTAGTTTATCATTTCAGGCATTGCAAACAAATTTTTTCAGACATGCTGTACGTATGACAGAGAATTTGTCTTGTTGCCACAACTATTGATCTTTGCGTTCGGCTGCAGTAATATAAGTAATTCATAACTCAGAGAAAAAGTGTTGTACCGGAGCACAGATAATGGTAGACAAAACAAGGTTAAACTTCATATTTTGATCAGCAGTTTACATTGGCAGCACCATAGTGATTCATATTAAATTGATCACCAAAAAATTGAAGATACGAAAATGCATACAAGTTCAAAATTGTTAACACAAGAAAAATTGCTAACGTAAGAATATTAAATATGCTCCTCATACAAAATTGACGTTATCCAAACGTACATTAAATCATTGCAGGCGTCCTGCAGGCGTCGACCGGACAAGGTATAGGCGTAGAATAAGGGTGGCATTGTTTAACTAGAACAATATATAATATGTCAGGATGTTGATTAATATTTGGTGGACTATTAAGTAGGCTCGATTGGGTCCATAACTTGATGATTTCTATTAGCTTGGTGCCTTTGTAAGAGCATCTCGTTTGCTGTCCTGTTTCTAGGATTCCAGTTTGGATGTTTGGCATTTATGTCGCCGAGGGCGAGGAAACTGTGACCTGTATTATTATATAACAGGTCTAGGTCTGCAAGTGTTAGCGAGCGCCCAGGACATTGCTAGGATCTTAGTGCGTTGGTGGCCTAATTTTAATTCAATGCCGACTGCCTCTAAGTATAACAGAGAAGTCTGGGAGGTTTATTTCATGGTGTGCGATAGAGTTGTGGACTAAAATCGCCACTACTCCCCCTTTTCCTCTTATGAAAGGCCTATACTTTCTATATATGGCATACACTGGGACAGAAAATTGATATTTGTGTGTAAAATGTGTGTGGTTTATTGCCGAAATTCTAATTTCATGTCGAGACAGTTAGTCTATAAATTCGTCCTTTTTTTGAGCAGAGGCTTCGTGCATTCCAGAAAAGAATGGAGTGTAAGTGTATTTCGGGATTGTTTAAGGGTGGCACGATTTTTTTCTAATACTCTATTACTAAGTGTTAAGTGGAAGCTCGGTGGGTAGGGCGGGATCTTATTGCGTCTCAGGGCTAACCCCTTACGCCTACAAGGAAAGGAAAGCATGCAAGGGGACAGACATAAGGTGTGCAACTACTTTTATCAACTAGCCCCTTTACCAAGAAAGAGACGATTCACAAGGAGGAGAAAACGAGGACGGGGGGGGGGGGGGGGGGGCAGGGGAGGAAACCGGAGGGGAGGGGAGCCGGGCAAAGAGCAAGCCATCTCGAAGAGTTGAAATGCCAAAGCCAACAATGTGACGTCCATACGTCACAGCAGCATTGTTTACTTATCAGCTACCCACAGGGAAAAATCACTGGACATTGAGCAGCGCCGTGTAGTGCTAACGGCCAAATACAACCTTCCTGCGTGTTACGTACACAACTCTTACACTGTGTCTGAAAGGGTTTAAGGCGATATGAGAAATTATTGCCAGAAATTGTTTGATCATTTCCCGAGAACCTCAGGTAAACAATTTTTCGAGGTACCGCAGAAGTGGAGTGGAAAGTGGATAGATTTGGGCGGCTCTTAACATCGAGGTCTTAAGAGCCGACGAGGGGTGAAGTGAGGCGAGTATGGAGCGGCACCGGAATGCAAGGGTGGGAGAAACGTGAGATCCCCGAGAAAATCCGCCGACGAGCGGCGTCATCCGGCACGATTACCACGTGCAAAAATCCGGGAGCGACCCCGCCGTTGGGCGACCAATAATAGATGACACACCCAAATATGAAGACGAAAAAACCCACATACTTGGTTTATTCCTCGATATACGCTATTCACGGTAAAGTGAGCACTTTTGCAAGCCCTCTCATTTTGAATAATAGTCAAGAAATATAATTTATTGTAGTCCTAGGCGTTAACTTAAAAGAGTCCGGTAGGATGTGTACACTGTGTATTACTCACGTGGCGATATTTATTCAAAAAGGTGGTTAAAGTATAAAAAAATGACTGATAAAAAAGAAACTAGAGCCTCGAAAAGTGCTCACTTTACCGTGAACAGCCCATAACGATTGTGATAACTAAGGAGGTGGTGATTATGAAGCAGGAAATTATAGATATTTACACAAATAGTAATTTCTATATCCTAATATTGGCCGAAAAAGATTGTAACACTCTCCTTAAATGCCGTAAATGTGCGTGGCAACTGTCCATGTTATTCTTTTCTTGCTTCAGAAATTTGCCATTGACTATGTTATTCGCAATGCCGTTCTATCGCTTTACGTACTTGCATCTGTTCGCCTCCGCGTAAACATAGTTCAATACCAGCAATGGCTTCATAAATGTCTTTTTCTTGGTCTTATACACACACTCAGGAAATAGTGAGTGAGTGAAGAGATTTGGACGGCTCTTAACATCGAGGTCTTGAGAGCCGATGAGGGTGATTGAAGTGGGTATGGAGCAGCGCCGGAATGAAGGGACGGGGTAAACGGGAAATCCCCGAGAAAACCCTCAGACCAAAGGCATCGTCCGGCACAATTCCCACATGCGAAAATCTGGAGTGACCCGGCTGGGGATTCTCAGGAAAGATTCAGCATTTTTAGGTTGCTATATATTTACTTTACAAGTAAATGCAAAGTGATATATTTTAGTGGTGTTGGACAACTAATGTCCAGCGCCGACGGGGGTAAGGTGAATTAAGGATGGGGCACTGGGATAAAACCTGAATGTAATGGTGGTTGAAACGGGAACACGCCGAGAAAACCCGAACCGACGGCAGCGTCCACTCCTTTTCCCCACATATGAGAAACTCCAGGTTGGAGCCGATGGAGCGAGTGGTCAGGGCATTACACTACCGCAGCTCGCGGTAATCAGAGAAACAACTGGCCTGTTTGAGTAACTGATTCCATTGGTAGCTTTGTAAATGTGTTTACACAAAATTGAACAGTTGTAGCCGGGACGGCGTAATTTTGGGTACCTCATCCATTTTTTAACAAGAATATGTCTTCAAAATCAGGAGCGCACCCAATGGGTGGTCGTTTGGGACAAATGAAACCCTCAAAGAAAATTTATTTTAAATTTTGATACAACTGTAAGCAAGAATAATTTATAAGTAGAGACCTGCAAAATTCACGTTATTACTTGGGGACACGTTTAACTTAAAACGCGTGTACCTTTGCAATACGTTTGTCGTTGGACCATGCTTTATTTGACACCTCCTGCGTAACTCTGCACCAGTAAATGAACACATCACAATTGTGTGCCCCAATCACGTGCAGTAAAAAAAAAAAAAAAAAAAAAAAAAAGGCATGACTTCACATCTAGCCAGCAGCCAATGGATAAATGACACTGGCTCGAGTATATACGGTGTTGTGAAGTTGAGCTCGATGCCAAATAATAACGCGAGTTTTGCATGTCCCTGTCCATACATAGAGATGATGGTTTATCGCGGTACAAGTCAACTGTTTGCTAAGATTCAACGTACTCTACATATTCCCGACAGTTTTATCTTATTGGCCATCATGAATGTGTGACGCTTCTATCCCTTCTAACTGGGCCAATGAGGATTCTCATACTCAGAGTGTTTGTGATTGACCGGCAAAGAACTTAGCCGAGTCAAAACCTTGGTCATCCAGTCATAAAAGGATAAACCAGCTATAGTGTTATCTAAGATACGTTGGCTGAACAATTTTCCTCGTGATTTCCCATTACCCCTATCCATAAGACGTTTATTTCATTCATGGGATGCAAGTTTCTTGAAGACGAAAGTGGGATGAAAGAAGTTGTGTTACAGCAAGACATGAGACACTTGGAAACTGACTACTTGCTGCTAACTGTGGCAGAGAAACACATGTGCGCTCATAACGTGGATGGAAACTTACGAAATAACTTCAGTAGAACAAATAAAGTTGTGTGTCATAATTACAGTTGGCAAACTTAAATTACACTTTTCTGGCTTTAACATTTTGTGAACAATGAATATTTTTACCAAGCATTTGCCTGTATATAGTGACCATTTGTAATATTATGTTTTTTTTTTTTTTTTTTTTTTTTTACATTCTGTGTCCCCTCCAAAACAAAATCCTGGTTGCGTCCCTATATAAAATCGGACCGACACATTGAACACTAGGAGGGAAACAGCGATGTATAGGATGTTTACGGTAAAATGAACACTTTTTAAGGCCCTTATAAATTTTTCCTTTCCTCCATTTTCTATTCCCTGCTGCTTTTTAATATAAACATTGCAATGTGACCAATAAACACAGTGTATACATTTCCCTATCCTCAAAATTTAATGCCTGATGCTGCAATAATATATATTTTTCAGTTGTTAATGCTTATTGGGAGGGCCTTATAAAGTGCTCACTTTACCATGAACAGCCTATACATAACGTTTGCAGGGTGATCCATTCCGACATGGTAACGTCGTCATTAATAACACTATCTAAATAAACACGATCTCATTCGATAGGGTATGCGACTACGATGCAAGCATGACCTTGAGTTGGTGCCATGCTTGCGCTCAGTTTCTTTGTCGAGTTCTGCGAGTGATTTAAGTTTTCCATATGGCACACTAGCTTATAGAAACTTCTGACCACTAGAACAGCATACCATCATTTTCACTATATTCAACGACGAGTTTTTTGGCTGATGCATAGCTGCTAACCTCAAATGATGATGCACTCTCAAGTCAGTTAAGAGCTCGCGTACGACAGACGAACTGCGAATGAGCCAGATAGCTTATTTCTCTGCATATATAACCTTGTTTTATGCACACGCACGAAATTATTTTCTAACATGAGAAACACTGTACACACAACAGCAAGGAAGTGGAGAAAATAAACCCTACAGTTAGTGTCTTAGGACATACATGGCCTTGTGAGGCTTCTCGTCATCTGGAGCGATGCCTATGTTATCAATCTGTCAACTATATCCTATACGGTTCGGAAATTACAGCCAAATATGCTTACAAGTAGACATGGTCACACTTGACCCTGCGTCCCTTATCATCGGGGGTTATGCATATGTTATGATTTTGATAGTTGTATCTCACATGGTACGGAAATTACAGCCAACTTTGCTTATATGTAAACATAGGTCACACTTGACCTGAGGCTGACAAGTTGTCTTGGAATGGGGTCTCCCTCTCCATATGGAATGCATGAGCGGGAAGTGCACACTTTTGGTAGGAAGGAATAACCATAATTCTAATATTGGTTGGGAGCACCCAGAGAACATCGACCACATTGTGCAAGGGCCAAACTGAGGGCCATCGGGTTGGAATGCACATGCTGGTCAGAATAGACTTGTGGAAGAGACTGTGGTATGGGGAGCTTCCAGACATCATACTGGCCGCCAACATGTCCGCCCACCACTGATTTGGCATGGCTTCATGATAAAGACACAGCAAAAATGACCGCCGATCGGATGGGGCTCCTTCTTAGGGACACAGACGGCAATTTTGCCAGTGAGCAGCATTGTCGGGGGGGGGGGGGGGGGGTTACAATGATAGAGCGGGAAGAAAGAAGCTTCCAGACTTTGTTGGCACCGCCGGTGGGGCATCGTCTTAAGAAGAGACACCATCGAGTGGGGCTCCGTCTTAGGGAGACAGCCGCCAGTCAGCTGGGGCTTCGTCATAGGGAGAGACACACCGTCAAGTGGGGCTCTGTCTTAGGGAGACAGCTACCAGTCAGCTCAATTGGGGCTTCGTCATAGGGACACCGACGCCATTTTGCCAGTCAGCATCTTTGGCTGACATGGCATGGCAGAACAGATGGGAATGATAGAGCGGGAAGCTTTCAGACATTTCCCCGTCGTACTAGCAAGCTACATGGCCGCCCGCCGCAGCCACCTTGCCAGTCAGTTATGGCCAACCAGATTGACAAAGCAAGAAGTTCTCTGGCTGCTGCGACTGGCATAGCTGCCTGCCGCCGCCATGGTCGCCCGCCCGCCATCTAGCACGACTTCCAAGATGGACGATCGGGAAGTTCTGGTCCAAAATGGCGAGACATTTCCCTGTCCTTGGCATATTGACTGCCAACATGGCTGCCTGCCATTTAGTGTGACTTCCGAGATGGCCGGCCGGATTGATAGAACTGGAAGTTCTGGTCCGAGACGTTTCCCCGTCATTGGCATACTGGCTGCCTGCCCGCCATATTGCTAGTCAGTGCCAGGATTGACGGAGCAGGAAGTTCTTGTCCAAGATGGTGGGACTCATTGGTATACTGGCTGCCCATCTTGCCAGTCAGTGCACGATAGCCGATCGGATTGACAGAGCAGGCCGCTGCGACTGGCATGGCCCCCTGCCATATTGCTGCGACTTCCAAGATGTTACTGGTTGCTAAAATGGCCACCGCTGGTTTACTGGCCAACAAAATTGCCGCCGGCTCACCATCCCCAAACCCCTGCACTGGAACCTCCATCGGTTAGGAAGGAAATAACATGTGCGACAAAATGCTGAGGGAACCCCTGTGCTGGAATGACAGAACAGGAGGTTCACTTCCAAGATGGCGGCCGGGAATGATCTCAATTTTTGCTCACTGTAGCTGAAACTTCAATTTCTGCATGATTTCAGCCACATTGAGCAAACTGCCAGCCTGATTGAGCAAAGGCACTTTCGGGAAATATCGAGGGGGAAAAAAGGTAAATTTTCCAGTTTTTGGCCGTTTTGTGGACGAAAAAACTTTTTTTTTTTGCTGGGAAAATGGAAAATTACAAGATGGCGGCCGGCTCCCCAGCCTGCAGCCTGTGTCCCAGATCTGTCTTTTCCTAACTACTAACAACTTCATAGTGGTTGTTCTCGCAGTGATGGAGAAGGTGGCTTCTCAGGCGTTGTCCAGCGGAGTCGTCCCAGGCAGGCGATGTGTACTCTCTGGCGTCGCTCGACGAAGTAGGGCGTCTATTTTTTTTCCCTGGCGAGCGCCCAAATCCCGCTATGTCAGCGTGAGCACCTTCGCAGTTCTGTGTGCCCTCCGGCATGCATGTTGGTAACTAAGTCGGTTGGAGAATTGAATGTGTCTCAGGGCAAGCCCTACACGCCTTAGGTCGGGTTTAATTATTATAATGGGTGCCTGCATCGCGGTTGAGCAGAGTTGTAGTGCCATGGCCGCAATTGTAGCCATGTGCATCTAGATGGAAGAGCATAGTAAACCAGGCAAAGCGGAGAGGGCCGTGGAAAATCTACGCGACAGTCGCGGAGGAAGAAAGCAATCCGTTTGACTTTATTAGGGCTGGATAAAGTAGGGTATTTGTTAATTCGGGAAGAAAGACTTCTGATGGTTTGATGCGGGGTGAAATGAAATGATAGCGCAGCTGGTGTGTATTGCGGGGGACAGAACAGCCGCCGCGCCGATACCAGTCATCGTGTGGGCACAGGTGCCCTTGAAGTTGAGCTACTGTCAATACTAACGTGTAGGTGAACCAGTATTGCATTTTTGATAGCAACTAAAGATGCAGGGGCCCCCTGCTTCTCATCGAGTGCGTCGGAAAACCGGACAGCTCAGTTATGGCACCTACTCCATCTTCGCTCTCCCGCGCCACCGATACCAGGATCTCCAATCAATGGGCGAAGGCGGGTGAGTTCTTCGGGGAGCCACCCCCTCCCCTCCCTCCAAATCTGCCCATCGGTCTGGGAAACGCGAGACGTCCGGGACCTACCAGTGGTGGCGGCGAATCCGCTGGTCCAAGAGTGAAGGTTGACATCGGCTGGTGCTTCAAAGGTCTGTTGCAGTACAATCCATTCATCACGCACCCGCAGTCGGCAGCCCGCAGAATCCAGCAATGAGGATCGCTACACTTCGTAGTTATCAGCACCTCGCGATCCCCCTCCCCGCCTTCTAGTTGGGCCACCCCCAGCAATTGCACTTCACCATCTCGTACTGCGCTGCCCAGGTTCCCGACGTCCACGACGACGGTGCTCTCGCACCGGCCAGTTGGTCCGTGTTGTGGTATTGGAATAATCCCAGCCACCCCAGAACCTGGATATTCCTTATCCGCCATCTGGGAACGCAACGAGTTGCGGAATGGTCGCCGCACTCAAGCTGCCATGGTCCCATCGTACTCGCAGAGGCACCTCGCCTTCGCTGGTCCTCAAAGCACGGGCAGATCCCGGAGAGAGCATCTACGAACCCGATGTTCATCTCACGACAGCTCGAACTTTTAGGGCGTCTCTGGGTGTGGCGAGGCATAATATAGCAATATGACTGGAGTGGGGTAAAGTCTCCCACCAGGAAGTAGTCAGGGCGATGGCAGGGCTGAGCAAAACTTTAGAAAAGTATTTGTCTGAAAATATAACTTGGCTGGTTAGAAAAGTGAAATTGGTTGAAGCATAGAGACCGAGAGAGCAACTGCTCTAACAGGATGTGGCGCTCACCATCAACGGAAGTCCAGGTTCCGGTTCCGATTCCAGTTTCGGTTTCGATTCCGGTTGATCAGATTGCAGCAGCATTGACTAGGGAGTCTTCATCTCTTTAAGTTTACGATATTGCTTTCATACTTGCGGTCAATAATTTGAAAAAGTCAATGAAAGGGATGAAGTTAAATACTACCCCAAAATAATATAAAATATTTCATTTTAACTGAACTCAAATGGGTAATACCATGTCGGCTTTCTCTTTACTTAATATTGATTTTAGCTCGCAGTCATAATTTTTCTAAAATATATGTTGGCAAAGTTGAAACATGGATATTCATACATAGCACGCATTAAACAAAACTTACAAATACAACATTACATTTCTGCAACATATTCCGTACTAAAGTTCATTAATATTTTTAAAGTTCATCATCTTTCATATAATTTACTAAGAAGTATCATTCTTCAAATAAAAGTATATATATATATATATATATATATATATATATATATATATATATATATATATATATATATTATATATATATATATATATATATATATATATGCGTGTGTGTGTGTATATCATCAAATTAGTTTTTAGTCTCTGTTCAAGATTCTCTGAATTTTTTTTTTTTCATGTAACCCATGTTATGTGAAAATGCGTAGTTTGTTTTTACAATAGCACTAGCAGCCCGCCATCGCTTCGCTCATGTATTATGGGTTATTAAAATACATACCAATATACGCGAATACCCGCGAGAACCCGCGACTAACCGCAACTACATGAGACTACTTGTGACTACCTGCGACTACCGGTAACTATCCGCGACTTCCCTTGACAACTTACGACTGCCTGCGACTACTCGTGACTACCTGCGACTACTCGTGACTACCTGCGACTACCTGCTACTACCGGTAACTATCCGCGACCCTCTTGTTTATTTGTATTAACTTTTACATGTTTTAGTGTAATCGATAACTACCCAGACCTTTCTCTGGTGCAAATTGTATACACCTTTATTTTTTTTCTAATTTATGGGTGTTTTTTTTTTAAGGATTACCCATGCTAACAAGGCCTCGGGCTACCGGCCCTTGTGTTTGGCTGATTGTGTTTGTTTATATTAATTTATGTGTATTTTATTGTTACCTGCGAATATTTGCATCATGCTCGCGATGCATATAGTTTGTTCTTGTGTATTACCTGTGCTAACGTTTACTAAATTTGAGGATCTTGGTTTTTGCGGGAAATTTTGCTGGTTTTGAGGGAAATTCGGGATTGAGGGAAATTCTTGTTTCTTTTCCGATATTTTTCTCAAAAGCAATCACGAACTCTTCCAACTATTCATGGCCACTGCTTGCTTCAGTCAACAAACTTGTAAATGCATTGATCTTCTCAATCACGTAATCGAATATGATTAACTGAAGCTCAGTGGTAATGGCAGCAATTAACCACACTTTCCGCACAATATTTTTGTTTATCGATTTCACATCACCTCAATGGCACAAAAGCGGTACGTTCATAACTTAATGAACATAACACCACGGCGCGGTTATTTACTACGTACATCCGGTTTCAGAGGTCCAAAAATTTCAAATTTATATCACATATATATTGATATGGTTTTGTACACGAGTTATTGTCGTCATACTACCGTTATACATACCAGCTTGATAAAAAAATTATCCTTGGAGATATTACCTGCTAACACAGACACATTGCCTGCTAACACAGGCACATTGCCTGCTAACACATACATATTACCTGCTCACACAGACATATTACCCGCTACACAGACACATTACCAGCTAATACAGACATATTACCAGCTAACACAGACATATTACCAGCTAACACAGACATATTACCAGCTAACACAGACATATTACTTTTTAACACACATACATGACCTGCTAACACACACATATTCACGTAAAACCTACAGTCGTGTCCTCGATACAGCCACGACTCGATATTTTTGCTTCCATTGATTGATTTTTGTAAAACACAATATCAGGATTTATCTTTTTAAAAGTTCTTAAAATCTTACTGGCATTCACTCTATCCACCTCAATGTATGTCCATGTCTCTGCTAACACCGTTATCTTATGTTTCATGTTGAGCCGGTTGGCGGACATCCAGTCGCCATCTAGTAAAGAGGGGAAACAACGATATAAATGTTGTGGCCTCGCGGAAAATTTTAATTGAATATACAGGATGAGTCTGAAAGACACCGACAAACGCCGGCAGGTGATTCCTTAGGAAAATATAAGACGAAAATGTAAGAACCACGTTTTCTGAAATTGATTATTAAGGGAACTGTGCGCCCCAAAAGTCGGATTTTAAAATGCCTTAGGTTTAATATTTTAGAAACTACTTGCGACTAAGCGACTAATCGGCGAATAGTGTTTTGTATAGTGGAGATCTTTCACCTCGAGAAACGTTGTTGGTAATAGCATCCCCTTACACGGAACAAAGACAAACATGGCCGATTGATAGCACCGTTTAAATTATTTATTCTCTTACATCCTGTATAACCTCATTTGAACGGATATGTATCGTACTTGCACGAGCTGTTTAACATCCTTGTAGTCTCCGAGGTTGTCCACGGTTCGCTACCAGCGATGAGGCAGACGGGAAATACTATCGGCTGCATTAGATCCGTCAAAGTGCGCTACCTCCCGTCGAAATGCTGTGACGATGTCTTGTTTGTTGGCAAAGCGTTTACCACGCAGTGGCCTCTTCACTTTGGGAATAAGATCGTAGTCACGCGGACTGAGATCGTAGTCGCGTGGACCGAGATCGGGAGAACAAAGAGGGTGTGGTAACACCTCCCATCCATCCCCATGGCTGCAAACAACGTGTAACGCTACCTGCTGTGTGAGATCTAGCGTTGTCCGACAGTTCAGGACGTTTATCTCGAACTGCACGACGAAGATGGTACCTCACAAATGACAGGTAGTACTGTGCGTTTACAGTACAGCTCTCATGAGCTGGATGACACACTAAAACACCTCGACTGTCATATGCCAAAATGATCACCTCGGAGACTACTTTGAAGGATGTTAACCCTTTCAGACGCATTTTAATTTACTGTTTCAGCTGTTGCAAATAAAAACTTTTATTATGCATGCCGTACTTAAGTCGACACAACACTTGTTTCTATGTTGCAGCCAATGAGCTGTTGGCTATATGTTCGGCCTATAGTTATATGAATCAATAATGACTTAGACCACTAAGACGGTTTGCGAATCTTTTGCCCATAAGGTAAGACCATTGTTCATTGAGCTTCGCAGTGTCCAGTACAGACTAAAAGTTACCTACACGTGCGTAATTTACATCATTGTGTACACTGGGTCTGGCTGGGTTAAAAAGCTTGTATACGTACAATACGTACCCGTTCAAATGAGTACAGAATTTACAGGATTAAACCAATTAAACAGTGTAGTCTACATTTACTCATGTTGCATATTTTTCGGGAGATAATAGTTGCGATGGGTTCCGAATCGGCTCTCACACTAGGTGCCACAGCATGAACTGGGACCGCCATGCCAAAACTGCTGTTGTATGCGAATTTCGATTGCCAGGAGGTAAGTTTTGAACTCACTCCGTCATTCTTAATTATGTACAACCAAGAAACGTTTACTGCAGCGATTTCTAGAGAGGAAATGATGCATATTTATATGCATTAGCTAGTGCAATTTTGGCTTCTAAAAAATATTTCTTTAAAATATAAAATTTCAAATCAATTCTTCATCATAGAAACGCGAAGTTTTGTCAAAGTTACATAAAACAATGATATCTTTATGTGCCTACTGAATGACAACAGTTCTTTGAAAAGCTTCGCTGTGTGATAGTACATAAGAGAGACGTGTTGGCGATCCAACAGAGAGCTAGTGTAGTGGTAATCCTCTCAGACTGCGTTATCTAGTACGCGTCACGCACCTTATCTTACAGAGTCGCACAGAGTTGAGGCGTGGCTCATTTCGGATCACTTCTGATCGCCGGCAGGCTACTACTAGGTACGTACAGTCCGCTTGGTTTAAAGTTTGCATGTCAGCTGCGCGTGCGAAGGAACCGTCGGCCTAGTCCGGGTTGTCGTCGCAAGTTGCTCTGGAACCTAACGTTGTTAAATCTACGCTTCGTGCAGACGTCTGTATACGCCTTCAAGGATGTCCTCTCGCTTTCGAGTAGCCTGGACGGCTTACTTACCGACTCAAGCTAACCTAAATCACACGACCCACGCTTGGCACAGCCGTATTTCTCACGAAGATATCTCGCGACTGTATTCATCGTCGACCGCTGTAGCTTTACTGGGTGACTTCTAGAACACATATCTTCAGCTGTGCAGAACCGCGAGTGGCTATTCGCTGGTGGCCAGTATTGGAAGTAATGGATCACAGAGCGACCCACGTCGAAAACGACGATGGCTCCTCACACAAGACAGCAGCAAGTAAAAACGTGCGCGTTTATGAACGTGGAAAACTGTAAATTGATGTATTTTCTCTAGTCAAATTTGTTTACTACTTATTACCTCACTGCCGCCCGTCTTCCGGCAAAGCCCACCAGCTAACTGTAGTACCGGGTTCACGTTTCAAAGCCACCTTTTAAAAATAATATCCCTAATTTTGTTTATACTTTAAAATAAACACTGACTGGCTTACTAAGAGTAATGTTCGCAGCAAATTATCAAAATTAACTTGTGTCTCGACGTTTGATTATAAAAGTGGCACGTTTTAATTTGTTGTCAGTGAAGTTTGGTTCTTTCTGACCGAGTACAAATAATAATTACACTAGCAGTAACTTACCTGCGTTTCTTAGGATTTCACCGCGTCATTTGTTCGAGGAATGATTTTTAAAGATCTATGGAAATAATTATTACAAGTGATTAATGAATACACGATGAGTGAACTTAGGCCGTGTATCAACTAGAAAGAGTGCTCATTCTCACTCTGGCACACTCTGGTTCACTTTAGCGAATTGAGACTTGTGCCCTCTGTAAGCCTTCGACATTATTTCTCTGGCAAAAAGTTAATAAATAGTGAAAAATATAATATTGCTGGCCTTTTGCTTTCCTCGATGATATGTGCAGTGTTTTATGAAATAGTAACTTATTCTAATTTGTTATATTTTGTCATGATTAAAAACATAATTGTAATATGCAAACCATAGCGTTTAATAATATTCACATAATTAACCTAAATGAAACGTGAACATAACAACATCATACTTTGTTGTGCTACATATCAAACGGAATATTGTTGTTATTACATGTTTCACAACCGCAATGATTAAATTAAGTCGATAAAATATATTTGACACCGCTTTAAAAACAAGAAAATATATGTTTGGATATTAGAGGTGACTTGAAGACAACATGGCTGCCAGAGAGGATGCGAGAGTGAGCACCGAGTGTACATCGTCGTTCACTCTCCCTCTCGCGCTCTCTCCTCGGAGTTGAGACAGCAGAGAGGACTCTCTGTGACGTCAAGAGTGAGCGAGAGAGTACTCTCTCGGCGAATTGGGACACGGCCTTAATTTCACCGTTCGAACTCAGTTAAGGTTTATGCAAATTTAATATCGCGTTCTCATGCGGCACCGGTGATGATCGTAGTGTAGAAATGCTATTTACTGCCACTTATAAGCCTGTTTACGATATAAGACAGCACTTTTGCATCAACACTGGCATGCAGGTTTCCGGTTAATTTTGCAGCGAATTTAATATAAATATACGATATCTAAATCGATGTCAGCTGAAGTCCGTGCTCCTTGTTTTGAACACTTTATATAATCCATTCACGGTTAGGGCCTACTTCACACTTTTCTGAAGCCCTGCTTAACTTCTACTTCCATGATATTCCTGAAGGACAACGCTCCGAAGATAGTGTGCATGAGAACTACTGATTACCAAGTCCTTCGTATTTATTATAAATTAATTATTAAAATTTATAAATAAAATGCAGGTAAAACTCCAATTTAAGGAAAAATGAGATACTTTCACATTAACAGAAGTATAAAACGCTTGTGATACGTGGCATACATTTAGGAAATAACTAAACACGTCATGCATGGGGTGTTTTTTTCAAAGGCGAAAAGTGCGAAGAAACCGCAAATAGGCCATAGCACAAATTTGCACTTGAGTAACACGTCTACATTACTAACAATTCCCCACTTTCACTTGTAATGGTGCATGGATAAAGTGGTCAGAGGCCCATGCAAGTTTTTATTTTACACACACACGCACCCACATGCACACATTATATATATATATATATATATATGCGTATGGATACAAAAATGCACATCATCTCAATTCTAACTATGTGTAATATATTGTACGCAGTGATTTTTTTCTCTAAGAACGTGTATATCAAATGTTACAAGCGACGTGATATTCAAGCTTACAATTCTGAGTCCAAATTTTTTTAAAATTTTTATAAGAAAATAACTATTAGAAGACTAACTTAGGATGAACTGTGTCCATTTTGGAATATGTTGAACTAATAATCTCCATCAAAATTTCATGTTTGCATAGTAATAAGCATTTAAAACTCAAGTAGTGTTTCATTTATAGATTTCAACTGTTTCATTACTAGTGAACGTTTATGCAGTTCTTCAAAAGTTTCAAACAGTTGATAGTTTTCAGATACATAACGGTTTTCTAGGTTTCTGACCAGAGGTTCTTTTTTTTTTTTTTTTTTTGACGAGAGGGAAGGGCGGGGGTTGAGTAATTACATTTTGCATCAAAAAATAGAATACTGTATTTGAGACTACTATTTGACATTTTGTAATCATGCATTACGCGGTAATTTTAATTATGTTTGACATTTCTCAACACCTAAAAATTTAATAAAATGAAGTGTGACATATTTCTACAGTACAAGAGCTATGAATTCTAAACGAGACTGTTCAATCTTTAAACTACGTAGACTTTTAACCCTTTCAGTCCCGAAATTAATTTACGAGTTCAAGTGTTACAACAGTTTAATTTCATGGTGTGTGCTGTACTTGCATCGAGCGTGCTCCTCGCAGCCAGTAAACTACGTGCTGAGTGTTATTTGATGGTATAATTAACCAATTACAAATGTGAGGCGGAGAAACTTCAACCAATCGAACTTCTCACAAGGAAGACGCTCAAAAATCGTCCACTGGTGCCTTCTTGTGTACAGGTCCGACCATAAATATCCTCCATATGCAACATGTCCATCATGGACAAGGAGACTGAACAGGTTAACCGATTCTAGTTTGCAGAACCAGATTTAATAACTACCAATACCAGACATTTTTACACAATTGGTTTCAGTAATAACAATTGTTTTGGTAATTAAAAAATTTAACAACACTATTGGGTTTATAAACACGCTTTAAAATTAACAAAGAGCTGCATGTTATGAAATGTAGTTTGTGATCGTACGATCAGTTTGTATCGTGGTAGCAATTTATACACGAATCGGAAAAAAAAAAAGCTAAAATAGTAACTGATAACGGTCATTGTCCGGAGCCAGCGCTTATACAATGCGCCACGGCGTCTATAATCCACACATGGTTACTTCCAACTGCTCTGCACCCCTGCTAGAGTTCCACTTCCAGGATATTCCTCCCCCTCACGCAAACAAAGCTTAACCAAGAATAGAAAATCACACCTAAAGGACGACGTTCCGCATTCGTGAGCACCAAATCTAATAATATTTAGCGTGACAGCTAGGGGCACCTGTTTTTTCGCGGATTTCACGACAAGTTGTGTTCCAAAACACACTAGTTTAAAACCACTTTCGTGATTGGATTATTTGAATTGTTAAGCGTCTTGTCTGTTTGCCCGCGAATCGCGGACGGTCGGTATCGGAGAAACTTAATTCCGATTGGCTCACTCATGTAAGAAACTCTCTTCCCACAAACACAAGCGGCCAATAGCCAAATGAAGACTGAAAGTGTGCACATAGGATATTGACGTCTAGCCTTCACGTAAATCTTTTCGCGAAAAGCAGGTGGCCCTAATAAAATCTATTCTTTAACCAGGCATAACCATTATGTGTATTTTCTTCCTGTTTTATTAGTATTAATTACAAATGAAGTATTATAATTTATACACAAAATACAAGCAAAAGTTTAATTTAATAACAATGGAGACACTTTTATGCTAACAGAAGTATAACACTATTGTAATATAGGCATTTCACGGTAAAATGAGTACTTTTGAAAGCCCTGCTTAGTATCTACTTGTATGCACGTTATGTGTTTTTCCGCCTTATGTAAAATTAACATATTGCCATGAGCCTCGTCGCTTTATTCATGCATCGGTCATGTGAAACCGGAATTACTGGGAAAGAAAATATTTTACAAATCTGGTAAGTTTTATACATCGATGCATCAACAATAAACCGAAAAAGAAAAAAAATAATAATTTAAGTTATCACAAAAGGTTACCCAACACTTTTTATTCGACGTTAAGGTTATGTAACTACTTTCCACCCATATTTACCAACTTTACTGTGCGAACGTCACTCGGTGTGCCCGTTAAAATATATGCATGCAGGGGCAGTTTTTTTGAACGTTAACTAACGAGGTGTTTTATATTTCGTCTAACCAGTTTGTAATGCATTTTGATTGCGTTCAGGTTAGTAAAAGAATTTTATCCATACAGAAGTGCTTGTCTTTTGAAAATTAAGATACAAACAAACACGGTCATCGCTGCTGAACACGCGAGCGACAGTTGTATTGATGCGGGATTGACCAGAGTTGTGTACATGCGCAGAAGACTGCGATTCTGTCCACGTTGCCTTTAGCCTATGGCTGAATACGTCATCAGAAGTTTCCGTGATTTCAGTTTTTTTTTTTTTTTTGTGGTGACTCAGAAAAGACATCCCGATTCTACCAGCGTAAACTGCGCGTTTCAAGTGCGTCTACCTAACATGACCGGTCTAAAAGATTAATCTTACCAGAAATTGTAACTGATAGAATTATTTAATTTCCCGGCAAAAAAAAAAAACACACACACATATGCCACTGATAGCATGCGTCACTATGTTTGAATTGCTTTTTACGTATGCAGGTAAGTTTTACAAGCTTACGATGTTATCAAGTAATCTTTAACAGATAATACGTTTTTTAACTTCGTATTATGTTTAATTATTTAACCGGAAAAGAGGCTTACAACAACTGAAAGCCACTGACTTAACTACGAGGGCAGGGTATACATTTTCTTTGAATGATATATATTGTAAGAGGGCGTACGGTATATGATGATTGGAGACCTCGGAAATTTCGCGAGTTAATTTGGCAGCAAGATGGACTCCGCAATCCTTTCTGTACTAGAGCCTCAGTTAGTTGTTTATTGCCTGATGCCCTAGATTATGGTCACCTGTTTTTTCCGCGAAATGATTTTGGGACGGCTATCTGTACTGCAAACCACTAGAGCTCAGATCCACTTTCAAGATTGGATAATTTAAAATGTCACGCATTGCAGGTGTGCGCCCACGAATCACGCACACTCAGTACTTGAGTTAACTAATTCTGATTGGTCCAGTCGGGTAAGGAAATGCCCCCGACAAAGACACGGGGCCAATAACCGAAGGAAAATTGCACGTATTCCAGAGGACAGTGGCGTTTAGCTTGTGCGCAAATATTTTCGCGAAAAACAGGTGGTCCTACCCTAAGATTCATCGCAGACCAGGTAGAACGGTATTAGGTCCTAGTTTTCTCGCAGATCAGTTATTGGTTCAAATTTGTTTAGGGCGTGTCTTACAAAGTGCGATCCAATTGAGACAGACGGAAAGTCAAATTGCGAAAATTCCCGGGTTTCTAATGACGATACCTGTAATGGGAGTAGTCTAAGTGATTAGATTAAGAATGACTTCGGGCATGCGCTATTGCAAAGTTATGTCGCCAAGGAAAACACAGATGATGACATAAAAAATTGTTTGCGGGGAGGGGCGGGTACCACTTTTCGTTTGTGTGTGCAACTCAACCTGCGTACTCGATCTGGCAAAACAAAGAAATAAATTGTGTTTACAGACGTGCTTTGGTTTGCCTAAAAATGGGTACATGCGCCAGTTGCCCTAGTCGCTGGTTCGCCGAGAAAACTGCGCGTGTTCTTCTGTGATCTTCGTTGTGTCGCCAGGTTTCGAGCTTACATACATATTATCGTCTGTGTTGTCTTTGTTGGGGTTGTGCTAGTAGATTCACGTATATTCGCGTCGAATGTTAAGTTTCGTGTGCAGTATAAACAACGAAACTTTCGTTTGTAAATATGGTAGGCCTGCAATGTAATACTGGGATCTATAAGTGCAAAACCAACTGTTTAATTGATTAAAAAATATGTCTAAATGCAGAGTGATTATATACCATTTTGGCGTTAGTACTAAAATTACTGATACACTATAAATATGTGGCATCTTGAAACATGGTACGAAATATTATTTTTCTGTCTAATGTACTTTTATATGGGACGCCTGAGGGGCGTATCTGAGTTCGTGAGGGATGGAGATCTTAAAAAAAATAAAAGATCTAAATTTGATATCTAATTTATTCACACAGACATTATATACAGCATTAAATTATCTGTCCCTACTAATGCTCTCTTTATTTATCAATGAGAGCATTATTTAACGTCTATTTCAACTCTAATTAAAGTCCTTCTTAAATGTCTCTGATTACAGTCAATTAACTCATACTTATCATCAACACGTGTTCGATATATCTGTTACCATAATTTGTTACGTCTTTCACTCACGCATCTAGTCCAGTAGTCCAGCCTGCCAGCCGCGCCGTTCACTACGTGATACTCGCAGTCGCAGATTCCCTTTCCGCTGGTCACTTCTCTCGCCGCTCGTCTACTATCGCTCGGAACTCAGCCACTCATTCATTCAACAACTACTCCCGGCCCAGCGGCCCGCCCATCACGCAATTTAAACTCTGCTGGCCTTGACCTGGAAAGTTCGGCGCACCCCGAGTCACGCGGACGGAATCTAAGACAGTAAACAATTAGAGAATTCCTCAGATAGACGCAGAAACTCAATACAACCAGGACCTGCAGGACGCGCCTGGGCCGCAATAAGGACTATCGTGTCGGCTCGTTTTCTGTTAACAGATACGCGGCCACCGGCCTATCGCCAGCCTGTTATCCGAACAATCCAATTACTTTCTGCTGCCGCTATCGGATAACTGCTGTCCTTCACTTCCACTCGCTCGCGCGGGATGCGAAGCATCGCGTACGTAACAGTACTTACTTTTCTTATCAGCTTTACATAGATAGATTCTTTTCTTCTTCATTATGTTAATACGTGTAATTTCCAGCATAAAATAACACTCGAAACACACGTTTCCAAGACTGAGTTTCGTGTGACGGTATACATACCTCAATAGTTTGGAAAGGTGGGTTTCCAAAACCAAGGTTTTCGCTGACGGTACAAAGGTGCCGATTCTGCTATGAAGTAAATATACTAGAGTAAGCGAGTAAAGAGATTTTGACGGCTCTTAACATCGAGGTCTTGAGAGCCGATGAGGGTGATAGAGGGAAGTATAAGCGTCTTGAGAGCCGATGAGGGTGATAGAGGGAAGTATAAGCGTCTTGAGAGCCGATGAGGGTGATAGAGGGGAGTATAAGCAGCGCCAGAATGAAAGGGCGGGGGAAACGGGAGATCCCCGAGAAATCCCGTCGACCAACGGCATCGTCCGGCACGATTAAAACATACGAAAATCCGGTGTTACCCGATCGGGCATTGAACCAGGATCGCCTTGGTGGGAGGCGAGCAGTAAATAGACTAAACAGTATGATTAAAATTGCCGAAATTTGCGGGAATTCCTGCATTTGTAGAAAAATAAGTAATACGCTAGTTAAAAAACAGTGTTCCCTATACACTTACAATACAAATGACTTAGGTTATATTAAAATTAATAAAATACTCAACCTCAAATTCAGCTATAGGCTGTTAACGGTAAAATGAGCACTTTTTAAGGCTCTTATAAATTCTTTATCTCATCCAATTTCCATCTTCCTGCTGCTTTCTAATATAGACATTGCAGTGTGACCAATAAACACAGTGTATATAATTTTACCACCCTTAAAACTTAGTGCCGGAGGCTGAAATAAGATATATTTATTAGTTGTTAATGACTGTTGGGAGGGCCTTAAAAAGTACTCACTTTACCGTGAACAGCCTATAGTTGAAGTGATTATAAATAAGTATTATGGGAGCGCGTTTTCGTGGTTAGGATTTCCTTTTGTTTGCATTCGGTTATTGAGATGTAACCAATTGAACTAGTTTCGTTTGAAACCCAGGGAAGCATGCATGTTGAAAACACGTTTAAACATGGCTGTCGAACGAATCACAATTTACTAATTCAACAAACATGTAAAGGCCACTCGTGCGACCATGTGTGAATAACAAAATTTCTGTGTTGGGCCAAAAGAATTTGGACTGTCAACAGAATATTTTGTGCGAGTTATAGACTTCCCTCTGTCTTAGGTTGCCTATAATTTAGGTTTTGGTCGCACCAAAATGAAAGTTGTAAGATTAGCAAAAAATGTGGCAAGGCGACTAAATACGTTCCTTACCCCCCGCCGCCATTCCTAAATTGATTACGTTATTTCGCAGCTGGTGAAAACTACCAGGAGGAAGTATCTCCCACCCCCACCCCCCTTTCCCGGATTTTCACACGTGTGAACCGCGTTAAGCTTTGTTGGCATCGGGTGAAAGAATATCCTGGAAGAAGAACTTTTGCAGGGTTTCAGAAAAAAAGTTGGAAGTAATCTCGAATGTACTATACTTGTGTGCTTACTATACTTGTGTGCTTACTATACTTGTGTGCTTGCTATGCGTCAAAACACGCGAGGCCTACCGACGAGGTCGGCATCTTAGAGCGATCGCGTGCAGCATCCCTCACAACTGCACAATCCGGACACAGGAGTATTGATTTGTCCGCACGGAATTGTCCTACCCGCCAGTTACGCGAGAGCTTGAGCAACGCCAGGAAGGAAGGGGTGCATCATTGACGATTCCTGGATTCTCTCAGAACGCGAGGGTTGGGGTGTAACCTGTCAGATTGAAGCATCGATTAGATCTTTGTAGATCCACGAATCTTTCTGGATGTTCCTATCTAGTATTCCCATTGGTATAGGCTATCCACGGCAAAGTGAGAACATTTGAAAGTCCTCTCGTTTGGAATAATAGCCAGAATGCTCGGAAATTCCCCCTACAAACTCCTGGGACTTAGAGGGGACTGAGTAGACGATCTTTTGAATACGAACCCATGTCTGGAAACGTACCGTTTATAAGGGGAATTTCCGAGCATTCTGTACATTTTATTGTAGCCTAAGACGTTAACTTCCGAGTGCAGTGGAATACACACAATGTGTTTATTACTTACATGGGAGTATTTATTTGAAATTATCTTTATAGGATAAAAATGACTGAAAGGAAAAAAGTAACTAGGGCCTCAAAAGTACTCACTTTACCGTGAACAGCCGATATGAAATTCCTGGCTCTAAAACTTTCATAATGCGTTTTGCCATTCTGTTTTATGTTGTTTTCAGTTATTTACAATTTCCGTGGGCGTTTTTTTAATAACAGTACCGTTTAGTTATTAATATATCCTACACTTTTATAGTGAAATTGTTTAAGTATGTGATGATTAATGAGTTGATAAACTATCATTATTACATCTTGTTGCTTTAACTGAAGAGGAGCCGAGGCAAGTGATCTGTATTCGATTGACATTTTACATCCAGTAGTTCAAGAAACACTGAATCAGAACCTGCAACACAACGTAAAGAATAACAGCAAGCATTGCCCGCGATGACCACTTTCTGCTCATAAACCTCATGTTTCTCAAAACCATCTTACATTTCAGTAGAATCAGGCATGAAGAAACTCGGTAGAAATAGCTAGCCTAAATTCCTTTTTCCAATTTTAATCTTCCATTCGTCTTCTCACCAAAATTAGATTCTTGTTATCGAGGACTCAGTTTAAACCATCTTGCAGCAATTATAGATAAACTGCAATTGTAGAAATTATGAATGAGGCGAACACGAAGTTGCCTACACCCTTACGGCCCCGTGCGTGGGCGGTGTAACACGCCTGAATAAAATAAAGGAAAAACAGACAAATGTAAATTTCGTAATGCTCCTGCTAGCTTAATTAGAATATACGCTGTTACATAAGTTTCCCTGATATCAAGTAAAGAGGAAAATAAATGAAGAATTGAGTTAATAAGACTACTAGATGAATAAAATAATCACTCTTAACGTGATTCAACAAACAATAAACAATTAGGATTGCTTATTTATACTTTATAGGGTTAAATTTGAGTACCATATTTATAATGACTCTCCTTGGTAACAAAGCTTACATTTATCTACCACACAAGCAAAGGCATAAAACACTATCGCAGTATGCGCACCGGATTCACCCATATCTCAACTGCTTCACAACTATTGTCCTACTTTCAGTGTTCATGCATCTCTAGATTAGGTATTAAATGCGTTGGACTTAGCTCTGGACGATTCACCACTGTAGTAGTGTCTAGAACTGCAATACTCCTCTGGCGACTGCTGCTGGCAGGATCTGCTACTAAAACAGATCTCACCCCTCATCAGCAGGAACTGGTCATCCTCGGCCGCCTACTGGTATAGTGGTCCTGGCGTCGACTCTCATCCCAGCTGCCTCGCTGTGGTTTCGCCTTTGCAGATCGAACCCCGTGGCCGGCTCCTTTCGCTCGTCGTACCTCTCCTGATCAGGGCAACAGACGGTGAACTCCGAACTCTGATGCTGTGGTGGATCAGGCCTGGGTCCTTTGATGACGTCATCGCCTCTACGCAGCTGACTTAAAGGCTCATTCCAATATTTGTTCTCTTTCAATTAACGTCTACGTGGAGCCTTCCACTTATGATGACTCCATCCTTAGAACACTTTTTAGAAGGACCCTCCCCCCACCCCAATGTTCGATTGTTTGATCCCAATAAAATCGCCGTTGTCAATGCCTACCTGGCTTGTTTATATTTACCAAACATAAATATTTCTAAACATTCAAAATGCTAGGATAAAGTAGTTACAATTAAATAACTACCATCTGCGAAGGCTTTCCAAAACAATTTTCTTACATACATTTTGCATACTATCATCTGACACTTGATATCAGAACTAAGTATGGCAATCAAAGATAATATTATTTCCCTACATAACATTAAACAACCTAACATAGCCACGTGTTACAGGGGAAAATAATATGATAGTATAAAGGTATCGTCCGAAAGATTTAAAGGATGTTGACCACGAATGTTACCCATGCACGTTAGTGTTTCACTAATTACACCATATCAAGCTCCTCAACTTTCCTCACAAGTCTAGTCTTGACGATGTCTGTATTCTTTCTTCTAAAAAAATTTACATTCGATTTTCCTTCTGCCCTACTTATATTGTCTCCTGTTCTCCGATTGGCTGTCGTCTGACTACGCCACATGTCTCCGCCAATCATTTAATGCTGACTACCGTCTACAAAGAAATGAAAATAACAAACCAAATATTAATACTTAATACCGTTTAGAAACAAATGAAAAATGCTTACACATTACCTCTATGTCAACAAACTATTCAAATAACCAAAGATTAACTGTTAATTCATATAATAATCGTAACTTGAAAATGATGTTAAAACAAGTGACAATGTAAACAAGTGCTCGATAATCATATAATTGAAATGACCAACGTTAAACATAACCCTCAAAAACTGAGATGTTACAACAATCTACAACTGTCGACGAGAGTACGCTACTATAGGCTGTTCACGGTAAAATTAGCACTTTTGAAAGCACTGGTTAAGATCTACTTGTATTCACGTTGTGTATTCCTCCTCCTTATGTAAAATTAACATTGCGATGGGCCTTATTTTATTCATGCGTCGATCAAGTGAAACTGTAAAATTACTGCAAAAGTAAATATTTTACAAGTCTGATTACTTTTACATTTCGATGAACTATGTTAAAATAGCAAGCGAAATAAAGAATTTGTGTTATCGTAAATGGTTAACACTTTTTATTCGACGTTAAGACGTGGAACTACTTTCCATACATCGTTACCAACTTTACTGGGTGCATGTCACTCAGCGCGCCCGTTAAAATATATGCAGGTAGAAGCAGTAACTATTTTCTAAGGTTGATTTCTAAAGTTCTCACTTTATCGCGAACAGCCTTTACCGTCTCTGCTTTCTCTAACAGCTCTATTTATAGTTACTAATTATTAAGGAATTGATATTTTCCTATCAGCTAATAGGGCTTATTCCGCGCTGTGCTCTCAGGTTACCTGCTATGCCACCGTGCCTATATATAGATAGTGGTCGATGGCAGAACTGTTTGTAACTTTTGTCCAAGCTCGCAGATACCTGTCGTGGCAGTACGCTTTTCGAGTGCAGGGAGATTTGGGCGGCTCTTGACATCGAGGTCTACAGAACAGATAAGGGCGAAGTGAGGTGAGTACGGAGCAGTGCCGGAATGCAGGGGGCGCATTGTCCGGCACGATCCCCACATGCGAACATCCGGGAGCGACCCCGCCGAGAATGAGCCCGGTTTGGGTGGGAGGCGAGCAGTGTAACCACTACATCACCGCGTTCCCTTTACTCCCGAAGGTTAATTTTAATGCACTAGTCATTCGGACAATTCGTGCGTGAGCGTGGGAGATTCGCGTAGAAGAGGAACATCGCTGCATCATCATACGCACGTTCAATTAGTACAGTGACATGTTTCTTTCCAACAAAATGTAAGTATTAAGAGAAATATTAAAACATATTGAGTAACACATAGAGGAATATTTAACATCTATCACAAAGTGAATTCGTGTACACGTATATGCATGCCGACTTACCAGAAGAAATCCACGACAGTAATACATAGCAATAAATCTAATATATTTATTCAAATTACTATAACTTGGCATCTAATTCCTTTGGAATAAAAAAAATATTCCTACAGACTTCACCATATTTCATTTTAGAAGTGAATGAAACCATCCAAATTAAAATACGTGGTTGCACGAGTAACTACAGTTGTAGAACTTGACCCTAACTGATAACTGTGCACTAAAATATTTTGCAACTATTTTGCTTCTATGACTATAGCCATAGACTAAAGATGAGGTAGACCGATATCGCTGGCTGCGCACAGCCAATATTCATGTCCCAACATTGAACTGCTTTTCTGCCAACACGTCCAGCGAAAACGGCGTGGATTGGATTTGAGGGCAGAACACTGTTTAGTAAACAAGTGCTTCGTAATGTTTGTATACTTGCTCCAGCCAATTCGTAATGTAGTTTAAGTTTCAACTGGAAAAGTATTTTCTTAATATAATAGTGGTTGTCACTTAGAAATTAAGATATAAACAAATACTTTCATCACTGTTGACCATGTGACTTTGACAGTTGTGTAGGAATGGGGTAGGTCAATGTTGGGTACATGCGCAGAAGACGAATAAGCGGCGGTCTACCTCATCTTTAGCGTATGATTATAACATGACAAATAACTGACATAATTATTGTCAGTGGACGAAAAATGAGATAGACCGATTCTTCGTCGTCTGCGCATGTAGGTATCCATCAGCCACCTACCCGTAACCATCACAACTGACAAAGTCACATGGTCAACCGAGCTGGACGGATTTTAATTATATATATATATATATATTTTCGAAAGACAATCACTTTTATTTGAATTAAAATCTTATCCCAATTGAAATCTAATCAAACTGCATTACAATTTGGTTATAGTAAGCATACAAACATCTCAAAGCATTTGTTCACCTAACAGTGTTCTAACCTCAAATCCTATCTACGTCGTTATAGAAGAGCAGTTCAATGTTAAGACAAGGAAATTTGTTCTGCACAGCCAACGATATCGCTCTATCCCATACTCACTGTACAGTTTTGCAACACGAATTGTATTTGTATTCTTTGGTAACCTACAAGTGTTTATAAACAAACAATGGAATTTTTAATTCTGGCAGTTCTTCACTATCAATCGATAACCACACAACTCAAGCACATAATTGGGATATGTATGATAATACAAGAAAAAGAAAATTTTGGTAATTTTACGCCAAATGTGTACCAAGATAATTTAACAAGGAGTCACGTAAGTAATATTACATTGTAAGTAAATAAGTAATGTGAATTGATGTACAAAGTTCTGCTTAGGGTATAGCAACACCTAATACCATGCAAGTACCGAGTGAGGTGGTGTCATGGTTGAACACTGAACGCGCATTCGGTACGACCTGGGCTCTAATCTGGGTTCGAGAATTATGATTTCGGCTTTCCATAGTTTCCCGAAATCAAATCACTCCAGCTGAATGCTAGGAAGATTCCTTACTGCATACCATCGCAGATTCCTACCTTCCTCGTTAAAAGCAGGGAATCCGAAAATTTGCTAAGATTTCTAAATAATGTTTGCTTGTGTTTCCGTGCAAAACAACAGAAAATAACTTGTAATTTATGTGTAAAGGCTATTCACAATAAAGTGAGCACTTTTGAAATCAAACTTGGAAAAAAGTCACTGCCTCGTGCCTGCATATATTTAAGCGGGCACGCTGAGTGACTTACGCCCAGTAAGTTGGTAACGGTGGGTGGAAAATAGTTCCATATATTAAAGTCGAATAAAAATTGTTAGCTTGCCATTTGTGATAACGTAAATTATTTATTTTGTTTTCTGCTTTTTTTTTTATACATCGACGTATGAAAATGAAAATATTAGTAAAATATTTACTTTTATAATAATTTCACAGTTTCACTTGACCGACGCATGAATAAAGTGATGATGCCCATGGCAATGTTAATTTTACATAGGGTGGAAGAATACACAACGTACACACAAGTAGATCTTAAGCTAGGCTTTCAAAAGTGCTCATTTTACCGTGAACAGCCTATATCATGTGTTTTTCGCTGGATAACCTAGAATAAGACTATACGTACACTGGATATTCCAATAGACCCTAGTATGTAGTTGCCTGATATCAAAGTAAATAAGACACGAGAGTTGTCGACTTAAAAGTGGTTATGAATTTGTTAAACGAACGGTCTATTCACAGCTAATTGTTTAAATTAAATGATACAGTATTTTGAAGGAAATCACTAAGCAGCGACCCTCCCATTTTGTTGGTGACAAGTGAGAAGTTTGTTGTAGCAACGGTAAAATGCACGTTCCACGAATACTTTTGTATAGACTGTTCACGGTAAATTGAGCACTTAGGCTATGAGGCCCTAGTTACTTTTTCTTTCAACCACTTATCGAAATATTGCCATGTAAGTAATAAACACAGCATTTATATTCCACCGCACTAGGATGTTGTCCAAGGCTAAAATAAGATATATTTATTAATTATTATTCCAAATGAAAGGGCTTTAGAAAGTGCTCACTTTACCGTGAAAAGCCTACAAAATCTTTTAGCGGTAAAGTGAGCAGTTTAAAAACCAACCTTTGAAAATTGTCACTGGAGCAATACCGTAACTGTGTATATTTTCAGGGGCACATTGGCATGCGCCCGGTTAAGTTGGTAACGACATAGGGAACGTAGTTCGATATCTGAACGCTGAATTAACAGTGTTAGGTAAACATTTGTGAGTGCTGAGATTAAATATTTTCCTCCCAGTTATTTAATATAACCATCGAATTTGTAGAACATTTCCTCTTCCAATAATTTCACAGTTTCACTTGACCGACGTATTAATAATGTGATCGGACCCACGGCAATGTTAATTTTACGCATGGCGGAAGGATATACAACGTGCATACAAGTAGATCTGTCAAAAGTGGCTCAGTATACCGTGAACAGTCTATACGTATCCGACCAGTGTGTTTTGTGATGGGGAACTTTGAAATATTAGTTTTTAGCTGCATCGCGAGTGCCTGGAAATGTTTTTTGACGTGAATACGTCTTTGAATTTGCGACCATAGTGGGAGGCAATCCAGGAAATCCGATGACAACAAAATCGGGGGATACAGTTTGGCATTGCAGCTCCGAATATATCGTCTACATTCAAAATTCAATTACACCACTCGACTTCCAAAGGATCAAAGAACATGTTACATTGAGTGAGGACTGCGAAGCATTGCGCGTGGCGGAACGTGGTGTTTTTTTTTTCGGGAAGGGGGGGGGGGGTGCACAATTTTGAATTCGTTTCGCCGCGTCTCATAACTTCTGCGTGGTATATGTTTTGACTACGAGAAGCTACGACGCTCGTTTAAGTTTCAACCGACAACTCTCGTCAAGATCAATCGATTGCGCGTATAAAAAAAAAACATTTGTGTGCCGTGGTTATGGTGGAATAGTACGAGTTTAATGTAAAAAGTTAAGAAAACTTAACACAATTTCGGCCTATATTCGTCAAAAAGCCAAGTCGAAATACAGAAATCGTATACGGTTGGAAAGAGCATCTCAAAAGCAATCCAGTGATACCCATATAAGTCCATATGATTGAGTGAAGTGGTGTCGGGAAAGTAAAAAAAAAAAAAAAAAAAAAAAAAAAAAAAAAAAAAAAAATCAAGGCGTCCGAGCGCGTCAACGTATACGTATTCACGCAAAACAAACGGCGCCAACATAGCCAAACAATTTTTTCCTAATGTGCATGTCGTGTTGAAAGTAATCGACACAGTTTAAAGTGCGTGTTCTAACGTACATCAGTATATGTTTAATAGTTTTTGTAATGCATTTTAAGCACACTACAATGTAGATCGAGTGCCGGAAAGACACCTTATAAGATATAACACTTGCAGATGATAGCTCCTTGCTGCATGCTTCTGTTACGTTTTTACACATGTGTATATTAAAGACTATGGACGACACTTAGCCCACAGTATATCGACTGCAAAGTTATAATTCACCCACGTATTTAAACAAAATCACAAAATGTTTGTTGATGAATTTTTTAACGAACTATGCTCAGCGAGAGGCCGTTGTACCTACGCACGGAAAATTTTGAGGGGTGAAATTTTCTTGCATCAGTTAAGGCTTGTTTGCGTTAGTATGGCAGAGGAAGTTACCGCATCTCCTAACGAAAAATTTCCCGCTTATTAATGGGGGAAACGCGGTCCGCAAAGACAAGAACACGAAGCGGGTTCCCATACTTCCTGCAGCTTCAGTAATTAATGGATGCGTATGGGGGTGGACCCAGGGCGAAGCAACACCCTCCGAATGACGGGCTTTCCAGCTGGGACCCGTAGGTGCCCGTCGTCCCTGAACATGAAATGAGGCGAGACCCTGCGATGGAGCGGCGCTGGAGTGCAAGGGCGGGGGAAGCGGGAGTACCCCGAGAAAGCCCGCCAGCAAGCGGCATCGCCCAGCACGATTCCCACATGCGAAATTCCGGGAGCGAACGCGAACTCGCCGGGGATCGAACCCGGATCGCCTAGGTGGGAGGCGAGTGCGCTAGCACTGCGCCACCGCTGTCCCTTATAGCTTCAGTAAAAGCAACACAAGGCTCTCTTCACCTATACAACCCGAAACACGCCAATTACTCCTCAACCTGAACGTACAGTTAAGTTAGCACTACAACATGTTTTTCTATGGTGTTATTTAATTTATTTATTTTATTTGCGTTCAATAGATCTCAAAAACCGATATTGTACATGTCAAAGAGTACAATTATTAACAGTATACAAGAGCGGTTCAGGTCTATAGTTATACAATATAAAAATAGAGGGTTTAAGTAGTTATATAATATAAACAAAATAAAGAAGAGTTTGAAAAAAAAAAAAACTATTTTAGGATGCAAAATACAATAAACTAAATAATGAGATAATGATACACGCAAGAAATATGAAGACCTCATACCTGATCATGTACATCAATTACAATAAAACAATAATAGTAGTATACAAATTAAACACAACCAAATATTTACACATATCTTACCATTACAAAAATAAAGTTTCAAGTTTAATTTAATAAAAACTCCCCTGTATCGTAAAAACACTTCTCCAGGAGAAACTCTATGGTTACCTGATATTTTTTAGGCTATGTGGTAGTGTGTTATAATACCTTTCCTCGTTTATTTGTATTAATTTCATTGTGCTGCATTTGTTAACAAAATATATATGAATATCATCTTCAGTTCCTGTGTTATAGTGGTGAGTTTGCCTATAAACATTTTTTTTTATAAACAACATATCTCTATGAATGTAAATACAAGAAGAGCAGAGAATATTCAGATTTTTTAAAAGAGGTTTACAATGTATTTGTGGATGTTTCTGAAACATTATTTACATGCTGTTTATGTATGTCCCAGAAGATTATACCGTGAGTTCAAACCAGAATCATGCCGTTTACATATCAGATGCATGTTCAAGTAGGCGCCAATTAAGGCGTTAAGTTAGTCTGAAGGCCGTCCTCATGATAACCAGTTCAGCGCATTAAGCGTGAATGTTGAAAAGCTTGACCAATGAAATAATCTTACAATTTCCAACTTGGTCTAGGGCCAGTCTTTTATTCCTGCCTCCAGCTAGTAGTTTAGCACTTGATTTAATGCGACGTTTCCAATGTCAGTACGAATTTATTTCCATGGTCTTTGCAATAAATTTTTCAATCAAAATTCTTGAAGATTTATTCTTTAGATAGCCGCCTTCACAAGCCGCCAAAAGATGAAGTAAGGTTTAGTTTTAGAAACGTTTTTAATAACTGCTTTATTTTTTTTCTGTTCCCGGGAAACTGAGCACTTTTGAAAGCCCTGCTTAAGATCTACTTGTATGCACGTTGTGTATTCTTCCGCCTTATGCAAAATTAACATTGACATGGACTTCATAACTTTATTCATACGTCGGTCAAGCGAAACTGAAATTATTAGATAAATTATATATTTTGTTATATAAATTTGCTGGTTATTACTTTTCAGTGCATTAAAATAAAACATAGAGCGGAAGTATTAATTTAAATTATTACAAATGGTTACCAAACACTTTTTGTTCGACGTTAAGATATGAAACTACTTTTCTTACGCCCTTACTAACTTTACTGGACGCATGCCACTCGGCGGGCCCGTTAAAATATATGCAGGTACGAGCAGCGACATTTATCTAAGATTTATTTCGAAAGTATTCACTTTATTGTGAACCGCCTTTAAATATGTACACAAATAAAATATTTCAACGTCGCTAGAAGTTGATCCACAGTTGACCGATCAGTTCTGAAAAGCCCACTTGATTTCTTTGAATTTTCAACATTGTGTCGCCTAATGACTACAGCATGTTCATAAATTAACTGAGCACTTTTGAAATCATCGTTTGAAAAACGTCACTACCCCTACATGCATGTATTAAAATTACATGTATTAAAAACGGGCACACTGACTTGGCGTACACACAGTAAAGTTGGTTAACAACGGAGGGAAAGTAGTTCCATATCTTTACGTTAAATTTAAATTGTTAGGTATACAGAATTTATTACCAAAATGATTTCTTGCACTTAGTTATTTTAACACCCATGTGTAGAAATTAGTAAGCTTGTAAAATAAATACTTTTCTAATAAATTCACGGCTTCGATTTACCGACGTATGACTAGAGTGATGAGGCCCTTGGCAATGTTAATTTTACATAAGGCAGAAGAATACATACTCAACGTGCATACGAGTAGATCTTAAGCAGGGTTTTCAAAAGTGCTCAGTTTACCGTGAACAGCCTTTAGTACCTAGGAAGGGTTATTCCACTAATTCCTAAGGGCACTTATTGCACTAAAATATTCCCGCACATGCTACACTTCAATATCCCACGTTTACACCTGCGCTATTTGCGATACCGGCCGCGCGTCTGTGAAAAGACGTATGGTATTGTCTGTTTCACGAACGAGTGCACTTTTGACGTGAATACGTCTTAAATCTGCGACCATAGTGTGAGGCAATCCAAAAAATTCGATGATACAAAATCGGAGGATACAGTTTGGCATTGCAGCTCCGAATCTATCGTCTACATTAAAAATTCAATTACACCACTCGATTGCTAAAGGATCAAAGATTATGTTACCTTGTGTGAGGACTGCGAAAAATCGCGCGCGTGTGACGAGGAGGAGGGGGGGAGGGGGCGATTTTGAGTACGTTTTGCCGCGTCTCATAACTTCCACGTAGTATATCACTTATGACTAGGAGAAGTTACGACGCTCGTTTAAGTTTCAATCGGCAGCTCTCCAGGATCAATCGATTGCGTGTATAAAAACATTTGTATGGTAATGGTGAAATTGTAGGAGTTTAATGCAAAACATTAAGAAAACTTAACACAATGTCGGCTTATACTCGTCAAAAAGCCAAGTCGAAATAATACAGAAATCGTGTACGGTTGGAAAGAGCGTCTGAAAAGCAATCCAGTGATGCCCATAAAACCCCATATGATCGAGTGAAGCGGTGCCGGGAACGTAAAATAATCAAGGCGTCCGAGAGCGTCAACGTAGACGTATTCACGCCAAACAAACGGCCGTGTCTATAACACAGCCACACCCCATTTTTTTTTTACTGTTCTGAAGGTAGTCCTGCTTACAGATGTTTCCATGTATAAAGCGGTATCCACCCCGTCACTGATGTACATATGTTTACATTTAAACACAGTCAGCTGTCAAATTACCCAGTATGTTGATAGAAAGTGTTTTTCAATAACTAAGTCTACTTACAGAACTGTAAAAAAATAGTTCACTCGCTCGTGAGACGGACTACATTCCATTCACGATTACTTTTCTGAACCCCTGCGTAAGTTAGGCCTATACTTCCAGGATATTCCTACGCCTCGTACAAACTAACATTAACTAAGTCTAGGAAATTACACCAAAGGACAAGGCACCGAATTCGTGTGCACTCAGTTGTAATAACATTTTGTATGAGAACCATTTCTTACTTAGCGCTACAGACACACATTTTATCGCTGCTTTTATAATTATTTATCGCTAGTTATATATTAAAATTTATAATCAAAATTTTGGTATAACTTCAATTTAACGAATAATGAGATTCTTTTATGTCATGAGAGGTATAAAACGTTTGTGATGATGATATATTTAGGAAACAACCAAACACGCAATACATGGGGTGATTTTCCAAAGGTTAGATTTAAAAAGTGTTACGAAACCATGAATAGACTATAAACACGTTACTCCGGTACTGAGCGCCTGTGATTCGCGGGCGGACACCTAAAGCCCCCGTCAAACTGCTTCCAATAAGTTCCGTAAAATTAAGTTGGATCGTTGTGACGTCATCGAAACGTCATAAACGTCGGGATATTTGTCTGAGAAAGTTGGATGGCTTCAGTTTCCATAAAACATTAGAAGATTGGACCGGTTCTAAGATTTATTTGATATTTGGCGGTCTCAGCCAATCACAATCATGCACGACAAGAAATGGACGTCAAGAATAATAACGAACAATTTTTGGAAACAAAACAGGTAATGTAGATCATTAATAGAAGCTGTTTGAGCATGAATGCTATTTTAAGTGAATATTTCACATAATATTACGAACTCAGATGTATTAAATTTTATTGTGCAGAACACATTTCTGATAAAAAAAATGTTTATTTAGTAAAGAACCGAAAATAATTAACAACATTCCTTAAATTTCTTCCTGTAATGGACTGCACTGAAAAACAAAAGCAATATCCCACTATGCGAAAATAATTTTAAAATGATAATTCAAATTAAATTCTCCCAGTAAAAAAAAAATTAAAAGTGTGAAACATTTTCAAACATGTTCAAGATTCCTAAGAAAACCCGCCAACCAGCGGCATCGTCCATCACGATTCGCACATGTGAAAATCCGGGAGCGGCCCCGCCGTGGAATATAACCCGATTCGCCTTGGTGGGAAGCGAGTAGTCTGACTACTACACCACCGCGGCCCCCTAAAACCATCCAATCGCGAAAGTGGACCTGTGCTAAAGAATTTTGAAATACGGGTAGACACATTATTTCGCTATAAATCTGCTCTTCCTACAAACACCTTGAAATTAAGACTAACATTTATATTGACCAGGTTCAGTAATCTGAGGGGCAAAAACCGAAAGAGGCGGGTTAAGGGCCCTCCCTACTTGTCATATGGGTCTCATAGTAAGCGGTCGTACCTAATCCAATTAGAAAAAAAAAAATGGAATATTTCAATGCGAATCTTTTCCCAGGACATAAATGTAATCAGTATTTTTTGCGCATTCATAAGTTTAGTTGCTGAAACATAACCTAAATGTTGTATAGGCAGTTCACGATAAAGTGAGCACTTTTTTAAGGCCCTCCCAACAGGCATTAACCACTAATAAATATGTTTTATTGCCACCTCAGGCATTAACTTTTGAGAGTGTTGAAAGTATACAAAATATTTATTAGTCACGTGATAATGCTGATGTTAAAAAAAATGGCTACATATCAAAACTGGTTTAAAAGAAAAATTTGAAAGGGCCTTAAAAGTGCTTACTTTACCGTGAACCGACTATAGTTAAAAATTGTCGAAGTTTAGCTAGCTGTAAGTAGCACTTCTGTAAAACAGCGTTTTAAACTATTCCGACAATGCTGCATCTTTCCTGAATTGATTTCTGTATAAAAACTTATTGTCACCATTGTAGCGTTGTGGTTTTCGGGGCATTATATTTGTCTTTGGTTTCAGATTATTTAATTGTGGCGGCGATTAAAAAGGATGATTTTCAAATTAAGATTTAGTATATGATTTAAGCGAAGTACAATGTAACTTTGGTTGTGTCACGAGTTTATTGATGTAGAGGTAATTTGGATGTTATGGCTATTGTTTTCATATATATATTTTGGTGGCCATTAAGGGGCGCACCGTATGTTAGTAGGGTAACTACTGGAGTTAGGAGGGGGAGCAGGATCTAGGTGCGGCCGGGGCCTAGGCCTATACGCTCTACAAACAAAAATAGGGTGTTGGAGGAACATGCATCAGTCGGCCGGCCAAGTGAGGTTTTGGAAGTCCAAGCCAGCGTTTGTGGCCCGGCCCGGCCCTCCCCTACAATTAAACTAGGACTAAGCCCTTGGAATGGTCACGGTAAACTAGGACTAAGCCCGTGGAATGGTCGTGGTAAACTAGGACTAAGCCCGTGGAATGGTCGTGGTAAACTAGGACTAAGCCCGTGGAATGGTCGTGGTAAACTACGACTAAGCCCGTAGAATGGTCGTGGTAAACTACGACTAAGCCCGTGGAATGGTCGTGGTAAACTAGGACTAAGCCCGTGGAATGGTCGTGGTAAACTAGGACTAAGCCCGTGGAATGGTCGTGGTAAACTAGGACTAAGCCCGTGGAATGGTCGTGGTAAACTACGACTAAGCCCGTGGAATGGTCGTGGTAAACTAGGACTAAGCCCGTGGAATGGTCGTGGTAAACTAGGACTAATCCCGTGGAATGGTCATGGTAAACTAGGACTAAGCCCGTGGAATGGTCGTGGTAAACTAGGACTAAGTCCGTGGAATGGTCGTGGTAAACTAGGACTAAGTCCGTGGAATGGTCGTGGTAAACTAGGACTAAGCCCGTGGAATGGTCGTGGTAAACTACGTTTAAGCCCGTAGAATGGTCGTGGTAAACTACGACTAAGCCCGTGGAATGGTCGTGGTAAACTAGGACTAAGCCCGTGGAATGGTCGTGGTAAACTAGGACTAAGCCCGTGGAATGGTCATGGTAAACTAGGACTAAGCCCGTGGAATGGTCATGGTAAACTAGGACTAAGCCCGTGGAATGGTCATGGTAAACTACGACTAAGCCCGTGGAATGGTCATGGTAAACTACGACTAAGCCCGTGGAATGGTCATGGTAAACAAGGACTAAGCCCGTGGAATGGTCATGGTAAACTAGGAATAAGCCCGTGGAATGGTCATGGTAAACTAGGAATAAGCCCGTGGAATGGTCATGGTAAACTACGACTAAGCCCGTGGAATGGTCATGGTAAACTATACGACTAAGCCCGTGGAATGGTCATGGTAAACTACGACTAAGCCCGTGGAATGGTCATGGTAAACTACGACTAAGCCCGTGGAATGGTCATGGTAAACTAGGACTAAGCCCGTGGAATGTTCATGGTAAACTAGGACTAAGCCCGTGGAATGGTCATGGTAAACTAGGACTAAGCCCGTGGAATGGTCATGGTAAACTACGACTAAGCCCGTGGAATGGTCATGGTAAACTAGGACTAAGCCCGTGGAATGTTCATGGTAAACTAGGACTAAGCCCGTGGAATGGTCATGGTAAACTAGGACTAAGCCCGTGGAATGGTCATGGTAAACTAGGACTAAGCCCGTGGAATGGTCATGGTAAACTAGGACTAAGCCCTTGGAATGGTCATGGTAAACTAGGACTAAGCCCGTGGAATGGTCATGGTAAACAAGGACTAAGCCCGTGGAATGGTCATGGTAAACTAGGACTAAGCCCGTGGAATGGTCATGGTAAACCGGCGAGGTCACCGGAGAAAACCCATGACGATAGACATGCTGGGTGGGTTCCCCATTCCAGGAACGAAACTATAGATTTCATGCAGCGTTTAAGGGGAATGGTGCGCGCAAACCGTATATTTATATAATTCTTGCCATAACTGGTTTTACAGCGGATTTTTAAAATGTTTTAACACTTCTGAGCACGTTGTTACGTTGTTACAAACTCACCGTGTTCGTTATTTCTCGGAACACTGATTGAAGATAAGAAAACAAAAATTCTTTTTTTTTTTCTTCCATCAGTGCTCAGAGAATAATGACGGGAGTGAATATATATATATATATATATATATATATATATATATATATATATATATATATATATATATATATATATATAAAGGCGTTAAAAATTATTATTTGCGTCTTGTCGAGCCAAAACTTTCGACAAACCCTTCGGAAAACGACTTACATCAGAAATCGGGTAAAAGTACTGTTTTCATGCAGTGTTAGCGAGTATACGAAGGCGAAAGATTAATACGAACAGGAAGCGAAGGGGGGAAGGTTCGTAATCCAACTGTGAAAGAATCTTGTCCTCGGGCGGTTTTCCGAAGGCGGGCAAGAATTTCCGTCAGCCCGCTTGCTCCCCCTTGCTGTCAGCGTTATGTAGGTGCAGTCGCGCCTTGCTACTTCTGGATATCTTTATGTTCGAGATAAGTGGTCAGCCGACTGATAGGTTCACCTGTGAATCAGAGAGCACACAGCCATAGGGGCAGGACCATTACATACCAGCACAGTTTCCCCCCTCAGTGCATATGAAATCGACACGAACGCGGCAGCCTGCCAGTGTTGAGCGGTGCACCAGAGATCACGGCACCAGTCGCCATGGCTGGATTGTCTGAGGTTGGGCGTACATAGTGCACCACACTGTTCCTGATGCGCGAATCTCGTCGATTTCTTGTAAATACTTCTGTCTTGAAGAACTTGCAGGCATTTTGGTTCCAGGTTGGTTCGGCTCGTCGTTGAGTCGGGAGTAGCGGCCAGCCTGGTGATTAGGTGTGATTATTAATTAAGGTGGCTTTTCACATAGGATGTGTTTCGGTCTCCTGTATTTACAGCGCACCTCGTGGTCGCAGCATAGACTAAATATGAGGTAGACCGGTCTCGTTAGCTGCGCACAACCAATCTCCGTGTCCCAACATTGAACTGCTTTTCTGCCAATACGTCTAGCGAAAATGGTGTGGTTTGGATTTTAGGTCAGGAATTTGATTTGTAAACAAATGCTTTGAGATGAATATATACTTCCTCTAACCAATTCTTAATGCAGTTTGATTAAATTAAAACTGGTAGTATTTTATTAATATAATAGTGCTTGTCATTTAAAAATTACTTTGGCAGTTGTGTATAACTGGGGTAGGTCAATGTTGAGTACATGCGCAGAAGCCGATTAAGCGATCTACCTCATATCTAGTCTATGGGTCGTAGTTCCCTAGGGTAGACACCACGGAGTTTGTGTTTGTGGCAGCAAATTTGTAGAACTGTTCTGCCAGATGTTTGTGTTCTCGTAGAAGGGGACATTTCAACTTTACATGTAGTGGGGCAGTTACTATGTAACGAGGTACTCCAACAGCTAACTCGAAAACCTGTTGTGCAGTACTTGTAGCGGCTGCATGTGACATTTTCCTGCATAGCCTTAAGCTGGGGCTGCGTATGTAATTATTGGTCTTATAAGTGCTGTGTATAGTGTAATTCCTGCTGTGGTTGGCAATTTAGGTATGTCCACTGTTTTAGTAGGATATAGCTGAGAAAGGCGGCCTGTGGCCTGTCTCAGCCTAGCCATTGTGTGCGCTCGCCAAGTTAACTACTTGGTTTTGGTAAAGTAGGCTACTGCTATGGCGACACGAAGGGAGGAGGAAAAGATGGCTGTGTTGACCGTATAGCAAGCGAGGTGTGCGTCATGTGTGTTACGCATATATCAGATGTATAACTTAAAACATTTCAGGGCCTACGAATAAGCCTTGTGTTACCCCTGGTTGTATAGGGCGTGATGTAATTTTGTCCCAGGAAGTGCTACTATAAAGTTGCGGTCATTGAGGTATAGGCTGTTCACGGTAAATTGAGCACTTTTGAAAGCTCTTCTTAAGATCTACTTGTTTGCACATTGTGTATTCTTCTGCCTTATGCAAAATTAACATTGCCACGGGCCTCGTCACTTTATTCACGCGTCGGTCTAGCGCAACTGTGAAGTTATTACGAAACAAAATACTTTGCAAACCTACTTAATACATCGAAGTGTAAAAATGGGTAAACAGAAAGCGAAAGAAATTATTTAAATTATTACAAATTGTTACCTGGCACTTTTTATTCGAAATTAAGATACGGAACTACTTTACATCCATCGTTACCAGCTTTACTGAGCGCATGCCACTCACTGCGCCCGTTAATATAAATGCAGGTAGGGGCAGTGACTTTTCCCTACGGTTGATTTCAAAAGTACTCACTTTATGGTGAACAGCCGTTATGAATGTAAAAGATGTGTGTAGTAGTCAGGTACGCCTGCGCTGTGTAGTTAAGTCCCGCGTGCCGGGATCGGTCGAACGCCTTCTCAAAATCTAACAACACCGTGGCTGTATACTTGCGATGGTCGAAACCATTAATAATGTCTTCCACAAAGCGAACCAAATTGTTGTGATGTGGAATGTTTGCGGCGGAAACCAAACTGCTCGCCGGGCAGAATATTGTTTCTTTCTACGTATAAATGTATTCGCCTAAGAATTACACGCTCGGCGATTTTTGACAGTATGCTAAGCGGACTGATAGGTCTGCAATTCTGTAATAGAGTAGGGTGTTTTCCAGACTCTGGAAAAAAGTAAGACCTGGGAGCTCTTCCACTGTGTGCGGAAAGTAATGTGTGCGCATTATGCAATTTATGAATTGCTGGACTACTGCATTGTGTGTGGACTGGAGCATGTGTTTTAATACAACTGCTTGTATTTCGTCATATCAACAAAATTATTTGTAAATTTACCATATCATCGGTGTATACGTACAGTAACGAACTGCAAATGGTAAAATATTTTCCCCCATGCATCCACGGTATTGTTCCTGCAGTTGCATAGGAAAGAATCAAATGCGTGGGAAAATGCACAACCTTCTACAGTAGCGATGCTAAACATTCCCATATTTCCATACACCGCATAGGTTGAAAACTTCCATTACCGTTTAGGAAGTTTACCAGAAATTTTTTTTTTTCAGTGGCTTCAAACTACGCACGATTCTCTTCACTTCTGCCCCACTTGTGAGAGCAGGAAACGACCTCGGGACTGTGGCCATTAGGGCTTCGACTAGCTGGTCGATATCTCTAATATGTGATGGATCAGAGGGATCCATGTTCGGCTGGAAGGCAGTTGCTAATGTCTCCGCCAGCAAGTCTGCCTTCTCTGATGGAGTGCAGGCTTCGTGCGCTGGGTCCTTTAGTGAGGGGGGCACGTGTTCTGGTTTATTAAGGAGCCCTCGTGTCAGAGGCTCCAGAGGCTGCTGTTCTGCGTCTCGAGTTTGGCCACTTTCTCGTGCTACTCGGCACGCCTAAGTGTCTATCTCCCCTCTGATCGGCACTTGCAGGCTCTGATATTGTTCCCTGTAGTGTAGAGAACCATATCGCTGCCAGTGGCGGCCGGCGGAGTTACGCGCGGTGATTAGGGCCGTGTCTCAATTTAAAGAATACTCTCGAGAGAGAGAGCACTCTTTCGCACAACCTGCTCTCGCTCTGGGAATTGAGACAACCACCCACTCGTTTCTCTCCGACGTCAAGGAAACAGCTGGTGCCGACAGGCGGGAAATCATGATAAGCTAAAATCGCGGTCATAGCTATTGTAAGTAATTTATGTGTGTTCAAAATAATTCACAAATAATTATAGCACTATCGGAATAACCATTAGCGCATAAAAAACTATTATTTTGTGTTACATTTAACCGCCATGTTACAGCAAAGTGACAAAAAAAAAGAGACTTGCTCATAAATCCGTATTTATATTTTTATAGATACATGTTACGTATGCCATTTCGCTGTTTAAAACAGCTGAACTTATTCACTTACAGTTAAAATGCAACGTGGTTTTAGCCCAGAAAGCTACTATATCCTTATTCAAATAAGGAAATAATGTAAACAAATATGGCGCCTGCGAGAGTGCGGCAGCGAGTATACAACATCGTGCTCTCGATCTTTCACGCTCTCTCCGACGTCATAATGACGTCTTCGCGAGAGCGAGAGCACGAGAGAGCGCTCTCTGGGTCAGTTGAGACGCGGTCTAAAGTCGCGGATGAGTTGGGGGGAGCGACCTGGGTTTAGCACTGAATGATTTCCGTGGTATGACTCCGTCCACAGCCGCTCGGATTGTGTCTGTGATGTTTTTAACACACTCGTCGACAAGCTGAGGGGAGTCGACATTTTCAGGATAATCGAGTTCGTGCTCCGTGTAATTTTCTAATTTTCTAAGCCGACCCAGTTTGCCTTAGAATAATGTAATGAGGATCACAGTGCGTTAGCTGCGGCGCTCGCTTGCTCGGGAGAGACAAGTACTCACCGTAAAAAATTTTCTGGTAAACTTCCTAAACTATAATGTAAGGTTTTATCGTATATTTATGGTAATAATACCGCACATCAAGCTGCAAATATAGGAATGTTAAGCAGCGCTACTATACAAAGTTGGGAACTTCCCTATACATTTGACTGTTTCCTGAGCAACTGTAGGAACGCTACAATGAATGTATAGGGGAAAACATTACCATTCCTGATTTCTCACTAAGCGTATACGCTAGTATAGTAAAATTCCGAACAAGAGTGTGGGTAGTAGCCGGAGGATAGTTCATGTATGACTTCCAGTTCGTACACGAAGCCAATGTTTTTATAAATTGTAATGTACAGCGCATCAGGCCTTTCTCCACGGCCCACCGTGTCCGGATATGTAGTGGGAATGTACGGGGCACAAACCATGTAGTCGTGATTACCCTGATGTGTATACAGGTGTGCCTGCGATACTTGCTGTGGCAGTTCAGCTGTTCCAGAATTGGTGTTTTGCATTTAGACCTCCTAGTACGAGAGCGGAAGGAAGCGGAAAAAACTTTAACGTTACTAAACACGCCATACATGGGAGATTTTTCAAAGGTTTGATTCAAAATGGATGATGAAATCGAGAGCAGGCTATGCAAGGCTTGTGTTTGTATGTGGCAGTGCCGCAGCCCGGAGCCGCCATGGAGGCGGGTCAGACGCGGAAAACGTTGTTGCGGGACGACGCGGGAGAGTACGACGTGACGAGCTTCCTGCGCCACCACCCAGGGGGAGCCAACACCCTGGCCGCCTACCGCGGCGCCGACATCACCGCAAAGATGCGCGACGAGCACTCCAAGGCGGCCAAGTACCTCGTCAAGGAGTACGCGGCCAGCCGCGACCCCGACCACGACCTCGAGGTAAGTCCCCAACCCCCCCCCCCCCCCCCTTACCCACAATCTTCCTTGATTCAACGCTGCATTTGAGTCCTTGTGATTTCAATCAGTATGCGGGGTCCGCGGCGGCTGAGGGATTAAGCACGCCCGCCTGCCGCCAAGGCGAACCGGGCTCGATCCCCGGCCGGGCCACTCCGGATCTTCGCAAGCGGGAGTCATGCCGGACGACGCCGTTGTTCTTCGGGTTTTTCTCGGAGGCCCTTCATTCCGGCGCTGCTCCATACTCACCGGCTCTCAAGACCTCGCTGTTACGAGCCGCCCAAATCTCTTCACTCACTCAATCAGTATAGGATCTTGACGGTAAAATGAGCACTTTTGAAAGCCCTGCTTAAGATCTACTTGTACACACGTTGTGTATTCTTCCGCTTCGTGTAAAATTAACATTGCCGTGGACCTCATCGCTTTATTCATGCGTCGGTCCAGTGAAACTTTTGAAAGTATTCAAAAGTGAATATTTTATAAATCTGTTCATTTTTTACACTTCGATGCATAATAAAAACAGAAAGCGAAAAATAATTTAAGATATTACAAATGGTTAAAGACTGTTCACGATAAAGTGAGCACTTTTGAAGTCAACCTTAGAAAAGTCACTGCCCCTGCCTGCACGTGTTTTAACAGGCGAACTGAGTGACATACGCCCAGTAAAGTTGGTAACCAAAAATGGAAAATAGTTCCATATCTTAACGTCGAATAAAAAGTGCCACATAACCATTTGTAATACCTTAAAGTATTTCTTTCACTTTTTTTTTTTAAATTTTAATGCATCCAAGTTTAAAAACGAGCAGATTTGTAAAATATTTTCGCTTGTCATAATTTCACATTTTCCCTTGACCGACGTATGAATAAAATGATAAGGCCCATGGCAATGTTAATTTGACATAAGGCGGAAGAAAACACAACGTGCATACAAGTAGATCTCAAGCAGGGCTTTCAAAAGTGCTCATTTTACCGTGAACAGCATATACCCAACACTTTCTATTTGGACGTTAAGATCTGTAACTACTTTTCATCCTTCGTTACCAACTTTACTGGACGCATGTCACTCAATGCGCCTGTTAAAATATATACAGGGATGGGGCAGTGACTTTTTTCTAAGGTCGATTTCAAAAATACTTACTTTATTGTGAACAGCCTTTACATATATTTTAGTGATGAGATCCATGCCAATGAGAACGTTAATTTCTACTTGTATAGGAATGGTCAACAACGGGCTGAAAGACAGACAAGACTCCAGAGCTTTCACAAGAGCTCAGCTGAGTTGGAATAGACTGCACTTAACGTAGTTTTTGTCTTTTTTATGTTTTTCACTTTTCAGGGAACATGTTTATACAAGATTACTAGACTGTGTAAATACTGATTAGCTTATTTTCCTTGCACTTTCTACGATATGCAACAATCGGAAATCAACTGAAGGGGAAACTCAGTAATCTTAATATCCACAGCAATGTGAGATAAAAACCAGATTAAGAAATATAAATAAATTCAAATTATGATCACATTTGAAACATAATTTATACTTTTTCGTCGCCAGTAACTGAACACAAATTACATACCAACTAAAATTTGACCACATACTTAAAATGTGTACAGGCGTAATGAAAATTATTTTATTTGTTTGCTTTCTAATGATAATTTAAAAATGATAAATCTTCTCTTATAATCTGTAGCAAATAGTAGTAACACAATCCTTCTAGAGTCCAAACTTTTGTTTCATAAGCATGTTGCTAATATTAGATATAACTACCGGAAACACATCTGAACAAAATGCTACTGAACTGAACAGAAGAAAGTGTGTTTTTAAGTGGGCTTTGTTGTTAATATACCCAGCAGAGTCTGACACGTTATAAAACGTGGCTAGTAGGAGAGAAACTATAACCCAATGAATAAACAATAATTTGAGTGATTCATAGTATTAACTCGGCCATGCCATTAGAGCTTGGTCACAAGTGTGTATTTATAAAAAAAAATGTAATTCGCTATTTATTTGCATAGTAAGTAAACATGCAATTAATCGCCCTAGTAAAAATTATTAATAAAGTACCAGTATACAATACGTTAATGACAGTAATTGCTGCCAGTTCTACAAAGTATGCATTATTATACTAGACTATTCAATATTCCAGAACATGCGTGTTGGTACGGCCCTTCAAATCACCCCGGAGCCGCTGGATGCTCAATTCCCTTGACTTTTGTGAAAGCTGAGCTGTGTATAACGTCAGGCAGTGCTGATGTGGCCCCAGTACGATAAAATATGGTCGTCTGTGACAATATAGCGTGATTGATGAGCTGATGTTTCTAGAAGCTTCGAGTTAAAAAAAAAACACTCATCGTTCTGTCAAATAAGGTCGCGCCACCTGAAATTTACAGTCTGGCTCGTAAATTCGTAAGTAATATTACTGAGAGATCAGACTTTTCAAGATAGAAATAAAATGTTTTTATGTAAGTCTAAAATAATTTAATAAAGTCAAAACCTACGGGTGCGCCCAGTGAAATGAAAAGCTGAACTATCAACAGGTGATAACTCTCACCCCCCCCCCCCCCCTTTCCAAATGACGGTAAATTTCGCCCAGAGAATAAAAATTAGAGACCTGAAAAATTCGCATTATTATTTGGGGACACGTTTAACTTATAACACATGCAGCTTTGCAATACATTTGTCATTCCGCAGTAATTAATTTGACACGCCTGCTGTGAAGTTTAGCCCAATGCCAAATAATAGCGCAAATTTTGCGGATCGCTACTAATAACGAAAATATTTACGTGCGAAATGACCAGTGAAATTATTTCCTTGCACGCTTTGAAGTGTCGCAAAGTGGTAAGAAATATTATACCTATGGACTTGTTAGAAAAACATTTACGGTATGCTATGTGCCGTGAAAAAAAAATATATATATAAAAATACATGCACGATCAGTAAAAATAGAATTTAAAGGGATATTCACACGGTTAACTCACAGAATGCATATGCTTTCGGATCCATTTAACGTATGAAATATGTGAATTCAAATACAAACCCTTTGTTATCACGTTACACACAGAAACGTACACATAAAATGCGATCTGAACAAGAAGAGTCAGTTACATGCATAAAAAAAAAAAAAAAGGACAACATTGTTATCAAAAGTATTAATTTTTCTTAAATCATGGTAGTTGGCAACAACTACCATCTCTGTTTCCGAATTTGAACAGTCAGTACCAGCGGAAGAGCTTATGTACGAAAAATTTAAAACTCTCCCAGAGTTTGCTATAAAAAAAAAAAAAAAAAAAAAAAAAAAAAAAAAAAAAAAAAAAAAAAAAAAAAAAAAAATGTATTTGCTTTTGAGGTACAGCCGCGTCGAAGTTTCAGATAATCAATTCACCATTTCGACGTGGTGAAAAACACAACTTTTATGGCAATAGCAGCTAGCAGTTTTTTTTTTAATAATTGTTTCCGGTACCTTAAATGCATCCTTTCTCGTGTCCATAGCTTCTCTCTCAGATCGTATGATAACTGGACTGCCATTTCCTGAGAAAATATGCAATCTTATGGCTACCTCAGTCTCTAACATTGCACATGAATGTAAAAGTTGAATAAAGGCTGTTTACGGTAAACTGAGCACTCTAGGAAACAAACTTTGAAAAATTTCACTGCCCCTACTTGCGCATGTATTTTAACTGGAAAATTGAACTAGCATGGGTCCGGTAAAGTTCGTAATGATGGAAGAAAAGTAGTTCCATGCCTTAACGTTGAATTACACCTTTCACTTCAACATTTGTGAGTACTAAAATAATTTTTGCGTGGTTTTTTTTAATGCATATAAGTGTAAGAACAAGCAAAATTGCAAAATATTTACTCTCTCGATTTCAGTTTCACTCGATAAACGCACGAATAAAATTATCAGATCCCATGGCAATATCAATACTTTACACGTGGCGGAAGAGTACATACACAACATACATGCATGCAAGTAGATCTCGAGCAGGGCTTCCAAAAGTGCTCAGCGTGTCGTGAACAGCCTATACCAACACTTTCAACACTCGTTCAGTGCTGATTGATTCCATGTTCGTGTTCAAATCGTTTCCGCTCTATCTATCAAACACCAAAAATCCATTCTCCACGTGCAGTAACTATCAACAGCGGATCCAAAACTGATTCTTGGACAGGGCCATTTCGCGGTGATTTGAGAAGCAGGAGGGACGGATGGGGGGGGGGGGGTGTGTTTGTCCAGATGGAATATGGAAATACAAGCGATGTAAATTACGTAATTTTCGAATTTTGGGGGATTAGTTTGGCAAGAGGCAACAGTCAGTTTTATTACAAAGGCCTTAAAAAAATGCAAAGTCATAAACAGTCTTATATAGGCTATTCACGGTAAAGTGAGAACTTTTGAAAGCCCTCTCATTTTGAATAATAGACATTATATATATTTTATTTTAGCCTGAGACGTTAACTTCCGATTGCCGCGTAATAAACACGCTATGTTTATTACTTATATGGCAATATTTATTTTAAATTGTGGTTTAAGGATAAAAAATGGCTGAAATAAAAAGTAACTAGGGCTTCAAAATGCTCACTTTACTGTGAACAGCCTATAATATCGTTTACATGGTAGAGGCTTCAAGTAATACGATTTTCAATCAAACACTGTTTTTTTTTCTACAAAATAGTTTTTTCTTTCCTGTATTCACATCGCAGTTTCCCAAGTTGGTGTTTTTGGAGTCCATAAACAAAACCATCGAGTCAGTAAAATGGAGGTTGAAGGTTTTTCAACTGCTCCTGTTCCTCAGAAAAATAAAAGCGCTCTGGTTCCGACAATGAACACAGTACAGTTTTGTTTTAAACTAGTGTGTAATGGCAGTAGTGTAAACTGTTATACTTTATTTAAATTGTACTCGAACTGATCTCATGATGGTAGAGCATGTGAACTAAATAAATATAAGTAGCTATAGGTTACTATATGGCTACATAATAAAACATTTGGAGATAACATAAAATACTATAAGATCGATGGATTTACGTATTATCCTCATGGACTTAATTTTCGGAGCCAATATTTAAAAACCAAGCTAGTCATGACATAGGGAACATTTTAACAGTTATTTCTAAATCCCACTTTTTTTTTTTACATGATTAGTAACACATCTGTAACCGTAATCAAACATTATCTAATTATTTAATAATTCCAGTCACACATGGGAAAATACAGGTATATTTAAAACCCTACAAATAAAAAAAAATCGTTAAATATTAGTCCATTTCATGTCTAGCTTTGATTTTTTATTCCTGTTCATACATTTTCATTACGAAGATTTGTAAGAAAATTCGCAGCTGGAGTGGATACTACCCCCTTAAGTTAACTACATCCACTACCTTACTGAGTGCCACGTTAGTATATTGTGATTGCCCCACCTTGAGAAGTATCCGGAGGGTGATGCGAAGTATGAAGAATTACGGCGGTCGGCACAGCAGGCTTCTTGTGACGTATATCTCGGCCGGCGTCTCATGGAGAAAGACGTGTCTGCCGCCACTCTACATTGCCCTCATATCGGCGTCACATAATGCAACCTGGCCTGATTCCCTGGCTGGTAGAGGGGATTCCTGCTTGCCGGGGTTTGGGCAATGCGAGTCCCGACTGCGGCAACTGGCTGTCCTGATTACAGCTCGTGGGTGAAGGCGTGTTCAGGCTGGCCGTCGAATTAAGGTATGTTCACGCTATCGTAACGAAATGGCTAATATAAATAGTAACTTAAGCACGATATACAAGTCCCCAGTTTATAAAGACCTGTAAGAAACTGTTACTTCGTATATTACCAGAAATCGCCATGCTACCTCGCTTTATTCATACTATTTCTTGTAGTTTGCGAACCCGATTAAGTCAGTCAGCACATCGTACGTCGTGGAATGATATATTTCAACTTACAGTGAACTCATTTAATAGCTATATTTACAACTGTTCACCGGGCAAATTTCTTAGTCCAGTGTGAAACACAAAAATTAAAAGAGTGATGAATGAACAAAACTCCGCAGATCCACAAAAAGCGTGAGTGATCTTTGAAATTCCACTCTTTTTACCAAAAGTATAACACGCATAGTAATTTAAAACAATGTAACATCAAGTCTACAGAAATGACAACAGTATGAATGAAATTGCTGTATGTTTCAGTCATGCGACGGTACTCATTAGGGCCCATGTATTCAAATATGTAATTTAACAAAAAAATGCATACAATTATCGTCTTCAAACTGCAGGTGTTATTTATTCCTTTCTTGTCAATCGTAAGTGCTATTTACTGCCAATCACTTTTTTTTTGGTAGGTAAGTTTTTATTTCGTAGCACGTGGATAACTTCCTACTGCTAGAAGTGAAATTAATTTGCAATTTTATTTGCTCCGGGCACAAGTCAGTTGTTAGGCAATTCCAAAAGATAAATTTACAAGTAACCTTGGCAAGTCACTAACCAATCATAATTTTCTACGTAATGATTTTCTAAACATACATACGATCACTTTACAACGTCGCATTCCTAATCAAGACTCCCATAAATCAATCCCGGGCCTTCTGAAAATGTATTAATTTCAACACTTCTGGTAAAGGCTGTTCACGATAAAGTGAGCAGTTTTAAAATCAACCTAAGGAAAAAGTCACCGCTCCTACCTACATATATTTTAACGGGCGCACAGAGTGACATGCGCCCAGTAAAGTTGGTAACGATGGATGTAAAGTATTTCCATATCTTAACGTCAAACAGAAAGTGTTAAGTTAACCATTTATGATAACTTAAATTATTTATTTCGCTTCCTGTTATTTTTAATACATCGAAGTGTAAAAATGAGCAGATTTGTAAAGTATTTATTTTTCTAATAATTTCACAGTTTCATCTGACCGACGCATGGATAAAGTGTAGAAGTCAATGACAATGCTAATTTTACATAAGGAGGGAAAATACACAACGGACATACAAATATATCTTAAGCAGGGCTTTCAAAAGTGATCATTTTACCGTGAACAGCCTATATTAGGATAATTTTGGTAAATATACTGACAGCGTTTGGTTTAAATCATGGTGTTATAATCGCTGCACGGTTACATATTTGAAACCTTTATTATTTAAATCTGGACTGTGCCTACATAGCAAGCACCTCTCTTAATGTACTCCTCTCCCCCTTTTTTATTCCCCCTCCCTCCAGATCACACGTGCAAGGACATGCGGTCCCACCCATATACCATAGATAAGAAAATTAGGCTAATTATATTTTATCACTCCTCTTAAGCCTGTTGTATATGTGCCAATTATTTCTCCCACCCTCCTTTACGTACGTAATTTTTTTTCCTTCTAATTTCTGGAATAAAGGACAATATTATTAAAGTGTTGGGAAATCGCCGATTAAACATCATACCTGCGTCTTGAGTTTCTGTGCTAAGGTTGTCACAATTTTAACTTTTAATGTTATATATGTACTTTTTTTTTTTTTTTTTTTTTTTTTTTTAGTTCAGGCAGAATGGGGGAAAAAAGTAGATCAGTATGGCGAGGCTGAAAAGGTAATTGGGGGCTAATAAGTTGCAGTTTCTAGTATGAAGTAAGGCGTACTAAGTCACAAAACTTTTTTTTTCCTAACCTACCCTAATTCTAAGTGTTAGCTGCCGTCCCTACCTCGGACGAACATCTAAGTGCGTGTCAGAGCTAGGCCCCCTTACGTCCACAAGGGAGGGAATGCAAGCTATGTAAGGGGGCATGCATCGCGTCAAAGAGGGAGTGGACAGCCATGGCCACAATTGGAGCGCCATGACTAACTCCCTAGTTGTACCTATAGTTAACCTATAACCAAGAAGAGAAAGTGAAAAACCGGCAGACATACCGTAAAAACCCATTCGACTGGAAATAATTAAAAAGTGTTACATGCATTATACGCTGTTCACGATAAAGTGAGCACTTTTTAAGGCCCTCCCAACAGTCAGTAACCACTAATAAATATATTTTATTGCAGCCGCAGACATCAACTTTTGAGAGTGGTGAAAGTATACACCGTATTTATTAGCCACGTGAAAATAATGACATTAAAACGTGGCTTAAACATAAAAACTGGCCTAAAAGAAAATATTGGAAGGGCCTTAAAAAGTGCTCACTTTACCGTGAATGGCCTATGATCGAAAATGATACAGGCGACAGATAGGTATAGGCTATTCACGGTAAAGTGAACAGTTTTTGAAGCCCTCTCATTTGAAATAATAGTCAATTATATTTTAATTGCAGCCTTGGACGTTAACTTTCAAGCCTGGTAAAATTTATACCACTGTGTTTATTACTTAAATTGCAATATTTATTTTTAAAAGTGGTGTAAGGGTAAAAAATGGCCAATAGGAAAAATGTAACTAGGTCCTCAAAAGTGCTCACTTTATCGTGAACAGCCTATAGGAACCATGCACTTTATTAACGGGTAGAGAAATACTAGTAGAGAGAAGGTGGGGTCTTATTTCCTTTGCGATGGTTGGCGCTAGCTTAACCGCGTGCGCGCGTGTGTGTGTGCGTGCGTGTGCGCGCGCGCAAAAAAAAGGGGGGGAGTCCAATAGGGCCTGTCCCCCCTTTAAGATTGCCTTGTTAAAGACTATATTCAAATTAGTTATTTTTAGGTAGTGACATGGAACACTTTTTTATCCTATGCGAGATACTAGCTAAATTAATAATTCCCTTCATCCCCACTTCTCCGAGTAGGCCGCAATATATCAAGTTTACTGTTATGCAATAGAATTTCAAAAATAAAGAGAAAATTATTCTTAAGATTTATGGTCGGTTGTTCAGTTGTTTTAAAGCAAACGTTCCCAATAAACTAAATACTGTAGAATCCCATCCTAATTTCTTCGAAGGTAAGCCACAGACCACAAAAACACACACACACTCTCGCTCTCTCGTTTTAACTATTTAGAATTTGTACAAAAAGTACAAAACAGCCTCGAGTGAACGACCAAAAAATTCTTTCCACTAAAATTAATACACTTTTAAAATAAAAATTAAAGAAATCCTTAATGACTGAAATTGAGGTTGAAGATTCAACTGCTTCCTCTCCTCACAAAAAAAAAAAAGTGAAATTTCAAAATACTGTTAAAATATATTTCTATCCTAATGTTGTGCACACACGCCCACGCGCGCGCGCACACACGCACGCACACACACGCGCACATGCACACGCGCGCGCGCGCACACGTGCTCTGCAACACTAATATTATTTTGCAATTTCGTATCGGAGAAATTATCTCACAAACAAGGGCATGTTGCGTCCTTAATGCTATTGGTCAGTGCTTTCAGTGCCAAGTGGAATGTCGCCCTGCTCTGTTGCACGTCAGCAGTTTCAGCCGGAAGTATAGTCTCCAACCCAGACGCCACTACACCATTCCTCCCTTACTGATCAGCAGAATCAATACCAAAAGGAACGCTCGTCGGTACTGGTCAGCTCTTTGAGCGCCGAGTGGAATGCGGCCACGGCTTAAGGGCGAGAACGCACTGTAGCTGTGTAACTTCTCTCCTTTCCGTGTCCACACGTGCTACGTGCGGTTTCGCCTGGCACTCTAGGATACAGATAAGATAGCGAGAACTTTCAGAGGAAGGGTGACTAATTTCCACGAGCAGCCGGTCACTTGTGTCGTGCAGTCACTGCGACAGAGCGCTCGCTTCAAGGCTCGCGAGACGATAACGAAATTTTCCCCACACATCACTGATAAACACTCTTCACGATAAAGTGAGCAAGTTCAAAATGAACTCTACAAAAAAGTCACTGACATTGCATGCACATTTTAATGGTCGCGCTGAGTGACATTCGCTCAGTAAAGTTGGTAACGATGGATGGGAAGTAAGTGAAGATATTTGAACGGCTCTCAGCATCGAGGTCTTGGGAGCCTGTGAGGGTGATTGAGGCGAGTATGGAGCAGCGCCGGAAACGGGAGATCCCCGAGAAAACCCGCCGGCCAACGGCATCGTCCGACACGTTTCCCACATGTGTTCAATCACCGGCCGGAGTGACCCGGCCGGGGATTGAACCCGGATCGCAGCTCAGTCATCGTGGCCTCCAATGGGATGTATTTCCATATCTAACTTCGAATCAAAAGTGTTAGGTAACCGTTTGCGATAACTTAAAAATTATTTCAATCGCTTTCTGTTTTTTTTTTTATGCATCGAGCAGGTCTGTGAAATATTAATTTTCATATCACAGTTTTTTTTTTTACCGATGCACGAATAAAGTGACGAGGCCCATGGCAATGCTAATTTCACATAAGGCGTAATAACACACAACGTGTATACAAGTAAATCTTAAGCAGGGCTTTTAAAAGTGCTCATTCTACCGTGAACAGCCTATACCTGCGCTCCTACTGATAAAAACACTTTCCCTTCAGACCGCGATAAAGGCCGATATAGGCTATTCACGGTCAAGTGAGCACTTTTTAAGGCCCATCTAACCAGCATCAGCCAATAATAAATATAATGTATTACAGCTTCAGACATTAACTTTTGGGAGTGAAGAAAAGTATACACTGCGTTTGATTGTCACACGGCAATGTTTATATTAAAAAGTGATAGCAACATAGAAATCTGCCAAAAGGAAAAATTTAGCAGAGCCTTAAAAGGTGCTCACTTTATCGTGAACAGGTATACACACTGAAATTGAGGGCGCCACCTAACTGGAGGCGGTGTGTGCGTTGTGCCAAGAGAGGGCGCGGGGAAGATAAAACCCAGTCTACAGCCGGCACGGCGCACATACCATGCATAGCACAAAGAAGTAAAAAACCTGTATTGGAGATTGCGACGTCCACAACTACAATCCATTCGAGGTTATTTCACACTTTTCTGAAGACCTGCTAAAGTTCAGGATGTTCCTACGCCCTCATGCAAACTAAGTTTAACCAAGTTAGGAAAATTACACCAAAGGACAGCGCACTGCATTCGTGCGCACTCAGTTGTAATAATATTTTGCATGAGAACTATTTCTTATAGGAGTGACCAACACACATATTTTCTCACTTTTTTGATTGATATTGATTATAAATTGCGAAATATAATTTATAGATAAAAAAAAAAAGTTGCTTTTATGAACACAAGTATAAAACGCTTGTGATGCGTGGCGTATTCATGAAATAACTAAACACGTCATACATGGGGAATTTTTCAAAGGTTTGATTTTAAAAATGCGAAGAAACTGAATAGCCTATAGTATTTGGCATGACTTACTTGGCGTTATTTGCACGACTTTCCGTTAAGATTGCCTTCTCTGATATCTTACGCCAAGTTTTTAACGCCAGTCAACGAGAATGTGAAAATTCGTAAAAACTGCTGTAGCCAACTTATGCATATAAAAATTCTTGCACTGGAAAAATTATTTCCTATTCGTTTGCTCTTTCTAATTGGTTAGATAAGGTTTTTTTTTTTTGTTTCACGTGAACGCCGATTGTAGACAGGGAGTTTCGCTCGTTATGCTTTGTAAGTAATGGTATCCAAGCAAAGTCGATTGTGGACGAAGCCTTAAGGCGACAAAGCCACGCACATCAAGTGCCCCATCACTCCTATGCGCAAGTCACTGAATTGGCGTGCTGCACAAACCTACCTGGTGCTTGACTCGTGTCGCAGTGTGTTTGAAACATTTTTTTTTCTACGAAACTATTAAGCGTACGCCCAATGTCCCGATCTACGAAAAGAACACACAACTCGGATGAAGGATGTTGAGTGCTTTCAAGACTCCGCGCATATTAGGAACGATATTTCAGAGTACTCCAAAATGGCTAAAAACCGGCATTTTCAAAGCGCTGTATCTCAAAACACACGCCGCAAATATACACAAAACTACTCGAGCGACCTGCATTGAACCTTCGTACAGACTTTCCACCAATAAGATGATAGGGTCACTGCTAAAAGTGCCATTGGTACACGCAAAGCGACGAGAACACTGCGCGTCAGTTGAGAGGCTTGCGCTTAGCGGTGATGGCGCACTTGATTTGCGTGGCAGTCTCGCCCTTATCTCTCCCGTACTGCTCGGCCTCGAACGCGGGAGAAAGCTCGAGATGGACGGGAGCCTTAACTGACGACTATCTATGTAAAGGCTGTTCACGATAAAGTGAGCACTGTATTTTTACCTATCATACATACAGGCATAATGTAGACACATTTTCGCTGTAGAAATTACATGCAATATAGTGAAGGCAACCCTATTTTCCATTTATTTAAAATACTTCCGTAGCTTGAGCGTACTCAATAAAATCATATTTTATCAATCAGCTACTTGCCTAATAAAACTGAACTTTCTATGTATATATATTGGTTTCGCCTCTTGTAAATACGTGGAAAATGCACATAAACAAATATGTACCTGGCTCGAGTTTGAAGCTCACGTTGTATTGCTTTCGACCATCGTCACACTTTATTTCAGCAAATAAGGACTTGCACCAAGTCTCAATAACTTTGATACTCCCTAATTAATTTTTATTTCTAAAAAATTATAACTAAATACTTTATAACGCATTTGCGGTTATCTACACACAACTTTTTCAGTAGCAGCCATTTTCCTTTTAATTTGATTACAATGTTTTTAGGCAGAGCTTGAAGAGTTGGGCATCCGCTTTCGGCTGCCTAAATTAAGATCATTTTAAGGAGCGCTTAAAGTTGGTGAAACGGTACAAGTGTTTAAGATGTGTCGGTGAAACAGCGCCCTAAGAGAGTTTTAACTGTCCTTCCAGCAGAGTATTTTAGGTCTTGTGTATAATTTTGGGGATATTTCTATTACATTTTAATTGCAATAAGATAATTTTGGCAGTACACACAGTGCTCAATTTTGAGCTTGTGTGACAATTTTTTTAAAATGTTTCTATAACATTTGGTATTTCAGTTATTTTGTAATCGAGTCGTGAAGGCCGTTTAGCGAGATGAAATACTTGGATGGTGAGGTAGCAAGTCTGTTATAGGCTGTTCACGGTAAAGTGAGCACTTTTTAAGGCCCTTAAAAATTTTACCTCTCATCCTGTTTCCATCTTGTTGCTGCTTTTTAATATAGACATTGCAGTGTGACCAATAAACACAGTGTACACATTTCACCGCCCTCAAAATTTAATGCCCGTTGCTGCAATAATATACATTTATTAGTGGTCAAAGCATATTGGGAGGGTCTTAAAATGTTCTCACGTTACCGTAAACAGCCTATAACTTCTAAACTGTATAAATGGATAATGATCAAGGATAACGGCAGAGGTTAGCATCTGCGGCTACAATGCCTCGTACTTCCTGATAGCGGCAAGGAGTGTGGCGATTTCCCGCAGTATGTTAAACACGGTCGAATGGAACACGTCCATTTGGCGTGCACTGTACACTAGGGTGGGCACGTCGGTCGATGTGCTGAGAGCTACAATGCCTCGTACTTCCTGATAGCGGCAAGGAGTGTGGCGATTTCCCGCAGTATGTTAAACACGGTCGAATGGAACACGTCCATTTGGCGTGCACTGTACACTAGGGTGGGCACGTCGGTCGATGTGCTGAGGGCTACAATGCCTCGTACTTCCTGATAGCGGCAAGGAGTGTGGCGATTTCCCGCAGTATGTTAAACACGGTCGAATGGAACACGTCCATTTGGCGTGCACTGTACACTAGGGTGGGCACGTCGGTCGATGTGCTGAGGGCTACAATGCCTCGTACTTCCTGATAGCGGCAAGGAGTGTGGCGATTTCCCGCAGTATGTTAAACACGGTCGAATGGAACACGTCCATTTGGCGTGCACTGTACACTAGGGTGGGCACGTCGGTCGATGTGCTGAGGGCTACAATGCCTCGTACTTCCTGATAGCGGCAAGGAGTGTGGCGATTTCCCGCAGTATGTTAAACACGGTCGAATGGAACACGTCCATTTGGCGTGCACTGTACACTAGGGTGGGCACGTCGGTCGATGTGCTGAGGGCTACAATGCCTCGTACTTCCTGATAGCGGCAAGGAGTGTGGCGATTTCCCGCAGTATGTTAAACACGGTCGAATGGAACACGTCCATTTGGCGTGCACTGTACACTAGGGTGGGCACGTCGGTCGATGTGCTGAGGGCTACAATGCCTCGTACTTCCTGATAGCGGCAAGGAGTGTGGCGATTTCCCGCAGTATGTTAAACACGGTCGAATGGAACACGTCCATTTGGCGTGCACTGTACACTAGGGTGGGCACGTCGGTCGATGTGCTGAGGGCTACAATGCCTCGTACTTCCTGATAGCGGCAAGGAGTGTGGCGATTTCCCGCAGTATGTTAAACACGGTCGAATGGAACACGTCCATTTGGCGTGCACTGTACACTAGGGTGGGCACGTCGGTCGATGTGCTGAGGGCTACAATGCCTCGTACTTCCTGATAGCGGCAAGGAGTGTGGCGATTTCCCGCAGTATGTTAAACACGGTCGAATGGAACACGTCCATTTGGCGTGCACTGTACACTAGGGTGGGCACGTCGGTCGATGTGCTGAGGGCTACAATGCCTCGTACTTCCTGATAGCGGCAAGGAGTGTGGCGATTTCCCGCAGTATGTTAAACACGGTCGAATGGAACACGTCCATTTGGCGTGCACTGTACACTAGGGTGGGCACGTCGGTCGATGTGCTGAGGGCTACAATGCCTCGTACTTCCTGATAGCGGCAAGGAGTGTGGCGATTTCCCGCAGTACGTTAAACACGGTCGAATGGAACACGTCCATTTGGCGTGCACTGTACACTAGGGTGGGCACGTCGGTCGATGTGCTGAGGGCTACAATGCCTCGTACTTCCTGATAGCGGCAAGGAGTGTGGCGATTTCCCGCAGTACGTTAAACACGGTCGAATGGAACACGTCCATTTGGCGTGCACTGTATACTAGGGTGGGCACGTCGGTCGATGTGCTGAGGGCTACAATGCCTCGTACTTCCTGATAGCGGCAAGGAGTGTGGCGATTTCCCGCAGTACGTTAAACACGGTCGAATGGAACACGCCCATTTGGCGTGCACTGTACACTAGGGTGGGCACGTCGGTCGATGTGCTGAGGGCTACAATGCCTCGTACTTCCTGATAGCGGCAAGGAGTGTGGCGATTTCCCGCAGTACGTTAAACACGGTCGAATGGAACACGTCCATTTGGCGTGCACTGTATACTAGGGTGGGCACGTCGGTCGATGTGCTGAGGGCTACAATGCCTCGTACTTCCTGATAGCGGCAAGGAGTGTGGCGATTTCCCGCAGTACGTTAAACACGGTCGAATGGAACACGTCCCTTTGGCGTGCACTGTACACTAGGGTGGGCACGTCGGTCGATGTGCTGAGGGCTACAATGCCTCGTACTTCCTGATAGCGGCAAGGAGTGTGGCGATTTCCCGCAGTACGTTAAACACGGTCGAATGGAACACGTCCATTTGGCGTGCACTGTACACTAGGGTGGGCACGTCGGTCGATGTGCTGAGGTACCGCTTCCTCAAACATGGAAAGCATACGCCACACATTCCCGCTGCGTACTTTGTAGGCGTTGTACAAGGCATTCGGAGAATATACGTTTTCAAAATGCAATATGCACATGCTCATGTCTCCTTTAATGTTTGGTTGTGCGGTGTCCTGTATATTTTCGACATAGTTTTCATAAGAAATCACCTCCCGTTTGAGCGATCGCATATTTTCAACACTGTAGGTTTTGAAAAATCCAACCATACAACATTCATATCGCTGTGAACTGCTTTACAGAAAGCCCCTATTCTTCAAAATTACACACCAACGGTCTACTTCCCGCTCTATTCCCCAGCACGAAACACTAACCAATTCTTATAGGCTGTTTGCGGTAAAGTGAGCACTTTTGAGGCCCTAGTTACTTTTTCCTTTCAGCCATTTTCTTAAAACTTCCCCCACCTTTTAAAATAAATATTGTCATGTAAGTAATACCTACAATGTATATATTTCACCGGACTCGAAAGTTAACGTCTAAGGCTACAATAAAATATATTTATTGACTATTATTCAATGTGAGAGTACTTGAAAAAGTGCTCACTTTAACGTAAATAGACTATATCAATATCTGTGCATCGAAATTTAGCAACCTTCCCCAGTTTAGTAAGACAGTCAAACTTGTTTATTCTACCCTCGGTGGATTTATCGTTTTAACTTTTGAGCTTGAGGTACAAATTCCTTTGAAGGTCATAAAAAAAAAAACCTGACAGCAATCGGAATTGTGCGTTGCTACGCGACGAAAATTCTTGAATGCGTCCGAACGTCCACACCGACGGAAATTTGTTTGGCGCGTATGAAAATTGTCGCCGAACACGATGCACGAGGCTCATTTTACTGGCGTGAACCCGGCTTCGTGCAAAGCTATACGACGTGGGATGGGTAGGACGAACTGTTTTAGCGAAATGATTTCCGCACGGGGGTTCCCTTTCAATATACTAATGCCCGGTTGCCCCATCTTCCCCGACCCGAGATCGAATGACCCCAGTTCCAAACCAGGATCCAGTTTGATCGTGGTTCCAATGTAAAAGTGTTGCACCAACCGTCGATCTTGGTTCCTAACTGAGGTGTCGAGATTAAGTATGATACAAATTTTGCTATTGGTTCGTAATACATGACGTCATGGAAGTAGGCGTATTTTACACTTGTGCCATGTTTTATTTGTTTTAAGAGAATTATTGTTGTACGAATTTTACTGAATAATATTCAAGTGCGTATAATGTTATTTTAATTTCACAAGAAAACAATTGAACGTAGTTCTATCTGTTGGCGTATTTTCAAACTATATATTTATCGACGATGGCTGCTGATCTCGGATCCAGATTTCGAACCGCCAATTTCGGCGGTTCGAAATGAAATTCATCTCGATTTCCAGTCCAGCTCTGAACTCAAATGGTGCAGCTGTTTTCTTAGTCGATCTAAGATTCGATCTCGGAACGAGTTTCGAACCACCATGGTGCAACCAGCCATGTGTACACTCACGGCTTTGTTTTTGTTACCGGCCACTTATATTTGTCGCGTTGAGAGATTTCGGCAGCTCTTAACGAGGTCTTGAGAGCCGATGAGGGTGAGCTGAGATGAGAACGAGAACGTAGCAGCGCCGGAACGCAAGGGCGACGGAAACGGGAGATCCCCGACAAAACCCGCCGACCAGCGGCATCGTCCGGCACAATTCCCACTTGCGAAAATCCGGGAGTGACCCGACCGAGGATTGCGCCCAGGTTCGCCTCGGTGGGAGGAGATTAGTCTAACCGCTTGGCCACCGCGACCCCACTTGTATTCGTGAAAAATACATTTTCTCATCTGACTGGACCAATGAGAATTTAGGTGCTCCGGTAATGAAAGCCCGTGATTTGCGGACAGATACATCAGGCGCGTGTCCATTAAAATCATAATAGTCGCGGAACATTTTCGTAGAAAAAAAGTGGTCCCCAAGAGATGAGGGTTGTCTCATTTTAAAATTAAACTTCCTGCTCAGCCTGCCCCAAACATTAAGTATCTTGGTGGGGCAATTTCTTGGAGATTAAATTTTATTTATGGTTTTTTGTTTTGGATGCACAATTTAAGTTGGACTTGGCTGGTGAATCCCATAATTTCAGGCCATTCTTTTGCCAGGATCTGTGGACATGGGAAGAGAATACGGCCATGGTTATACGAGTGTTGTTAAACACATTCAGCTAAATACATTCGATAGCCATGTCTGAACAAGTTTAAAAATAGAACTTGTTTGCGCGGCTACACACCCAAAACAGAATTAAAAATCAATGGAAATTCTAACCTCAACAAACATGGAACTGAAATTGTATTATATTTTATTATAATGGCCTCCAACATTTATCACCATTGCTCTTTCTAATTGTTATGAAACCCACACTTTTATTGTGATGGCATAATGAGTGGGTATTAGTAAATTCAACCTTAAACTTAAGTCAATTCAACAAGTGCAGGAATTCCCGCCCAGTTCAGCAATATTTATTACACTGCTTGCTCACTTCGAAGCAGCAGCCAATGGGAGCGCAAAGTAGTTCGAAACTACCTATGAAAACTGTTCAGTTTGAACGAGAAACAATTGCAATCGGAACTCGTTCGAAGGTAATGTGACCTCTTCAATAGCTGAACTAGTTTTTAGTGAAGTAGTTCTGTATCCCGTGTACCCGCTGCCTGTACCCTTCAGTTCAGCAGCTGACCACGATCTATAGAAACGCCATCATTTTCTTCTTGTGAATGCAGTCAGCACTGCTCTCAACGCTAATTGCCACGGGTAGAACGTGTCATGGATGGTCTGTAATATTTGCCGAGTGAAACTTTTGTAAACGCGCGCTTGAAGCGCCATGGTGAGCGAGTTTTCTTTCTCACTCCCACTAGCGCTGTTCAATTTTTTTTTCTTTCGGCTTTTCTGCGAACGATCAGCAGAAGAATGATCGGGAAAAAACTTGTTAGATGGGAACTGGTCTTCGTATAAATTAATCTCTCGGCAATGGATATTGTTTAAACCTTCCTATAGCCTATTCACGGTAAAGTGAGCACTTTTGAAAGCCCTTTAATTTGGAATAATAGTCAAATATATTTTATTTTAGCCTTAGACGATAACTTTCGAGTTCGGTGGAATCTACAAACATGGCAATATTTATTTTAAAAGGTGGTTACAGGATTTTAAAAAATGGCTGAAATAAAAATGTAACTAGGGTTTCAAAAGTGATCACTTTACCGTGAACAGCCTACAGATAGTGTTTAAACCTTTCTAGGTAGTCTACTGCGAAACAGCTTGTCGATTAATTCTATTTGGAGTTAATTTTTGTTGAATCCTCGGCGGTAACTATCTTCCCACTTATCATCGTAGCACGAATCTGAAATTTGAATTAACTATGTTATACAGAGAAGTTTCCAAAATCGTAAACAAACTGGATCGGTATTGTTATACGTTATTCACGGTAAAGTGAGCACTTTTGAAAGCCGTGCTTAAGATCTACTTGAATGCACGTTATGTATTCTTCCGCCTTATGTAAAATTAACATTGCCATGGGCCTCATCGCTTTAGTCACACGTCGGTCTAGTGAAACTCTGAAATGATTAAAAAAGGAATATTTAAAAAATCTACTTAGTTTTACATTTCGATGCAAAAAAAATAAAACAGAAAGCGTAAGAAATAACTTCAGTTATCACAAATGGTTATCCAACACTTTATTCGACGTTAAGATACGGAAATATTTTCCATCAATCGTTACCAACTTTACTGGGCCCATGTCACTCACTGTGCCCGTTAAAATATATGCAGCTATGGGCAGTGACTTTTTTCTAGGGTTGATTTCAAAAGTGCTCACTTTATCATGAACAGCCTTTAATATTCTTTGATGCGTGTTAAATTGAGCCTTTCACCAAATAACTTAATATTTTCTATAATGTAGATAATTAGCTACCCCCTCCCCTTTTGAGGTTTTACTACTTTTATTATTTGGAAACTTAACGTTAGATGAACGGCTGACCTCCACAATCATCTGGTCCCTCCCCAGCAACGCTCACGATATCAATATAAAAATTAACGCACTAACAGTGGCGGTCGGTACCTCCAGCTGGCTCAGTGATACATTAAATAAAGGCTGTTCACGATATAGTGAGCACTTTCAACTCAACCTTAGAAAAAAGTTACTGCTCCTGTCTGCATATATTTTAAAGGGCACACTGAGTGGCATTCGCCCAGTAAAGTTGGTAACGATGGATGTAAAATAGTTCCATTTCTTAACGTCAGATTGAAAGTGTTAGGTAACCATTTGTAATAATTTAAAATACTTATTTCGCTTTGTACTTTTTTTAATGTATCGAAGTGTAAAGAAAAAAACAGCGTATTTGTGAAACACTTTTCTAATAATTTCAAAGTTTTACTTGACCGACGCACGAATAAAGCTATGAAGCCCATGACAGCGTTAAGTTTACAAAGGCGGGATAATACACAACGTGCATACAAGTGTATCTAGGGCTTTCAAAAGTGCTCATTTTACTATGAACAGGCTTTTAATTCATTTTTGCAGAAACTTGGAATGGGGATCCAGGGGTTTCTCCCCCGGGAAAGTTTTAGTTTCAAATGTTAAAAATAGAGATATTTAGGTATATTTTGCGGCTAAATAATCTTGTGTTCAATTGGCAAAAACTATGAATTTTTTTAGCACGAAAATATAACCTTTAAATCAATTACCTAAATGATTGCCATTAAATCCTTTGTCCACGCCATTACATAAAATATTTCTTGTGCGATTATAATTGGCAACAAAAACAGTTGTATTGTTTTTATTTCAGCCTTCAATGGAACACAAAAAATCAGCATGAAAACTGAAATAGTCTGTCCACGGTTAAATTGGACATTTTAAAAAAAGTAACCGAGATATATTTTTATGTGGTTTAGAATAAAGTTTAACTTTTAAAAGTTGTATTTTTATGGTACGATAACTGTACAGAATTATTAATTCGACCTAAAAACATTTCAAAATTTCAAATCATAAACTTAATTCATTTTTATATACTGATGTAAAATACTGTCCAAAATAACTCATCTAAACGTGGACAAACCAGCTTCTTCTCGACACACACATTTAGCACTTCCACCTGCGATCATTCTAGCAGGAGTTAGGAGATGTACTATCTAGACATCACGCCACAGTACACACTTATAGACTGTTCACGATAAAGTGAGCACTTTAGAAATGAACCTTAGAAATAGTTACTGGCACTACATGCATATATTTTAACGAGCGCACTGAGTAACATTCATCCAGTAAAGTTGGTAACGATGGATGGAAAGTAGTTCCATATATTAACGTCGAATAAAAAGTGTTAAGGTAACAATTTGTGATAGCTTAAAATTATTTCTTTCGCTTTCTGTTTTTTAATGCATCGAAGTGTAAAAATAAGCAGATTTCTAAAGTATTTACGTTGTTAACAATTTCCGTTTCACTTGACCGACGCATGGATAAAATGATTAGGCCTATGGCAATGTTAATTTTACATAAGGCGGAGTAATACACAACGTGGATACAAGTAGATCTTAAGCAGGGATTTCAAAAGTGCTCATTTTACCGTGGACCGCCAATACCAACCATCCCCAGCCCAAAAAGCTCTGCAGAATATAGTAAATAAAGTACTAGTACAGGGTGGACACCCAATGTTATCCAACGGGCAGGTTTTTTTTTGTCGTAATCGCTATAAGAAAACGCAAACTTGACAAACACGAAACTGAATTTTCTGCTTCTTTAAAATTCAATTAACGCACAGTTCAACTCATTTGTGATACTTACACTTGTTTACATGAAATGTAATTATGAAAAACTATGTTTAAAATTAAATCTTTGCTTACATTTAAAAAGTCTTAATCAAAAATGTTATAATTCACTGTGAAAGTTTCGGTCTGTAATGTTTGATTTAGCGTATAGCGATTGGAAAGCGTGTTCAGCCGTGTCCTATAGTATTCACCCCCTGCTCCAGAGCATGCACACAAACACTCAAGAGTTTAGATTTACTTGCAGCTTACATCATATTCATAGTCTTGTTTCCGAAGAAATTATGCTTGTATGATACGTTGCAGAGTCAGGTGATGCTTTGTTCTCATAGGACTTCATGTTTGTATAATATTTCTATTGCAGTTGTATAACTTGTATAAAGTGTTCACAGTATCGCATTTTATAGACCCCCAAAAAAATTATACACAATTTTAAAAAAATTAGTAAAGTAACCGAGGAGAGGTAGATTTCAGGTTAGTTATTTAGTCATGAATTTATTTTTACTGTGGCCAAATTTTTTAACGTTACGAATACCAAAAGCGAAACTGTTCAGAGCTACGCTGTAAAAAGTCATTTAATTTAGTTTTAGAATGAGTTTTACTTCTTGAAAATAAAATCCATACGAAGACTTTTCATATTTACAAACTTTTCTATCACTCTGTTGTTGAAGTCTGAAATATTTTTAATCATTTCTTTTTCTGTTGATAGCATTCCCAATGCATTTTGGTGATCTCGACACACAGTGTTCCTCAAAAATGTTTCTACCCTTTCTAAAAGCTGAAAAACAATGTTCTGCTTCAGCAGTTGTCATTGGTGTGGTAAGTAATATACTAAGTAGTTTAGTTACTTCCTTAAATATGTTCTCTTTGTTGTTTATAAGGAAATTCAACAACCGTAAGATGCCGTGAGTTTGCCGAAAATCCTGTCTTTCATACAAAACAGGACGTTCTGTTTTTAGTCTTCTTTTGTTTAAAACAGCATAAGATGTCGCAGAAATATGTAATAGTTTATCAGGAAGGTTTAGATGAATAAGCAGCAAAGTTTCCTCCATATATCAATTTAGCCGCACCATAACGCTCCGAATTTTCGAACCTGTCTTTTGCGTGAATGATTATTACGTCACTAACTGCTTTTACGCCTACATCGTTTAGGTGCACTTTCGCAGTCATTTTGTCAACTTTGTCATTGTGAATAGTTTCAATGCTAGCTCGCACACTTCGTACAACTTGCACAAAACATTCTACCCCGTTTTTAATACTTAGGACACACGGCTACCTAGAGCTTTTTTCCGCGTATGAAGCCTAGTGGCCACGCGCATCAACTCCCCCATCGCCGCTAAGCGCAAGGCTCTGAACTGGCGTGCCGTGCTCTCGTCGTGCAGCGTGTGCCTATGGGACTTTCAGCGACGACCCTATTGTTTCGTTGGTGGAAAGTGTGTAGGGAGGTTCAATGCATGCCCCTCGACTAGTTTTGTATGTATCTGACACGTACATTTTGAGATACAGCGCTTTGAAAAAGCCGTTTCTAGCCATTTCGCCGTGCTCTGAAATTGTGTTTCTAATTAACGCGAGTTCTTGAAAACACTCAACAGTCCTCGTCTGAAATGTGAGTTCTTTTCGCAGGTCAGTACACTGGACGCACGTTTAATAGTTTCGTAGAAAAACGTGTATTTCGAACACTGCAACGCACTTCAGGCGCCAGGTAGACGGGCGGGCGCCTTGAAGAATCCGCTAGACGAGACTGTACTAGTTGGACTAGAATGTCATGATGAGCCGGCATGATTCTGTGAAAAAATGAGAGCCAGAAGCTGATTTCATTATCCTTAAGAAAATGACCTTATATACAATCTCTTTGCTCTGATCACACACTAGTGTTTCAAAACATTCAATTAACGCATCCCTATTTTCATAAACCATTATTATTATTCTAGACCTAAAATTGTACTTTGTTTAAGATGCCCTTGGAAGCTTACGTGCCGCTTTCTCTTCTAATAAAGCCAGTCGTTTGGACGAATAAAAAAAAAAAAAAACTGATATAGGCAGTTCACGATAAAATGGAACACTTTAAGGCCTTTCAACAGGCTTCAATCTCAAATATATTTTATTGCATCAGACGTTATTAGTCACGTGGCAGTGTTTACTTTAAAAAGTGGCGGAAAGATAGAACTAGACTGAAAGGAAAATTTTTGCAAGGTCTTAAAAAGTGCTCAATTTACCGTGAATAGCCTATATGCCCTCGATACTAGAGAAAAATACTCTGGCAGGTTTATTTTGTGAGGCACACTGACTAATTAACATATTCAACTGATGCGCGTAGCAGTGTGTGAAGCGGGCATTACTAAAAACATATCTTAATTTAGTTTGTACGCCATTTCTTTTTCCGCACGTGACTGCAGCCCCATCAAAACTTTGTGCTATAAGTTTTTCCTTGGACATATTTTTTTAAGGATGCATTCTGAAATAGCTTTTGCATCTTGCCCTTCTAGATTCAAAAAACACCAAAATATTTCATAAACTTTTCACAATATTCAAACTAAAACAGTTTGAGTTCTATGTGAAATATCGGTTGGATCATCGGCAATGAGAGATATATTTAGCAGAATGTATTTAATGTTTAATTGCTTCCCGAAAGACCTCCAACATATAACCCAGCACTTCATTTTGAATAGTTTATTAAGTACTTAGGTACTTCACTACTTTCCACACGATTCTTGATATAGGCTTTTCACGAAAAAAAAAAAAAAAAAAAGAGCACTTTTGAAAGCCCTGCTTAAAATCTACTTGCATGCACATTATGTCTTCTCCCGCCCTATGTAAAATCAACATTACTATGGGTCTCATTACTTTATTCATGCGTCGGTAAAGTGAAACTGTGAAATTGTTTTGCAAATATGCTCATTTTTAAACTTCGATGCATTAAAATTAAAATAAAAAAAAGTGAAAAATTTTGGTTATTACAAGTGGTTACGTGCCACTTTTTATTCGACGTTAATATATGGAAGTATTTTGCCATTCTTTGTTACGGACTTTACTGGGCGCATGTCACTCAGTTCACCCGTTGAATTATGCGCACGCAGGAGAAGTGACTTTTTTTTAAGGTTGATTTCATAAGTGCTCACTTTATCGTGAACAGCCTTTAGTAAAGTCTACGCTGCCAACTAAATCAATCAGATCCTTAAATATTGTCGGGTTGTTCGGCGTTTCCGATTCGTCAAGCGCCAGATCAAAAGCACCACAAAATCGTAGTCATAATCTTATATAAAATGTAACGATTTTTTTTCTACTTGCTCGTTGCGTTTTTGTATTGACTAAACAATAAGCGGCATCAAGCTGAGTTGCTATGTTAACTTTGCTAATATCGGCCAGATTAAGTACATTTGCGTGTGTTTTGTTTTCATAGTATTTTAAAATATATTCTTGTAAGTGCCGTAAGTCTCTAACACCTTTCGTACTCCACGAGGGTTATCCATGGAACAATACACATGGAAAACCAAAAAGTGCATTTCTGGCCGGACACCCGCAAATCCACGATGTTTCATCGTAAATATTCTTATTGAAATATCGTTGCATTCGCCTTTTTTTATTATTGTAGCTTGTAAAATTTAAGGTCCGGAACTGGTTGGCCTAACGTCTTGATTTCAAGTTTCTCTGCGAATGTTTTTTTTTTTTTTTAGCGCGAACGGTGTATCCAACAAGGCACCCGCTGAATTCATTATTTAAAAAAAAACCTTCACATAATGCCACGAAATCCCGACACGTTGTAAACAGAATGGAAGATGGCCCGAAACTGGTCTAGCCACCTAAAAATTGTTTGTCATCGTAAATCTTCTGTTAGGGCACGTTCACACGGCGATAGGTAATGCGCGATAGTTCCTATCATGAGAGCTACTCTCGCATTACTAACGCCGTGTAAACTGCATGATAGTTACTGTCGCACCATCGCGATAGCGCTATCGCGATATCATCTCGAGCTAGATAGTGATAGTAATTGTTGTGACAGAACATGCAACTATCGTAGTGTAAACAGTGTAGAAACACTATCATGATAATGCGGGCCACAAATTTATTCATATGTTCACTTCGACAGTAACATTGCAGAGTTATTTGGATTCTGTTAATACCTGTCGCTGTTCTTACACTATGTGGCGGCATGATAGGACATATATTAGCATGTAGGTATGACATGACAGTATTGACAGCATATTTACTGTCATATAATAAACCACGGGAACAATATATGTTTACATTTCATTAATATCCTGTCACGACATTTAACTACCCCAAGAAATACCAACCTCTTGACTGAACTCACGTGCCTTACATACAGTTTCTTTGCTTTTGAGGTTAACTATCACAGCATGTCTCGATCATGTGTGTAAACATGACCTATCGCGGCAGTTACTTTCGTGATAGCTACTATCGAGGTAGGTACTATCACCATGTAAACGCGCCCTTAGTGTCCGAAGGTTTCGGTGGTTGCCGGGGACATCTATGTTGCACGGAATTCAGTGAACTCCAATACAAAATGGTAGTACAAAAAAAAAGGGGGGGGGGGCAGAGCGACCGTTGCTGTTTGTACCTGCCATGATGTCGCAGTTTCCATGCACTGAACGCCACCAACCCCTGCACGTTGGGGTCACAGTTGGTAAAAACTGTTCACGATAAAGTGAGCACTTTTGAAATGAACCTTACAAAGAAGTCACTTCCCCTGCCTGCATATATTTTAATGGGTGCATCGAGTGACATCCGCCCAGTAAATTTGGTAACGGTGGATGGAAAGTAGTTCCATATCTTAAACGTTGAATAATAAGAGTTAGGTAACCATTCATAATAACTTAAATTATTTATTTTCCTTTCTGTTTTTTTTTTTTTTTTTTAATGCATCGAAGTGTAAGAATGAGAAGATTTGTAAAATACCACTTTCCAAGTAATTTCTCGGTTTCAGTTGACTCGACGCATGTATATGTATTTAACTGGAATACACAACATGTACACAAGCAGAGCTTTCTGAAGTGCTCATTTTACAGTGAACAGCCTACAGGCGGGAAAACTTTCTCACCGGCAGAGCAGCAGTATAACCACACAAACAACACGGAAACATCAGGAGGCGATGACATATCTTGATCGGTGCAATTGCACCGATGCACTACACAGCCGGCACGAAATTGGTGAAACAAACGAGTAGGCTTACCCGGTAACTGACGGCGAAACTTCTACCTTTTGAAGAGACAGCAACAACCTCGACGTTAGCATCGTAGTAGACGGCGGCTCGTTCGAATGCGGCACGGCGGAAGTCGCTCGAAGCAATTAAAAGCGCGGCAGGCACCTTGTCAACCGACGGGCGGAACTACCGTGTTTGGGGTTAGCTTCGGAGAGAAGCCAAGCTATCGACTAACGCGTGTCGTGATTCGTAGTTCACCGCTGACGTCAGCAACGATGCCAGCTCGTGCCACTTGAAGACCCGATTCCCTTTTGTCACCGATGTTCACCGGACGTTCGAAAATAAGGGCGCGTTTACACGGTGACGGTAACTACCACGTTAGTAGCTATCACGAAAGTGTGTGACTGTCACAGCCACGATAGGTCCTGTTTACACACACACACACACGGTCGTGATATGCTGTGATAGTTAACCTCAAAAGGGACATGTCCGACAACACTTGCGTAAATTACATTGACAGGTCCTATATTTATAACCTTTTGTCAAGAGTTAGGTATTTGTTGGGGTAGTTAAATATAGTGACAGGATATTAATAATATGTAAACATATTGTTATTCCCGTGGTTTATTGTATGACAATACATATGCTGTCAATACTGTCGTGCAATACCAATTTAATAATATACGTCCTGTCATACCGTCACGGAGTGTAAGAACAGCGACAGATATTAACAGAATCAAATTAATTCTGCTCGTGTTGCTATCGTGTTAAATAAACACAAATAATTTCCATAATTTTCACACAATGCTGTTTTACAATCGGAAATATTTCCGTGTTTTTTTTATCTGCTATTTATCGTGTTTTAAGGACCATTTACAAAGAAAAAATTACAAACAATGTTGATAAAAATTGTTACAACAGATTGTGTGTAGGCGACATGATTTCTAACAATGTTGACAGCAAATTTACTACAAACATAGTGAATAACACAGGTATTGCTAACAAAGTTACCAAGGCAAGAACTTAAGTTAATAACGTTAATAACAAATATGTAAATATCAATGTTAGCAACATTTTAGGAACAATGTTGAAAATATAGTAATGTTGATAACTACGTGATTGGAAGGGGGGGGGGGGGGGGGAGTATAAATATGAAATTATGGCTTCTGAGGAGGAAGTAGGATTTGCTGCAATCAAACATTTTTGCCAGTTCTTTCCATGAGTCACTTTTTTTGTCTGTCTTTATATTATTTTAACTGATGGTTCCACAAACATTCCCTCGACCTAAACTCTTCTATAAATCTACACTTTTTCCTCTGCACCAATCCATTACAATAGGCTACCAAAACGTGTAATTTCAATAATATTTCTACTCAACTACAGCAAACACAGAGTCGGTGCAAATACGATGTGATGTTAACCTGCTAATAACATTGCTAGTAAAATTTGTTATCAACATCTTTTGATGTAGACCGCCCTAGAATGGGTTGGGGAAAACAATGTTATCAACAGTGTTGGTGGAAAAGTTATTAACATGTTTTTAAAATACATAATTTCTGTTGATAGCAAATGTTTTCCACAAAATGTTGAAAATAAAGTTTACTAACATTTATTTGTAAATAGTAACAACGTTATTAACAGAATGTTGGCAACAATGTTGAAAATATTATGTTACCAACAATTTTCAAGCATTTCTACATTTGTTAATAACATTGTTATAAACACGTGTTATTAGCAATGTTATCACAGGTGTAAACAGGCCGTAACAGTCTTATCGCTCTTTCTCAAAACGAAATAAACAAAATGACTCTAGCACCCGCTCCCTGATTGGCTAAAATTTCAATCTGGTAGGAAACCTTCCATCGAAAATTGTACACGACCAACTACAAAAACATCCGTGAAAAACGGGCAGGAGATTGTTAAATTTTCCATAGAACCATCCGTTCAAGCGGCCATGCAGGGCTTGCATGGGATCATCCAAAGAATCTTCCATCGTGGCATACATGCTTCAAAACAACCAAGTTTAGGCGACGCAATCAGTGTTGTAAGATTTTGGCTTCTGAAAGGGCTATTGTCCATTGTTTATTGAATGACGAGCGCAGACATACAAAAAAATACACTGTCACTCAAATTAAGCGAGCATGACACACAAGACCTGCCATAGGCTAACACGGAATAAAGTACCAAACAGTACATAGAAAATTACAAGTGTTAAACTCCCCGGAGCTATGAGTCTGATGGAGAGGAGGGTGCTTACGCAAGAGGAGAAAAAACGATTGAGAAGGTTCTGGCAATTAAAAACTTACTATTGTAGTTACTATGGATGATGTAAACGAGTGAAGCTCCCACAGCATGTGCGATACACACGTCCAGCCCTGTCGGCCCGCTGGTCAAGACTAAATATGGCAGCGTGGAGATACCGCTACCCAACAGAGATCTCCCGCCAGCACCATTTGGGAACATCACAAAATTACATACACTGAACAGCATACATGTAAAAGACAATTAGACACAGCAAAACTGTGAATTTTAATAAGCATTTCCGATGCATCACAAGTCTTTAATAATGCCTCTAGTCCTTGTAGCTATGTGTGTCGTGAGAAATGAGTTTACATGAAAAAGCTGGGACCGGCTTCCAAACACATTACATAAACAAGACCCTTTAATTCAACATTATTAAATTAAAACATTAATTTAATAAGTGAACCGAGAATTTAAATTTCGGGCAGTTGGCATGGCAGATGCCGGAACTGCCAAGGTTGTGACTATATTTTCATAAAACTAAAAAATAAATATACGCCCTTTAAAAATTTAACAAGCATGACACAAACACTGTAAAATTATGTTACGAATTTAGAGCATTCTCAGTTAATGGTTCGTAAACATACGTAGACCATGTGGTATGGTACTCTTTATTAAATAACACATCACTCATGGGGAGCAAACGGGAGATGATACTTTCCAGTGTTTACTTTAGGCTCTGTTTTGGGGGAACACAACACTTCGCCACAATAAACATATAGGACATAGTCTACTCTTGGCGAGGTGGGTCATTCGGGTCATGGAACAGTTCACTTACCCGTTCGTGCATGAATGACTCTGGAGACACATGCATCAACGCACATCGTGCATTTCTGGTGCACGAGTGGAGCAGCATCGGTCTGCCTCCTGAGCAGAGCAGGACGATGAGTGCATCGTCAGTACCGTTTGCCCTCGCTCAACGTCCCGCACTGTGTACCAGCTGAAAGCTAGCCCCAAATTTACCGAAGCCGGCCACATTCGACGCTCAGGAACCAAGGTAGGACGGTTTTCATTTCTCTTCTTCCCTTCCCCCAAGGCTGGCCAGGTTGGAATCCCAGCAGAGCTGCCCTTAGATTTTCACACATGGGGATTATGCTGGACAATACCACTGGTCAGCGGGTTTTCTCGGAGATCTCCCATTCACCGCTCTCCCCCTGGTTGCATTCTGGCACTGCTTCATACTCACCTTGCTTCACACTCATCAGCTCTCAAAACCCTATTAAAGGCTGCCTAAAACTTTCAACTCCACTTCCCTTTCCCCATTGCAGTTATGTCACAAGCAGGCTGTTTAAATTGACATAAGCACATTTTTCTGCGATCTGATATAACAGATTTCACTGACCAGTTTTTATTTCAATGTTTCAACTATTGTTTTGATTTTGCTAATGAGCAAAGATTATCACTCATACTTGTGTCTGTGCATTGCAGGGTGGCACCCTGTGCGCGAGGCTAAGGTCATTTTTGAATTGGTACTTTCAGTTTACTATGTCACGTGGTGACCCAACTAACATGATAACATATTTGATATTTTAGTTCATTTATATTACATAACAAAACTTAAATACTAAAATTACCAAATCGCAACCATAACAGAACAAGTGACTATTGATCTAATCTGAAATGAACTCTACTAAATATTAATATATAAAATGGTTCATTCGAAGATAGCCTTAGATTCATTACTGAAATCACAGTTTTCACTGGAGCTAGAGATAGTGCTATGCCAGTGAAACAAGATATTGGCAGGCAATTCAAGTCATAGGTTCTCAGAGATATTTACAGATGTGGATATGTAGCATCATTAAATACAAAATAGTCTTGATTGCAATTCCACTGAATGTTAGGCGAGAGAGGTGGTACACAGAAAGCTGAACACTTATCATCAGACAGCTGTTGCTTTGCACAAGTTCTACAAGTACACACAACCCAGCCCGAACTCAATATTGAAGTACTCAATAAAGCAATTATAATCATTGTTTGCAATTGGATTAATTTTAATGATTTTCCACCAGGTATCATAGTTGAAGCACAGTGATGAGAATGGAAACTATATTATCAGATCTACTTATTTATTTTTCTCAGAAAAAATTAGCTCAATCTCACTTTACAGGCAGAGATATATTTCTATACTCCACAAATATTCTATTTCCAAACAAACTTCTCATTAAATACAATAATCGTATTTTTTAAATGCTGATGCCATGAAAAATTGTAAAAATGGTTACAATTGGAGTCATGTAAAAAGGACAATGAAAAAATATTCAGATGCACAGACTTGATGAGCATGAAATATTTCAGAAAACATAACCGTAATCGTTATTTGGTATCCCAGGTAAAGTCTAAACCCTGACTGTAGTCTGACAAAGTACTAATGTAACTACCTTTGATTCAGAAATAAATCTTGTGATGGTCTACATAACCTATTGTTAATGTAACGTGTGAGTGGTCGAAGGAGTGAACTATAAATAAACCATTAATAACATTGACAAACATTTGTGACCAAAATGGGACAAATTATGAGTTCGCCAAGATTGCAGCCCATTTGCAAGGCATAAATTTCCGCAGTTACAAACTATGATAAAGTATTTATAAAAGTAATTAATAATTTCATTGCTTGAATTTCTAGACTATAAAATTCTCAATGGCCAACCACACACGAACCTTACGAGTCTGATAATCTCAGATAAAATATTTATCATGAAGCAGATGCATAAGCAACCATAATATAATAGCTAGTTTCTCAAGGGATGTTGCACAATATTTGATCGCAGAGTCTGGTGGACTGGTCAAAGCCAATGCTGAGGCAAGTGGGTGCGCTCGGCAGCCACTACTATGAGTGGGTCTCGTCGCCGGTGGACCGCCCCTGAGGTTATTCCAGTCCGACCTGCTGGAGGCACTCTCTGTCACATCCTGGTACCTGGTTCCCATCTTCTGGGTGCCGGTCATCCTCACTGTATTCGCCTGCGGCTTGGCTGACAACAGCGAGTTCATTTCACTCGGTATGTTCACACTTGTGCATGTCTCTGTCTCTTTAAGTTTTCTTTGTACCGATGGAATTGCTGCAGTGTAGTGTAGTGTAGTGGTTAGATCACTCGCTTCCCACCGCGGTGAGCTAGGTTCAATGCCCAGCAATGTCAGACCTATGTTTCAGTTTGTATATGTTTTTCCAGGGTAATCCTGTTCCTCACCACTGCATTGTCACTGCTCCATCTCCCCCCACTTCACCATCACCAGCCTGTAAAATCCAAGATGCTAGGTGCCATCCGAATTTCCCTCAACGCCACTAACTTTATATTCACTTTGTCTTCTCGAGATTGGTGCAGCTAAGCACAGAGACCTAAAAAATTTGTGGATTCATTTAGTTGGTTGTAACCCACACTTCAAGTACTTTTAAGTTTGTTTTGCTATTACGATTGGCCTACAACTTAAGCAACGAAATACAGGCCCAATTATGGCTTCCCGCTGTACCAACAAGGCGTCAATGAACTGCTCTCATCCCTTTGTGTGTACAAATCAATGTGAAGTTTAACTTACAGGTCATCAAATCGTGAATTTTTCCGACCCCTAGTATAAGTCACTATTTAATTCTGTACGTAAATTGCAACTATCATGATAGCGATAACAACATACTTAATCTAACAGTGGAATTCATCATGTTAGAGCAGTCGCATGTGCATAGTACCCTGTAACAATAGTCACGACTGCTTTGAAGATAAGGAAAATTCTGGTTTTTTTCCTTTGTCTGGTAAACAATAAACATGGCCGCCAGCCACACTACACAAGACAGAAATACGGAGCACAATAACTACCCCACCCTTTACATTAATTTTTTTGAAGAGTTTCGAGTATTTTGCTGTACAGTATACAGTTTTAAAATATGATAGCCAATGTCGCAAAAGCATTTTTCATATTTCTACAATGCATTTTTTAAGTGAACATCACTATGCACAACCTTAGTTTTGCTACAGATTTCTGTGATTAAATTTCTATCACAAATTAAATATGGAACTAAGAGAATTTTAGAGTGTAAAAGCAAAACTTTAAATGTTTATCATATAGCATCTTTGGAACTAAATTTGGCATTCTGTTTAAAGAAATATGTGTGACAATGAAAGGACTTACCTGCTAGTACAGAAATACCTAAAAGTCACTACACCCCTGAGAACTCTTCTGGAAATTTAGGAAACTGTCAAAGAACTTATCACCAATATTTCACACTGGAATTGTCCCATGCTTATGTCTGCATGTCTTCAGCGGCTGTGCTCGTCAACTTGGCATCACGCTCGTGTGGTGAGGCCAACCTCTGGGACCATTCATTTTATAAGCAGCAAATTGATATTCAAGTGGTTAGAAGCTCACTACAATACTCATAATGGAGGTTCCATTATCTTTAGCTTTCTTTGTACAACTGTGCGACATAACGCTTAGTTTAATTTACCTTACCTCTATCTTTGCATGTCTATGAGCGCAATTCCCAACATGCAGCTACTGTGTTTATCAGTGCAGAGTATGAGGAGAGAGTGGTGTAGCATGGTTGATGATTCCAACATGGTGCTTGCCTCAATCGTTTTGGTATTTATGTAACCAAAACAGCATTATTTCAGCATAAAATATTTGATTAAAATTTAAAAATACAATAAAAGTAAAGAGAGTGACAAGGAGAGAGAAGGGAAAAAAGTGATAAGATTAAAATGAAAATGTCTCTTGAGACTTACTCCTACTCTATCTCCCTGTCAGGAAAAAAATTGACACCTATGGCTGTGTTTGTAATGCATTGTTTTTGTCGCAGTACTAAAATGTCACAAAGCCATTTCGTAAACAGCCTTAAAGATGCTACTACATAATATTCTTGAAAGGAGTATTTAAAAGCAGGAAATGAGTGACACTTGAACATTCCTTCCTTGTGAGCACGACTACAAATCACCTCCTTCATTGAGCTCTGACAAAATATTTTTAACTGTTCCAGTTAATTTTGGGCCTTTACTATACTTCACACATCTAAAATATTTTTCAGAGTATTGGTTTATTTGATTATATTGTACTAGAAAATTGGTAGAAATATCAAACTGGAGAAATTAACGAAGATGGCCATACAAGAATTCATTTTTAAATATTTGAATTGATTGCCTATGGTCTGTTTTTGAGTAATATGACTAATACACTTTAAATTATTATTTTCTCAGTATTAGTAATAAGATTTCTGAAATATGTTACATCCCTCCTCTTAGAATTCTGCTTACGCACAGTCATCAGTTTATCCAGTTTTAAAGTTATATGGGCATTTTAAAACTAAATGAATGCTAAACTCATGATTAAAAAATTAATCAGTCACAAAATGAAACAGAGTGAATCAAACTTAACTGAGAATGTAATCTAAAACTAAATTATCCATAATTATTGAAATACAGTATGTGTGGGTGAACTGTGCCATCAAACGGCATTTGTAATAAATTGCTGGGCTCGGACACATCTCAAGATATGCGTACGCGCCAAATGCATCATGTGTGTGATGGTACAATTGTACAACTCACACCGCTGAAACTCTCAATTTGAGAGAACTCTGGTAATGACATCCCAAAAAAAACCTCATACCCTCAGCAAACAATGCTACACAAGTAACTGAAATATACTAACATTTTAAATTTTATTTTGGTTTTAATAAACAAGTGATGAAGTTCACTATCTTTTCAGCAATTACTTAAATTACACAGAGATTTACAAATTAATATATTGTAATTTAATAGATTAGAACTGTGTGGAAAAATATAGATTAACTGAAATATCTATTAGTTTAAAAAATATGTTAGCAGAGATGAATTTTAAAATTATTTACCAATCGCAAAAAAAAGTAAACTTACGTTCATTTATTACAGGTAAAAATTTAGAATCAAAAGTGTGTTAATAAAATGCTTTAAATAGCACAGAAAACCTTTTGTACAAACTTTTTCTATCTTGAAAATCACTTGCTAAACAAAATCATACAATCTAAGACTAGCTTTGTCGTGATTAAAAATAAGATTAAATATGAATATGCGAAACTAATAGTTCATGACGTCAATAACATAATAGAGCGCATTTGGGTCAAATGACTTCTTGGAATGCAAAATTTGACATTACTTCTCAAAACTTTAAGCTTAAACAACATTAATTTAAAATAAAGTCACTGATTAGGAATTTAAGTCATGCACATAGCTGATTACCATATATTCCATTACCCATATACTCAAGCCAGTCACTATCAGAGAGCCGAACTTGTCTTATTAAACTGCAAACAATTCTATTTGTGTTTAGTTAAACTCTATGTATTGTACAAGCATGCGTCTGTTCAGCCAAAAATATTTTTCTTATAAAGTTTACTACATATTTAGCTGTACATCCTACTTAATATGTAAATGTTTACATTCACTGCGAAATACTAAAAAAAAAAAAGTAACAACTCAAGAGCACAAACAATATTTTCATTGCATTAGACCTATTACTGTGCGGTAGGGCATTAAATCGCACAGTACAAAGAATAATTTGCAGCAAGGAAAAATAGATGTCTGGGCAAGCACATACAGTTCAAGATGTTGATGTTGCACATACAGTTCAAGATGTTGATGTTGCAGATTACCTACAGATCTTATGGTCTGTGCCGTGCTGCCTGCTGGGAGTGCTGTGTTGGTCTCTATTAGAATACTCAATACACAGATGGGTGTTCCACATGAAGCCTCCCGACAACTCAGTGACGCTGATCACCTTACACTTCTTACTTCATGGCCTGCATCACAAGGTAACTCGTGTGAAACTGGCATGTACTTTACATTTGGGGTGGTTTGGCCCGACAACTGAGAACAAGGGACACGGGCGTGTCTGTCCAAAGGCAGGGTCATGAGTAGCACATTAAGAATAGGTTGAAATGCAAGGTGGGGCTGGAAAGGTGATGGAATGCTGTGATGAGAAAATGGAAGTACCCAGAGAAAATACACCAGCAATGCCAACCACGTTTGCCATGTACAAAAAATTTTCAGTGTTCACAAGGGATCACTCTAGATATTCTAACAGTTGTGATGCACTCACATGCAACAAGTCCCATGCCATGAACATTCCCGCGATCTACTGATGTCTACTCACACACACTTCATGTATACAGTCTCTTCCAGCACTCAGCACCTTCGTAGTTAAGTGAGCCAGTAGAAATTATGCCTCACTTGGCAAATTCAGTTCTCAACTCCGAGATCCACACGCTCATTCACTTAAAACAAATAGCTACAATTTAGCTGAATGCAGAGATACATAAATTCAAAGGTTGGCATTTTTAATTTTACAAATTCTCTTCAAATTGCTTAACACAGTTCCCTGCTAAAATATCGCAAGGCAGTGTCAAGATGTTACTTAAAAAAAGAGCACACATTCTCTTTGTTTCTAACGACTGAGTTGCTTTATGTATCATGATGCCAAAACTTGCGCAACAAGTTGTCATCCTTCATTTCTCCCTCCCATGCACTCTCATTTGATTACACAAATGAGTGCACATTACTCATGACTACACCGAAATTAAGTGGCATTTATATTTTCTGTCCTTAGTTGTTTGTACAGAAGTAGTGGTAAAGAACCATACATATATGTTTCCACGCACGCAGTGGTAATGTGTCCCATCATGTTCAACTCAACTTATGTATTACTTCAGTTCGCAAAGAATCATAAGCATCTGGATTATATAACAACTGAGCAATCAAGGTGATTTTATAGAGAAAATATTCACAGCAGAATAAATCTGTTTTGTTTATTTATGTGTACAAGCATAGGGTAATCAGTTTGTTTGTTTGTTTATGAAGGTACTAATACAGAAGCTTCACAAAATATTCAAAACACACATTCAGCACTACACATATTCAATTTCAATTTCATTTTTGATTTTTGAAACTTCTTACAGTCTTGCATACTGTGCAGCATCAGCTCTTGAGATTACATAACCATTTTAATTTAAATAACACATGCATGTTCTGTTTTGTTATCACAGGTGCCCTTCGACAGTGGGCGCCTATTGTTTCCTCCTGTGCTGGCCGCTGCCATTGCTTACATTCTGTACTCCTTACTGAAGTTTCTGTTCCCACTGTGGATGGTCCACTATGTCACAGCTGGTACGATCATAGGTATGATACATTCAGTCTGTTTCTATAGTTCTGAACATCAGTTTATCATCTGTAGAAAAAAATCCTTTAGATGTAGTACGTAAAATTGATAAAAGTGATTGAAAACTTAAAAGTAATAAGATATAGTGTGAAGAGGCAGCTACGATATTAATTACATTATTAAAAGGATAGAAACACAAGTACTCACAGGGCAGAACTAGCGGATACAAAAACAGGTACAGAATTGGACAAACACACTTTCCATGCGGATGCACAGTTGTGGCAAGTGATTGCTAACCACTGGTCAACAGGATGAACAGGATGTGTGTCATCACTCACCAACTGAAGAATGTCACGACCATGCATCCTGCGGAAAATGTATTTGCCTGGTTCTGTGTGTTTGTGCACATGCATGTATGCATGTGTGTATATACATACATGTCTGTGAGCACTGCCTTACCTTTTTATAGTGTAATTAAAATTATAGGTAGTTGACTGTAAAGTGTGCACTTTTGAGGCCCTGGTTACTTTTTCCTTTAAGTCATTTTTTATTCTTTAATCACTTTTTTAAAATGAATATTGCAGTTTAAGTAATAAATACATTGTGCATATTCCACCACACTCAGAAGTTAACATCTACGGCTAAAATGAAACATATTTATTGACTATTATTCCAAATGAGAGGGCTTTCAAAATTGCTCACTTTACCGTGAATAGACTATAATACTATTGGCACAATCTTTTTGTAAATCTTTGTCCTTCACGAGACATACATTTGCACAAACCTGAGTTGCCATCACTTCTTAATAAAAAAATCTTTGAAGTCGAGGTGCAAAGTTTTTCAGACTATTCATAACTTTATCAAAATTGGTATTAATGATGATCTTTCTCAAAAATGCTATGAACAGCCCACACTCCAAATCACAACAGCTGAATTGCACATTTTCGCTTATTCCTGGCTCTTTCCAGAGCTGCTTTTCTCACCATATGGATGTTTCAGGACTCAGTAAATAAATAAAAAATATTTATATCCACAGCAATTTCAGTGCCATTAAAATAAGAGATTGTTTATAACCGAAACTGATTTACTAACCATCCCACAATGGCCCACAACACTAAAAGATAAAAGTATACAAAAAGAATAACACTGAGATGTCAGCTTGGTTATACCGTACCAATGATGCAAAAACCTAATTTTTCAGTTTCATCAAACCCTAAGACCAAAATATGATTTATGTAAGTTTTAAAATAGACATGATCATGAGAAAAGTGCAAATTCATATACAAATGCAATTATACAAAATATTGTATAACGAGCACACATGATTCAAGTACGCCTAAATACACAAATAAGGTACATAGTCAGTTACCAGGTGAGATGAGTCACTACGATATGTCTGTACTGTTAGACTTTGATGGCAAACTCAAATTCATAGCAATGCAGTGTGTCCCTAAAGTTATCTCTACAGATACCCGAATTTCGCAAAAATATTTAACAACCAATTGCATTTTATAACACTTTAGCTCAGATCCACTTTCTCCATTGGATTATTTACGTGTTATGCATCTTGGGTGTCTGCTCGCGAATCACAGATGCACACTACAGCAGTAACCTGATTCTGACTGGGCAGCTCAGAAAATATTTTCTCACTAAGACACGTGACCAATAAGTAAAAGATAATTGCTGATATCCCCGTAGGGTATTGAAATCTAACATACATGGAAAGCTTTTCGCAAAATTTGGGTGTCCCTAGTTATCTCCTATATTATTGATATTGCAGCACACATCACACTATGTGTGTTTGTAGTATCAATCTAATAATTTGCAACATTTGTATGTTTTGTGTAACTTATAATAAAATTCAATACTACTATACAGTAGGACTAGGTTGCTAGGCTACTATTTACAATTTTTAAAAGAAATTGGAAACATTAGGTATTCACAGGGTGGTACGCGTGGATACACACATACAGAAAGTTGGATGAACACTTACCATGCAGATATGTGGTCACGTTTTACTGGCTGGGAAATGTGTTTGTTTGATTATGTGCTTGAGTACCCCTCTGTGAATACTTGTGTTTTCGGCCTCATTTAAAAAAAAATTGAATGATAAATTATTTTTTCCACCTGTTATGTAATAATTAAAAGTGGGCCATTTTTAATTAAATCAATTTTCAAAAGATAAAATTTTATGTTATATAAGACAACATTCCAATTTCACTACAAGGTATGTTAGTCGCATTGCAAGTTGCGTTTAAAACTGTATTTTTTCCTTCAAAGCTGTATTTACTGAAATCAATGTCTTGCAGGTTATGTTTCATATGATATGATGCATTACTACCTCCATTATGGCTCTCCAGAAGGGAACACACATTTGTACAACATGAAGAGGTATCACAATCAACACCATTTTGCGCATCATGAATCAGGTGGGTTATTTTATCCTAAGAATTAAAATCTGGTAAATTAACAGAAACATTACCTCCACAGTTCATCTAAACCTCATGTCACATACAGTCTGTGCTCTAAAACAAATTATTATTAAACATAAATGGGTTCTGGGATAGCACAACAGCTAATGTGCCTATATTCAAGGTAACTTCCTAATGAAAATTTTAAACCCCACAAATGCCACATTTTGATACTCACCAATTTCAGTAACGTCAATGATGAAACTAAGAAGTTCAGTCATAAATTACTGAACGAATTACCAAAACCTCAAAAAAAAAAAAATCACCGGCATGATATGCAGTAAATTGCAGCAACAATATCGTAATAAATTCAGAACAGAACAAATATGAAGGCCTTGATCAGAGGAATATGTGTCATGCAACGCAAGTATGCAGTAGGAACAGTTGGAGGACATTACAAACTATAATTGTAACTTTCAGACCATTAACATTATCAGCCTTTTTAGATGGGGCCAAGGGAGGGATGCTGGCACAGACCTGCAACGACAGCAATTTGAGAGAAATGACACTGCAATACCATTATTTGAAATCCAACGGACATATCAGGAGAATACCCGAAGAAGTCTTTCATGCTGACTGCCTCCTTCAGACTGTTGAGCAAGGTTGGAGATATGTGAAGATGTGGGGTGCAATAGCTTGGCGTGGTCTAGGATTACTTGTCACGCTACATGAGAAGATCTCAGCACAGCAATATTTCAGCATTCTGGGTGATTATCTTCAGCTTATGTTTCAGACTCCCTGATGAACAACCTGTTTTACAGACTGCACTCCCAGGTGAACATGTGTTCAAAGATGACAATGATCTGAGAAATGATCCATTCACACTTCTTGGTGTGTTCAAGCACGGTTCAATATGCACAAGGATGAAGATTGGCCTCCTCAATCTATTGATTGTAACATAACTGAACATTTGTGATGTATTTTGGAGACTACAGAGTGTCCTAGGTTTACACGTATATAAGATGTTCATGGTAAAATGAGCACTCTCGAAAGCCCCTGCTTAAGATCTACTTGTATGCATGTTTTGTGTTCTTCTGCCGTATGAAAAATTAACATTGCCATGGACCTCATCACTTTATTCAAGCGTCGGTCAAGTGAAACTGTAAAATTATTAAAAAAAGTAAATAATTTACAAATCTGGTCATTATTACACTTCCTTGAATTAAAAATATGGAAATCAAAATAAATAATTTAAGATATGACAAATGGTTACCCAACACTTTTTATTCGACATTATGATATCAAACTACTTTCCGTCTATTGTCACCAACTTAAGTAAGTGCATGCCCCTTGGTATGTCCGTTAAAACATATGCAGGCTGGGGCAGTGATTTTTTCCAAGGTTGATTTTAAAAGTGCTCACTTTGTCGTGAACAGCTTTTAACCACATTTTAACTACAGATCACACTGCATTAGGAATGGATGAACTGTGTTTGTTAATCCCACATTGGATACAAGATGCAACTCAAGCCAAGGCTGGGCCAATCGCCTCTCATAAAGATTTTTTGTGTTGTGTCACAGGTGTTTATACTAGTATTTTGTCCATTACCAGGGGTTAACTGTTGGATAGACATAATTTTCTTTAAAGCAGCATGGACTGTCAATTAGTGAGGCAGCTTTATAATGCCAAATATAAGCACCATCCCATTATGATTTTGTTTCTGGCCATCTCTTGTGTAAAGCAGGCTTCACACGATGCAAGATGCATTTCACGTAATATTTCATACAAAATTTTTCATTTGAGAATGCCAATTAAATTTTGTACAAAACGAATTCACACGCAGATAAATAAGATGAATTCTATATTGCATCATAATTAATTGATAGCCCTGATTAGTACTAACAGCCATGATATTATAACACAAAATATGATGTTGCTTACTTCAACAAGGTATTTGTTTCAAAGCTACCCCTCCAAAATATAATGGGTTTCATTTTATTGTCAGTAAACTGTCTGAACTCCAATTTATGTATTAAAGTTATTTTCCAGCAATGTTTTATTTTCCTGTATTTCTCTTAGCACACCTGAGATTATGATTTTTCTTTTACTCTATGGTTGATGTTACAAAAGGTCTCATGACCAGCATACAAGGACCAATAGGATCACAACTTGCATTGCCTTTCACAAAAAAAAATAGGACCAGCTCTACCTCCTCATTTGTGCAAGAAATTTTCGTGGAAGGTCGGCATCTCGTGCAAGTTTGGCACTCATCTTGCATCGTGTGAAACCTGCTTAACTCACTCTTCTCCTGCATTACAACTTGCACCCATGTTCACCAATGTCAGAAACTACAAAAGTGGCACCAAAATGAGGATGATGAGGAAAAAGGGGAGAAGAAGATAAACCAGAACAGTTTTCCACTACACAGTGTACGGCGTAGGATTAGTAGTCCATTTTCAACAGCCTTGTGTTATTCTACTTTAAATTTAGATTTAAGCCTTGGTACCACGAGCTTGTGACATACTACCTTCTCCATGGTGACGAACATACACATGACCCATTCACAGCAACACCTTGTCTAGAATTAAGTATCTTGTTAGAAAAATTTGCTTTAAACACTTACTAATGTCAATAATTCTGATTACTTCGTTATTTTTCAGGTTTCGGAATTAGCAGCAGTTTCTGGGATCACGTGTTCAGAACCGAAATAGTACTTAAGAAACTCAACACAGTACTTAGGTGGTAAGAAAATATTTCTTTTGCATTGGCAGTGTGTGATCTCACAAAATTGTGCCAACATCAGTAGCTGTGCTGAAGTCCTGGCAGACTAGACAAAACAAATGCACTGAAGCACTTTTGCTGCTCTTTTTCATATTACCACACAGTGAGAAAGGCTATTTATTAATATTTACTGTCTGATGATATGCAGCAGCAGACAACTTCTGAAAATGACGAGCCAAAATTCTCGAGAGATCTTTCCCAACAACAAATACAAGACCTGGAATACAAATTTTTTATGTGCTTCACATGCAAAAACATGAAAGGATCCACGTGTATTCAATTTCAGACTCTGTGACCAAGCATGGAATTACAAACAATAAAGACTCTTGTAATAAAACAATTTTTTTTTGTCAATGTTAAAAGCCATGACATGAAGACAATAAATAACCGTTAACATTTACTCTTAGGTGAATTGCCAATCAAGCTTGACCACCATTTTCTGTGCTCGGAGGAGCGGCAAATTCCATATAAACTCGAATTTTTCAGTCCTGAAGATAGCAACAGATGCCAGTTCCTGAAACGTCACTACCGGTTTGCCAAATAAATTGTGTGTTCTCCACACTAATTTCCTTATACAAATCTGTCAAAGGTGCAAAAATTTCAATATAAACACACATACCTGACAGTGGTGGATAGCAAACTATTAATTATTTTAACTTTATGACAAACAACTACTTGCAGATATATAGGATGTGATTGCCTTCAAATACACAATAATAAGTTTTACAGCTTTTGCTTGATCAAAATCATGTCAAAATTGTGATTTTTTGGTTTCTGGAACATACAAATTACAAAATAACTGTCAGTAGCTATTTCAGGATATATACTGATGTACTGTAATCACACAGAAAACCATTTTTCCATTTTAAATAAATTATTTAGTATGATAAAGAATTTTTTAAATATTTCAGATCATCTGGTCTTCCTGAATTTTTTGTAAGATAGCTTTTGCTAGCAACATTTTAAAATGAATTAGGGTATTGCTTTCCAGAATTTACACAGTGCTTGGCACACATCTAAAATAATTAATATTTTGGCCTTCTAACAACCGATATATATATATATATATATAATTTGTGTGTATGTATACTATATATATATATATATATATATATATATATATATATATATATATATATATAAATAGTATACATACACACAAATTAAAACATGTACTAGCAAAAACTGGATTTTAAGTGTGAAACCAATGTGGGTCTTGCCAGAACAAGAAAATTAGAACAGCAGCTGTTATTTCACTTGACATACATGTAAGTTAACTTTATCAACAGACTATTCCTGCAAAGCCAAAATGTGCATGGCGTGTAGCTATTTTAATACAAACCACAGTCCATCTCAGCAGTAGGCTCATTGTGAAGTGCCGTAGCAGATTTCTTCATGTCTTGTCAATTTAAACTTTCAAGAAGGAAAATTGATCAAATGTGTTTATAACTCTGAGTGAAGTATCTTTAATACAAATTTCCAGGGATCAGAATTCCTGCAGTTTGTAAAAAAAAAGGTTTGTAGTCAACAGGTGTTTACAATAATTATAAAATACTGTATCTCAAAATGAATCTGCGACTCAACACATTGGAAAAGGAGCTATTCTTATCGCCATCATTACTTTTTTTTACCAGTGGATTTGACATTACATTGTAGTACAAAAAAACTAATATTTTTTATTAAGGACACAAATTAAAATTAAATCCCCTATCTCTCTTCAAGGAGAAAGAAAACAACTTTGTACTAAAGAGTTTTTTACTAACCAGGTTCTACTTTACCTACCTTTCAGTAGACAACATATAATTCGTTATAGGTACAGTAATATAAAAATTCTTTTTAATTTTATATTATGTTGATTATAGCAAAATTATGCATTTATATTTCACATGTTTTTCCTGTATCGAAGGGGAAGATTAAAGACATAAAATGATTTACACATTTTCTAAATTTTCCTTCTCAAAATCTTAAACAAACATGAAATCAAGGAAAGAAACCAGTTTGGCACGTTCATGTTATAGGTATGGCACACCAATCTGTTCTTCCTTCCCTTGGTTTCACAGAGTACTCAGATTTGGTAAACATTTTCTCACCTGTTGATCACATCCCTCTTCAGTTTAATTTTCATAAGTTCCTTTGATGTAACACTGTCATCAGCTTTTCTGATATCAACACCATGCCCAACTACTCTAGTAAATTCCTGCCTTTTTCTGACAATTTGCTTTATTGCATATGGCAAAGATGAAGTCTACTATACTTCTTCCTTTCGTATAGAAATGTTGTCCATCATTCAATCTCTCATTCTCCAAAAAAAATTCTCAACAATCTCAGCACACAAGCTTAAATAATTAATTTTAATTCACCTGTGATGCTATCTGCACTTTTATGTAGCACACTCTACTTGCAACTGCATCCCATCTTGGAATGTATTATTCCTTATGAGCCAGTCCAAAATCACTTATGAAGGAAGAAACGGAGACGAGACACGTGTCTACACGAGCACCTTGGGAACAGCCCCCATATTAAGACTCGAGCATGTGCTCCTACTAAGCAAAGCAACATGTCACGATGCTGTCACAAACATCACCCCTCTGCTACAGTTTGATTTGCCCGCTACTCCAGGACGGCAGCAGTCTCACACAATCCCACTGCTGGAGAGTGATGCGCCACCCACCCGCTGGAGCATTCACTGCATCCATGATGTGCGGGATGGCCTGCACATATTATCACCTCGCAACTACGTGGCAAGCACCGCTGAGATAAGAATCCAGTCACCCATGCATGACGTCACAAAACCAACCCCCAAGAGGGCGGAGCCAGCTTCCTCCTCACCCTTCTGAGTGCCATCAAGCTTGAAGAATCACTATATAAGAGCCTCCAGAGCACAGCCTCAGGGCAGTCCATTGTACCTCCACTGCTGCAATGGCCACTAAGGTGTTAGCACATCCAATGGTAAGCACTACCTCCTGTCTCCCTCTGTAATGGCCAAGAGAGAGAACTAACAGGGTCTGCTAGATCCCTTCACGCTGCATCGGTTACCACAAGTCTCCCAAGGGTCCTCGACTTCCACCAGCAGCTCCGGAAATACCGCCATCAGTCCAGAGGGTCTTCCACTTGCCTGTTTTATCGATTGCTCAATTAAAACATACTTAAACCAGCCTGTACCCAGACGGAGACCTGAAGGGCCAGTCCTACATTACCAACTGGTATAGTTCCTATGTCTCAGAAGATGTGACAGCGCGGGGGATGAGGGCAACCCCAAGACTGCGGTACTCGCACTCATGATAGCTGAGAGTAAGCTAACAAGGTAGCTGGAAGCACGGGGTCTTCGGTATGCTGATGGGCAGCATGCCAGTGTCATGCAGAGCAGAGCTCTTAACTGAACAGCGTAAGACTGATGCGACTTGAAAATGTTGGTACTTCTTTGGGCAGTGTGATGTTCTGCGAAGGCGAGATATGAAGTCTGGTGGCTCTTGGGCAGAGTAACACCGGGCAAGTGGACTGGTGCGAGACAACCTCAAACTGAGGACTGCTGGTCTTATTTATACTCGGCTCACAGGGCCAGTGCAGGGTCACGGGGTGTAGAGAGAGAGATACGAAGGAGAGAAGAGAGTAACTGAGAGCGGCGGACACTTAATTTAAACGCCAGATGCTGGAGGGGTAATCTGCGACGTGATGTGAAGCGGGTTGCAGCGCAGGCGGCAATGGGAGGGCAAACCACCCTAGCTTGAAAGGCATTCAGTGGCATGTACGGCATAATGTCTCTTCTTGGGAGGGAGCCACGACTGTGGACAGGCTAGATAAGTGAATGATGTCGCTCGTGGCACATCAACTTAGCATGAAACCAGACCAGTGCAATGGCTATAAAAACAATTAAAATGTACATGCCACGGGAGGACCGTCAACTGTGCTACTGTGATTTTTGTGTAGTAAGACTGTATCGATAGATGGCGATGGTGGCATCTCGTCTACCTCACAATTGCGTTGAGTGTGACTAATGATGTTCTTTGATTTAGTACATGTCATTGTATCAATATGTATATCGTGTTGTGCAACTGGTACACTGTCAAATACACTGCATATTTTAAGCAGTTTGTCAAGATATTAATGATATTTTCATATATTTAGTTACCTTCGGCCTCCAGGGGATTGCAAAGTTAACTACATAACATTAGTTTTAATCATCAAGCAGATATTTTAAAAATTAAAAATTAATTAGTTTTAAAATTAACTAATAAGTTAAAAATTACACACTTTTTTAACATTTAATTTTAATTGTTAATATTTTGAATTGTTAATCCCAAGTATGCATACTGGCATGGGCCGGTGCGTGGGAGGTAGTTTGTTTACAGATGGCTGCAGACAAGGGTGCTCACCAGACTACACTTGTACATATAGGTTGTTCACTGTAAAGTTAGCACCTGTAAGACCCTTCTAAATTTTTCCTTTCATCTCGTTTCCATCTTCCTGCTCTTTTTTAATATAAATATTACAACGTGACCAACAAACACAGTGAATACATTTCACCATTCTCAAAATTTAATGCCTGAGGCTGCAATAAGATATATTTATTAGTGGTTAATGCCTGTTGGGAGGGCCTTAAAAAGTGCTCACTTTACCGTGGACAGCCTATAACAAAAAATATGTGATCTGTAACGGCATAGTGGTTCTTCCGTGGAGATGCAATTGGGGCAGCGACTATGAAGGATAATGACGATGTCCATGGCACATCAAACTAATACAGATGGCTGCTTGTCATAATAAAATGCAATTTACAGTCTAAAATTAATAAATGCATATAAGTACCACTAAACAATTAAGACGAATTATTCATATATGAGTATGACCAACATTTATTCAATTAATAATATGAAGAAAAAAAAATGTATTTTATATTCCACATAAATAAAATTAATACTCAATAACAACTGTACAAACTTCTCATAAAAACAATACAATTTATAACTGAACAATTATTATCTATATATAATAAATTAAGTAATAAAAAAATTCTTGTAAACATAACTGTAGTGCACACTTGATTTTGAAATCATCTTGCATTTTCCACTTATGTCTTTGAAGAAATCTGTGGCTGCATCAACCATTGGAGAAACAGAGACTGCAACTTTCTTGTAACTTCATCCATGAGCAATATGAACATTAAATTACTTTTTTCAAGTGTTTGGGAAGATGTAAAAGCTGACGAAAGTGCAGCACACACCTACGGGAAATAATTAAAACAGTGAAATTTTCATTGCAAAACTGACGGGGGAGGAGAGGAAAGAAGATGTGGAGGGTAGAGGGGACATAAAACTTCTAAAAGATATTACGTCAGCAGTCTGGAACACTGTAGCTGTTTGGCACTTCTAGTGGTACTGGATGAAGCTCACTGCAAGACACTAGTGTGAGGTAAATGCTTACTGCACAACAAATATGAGCTGTCGCTCTTATGGAGGTCATTTGGACGTACGTAGATGGTACAGATGACACCACTACACAAACATTAGGAAGTCCAAAGAATGAGGCATAAAAAATAATTGCAGTTCCACAGGGAAAACATTCCTAAAATGTCTACTATCAGTTACAAAACACCAGTGGTGAGTTGTGCTTTTCATAATACAAGGGAATGTGATGAACATGAAACTGGCAGACCAAATTTCACAAGTGATGTGTTCACATATTTCTGTTGTATATAAACATGCGTACCTGTCCAACTCAGTTTGTGTCTGGTCGTGTGATCGACTTCCTCACCATACTCAGCTGAGGAAACGAACTCTTGTTGGGCGGCGGGTTTAACTTCGACACAAGGTACATAAACGGCTCGTAGAGAGCTGTACGGTCCATGGCATTCACTTCGTAATGCCTTATCTTCTCTCGCAACGCCCAGTGGGCTGCTCTACTTGCAGTGTTTTCCAGGCTTCCAACATCCATGGCTTTTGTCGTGTTGCCCAGTACAATTATCGACACCTACAAAACAACGTGCTTGGCTAAGATACGCTACCAGTCTGAATGCCACATCACTACAGATGATTAGAAGGAAAACATCTTAACAATTTGGAATAGCCACCATACACCACTGGTAGTTGACACTTGATTCCTCGAAGGGGGGGGGGGGAAGGTTCCCGCCTAACACCTTACTTATACACATGGGGGTAAATGCTCATGTGTATGCAAGAACAAATACACAGTGACAAACATATGCACACATACATGCACTGATGCACATAGACCTGCATAAATGCATATGTGATCAATATGTCACGAAGTGTATTGTCTACAGAAGACACAAACACAGCTTTCCCAGTGTTTTTTTTTTCTTTCTTACATTTAATTTAAGTCACGTCGGGATTGGTCTTTGAACCATCATCACTCCGGTATTCTTGATACACATACTTAGCAATTATGGCCTTCAAGGATCCACTGAATAATAATAATAAAAAAAAGAATGAATGAATAAATAAATGAACATAGAGGAATGACTGAACAAAAAACAACTACTGTATGTAATAAACAAATAAATTTTAAAATGAAAAAAATTAATGAATGGTGAATGAAGTACTGTAAATAAATATGAATAAATGAAATGTTTACAGAAGGCTACCACTGTAAACTATTGTAACAATGGCTCTACAGTTTAAGAAAAATCAGTTGGTTCATGTGAGAGCAGAGTGTGCTGTATTGACACAAGAAAGAGATTGGCATGAACCGGTCAGCGCTAGCCTGTTCGTCCCACCGACAGCATAACTGCCAAGACATCGCACAACACGTGTGGCACCCGTGCACCAGTCTGTGTCACATGCACCCGTGTGAAGTGCATCAGTGCAGTGTAATAATACTATGTTTATCTTTGAAGGGTGTTTTTAAAATAATATGTTTGTGTAACCGTGCGTCTGTCAAGTGTGCGCCATAGTGTCCTCATGACCATGTATGTTTGTTTATGTTTTGATAGTGCAGTGTTCCAATGAAATGTTTGTATTTTTATGTTGTGTTTATTAAAGAAATCCAATGTGTTATATGTAAGGTAAGTGCAGTGTGCACAAATTGTGTACATGTGATTAGATATGAGGATAATATTGTTTGATGACAGTTACGTGTTTGTAAATAAAGCAGTAGCACATTTTTCTTTCGTGCACTAGTGTGCACCGTACCACACTAGGGTATCTAAATTTAATATTCCCGGACGGGAAATATTCAGTAAGAGCTTTGGATATTTTCGTTTGTACTAGGTTTATTTTATTTTTAAGAGTGTTTGTTCTGTGTCAACATAACCTAACTGCTGGCTAACTGAATCAAGTGGCAGAGGCCACGGCCCAATAGCACATCCACAGACTTTGTCCGTAACCTAAAGTTAGACTCTCAACCATCCGTTTCATCCGTCAGTCGCCCGTCTATCCGTCACGTGATCTTCAACCAATCACACAGCAACTTTCTTTTCTATCCATCAATCCGTCAAATATATCTCAAACTTTAACTTTCAATGGACGGACGGGCGGGCCACCGCTGTGTAATATCGTTCCATGAACATGGCTGTCGGAAAACAGTCATTTGTATATTGTCTGAACACAAGGCAGTGAAGTTGTTTACTTTTTTACGTTTCACCTTTGAATTGAACTGAACACGACTTATATAATTTCGGAGGAAATGCTGATAAATTACGTTAGGAAAGAGAATATATTTATTACATTAATTAAAAACATTTGTCAGTGTGGAAAAAGTTAGTGTTGTTGGGTGGTTACACTGAAAATGTTTTGACCTGACGGATGACGGACTGTTGTGAGTCGCTTTCAATTGACGGACAAAAAAATTGACGGATGGCTGACTGACGGATGGACAACTGATGGAAGCGATGGATGGTTGTGAGTCAAGTTTTAAGGAAAGCATGGTAAAACAAACATATTTAATTTTTGAGCGTTTTGTTAAATATAATATTAAAGTAAAGATAATAACCTATGATAGTCACACAAATGAATGTGAAGAGAACTATGCAGTACGAGAGACACACGCACTGTGTGAAAACGTGCGTTTTATAGGTTAAGGGCCAAATGGTATGACAACAAAACAGTGCTTAATGTAATATTTTTATTTTCTTTCTGAATATTTTATAGTAGAATTTTCAGTGTTTTACATGTCGTCTGGTCATTCCTGTCTCATTTCCATTCAAATTCATACTTCATGTTAATATTTGTTCCCAAATAACAGGACTGTTGACGTCACACAGGAGGCCTGCACCAAGGCGACCGGCTCCCGCGCTAAAGTTCAGTAGTAGTAGCATCATCATATCCAGTGGAGTAGGTCGTGCATGATCGTTCGCTCCGGGGGCTTCAACTTTGTACCAACCATGTAGCTTCAGTGTTAAAATTCTTAGATTACTGGAATTTTTTCTTTTACCCTGGAGCGAGTGTCGCCCCACAGCTCAGACCATTTGTCCATGGCAGAGCTGTAAATTTTCCATGTAATACATATGTACGCTTCGCGCCATTTTTGTCATTACCAGAGTTGTTCTTGCTACAGTGGAGAAGTAAGTATAACTTCCTCATAAGAGGGTTAATAAATTAATCATTACGTCAACTAAACCTGCATGTGATCTATTTATTGGTCGGTCTGACCACATAACCAATATAAATTATTTTTCTTAAAAATGTAAGACGAATATTCTACGGCTTTGGGTGGCCAAAACAACCCGCTACGTGTGTAATGGCGTTTTAGGGGAGGCCTACAACCGCTATTAGACAAGACATGACGAATATAGCACATCACAACTTCATCTCAGCGAAGCAGGAATGGTTGCTGCAGGAAATTGACGTCGGGACACCAGGGAGGTCACATGGGCCATTGGCCTTCACGAACTGTTATTCTGTGCTCTGTACTGGCACCCAAACCTGGTAAATTTAACCTAACATCCTCTCCAGGTAACCTAACCTCCAAGCCCCTGTGTTCTGAAAATTCCACCACGTCAAGACATATGCACATACTTTTATACCTGTAGGCCTATATGAAAATTACATCTTTAAAAAACCTGCATGGTAACAAAATGATGGGTTATGTGGCCAGATATGGACTATCTATTTACACCAAAACAGAACGAACTACATTACGGCAGTATTGTTGCATCCTTGCTTGATAGTGGTGCAGTCATTTGGGGGTCACTCACATGCCATGCCAACTTTGTACCATCTGCCTACTTAATTTGATTTCAAATGAAGGCTTCAAGAAGCTACGCATATTACCACGTCATTTATAATCAAAATTGTTAACCAGAAAGTACATTTACATTAATATTAGGCAGTGCAGTAAAGCCTTTGTTTGAAATGAAAACATGTGGTACAAGGTTAAACTTAACTGGTACAAAGTTACCCCAAATTACTATAGTTTTCCAGTGTACTGCAGGTGGAAGTGGAAACAACATACATATTTGTGATGAGGGTTGAGGAAAGTATAATTTAAAAATAATATAAAAATTAGATTTACAATTTTAGTTTTTCCCCTTAATATTTAGATAACAATAATTTAATTTGGTGGAATTACACAAAAATTTTTTTGCATCACACTTCTGAAGAATGTATTTTTGACTATCAGCTGGTTTTTCGAAAAACGAAAATCCACATGTGGTTCCCACCTGAGGCAGAGTAACATTTGGATGAGACGAGGTTGGCTAATCAAAGCAGATTACCCTACTCGAGGGACAAACATGTTGCCCTGGCCACCCAAAGAATGAAGTGGGACGAGCTGGGGGTGGAGGGGCAGTGGAATGACGACAGGGGTACAGGAGAGTTCTGAGAAAAAAAACCTTACGCCACGACAGTGTCTGCCACACTCCCCACACTAGAACTCTCCGTCTGAAATTTCCCACCCACCGGAGCCAGGGTTTGAACAGGGGACCTCAAAAGTATGGAGGCAAGTGACTAACCAACTGAGCCAATCATGCGTGCTCTACTAGTGTTCAAAGCAATCAAAAATAAGTTCACTTAACATGCCAAAAGATGATAAGCATTTGATATAGTGGAATCCAAATAAGAAAATAATGCACACAAGTCCAAAATGTATCAGGCGAGTTCATTACTGCTGCTGCACACGGGGTGGGATTGATCAGTTCAGTACGGCCGAGAGCAGTTGGGTGGGACTGCTCCCCATGTGCATATTACCTGATGAAAAAAACTTAAGTCGTGCAGCGTGGTAGTAGAGTGCGATGTTATCAGTTTGGTATGTACTGAACCAGCAGTGTCACATGGTTCTCCTCCCTCCAGCAGCGAGCATTCGGAGGAGCCCCCCCATACACTGCCTCCCCTACATTCCCTCCCTCAAAGCTGCGCCAAAATTATTTTCTCATTTGAACTTTACTATAGTAAAAACAGTGCACATGGCTGTCTTGTTACCTCCTTCTTGTCTCTGTTGCGATCAATGTCCTTCTTGAACGTCATCAGTAAGTCGAGCGACTCTGGCTTATCGGTGTCGTACACCAGGATGTAGCCATCAGCTAGGCCAATGTACTGTTTGGCCAACTGTACTTGCTCCCTGTTGTTCAGAGCGGCTGCACTCACCAAACCCTCCGTGTCGTAGAAGCGAACTTTTTCACGGGTCCCTCTGTCAGTTTCAATGTTCGCTGTGTAGATGTCCTCGATCGTTGGATGAAACTCCTGCAGTCAGAATAACAGTACACATTTATTAATTTTGTGGCCTGTGCTGTAACTAAATGAATCACATTTTAAAACAATTCTTATACAAAGGCACACACTAATGTGTGTTATCAGTGTTAAATATTCAATGCAAATACATTTAACAACAAAACTTTAAAAGCCATATAAAAATTAGTTTAGAAATTATTTACTTTTAAAACATGAAGAAGATTTCCATTTAGCAATCTTATTGTATACAAGAAAAATAACTAAACAAAAGCATTTGCCTATGGAATATTGTTGCAATATTCTTTACTTTGTGTGTAATTTTACACAATCAAATGAATAACTTTAAAAATTATATGAAATTATGCCAAAAAAAATGTATACACAACAAACTTGTATTCAAGACTCAATAAGGTTGCAAGTAGGCCACTAGGCCACCAAAAATATATAAAAGGACAGGAATTCAAGTACTCATAGAGTAGTACGTGTCGACAGGCACACACACAGCAGATACAAACAAGCCATAGCTGGTCACATCAATAATTCACAGGACAAACAAGTTGCAGCACATGCAGCATCACACAACAAGGATTTTGATGCCTGTTACAGCACCAGAGTTGTGAGAGCCCTACCAACTTCAAACAATAGCTCAGAACTCAGGACGCTGGGAATTAGTTCACCAATTCATAACAAAATCCAGACAGCAGCCAGGCCTCAACATAAGATAATCACATACAAACCAAACTCATAGGGCATACTGGCAATTTTTCAATTTTCCCGCCCCACCCTAGTTCACCAACTGGCCGCTAGGTTTACTACCAGCAGTGCTCTTCCACCATACTGCAGTGTCCTACAACTCACCGCCTGATGAAGCTGGCCTAGCCAACGAAATGTTGCAATTGCGCAACCGCGTGGGAAATATGTCGTCTTTCTTTGTGTGTGTGTGCCTGTCGACACGTACTACTCTGCAAGTAATTGAATTCTTGTCCTTTTATATATTCAAGATTAAATAAGTTATTCCAAAATTTAGTACATACTACAAAAGATTCTGCGCTGAATTCCATACTTAAACTTACACATGTAAAGGCTGAACACAGTTAACTAGCTCTTTTGAAATCAAACTTTGAAAAATGTCACTGCCGCTACCTGCATATAGTATATTAACAGGCACACTGACTGGCACCCGCCAGTAAAGTTGGCAATGACGGAGGGAAAGTAGTTCCACAGCTTAATGTCAAATTAAAAGTGTTAGGTAAACAGTTATGAATACTGAATTGATTTCATTTTATTTTGGGCTTTTTTTTAAATACATATAAGACTAAGAATCAGCATATTTGTAAAATATTTACTTATCTAATAATTTCACAGTTTCACTTGACAGAGGCATGAATAAATTGATCAGACTCAGGGCAATGTTATTTTGCACATGGCGGAAGAATACACAATGTGCACACAAACAGATCTTAAGCACGGCTTTCAAAAGAGTTCAGCATACTGTAAATAGCCTATAGTACAATTTCAATTTGAATTAAAATTTCATGGTAGCCAGGGGCCAAGGTGGTGTAGTGGTTAGACCACTCGCCTTCCACCAAGGAGGACCAGGTTCAATTTCCATCACGGTCGCTCCCCGGATTTTCGTGCGTAGTAATTGTGCCACACGACGCTACTTCTGCTCTCAAGACCTTGATGTTAAGAGCCGTCCAAATCTCTCTGCTACATTCAAGGTGGCTGTGGTGATTCCATACTTAATTTAAACTATTTCACCATCAAAAATAATGAAATACAATTTTTTTGCAGCTTAATGATGGTACCATCTGTAAAACTAACCTGTATATCTCATTTGACAACAGTCACAGTACTTATTAAATACTTAAGAACCCATAGCACATGCGTACATACTAAATGCTGTTCAAACATCCCGGCTGTGTAGTTTTAGACATGAATACATCTTTAAATTTGCAACCCTAGTCGGATGCAATCCATAAAATCCAATTATAACAAAATCGGGGGATACAGTTTGGCATTGCAGCTCCGAATCTATTGTCTACATTCAAAATTCAATTACAAATTACACCACTCGATTGCCAAACTATCCAAAAATATGTTACATTGAGTGAGGATTGCCAAGCATCGTCGTGCGTGAGTAAGGGGGGGGGGGGGGGGTCAATTCTGAGTTAGTTTCACCGCGTCTCATAAATTCCGCATAGTATAACATTTGACTACGAGAAGCTACAACGCTCGTTTAGGTGCAAATTGACAGCTCTCGTCAAGATCAATCAATTGTGTGTATACAAACATTTGTGTGGCATGGTTATGGTGAAACTGTATGCATTTAATGAAAAAAATTTAGAAAACTTAACACAATTTCAGGCTGTACTCATCAAAAAGCCAAGTCGAAATACTGAAATTGTATACTTTTGGAAAGAGCATCTCAAAAGCAATCCAGTGATACCCATAGAACCCGATATGAGTGAGTGAAGTGGTGCCGGGAACGTAAAATAACCATCAAGGTGTCCGAGTGCGTCAACGTAGATGTATTCACGCAAAACAAACGGCAGTGTCCCCAACACAGCCAAACTCAATTTTTTTTTTTTAAAGTTAGAGCTCATCATATTAGTATGTAGTATTATCATTAAAGGCATGCACACATCACACGTCATTCCACTTTTCAGCAAGCTTTGTTACTGTGTGGTACAGATCAGTTACTCTTCACCATTCTGTGCAGAAATGTTGGGTTGAATGTGAAGTGAAGATATCTGGGTGAGGTGAGTATGGAGTGGCGCCGAAATGAAAGAGAAGAGGAAATGGGAGATCCCCTAGAAAATCCGCCAACCAGCAGCATTGTCCAGCAAGATTTCCACTTGAGAAGGGTTGAATGTTCTATGGAGTGTAATGGGGAGGTCTGGGCAGGTCTTAACAACCAGATCTTGAGAGTCAATGAAGGTGAAGCAAGGTGAATATGGAGCAGCGCCAAAATGCAAGGGCAGGGTAAATGAGAGATCCCAGAGAAAACCACTGACTAGCAGCATCATCTGACATGATTCCCACAAGTAATACATAATCTGAAGTGAGCCCGCTGGGAATCAAACCTAGCTCGCCTTAGTCGGAGGTGAGCACTCTAGCCATTATGTCAACCACTGCCCAAATCTCTAGTTTGTTTGGCTGGAAAAATATATGGCCTCCTCTACCAATTGTAGATAAATACCTACTGATGTCTTTCACCTAGGCAGGTAGCAAAAAGAATATTTGACGGTCAATCCAGAAATGTAATGGTACCAATGTGTACGATGGCCAGTGATAGTTCCCATATATGACTGCTCCATAATGGAAACGTTTGTTGCAAACTCGACAAATGTCTTCCCACTGGCAACTATTGCCACCAGTTGTCAGCAGTGTAAAACTGCAGCGTAACTGTTGTCAGACTAGTAACTATAATTACTCAATATGAATACTATAATATACACCCATGGACGTTAAAATGTTTAAATGCTGCCCAATGATCATTGTATGAAAAAGCCTACACAAAATTACAAAAATCTTGTTCTCATGCAAGATACAGAACTTACTACAGTCTCACACCTGACCAAACGGTCTAATGATATTTCTCAGCCGTGGGGCTACGGTGGTGTAGTAAGTCAGACTGCATGCCTCCCACCAGTGCGGACTGGGTTTGATTACCAGCAACTCCACTCAGATTTTCACATGTGAAATGTGGCGAACGTTACCATTGGCTGGCAGGATTTCTCAAAGCACTCCTATTTCTCCCACTCTTGCATTCCGCCGCTGCTGCAACTTCACCTCATATCACCCTCACAGGCACTCAAGATTTTGTAAGGCCTAAATGCCAATGAAAATCTCTCACTCAAGCATTCCTCTGCCAACCACAATCATAAATAGGCTACTGAAGTGTAATGTTGGTATGGCTAATAAGTGGGGGCAAAAAAGGCTATTACATACTCACTGTGGTTTTGTCAACATTGCCGTAGATGACTTGCTCCAGTATAGCAGTCTTCCCAACACATTTCATGCCACACACAGCAACTTTGGCAATTTTACCCATTTTTGAGTGAAAGAAGTGTCTCTTCGACACATTCACAAATGAGTTATGACCTGAAAATCACATTAAATCCACAACAATGTCTATATAGAAACTGGAGGCCCTAAACTTACATTTATTGCAGACATTTCAATGTCATCCCAAACACAGAATTTCAACACTGTCAGCTTTGCAAAAGCAGAAAATACAATTTCCATATCGCTAAGATATTTCCTCAGAAAAACCCCTTCTCTTCATGATTACCCAGATTGCTTGTCAAGGACTGTACCATGATTTTAACGACACGGGTACATATCGCTCTTGACCCACACGTTTGCTTACACACATACGGCAAGCCAAGGTGAAACCAAGGAAAGAGTAGTTGTCAAACTACGATGCCCTTTCACTGTGTTCTCAGCTGCTGTCGGCCACATGAAGAAGATGTCTTTTTACAGCACCTATCTTATATTGTACCTTATCCTGACAATCAAGTGGGTTAAAGAGTTGGGGATTTCGGCTGATGATAAATAAACCTTAAGACTGCTTTGAAGGTACTTATAACTGCTGTTCACCCCCTGCCCCACTATTTCTCCACACCAGCTAAGGTGCTTACAAACAAATTAAATCTTTCTCACCTGCACATTAGAGAGAAGGTGAAATGTAAGGGAGATGAGCAAAGCTAAATAACGGTCTTCAGCAATGATGGATGTGAAGTGAGATTGTGATTGCTGGAGATGGAGTTGAGAGGTATTTGATGTGCAGCTAACGACAAAGTCTAGAAAGTTGGTAATGGTGAAATTATGTGAAGATGGAGGAACACCGTAATGCAAAGACAGGGGAAACGGGAGTATGCTGAGAATACCCATCAGCCAATGGCAACTGCATAGTTTCCCCAAGTGCAAAAATCTGAGTGACCCCATCAGGAACCAAACCTTGTTGGGATGCTAGTAGCCTTGACTGCTGCACCACTATCACATTGCCCCCTGTAAGATGAAGATGGTGCAGCAATGAAGTGCAAAGGCCAGGGAAAAAGGAAAACCTTGAGAAAACCAATCAGCAAACTGTAAAGTCAGTCATGTTTCCCAAATACAAGAATTTTGACACTACTAGAACCCAGCTTTCATGGTGGGAAGTGGTTGCTCTGACCACTGCACCATTTTGACTCCTTGAGACAGACATGATCTGGCATCGTGAAATCCTGTACTCCGTTTACAAGGGAGTGGTCTTGGAATCAATAAGGACACACTCAGAACAACATAAAAAGGGTAGTCACGCTCAATTTAGGAAGACAACACTTAATTATGGAGATAACCTTTTGTATAGGTGGTTCACAGTTAACTGAGCACTTTTGAAAGCCCTGCTTGAGATCTACTTGTATGCACACTGTGTGTTCTTCCGCCAAACGTAACATTAAGGGCCCTGCTACAATTGCCACGTCCCCTGTTCTCGGTCCTCTCTGACGTGAGCACTGATTGGCCCACGTGATCATGTGACGTCATGAGCCACGTCCCCACGTGTCCCCGGTCCTCGGCAAATTGGTCAATTTCTAATTTTTCTCCTTGTTTGTCCCCTGTCCATGGCTGTCCCCGGTCCTCTAGTTTTTCATGGAAGAATGCGAAAAATAATTTACCGGCAAAATACGCGTATAATCTGTAATAGTCAACAAAAACAGTTGTAAACATAGACATTGAAGCGAATGTGGAGTGTGCCAGTGCTGAGGGGTACTAATATTGTAAATAATAAATATGCGCCTCGCAGTTACGGTCTGAATTATTGAGTAAAAACAGGAATTTCAGAAATGCAAAATCGAGGAAAAATTTATTCCAATGAAATAATTTAATTTTGGATAAAAACGAAGTGTGAATATAAAGAATATATGTTCAAATAACCTATAAACAAAACTACTATAATAATAAAAATCGCCTTCAAATCAACAACTCAAATTTATACCAATACTAGTGAATCTAACCAAACAAGTATAAAACAAAATGATGCGAAGCATTTACTGCTACCTCATAGCAGTTTTTGAAACCTACTTGTTGGAGCAGCTTAGGAGATCTATTGTTGCAGCAAATTGTGTGCGAATCTCGTGACATCAGCAAGGACAGAGGACATTCGAGGACAGGGGACATGGCAATTGTAGCAGGGCCCTAACATTGCCATGGGCCTCATAATTTTATTAATTCATTGATTGAGTGAAACTGTGCAATAGTTATAAAAATAAATATTTTACCCATTTGCTAACTCTTACACTCACATGCATTAAAAAAACAGAGAGCAAAATAAATCATTCCAGTTTTCATAAATCTTTATCTGACACTTTTAATTGATTACTGAAAGACTTGGAACTACTTTCCCCTCCGTTGTTGCCAACTTTACTGGACGCATGCCAATCAAGGCCTTGCTACAACTGCTGTCCCCTGTCCTCGGATGTCCTCGGTCCTCTGTCCTGCTGTCACGAGATTTGCACACAACGATAGATGTCCTAAGCTGCCCCAAAATGTAGGTTTCAAACACTGCTACCAGGTAGCAGTAAATGCTTTGTGCCATTTTGTTTTATACTTGTTTGTTTAGATTCACGAGTATTTGGCTGGTATAAATTTGAGTAGTTGATTTGAGGGCAATTTTGATTATTATAGTAGTTTATCTTTTTTGGTTATCTGTTATTTGAACATATTATATATATATATATATTCACACTGTGTTTTATCCAAAATTTAATTCCTTCATTCGAATACATTTTCCCTCGATTTTACATTTTTGAAATTCGTTTTTATTGGATAGGCCTACTTCAGGTCATAATTGCAAGGTGCATAGGTCCTATTTATTATTTACAATATTAGTCCCGTTCGGCACTGGCACACTCCACAATCGCTTCAATGTCAATGTTTACAACTATTTTTGTTTATTTTATCAGATTACGCATGTATTTTGCCGGTAAATTATTATTCTTATTCTTCCATGAAAAACTTGAGGACCAGGGACAATCAATGACAGGGGACAAGCGAGGACAAAAAATTCAATATTGACTAATCTGCCGAGGACAGAGGACATGCAAGGACAAGCAGGAACATGGCTCATGATGTCACCTGATCACGTGGGCCAATCAGTGTTTGCGACTTCAGAGAGGACTGAGGACATGATACATGGCAATTGTAGCAGGGTCCTCAGTCTACCTGTTAAAATGTAACGCAGCTAGGAGCGGTGACATTTTCAAAGGTTGAATTTACTGTGAACAGCCTCTTAGTAAGGGACTGATATGGAGTGAAGTAGAGTGGCTTGGATGGCTCTTAACAAGGTCTTGAGAGCAATGAGGATGAAACAAGGTGAATATGGAGCAGTACTGGAATGCAAGAGTAGTGAAAATGGGAGATCCCTGAGAAAACCCACTGACCAGCGGCACCGTACCACACAATACCATACATGTGAAAATCCAGGAGTGACCAAACCAGAAATAAAACCCATATTGCCCCTGTCGTAAGCAAGCACTCTGACAACTACAACCACCATGACTCCAAGGAACTGATATGATTTACAATAATGTTGTGAAGATGTGTGTGTGTGTGTGCAAATAAAAAAAAATGGCTGGTTACCAGAAGTGCAGGTTTACTGAGGTTGCTATACCTACACAGTTACACATTTTTCCTAGCATCTTCAATGACAAAGCGTAGTAGAATAAAACAAAGAAATGGTAAACTTTTGGTCCTACCTCCATGTAACAATATAGTTGGTGAAATAATTTTTTCTGTCTGACCATTTCTTAACGAAGTGTGACAAGAACATAACAGAGTAACAGTAAAAGTATGAAATGAAGCGTCAATAGGCAGTTCCATTTCTAAAGAACTGATACTAAGGGATAGGGAAAAATATGAAACTAAGCCCATGGTAATTTTAGAATGAATATAATTAAGAACCTAGTGTAGACATGGAAAAGTGCAGCACAATAACGAAGGTTTAATCACTCGTACTTAAATTCAAATTTCCCCTACAATGTGTTTCTGTTAATAAACATGTACAAGTACTTTCCTACGTCGCCCACAAACCAAAATGTATTGTACATGTCCGAGAATTATCTGATTTTTAAGAAAACATTTGTCTTGACTGTAACAAGACACTTCAGCTTATTGACAGTGAATTAACTGAGAAAAAATATTACCTCCATGAAAAATTCTGTTCTTGGCAAGTAAACCCTTGTGACGGCCACCTCTACCGCGGAAGTTTGACATGGTTAAGCCTAATAAATTCGTTTTCCAGAAGTGAGTCCTATGATCAGTGCAGGTGGTACAATCAACTAGGCTGGCCCGATGCTTCTGCAAGATTAATGCTTAAGCACAGCATTACAAGGTTGTCCATTAGGCAATAGGCTGTGAAGTGATGTATTAGCATGTCGTTAATAATACTAACAATGTCAAGGTAAACAAACACTACGAGCGAGGTGTCAAACAAAGAGACAACACTTAACTTTTAGCTTAGAGAGTAACTTAATTTAAAATAAACTCGTATTGTAACAATACCAATCTACTTTACCTCAGATCACAGCTAATATTCAACAATTATGAAAAAGGATTTACATGAGATTAACAAAGTGCTGTAATTAACAACTTGTGTTCATAACCTAACATAAAAAGTTTTTGAGGTTAGTTTGTGTTTATGTACACTTTCGTGGTATTTTGTCTATGGCAAGGCAGATGGTCAACTTTTAAGAATTAAAATTTTTCGGCAATATTTCAAAAGTTGTGATATGAATGAAATTTTCTTAAAAAAAATAACACAAAAATAGTGCTACATAAGTTTGTGGGTCTTAAACTTAAATGTGCTCAATTTGAAACACTCTTTGAAAGCGAATGTAATGCTTTCGTTTAGTGGAGGGAAGACCATTGAGTAAAATGCGGTGATTTTCAAATGGATCAATGGTATAATTTTTTTTTTTTCATAAAAATCTGTTTGTTAGCTAAAAATTGCCACAAAGGACAGAAGTAATGCCATTATCCACATTCCAAGTATCATTATTCTACAGTACAGATGGCAGGCCTACTCTGCAAGAACTTTTCATTTATCAAATCATTTTATGATATTATAGTGCTTTCAAAACATAAAATAGTCTAATAATTAAACAAAAATTCTCGTCTTATATTTGAATGTGGTTTAAAACAAGAGGTTTCAAATCAATTTCCAAATGTTAATGATCGTAGTAACATTTCCTTCAAAATTTCCAGGGCAACTTTTTAGCAATAATTGAATTGAATTAAGTAAGAGAATAATCACGTAGTTGTAATATTAATAATCAAACGCTAATATTATATTTTAAATAAAACTTTCGTCTAAAAATTAGTTTAAAAATTATTAAGTTATGTTGGCGGCAATGACACCGCCGCAATCATTGGTTATGAATTGAAAATAAAACTACCCGGAATTTCGTGGCATACATCATGAAATATAAATTTCGTTAGCGCATCAAAAATAAGTTTTAATATTGTTAGAAATATTTATATATATTTAAAAGTAATGTTTTATCAAACAGTTTCACTGACAGCGCACTTAAAACAAAAATAAATAAATAAAATTAGCTCTCATTATAGTTACCTAAAATTATTTTCAAATGTTATGTGATTCCGCCTTCCCTAGAAAACATTTTGCGTGGATAATATTCAAGTAATATGCATGAATGCATAAATGAGGGTCTCCTTTCTCTGAGATCCAAGCACGTTCAGTTCATCTCAAGCAGTGGCGCCAGAACACGGAGATCGGAAACACCTATTGATCCGCTTGTACAGTCGCATCCTTGCTACTGAGAGATGAAGCACATTTCTCTGACTGCTAGCGTGATTATTTTCGTGTCATAAACTCGGTATTTTTTGTGAATTTGCAACGAATCCGTGTTCCAGAATTCTATTTGCGGCACTCTTACATGTGGTAATTGACTTCCTCTGAAAAGGCTATACACGATACAAGTAAATGGATTCTGTTCTCGATGTTGCCGGTGTACCGTGTGCTAGTTTGTTTCAGATCAGGTTAGTGTACTAAATACAGCGAGAAGTAATGAACGTTACAAATCTAGTATCTTCCCAACCAACGTTGAATTTTCGTCATTCATACCCGTGTTTATTTGTGTTGCTTAAATAACGAACTGCCGATACCGTGTTACGGAGAAAACAATTTAAGTGAGCGGGAATATTCTGACTGTTGGAAATGCCACACAAGATTGGTTTCACAGTGGTGTATGCCTCAGGTAATGTTACTTAACCATACTTCTAATATGCATGTCAAATAATGTAAACATAAATATAAATATGTGTTAATGAATTACACAAGTTAGTAAGTGATTAAAGTTCATGACTTATACAGGTGTCTTTATTATTTACACGAGGTCCTTTGAAAATCCAACATACTTGTTACTTATTCTCTGGCGTTATGACATTTTAAGTGGCATGATACACACGTGGTCATTGTTAGTAAACTGAGTACGTATTTTTATACGGTTAAAGCACGCTATCTGCACCTTGCACTTTCCGATAGCATATTTCGTTTTATGATCGTTCGGGATCGTGTTCGATACCAGGTCCCGACAAGAGTGTCAAACTCTAATAATCTCTGATCCTTAAGGGAGGCAATGGTACAGTCATCTTTCCTTCCAGTGACTACCGAGAGTTATTATTCGTCGTAGGCTAGTAGTACGACGGCCAGAATGCCGAGAAAAAAAAATGTACACCTCTAAATTGCACTGATACAAATAAAATATTGCGCTTTGGTACCATCGTTTTATTTACTGGCTCTGAATTGAAAATGGCTAAGGGGGGGGGGGGGGAATTAAACGTACGTGTGACAGGTAACAGTATTACCTACATTTTCTACTGAGATTCGTTGGAGTACACGCCTGGCTACTAAACGGGTATAGGCTATTCACGATAAAGTAAGCACTTTTTAAGGCCCTTTGAAATTATTCTTCTTAACCAATTTTTATCTTTCCCCGCTTTTTAATATCTAGATTGCCATGTGACTACTATATACAGTGTATACTTTCACCACGCTCGAAAGTTAATGTCTGAGGCTGCAATAAAACATATTTATATCTGGCTAATGCTTGGTGGGAGGGCCTTAAAAAGTGCCCACTTTACCGTGAACAGTCTATGGCTGATTTCGATGCCCAGAAGAAGCAGTGATGTCACGCATAACACTGTCTCAGAGATTTTCTTTTACATTTTACTTTATTTTCTTGCAAAGGCAGCCCCTGTTTCATTTTTTGTTCATTTTTCTATTTGTAGCAAGACTCCTAGCTGTTTGTGTAGTTCAGCATACGATTCGGCCGTAACAGCTGAATTAGACTGTCTGAATGGCTGAGTACTGGCGTAAAGAAAGAAAAGGGATTACGGTCTACCCTTCTGCTGAAATATTGCTCAAATGCTTGCTAGTAGGGCCGTTGAGAATATGAAAAATAAATAAATTAATGATCTGCAATTTTATATGGAATGGAAAACACTCACTCTACATTTCCAGAAGCAAAAATATAACACAGTTCTATCGAAGTTCGGCACAAGCAATAGGGACCTGGCCCTTTATAAACCACAGTCAAGGACGCGAATGAGTTGTGGGGATGTTATTTTTATCTACAGCGATCGAAGTATGGAGATGAATAAATCGCGGTGCGCACGTTATGTCCCGTATTGTTTCCGTAAAGCGCGAGACGCCGTGCGGGTAGGCAACTATTGTTACATTACAGTTGTGCGGGAGAGTATAACTCACGTGGGTAACGCAGAAATAGCACACGCTTGGATGACGATATGTCAGCGTATTCTGACTGAAGATGGAAGAGCAGATTACTGAAACATTATTACCGTAGTTAGTGCTTTCAGAGACAATGCATAATATTAAAACTCAGTTCTGTTGTAAGCTGGAATCACTAGAAAAGGCGTAGATACCTCAACAAATCAGTCATATTTCAGGGTGGGGAATGAATACGTAACTATATTTTTACTTTCGAAATTTTGGAAATTATTTGTACACTTTATGCTTCCCATATTGATACCAACTCTGAGTACAGATCTAGTCAGTATACAAATCCTGTACAAGCAATAGGCTTGTAACTAAGCAACACTAATAGTTCACAACCATTACAAAAAATATGTCCAACGCTGTATAACAAAATTGGAACAGTCTTTTTTAGATTTGCAATTGTACTTTTTTAGTATTTGTCATTTTTACAGGTTATGAATTCATTAACACTTGAGCCATTAGTTAGTTGCTCTCTAATCGCTTATACGTAGAAAAGTCATCAACTTCTTTTCAACAATAGAACACTAAGACCCAAACAATGAATAAAGTAGTTTTGAGAATTTTGGTAATTTTTTGAAGATACTCATTCCCTAATTAGCAAATACCTTAGTGTATTTTTGGGTGAGTTGGTGTTCTAATAAAGCCTTACTGAACGTCACTATATGTCAAATAGCAGAAGTGTCAATTTCGTTTGAAAAGTTTCAGAACATTAATATTAAATGGACTACAAAACTGTACTACCTTATCAGTATTAAATAGCATCATACAAGAAGTTGTTCTATTAACACTGCTTAATATTCTAAGTGCGTTGTATATAATGTAATGGGACTTTAAAAACCAAGTCGAAATAGCTGCTATTTGACAAAATAGTGTTTTTCATCAACATTTTACTAGAACATCACATCACAACAGTGCAAGATATTCTGCGGGGGAAAAAAAATCATGGTTATTAACTACTCAGAAAACGAGTGTTTTGTTAGTAGATGCGTGCGAAAACTACTCTGTATTAGATCCCCGGCATATTCTTAAAACAAGGATTTGATTACATAATGCGTGTATCTAATAATAAGGACATTGGTGATTCAAGGAAATTTCTAGCTACTTGCTATTATGCGGGAGTCTTGCCCATTAATCCGTTTGCTAATACACGTATACATGCATGCATGCTTCTATGATGTGTATAGGGCATATGCCTGAATGGGCATTTTTATTTATTTATTTAGCTCTATAAAACCCTAACTCAATCCCTTACTGGGTCAAGGGTGTAGAGCACATCAACATTTGTGAGCACGGGTGCATGTGTTTCTTTCCGCCCCATTTACTACTAAACTCATAAAGGAATTGGTAACCGGCACCTAATTATACATATTATGCTGTTTCTCTGACCTAAAGGTTTTGTAACTTTTAGGTGGCAAGCAATATATTTCGATTTATAATATCCATTTCAACTATGTAGTTGACATGACTGGAAAATACAGGCATACGTGCTCGAAGTTACTATTCAAAATACTATAAATGAACATATTGCTTATTGATTTTTAAAATTTATTTTGCAAAATACATTCACTTTATCGCTGTATATTGTTGACGAGTCTAGGCTAGCCATTAATAAAATCACTCGTGTGTTACTGGTGATCGTGGAAGATGTGTAATTTTAGCTTGAGCATAATATAATCATAGCACTGTTGTACTGTTTTGCAGAACTAACGAATCCTGCAGTATTGTAAAAGCTGACGTCCAAATGTTTAAATAACCTGCGTATTTATAAAAACAAGACCATATCAAAATCTTGATACACAATCAAGCATTTTCTAATAACATCTGAAATATAAAATTTAAATACATTTCTTTCACTGTATTGATATACGATAATACAGCTTTTTAAAGATATAAATAACTATCATCCCAGAAACAGTTCATATTATGATTTCTACCAAATTTAGTATAATCATAATTTTCCCCCTATCTTCATTTCTATTCAAAATTAATATAAAATTATGTATATCGTATTTTTTCAAAATTACTACAATTTTGATGTTTAAGGTTATCAGATAAAAACATTGCATTAATGACAATTTAAACAAACCAATTATGCCATAAAGGCGCGTATTGCGATACATTGACAATTTAAGATCCTTAAAATGTATGACCACGACATCTGAAATAGTTCGGCATAAAAAGTAGAGTACAAATGTTTAGATAAAAAATTGTTTTTTTTAATTTTTTTTTTTTTGTTAGACAGTAGCCAAGTTGGATTTCCAAGAAGCATTCGTGAATGTTTCAAAATATCTTAGTAATTTTTTAATTTTAATATTTTGTTTGTATGTAGTGTTAATCTAGTGGCTCTTTAAATATGTTCTCCGCTTGTATTATTCCTATAATTTTAGAGCGTATGCTTTTAAGTTTACGCTTATCCATATTTTGCTTTAAGATCATTCAATTTGGATATAATTATAAACCAAAAATATAGTTTTTTTTGCTAATGAGAAAGCGTTTTCATTGGGTTTTGGCTCTTCACTTTTGCTTTAAAATAATACAATTTGGATAAAAGGAAATAAACATAATATAATTATACCTTTTTTTGTTATTAAAAAGCGTTTAGTTTGCTTTTTGGCTCTTACCGCAAGGTGAAAAAATATTTGTTTTAATTATATGAATGTATATTATAGCGGAGAAAAGTTAGCCCCGTTTCGTACTTGTTCTCATTTCCCTTTAGTTATGACCTTAGGCAAACACTGTGACCAATTTCGTTAGTAAGTAGGAAATACATATTTGTTACTGAAATGAATTAACGTCTTAACTGGGCAAATTTCTAAAAGGAAAGGAAGATCCTCAAACCTCATATGAAATGAGCTGAAGATTGATCACAAATGGATTGCACTGGCGGAGAAAACAAAACGTACCTCAGAGGAAACCCACCGGTTACTGAAAACGTCCACCACGATTCCCAAATTTGAACATCCATAATCGATCCCACCAGGAATCGATCACCTTCACACCATCGCGGTCAGGCTGTTATAAGGCTATTCACTGTAAACTGAGCACTTTTGAAAGCCCCGCTTAAAATCTACTTGTATGCAGGTTGTGTATTCCTCCGCCTTATGTAAAATTAATTCTGCTATCGACCTCATCACCCTATTCATGCGTAGGTCAAGATAAAATGTGTAATTATTATAATAGTAAATATTTGTACAAATATCCTCATTTTTACACTTTCCTGTATTAGAAAAACAGAAAGCGAAATAAATAATTTAAGTTATCACAAATGGTTACCTAACACATTTCATTCGACGTTAAGATATGGAAATACTTTCCCTCCAGTTTTACCCATTTTAATGGGCGCATGTCACTCCGTGCGTCCGTTGAAATATATGCAGGCAGGAGCAGTCGCTTATTTCTAAGGTTGATTTCAAAAGTGCTCACTTTATCGTGAACAGACTTTAACCTTGGAATCAACCTTTAACGAGTCACATCTAACCTCTGCGCATTTTCAGTTTATAAGTTTAACTTTTTCCTTTGGCCAATTTAAAAGATGTACGCCTATCTTAAAATTTATGGAGATGGATTGAGTGGGAAATACCTATCAATACGGCGAGAATACTGAACATATGTAACACTTAGAGAATTCATTGAAGTAATAAAATAATTATTTTTTGTCCTTTCCCGGGAAACTAAAAGCGATCCAAAAATCTGCCAACACATAATACAATACGATATTGCATACCGATATGGAAACATTGTATAATGTGTTTCGGCGTCAATAAAGAAAATATAGCTCTAAGTCGGTTAGACAAATATATAGAAATATTAAAACGGCATGGGGGAAAAAAAACCCCATGGCTTATAGTAAAGTTTATCTTCCTTGTCCGTTGCTATACGGGAATAGGAAAAGCTAAGTAATTCGGGAAGCTCTGCTGAATTAGTTTAGCGTAGATTCCGTTGAAAAGCCTGGAGGAAGGAGGTATCCGCCCACTCTGGGTAGACACGTGCATCAATCATCATATTATGTGGGAGGAAACTTCCTCGTGTGGATTTTATAGCACCTCGCTGATGCAAACCTGCTACCATTTCACTCCTATCCCACATAAAATAGGGGTCGCGATGGTGAAGTGGTTAGACTATTCGCTTCCCACCTGGACTAAAGATGAGGTAGACCGATATCGCTGGCTGCGCACAAATAGTCTCCGTGGCCCAACATGGAATTGCTTTTCTGCCAACACGTCTAGCAAAAACGGCGTAAATTAGATTTGAGGTTAGGAAACTGATAGGTGAACAAATGCTTTCAGATGTACATATACTTGCTCCGACCAATTTGTAGTGCAGTTAGATCAAATTCAAATAGATAAAATTATTGTATTACTATAATATAAACGTGTTTGCCGTTTGAAAATCGAGATATAAACAAACACGTTCATTACTGCTGACCATTTGATTTTAACAGTTGCGTTCCTTTGGGGTAGGTCAATGTTGGGTACATGTGCAGAAGACGAATAATCTGTCCAAAGGCTGTTCACGGTCAAATGAGCACTTTCGAAAGTCCTGCTTAAGCTCTACTTGTGTACACGTTGTGTATTCTTCTGCCTTATGTAAAATTTGAAAAGTAAATATTTTACATATCTGCTAATTTTTACTCTTCGGTGCGTAAAAAAACAGAATGCGAAGAAATAATTAAAATTATTATAAATGGTTACCTAACACTTTTTATTCGACATTATGATATAGAACTACTTTCACTCCATCGTTACCAACTTTACTGGGCGCATGCCACTCAGTGCGCCCGATAAAATATATGCAGGTAGGAGCGGCGACATTTTTCTAAGGTTGATTTCAAAAGTGCTCATTTAATCATGAACAGCTTTTACCTCATGTATTATCTATGGTGTAGACACCACTACAAAACATCCAATCGTTATGAACCATGTGTTTTATACCAAATCCCTGGAACGCACTTAACGCTCCAATCAGGCGGAGACCTTAATTGTTCTCATGAGGACGACGCAATTGTTTCCAATAATTGAACTGATTTCAAGTGAGATTAAAGCTGAAGAGTCGAGAACCTTGCACTCTTGCACCAACGTAATTGATAAATTAAATATAAAAGCCCACTTAAATACACTGATCACTTATTCTGCACGGGGCGAGGAGTCTTGAGGAAGATGAGTGCGCGGGGAGGGGGGGGGGGGGGTGGTTGTCTTTTGTTTTGTAAGTTACTATATTATCCCATTTTATCGAAATTATTTCATGTTGGCATTTAAAATACAAGAGAGGAAATTTGGCACAGTAAATATATTGTGACGTAATTATGAGTTCGTAGTTCCCTTGTAGCGTCAATACTACAGTGAAATGTCAAAAGCTATAGTCTTTTCATGGTTTCTTCATTCTTCTCGAATCAAACCTTTGAAAAATCACCCATGTATCATATCTTTAGTTGTTTTCTAAATATGTATGCCATGTATCACAAGCGTTTTATAACTATGTTAAAAAAATATATCTGATTTTTCGTTAAATTAAAGTTTGGCCAATATTTTATTTATAAATTATAACGTTTCATTTTTAATAAATATGTATGAAAACAGTGAGAAAACATGTGTGTTGGTAACGCCTTGTAAGAAATAGTTCTCATGCAAAACAACATTATAACTGAGTGCGCACGAATTCGGTGCGTTGTCTTTTGGCATTTAAGGTTTTAAGATGTATATGGTTGATATTTTTTAGGAATTATCATAGAAAATATAACGAATAAAATTACATCTACCGGACATATGGACGCCAAGAGTAAATATCTAAAAGAAGACACATGACTCTGAATACACAAAAATCAACACTTTCAAATCAGATTATTCCACAAAAACATCAATCCTTTATATTAATAGACCTTAATTAATATTTTACGACTTCTAAAGTAAATACAAAAGTAATTATGTTAATTTAATGAAAATTTAAGTAGGTAGAACATATGTATTAACGATAAAAAGATAAATTAAGATGCTGCTCATTTTGGAATGGTATCAGAATTTGAAAGATGAATATTAAAATACTCTCTTCATCCTTCCTTACAATATGTGATTAGAAGAATACATAAGTATTTAAATTATTTCAAATTTGGAAAACAGTTTATAAATATTTGGTGGTAGTCTTTGTTGTTGAAATTTAAAAGCAGCTGTTTCCACTGTTAAGGAAATATTCAAGATTTGCCAACTAGTCCATAACTACACGAACTCTCAAGATGGGACTTCTGGGACAGAGGACCGAAGTAGGGTATACGCTTTCTTACAGTTCCACTGAAGAAATATAAATGGGTGGAGTTCACCTTATAAGTCTGCATCGAAGGGAGCTGGAACAGAAGATGCCAAACGAAGACCATCCTGCATATTGGCCATCTCGCCATGAACTTGAAACGCCAGTAAATTGCTCCGGATCGAATTCCACAGTTACAGAATCACTTCAACAGTTCATCTTGACACATCGTTTTACCACGTTCTTCTTATAATGTAAAATAATCTCTTCAAAATGCTGGACAACGCCATTAACATTCAGCGCGAAAGACTAAAACATTTTAACTACATGCAGCGATAATTATTCCAGAGATTCAAAAATTTCCGTTTCTTGATTATTATAATTGACTTTCAGATTTTTTTTTTTTTTTTCAAATGTTTCCCTAGGTAGCTGAGACTAAAGTAACGTAACATGAAAGAGAATTTTTGAACAGTAAATGTTTAAACTGAATGGAGGGATGATTTAATTTAACACAGTTTTCACAGATATATGTACATAACATACAATTGAAGTGCAAACAAAAACTATTTAAAATTTAAACGCTAACATATTAATCATAATAAAACCCTTTGTAAATATTACAGCGTAGAGGAGGAATAATCTGGAAGTAGAACTCAAGCAGGGCTTCAGAAAAATGTTGATGATACCGTGAATGTATTACAGTTAGGTGCATGGGTACTTCAAAAACGAAGAATCCAATGCCGGGTGAGGGGAAGGTTCCCCTTACAGTTGAGGTGTCGAGCGCCGGTGAGGGCGTGACGAGGTAAGGATGGGGGGGGGGAGGTGAAGCAGCAGTACCTCGAGGAAACCCGCCGGCCCCTCGGCGACGTACGTCGCGTTTCCCAGGCGCGAGCGCGAGGATGCGGGAGACCAGCGCCGCGAACCCGAACCCCGTTCGCCGTCGTCGCCGAACTGGGGCTGGCGGTCCGCAGCGCCCCGTTAGACGGGCGGGATTTACACACCACACGTTCAAAGTGTCCATCGTCGATGGCATGCGTCCGCACGCCCCCGCATTATTGCGCGTTTTCTCAACTGTGTAGTCTAAACCGCGGCCGTATTACACAGGTCTGGACAATCGCCTGTCTAACAATGTTAGCGAATTGACCCCCTTATTTAGTTCATGCAGTAACCGCAGATCGCTGCAAGCAAAGTAGTGTTGTTGGCATTGCTGGTATATGGATAACACCATAGACATATTAACGTCATTTTACCATTTTAAGAGAAAAAAAAATTGCAATTCCTCTCCCTATGCTAGCCATGTCAACAGCACTACTTCGGTAGCAGCGCTCTGCGGCTGGGTTCATGAACTAAATGGGTCAATAAGGGCGTCAACTTTTCAAGCTAGTGCCTAGACCTGTATTCTACGGCTGTGGTCGAAAGGCTGTTCCCGATAAAGTGAGCACTTTTGAAATCAACCTTAGAAAAATGTCACTGCTCCTGCGTGGCATGTATTTTGACGAGCTCAATAAGTGACATGCGCGCAGTAAAGTTGGTAACGATGGAGGGAAATTAGTTATATATATATATATATATATATATATATATATATATATATATATATATATATACATATATATATATATTAACGTCGAATTACAAGTGTTAGGTAACCATTTGTAATAACACAAATAATTTTCTTTCGCTTTCTGTTTTTTATAAGAATCGAAGTGTAAAAATATGTGTATTTGTAAAATATTTACTCCTCTAATAATTTCACACTTTCACTCCACCGACGCATGAATAAAGTGATGAAACCCATGGCAATGTTAATTTTATATAAGGTGGAATAATACGCAAGGTGCATACAAGTAGATCTTAAGCAGGGCTTTCAAAAGTGCTCAGTTTACAGTGAACCTATATTTGTGGTTTCTTAATACTTTTGAAATCAAACCTTTGACAAATTACCCCATGTATAACGTGTTCAGTTATGTCCTAAATATGACTGTGTATCACAAGCGTTTGTACCTACGTTAAATTAAAAGTATGTTATTGTTATTTTTCGTTAAATTTAAGTTTGGCCTATATTTTATTTACAAATTATAACATTTATTTTTTAATAAATATGAATGAAGGCAGTGAGAAAAAATTGTGCGTTGGTAATGCCTAGTATAGGTTGTTCATGGTAAAATGAGAACTTTTGAAAGCCCTGCTTAAGATTTACTTGAATACACATTGTGTATTCTTCTGCCTTATGTAAAATTAGCATTGCCATGGGACTCATCACTTTATTCATGCGTCGGTAAAATAAAACTGTGAAATTATTAGGAAAGTAAATTATCACAGATCTGCTCATTCTTACACATTGATGCATAAGAAAAACAGAAATCGAAGTAAATATTTTTCAGTTATCACAAATAGTACCTAACACTTGTTATTCGACGTTAAGGTACGGAACTACTTTCCCTCCATCGTTACCAACTTTACTGGGCGAATGTCACTCAGTGCGCCGATTAAAAGATATTCATGCTGGGGCAGTGACTTATATTTAAGGTTCATTTCTAAAGTGCTCACTTTATCGTGAACAGCCTTTAAGAAATAGTTGTTATGCAAAGTATTATCACAACTGAGTGCTCACGAATTCAACGCATTGTCATTCGGTGTAATTTTCTTGACTTTGTTAAACTTAGTTTGCATGAGGCGGAGGAATATCCTGGAAGTATAACTTTAGCAGGGCTTCAGAAAAGTGTGAAGTAACCGTGGATGGAGTGTGGAGATCGTGGAATGACGTTTCCCCACAGTATCTGCAATCCACACACGTTCATATGCAAAATTTGTGACGGTTTGCCATAATACAGAATAACCTGTACATTTTCTCTACGCAACAAAATTATTACAATCCGCTCACTTTTCACACGTTATATAGGTTACTTTAGTGATAGCGAGACGAGGTAGCCCCTCTCTCTACTAGTTTTTCGGACTCTATCAACTAAGAGCATGTTTTCCAAACACTCTAACTCCTGTAGCATTCTATTTAATTTAATTTAATTCATGCAATAATTTTTGAAATTTTTTACTTCTCTGTCGCAAGGGTTTTTACGTCTCTCTTGACGGTTTTTCCCTCCAAGTACACTTAGGGAGGTAGTCATGGCCCCAAAGTGCAGGCCATGGCTGCCCAATCCCTTTTTGCAGCGATGCATGTCTCCTTGCATGATTTTCCTTCCTAGTAGGCTTAAGAGGTTAGCCCTGAGACGCAATAAAATCCCGCCCTACCTCCGGGCCTTAGCTTCACATAACACTTAGATAAGGAAGTTTAGAGAAAAAAAAAGTATGAGGTAGCTCTGTCTGAGCGAATGATTAAGACAGACCCTCGGGTTCCGCTCGTTTCTACTCTCCAACCGTTTAGCCACCCGGCATAATGCGGGGATGTCAAAAACAATAATCAATATACCCCACACTCTACCCACGCTTCCGGATCAGTCTATAGACATAAAGGGGAACCGTAAAATATAAATGCAACAACTGAAAAAATAATTCTACAGCATGTTACCAAAAATCACCAGCAAACTCCGGAAGGTGATTCCTGACGAAAATATAAGAAAAAAAATGTATGTACCATTTTCCCGTGATTATTAGAGTAGCTATGCGCCCCGCAAAAATCGTATTTTCAAAATGGTTTTCTTCACAAATATCAAGGTCTACCAACTATTAATCAACAAATCGGTGAATAGTGTTTTTTTAGAACGGAGATCTTACACCTGTGAAAACGTGGTTGGTAATATCATTTTCCGTCATCATGAAAATAGGAGTGTTGATTCTACGTGTATGAACGTTGTGTATTCTTCCGCCATTTGTAAAACCAGCATTGTCATGGCCATCGTTAATTTACCCATGCGACGGCCATGTCAAACTATAAAACTGTCAGAAAAGTAAATATTTTAAAAATCTGTTCTTTCTCACACTTAGTTGCAATAAAATAATCGAAACCAAAAGTAATAATTTCAATTTTCAGAAATGTTTACCTAACATTTTAATTCAACCTTAAGAGGAGTGTGCATTGAAACATTTTTTTTTTTTTTTGTGAAATCGTTGTTTGCGCGTATTCGCGTATCTCGGTAAGCATATGTTCTGTAAATACGAATTTTTGTTAGAAAAGGTAAAAAAACAATTATCTACGCATATACATTTTTACTTTTAACATATCAAGTATATTCATGGCGAAAAAAATTCGTGAAAATGTTAAAATATAGCATTTTTAAAGTTTGCTTATGCAGTTTCCTTAAGCTGCTAGAGAAAAGTACAAAGATACGGAGCGTAGTTTAATCTGTGGTCCTTCATGGCGTGTAATAAAGTCTCACTGTTACAGATCTAATTTGCACAGTACAGCGTCACGACGGAAACACTGCACGTCTTGCGCGTAGGAGCGATGAGGCACTAGGGTTGCGTGTTAGTGTCGCCCGTATCGCTCCCTCGCTTCTTGACCTTGAATACACAGGTGCACACTCCTCTTAAGACGGATTCCCACCCGCCATCTTGGATTTATCGATTTTTCATCAAAGCTGCTATTTCAGAAGGTGTATTGAAATTTCCCGCATGACATATCCTAATTTTTAGCTTCCAAAACCTAATCGCACTGCCACATCTTCGCTGCATTAATTAATCTTTACCTGGTAACTGTTGAGGCGAAACGCGATATTATTTCTTTGGGAACGATTACAAAAGCGACGATATCAACAGTAATCAAGAAATATTGACCTTAGACAATGCACTAAGCAATGCTCCGTGCTATGTCGTTCCAAAGACATTATACAAAACTGGGAAAAAAACTCCATAAAACCAAGATGGCGGGTGGGAATCTACCTTAAGACATAGAACTATTTTACTTCCGTAGTTACCATCTTCACTGGGCGCATGCCACTCAGCGCACTAGTTCAATCTCGGTCAGCTTGGGAGGTAACGTTGGCCCCAATCGCGGCCATATTTATCCAGTCCCAGTGAAACCGCGAGCATGTACCCTTGTATAAGCTGTTCACGGTAAAATGAGCACTTTTGAAAGCCCTGCTTAAGATCTACTTTTATACGTGTTGTTTATTCTTCCGTCTTATGTAAAATTAACATTGCCGTGGGCCTCATCACATTATGCATGCATCGGTCAATCAAAACTGTGGATTTATTATATGAGTAATTATTATACAAAACTGGTCATTTTTACACTTTCATGCATTACAAAAACAGAAGGGGAAAGAAATAATTTAATAAGACATATCAAATGGTTACCTATCACTTTTTATTCGACTTTAAGATGTGGAACTACTTTCCAAACACCGTTGCCAACTTTGCTGGGCGCAGGTCACTCAGAGCACCCGTTTAAATATATGCAGGCAGAGACAGTGGCTTTTTTCTAAGGTTGATTTCAATAGTGCTCACTTTATCGTGAACCGCCTTTAGATAGAAACTTCCCTAAATGCCTAGGCGTATAGGGCTCAGCCCTAAGACGGACTAGGTCTTATCCCTAGCTAGGACCTCCCAACTCTCCATTTAAGGCCAGGGCACAATTTTTAAAGGCTGTACATGATAAAGTGAGCACTTTTGAAACCAACCTCAAAAAAAATTCACTGCCCCTACCTGTATATATTTAAACGGGCGCACGGAGTGATATGCGCCCAGTACAGTTGGTAACGATGGATGGAAGTAGTTCCGTAACGTCGAATAAAAAGTAGTAGGTAACCATTTGTGATAATTTAAATAATTTCTTTCGCCTTCTGTTTATTTTTAAATGCATCGAATTGTAAAAATGAGCAGATTTGTAAAATATTTACTTTTCCAATAATTTCACAGTTTCACTTGACCGACGCATGAATAAAGTGACAAGGCCCATGACAATGTTAGTCTTACATGAGGCACGAGAATACACAACGTGCATACAAGTGGATCCTAAGCAGGGCTTTCGAAAGTGCTTATTTGGCCTTGAATAGCCTTTATAAACACATCACTAATAAAACACAGAGATTTACGTAAGTTTTCAACTGCTTTCTTCAGTTAGACTGGATACAACCATGCACAGCGATAAGCACTTACCTTAGCACAGTGCTAGTAACGAGGAAAGTGTAACTTGGTTTAACTTTCCTTGTTATTATCGCTGTGCGTCAATATTCAACCAATCAGAAGCCCCGACACTCGTACTACGCTATCAAACGAAAAACTTATTTACGAATCAAGAGAGAGTGTATGTTCGCTTCATTCCTCGGGCAGATATTTTCTTTTGTTTATTTCTGGATAATCGCAACCACGGAAGTTTTATGTTTTTAGGTATAACGTTTTTAGTTATAACGTCAATAGTAAACATTGAAATGAAAATTATTTCTCATTTTAGAAACGTCAAAAAAAAAAAAAAAAAAAAAAAAAAAAAAAAAAAAAAAAAAAAAAACCGCTGCCAACTGTACAGAACTTAATTTCTTCTGTACTAAATGTAGCAACATAAACAAACCATAGTCTATTCATGGTAAAGTGAGCCCTTTTTAGGCCTGCTAATTTTATCCTTTTAACTATCCGTCTTTCCGCCACTTTCTAATATAAACATTGCCATGTGGCCAATAAACATAGTATATACATTCCACCACTCCAAGAAGGTTAACGTCTGAAGCTGCTATAAAATATATTTATTGGTGGTTATTGCCTATTGGAAGGGCCTTAAAAAGTGCTCACTTTACTGTGAATAGCCTACAATGTTATTATCGTTATATCAATTGTAGCCAGGCCACTGTGCTTGTGTTGTTTTTTGTGTGTGCTTATCGCTATAAAGCTGGACTCACAACCATCCGTTTCATCCGTCAGTCGCCCGTCCGTCCATCGGTCACGTGATCTTCAACCAATCGCAGGGCGACTTTTTTTTCTATCCGTAAATACGTCAATTATATCTCAAACTTTTGACGGACGGACGGACGGATTGTCTACCGCCTTGTAATATCGTTCCTTGAACATGGCTGTCGTAAAACAGGCACTCGTTTATTTGTCTGGATATTTTTCTTTTTAAAATTCACGAGGCAGTGAAGTTGTTTACTTTTTTTAACGTTTGAATTGAACTAAAGATGACTTGTAGATTTTCGGAGGAAATGCTGATAAATTTCGTTAGGGAAAGATAATATATTGATTACATTCATCAAAAAATTTGTCTGTGCGCGAGAAAGTTAAGAGTTGTTGGGTGATAACACTGAACATTTTCTAGCTCGACGGATCGACGGACTGTTGCGAGTCGCTTTCAATTGACGGACGAAAAAATCGACGGATGGCTGACTGATGGAAGTGAGGGGTGGTTGTGAGCCAAGCTTAACTGGTAATGTGATAGGTATACGTCAATTGTAGCCCGGCCCTTAGTTCTACGGTAGATTAGAAGAAAAGAAATGTGACGTGTTGGCAGGGGAGGATGACCAGCACCGAGCCAGCGAGCTGAACGCGCACGACCCGACGGTGAAGGGCTGGCAGTCGGCGAGGAACTGCTCCTACCCCCAGGAGCTGGTACTACGGCTCCACCACACCGCTAACGTGCAGCGGATACAGATCCTGGCTCACCAGTACCTCATACGTGAGTACAGGCTACTCGCAGTTACACCCTCCCAGCAAGCATAGTAACTAGATATGGCGGAAAATCGCGAACATTTTTTGAGCCAACTATAACACTCTAAAGGCTGTTCACGATAAAGTGAGTACTTTGGAAATCAACCTTACAAAAAAGTCACTGCCCATGCCTGCATATATTTTAACGGGTGTGCGAGTGGCATGCACACAGTAAAGTTGGTAACGATGGATGGAAAGTAGTTCCATATTTTAAGGTCTAATAAAAAGTTTTCGATAACCATTTGAGATAACAAACTATAATTGTCCTCGTCTGTATTTTTAGTGCATCAAAGTGTAAAAACGAGGATATTTGTAAAATATTTACTTTTATAATAATTTTGCAGTTTCACTTAACCGACGCATGAATAAAGTGTTGAGGCCCATGGCAATGGTAATTTTTGCATAAGGTGGAAGAACACACAACGTGTATACAAGTAGATCTTAAGCATGGCTTTCAAGAGTGCTCATTTTACCGTGAACAGCCTATAACTGATTGGATGAACAAGGTTTTGACTCGGCTAAGTAGTCTGCAGACTAATCACGGACTTTCTGCCTTACATCAGAGGGGCTGCGGTGGCTGAGCGGTTAGCTCACCTGCCTCCCACCAAGGCGAACCGGGCTCAATTCCCGGCCGGCTCACTCCGGATTTTCGCACGTGGGAATCGTGCCGGACGATGCCGCTGGTCGGCGGGTTTTCTCGGGAATCTCCCGTTCCCCCCGCTATTTCATCCCAGCGCTATTCCATTCTCACCTCGTTTCACCCTTTATCGGCTCTCAAGAACTCGATGTTAAGAGCGGCCCAAATCTCTTCACTCACTTATTGGCCCAGTGAAATGGGGTCGTAGCTTCACACATGCAGGACAGCCAATAAGGATAGAAAACTGTTTGACATATGTAGGGTACGTTGCAGTGGCGTGTAGTAAGTTTTTTTTTCAAGGTAAGCAATATAATTGACCCATATATTTGAGTGTTTTAGATAACATTTAGTTAAATTCCATTAAAATATGATACATTACAATACAGTAAATGGTTGATATAAGTCGGGCTGTGGTTCCATGTTCAGTTTCTACTAATAAACGCAACTTCCAACTCAGCTTACCCTCCACATGTATTAACCGTTATATAATACCTAACATTAGTTATAAAACGGAAACGAAATGAATAATAATAATTAAACTGAATATTATTTAGAGAGCATATTACAAATTATAAGAAAACTCCCTTTTTCCCGAATACTTTCAACGACTTTCCAAGGAAAAATGTAGGACAGAAGGACGCAAACAGAACGACTGCGTACCCTGCCCGTGTTGTTGCTTGCGAGTTCGATTCATCGCTAGTCGCTCCCGTTTGTGGAAATAAATACTAGAGAGCAGCACTATGCGTTTACACGAAAACTCTGTTTCTCTAATCGAAAATGGGAAACTCATAGTTAAATGTATAAGGTAAAAACTATAAAGGGACAAACATTTAGGGCAAGCAGTGCTTACCTTGGGCCTATAGCATAAACGCCACAGGTACGTTGAATCCTAGCAAACAGGCAACTTTCCCCCGCGATAAACCCCCATATCTAATAACAACCAAAAAATTATATTTTATAGTGGTCTCATATGTTAACTTCTGAGAGCTATGAAATGTACACACTGTGTTTATTAGCCGCGTGGCAATTTTTATATAAACAACTTGCGAAAGGATACAAATAAGCTGAAAGTAAATTTTAAGCATATCCTTAAAGAGTGCTTAATTTACCGTGAACAGCCTATAGCCCGTAGGCCTGTCCTGCAATGACACGGGCGCGGATACTGATGAAGTATTGTCATGCTGAGCAGATCGTATACAATTCGAAGAAACCGCGAATAAACTATAGACAAGATATCTGAATTTAAAATAAAATGCAATAACTCCCAAGAAAAATACTACAGGAAGTCATTTACTTCCTATTTTATGCTGAAGCCTTTAAACATGGCTAGATAAAAACCACCGTCCTTTTCGGAATGTTATATTTTAAAACAAAACACTCCTGGAGTGTGTTCAAATGGCCCTAGCGAACTCACACATACAATTGTTGATTGGCCGCTTGAATTCCACTGTTTCTTTGAACTAGGCGTTTGTTATACAGACGAACATGTTTCTGATCTGAACACAAAAGTCGCTTCACACTCATCGTTATTCAAATTAATTAAGTAAATCAATGCGGCGCAAAATACGCTTGGCCTTAGGAACGAAGCCTATACAGCCAAATATGCTTTAAGCTCCGAAAAACTAGGAAGTCGTGAACAAACACGTCAGCAAAATCGGCAAAATACGAAGTATCCAAAAATCGAAAGTTCAAAAAATTCGCCAAACGGTCAAACGGCACACACACAAAATGACGTCGCACTCCCGACGCCGAGGTTAAAAAATCCGAACCGCCACCGACGACGACTACAAAATAACTTTTCTTCAAATAAATGAAGTATAGCGGCGTCTTCAGGGCAAGTTTAGATACACAGAACGCGTGAAAGCAGTAGACTAGTGACCAGGAAGGAGGTTTATGCTTAGTATTGCAGAATTTGTTCTGAAGCTCAGAAATAAAAATGATTGTATGCATCTTACGACTGCCTACCTAACGCATAATCGTTTTTCAGAAAGGTTAAAATACAAGTATTTTTTTATAAAAGTCCTCGCAATCTGTTTTCACGCAAAAATAAATCACTTCAAACTAGTTCTGAATACGGTTAGAATACATTACGCATATTGTCAACATTCTTTTGAAGTCTTTCAACATTGCCAAAAAAAAAACAGCATTTTCAGTGTTTTCGATTAAACAATTTTGTGTGAATATTAACAGTCTAAAACTCGTATGGGTTACAGAACTGAACTCTACTGCTAACATTCCAACAAGAATGCGAAGTTATTTTTCCTATAAATTCCCATATATACACGCAGAACGACAGTAAGTCTGCACGCAAACCAAAGTCCGTACCTTGCGCATAGCGACGATTAGACTTTCGGTACACATTCCACCTTCGTCCTTAAGGGGAATGGTGTATGAAAGCAGTATATTTGCCCGATTTTCAATATGTCGTTTTCCAAAGTGTTAGTCGAAATTTTTGGCAGGACAAGACGTAAATAATAATTTTCAATGCCTTTTTACCTTGCTATATATTCACTGCCTTCATTATTCTCAGAGCACTGATGGAAGTAAATAATTTTTTTTTTTCTTACCTTCAATCAGTACTCCGAGAATAACGAACGCAGTGAATTTGTAACAATGTAAGAAGGTGTTCAAAACTGATAATTACGTCTTGTCGAGCAAAAACTTTCGACAAATCCTCTGTGAAACAAGTTGTGACAAAAATTATGTAAATATACTGTTTTCGTGCACCATTCTCTTTAGGGACACTCCCTTCCGGCTGGCAGCTGCGAAATTTAAATAGGAAACCCCGCATTACGGCAATTACTCCTCAGTGCATTAATTTTAAAGACAAGTGTTTAATACTATGAGGCGAAATTTCCTTAACATGGGATTTCCTATTAAAATTTCGCTCCTCCAACCGGTAGACAGTACACTAAACGACCCGCTCGCTTCTGCAGCTCGGACGTGTAACATAGGACCAGTAAAACGAGAGGCCTTAAAAAAAAACTTTTTATTCACGCCAAAGCCGCAGAAACAAATCAACTTCTAGCAACGTTCTAAATTATTCGGGGACACGAGACTATCCTGGAGTTCTGTCTTACAAAATTTTGGGACGTGGAGTTGAAGTTCGCCAGGCCAGCTCCACAAGACGGAGCGAGTTCGCAAAGTCACGAAATTGCGTGCTTGCCGTTCGAGGACGAGGCCTGGGGCCACATTGCAGATATGGATCTCTGCCAAGAAAGGGCCGCAGGCAACACGCGACGTAAATACGGCTCGGGTCCCAGCAGTTTATGGACTACAGGCAACGGCAATACAGGCCTGGCATGCCAAGCAGCGCACGAAAGATCAATCACTACTTGTTAGCATGGTTCCAGAATTATCTAAATCCCATATGTCTACCGGCATGCTACATGAAATATTTTTCACTTAAACTTCTTCATCCACATTTCTTTCAAAACATTCTCAGCTAATTATGTTTGTCCACCTTCCATCATTCGCTATTCCGATACCTTTCTGGCCTCTATTCAACAACTTTCCCGAGTATCGTAAGCAGTGTCTTCCTCTAAGCTGTCGGAGGCCATAAAGAGCTTCGTAGTTCATTACCCTGCAGATGGTGATGTTCAGAGGGTTAAATCATCAAATAATTAATTTAGAGACAAAGGATCAATTACCCCAAGGTAAACGACATGGTCGATGGACCAGATGATGGGTACTACCACCAACCGGTGTTGGCACCGTGAGTTTTGGTGTTACTGCTATGTCCCTGGGGTGAGCTCCGACTCTAGGGGTAGCGAGAAAACAGTGCGGCATCGCCGACCAGGTCAGCTACCTCCTCTTCTGTCAACCTCTGTTCCACTGTGACCGCGACCTGGGGCAGTGCAAAGAACCCCTTGACATGACCTTCAGGAAGAGATGCGATAGATAAGTGTCCGGCTCATATGAATTCACCTCAAGAGTGATTCTCTGGTGACGGACATAAGAGATGTCTGGCATTGGGAAGCTGAGGTCACTATGTGCTTCCCTTTGATGCATTCGCCCATTTAGATGGTGGTAATGGTTGCACGCCAAGCTTCGACATGTCGGATGCATTAGTACCAAAAGTTCCGTGACAACACAGTCTGTTACAGGCATAGGGCGGAATTCACAATCATTTTACCCATCTCCCCATAGTCGTTCCTGTGTACGTTGATGCGAGGCAGCCTCCTATGTGTGAACAATATGTAGATGGTCTTGCCCATAGAATGAAGCACAGAGGTAGTCCATCCTCGAATGTTGCCAGTTTGGCACAGAAGCGAGACTACATGTTGGTACATACACACAGAGATGGAGTTCAAACATTAAGAGCCACATGGTGGTAGGTGTTTTCAGGGTAGATAGGTATCCAACCTTCAGCAGTCCTCTTTGTTCCCAGCTTGATGAGAAGTCAGAGAAAGTGTTAAGTATTAGCATCTGAGAAAGGTGGTGTTAATACAGGATGCTCGAAAATTCCCCTTACAAACTTCTAGGACTTGTAGAGGGGACTGAGTAGACGACCTTTTGAATAGTACCCTATGTCCAGACACGTACCTACCATTACCGTACTACAACCAATTCAAATCAGGTGTACCACTCGTCCACTTTCACTGAGGGAAAGAGCAATATCGCGGGTTTTTCTGAGTTGGTATGCATCTGGGTAGGCAGAACATTACGCCAGACGACCACCTGATGGCACGTGACGTACACCCTGCGACGGTATCCTTCCTCGAGCCCCATTCACGCACCTTTACGTTTCCGAATAACACGTTTGACTACACGTTTACGGAAGACACAGACATGATCCTCGTGTATGGCATAGCTGAAGGTAATGGGAGAGTAGCTCGTTGGCTGTATCAAGAGCATTATCCATGGCATGCGACGCCATCACATACCCTTTTAGCCACAATGATGCAATGGCTTCAAGAACGAGGTACCTTCACCGCCGACAGGAACGACCATGGTGCTCCAAAGAGATTCCGCACTTCCGAGTTGGAAAAGGCTGTACTTCATCATGTTGAACAGACCCTGTCAACGAGTATTCGATCAGTTGCACGTGCAATGGGTGTTGCTCCTAGCATTGTCTGGGAGGTTCTACATGAGCAGCAACTACATCCTTACCACCTATGGAACTTCTTTAAATTTATCGATACCTACTTTACTGAGTGCATGTCACTTAGTTCGCCCGTTAAAATATATGCAGGTAGGAGCAGTGACTTTTTTCTAAGGTTGATTTCAAATGTGCTCACTTTATTGTGAACAGCCTTTACCTGTGCTGACTAAACTGGTTTCTGTAGGAGATCCCTAGCTGTGCCCGGTCCAGTCAGACGGGTAGATCTCGGGGTCAGACTGGGGAAGTTATAGAGGTAAATCTTCCTCCTTAGAGAAACCAACAAGCAACTGACAGCATAGCTCTACTGGTGTCCTAGACAGATAGACACCACTCAGCAGAATGTCAGCAGCACTCCAACCAAATCATGTGTTCGGAATGAATGAAGGGTCTCAGAATGAAGTGTTAGGTGTATCAAAAGTGCCTCAAATACTATCAAATTTTTTTATGTTTGCCTAGCTGTTGGGTTATGTGTAGAGCACTGTATTCAGAGCTAATATTTCAAATTCTCACCAACAGGTGCTAAAAGTTGATTAAACAAAAATATGAGTGCAAAATGAACAGGAAATCAACCAAATTTTCAGAGATTGCTGTGGGACTGTCCCTAGTGTGATACCTTGAGCTTGCTACTGAACCATCTTAGTCTGACTTAGTGCCCACACTAGGCAACCAATGGCATTTACCCATCAAGTGCACATTTCAGTTTTGGACCCGAAAGGCAGGAGTAAATATGGCATTAGCATTCACCTAATTTGAAGGCAAAGAATGTGGCAGGCACATGAACATCTTGCCTTGAACGATTGTTAGCCTGACGGGTTTTGCAAAGTAGCGGTACTGACGCTGTCAGGTGAGACACGAGACGAACGATGACACAAATGCTTACTGGTAATTTGGGCACCAGCGGTGCTTCCCAATCACCGCACTATTGAGACTCAGGGTTCTCAGGGATGTTGTAGGTTCTGTGTGCCCGTCTCACCCGTGTGTACTTACGAACACGTTGGCAATACTAAATGTTTAATAAAATCACTGAAATAAATAATAAATAAAACATGTATGGCAAGGACACTGTCACTACTGAATAAAACATTGAGTTAACTGTAGACTTGTTTTTATTGATATTGTTTATACACATCAACGTGCCAATGAAATGGTTATCTCGGCCATGACTAGCCAATTCCGCTTGGGTGATCCCCAGCCCGTAATTAATCTAGCGCATGCCTAAATGGATGATCTCACAGAGGTGCATGAAAGCACAGCCTTCACAAGGGAAGAGGGCTGACAGCCGCTAGGGTGGACTGACGGATTTCCTCTGAAGACAGGACAGGGTGAATTACAAATGCAAACTCTTAATACACATTAACACGTGTGATTACTCAGCATCACTAACCCAAACTCATCGGAGCCCACCCTCCAGCACGTGGTTAGTGTGGTGACGGCCTATACACAGAGACGGCTAGGACGGGAATAATTGCACCGTACATGAATTACACAATTACATAGATTCTTGAATGATACATGAAATAAGATGGGACAGGAGATGAATATTCACAATAAACACACACATGTGTGAAAACAAGCTTAGGTGGCGCGGATGCCGCTGAATGAAGTTCGTAGTGGACCACGTGATGCAGGTGAAATTGCAATATTTCTGTGTGGAAACTCCATGGGCTCTAGCGCAGCTGGCCGTTAGCCGGCGTCAGTACAATAAGGTGGTACTACGCTCCATGCACCCGCCGTGATGCAGGTTCCCTCACATATGGCTAGTTAGCTAACTGTCTTTGTTGTAGAGAAGTATATCAAGAATTCGCATCTAGGGAAGAAGTACTTCGCAAAGGTGTTGTCAATGTCCCCAACTCGACACTAGGGATTGAGTAGGCCTCAATGCACATTGAAAACAATTTTGTAAAAACCAAGTGGGACCTCTGTCCCTGGACAATTTAAGTATTGAGACCCACCACACCCAGGGCCATTTTATTAAATGGCTACTACGGGACACCATGGTCAATATTACTCCTATAGGCCGTTCACTGTAAAGTGAGCACTTTTTAAGGCCCTTCCAACAGTCAATAACCACTAATAAGTATATTTTATTGTAGCCTCAGGCATAAAGTTTTGGGGGAGGTGACATTTATACACTATGTTTATTGGTCACATTGCAATGTTTATATTAAAAGGCAGCAGGAAGATGAAAATTAGATGAAAGGAAACATATAGAAGGGCCTTAAAAAGTGCTCACTTTACCGTGAACCGCCTATAATCAGCCGCACTCCAGATAGGGAGTTGCAGTGATACAAATAGTGCATCTGTGTACATGTGTAAATCTGTCATGCCTGATAATGAGTCGGGGATAGTACACTTTTTTTTAGTAGTCAACTAAATTAAGAGTGTGCAACTCAGCAGGCTTAACTCAGTTACCTAATAAACCTGTGTTTGTGTGTGCACGTGCTCATGTCATTAATGGAAGTAAAAAGGGAAGAATAATATCAGTTTAGTACTCCCAGTTTACGATACCAAGCGATAAGTTGCTTCGAGTCATCAGCTCACAGCATTTCTGTGCACCTCCAATATGCTGGAAGTGTGTGCAGTGTGCTCATTCTCGAATGATTACTCTAATTTTTCCATGACATGGTGATGATGGAGGACAAAGCGACAGTTTAATGGAAGGTTGGTCCTATTAGGACTGAATGGAGATTTGTGCACAAGCCATTTCAAAATGATCAGAAAATGGCATTTCTAATATAAATTATCAAATTATCAATTAATTTTCCAAAAATGTTAAACACTAGTATTGTTCATAAACATTTTACCTCCTTTACTGTTTGATCAGAAATGATCCACCTGCAATAATATCAGCATAATATTCCAAGTCCAGACAGACTAATACACTGATCTAACTGGAATGTGATGCACGCTCTTAAATATCTTAGGCATAACCTTCATAAATATATTTTTCAGTTTGGAGAAATATGGCCAGTACAGAAAATGTATTCTAATTATTACATATTGCAATTCTTACTCGCATCTAATTATGAAAGGTTTTTAAGAGTTCCTGTTCAGTTTTTATAAAGGTCTATGCGCTTTTTAACATTACAGTGTTGTAAATGCTGTTATTTTAAATCACAGAAGTCTTCCAAAATTAAATGTTTAGTATGGTAGATATAAAAATTAGGAACATTAAATACACAGATAGTACGTTATCTGGAAATATAGTGTGTGTATTTCTTCACAGCTGAGAAGCTGGAGCTGTGGTCAGCAAACACAAACTGCCATACCGATGCACATGAGAATATTGGCAGTGCAGGTGATGTTCCTAATATTCTAAGTGAAGTCAACTTCCAGTACCTGGGATTCATCACGCTTTCCGACAACCAAAGCACGGAGTTCAAGTCCAGAGAGCTCAAGTCAGTCATTGTTCCTTCATACACTGCAAACTACCTCAAGCTGCAACTACATGCCAACCACAAAAACTCACATAACATTTACAACCAGGTAATGATTTTTTTTTTTAAATCTTAACTGTTTCCATTTTGTTAAACTTTAACTTATTCCTTCTGCATAGTTTATTTGGTATAGCTAACTCCTCATTTTAATGGCATAAGTATCTTCAGGGGTCCACACACACATCAGTCCAGTGGGTCTAATTTCCCCTCACCCCCCCAACAACCCTGAAATATATTGCAATATGTAAATAATAAATATTTCGAACAAATTGATAATTTAGTTCTTTTGAATAAATTATGTACATAATATATCCAGAGAGTTAATTATCACTGCAATGAATAATACGTACAAAACAGTAGGTTATACTGCCTTGTAAAGTCATTTGTTCAAAGGATTTGTTTTGTGGAACTAATGGATTGACTTGTAACTTCTTCACTTTGGACTCTGCTAATAAAATTCTTTGTGTACCCATGAGTACCTTCCACTTGAAACACATTGGATTTAAAGAAATTCAAATTTTAAGCCGCTAGTACAAGGGGAGACCTCTCCTTGTACCATGATATTGGCGGAGCACCGTACCAGTTGGGGTCGGTGACGTGAAGGTTAGAACCTTGCTTGCCAACATGTAGATATCATCACAGGGGATGTACATCAATATCAAATATCTCATCTACAGAGTCACCTGAGGGGTCGCATACAACTCCCAGGCTAGCGAGTCAGTGGGTACTTCCCAAGTTTAATGGGGAGATTACAAGATGAGGTATCTTGTGGCAAGTTTGATGTAGGTGGCTTCGGGATAGGAACTCCCGACAAACAACTTGAACTTGGAATGTGTGCTCATACATGGTACATATACAAGATGTGTTTAATTATTATTATACACTATCTACCAAAAACTAATTGGGCACCTGTTCACAATGTTTGCTCGGTGGTTGTCACCCCGTTAGAATCTCGTAGGGCCACCTCTTGCGGCTATAACAGCAGCCACCCGGTCTGGCATGCTCTCTACGAGTGTGTTCAGGACATCCATGGGGATTCGTCGCCATTCCTCTTGCAACCATTCCATGAGTTGAGCAATGGATTTTGGCTGCGCCTAATGAGCCCTCACCCGGGGATACAATTCGTCCCAAAGATGTTCTATAGGTTTGAGATTGGGGCTCTGGGCGGGCCATTCCAAACGGCGAACATTGTTGTCGGCGTACCACTGCATAGTAGCCCTTGAAACATGGCACCTGGCATTGTCATCGTGGAAGTAACACGGGTCCATTCCGTAAAAACGCCACGGTGTTGGGAGCATTTCATTATCCAGAATGTTACAATAGGCCTCTGTGTTCATGCTACCATGGACAAACACCCGAATGCCGTGAAACACGAGTCAACTGACGTACTGAATTACCTATCTTCATGGGTGCACAATTACTTTTTGGTAGATAGTGTATTACATGTCCCTATGAGTCCAACTTAATGGACTCGTTCCTAGAAACAATGTACATAGACCAGAATATCAATCTAAAAAATTAACAAATTAAGAATTATTAATAAAAAAAAATTAATAACTGTCAATTATTATTATTAATAATAATAATGGCACTACATTCTACATATACTAATGTTTAGTCACTTTCCTTTACACTATCTACTGACAGTAATAAGTCTACAGGTGTACCCTTTACTTGATTATTACAATATATACCTAGAATTAATTAATATATACCTAGAATTAATGAAATATTTGGACACAAGCATTGCATAAATCATGCCCTTGGGAGATTATTCCCTCTTGGACACGGTACCAGCATAAATTGTGGGATGTGTATGTTTGCATGATGGGACAAAATTAGATACACTGGGCAACGCTCCATGCCGATGCGTTACCTGTGGTATTGCAGGTAGTGGAGCTCTGCTCTGCTAAATAAGCGTAAGTGCTGCGAAGCGGGTATAGTTAGCGTTCTTAATGTGTACATCCTGGCATACGACTAGACCCAATGTGTCTTGTCACTTAACTTCTTCTGCCCATTCACTAGCTCAAATGGTTTTACAGTAGATAACGTGAATAGATACAGAAGCCAGGTGTATTGGGTTCCTAGTGAAGGACTCCCCCAAAGATCAACGAGTGTAATACTCTGAGCATTACAGTGGCCAAACTTGGAATACCACTCAGTGTTACTTGTGTCTGCCGTTCAGCTGTTCTCGCGTAACCAGCGTTTCTTCACGTACACACAAAAAGTTAAGAATTTAAGAAAGTTGGCTTGTCTTTCAATCACAAGGGGTCACAAGGTTAATAACAGCTAGAATTGATAAGTCTCGACAATTCAATGGTTTGGGTCTGACTTTAAAGCACTAGCATAGTTTGGAATATAATTCAATACAGCAAAGTATAACGGGCATTAACGTGGGATACTTCACTTAAATGATATAATTTACTACAAGTAACTGCGGAAGTCAATTATAATAAAATAGATGCAAGTCAGGTGAAGACTACCTGATTATACGTTACCTGACTTTCAAGTTTATTTGTGAATTTAAATCATCCTACTAGCACAAGGAGTCCTATCTTTACTTTGAGGGGTGTCCAGAAGGGACACAGGTTCTCTACTCGACTGGTAGAGATGGCCAGGCCATGGTCTTAAGGGATGTCTACGTTGCAGTGACCTTAGGTTACCTGGAAGGTACGGGTTAGGAAGGTTTAGGTCGATGTAATGAGGTGCTGATTGTGGAGATGACTAGAGGCGCTGCAGAAGAGACGTCCTTCTGGTGATGATGGCATCGTCGTGGTTGCGGTCGACTATTGGCACGGATGCAGGACATCCAGCCCTTAGTCAGGACAGTGCAAGCTAGGGTCACTGGGTTAAATGCATGTTGAGGCACTGTCAAGATCTGGAAGTTCCACGTGTCCTGCCTTCACTACTGTCGGGAGACTTGCCCATGTGGCTTGCCATATTCAGATGGGGCGAAGTTGTGCATCTGGAGTACGCTTCCTTTAAGCGCGGAATACGTCATGCATCACACTCTATAAGTTTTCTTGATGCTAGACTGCAAGTAGTATTTAATACATTAAAATTAATTGTAATTGAAATGGGATTCACACATGACATTGGATGACAAAGTACCTAGATGTACAGGGAAATGCACCAGTCAAACTGACAATGACTACTTTCTAACACAAACTGTACTAGTTTGGTATTTCTCACTCTGTAAAGATGTATTGTCCAAGGGCAATAAGGTTGGTTTTACACAATTATGAAATTAGTTTTATTACTGTCACACACAATATGAGACAAACTGCAAAGGAAAATATATAAACTGTACAATATCATGCAATCCCCCCTCCCCAAACCCATATTATAATTAGAATACTAGTGAAGATAAATAAATGTGTCAAATATGTATAGTAATTTTACACATAAATTTTTTTCATAGGCTACGTTATACCTAATATCACCTCCAAAACAGTAAAAGAGTTATGTTATGACAGTTTTTGTAACAAATGTCACAAAAAAGTGAGAGGGGGTCATATCATAATTTATGGAAAATAGTAGGCTTTGTACATCTGCATGTGAATTGCACCTGGTTGTGACAATGGTGGGAAGAATATTTCAATTTTAAAGAGCTGTGAAAGAAGACTTTGAAGCCTGTAACCTACCACTTTTATTGGGCTATAACGTCATTGGAGCTTTTTCGCCCCACGGCGGACGTCTTTAATTGAAGCCTTGGACTGTAATATTTAAATTACAAAAAGGTGATTCAAGGGGACAATTATTCTACTGCCTAACTGAATATAACAGTAACTGCCATACTTTGGGCACCATTAATTGGAGCGTGACCTTTCATGTAAATATTGCCAAACTGATTACTGTCGGGGTCAAACGCAAGCCCTGGAGATCAAAAGATGTTAATGTCCAGGCTAGTGTGGGGTTCTCCACGTTGCGATAGAAATTTCATGCTAAGGTCTTCGCATCTTCCCTGGACCAATAACTGGGGACATTAATCTTTATGACAAATTCAACACTGTAAGTTTTCTTATAGGAGGTTTTGGTTTTAATTACGGTAATAGACTTCAACCAACGCGATGTCAGTATCGCGAGGGGCATTCAAAATAAGGCGGGGGCCGTAAGTATGCTTAGGTGCCCTGTACAGTGTGGTCCTAGTGGATTTTCTAGTAGGAACAAAATCTGGAGTCACACACTACTCTTCGCAGAGATGGTACTTTTGGATGACTGGACATGGCGTGCTCCTCTTTGCTGGCTGTCCTCCTGCAATGTCTGGTGGCCGAACAACGTCTGGCTCTGGTTGCGTCGAAGTGGTGCTGCAGCTGTAGATGTTGCTCTCAGTGATGAGGGGAGGGGTCTCTTGTGATGGGGTATCTATCCAATGCCTTTCAAGGCCTAAAATAGTATTGCAGTACCTTTGAATTATGTCTATGGTGGGATGTTGTTAGAAATGTAGCTTAATTGGGGGTGCAAATAATAGGGTAGTAAGTAATATGGAATTCGAAGGGAGGAATTTTAGTTAGTTCTTCGATGACTTCTTTTAACTCTCATTTTAGCAGTTCCTTAGCACCTCCCTAATTGGAGTACGGCATGAGGAACAAAGTTAATACCAACTGTTGTGAAGCTAAGTCGGGCTACACGAACCCTAACGTGTACTTCTGAACACTCCAACTTTACGACGTGATATCCACTCTGTGTTCCATGTCTAGCGTTGGCAACCAGTGGATGGAACTTCTGGCCCCCTTGGGCGATGGAATTCAGAAATTAGGATAATTTCAAGTCATTTTAATTGTGGAAATGCTCAGGTGTGGTATCCACAGTGGGTCGTGTGCTAAAATAGTTCTCTCTCCAATCCGGCCTTTACCAAGTGGTGGCGGAGTAGGAACTACTTAGTCACTCAATTCCATGTGTGGAGGAGTTCCTAGGGTGTTTCGGGTGCTCCTGAAGATCTACTGGGCTGGCAGAACTCTGTTTGCCTGTTAGTCTATAAGGATTTACCTCTGTGGTTTCTCTGCGAGTTAGCCGGCTTTTCCTTAGAACTGAACTAAAATATTTACGTTACCTTAAAGGTCTATTGAAAAGATCAAAGCTATAACTGAGAACTCTTAGTAAAATAGGTTTTAAAAAAATAAAATACGTTTATTGAATAACTTATCTGAACACATGGTTCCGCACTCTCCTAATAAAAAAAATATATATATTAACGGAAGTTAGCCCTATTTTAATAAACCAAATGAAGGTGACCTGGATGCAAAGCTAATTACTATGTGACATAATTAATTTGGTGAGGAAAGATTAATCAAAAATAGCTAATTAAAAAATCATAGTTGATTACTGGGCGAATGTCCTGAAGGTACCTAAGCTGGGAAAGTCATTACCAGAAGGGTAGTGGAAAATTACTTTAGCTAGAGAGGGTTGTCCAGAGGAGACGTCGTTGTGACCAAATACCTCAAGGTGTTAAACCAAGGAAGAAGGGGGGGAGGATGGCGAGAGCAACATCGGCAGGACCTTCTAGATGGCGTCGGCATCCAGAAGTTGCTGGTCCTGAAGAGTTGGAGTCTACTGAAGAGGTTGCGGACCGCTGGTTAACTACGAACTACCTGCGCGTCGAGATCCCGGCCATCACAGCAGTGGGATCTCTAGGGTCTAGTGGCTGGCGCACCCTCCAGATAGTCTCAGGCTTTGGCAAGTGGTGGAGGAAGGCTTGCGATTACTTACCCTTGGCTGACATCTCCGGTCATTACAGCGGTGGATGTGCAGCGACTACCATGAGCTTGGTTCTGCTAGACATTTTGCCTCTGCTGGAGGCATTGACATATCTTATCGCATCAGTGGGAAGCTATAAAGGCTTTGCTGCTCCAGTAGAAAACACGCTACCCTCCAGTGGTGCACTGTGGAACTGGCGTGATCTTTCTGGAGGGTGCTGACGGTTCAGTAGACAGTACAATCTTCAGAGACGGGTGTTGATGTAATGGCTTCTTGATAAGTCTGGACGAACAGTACAATCTACGCGCATGTGTCTGTAGTAGCAGTTGGGCATGCCAAAGTACCCTGTAGGCAGGTGTCCTACTTCAAGTACTCCTTGACTTGCTCCATTAGAAATATTGTGCTCCAAAATGGGGTGAAGTCGTTTGGTAGAGTTCGCTTCATAAAAGTGCAGAAATGTGTTATGCATCAATCTTATCACTAATGCTTATCCACACAACCCAACTACATTGATGCCGTCAGGTGAGACACGAGACCAACAATGACACAAATACTTACTGGTAATTTGGGCATCAGCAGTGCTTCCCAATCACAGCACTATTGAAACTCAGGGTTCTCAGGGATGTTGTGGGTTCTGTGTGTCCGTCTCACCCGTGCGTACTTACAAACATGTTGGCAATACTAAACTTTTAATAAACATCACTGAAATAAACAATTGATAAAACATATGTGGCTAGGACACTGTCACTACTGAATAAAAGAATTGAGTTCACTATAGACTTGTTTTTATTGGTATTGTTCATACACATCAACGTGCCAATGAAATATTATCTCGGTCATGACTAGCCAATTCCGCTTGGGTGCTCCCGAGCCCGTAATTAATCTAGCGCACGCCTAAATGGATGATCTCACCAAGGTGCGTGAAAGCACAGCCTTCACAAGGGAAAAGGGCCAACAGCCGCTAGGGTGGACTGACGATTTTTCCCTGAAGACAGGACTCAGTGAATTACAAATGAAAACCCTTAATACACATTAACACGTGTGATTACTCAGCATCACTAACCCAAACTCGTCGGGGCTTGCCTTCCAGCATGTGGTTAGTGTGGTGACGGCCTACACACAGAGCCGGCTAGGACGGGAATAATTGCACCATACACTAATTACACAATTATATAGACCCTTGAATGATACATGAAATAAGATGGGACACGAGATGAATATTCACAATAAACACACACATGTGTGAAAACAAGCTTAGGTGGCGCGGATGCCGCTGGATGAAGTTTGTAGCAGACCTCGTGGTCAAATGCAAAAAGCATCCATTTACGTGAAAAATACATTGAACCCTGAATGAAACTGACATAGAACCCGGAAATAAATTATTGCACTTACTATGTAATACAAATAAGCTCTTAAAATGCAATACTGGTATATACAAAGACTTGGCTTCAGTCGGCCACGTGGCTATACATGATTATGCCGTAAAATATTCAAACATGAAAACTACCCTCAAATACATATATAAAAATAAAACTCTTAAAAATAAGTGTAGCAATTATGCAGAAGTTACACTAAAATGCCATAAACATAGGCAGATGGCATCTGATTCAAATGCGCGGGTCGCGTGACCTCTCAGACATCTTTCTCCACCTTCTCCTCGATTAAGTTAAAAATGCCACAAAGGCATAAGAATTAGTAAAGCGGAAGCATAATGCTGGGGAAAATGTCTGGCAAAAACTTACACAAGCAAAGATTAACCGGTAAACCAAAATCAGTGAACAAAAGTTGTAGTGCGTACGTGACAGTGTCTTACCTCGCCAGCTCTCCTCGACAGACTGTAAAAATACAAGCGTTGCACGGACCTACCATGGCCACCTACAGCGTTCACATAAGGGGAAGTGCTATGCACGCAGAGTGTAATATTTTATATTGAAAATAAAATGGTACAAATTAAATTAAATATTACTTACATTTCTACAATTTTCTTATGAATTTCAATATTATTTTAATGTCTCTTTGTGATGATGTTCATGCTGTAATATTAAGTGTTCTTAATCTCGGTGCCGCGTGCACTTTGAATATTCATAACAAACAATTAAAATTAGTGTAAACACTTTAAAACATTTTAAGACATTAAACACTGTACAGATAATATAACACATTTTACCCTGAAATTAACATTTATAGGAAAGTTCAAAATTATCTGCCTCTTTGCGCACGTACGGAACACGTGACAAGTGAGCGCAGTCAAGGGCCTTAGCGTCACTGGCTGTTAGCTGGCGTCAACATCAAGACAACCCCCTTAACAATATCTTTCTTTTGATAAACAAACTTCACATGTACTTAGACAAATGACCAATATGTGAGTTAAGGTTGTAAGTAAGCCGCAAGGCTATCAATATGAAAATAGTTATTGGAAAATGTCTGTTACAGGTTGGAGTTATTGCCATCAATGTCCTGGGGCAGACTGTGGACAGTGTAAATGGTGAAGAGTTTATGGGACAACATGTTGATGACAGCAATCCACTTTTGCTAGTGAACAATCCCCAGTACGTTTCCCCTTATGATGACCTGGCGTTTGAAATGTATGTCGATCTGGAGGTAGCACAGTTGATCCGAGCCATGGAGGTTAAAAAGCAACATGCCATAATTTGTAAGTACCATAAGTTCACAGAGTGGGATGTCCTTAGAGGTGGATAAATTAATAAGTATAAAGTAACTGACCTTCATGCTTGAGTTGGCATATGTAGTTGTATAAATGAACATACTTTGAAATGCCAAGCTTGATGTAGCCACAGAAGCCAGCACCAAAATGTGGTAGATCTTTGAACACCTAACTTCATATTTTTACACCTTCCATTATCCATTTCCTCAAGTAACTATTTTTTTGAACGTAATCCTCATAAAAAATAACTGGAAGAATGTCAATGCTTGCTATTACCAGGTGAACGCTTCGAATTTGCACGCAGACTGAAACTAGCAATGGAGAATCTTCGGATAGCAGGAGAGAGACTGAGCAAATATGAGCTAGAGAAGCGTCATGCTATTCAACTAGAAGACTACGACAGGGCTAAATACAAGAAGGCACAGATGGATGAATACAGGAACACAGTTTACAAATACTTGGAGGTTGATGATCTTCTCGAGATTAATGGAGTAAGTACATCAGGGTCTTTACTTGAAACTGATAGCATCTGCACACTGTAAATATTCTGTCATAGCACGGCAAGAATAACCTAAACTTAATCCATATACAATAAAACCCCTACTTGGTTGCATTGCAGCAACATTAAAAGCAAGTATGTAGAAGGGAGAAAATGGTTCTGTCCAGGAAAGCAGTATAAGTACAGAGAACTAACAAAAGAAGTAACGTACCCAAAGAACTGACTCTTCCTTCTGCTCATCCCAACTCACTAACCCGTTTTTGGTAGTCAGTTTCCAACTCATGTAGTCTGTTCACAAGTAGAAAACAAATATTTTCAGCTGGATTTCTGTGATTGCCAGAAAAAAAATTGGAAATCACATTAGAAATTCAGTGTTGTTGTAGAACTAATTGACTACACAGTTTTGTAGCTATTACTTGCTTACTGCAATTATAATGCATCAGGTAAAATTCACTATTTATTAAGGATGTAAAATAATTCCCATAGTAGTAAGAAACATTCAATGTGTGATACATTCAAATGATTCAGGAGCACTGGCTTATCCCGTAAAGAAGGGAAAGGACTAGCAGTGCTCTAAAATTTCTCTTAAAAATGACAGCCTCTGGAAACACATGAACATCCATGTCAATAAATATAAATGCAGCATATCACCTGGTTCCCCTCTTTTTAGCTGGTAAGAGAAGACTTCTCGCTAAACCTCTAGTGTAGATACGTATTCATACAGTAGATCATTTCCCGCCTCCCCTCAAACATCTTTCTGGATATATAGGAGAGAACATGGGGCCATCAGGGAATTGGAAGGATAACCCTGTAGAAAAGTATTAAAACATAAATTTTCTCCATGGTGGTTTCAAACCATCACACACTTGTTAAATACAGCAAGACTAATAGTATTTTTTGTTTTGTTTGCTGGTTTTGTTGTACTAGTAAAAGATGGGATCCAGGTGTCATTGAAAGAAACAATGCAAATACATATGTCACCCAGTTCTATAAGGTGTCAGCACCTGGTTCCTGGAAATCGGACTGCCCATTACTTGAACAATCGCCAATTGTGGCCACTCATATGTTTGGATATGCCCCTGACCAGAAATACAAAATGTTTGAATGATTACTCAGATGGTATTGCAAATCTGTATAACTGTTAGGAAAAAGCAGAAAAAAATGTAGAAGTTGTTGTGGTTGTGATGCAGCGTCTCGCGAAGAATGACGAGTGCGTGGACGCGACGTGCACCAGTGGCAAGAGGTCGGATCTGCCCCCGCCCCCGCGGCTGCTGCAGGTGCCCTCTGCCTCACCTAGCCATGACCCCCCAGCCATGCACATGTCTCCCGTGTCGCCCTTGCATCAGAATAGCCGGCCTAAGAGCCCCACCATTGGGGAAGGTCAGTCACAGCACCTCTACAATACAACTAGACTGGCATCATACCACGATGGAGAGAGGGTCATGTTGAAAAATTCCAAAAGTGCTCAAGAACTGCCACTTATTCTGATGGTGATGTGAAATTAAGAATGGAACATCAATGGAATGCAAGTGAAGGGGAAAAAAAAGGAGTATCTTGAGAAAATACACTGACCAAAGGCAACATTCACTAACATTTTCCACACGAAAAACTTGGATGTAACCCTGCCAGGAATCAAATCAAGATATTGCCTTTGCAGGCGACCAGTGCACTTAGCAGGGAAAACATTGGGAACAGGGTACATTTTGCTACACCCCTGAACTAGTACAATCCAGCAATATACTAAGATATGGGAATGAGACACTTTCGTTATGTAGTATTTATGATGGGAAGCATTTTCCTTAAAACTATGGCTGGAGCCATTCCAAAAATATCCAAATACAATAAGAGGAGTGGCGAGGTTTAAGTATCTCCTAAGGAGGCCGCCTACCTGGTGCTTGAATTACATTGCAGCGTGTCTGAAATCCACATTTTTTACGAAACCTTTTAATAAGTCCCCATTATACTGATGTACAAAAAGAACACACACTTCAGACGAGGTACGAATAATACTCTCAATGCATAATTTACATTATAAAAGCTATTTCCAAGCCCACCAACATAGCTAAAAATGGCTTATTCAAACTGTTGTATCTCATAATATACTGGTTGGAAACATGTGAAACTATTATAGGGGCCTGCATTGAACCTTCCTATAGGTTATTCATTGTAAAATGAGCACTTTTGAAAGCCCTGCTTAAGATGTATTTGTATGCACATTGTATATTCTTCCACCTAATGTAAAATTAACATTGCCACGGGCCTCATCACTTTATTCATGCATTGGTCAAGAAAAACTGTGAAATTATTAGAAAATTAAAATTTTTACAAATGTCCTCATTTTTACACTTTGATGCATTAAAAAATACAGAAAGCTAAGTAAATAATTTAAGTTATCACAAATGGTTACCTAACTCTTTTTATTTGACTTTAAGATATGGAAATACTTTCCATCCATCATTACCAACTTTACTGGGTTAATGTCACTCAGTGCGCCCATTAAAATATATACAGGCAGAGGCAGTGACATTTTTCTAAGGTTGATTTCAAAAGTGCTCACTTTATCGTGAACAGCCTTTACAGACGTTCCATCAATAAAATAATAGGATCACGGCTGAAAGTCCCATAGGTACGAGAAGCATGACGGAAACACTGCATGCCAGTTCGGCACCTTGCACGTAGAAGTGATGGGGCATTAGGTACGCATGTCAGTGTCTCCCTTATTGCTCGCTTACTTCCGAGTCTCAAACATGCTAAAAAGCTCCAAGTAGGTGGCGTCCTTAATAACACGGTGAAACGAGGTGGACATAGAGCAGTACGGGAATGCAAAAGCAGGGAAACTGGAGAACTCTGAGAAAACTTGACCACTGGCATCATTTAGCATGATTCTCACATGCGAAAATCCAGGAGTGGCCCTGCCGAAAATTGAACCCGATGTGCCTTTGAGGGAGGCATTCACTCTATCCACTACACCGACCATGACTCCAAATAATGTACATGGATAGGGTAATTGGATTACACCTGATAACAGGTGCCAACATACTGATATACTATGATGTGGAAGGTAAGTACTATCATCCGCACAATTTCTTACATTTTGAACTACGGCTGAAAAACTTACAATATATTGTTACTTTGTCTTTTGTAGTAAAACTGTCAATGCTTTCACGAAAAAAATCTAGACTACCTATGCTGACACACCTAACCTCATGACATGCGTCGAGTTTGATGTCTTCAAGGAGAAAACAAAGCATGTAATTTTTCTCTGGGACGTATTGTTTTAGTACAGAGAGCAGCATTTGTTTTTCCAGAATTTCTTTTCTTCAGAATTTGACATGTTTTTCAGTGTAAGGTAATTGCACCTGGTGCACCCCACAGGACCTGCCTGTACCCACGAGAGTCTATGTTGGATGTGCGTTACAGCAGTGTGCACTGCGAGCAGTCCGACCAACCTGAGAGGATCTCTGCGGCGGAGGCACAAGACAGTTGCTCAGCCAAGTGTGCGGAACAGCTACGAGGCGTACGAGGAGAGGACGGTACCTGCACTGCGGCAGTAAGTAGCAGTGAAACATACACGGAGCAACTGTGCCTACACTACGACAGTGCTCTAAACACAACTGCTGCTCCCTGTTTGAGATAAATTAACCCTTTTGAAATAAACATTTGCAAAAATTCTCTGCCCACAAATAATGTTAGCAGCAAATTATGAAAAGCAGTTCCACGTTTTAACATATGTATTACTAAAAAAAAATGTTTAAAATTTGTTTCTAGTGAAAGAAGCTTACTTTCATTTGGACACACAAACAAAATAACTTGTATATTATTAACATATGTATTTATATTTCTAATATAGTCCATGTAAATATTAATTTTTAATACAAAGTTTTTAAAAGGAAAACCTGATCAGGGTTTTGTGCCCACTTAACCACATGCCAAGTAAATTGTTACAAGTATCTTCATATAAATCCATGTGTACCTAAGATATAACTCCTTTAACAACTCTGGTTCGGTGTCAAACAAGTGGAAGCCACACAGTTGTGAATGCATTTACCTTTCAGGGTGTCAAAGGTGAAACACTACTATTAGATGTAAGATGTCAATTGAATAATTACTACCATCAGAATCTCAATAATAAAACTCATTTGTGTGAAGTGTTGTGATTTTAAACACTGTATGAGCCATCAACGTGCACATTGAAAAGTAGTGGTGTATGTTGTCAGCCACTGCAGTTCTTTGAAGTCTTCTTGACTCCTGGTAAAAGTTTTTTAATCTAGTCTTTGACGCCAGCTAACAGTCAGCGGTGCTAGAGCCCATGACGACGCTCACCACGCACGTTTCACATGCACCTGCACGTGCGCAAAGAGGCCAATATTTTTTAACTTTCACAAAAATATTATTTTGCAGTGTAAAATGTGTCTTGTATTTTTATTTTCAGGGTGTGATATGTCTTATAGTGTTTTAAAGTGTTTGTTGTTATTTTTAAAATGTTTGATTATGAAATTCACAGTGCGCGCTGCACGGAGATTAAGAACACTAATATTTCGCCATGAACGCCGTAATACAGAGACACTGAGATAATACAGAAAATTCACTAGAAAATTATAAAATGTAAAACAATATTTAATTTATTTGTGCCCCGTTTATTTCAATAATAAAATATTTTACTCTGCGTGCATAGCACTTCCCCTTATGTGAACCCCGTAGGCAGCCATGGTAGGTCCGTGTGACTCTTGCCTCTGGACAGTCTGTTGTAGGGACCTGGTGAGGTAAGACACTGTCACGTGCGCACTATAACTTTTGTTCACTGATATAGGTTTCCAAAGTCAATTTAGTTTACCTGTTAACCTTTGCTTGCGTACGTTTCGCCAGACAATTCCCCAGCATAATAGTTATTTCGCCCTTGTTATATTTTTCAAACTTAATCAAGGAGAGAGGAGAAAGATGTCGGAGAGGTCACATGACCCACACAACTTGAATCAGGCACTATCCGTCCTATGTTAGTGGTGTTCCAGTATAATTTTACTATTATTGCTATGTGCAATTTTAAGGGGTTTGTTTTTATGTATGTATTTTAAGAGCATTTTCCTGTTTGAATATTTTATGGCAATTTCATGTACAACTACGTGGCTAACCCATGCCAAGTCTATATCTGCGCCATCCATGCCGTTTGAGAGTTTATTTGTGTAAAATCATGTGCGCTACAATTTATTTCAGGGTTCTAAGTATGTTTCATTCAGGGTTCAATGTATTTTTCGTGTAATTTGATGATTTTGTACTTGACCATGCTGTCATGCTACACGCCTGCAATCACTTAAATCGTAAAGAGGATAATTTTCTCTATCAGAATTATATTTTGTTGGAATTAAATTTGCAGTTTTCAAGAAGAAACATTGCAATTTTACTGCACCACGTGGTCCGCTACGAACTTTATCCAGTGGCATCCGCGCCATATAAACTTGTTTTCACACATGTGTGTGTTTATTGTGACTACTCATCTCGTGCCACACCATCTTTTAAGGGTCTTTGTGCAATTTCTGTCATTTTGTTATTTGTGTATGGCTCTGTGTAAAGGCCGTCACCACACTACCCACGTACTGGCGGGTGAGCCCAGACGAGTTTGTGTTAGTGATGCCAAGTAATCACACGTGTTAATATATCATCAAGTGTTTAATTTGTAATTCACCATGACCTTCAGGGAAAAACCGTCTGTCCACCCTAGCGGCTGTCGGCCCTCTTCCCTTGTGAAGGCTGTGCTTTCACGCACCTCGGTGAGATCATCCATCTAGACGTGCGTTAGATTAATTGCGGGTTGGGGAGCACCCACGCGGAATTGGCTAGTCATGACCGAGAGTATCATAATTTCATTGGCACGTTGATCTGTATGAGCAATAATAATAACAGCAAGTCTACAGTGAACTTACCTTCTTTTATTCAGTAGTGACAGTGTCCTAGCCACATGCATTTTATAAAGTAATTATTTTCAAAGTGATGTTTAGTAAAAGTTTAGTATTGCCTACGTGTTTGTAAGTATGCATGGGTGAGACGGACACACAGAACCCACAGCATCCCTGAGAACTCTTGAGTCTCAATAGCGCGATGATTGGGAAGCACCGCTGGCGCCCATATTACCAGTAAGTATTTGTGTCATTGTTCATCTCGTGTCTCACCCGACGGCGTCAACTTCTTCACAGTCTTGCAAGTGGGTCACAGTATCAACCTGATACTTTTTATCTGATACCCACTTGTATCAGCTACTGTAAACCAGTACAATGCCAAACTATCAGATACATTTAGTATCAGTTTAACATTCGCCAGTTTGTTGCATCTGCTGTTTCGTGTAATAACACAGATACAATTTTAATTATATTTAAAATATGTGGTTAAGTTAAAATCAAATTTCTTGATTTAGACTTGGCTACTGAATGGTTAAGTTTTTTGTTTTAAAAAAAATAAAGAGAATAATTTATAAATACCTTTTTAGTTTCAAAAATGTACATAAAGAGAATTCATTATCCTCTTTGCACAAATGGAGTATTTTCTGCTCTTGCTCTAATCCATAATTTATTTCACTGTAACAGATACCACACAGTACACCAACCCAAACACATACTTGGTAACATGCATATTTGATAACACGCATATCTGATAACGTGTACCTAACAACATGCATTGACAAGGCTATGCAAGATTGGCGAAGTAGCAACATACTTGGGAATACTTACCTGTATCTGACAAAGAAAGTGTCAGATACTTTGTATCAGATACAATTCTATATCAGTATCAGTTTGGAACAGGTATAGAAATTAGCTGTAATGACCCATCTCTAGTGTTTAATGTGTTTCTCTGCAGCAGCCACAGTGCGAGCAGTACGAAGGAGCAGCAGACCGAGGTCGATGGAGCGGGACGATCCCGACTGACTGATCGCGAGCGGAAACAAGCAGCCCTCCCTGTTGCGGTGTTCAAAGATGAAATGGCAAGTTTGTAGATTTCAGTTTCTTCACAAGACTTGACTTAGAGTAGTGCGTGACTAGGTACATCAAGCCCCTTCTTCTTAAGGTGTTAATCAAATGATTGTTCTTGATAGAGGTAGACAATTAAGAAATTACAGGACAGACATAGTGAATGCTACTCCATCATACAAAAAGGTATACATGTTACAAGTATTATTAATGGTGATACATAAAAATGCATTTACAGAAAGGTTTCGCCAAGTTCATACATAACAACATTCACCAAAAAAAAAATTTTTCCAAATGAAATCCCTAAGGTGGTTTCCTACCTGATGTTTGAATTTCATTGCAGTACGATTGAAAAATGTGTTTTTGATGAAACTATTAAACACGTCCACAATAGGTCTGCTTATGGAAAAGAAAACATACCTCAGACAAGGGCAGAATGATACTTTCAAGATATAATACAAATATTAAAAATTGCAGTTTCAGACTGCCTATCTTAAACAAAAGTACTAGGACACCGGCCAAAATATGATAGGATCTGGCTTTGAACCTTGTTACACACATTATACCAATAAAATAATACGGCTAGAACTGAACAGATACCCGATATTACTGTATCGGAACCCGTCCGAACACGGATTTTCTTTTTAGCCGATACTGAGACCCGATATTTTCATTTATGCCTGACCCTTTAAACCAGAGGATGATAGGGTGGCAATGTTGGAGTAAGATGGGCTCAACTGCTGCCATTTTCAATCAGCAGTTGCAATTCTTATTCCAAGTACTAAACTGACAGATTGTCACTCCCCAAAATGACGGAGAGGAAGGGAGATGCTAACTTGCTCATCTACAGAGGAGAGAGAGAGAGAGAGAGAGAGAGAGAGAGAGAGAGAGAGAGAGAGAGAGAGAGAGAGAGAGAGAGAGAGAGAGAGAGAGAGAGAGAGAGAGAGAGAGAGAGAGAGAGAGAGAGAGAGAGAGAGAGAGAGAGAGAGAGAGAGAGAGAGAGAGAGAGAGAGAGAGAGAGGAGAGAGAGAGAGAGAGAGAGAGAGAGAGAGAGGAGAGAATGCCACTCCCAACCCACTGTCGCTTGCTGTGACAGGCGATATAGGAGATAATCATCTACAGCTTGTATTGCAGGTCACCGAATTACCAGCTTTGCAGGCACTGCACTTCAACTCCACCTTGTCATTTCAGTATTTAAAATCTTTTAAAAGCAATGATTCTGACATTCTTAACCCGGGAACTGGCAGTGCTTCAATTTTACTCTTAGTAAAACAAGGGAGTGCTTAATATAAAAACTATACATATTAATAATTTTTAATTTTCTGAATATGAACAAAGTTGAATTATGCTGAGAAATGTGATACACGACTTTGTAGAATTAAAATTTTTTGTTTGATAATTTTAAAACATAAATTTCTTAAGTTGCCATGACACAAATTTAAAAATAAATAACTACAGTATATTTTGAGTCCTGCTTTTAATCTCTGATTTTGGAGAATTATCGTGAAATTAATTTTCCTAATGTTTTGTATGTTTACTTAAAGCATCAAATAGTACATTGTGTGAAACTTACTGTAACAGATTTTCATCAGCTTCCCAAAATACTTTTAGTGATAGTAGAAGTTTTTCAGTCTATTGCTCATATGTCCATTGTAGCGGCATTGGATATTGGTTGCATCGGCAAGGAAATATCAGTTCATACCGGTATCATTAAAAATCTGTATCAGCTGAGCACTAAATAGGGTCACTGCTGAAAGTTCTATAGGCACTGTGACGAGAACACTGCATGCCAGTTCAGGGCCATGTATGTATTGCACAGTGGCACTTCTATGCTAGCTCCTGAACCTCAATGCAAAAATAGCTCCGGTTAGGCAATCACCTTAAAATTGAAACATTTTGTACTGTTTTTAAAATCGAAATATTCCTATTTTTACCTAGTAACATGAACATGGCTTAAAATTGATTTGTTTCTTTGGCAAACTTGTTTACATCATGTACTTCTGACACTACTTCAGGCGACATCTTGAGAGGTTACACCACTGTGTCATTCACCAAAGCAGTACGTACATGTCACACATTTTTGTACACATTTATAATTTAGGAGTGGGATGGACCCCCACATTTTTTGCGAAACAATTGTTTGTTCAAATACGCGTATCTCGGTAAATAAATATTCTGAAAATATGACTTCGTCAAAAAAGATTAAAAAACCAATTATCTATGCCAGTATTTTTTTAGTTTTGTCATATGAAGTGTATTCTTGGAAAAAAAAATTAGTGAAAAGGTCAAATAACACATTTTTAAAGCTTGCCTATACAGTTTCCTTAAACTGCAAGAGTGAAGAATGAAGTGAAGAGATTTGGATGGCTCTTAACATCGAGGTCTTGAGAGCCAATTGGGGTGATTAAGGTGCATACGGAGCAGCACCGGAATGAAATGGTGGGGGAAAGGGGAGATCCCCGAGAAAACCCGCCAACCAAAGGCATCATCTGGCACGATTCCCACATGCGAAAATCCGGAGTGACCCGGCCGGGGATTGAACCTGGATCGCCTTGGTGGGAGACAAGCAGGCTAACTGCTCAGCCATCGTGGCCCCTTAAATGGTAAGAGAAAAGTACAAAGATACGGGCGTAGTTTAACTTGTGGTCTTTCATCGAGTGTAATAAAACCCCACTGTTACAGATCAAATTTGCACAGTACAGCATTATGATGGACACACAGCATGCCTTACGCGTAGGAGCGATGATGCACTAGGCATGTGTGTTAGTGCCACCCGTATCTCTCCCTTGCTTCTTGATCTCGAACGCGGGGTTCCAACGGGGGTCCATCCCACTCTGAACCATTTGATGAAACTGTGCAGGTTGAGAAGTTTTACTCGAAGCAGTATTCTGACAAAGAAGAGGGCCTTCGTCAGTTGAAGGATGAGCTGAGGAAGCACGTTACTGGGGAGGCAACGGCCGAAGCCCAGCAGCACCCTCCCAACAAGATTGCGAGAGCGGCCATCTTCCTCCTACACCGTGCCCTGCGGGACAAAGTGTACTCCGTCTACAGCCTTGCTGCAGAGACCATCCGCATGTTCTTTGTGGAATTTGTGCCTGCCAGGTGAGTTTCTTCTTCACAGGAATGACTAACTCAAGGAGTGATGAGAGTCATAACCATTTTATGCTTTGTCTGTACAGCAAAGTGCAAAACTGTATATTAAGTGTAGGTCAGCTAACGGTTCATAATAATAACACACTACTATTAAATACATTATAAAAAGTAGACAGAATGCACAATCACCCACAGGGCAGTATGTACTCGTAGATAAACACACACAAACAAAAGTCAGATGACCACATTTTCCACGTGGATGCATGGTCACGCAATGTTCCAATGAGAGCCTCACTGCCTTCAGGGTGCTTTAGCGACTTAGACCACATTAAGTATTTAGAATGTTGAAATGTGTTTTGTGCATCAGTTGCTGCATTAAGATTTTTGTTTAAAGTTGGCCACACACAAGCCTTCTTTTGTTTCTGACTATACTGTAGTTGTGGTTACGTAATGGCAGGTGCTTTGTTATTGCTCTTGTGATGCGGAGTAATTTGGGTGTTATTAAATTATAGGCTGGTATTCAAGCTATTTGTTTCTAACACTGAAGACATGACAAACGTTTCAACACTTACTGCAGGAGTTAAAAACGAATTAATTTTCTTATTTTAAAAATATACACAACAGAACATACAAACAGCTGACAGTAATGCAGTACCTACATATATAACTTGGAGAGTTTTTAATTTTGGATTAGCACAAATATTTGTGCAATAAGAACCTAAGTTCAGTGATATACAGAATGTAATATGGACCATTCATAATAGTTATCATACATATAATACACTATACACCATTAAAAAAAAACAATCACTGGAAATGTGGGGATTATGAGATGTAAGATAGCATTTCAAAGGGAAGCATGCGGTTGTTTTGTAAGAGATATAACATATGTCCTCTGTTAGAGATACAGGCATCAAGTTACAGTTCGACTGACTCCTGAATGTGTTGATGTATCCCTGGAGAATTCTGAAATGTCTCACACCCTTTCACAACATGGTCATGAAGACTCCCTACATCTTGCACAATTGATTACAAAAGACATTTTACATAACTACACAAATTGAAGTCTAATATATTTAGATCAAGGTACAATGATGCCATACACTGCAAAAAAATAGTCTGCAGAAGAGGAGATGTAGCAAGGAAATTAAACATTTGTACGCGTATGCTCATACAATATTTGTACACCTATGATCATATAATATTTGTACACCTATGATCATATAATATTTTTTATTCTTTAGATTTTAGAAACATTTCCCTGGCAATTGAAATGTGTTTTTGTTATTTTGTACATATGCTGTCCAAGAAGTGTACAGTATTATAACACTTTTAGGGTGTCTGCTGCGGAGGTGACGAGAAGTGTGGAGAGGCTCCTGCCGGAACTGCTATCTAAGTCTGGAGATCCAACTCCCAGAATACACAACATGGCCGCGCACACCATACTTAGCATGGCCGACTGCCAGGAAGTGAGGTGAGAAAATTCAGATGGGGTGAAAATCGCTTAATTCCACTGGATCAGCCAACTGTTGTTATTGTTTACATCACGATAGGTTTGGTTATGCCCAGTGACACCCTTGTTTGTTACCTGTTCACCAACCCTCCTCAGCGCTGATGTGACCTCTTGTAATAACGACTCCATAAAACAATCACTAAACTAACCACTCCGGTGTGCCGTCAAGGTACTTCCTCCCCCCCCCCCCCTCCCCCATGGGCCAGTTTAATGTTTAAGCATGTGAGGCAGTTGTCTAGAGGCCCCACAAGCATATGTGCTATATCATTTAGTGTCAAAAATTACAAGGTGTAATCAACAACTACGGAAAATTATTAATCAAAATATTTAACTTATTGCAACAAAATTAAAACTATTAATCCCCTGAAACTTAATCATTAATTGTATTGTAAAATTGTGTGATAAAAACACTACAAAACCTTTTAAGTATAAACATAAACGTATAAATAAAATGAACTAAACGGAAAACTAATCCAGTAGGGTATTGTATTATTTTGTAATAAAACTGCCTAAACTTTAAAGTTCAAAAAATTTGTATAAAATTTAATAAACAAAAGTATTTTTAAAATACTTGCTGACTACGATTTATTGCTTAGCATTTACTTTGGTAGCACAGGATTGAATCATAAACAAATCACTTTGGTTAAATTGTGCTCTCACATAAACCACTAAACGATACTGCAGAAAATTAGAATACACACGATGAGCCCAATGTTTTGTCGCCATGGCCTGCTACACATAATACAGCAGACGTGTGAATTGGGAACTACCAACTACGGTACAAGTGACAGTTGTGTTGGCACCAACAGAGAACTGCACATCATCCCGGTCCACCTGAGCCGTCCCCTGACCAGTAGCACTCACCCGCGACTGGCACTCAGCCGGCTGGAGATGGTTGAGCAGTTGACTTTGAACCATGGCATCTCCACTGACAAGCAGAGGTACAGTACAGTAACTGCATGCTCACCCCTCAATGTAATCAACATGCATGTGAGATTTACTGTATTATTTGTACATAAGTGCTCCACATAAAATTCCTGAACTTAGAAGTAAAAGAGTCTAGATGTTATTAAGGTTGATAACTTTCTTTTGAAGTATAAATTTTTTTTTCCATTTTGTTTGTCTTTATAATGCATGCTGTAAATGTATGTCTGAGGGGAAAATATGGTGATTTAAATAAGATATTTCTTAGTCAACTGGCATAGTAAGTGAACACACGAGAACAATTACAAGAATAATGATGTATATTAGCATTTTTGATTTCTTGTCACCAAGTGCCAGAGTAATATCATGGATGGGACCAGATGATATAAATAATTAATTAGACAAATTTACATATAGATAATCAAAATGAAAACTTAGTTTAGTACCTGTTAATTTATAAAAATAAATTTTATTTAAAGATTTACCAAAGTTAATTAATAGACAAGGGAATAAATTAAATCTTACTTTCATCTCCAAGGACATAAAACAATGTCGTTAAGTTATGTATACCTTTTTGTTTAATTATCTTCCTTGGCTCAGGCCAAATCAAAAACATTCATGGTCCTCATGTGGCCTGCAGGCCACCTATTGAGAACCATTGGAAATTTGTTATTACAATTATGAAGGGACCTAACAAAAGTTTTTTTATATGAGGAAAAAATGTGTACTGTAACAGGGTAAGTTTTCACAGAAAAATGTGATTGTGGACCAATAGAAGGTAGTTTATTAGGAAGGAAAATGTTTACGGGAAAATTTAGATACAAAGAACATGAAGGGACTTTCAGATTTATACTTAAAAATGAAAAGTACTTTAAAGTGAAATACTTTCTAATGAGATTTTACTGTACTAATATCCTAGCATAAAAGATTCTTTGGCTCACCGTTCACACCTGACAGTCTGTACTCCTCCTTGGGTTCAGCGGCCTGACGTGTCGGGTGCTGGCCGAGCTGGGCTCGTCAGGGCTGCATCACCCAGCAGAGCCCGTGCGCAAGGTTGCAGAGAGGATACTCACCCTTGTGTACAAGGTCAACCCCCGGCTGGTGCGTAAGCAGCTGCCCCCTGATGACGACATCACTCGCCGCAACCTCCTCTACCGCCAGCTCTTCCAGGAGTTTGATAAGATTGACATACAGGTGATGAATCTGCAATTCTCTACCACATACGACAAACATGTTACAATCATTATCAACAATATGAGCCATATGGGATGTTACACATCTGAATGCAATTTGTGGCAGGCATGTGGGGGGAAAACAGTTTTAACACTTTACATTTACTACACAATTTAAATTATTCCAAAAACAAAACGTATACTTTACTGTACTTTATCTTGTAAGGCACACAATACTCTTGAACTTCAATGAGCTTTGTAAAATTGATTCTGGCATCATAATTGCATTCCACACGAGAGGATGGATGTCATGATACCTAATTTCGACAGCAACTTCTATTTCCATAGCTGCCCCAGAACTGTTTATATTAAATTACTTGATAAACACATAAGCTATCTCTTAAATAAGCTCAATAAACAAAGTAAAAACTATATAATACTCATCCATGTAAAAGGAAGAATGAGATAAATATTTTTAATGAGCTTTACTTGTTATGAATCTTATATAAGTTGTATTGGAAGGTAAAAACAAAATGTCATGAAAATTTTTTTACACAAGCCCCATATTGTTCCTTCATTTCATTATACATATTTGGAATGCTGCGGTTGCTGTTGAGTGATTAACAGACATTTCAATGGCTGCATGGAATAACAGAGGTTACAAATGTATAACTCTTCTAGCTCTGTGTCTGGATGAAAAGTATACATTCTGAGTTACTGCTGTGCCTTTAATCTAGCTTAATAAGTAAGTAGGTCAGAATATAAGATAGGAACTATACTAATTTCATAAAAGTCAAATACTTCCAGGCATTTTCATATTACTCTAAAGGCATACACATTGTTAATTTTTTGATGATTTTTGGATGTGTTACAGCGAAAGAAGGAAATATTGGAGAAGAACAGGCAACAACTGCTGCAGCAACAGCAGTTGCAACAGCAGTTGCAACAGCAACAGCAACAGCAACAGCAGAAGTCAAGTGACACCAAGTCCCCGGGACACCAGACAGGAAGTAGCTCTTCATCAGCCAGTGTAATCACGTCGCCCAGTGACGCATCTCAGCCTGACACTGCGGACAAGTATGAACATTTTCAAAAAACAGTTTAGTTGTTAGTGTACTTCCTTCGCCCCTTATAATGTCATTACATATAGTGTATGTTATTTGTATTCAAAATAATTTTTTGCTCTAGCCCATGTGTACTAAGAAATAAAATAGAATGTGATACACTGGCAAATGAAGACGTGATATTCTACATTTGCAAATGAAGACATGATATTACATTAGTATTCAAAATAATTCAATAGAGACATACATCCACAGAAGAAATTATCTATTAAAAAACTAATTATTTTAACCCTGACAAATAATCTACTTTGTAGCAAATAGTTAAAAATCAAATAAATCTGAGAAAATTAAAAAAATACTAATAAATACAGTGTTTTGGCGTATGTAGGTCGTATGCGTGTATAGGCCGCACCTGAAGTTTTCAATGAAAAATTAGGGATAATTAATATTTAAAGTATAGGCCGCACTGAATTTTTGTATTCCTGTAAATATTGTTAAGTCACAATTCCGTACAAATATAAATTCCGACTAAATTTCTCCCCCACAAAACATTTGAGACAGAAAATTTGTATTATGTTGCAACGTTTACAAAAATATTTATTGTATAATTACTATTCCACAGATGGTAATGTGACATATTTACATTTTACACGTGCGGGATGGATATTTTGTTTATAAATGTGAGTGAAAAAATAATGGTGCAAGTGAAAAAGGAATTTTTTTCCTTCCTTCTTCTTCTTTCCTTCCATCAAGTTAAAACATTAAAATGTACTGTATGTTGATAAATTTCTAAACATATTTCGGAGAAAAATTTTTTTAATGCCAATATCTCATATATAAGCCGCACCCCACTTTTTTTAGTAGTTTTTTTGTAAAAAATGTGCGGCCTATACACGCCAAAATACACATAAGCGTTATTACTCAACCAAATGTGACTACATAATATTATTGATTTATACCTACCTTATGAAAATGCACCACTAACTATCACTAATCCTGTTAGGGCTGTGTGTAATATTGTAACAGACATTCTACTTGCCTCTCACCAAGGTGATCCCAGTTTGATTCCTCATGGGGTCAAGATTTTTGCATTTGGGAAAAGTGTTAGACTTCGCCGTTGGCTGGGTGGTTTTCTCTAGGCACTCCAATCTCCTTGCCCTTTTATTCTGCCGATTCTCCCTCTTCACCTTCACTGTTTGAGCATTCATTCTGTAATCCTGTTCTTCAAGTTGGTAAGACATGCCCCCCCCCTCCCCTTTCTCTCTCTCTCTCTGTGCGCGCTGTTATTATGTGGTTTAAGATGCATTCCCAACCTCTAAGTAGCATATGTACGTACGAATAAAAGAAGACTTAGCATATGTACGTACATAGAAAAGAGAAGCAGAGTAGCTCAACTTTCAACTTGTACATATGTACGTATATACAGCTGGACTCTCAAGCAATCAGAATGTCCAATTTATTAATAAATTTATTATTTAACTAAAACTATTAAAGTAAAGATATAAATATACAAAATTCTGTTTTCTTTGGCGAATGTGTAAAGCTTGTACTATGTTTTACACAAAGCCTGCAAGAACAAAAAAAAAAAATCAATATTCTCACTTCATAAAGTTATGTTTTTTATTTGAATATCTGCCAACAGAAAATGAATGTACGTTACAAAGAGATTGTGAATCCGTCTATATGCTTGAGATCAGCGGGTATTGTTTGTTTGTTTCAGGATGTGCATATTCTGTTTAGTGAGAGCAGAGTCCTTCACAGAGGAGGGTCTCAACATCCATTACTGGCGTTCCTGTCCAATGCTTACCCGGTGCATGCACTGTAAGCAAGTTGTCGAGATTGCACGCTTATCAAGCCACCTTGTTGGTAAGTTTTCAGCACGTACTTTCATAATGATCACACACTTTCCTTCAACTGTAGAGGCAGGGTGGAGCTTTCAACACACAGTGTCTGTTATGACTAGGGACGTGTCCGGTGCATCAGTAGAAGATCGTAACTGGCAGAGTTTCACTCAATCAGCAATTTTTAAAAAATAGGAAAATAGAGAATTTATTTTGATTCCGATGTTATTTATTCACATAGTACACACCCTAGTGCGTTGAAATATTTTCATTTTTTGACAGCAAACATGTTGCGTAGATAGATCACAAGAATGTCGAAAACTTTTCCTTCCCTGGTATATACAAAAGGAACGAATAGTAATACAGTGGCACCCCTTTCTTCCACATTTATATGATACTGCCTGTTCACTCACGCTCTTAAACTTGTTGGCTGTTGTCTAGCTGCATTAAAAGAAACAAAGATGTGTGGAGAAAAGTAAAGATCACAGGAGCAGTTAAAAGAGGGGAGGTACCAAATGAGAAGGAAGGGTGCTCAAGCAGATGTTACATAGAAATAAGACAATGGAAAGTTGCACGACGAACACAGAAACAATCCCTTCTCGCTCTACTGGCTCATTTCTCCCACATCCTGTTATCGAATTGAGGGATGGCAGAGAACACCTCACTAGTTGCTAGGCAACCACACCATGTTTGCCAGTCTTGAGTCAGGTAGTGTGGCAGCCGGAGGCTCTAGTCTAGCTCTATGCTACGTGGGTTTCTTCCGTGATGTCAGCTTGCAGTAGCAAACTTAATCAGAGCAGACTTTCCAGTGTGTACAATATTAAGGTAGGGAATTATCATCAACTGTAGTGTTAAGTAGTTTTAGTACGTATTTTCAGAAATGTGTCCATTTTGTCACACACATATCACATCATAACTTTCCACGCCATGCTGGGTGGCAAAACAGAGTCCAAGCAGGCAAGGTGAAGTAGGATGGTGCAAAATGTAATTTATGAGATGGGGTGTCTCAACTGTTGTTTTTGTTACTCTGCTTCGGGCTTTTAGTCTTGCCCTGTGTGTCACCCTGGAAAGTGCTACAGGGCGTATCTAATTCGAAACCAACATGCTCTGATTTTTCCATAAAAATTCCACTTGCTCAGTGATTATGCTGCTTATGCATTATTTGGCGAATAAGGTGTGTTGTATATGCTTGTCCATGATACAATTTTATTCAGAAGACTTGTACGTACTGAAATTAATTAATATTTGAACAACATATCTTCTAATTTTCCTAGAACAAGTCACTGAAAATGAACTCCACGCTGTAAAACTTACGTGCAGATCATAAAACATTTTTGGCGAAAACAGGATGTACAATAGGCATTTGTGGGTACCATTTTATTAGAAAGATCTATGCCTATTGAATTAAATTATCATCTCATTTAAAAATCATGTTGATTTTTATACTAGAAAAAGAATTGGAATCATAATAAAACTGAATTGGGATTGACAAATTTCTCAAGCTGCACTCCATATCAGAATTGATTTACAAGTGATTTGGCACATCCCTAGTTGCGACCAAGCAGATCACAACATATTTGCATCAGAATTGACTAACCATAAAATATTGTATATGTCTGGTGAGCTTTCTAAAGTGTTCAATCATCAGTGAACCAGCCAATACCAGTCATACATACGAAATGACAGGTGGTAGAGTAGCGAGTACTGCATGTTACAGACGACTGTGAGATGCGGGAGCAGTACAAGATGTGCGAGCGCTGCTGCGAGGCTGTTCTACAGGAACATTGGGAGGAGCATCAGTCATCACACACCACCACAAGTAAGTCGCATCATATTTTATACCCCCACAAGACTAACACAATTTTAAATTATCACGTTTTTGTTTAAATGCTACAGTTTAGCTTTTAAAGAAGAAAGAACAAAAAGTTTTAATCAATGCCAAATGTCCCATTAACGTATTTTATATAGCTACTAGAATTTCTTGCAGCACATGTCTTAAAAAATTTGTTTCCTCACAAAATTTGCAATTTAAGTTGTCACAGATTTGATCTGAGGGTACACTTTGTATGCAGTTTTGAAAAACATATTAATTTTGATTAGTCTGTATCACATACTGTATCTCCAGTTCATGCGTAACCTGAACTTGGATAGTGGTCAAGCTTCTCTATGAGTCTGGAAGCCATAGAGGTACAATAATAAGGTAGTTTAGCATCTGGGAATCTTCATTGGGAGCCCTAAAACTCATCGCTCGGGCCATGGAGTAGCAGAGGTTCGAGTGTGCTGAGTCACTGCCTGCGAAGGAACAAACACAGTGGGTGCGCTGATAGGTTTTGCAGATGGCAGACACGAGGGAAAGATTACTTGTCAAGCAACTGAGGTGGTGGATATAAATCTGGTAGGCGCAGGATAGCATTTGGGCAGGATGGGTGGAATTGGTAATATGACCCAGGGTACAACAAAGGAGCCTGTCCAGTTGGTTGGAGCAGAATTCAAGCTGCTGTTTCTCTGTGGGGCCTGCCACACACAGGCTGAGGTGGTGCTACCTGATTGCTGTTGTGCAGCCTCCAGCCTCCTCTCGTAAGCAAGAATACATTCTTTCATAGTTGCCACCATGCTCCACAGTACATTTAGCCTAAGCAATGGCTGTTTTCACAGCCTTTGCCTTCCATGCTCAGTTGTGGGGCATGTGGCAAAGAAAAATCTCAGACTGAGGCTTGGTCGTGTACTAGAGCGAAGTGGCTTAAATTGTGTTTTGGGAAGTAAGAGTGGGCCTTCCAGAAACCCACAGCCTCTCTTTAGTGCCAGTGCTCGAGGATCTGACCACTTCCCAAAGGAGGGCATCTCTCCACCTGACAGTGGTAAGCCCTGTTCCCCATCTCCGTGATTCCCAGGGAAGCAGCAGTATCGCTGGTAACCAGACGCCCAGACTGAGGTAGACAGTGGTTCCCAAAGTGTAAGCCTGGCAGGCTTCAGTATTAGGATCATGTCTGAACCTGAAAGGGTGGCAGCTTGTTGGGAAGGAATAAGGTTAGGCTAAAAAGATAAAAGACCGGAGTAATTGAATAGCTAAAAGAATGGAGTACATGAATATATGGGTTTATTGATAAACTACACAACTATGTCTCAGCCTGTGCCCAGGATGCCTGATAGGCAAGGTAACCTAACTGCCAATGTAGTGCATCATACGTGTGAGTAGGGGACAGTGGGGTGAACAATGTGGATGTCAGTAGGGGACAGAATGGCTTCAGGAATCAACGCTAGTGTGCGGAGCACGGCAGATGGTCTTGTAGACAACACAGGCAGAACCTGGCAAGCCGTCAGCTGAACAGTGTGGCGACTGACAAGAAAAGAACTACCCCGACGAGGGGCCTGTGCAATGAAAATGTATACCTGTCCACCCAGGGCTGATTGAAGGGGGCCAGAGTAGTGTATGGGTGAGAGCTTGCCAGCCATGTTGCATTACAGGGATGCATATTTGGTACCCCTGCCCGGAGAGCCATCAACCAGATCTCCAAGGCAGGCATGCATGCAGCAGGGGTAGCCTGGAACCAGGCGGTGGCAAGCATACTTGCTGGCTGGTGTTCCAGCTGAGAGATGGTGGTGGTGGCGGTGGTGTGGCTTAGCATGACGAAGGTGCAGCTAAGGTGGATGCTCATAAGGGAAATCAGACGTTACTTGTAGCACATCACTGCTAATGTAGTGATGCGTGAGTTTAAATTCACGACTAAACACATAAAGGTTAAAGATAACAATCACCTGGTTAAAGCAGGTTTACTCTTGCTTGATACCAACTAGTTCATCATCCTAAAATTGCTACGAATAGCTATTGTATATCACTGCCACTTTGAACACCTTGCTACCTGGACAATTTTCTTTGTACTTTCTATACATTGCAAAACAATTGCCAAAACAGTATGTTAGCATTTCAGACCAAACTGAAACATTGTACACTCTTTTTTTGTGGATTGATTATGTTTCAAGCCTTTGCAACAAACAGCAAAGAGACATTCTATCAGTACAATACTGAAAATACTACAGTATTACATACTGGGGCTGCAGTGATGTAGCAGACAGGGAGATCACCTCACAACAAGGCAAACTGGGTTAAATTCCAGACAGGGTGATTCCCGAATTTTCACACATGGGAATAGTGCCAGATGATGCTGCTGGTCGGAGAGTTTTCTTAGGAACATCACATTTACCCTTGCATTCTGGCGCTGCTCCATTTCACCCTTATCTGCTCTCAAGATCTCGTTGAGAGTCACGCCAATTTGTCCACTCCACTGCAATGCTACTGCTTGTTTACAGCTGCAGATGCGCCAGTAATGACCCGCTGTCCGCTTTGCCACACAACTATCCCTCCTAGAGAAGACGGCTGGCGACAACACCTGCTAGTCACCACTTGCCCCAACCATCCACGCAAGAAACACCTTAAGAACCGTAAGTAACCTTTAACACTATGCTTTGAAAAATTACTGTCAACATCATAAAACACACAAACAATAAAAATTGCAACAAACTGACATATAATGTACTTTTTCACAGGGATATGTTTGCGAAAGTTACCATCAGAATTCCAGGCTGGGCGTTATTAGCTGAACACTTTTAAAGTTCCCAGGTGAATTATTATGGGTATTTGTTTCATATACTCTCAGCAGCAGTTGCATGTAGATCAGCACCATTTGTAATCACATTAATGTATGAACTGCACAAAGACTTGTTCACAAGACACCAAAGAATCTCCATATTTTCTTAAGTAATTTAAGCACAAGTTAATGTCCAGGTTACACACAATCATTTAAGGTAATATGTATTTCAGATCTGCAATGCACTCTAGGCTTTAACTCACAACAACTGCATCTTTGGAATGGTAAAGTAAAATGCAATACAGCTTATTGGTAAAATGTAAGGCTATGACACATCATTTAAGAAGCTAAATAGATGACAGTCAGTTTCTAGTACTTCCAAATGCTTGTTCACTGCCTGCAATTTTTGACTGAATAGGTACAAGCCAATCAGATGGTTCATTGTTCATAATGTCTACAAACAAGACCATTAATTCAGTGAAACCATTACAATAATTTCTTAACATTTATTAACTTTCGTATTTACTGGTGATTTGTATGAAACTTGCATCACATTACAGACATGAAGCTGAGAGGCACGTCAATGAAACGTATATGTTGCTAGTGCAGTCTTTCTGAAGGTTTAGGAAATCGCCATCACAGAAAGTAGGTCAACCGATGGCTGCCCCCCCCCCCACCCCCTCCATCGTATTTTTTTTCCAGGCGCACCCTAGAAATATTTTACTTTATTTTGGGATAAAAGGGTGCGCTATACACGAGTAAACAATACGGTATATGTTTCATTACAGCACAAATCACTCAACAAAACTGTTTTGAAAAAAATTAATATACTACTATGCTTTACATTAAAAAATACAGTGATGGCCTAAGAAAATGTCAGTTCCTTTGGTTTTAATGTTATGCATATTACCATTAGCTGCATCGAATTTGCCTTATTTTTTTATATATATTTTTGAGTATATAAAGTGCTTTAAATTTAAAATTCAAGCTTCGACTCTCTAAGTAACATGGTTCATTTCATTTTAACATTGTTTTTAGAATCAGTGGCATACAGGTATGTTAAACATTTATTTAAGTACCAAAGTAAAAATCCAGCTAAATTACATATCCAAATTTGTGGAGAAATTAATTTTTCCCACCTACCAAAGAAAAATGTGGGAAAGGTCATATTTTTTATGTCATCCTGTACTCTGCTCACTTGTATTTTCTTCTTAAAATCTATGATTGTGAAAATTTAATCACTTAAGCTTGGTTGCATTCATATTTTAAGTATTCAGTATCTATCTTTATTATTAAGAATAGATACTCGTGTGAATAACATACCATAAATAACTATATTTATGTGATAAGTGCCACCATAGAGCATGTACATGCTAAATGTATTTACAGAATAATTCTGCAAATGATTGTACAATGTACAGAAAAGTGAACCAAAAATCTTAATACAAGTTATTATCTACAATTAACATAATACAGTGAAACCTCTTGCCCCCCCCCCCCTTTTTTTTACACTTTCAAGGTGACTGCAGAAAAATTTCATAAAATGAGGGGAAATATATAAAAAGAGTGAAATTTTCATGGGCATAACTAGGATTATTTTCCAAGGTGGGTGTGAGGCATATGATTCCTATTATTATGATATAATATTAAATATGAAAGTACAAACAATAAAATTATGTCATTTAACTTTTTACTACATCTGCATAAATTTATACTGCAAGAGAATTACATGGGACCAAAGAAAATTTATGCAGATGCAGTAAAACGTTAAATGACAGTGTAAAAACAAGCATCTACATTACTATGCAAATTTGCTTCATTTAAAGTAATTTTTATTTGTCTGCAGGTTCCAAATCACCGTCCGAGTGTAAGGAAGTGTCAGCACAGTGAAAAAACTGCCAGGAATGTGTAGTGAGAGAGTGTGTGCTGAAAACATCCGACCACAACTTTTACGTCCTTCCCAATCCGAAAAATTGACTTTTTGTAAATGTTTAACTACATAGGAGCTATCACTTTATAGACAGCCACACAACTACAGTTTTTGTCAAATGTTGAAAATGTGTACGTATTTCTTGATCATTGTGAATAAACAAACATGACCTAATTATTTTAAGTAAGCACAAGACAATATATTAATTTGTGATTCTCCCACAAAAATGCTCCAATATATTAAGTAACACTATTTTCACCACATTGTCTACAGCAATCACACAGCTGAATGGGATCCATAATTTTTAGTCTAAAATAGCTGTGGTAACTTTGACAGCTCAACTGACAAATACTGGTTACTTGACTTTCATTTTTGCAGATACCAATTCTGGTGAGCCAATATTGCAGATACTCGATACCGATACCCACATTAGAGGAGACTTTATGTTATAAAAGAATATTTGAATACTTTCATGATTTATTATTAAAATATATTGTATGCAGCCAAGAACACTTAAATCAATGAACTAAAAAACTTCTACTAGCACTAAAAGTATTTTGGAAAGCTGATGGACATCTGTTTCAAAGTCAGTGTCACACTAAGTACTATTTTATGCTTTAAGTACACATACAAAATAATAGGTAAATTAATTTCACATAAATTCTTCAAAATTGGAGAATAAAAGTGGCACTCAACGAATACTTTAGTAATATATTTTTAATCTTAGGTCAGGACGACTGAAACAATTTATGTTTTAAACTTACCACATAGAAAATATTAAATCTACAAGGTTGTGTACCACATTTCTCTACATAATTAAAGTTTGTTTATATTCAGAAAATAAAAAAATATTAATATGTATAGTTTTTAAATTCAGCACACCATTATTTTACTGAGAGTAAAATTGAAGCACTGTCAGTTGCCAAGTAATTAATGTCGGAGTTAATATTGCTTAGCTGGTAATTCAGTGACAACCGGCTGTAGATGATTATCTCTTGAAGTGCCTGTCACAGCAGGACACCAAAGTGGGTTGGGAGCGCATTTCTCTCTCTCTCTCATACACTTTCCTCTTCCCATAGATGATTCTCTCACAGCAGGGCACCTTTCCCCCAAAGGTTGTTAAGTGACAGCCTGTCAGTTTAGTTCTTAGAATAAGAACGGCACAACTACTGCCTCAAAACAGTACCAGTATTTCATGTTATTTCACATTTAACTAGTATTTTGGTGTTATTTTGTTTTATCGTGATTTACCACAAAATAGTGACTCCAATGATCATTTACCGGGTCCCAGTGCATTCCTAACACCTTCACTGAGCTTGTGCTTTAAAAATTTATAACATCTTCACTTGGGTCAGTGCTGTTACCAACACTGCTATGATTGGAACATCACTTGTGTAGCTGGAAACCACCTGCTCCCAGCAATGCCACTAACTGAGCCTTCAGTTCAAGTGCCTCAGAAACAGTCTCTGCTCCAGTCACATGTCATCAACAAACACATCATGTAATAAGGTGCAAGCAGCCAAAAGATACCTGGCACCTTCATAAATTGCCAGTTGCTGCATTGTTCGGGAGTGCCTGGAACTGCGAAGATGCTAAGCCATATGTCACTGTATTGAGTTCAAAAATATTTACTGGGTCACCAGTAGAGTTTCGCCAAAGGATGCACTGGAACTTCCGATCCACAGGGTCAATTACAACCTGGCGGTACATTTTACACACATCAACTGTGATAGCAACTGGTGATATCCTGAAGTTCCGCACTATGTCACCCACATTCGTTTGCAGCTTAGGCCCCGACAGGAGCACACTATTTAGACAGAGTCCACCACTAGTCTTCGAGGAGCCATCAAACACAAAGTGCACCTTAGTTGACATACTTTCCTCCTTGAAGGCCGCATGATGAGGAATGATGTATACTGGCTGACTGTGTAATTCTGATGCTAAGGATACAGCAGCCTTCCCATTGGTGCCAACTGTTAATGGTCCAATCTGCGACATGTGACCTAAGCTCTTGTACTCATCCATGAACTGCCTATATTGTTGAAGCAACTCTGGTGACCTACATAACCTACGCTCCAGTCCATGCAGTCGCTTAAGTGCACTACCATAAGAATCACCAAGTGTGACATCTGTGGCTGCAAAAGGAAGCCTCCACACATACCTGCCCTCACTGTCACATATGTGGGTGTCCTGGAAGTGCTCACACTGTTGGTCTTTAAAAGATATGAAGGTTTTCCGAGGTAGGTCTTCAATTTACCAGAATTTTGCCAGGGTAACATCAAGGGACAAATCAGTAGATACAAGTAATGATGAAGCTTGATGGGCAGCCTGTGCACATGGTGCATTACCTGCCAACACCCATCCAAACCTGGTATGGAAGGCATGTAGCTGTCCAGTGATCTTGAGTCCTGTCATCACCTCTGCAACTATCTCTGCTGACAGCAACGTGTCTATTGCACTGGGTGTGGCAAACTGTTGATCAACTAGTGGCAGCCCATCTAGATGCTCTAGACCTCCAACTGCAATCTGGAAAGAAGGCATGTCTCTGGTAATCTTCTTTAGAATAAGAGCTCTGCTGGTGATGTTAAGTTCTGGCGACTGAAGAGAACCAATCTCACACATAGCTGCCCCTCTTGTTTTTGGAACCGCAACGTTGCAGACACCAGCGATGCTCACTTCAGTCCAATGTACCCGAGACTCGGTCTTTGTACGCAAGCCTATGTGATAAAGGAGGTCTGAGAGACCACATCTAGCAATGCACGAACGACCTGGAAGTGTCCTGCCCCATCCTTCACAAGTATTAATGCAGTCTTTAACGAAACCGGGGAAACTTGAGTGTCAACTTTACTCTCTTCTGCTGCACACATCACAACTGCACTGTAGTCTCTAGCTTTGGGTTCATCCTCGTCTGAACTTGCGAGTGGAGTCTTCGGTTTGTGTCTATCTGCAACATGGAGTGTGTGGTGTCTGCCTCAGCAGAGCTGGCAGTGATTCCTGGAATTACACTGTGCTGCCACATGACGTCCTCTTAGACAGTTAAAATACAGCCTCTGTGTGTGCACACACATCTGTCTCTCAATGGGCTTTGCGAGAAATATCTCACATTTATGTACAGCATGAATCCCGTCACACAAGCAATACTTCAGCTTGTCTTACTTGTTGTGAGTAGATACAAGTATAATCTTTGTGAGGCTTGTTGCAGACTGGCCATTCTCATTCAATGGTCGCCACTTGGTCAAACTGGGAAACCTACTACCTGTAATCTTCTGGGAATGGCTGGGTCTCTGTGCTGCAACAGTTGCCAACTGCACTTGCTCTGCTACCTTTGCCTTCCGGTTCAGAAACTTCATTAGCTGATGGTACGAGGGAAGGTCTTCTTCATGTGACATCTCAAATGCCTGATTCAGGGGTATATCCAGCTTCTCCAACAAGATATTCAACACTAACAAATCTCACTTTTCAACTGGAAATTCTTGTGCCTTCAAAGCACTCAGGTTCTCTTCCATACCGGTTACAAATTTGCTGATAGCACCCTCACGACAGTCCAACGAGGACAAGTGAAGAATTTTTTGCACGTGGAGAGTTGCTGTAATGCGTACACTTAAAAACCTTTTCTCCAGCAGACCCCATATAACTTCATAATTCTTCTCTGTAACCAGTACATTGCTCACTATGTCCGGTGCCTCACCTTCAGACATTCCAACAAATAATGAGTTTTTTGTACCTTTGTTAAGTGGGAAACAAGGCCAACCGTGGAAATAAATAAGTCCGCGAATCCCTTCCATTCTGCACGGTTACCACCAAAAACGGGCAGTGGCAAAGCTGGTAACATTGACACCTGCGGCAAAAAAGTTGCTTGCACCTCACAAGTAGTGTCGCCGGGGAACCTAACCTCACATTTTTTTGCAAGAAGTTTATTATACACTTTAAGTAGTTTATAAAAAAACAATCTCATAAGCCGCAAACTGTTCTTTGACCTCATTAATGACAATTTTGTCGTCTGCTGGGGGGCTAGCACACAATGCACAAAAGTTTGCCAATAACCTCTTGGAAGAATATTTTGAAGTCCTCTAACTTAGACTCATCTTTAAGCGACTCTTCATACATTTCACGCGCTTCTTCTACGTTACTAACTAGAAAGCAGAAAATAGCATGTTACAACTCCGGTGTTTGTGCCACCACTATTTTCTCTTGTTAGTAGTGAACTGTTGCCGCACCTTTGTGTGAAATTTTGTGCACTTCTTGAGTCACAAAAACAATCACCCGATACCATACACAAAATCACAATTTATGATCCACTAGAAGTCTAGTTTACCACCCCAAGCTCTTGCAGCCAATACACTTGGTGCCACGAAGTCACATTTTTTTACCGCTCAAAACAGCATGTTGCTGTAAGTAGTAGTATTTTGAGGATATGAATCACTTATGACGCACCGATAATATTCATTTTCCATTACAATTCGGCCCGGAGGACCAAAATGTTTGAGCACACAAAACAAATGACACAAACTGTCTGCCATTACTTTGCAAAACTGCTGTTTACCACCACTCGCAGCGCTAGTGCGACAGTCACATACAGTATGCAAAGATGTCTCAAGTAACACAAATTAAAAAACTTGAGTGGCACCAACACACTCTTTTACGAGATACTAGTTATAACAGAACAAAATAAAGTTCTTTTACTGCTCTATTATCATAGAATTTGATCTACGTGAAAGGAAGAGAAAATTTTGAAACAAGATTTTTTTTTTCTTTTACACTTGTGAACGTCGTCAAAAGCAGAGGAATGGAAATGTGGATTAACATGTAACAGCTCCTCAACTGCAAAAGATAACGTGACTAATACTGTACTTTGGACAGAAAGTAAACAATAAAATCACTTTCATGTACCTTCTATTTGTATGAACTCAGCAGCATGCAGAAAAATGCCAAGTTCCACTTCCACGAGTTTTGCTAAAGCTAAAGGTAAAAATAACCCCACTAACTGTAACCTCAAAGCAAAATCTACAGCACATTTACTTACAGTTTAGAGATGATTAATTTCTGAAAAATAAAAACATTTTACATAACAACTAAAATATAATCACTACTCATTTCTTTGCAGAAGATTGCGGCATAGCAGCGTGTCTGTAATGTTTACAATATGGCAGACAGTGTGATTTGTTTGCGGTTTGCAACCACATCGGCCACAATTCCAAAAAACTGATTGTATTATGTTTTCAGTATGTTTTTATTATTTACTGATGTATGGTAAATGTATGATTGCCTTCAATTCTGGCAAATATATGGTTAAAATTGGTTGTGTACACTTAGATATTTTCAACTTTGCAAGTGATTTTAGGCTCACAAAATTTTTTGTGGCACCATGTAACAATAACAACAATTTTGGGGGCCCAAATTTGTGTAAAAATACTTGTCTTATACACTAACAAATATGGCAACGCTGTGACTTTTTAAAAGTAATGAAGAAAGTACAAAAAGTGGATATAAAACTGATTAATTTTAATCCATAACAATACAGTACAAAAAAAACAGTCCACGATGCACCTTTGCAGGCCTGTACAGGGTTTTTGTCACAAAAGTATTAAAAAAAACTGTACTTTACAATGCAGCTTTATAAGCTTTGCAGTGGTTTAATATCAGCAACAGTGGGGAAAAAAAAAAAAAAAATATATATATATATATATAGTTTATGTGGTTGCATCTTCACACACACTTTTCTGTGGTACCTCATTGCTGTCTCCAGCATCAATGACTTGGTTATCAACATCCATTTGTGAATTAGCATCTTCATCCTTGCTGCCACCTTCGCTTAGCGACTTATCCTTGAAATTTTTCTTCACTTCTATAAATTAACAAGAAAATACCTGATTTGTAAGTGGTATAAAAATAATAACAGACTAGCTACATTTCTTATGTTCACAGATAGTGAAGTTTTTTTTTTTTTTTTTTTTTTTACATAATCTACTAAACTCTAAATACCCTGCTAAAATTCAATACCACCTTGTTTTTAAAGAAAATTTTTTATGTCATGGTTACATATTAAAATTATTAAATAAATATTATTATTAATAATTCATAGCAATAATTAACATTTAAAAAAATCATCATTCTACAACAAGGGTACATTATTTCATAGACAGGTGGGATGAATTTATAAATTAAAACATTTGGCTATTAAACTACCATGATGGCATGATTTGAAATACAATTTAAATTCTATGCTATCTTGTCACAAATGGCAACACTGCAATGAATCTCTCCAACTCCACCTTGTTTTTTATTCCTGTATTTATTTTACTGTAAGGTACAAGGTCAAACTAGCTTTATTCATTTGCTGTTCAATTCAATTTAATTATTATGAGTAAAATGTGAAGTACAAAAATTGTAAATTAATAATGCTTATTTGGTTAAGTGTTTCTATATATTTATTTAAAATTTTTATTTTGCTCACTTAAATTATGAAATACAAACCACAAAACCCCTACCCCTACGACGCCCTTTTTTTCAAATTACCACCAAGAATTCCAGGATTTTTAGATTTATGACTACACCACTGACACTTACCATAGTCGGACACATCAGCTCCGCACAGCCTCAGGTAGCGAACACAGTCGTGGTTGGACACATACGCACGAGCTGAAGCCGCTCCCCTCCATCCAGTGGTAATGAAGGAGAGAGGTGGATAGTCAGGTTTATCTTCTGGAGGGGAATCTTCACACACCAAAATGCAGCTGCCCTGTTCTGCAACACAAGTACCAACTATCTCTGCTGGCGGCCGTAGTAACCCAATCATACGTATGGTTAACTACCTGCTAGAGCTGGTAGCACATCAAATGAGAGTATGGGATGGGCCATTGCATCCTGAAATTGGACAGGTGTTACATTTGCGACAGTGACATCCCGTCTTTGCGCAAGCCCTTGTTAACATGCATGAAAGACGTCAAGGTCAACAGGTACTGTCTGAGCATTACACGTTTTCCACACTCCTTTTCATATTTCACAACTCACCACTTGAATTCGGCCATAACTCGTCTCTAGTTTGGCAATAATTTTTCAACATAAACCCAGCCACATGTCTCTTGCATCCCTTATACTGCTAGCTACTGCATTCAATTGTTTTACCACCCTCCTGGTCACATTCAAGCAAACCAGCCTGAAAGCAGCGACACTCACACGCCACACCCGAAACAGTTACCGGTAACTGCTTTGTTACCGTCAAGGTCACGTGCCTTACACACACAACCCTAACGTGTAAACATTTAACCAGGTAAGGGACAACTGTCACCAGCAAGAACTGATCCAAACATTTTGTTCTCGGAAACTATGTCAAAGAAAAGGAAACACGTTATACAGGAAGAGACATTGTACCCATATAACATTAATTTTAAAATAAATAACCTAAACTGAAAAGAAATCAAAATCAATACTGTGGCTAGAAATGAACAATATGTATTGTTGCTGGAATTATTACAATGGTTATGATTACAGACACATGTTTGTGGTAAAATTTTTTGACAGGTTTGTCAAGTTTTAAAACTAATTTCAAGGGATTTTTTTTGTCAATTTTTAATTCATTTTGTCAAATATTTTGCTGAAATTTGGCTGAGAAAAAAATGGTTTGGTAATAGCACAACAAGAAAATTGTATATATTTGGTCAAAAATACAGCAGCATCCAATTACAGTATTTACCCAAAAAGAAGAAGAGGTTTTTTTTTGACAGAAAAGGAATATAAAAAATAAGGGGTCATCTACAATCCCAGGGTGTCTCCAATTAAAAACCTAGGACCACAAATACCATAAATGTGTGGCACTGCTAGTTCTGTTTTTAAGTTTGTGTTACTTGCACAACAATACTTTGGGCTTCAATTCATAATTTTTTACTCAGGAAGCAGTTAACCCTCCAAAATTGGCATGCCACCAGACAGGATTTTGACAAATGCTTTTCATGCTTAAATAGTGGATGTATTTTTGTAGTGCTGAGACTGTACCTGTCAACTTTAACATGGGTCCCCTTATCTGATGTGGGCCAGACACACAAAAAGTAGTAGTAGTAGTAGGGGCGGGTTGGTTCTAATTCACTAGGTGAATGACATTTTGATGGGGATGGTCTAAAAAGCAATTAATTGGCTAATCCTAATCTGATTAATTTTCAAATGGCTGCAAAGAGGAGGCGCTTAGCTGGTAAGCAAAATGGCTCAAATCAAGAATATATAACACCCACTAAAGTTTTATAGTGGAAGAAAGACGCTGTTACCATACAGCCAAGTTGGACAAACCTATTTCATTGTGATTAGCTTTTCTTTAAAAGTAAATAAAATATATAATATTATTCACATAATAGTATTTCTTCTTGAAGGGGTTTTCACCAATTCATGCAAAAATACTTTCAACCTAAATAATCTTTTCAGCAGTACACAGTGTAGTCTTGAATTCAGGTTTATATATTTTCCCCCCAAAAATATTTTTTTTTTAGGAAGGGGTCATCTTCCTTTCGGGTAAATACTGTAATCAGAAAATGGTCCCATCGATCAATCGGTGCCGCAGATGGCGTTTCAAGATGGATGGTGCTCGGGCCTACAGTGACTTGGGAAGAGGGTGCCCTGATCCGCCTTGGTGAGAAGTTAAGTGAGCGGCGTGACCAGTCGACTCTCGATATATCATTCAGAGGACCGACAAAAAATGTCCATACATGTGGGATTTCAGTAGATGAGGGTTCTGACATGTACATCAATAAAATACAACTTCTAACCTTATAAAACTTTATGCTGTGTATAGTAAAGGCTGTACATTATCTGTGAATACAGTTTAGCTAATTAACACAATAAAAATCGGAATTTTAGAAATAATATTATTGTAAATAATACATTAAAAACATTTCACCTAAACTCGTTTAAATAAAGAAAATAATGTCTCAAAATATAAAGTACATAATTGATTGTAATCCAACATAAAATACAAGCTGATCTAAAACTTTCAAACCCTCTGTAAATTAAAATAATATGACACCGAATGCAAGTCAAATTTTGAATGTCCGGCGCAGGCTCTATCGGCCGAGAGAGCACGAAGAAGTTATCGACCGGGTAGTGTGTTCACGGCGGCGGGCGAAGGAGGGGTGGCGGTGAGAGGAATACCACTCCACACCTAACATGTTGCTGACAACTTGCGTACATGGCAAATGTCTGTCTTTTAAAGTAATTAATTATATTTTACTGCAAAGAAAAACTTGAAATTTTGAGACAAAAATAAATTAATAAAGCGACTATAATTGATTTCTTCACTGTCTAATAATTAATCATTCAAAACTACGTCCTCCGATTTTCCCCGTCGTAAGTTACACTGCACTCGGCTCAGTTCTTACCTACCCATTATTAGATGGCAAAATGTGTCAAATAGTTCCTTACATTTTATTAGTTTATTCAAAAGACACATGTCTATTGAAATAAATTAATATAAATCCTCCGATTTCCCCGCAGAAGTTACTAAAAATTAATTTGGTAATTTTTCTATTTACCGCATTTATATACTACAACAAGGTTACATTAATCATGCAACAAAAAGTGAAAAAGTCCACTGTTGCAAAGATAAGCACGCAAACCTTAAAAACATAGAGGAATTATTAAAACTCATTAAAAAAAGCAAGGAACAAAATTAAAATTTTGGTTGAACTGGCAATTGCACTATATATGTAGTCAGTAAGCAAGTAAAAATTAGGCATAATTAGGAGTTTTCTTAAAATACATATACCGCATTTACCAGAAAGAAAGACGAGGTTTTTTGACAGAAAAGGAATAGAAAAAAATAAGGGGTCATCTACAATTTGGAGTGACACTGTGCAACACTGCTAGTTCAATATTTAAGTTTGTATTACCTGCACAAAATTACTACGGGCTTCTATTCATAATTTTTTACTCAGTAGCACTCCTCCGAAATTGGCAAGCCATGAGAGACAGAATTTTGACAAAGGCTTTTAATGCTTAAATGCCATGTCTCCTAACGTTGTAAGTATTTTTGTAGTGCTGAAACTGTATCTGTCAACTATGACATAGGTCCCTTTATCTGATTTTCACTGGCCACAAAGAGAAAGCGCTTTGCTGGGAAGCACAATAGCTCAAGTCACGAATATATAACACCCACAAAAGTTTTACAGTGTAAGAAAATTGCTGCTACCACACAGCCAGGTTAGACACACCTATTTCATTGTGATTAACTTTTCTTTAGAAGTAAATAAAATATATCATATTATTTATATAATAGTATTTCTTCTTTTAGGGTTTGTCATAAATGCAAGCAAAAATACTTTCAACCTAAATAATTTTTCCAGCACTTCACAAGGGTAGTCTTGAATTCAGGTGCAAATATATTTTTTTAGGAAGAGGCTGTCTTCCCTTCGGGTAAATACAGTAGTACATAATCATTCTTTCCACATTTCTTAACTCTTTCAGAAGCATGTAAAAATAAATTAAATTGATACTAGATATGTCAAATTTGATTCGATTCCTTGAAATTGTCGATTCTTAAGTGATTAAAGGTATTGAGAATCGAATCATGTCGATTCCGGTACGTGCCGATTCTCTAAAATACGTTTGTCAGTGGACAAACTAAGAAAAACATTTGGATACGGGATAATAATGGATGCAGACATGTAGACCTAGATTTTAGACCCCAGAAATGTTATACATAACTCCAAAATGCATGTTAACCTAATGCATAAAACAAATCTTATTTATTTACAATAATTTTCGCTAACAATTACTTGTCGAGCCGTTTTGAAACCCATACGCTAACCAAACACGCAAGTGATAGTTTCCGGCTTAATTTCACCCATAAAAAAAATTTGTGACAGAAAAATCGTATTATCTTGTAATGTTTACAGAAATATACATGTCACGACTACTATTCCACAGATGGTAACGTAACTTGAGAAAGCAAAACCATGACAACATGTTTCACAAAATTGTGTCAATCATTGTGCACTTGTTGCGCGGCGGCGGGTGTATGAACTACGTACGATATATATCTCATGTACAGTAGCGAAATTATTTTCAAATGTACAATTTGAATATTGTGATTGATAAAGTGCAGTGAATAGGGTTTCCTTGATATAGCGATGCCTTTTTCTAACTCTCCAGGCATAATTATTAGTGTTACATTTATACATAATCCATTCATAAATTTCATGAAAAAATTTTCAATGGTAAACTTGCTAGTGTTGGCTACGTCACATCACAAATCAATATCTCGAAAATATGGCACTGCTGTTGTCGCTGCTTTGTTACCAACATGGCTGCCATAGTAAACCAAATAAAGTTTGTTGAACATCTAACAAAACTGTACAGAACATATGTCATATAAATATTTACTGCATTTTCACATTTTTTGTTTTATTTTTGTATTTCGTGCTCTCTAAATACACAATTTGTAATCTGAGATGTCTACTTTTTTTTTTATTACAAAGTACGAGATCGTGACTAAATTAACTACAGGTTATTTCGCAAGTCGTGAATTACATAAACAGGACTAAATGCAGGGCAGTGAGACGTAAGCAAAAACAATGTGTGTTGAAAATTAATTTTACTTGTGTTATCTATTAGTATTAATTCTGCATGTGTATATAATGTACTGTTTACGGACTTTGTATGACTTTGTGAATACAGTCAATGCTATACATTTTTGTTAATAGTGCGTTGTTTAATGATCACATCATGTATTTTCTGGCGATGCTACGATCATGTATTTTCCGGCGATGCTACAGAAATTGTTCATTTGATGCAATAAAAATTAGGCAAAAATCTTGAGTTTGGCAAAAAACAGATATTTTTACCATTATTTACATAGGAAATTTGTCGGGACCACTGAAAATGCCCCTTTGACACGGACTTTCGGTTCAAGCAGGTTCGGTGGTTCGAGTTTCGAACCATCATGAAAAAGAAAAAAATTTTTGTGGAAAACAGTTTATAAGCATAAAATATATTGTTTGCAATCAGTTGTAAATGAAATTATATTAATTTATTTCCTTGTGGAATCGAGCCAAAGAATCGAGGCAGGAATCAAAGTAGGAATCAGGAGTCAGAATCGAGGAATTTTTGGTATTTTGACATCCCTAATTGATAGTAATTTACACTGCTTATTAAAATTTCCTGCATTATTCCTAGAAGTTGCCAATGTGAAGACCAGGTAAATATGAGAATACTTATTTAATATTGACAGAAGCACCACAAATACTAAATAGAAAACATGTATTTTATGTGCACTAACTACAAAAGGAATCTGTTGTCCTTTTTGATGTAATACTTTTGTTCAAGAGTAAAATGAACAACACTTATCAAGTTACCTATTTTCTCAAACTGTTCCCGAGCCTTCACACTGAGCAGGCTGAAGTGTGGAGGAAACGAAGGGCTGTTCATGTTCAGCAGCGTTATCATGTCTTTCCTGCCGACATACACTTTTCGCTTCGAGCCGATGTATGGGAATATGGAGTGAATGCCCTGCAACAGCAGCATTACGAATGTTGTAAGAGCAAGTAACAAAAAACAAAACACCGTCATGTTCATCTCGCCAGTACCTTACCTCATTAGCTAGTCTGAAACTGCAAGTTGTGCCTTTGTTGTCGCTTCTGGCTAACGTCTTCACACCTGTGTTAATTATCTGCAACAGTGTTTCAAAATAACAATTCAGAAAAAACAACTTTTTAAAAATATAATTTTGATTAGAAAACTCTGGAATTTTTTCCAAAAACATTATTGATGAGGGCATAACATAATTTTTCAATTTCTAAAATCTCCAGTACTTCTCAATGCTTCCAGAGCTTTATCTGACGTCACTGAGTCTTAGCAACATGAAATAACATTACCACTACACTTCAGCAGACAAACCTGACTGTAACTGCAATGTTGGCAAGCAACAGTAGTGGTAAAAGGTAAAACACAATATCAAATAGATTCTAACAAGAGCTTAATCAACTAGAACAACATAGTGATCATGAGTAGACAAATTGGACAATGTATAGCATAACTGAAAATTCCACAAACATAAGTGTCCATGTACAGGTCACCCAATTTTCTTTCCTATTTTTTTCTAAAGCAGACAATTTTCCATTTCTTCACCAGTCTTGCCAGTTTCTTGCAGATGAAGCTCTCACGAACACAGAACAGGTAAACATTGTCTAATGTTATTTTTAACTATGCACATACGTACTTAAGAAAGGTAAGTTTACAACTAATATAACCTTTTCTAATGGCATAGAATTATTCATGGACTTGAAATGAGACATGCTTTAGTAATAAAAAAAAGAAAAAAAAGAAATTGATACTGTTATTGATTCAGAATATTTAGCGGGAGAGAAATAATATCTCAGCCAGGTTTTTAAGGGGACGTAAAGTACTTTATTAATTGCACCATGTCTATTGAGTTAGGATGTTCACTGAATGACGATTGGCTCAGCATATAAAATGGTGAGAGAATTACGTTGACGCGCGATGCGTACTCATATAATTACTGCTCTTGTTTAGTTTAGTCCCAGGTCCCATTCACCTGGTTTACAGCAGTTTATTTCCAAGTTATAGTCATTGATAGTTAGGAGTAAAGTACGGGGTAGCGTGTCTATTCCTCTGGGGAATAAACACATGATCTTACCTAACACCTAGTAGGGTGATTGTGACTTCCATCCCAGTAAACGTCAAACCTATTAAGGAAAAGTAGGAGACATTGTCTTGAAACCCCTTTGCCGAAATTAGTGTAGGACTGCAGGCTCCTTTAATCGGGCACATGTATGTCGCAATACATACCCATTAGATTGCCACCCATACTGTGGACCAGGTATGAAAAGGTACCTGGTGCGCACGTACGGCAGAGCCCCAACCACTAGTAACACACTCTACGAGGCGGCTAGACAGCTAGATCAGTCAGCTCACTCTTTCCACCGCATTGTTATTTCGCTGGTAGGAGTGACAAGACTGACCCTGGTGGCCTGACCCCTTCTGGACCACGCACTATGATGTGGCTAGACATCCCGATCAGCCCACTGCTCCATCGACCATGTTGCTATTTTTGCTGGTTGGAGCAATAGGATTGGTTATGGGTGGCCTAGTCCCTGAGTGATTGCACTCAGCTAGGGAACTCGTCGCCTGCTCTTCCTCAGGTGGTAGACAGTACCACCTACCCGTATGCCCTTCACCCCCAGAAGTGGTGCAAGGTGAAAAGTTATGAGGGCAGCTACTGCCTCTGAAACTAGACAACTGTTCTGCACTCCAGTGTCGTCAGCCCACAGCAGCCCCTCCCCACGGGACTAAGCTCATGTCGTCCGACATGAAAAGGCCTCACCTCCCAGTTCCCCCTAGCTCCCTCTTCCAGCCATCCCACAAGACTGCCAGCGAGCTGCATCCACTCGTGGTGCAAATACGACTGGGACTTCCAGTACCATTGGGCATTGCCAACGCGTACTTCAGGATGGTGAGGTTCAGCAGTCCATCGCTGGAACCAACCCGTCCAACCAGCAGCTTCTCTGCTGTCCCAGGACAGGGCACCCGTTCCAGCCTGCAGCTGCCTAGCCAGGATCTATGTTGGGCCACGCCACTGCAAGTAAACGAGTGTCTGTGTCTACACCAACAGAGCGGAGAGTCGCTAACCCCACATCTGACTTTGTACCATGCCGTGGGGCCACGCGCCCCAGCCTATACAGCAGTCTGGGACCAATCAATGGTCTAAGTAGAGGCAAGATTATATGGTGAATAGAAATAAAATCGAAATTCAAGTTATTACACCGCCACCACACAAATTAAAGTTATTAAACCACAAAACACCCAAATTAGAGTTAAAACCCACAAAAAAAAAAAAAAAAAAAATATATATATATATATATATCATTAAAAAATAATCTAAACAATTTAAAACTAAATTTATGACCTATGGACTAATCAAAATAATGCAAATTATTTTGAATTTATATTTTTTTTTCACATTGGGAGGATGGCGAAAGAATATATGTATATTTCTGGTTGTTAACATGTAGAACGAGTGAATTGCATGCTGTGTAGTGTGTTTGAAATTATATTCTATTAAACCAGACTGGCAAAATTGAAAGAACTTTCATGTGGTTTCAATGAAAGATTTGTTTTCTGTTAATTAATATGCAAAATAGTTTTGTGTAGTAACCAAATAAAATCCACATTCTCTGGAAAATTTATCATCTGTGCCATAAAAAAATAATCCGTAAAATGTGATTCTTTCCTTTAGTTTAAATACAGAGATGCTCACTCTTGAATTAGTTGTATAAATGTTAAGTATTAAAAGTGTTTACTTGAACATGTTTGTAAGTACACACTATTGTTAACTATACCCAGAATACGTAGAAATAATAGCAATTACACAGTAATATTAAATTTTTTAGATCAATCTGAGGTAAAATATTTTTCTGATAATCACTTACTGTACTAACCCGAAGTCGTCGTGACTGAATTTGGCAAGTACGCATTGATGGACACACAGTAAATCTTTTACAACAATAGAGACGAAATCTACAATTTTTAATGATGAAATTTTCATTTGAATAACACCATAAAATCTTGGCTCTACCAATAAGTCAAAATTCACCACAGTAAGTTAACTCTGACCGGCACTATAGAACCCTTGTCTGACAGTGACGTCGCCATCAGTTCAACCAATGTCACTCGTCAAAACTTTTACTGTTCATAAGGCAAAAAGTACAAGTATTTAATCAAAAAAGCTAAGATCTTGCAAATGGTCATGGATTAAAAAGAGTCTTTCTGCAAAGCATGAGGTGGAATAGTAGTAGCAGTTCGCCCAAAAAAGTTACTAGGTTCCAAAACTATACTAAAAAAATAACGGTACAAAGAAGGTTGAAATCATCAAATGTATAAAATATTGACAGCATCAAAAGAAACCATGAAATAGTGGCCAAAGTCTGTATTATTTCTCAATGATCATAAAAAATTTACCCTCGCTTCTTACAATAATAAATGTCATCTTCACAATTAAATTAGCAGCTTAAGGAAGAATTGCAATAGGCCCTCCCAAGGCTGCATTATGCAATCTTGGGTAGCTGAATTTCTCCCAAACTAGATCATTAACCGTAGGACATTATTACACGCAATCAAAGGTGATAAATTTGACCACAGATGCCAGTAATCAACATGCGAGATAGCACCGTGGGGGTGGTCCTGGAACAGGACTTCTTCCCGCGCACCGTGGTAGGTGTTGTCCAACAATGGGACCCTGTTTGTGGCAGGTGAAATATCGGACCACGCCGACCTAGACCTACCATCCACGGGCAAACCCTACCGAAAGAAAGAACCAGGAGGTAAAGGTGCAACTAAGAATCTACCTCCAAGGAGACCAAATGGAGTGGAAAGGCCACCTACCCAATAGCCTCTACTGCACGAGGCGGAGGAGGAACGAAGCCATGGTGAAGACCCCTGCCGAATTAGTCATGGGGAGGAACCTGACCCTACCACGGGAGTGGCGAGTGACTGGAGGGATTGCAGAACCGAAGTGCGATCGAGAGCACCTTAGTGAGCTAGGAATTTGGAGGACGTAAATGCATGGCAGGCACGATATGCATAATGCATCCACAAGACGCTCTCAGGATGGCCCAGGGCAAACCCAGGGAGGACTTGGACATTGTGAGGGTGGCACCATCTATCCTGATGACACACCACCTTGGGGAATGCCCTTCCGAGGCTTTTCACACTCCCCAACACCCAACGACGCCAAGGGGAACGCCCTTCTAGGGCTTCACTCCAGAGACGGTCTGGGGAGTCCCGAGATAGCTGTTCCTGGCAGAGCTGACCGGGGACGAGGAGCTGGCCACAGGGACAATCCCGGCGGTGGAAGAACCTGAGAGGAACCAGACAAAGGACCACGGCAGTAGACGAGGGAAAACTGAAGGTATGATGCCTCCCTGGGTGACAACACCTGCACTGTCCGGGTGGAAAAGCTTGAGGAACCTGAGGAGGCCCCATTCCGGGTTTCTCCCCGTGGGAAACAGCAACCCCGGGAACCCTGGGACAGCCGCCCCTGACTGAGACGGGGCCGACCCCGATGATAGAGGAACCCTGGGAGGTCTAGGAGTCAGAGCAGCCAACAGAGCAGGGCTGGGGACACGACATCACCCTGGCCGAAAGCGCCTCCACCGGGGAGCCGGACAGGGAGCCAGTACGACGGGGGTCCAGACGCCGCTGCCGGAACCAACGGATGCACCCGTGTTTGGCATGCCATGCATCGTGAGACCCCAAGAGGAGGCCGCGACTAGTTGCAGAGATGGGGGAACCAACGGCCCAGCTGGGCAGTACACGAGATACAGAGTGCCTCACTAACACCAGCCTGCAGGTAAGCATCACGGCAGGGTATGCCCGCAGGCTAAGCGGCAGAGTAGTCTAGACGTGCACCCGCTATGCCGCAGAGCACCACCAGATTGTCAGAACTGGACTAAGCATGAAGGGGCGTGTCGTCGGACTCTTCCAGAGCCCCCAATTCCTAGCCCAGTCCCACCCAGTACCAGCACCACTCCAAAAAAATCCCGACAGTAGAGAGTGTGAGAGTGAGTGAGTGAATGAATGTGAGAGCGAGTGTGTGCACACGTGCTCTGTGTGTCTGGCAAAATGACCGTCAACCAGCCAGAGGCAGGAGGCATTGCCATGACGTCACTGAAGAACCATACCCTCGAACCACTCAGATTCGCTGAGGAAAACTAAATAAGGTCACGTAAAACTAGACTGGCAGAAAATTATGTAGGAATAATTATTAGAAATGGTTTGCTGTAGCGTGTTGTTTTTTATTGTATGTACTCTGTGATTGGGTATTAGTAGTTATCGGACCTCGTAGGTTCGCCTACCGGCGGCCATGTTGCAGCAGTCTTGATCAGGTCGTGACGAAAGATGAACATGTTGCACGGGGCCAGCAACTTTTGTCGAACTGAGATAGTGTACTTTAGTTTGATGCGTGCCCGATTAAGTCTGACTGACACGTATGTCGATTTTTCCACTAGACCAAAAGTGGGGTGGTTTACTCTGGTTATATGGTACGAGGCGAGGGGTGTTGGCTATCGCTTACTTATACTGTCATCTTGGGTGTTGTGGTTGATGTATGTTTCACCCAATATTGGCGAGCTTGGTTTACTCCGAAGCGGCGATTCCAGTCAGTCGTATGCTTCACAGCTCCAGAAGTTTGGGTTTGCCCAGCCATATCTTGTCTCCGTACGGTTTAGCAACTCTTACCACCGGGTGGCACGACGGGTGAATCTGAAAGCAAGGCGACAAGAAGATTATTGTTACCGAAGCAGGCGCTACTGCTAGGCATCAAAGTTGGGCAGCACGGTCCCGTTCCACCTGCCTGTCCTGCGTAGAATGTTGTCATACTATTCACGGTTTGATAGAAGCATGAGCTAGGTATTGTTCTCTACGCCTCTTGCCACTCCTTACCTTGTAACGCATAGATCACAACGATCTGACAGTCTACGCAATGCACTTGGACAGGAACGGTAATTTCAGTGTAACCCAATAGTGACTTGCCGGCACGAGCTCGATAGGATCCCCTATGCATGCGGGCTGTTTATTCATACATAGAACACTCTGAATTTCTCTTTGTGTTAAATATATTCGTAAAAAATCGCCTACCTACTGTGTACGAGCAATATCCCACTCAAAACCCAATAAAGCCATCAGGGACGTGGAGCCGTGTGGGCCACCAAGCCTCTACTGGTTGTGCGTTCGCACCAGGTTGGGCAGCAAACCCCATGCTAAGGTCACTTCAGCACTAACTTAGTGCTCAAAGTGAGAGATAACCTGAGATTGTAGCCCCTCCCTGTACGAAGGTGTTTCTAGTGGTTGGGGCATCGTTGTTTCTCCCCACCAGCACTGACTTAGTGCTCAGAGGTTGAGAAGAAACAGGTAGCCATCTAATGTGAATGTCAATAATCTCTGGGTTCCTGTTGGCCGTCCATGTCATACTCTATCCCACACCGTTAACACAGACAAGTACCCTGTAAATGAAAAGTAGAAGGATAGTGAACAATGGTAGTTTATTAGAGACTAAATAAACATGTGACCTGTGCTACCTCCTATCAGACAGTGGAGAGCTGAAGGTAACTGCAGCTCCAGGTGTAGGCGACCTGGTTCTATAAAGTAAGGGGAGTAGATGGTTCTAGATGAATACAAAATTATTTAAAGTTAAACTGACCTAAGAAAAAGGTGTCTGGAAGAGACCAAGTGAAGTTAAATATGTGTGTACGTGCTCGATGGATATTGATGCGTAGTAAGTAGCCACTGGGGGCGTACTTGAAGCTTACGAGGTTCCCGGAGGTCCCAGCACTGAATTAGTGCTCTGGGATGTCACGAGAGAAATTGCATAAGAATGACTCCTGAGCCCAGCAGCGTCTGGACTTACATAGGTGAAACTCGTAGGCTGCCGGCACGGGCTGCGGGGAGGGTGAGTCTCCTGCCGTGGTTGGCGTAGGAGCCGAAAAACTCTGGTCAGCGTTTCTGCTTCGTGCCTTGTCGGCGGCGCTCGGCCTTGCCTGGTGGCGAGCGGCTTGTAGGTTCTCAGCGCTGGTGAGGGGGAGTGCCTGCCTGGTTGCATAACCTTCAGGAGAAAAGAAACCGCTCATAAGTTCTTGTTGCCTGGTAGAGTAGGCGGCCGAGAACTCATGTAGAAAATTCTCTCTTCATTTGTAGCAGTGGAAGTGGGAACATTTAGCGATTAGTCGTAATCGTGGTTAATTAGGAGGTTGAGGGGCACACGTCAAGTTAAACTGTTTTCGGATCTTTTATTATCGACTTTCTATGCCCTGCCTTGCCTCCAACATGGTCAAATATTTTTAATCAGTTGTCAGCAGTTTGGCTGGGTGCATGACCAGACAGGCTGCATAGGCATACAGGACAGGCAGATACCCGGAGCTTACAGCTTCATCGCCTGTGTGAAGAGTCCTTTCCCCCTCCGGCTTCACACTTAATTATATTTCAGGCATGCTTTCACAACTGCCACTTACAGTTTATGGATAATCTATAATTCGGTCAGGGTATTCATGTCAGCACCTCGTAGTGGACAATGTTGATTGTGTTACGATAATTACTACACATGATCTAGGTCAGATACTGGTATGGCTGACTAGGGGACCAAACGACACTTGCCACGTGGTGATCGTTATGTATATGTAGTGCCTTGAGGACTGAGCTAATAAAATACTGTAATCATCATACTCCATGTCAGTGTTTCCTTGTTTCCGAAACTATCCAAACGTGCAGTGTGGCCAACAACACTACGAAGAATATCAGTGTGTGTGATGCCACCAGTACAGGGCAAGTTGCAGTCACTCGGCGAAGGCCTGTTTACCGGAGTTTGCATCCCAAGGAATGAAATGCCCAGTATGAAACAGTAGTAACACAAAATTTGAATAAACTGAGTTTCCACAAATGCAATGCTTTGTCCCTCTGATGAAATTTTCTAGACTTCAAGCTTTGTTTGCATGAGGTGAAAGAATACCCTGAAAGATGGACTTTAGCAGGGCTTCAGAAAAGTTTGAAGTAAATGTGAATCAACTATCGCAAACCCAGATGGATGTCATCCCACGCCTGAGGAACTGATATTGATCAGAAGGATAACTATATGTATTTAAATGGAATTGTCAGGCTCACCCTTGTAGTAGATAACATTCTTCCAGATATGGACTTCTACTGAGGGACGACTGCAACCACCAGTGGATTATCGATAATTCGTTTCTCAGTGGACCAACAATAAAAACAAAGCAAGTGGGAATGAATGGATGCGGACTTGGATTTTAGACCTGAGAAATAATGTAAATAATCTCAAAATGTACGTTTGTTTAAACCAACAGCCTAAAGATGTCATTAAAAACAACTTATTCAAATAAATTTATTATTAAATATTCAATTTAAAATTAGAAACTTCATTTCTTGAAATTGAGAGAAAATTAATTTTCATTTATAATAATATTTCTGTCTAGTGTTCCTTCATCGGCCAAGCCATACTAAATCCCTCGGTTAAAATTACCACAACTGATCTCTTTACGATAATTTTCGCCAGATCATTGAATACTGTCTCATAAATTGTGTGATTCGTGGGCATTGTTGCCAACCTACGAATGCAGTAAATACATAAGATGAAAAGATAACACAAAAAACTTTTGCGAGATACAATACTATAATAGCAACAATTGTCAATAATCCATGTTGTTTTGCATTCACATAGTGTTCAAATATGAATGATGCGTGCAATTTTAAGCAAAAGTGTACATAAGAAATAATGGTAAAACAAAATGTAAATACGGGGAATCATCGAAAATCCACTTTATTTCATAGCTGAACAATTTTTTAGAATATACTTTGGCTTTCAGACAGAATATCTGATCGAGGGATGCGATAAATTAATGCTTTTAAAAGTTGTAGCATGATGGTTTTTTAAAACATTTTTATATAGCATATTTCTCATTACCACCCAAAAAAAATATTGTTATGGGAAAACTGAATAAACAGGATAATTGCAACGAGGTTCCACTGTAGTCAAGCTGCAGATATGTATACCTTCAGTTTATCTTCGTTGTTGATGACAATGTCCCGTACACTGGGAGATGTCAAATAAATGTTCTTCTTTTTTCCTTCCTTACACCTCGTAAGGAACTGGGATGGCAGGAGATCCTCACTCAGATCATAAAACTCCCTGAAAAATACACCCACCTCAACATTTCTACTGGCATTTAAATCCAAGGAAAGACTCCTCATGACAATTTCACTAACTATTTAAGTTAAAATAAAATAGAACTTGTAAAGAATAAATAACAATACTTTAGGTTATGCAGGAATAATATACTTTTGTAAAATTTTGGGTGGTTTATGCATGCACTTAATCTACACATTATAATAATCTACTTTAAGGCATAAGTGATTATGTGCAGATCTTATTATATTGTACTGTATTTAAGAAAATACAACCTCAGAAATAATACCCCTGTATTTTACCTCTGAGGAACAGGAGTAATGTGAACACGTAATCATAGTGAACCTTCATTATGATGGCAGTTATACCAACATGGAATGATGGTGCACTGGCCCAGTATCCCTCTAGAGACTAAAGGAATTGAGTGTCCTTAACTAAGATTTCAACAGGACATAAGGGCCAACAAAGTTGTACCATGGGGATGTCTGACCCTGGCTCACCTGAGTGCATAGATGGGCACTGAGGGTTACTGTAGATTTACTCGTGTATAGCAGCACACCCTTTTTCCCCCAAAATAAAGGAAAGAATTTCGGGGTGTGAGCTATACAAAAAAAAAAAAAAAAAAAAAAGACGAAAAGGGAGCGGTAGCCATAAATGTCGAGGGAAGTAGTGGACTGTCTGTTGTCTCATCTCTCACTCTTATGTCACTCCTCTCTCTTCTCTCTCAGCGACCCTTCAGTTGCGTGTGGTTGCAAACCACAGCTGCCACATGTTAACGCCCTCCTACCACTGTAATAACACCAAGATGTTACCAGTCGATAATTTTGCCACCCCTCTTTGTTTCTGTGGGGGATGCTAGCGAACCTATATTGGATGGGGGGAAGGGCCGGGGCGAGGAGAAGGGACAAGTAGACCCCCCCTTTTTTTTTTTTTTCAGAGAGAAGGATAGTGGACATTCTAGCAGTAGAAAAAATACAGCCGGTTATGGCTGAAAGGAGAAGAAAGAAAAATCCAAGCCAGAAGTGTTATAGAAAGAACGGGAGGGCATCAAAATTGCTTTTATTTTGGCTTTTTGCACCCAAGTAATGTAACTAAAGTATTTTACAAACATATCACAATCACCACACATTAATGTAAAAAAGAATAATTTGTTCCATACTTACTAACAGGGCACCACAAATTTTTGGTGCAATTTTATAAAAAAATGTTTTCCCTGGAACTTGTTGCAAAAATCATGGTGCACGCTATATACAAGTAAATACAGTATGCTATCCCTCTTCTGGCCCGCCCAGTGATTAGACATTCAAGGAATAGCTGTGGCTACACAGCTATGCACAGTCAGTGATGTTATGTTAATTTCAGATGATAAAATAAAAGAAGAATACAGAATTATGATTTAGAGAATTCAGTGGGTGTCCTGTAGGCACAGGCTCGAACCGTAGATATAGTTTAAATTTACGTAGCAGCATGGGGGAGGACAGGTTTTGGCATGGTCCATTAAGGAAGGAACAGTTTAACGGCAAGAGCTTCCGGCTACTGTGTTGAGAAACACAAGTTAAGAACAGTTTAAGATAATAAAGCGAAGCTCAACGATACTGCTGAAGACAAGCATGGCGAGGTAGCTTTTGTTGCAGCTACATGGCTGACGCAAACTGGAAATCATGCATAGGAATAAATACCCTCAAGAGATGTGGTAAGCAAGGCATGGGTGGAGTAGGCAGCATGGAGGGGGAAACCACCCTCGATGCCTGGCGAGGGTGCACATCCGGTGCCTGCCGGCCAGGGCAAGGCAAGTGATGGGATGGGTCCACCCACTCAGACTAGAGTGCGGTATTGTGCGCATTGCTGGCCTCTCTGGTGTCAAGGGGTTCACTCGCTTGTAGATAGGAATGGTACAGAGACGAAATGAGCAGCAGTGTTTGGCGCTACGGTACAGTAAGGGGAGAACCAGAGCCCGAGGCTTAGATACATATGTATCCAACATCGCTCGTGGTGCATCAATTGTATGTAGTGCCAAAATAAAAATTTTGTACACATGTCCACAATTTTCAAAATCAAAACTGAAATGGACTTATACTTTTGATGAAAACTGTTTTTATTACAGTACACTCATGTTTATTCGTGTTTCGCTTACCCGTTTTTCGGCTTATTCGTACAGCTATGTATGAATGTTTTTTTTTTTCAAAGTCTACTGTGACTTCTGCAGTAAGGCGATGCTGAAACGTGTGCTGTTTAATATGCAGTACTTTGTGCCGCTCGAGCTGATGATTATTTCGTTAAACTGTCGGCCTGTCACAGAGAACTGCGCGAGTCATCCGTTTCCACCCTGCGAAGAAGTGTTGAGTTGTTTATCTCTTTGAACTGTCAGCTTCACAGAGACTACCGTGAGTCATCCATTTCCACCCCTTGAAGCAAGTATCTGATTGCACTCACTTCAGTTCACCCCAACACCACGTCTTGCAAGTTTGTAAATCGCTCGGGCACGGATGTTTTTCACTTTTTGTAGTCTCGTTTTCACAACATGTCAACAAAGCGTAAAAGGAGAAGTTTTAACAATTGCAGAAAAGTTGGAAATAAAAAAATTGAGCATGGTGAGACAGCTGAAAAAATTAGCATTGGACTTTGGAATCGGGTAAAAACTGTGCACTACATCAACAGAAACAAACAAAGGCTGATTGAAAGTGCATGTCCATCGAATCGTAAAACACTGAAAACGTCCAACTTCGCCGACTTGGATGAAACACTGTATTTGTGGTTCAAACAGAAAAGAGCCGAGTGTGTACCCCTGTGTCTGGCCATTGGTGATGGAAAAATCAAAAATTCTATATGAAGCTACAAATTGAGGAGGAGTTCTCTGCTTCATCCGGGTGGCTGGGCAGATTTAAACAAAAGTATGGAATAAGAGAAATTTCTGTGCATGGATAAAAGCTTAGTTTAGATTTTGTTAAATGTTTTTTCCTTGTTTTAGCAAAATTTAACGTAAGGGTTGGCATTTGTATTGTGAGGGTTATTTTTGTAATGTGGAGTTTACTGTATTGTTTAAATGCCGGGTTGCCACATTTAACGTCCCATTAGTCTTTATTGCATTGCATTTTAAACTTTCATTCAACTCACTCGGCCATCTCAGGACGGATCTGTGTAACGCACGTTGAGGAAGTGGCAAACACACAATTATGCGCCACTTATCGACAGTGTTTTGCTCACCTGCCGCCTGTCAATCCACGATGCTGGCCCAAAGTTGCGTATACTCGCGCCGGAATTACTTTATACTCGGGGCAACAATAATGTCAGTGTATCGTGTACTGTACTACCTAAAATAAAGTAATGTAAATCCTGCACATACAGTGCGTGATTTGGGTTTGCTTTGAAATGTATACTAGCTACTGTGTTTTATCACGATTTTTGGAGCCAATATCACTGTTCCATTAAGTGTAAAATTAGTAAATTTGATTATCCTGGTTTTTTAATACAAATTCCCGTATTCATGTTTTCCACAATCAGCCACATAAATGGAAGATAATATAATCTATACAAAATGTGCAGTTGGAGTACATGGTGGCTGTAACGCTAGGCTGACCACACATCCTACTTTTTGCAGGACAGTCTTTTTTTTATGAAACAAATGTTCTGTTTTACTAGTGTGTGTTAACTTACATTTAACTGAAATAGTGAAACCCCTATTTTACACTTTTCAAGGGACTGGGAAAAAAAGTTGCAAAATGCACAGGAAAGTGTAATAAGAAGGAAGTTTATGCTGTAATAAACACTGGGGCCAAAAAAAGTTGTGTAATACAGAGGTTCTACTGTAATACAATTGACACAAAGTACACAAATAAGCACTGAAAAATATATAGGAGACACTAAGATAATTTATGCAATATGTACAGTGAAACCCTGTTACTGAATACATTGTGCTTCTTAAGCAGGAAAACTTCTTAAAAGGGTGAAATTGTGTATTTGTAATAGACCAAGTGCAAACTTTCTAAAGCTTAGTAAGCAGGAAAACTTATTAGAAGAAAACTTTTTAAGAGGGATTTACTGTATTTCCGACAAGCAATATCTGTCTTAATTACGAGTTCCAAAATCTTTTCATGAAATTTCTTTCGGAAAAGATAATTAACAAAACAAATCGGAATAGGCTAGCAAGGCACGCAGAGATTATTAAAAGAAGTAACATAGCATTTAACATTTATGTTGACACTTTAGAACACGTGTTTAATTATGAAAATAATTTAATGCAAGGCAAAGCATTTTAGCATTGGGCAAGTCGCATGGCGGATGCTGGAACTGCCAGTATCTTTCACGTGATAATTTACTACATTTTGAAAACAATAAAACTGCCCTTTTAAAATAAACAAATTATGACGTTAGCACTGTAAAATTATGCACACATTTACGAGTGTTCAGTTTTAAAACGAAACCCACGTGGCTTCACACTCGCATGCTGTTACACCTCACTTAAGAGGAACAAAAGGAAGATAACACTTTCCCTTGTGATTTTTAGACACTGCTTTCAGGGCACAGATTAGAATTGCACTATACACACACTGGGCTAAGTATACTCTTGGAATAAGGGGTCTGGTGGGCCATGACCCGGTTCAAAGACCCGTTCCTGCATGAACAATGATGTTGACCCATACATGAGGTACATGGACGTGCGTGCCCGGTGCATGAGCAAAGCAGCAGTGGGCTCCCTCCCGAGCAGGACAATGACGACGACGTCACAGCATTTGGTTAAATCACTGTTCTAAAACTTTACAAATAATTTATTTTTATGTTAACAGTAACAAATTTAACCAAAAATCTCATCATCACTACTATAAAATTAAATGAGATTTTTCTTACATGTCAGTAATTACAGATTTGTTTTATCATTTTGAATGTTCCATTTTTTAGTTTTATTTTTAAATTGATTCCTCACAAATTGCAACTTGCGTTGTTTTATTCTGGAGCTGTAAGACAATACCACATCTACTGTATGCCCATTTGTACGTATTGGATTTTTCTACCAGTCTCCTAAAAAACAATAGAAAAAGAATCCAGTTACAATTATGCTGTTTGACACAAAGTTAAGGCAGGCCTGCCATTTTAATGGATTTTATCAGTTTTTTCGGATTTTTAACACTCTAGAAAAAATCCAAACTCAAATTATTATTATTATTATTTTTTATAGCACTTTGCTTGAAGAGGCGACACTAGCGCCCACAGCGATGTGTGTCAGTTTCAGTGATGCATTTGTTTGAAGGATTCAAGATTCTTATAATATATAAAATATTTTGGACATATGCCATTGCTTCAATAGTGTATGTCCAAAATATTTTGCTTGGTTATTCACTGGCACGGGATACCGTTATTTACATATTTCTGTTCCTGGCTGTATGATCATAGGCAAAGGTCAACGCCATTATTGAAAAGAACCTTTGCCGCAAATTGCAGTTTTTACACATGTAATCCGAATTTAGTGACTGTGTTTTGTGTTTGGCATTGATATCACAATGGTGAGGAAATGAAAATTATCGCCAATACAGTAGTATAAACGAAAGTATAAGTGTGAGTGGAGAAAATAATTAATGTGATTTGTACATTCCAAACCAAAACAACTACATTAAATATGTAAATGGCTTTCATATCCACTTTCTTATTCTGTAATTTGCAATTTTTTTTAAATCCCAATGATTCCAGGAGTTTACAGGATTTTTATATACAGGAACCAGGATTTTAGCTTCAGGGCTGGTGGCAGCCCTGAGTTAAGGCATACTCTAGGATGGTTAGAACTGAACTCAAGCCATCAAATACATACGACACCTACCTGATGGAAGGCCATATTGGTTCATCCTTGACCATAAAAAGGAACGGATCTTCCTTGTAAGTCTGCATGCGTCTTCGCTTCCTTTGCGGCTCTTGAGATGCGCTGTTGTTAGCCACATCAGCACTCTCCTCTGAAGCATTTTCTGCCTTGCTTGCAGATTCCCATGGCAATGGCCGTAACTTTTCTAGCACCGCGATGAAGAATCCTCCAGAGTCTTGGTGGTGAGGCAGGATACGAATACTGCAAGTCAACACATAAAGTAATAATATTAATATCACCTGCAAAGCACAAATATTTTGTAGATTCACAAACCCAAACATATAACTACAGTAAAACCCTCTTAAGAGTGTGTGGGAGAAAAATTGTTATCGTGCACGGGCTGTTGGTGTGGTTCTTTAGTTCCTCGTGGGATAGTGCCACATACGGCTACAACGTATGCAACGTGATCTAAGTGGAGCTACCTTGAACTAGCAACACAATGCATACACGAACTGTTGTGAGAGGCAGAAAGGGGTTAAGAGTGGAGAAAGATGATAGTCAGGCAGATAAGGATATCTGTAGGCAGGTGTCATGCTTGTGATGTAAGTCAGCGAACGGCTTTGTGATGAGCAGCTCACATTTATACAAGTGAACCAACCAATGGGAGAACTGCTCTATCAATGGCAACTAAGGCCAGATAGTTCGTTAATGTACTGGTTTTTATGTAACGTAATATATTTATACCCTACTAGTATTTCGAGTTTTATTCATTCAGGAAGTGCCGCGGTGGTGTAGCGGCTAACAGTGCTCGCATAGGTTCAAATCCAGGCCAAGTCAAATCCGAATTTTTCACATTTTTAAAATGAGGTGGATGTTGCTGTTAGCTAGTAGGCATTCTCTGGGTCTTTGATATCAATCAATAGTACAAAAAGAAATACTGGACGGCCTTAAAATACATATTTTGAACATTGCACTTTTAGACACACTCATAACTGTAAACACTTTGCATCTGCGTCCGATTAAATAGTACATTATATGCTACTTCGAAGAAAATGCCTCCTCCTGTGACTTTTTTAAACTACTGCGTATACGTGTAACTCTTTTGCCAGTTTAACACATAACATTTTAAGGCATTTAACATACTTTAACAAGTAGGTAGAAGTATTTAACAGGTTTCCGCCAAAACTGCATTGTCATTCCTGAATAACTGTGGAAAGGTTTTTTTGCTACACTGCTAATAAACAGCATTCATATCTACGTCTATAAACATCCTCAGGACACATTTTGGACAAACTTATTTCTACCTAATGTACACCTGGACCGAACAAGGCGGCGCAGGTGTAAAACACTGAACTCACTTTCAGGAGGATCTGTGTTTGAATCTCGGTCCGGCTATCTAATTAGGGTTTTATATGGTTTCCCAAAATCGTGGCAGGTGGCACGTTATATGTGATATAAATGGCTGATCAGAAAACAATAATTAGATATGGTTACGAGGGAAAGATAAGTGATTACCATACAGTTAAAGTTATTTTTTTTGTAATCCCATCTCGGTGAAATGTTAAGTTACTTGATATTTTATATTTAAAATCGTCAATGCCATTTTTTAAGTGCCAACATATTTAAGAACCACCTATTCAAATTTATGTTATTTATTCAGGTTAGTGAATCTTATTGTATGATACGTAATATTGGCTCAACACTTTCCAAGGATTACTTACCTAACCTGCTCTATGATCATGATAATTGTAATTTAAGGAACTATTATTCAAAACATTTATAATAGGACGTGTATGAGGGAGAAGCGGTATTAGGCAGGCAAACACGTATACGATATACTTCTGTAGTGTATCAGAGAATGGATTTGGCGAAAGATGTGCCATTCATAGCATCTTTTAGAAGTTATCTGTGAATTTAACTGTAATTTTTATGAAAATGTGATCAACTTTCTGTAGCCATGTTACACTATTTAACCAAAAAATAACAGGACATGCTTCGTTCTAGTGAGCTTTCTCAAAATATTCCTACTGTAAATGGGGCTCACACTATGTTAGTGTGGGTGACTTTATAACTGTGTTTTTAGAAAATAGTATTCGATTATCCTTCCATTTCAGCGAACTATTCCAGATATACATTAATAATAAACAGACATTTTTTTTAATGGCAGGATTTAGGCAATTTGCCTTCTCTTACACAATACCACCTCACAATATAACACATGGCTAAGAGTTACAAGTATAGTGAGAACATTACATCCACCACCAACACACACATAATTTCATCTAGCTACAATGGAGAATGCTAATAGAAAACGATATCAACTATAACAAAGGCAAAACAATTTAAATGAACTAGTTCCGTTTATTTTCACTTAAAAAAATTAGCAGCAGTCACAGCTTAATCTACCTACCAAAAAGGGTTCTCATAGATTTTAAGCATCTACATGAATACACAATTAATTCTCACTAGGTAACTTAGAAATACAGATATTGTCCTCACATAACTTTGTTGTGTGCTAAGAAATTGGTTTTATATTTATATCACTAGTATAATTGAATTGTTCTCATCAAAACTGACTTATAATGTATTTCCGCGTGCGTCTTGTTTTTAAGTAGTTTCTTTTTGGGGCAATTGTGTGAGTTGCGCATAAAATAATTATAAATAAAATTACGAAAAGATGAGTAAGATTGTTGATCTCAATGTTTGAATTATTTGGAATTAAAAATTTTCTGTTCTTTCATATGCAGTACAGCATATACAACGTTAGCAAATATCACTCAGAAAAATGTCAAAGAATAAATAGATAAAAACTATTTTGCTGTATCTTATTTATTATAATATATTATACACTAGGAGACAAGCCAGTGACCCTTTTTTTTTATTGTCATGGGGCTAGAGCAGTTACCATGTTAAAAAATTTGGTTATCATACAAAGACTGAAAAAAATATTGCATTGATACACGTAGGTAATAATGAAATGATGTGAAATTAACTCAACATTGAAGCGACTGCGGTCCCATTTAATATTTCTCTACCCAATTGGCTACCAAGTTTCCCCACGCAGGAACATCCTGAAGCAACCTCGCCAGTTCGTCGTGGTGGAATGCGAGTCGCCTGACCACTTGAACACTGCACCCGGACAGGGATTAAAACCCCGGCCCTGCAGAATGATAGAGCTCAGTGTTTACTACTATTACTACTTGCTCTGTCAGTATGATTTTACTTGTTCAGCTTTCATTAGGACAGAAACAACTAATCAAGTTTAGTCAGTTAACAAAGAAATTAGTTAGAATGTGAATGTCAAATAACGGTATTAATCAGTGCTGTCATTAGACATACATAGGCTACATATATACACATACACACCGCGAGCCAGTGATATTAGTTTTAAATGCATTAGTCACATTATCAATGCAGTTTCACACTCGTTTCAATAAAGATGTACGAAAACTATAACCTACATAAACAACCACCAAAAATTATATTTATACATCAAATAATTAGGACTAGCAATTCATCACATCCATGAATGCAATCCAGAAAAAAAATGAAATACTGATTATAAGAATAGTTTCTAATAAGTATAATTTTATAACATTTTGTTTTTTAATGGTGCAAAAATTTCACAATATTATATTTATAAGCTCTCAAATATAATTTATTTATACTTTGGAATACTACTGCATTTGCGGAAAATTCAAACCGCTTAAATCTATGATTAATCAGGCATAAGCATCAGTACTGACATACCTTTATCATAAGGAACTATTTCTGTTATTAAATATTATTTTTACTGATCTTTTTTTCTTCCACCACTTTCCCTTTGCTTCTTTTCCACCATGCAGAAATAAGCATGTGTCTTCTATCCATGTTCTTTTTAAATCATGTCTTATTACCACCCATCGTGGTGTCTCCCGCCAAATTCAAGAGTGGTTTCACGATACTATGAAGTAAACAATGACTCCCTCCAGCACACGCGACACCTGTGATGTGTTACTGTAATGAATCACTGCGCGCGGAGAGCGTGTCACCTATGGGTGGACGCGTGAACTACAACGTACCTAATCAGTACCAAATTTCCCGTGTACTGCAGTTTTCAAGGCTTGCGGTGTAAGAAATTTTACAGCTTGTATTGCTTCTACATGCATCCTACAATTTTCAACATCATGTACACAAATGTGTTGTAGATTGACACTTTTCAGTTTTCCATTTCCAATGCAAATTCATCAGTATTCATCTATTGAAGTTCGTCATATTGAAGGCTATGTAATTAGTAAAATGAAACACATTTCAAAATTTTGAGTAATGGCAATCTAAAATCTAACCTTACACAATATCTTAATATTACCCTGATTTCAAAATGTGTAACGGTTTTCACAGTATCTCTTGCACCACAAACGTCAATTTCATGGGTCGCAGCCACATGTCCCACGCCCTCTTAAGAAGTTTTCTGTTAAGTTTTCCTGCTTAATAAGCTCACATTATTTTTAGTACTTTTCTGAAACTTCTTAACAGAGTTTCAATGTGTTTTTATAAAAGGACAGAAGCACAAATATTCATAATCTAGTACTTAATAGGCACACACACAAGATCAACACATTTTTTCATGCGGTTGTGTGCGCCTGTTGACAAGTACTAGACTGCGAGTACTAAAGTTTCTGTCCTCATATATATTATTGATGGCCTAGCGGCCTAGTTGTCACCTTCATAGAATGTTTTCATTTACACATGGTGCTGTCTCATCGATAGTAGGATAATTAAATGCAGAATCAGTAAATCAAAAAATAAGGAGTGGGATACAACTTCAGCATTGAAAACATTTTCACTAATTTACTATCTTGTTTATTTTTCTATGTTCTATCACCCAAAATCCATATTCTACATGACCAGATCAATTTGGCCTTTTACATTTGGAACAAGATCTAGGAGCAAGCCTATATGCACTGTTTGGCCAAGTGCGTCTATTTTTATAGTAAGCATATAAGGTTTAACCTTAATGAAGTGGAGCACTTGGACAGGTTCAAGGTTAGATACTAACTATTTTGTGATACAGAGTGTATATAGCTGTTAAAGGCAATCCCAATCAGCACCACTTGGCACCAGAGATGCAATGAAACAGAGAAATTGTAAGATCTTGAATGAGGCTTATTGAGTTGTTCCAGATGCGAACTGCTGGTAGTCTGTAACCCAATTCTCTTCACCCAGTGACTAAAACATGGTGAAATGGAGAAGAGTTACAAAGGAAAAGCAGTACCAGGGCCTTCCTTAGGGTATGCGACAGGTGCGGCCGCACAGGGCCTCATGCCTGGGGAAACGAAAAGTCCATGACAAGAATACACGAAAATGTTTTGATCATATATTCTTTTCATTCCCAAGATTTAATCTGTGGTCTTAGTGCCTGCACCTAATTTGACAAGCTTTTCTTCTACATTTTACATCCCATGAATATACTGGGTCTGAAATGGAAGGTTCTTGGTGGCACAAGGCATAAAAATTGCTGGTTATACAGTACACGACCGTACGGGATGACTAAACAAACTGGAATGCTGAAATCAAGACTGACGTGTATCCAATTAGACTAACTGGACACCGTAGTTACAGATTTTATTCGCTAGACCAAAAGCGACTTAGGTAGCAGGGATGAGGTGAGGAGTGTTGGCTAGTTCTGGTACATTCTCACCTCTAGTTAGGTAGTTGAGGTAAGTTTAGTCTTAAGCAGGGTGAATGCCGGCACGAATGTTCCAAAGTCGTGATTCATTCGTCCAGAAGACCATGTTGCCCAACCTAGATGAACTTCCCCTCCAGTTAAGAAGCCTTAGACAACAGGGTGATACTTGTAATTGGTACAAACACACGGTGGAAACTCAATATTACCAGTGCAGGCGTGACTGCTTGACGTCCAAGTTCGGCAGCACAAACCCGTTCTGTCTGTCTATCCTGCGTAGGATAGGGTGATACTATCCTCGGCCAGGCAGCAGGGTGAGCCAGGTGTTGCTCTCTACGTCTCCTGACACTCCTCTCACGAGGCATAGGGTAACAGTTCTATAAATCACGTACTGCATTGAAATGGAAATGGTAACAGTGTACCCCAATAGTGACTTGTCGGCCGGCTCGACAAGAGTCCCCACTGATCCCCCACCATAGGCGGACTGATCAGGGACATTGAGCCGGAGTCGCGCCAAGCCTCTACTTGTTGTGCGTCCACCCAGAATACCCCTGCAGGTCACCGCCACCGCGCACTAATAGTGCAAGTGGTCTAATAGTGCAAGTGGTCTAATAGTACAAGTGGTGCGAAGCAACCCGAGTGTGTCGTGCCTCCTGGTGTGAAGGTGTTACTAGTGGTTGGGGCATTATTGTTTCTTCCCCATGAGCACTAACAGTGCTGTATGTTTGATGGGAAGAAACAGGCAGCTGTCTAATGTGTATGTCTTAGTTCAGTTTAATAACTTCACCGGATTCCATTGGCAGTGCACAGCGTAATCTACCTCCAACTGTGAATACAGATATATAACCTGGAAATAAAAGTAGCAAAGTAGAAAGCAATATGTATTTATTGAAAGTTCAATAGACACGTTACTTGTGCTACCTCCTACCAAGTTGAGGATAGCTGAAGGTAACTGCATGGTTCCAGGTGTAGGTGGCCTTGTTTCAAAATAAATAGGAAAAGCTGATTCTAGGCGAAAATAATAGTTAACACTTTAACTACTAATTAAAGGTGTCTAGAGGAGACAAATGAAGTTAAAAGAATTAAGTTAGTGTTGGTATGTCACCGGGTTGACTGGTCATAGGCGTACGTAGTTGGTTGCTGCGAAGGCGTACTTGTAGGCTTCAAACTTCTCTAGAGTTCCCAAGCACTAAAAGTGCTGTGGATGGTGCAAGAGATGCGAAAGAATGACTCCAGAGCTCGGCTTCGGCCAGACTTATACAGTGGTAGCTTGTTTGCTGTCAACGTGGGGAGCGAGGGAGGCGTGATGTCCTCCGGCCCTAGGTGGCGTGAGAATTATCTCGTCAGAGGTTCTAGCTTCGTGCTTCATCAGGTCTGCTCGGCCATGTCCGAGGTCTGGGCAGCTTGCCGCAGTGGAACACGTGGGGGGGGGGGGGGGTGTGTGTGTGTGTGTGTGTGTGTTGGCGGCGTGCCTTCCAGGTGAGAAGGAAAAACAGAGAAGTTCCTGTTGCCTGTAGTGGTACGCAATGTGTTGCTCACGTCTGTAGAGATGGAAGCAGTACTCTAGGCGATGAGTCGGAGTCATATTATAATAGGTGTAGAAGCAGCACGCGTCTAAAGACATATGAGAAGCAAACAAGTTATCTTAAGTACTAGGTAGCAAAGTGTAGAATAGTGTAAGTTACGGTGTTGTCCAGAGATAGAGCTGGTCCACTCACTGATGACAACTGCATGATTTACATCCATGAAGTAATATGTACACACTGAAGCCTAGAGTGAGAGCATACAGAGAAGTAAATAGACAGGTAGGTAGGTAAGCGGAGCTTAATGTTTCGACGGCAAGGTCATTAGAGAAGGAACAAGCTGCTCAGAGAAATAGGAGCAAGGAAGTAATCTGCCATGGCATGCAGTAAGGAACCATCCAAGCATTTGCCTGGATTATTTCAGAAAACCATGTTTAAGTGAAATTAGGATGGACGGACTAGGAATCGAACAATTGTCCTCCTATAGGTGAGTACGGTGATTTGCTACTGTGCCACCTCGTTCGATCATGGAGGAAACACAGAGGTAGCTGAAAGAGTGGCCATTCACTTCTGCACAAAAAAATCTACAGGAAGTGTGAACATCACTCAAGGTAGTGGGGCATAGAGGCTGCCATATTCTGCAGGTTGCACAGAAGTGCTCCTAATGACAATTTTGTGGCCAGTTAATAAACTTCACCCCTTCCATGGTTCTCTCAGTCCAATTTGTTCCCAAGAAAAGAATAGTGAGGGGCTCTGAAGCCAGGCAATACCTATGGAAAGGAAGCGTACAGTGAAATCTAGTTCCTATTTAAGACACATTCTCATTAATACAGAGTTCTCTTATTCCCCTTGAAGTGAGATAGGAAATTTTACATTAATTTGTATGCTTCAAAAAATAAATTTTTTAATTTGCATTAAAATGTAATATCAAGTCCACTGGTAAAAAAAAAAATTAATACTGGTGATAAGAATGTCACATTTTCCAATTAGCTGAATCACAGAGTTGACATTTTAAATTAGTTGCCATTTTTTATATTTATTGCAAAAACCTAATAATTCAAACATCATTATATACTTAAAAAATTCAGGTCTCTTGAGATTTGCATTACAGAGGTTTCACTGCAGTACATGCTAATTTGTAACACTACTAATGCATAATTGTGACAAACTACAGAAAAAATGGACACACACCTGCCTTATGCAATCTCTTTTGCACATAACCGGAGTACAGCTGAGTGTGACAATTCAAAGACTTACCACCTGTCCAGGTTGAAATTTTCTGCATCTTCTGGTGCAGGGGGGAACATCTGAGGTCGCACAAGTGTTGTCCATTTTTCAGGGATATCTTCATACCTTTCGTAACCAACAAGATCTCGTGAAGTTGGTATCCAATGTGACAAGCCGCGACTGAACTTCAGCCCCGGAAGTTGAGACGTTACATCAACCAGCTGCATTGCACCTGCAACGGTACATACAGGTGACGTCTATCGGACCCTATTCTCTTTTGGTAAAATATATATTTTACATTACCTTAAATTTCAGTTATTAACTCCTCCCTGATCCAAATGTACTTTCTCATTATAGTCTATTTCTCAGCTTTATTATATTGTAGCCAATAACCAACATACATATGTTGAAACATTTCAAAATTTCATTAGTGCTAAATAACTGATGATCTGGAACTGGTATTTGCCACAGAACAGAATTAATGTAGTGACAATCAATGTAAGTATAATCATATTAAACGACTCATTACGGTTTCCAAAAATAATGTCATTAATGACATGGTCGCTAGAGACATTTAGTAAAATTATGGACCAATTTTGATGCATTTCCCACCCCTATACGTCAAAATGTGAAATTTTTTGCTTGACGTCCATGTTCAATCATCTTTAATATGAAAACTATATGTATTTTTTATAAATATTAATTTATTTTAATCGGGAGAAGTCTTCTAAAAAAAATAATACCACAGAGTTGAGAGGTGTAGACTTGAACCCCCTTGTCTCCCAAAATTGTTAAAAACACTAAGCAGTATGAGGTTTTATCAAGCATTCCAAGTCCTTGGTCAGTAGTCTCTGGTGTAAATTCAGCATAATTTTTTCATGAAACATTAATTTAATTCATTAGTCAGATATCTTACGAATAAAATATTAATCCACATGTGTACTTAAGCTCCCCTTGTGATGATAAATGTTTAAATATCATACAGAGACAGAGTGTGAAGTCAATTTTCAGAAGCATCTTGCAGGAAAATCAGAGGATTCGTTACTGAAATATTTCATTTCAATACACACATGTATTCTGAATAAACTGATATTCTAGAAGGACTAATATGATACTTCCTTACCACCAAATAACGCATAAGCACAAAGCGCCCATAATTCAAATTCACGGCAATTGCAAAGTTTGAGTTATTAAATACCAAAGGTCATAAAGGAACATATTTTAATAACAGTATACAGAATTTACTTGCCTCTCTCAAAAATTACAAACTTTTTAGAAGTTAATATTATTATTCACTTCGAAATGTGACGTAGAAGTTGACAATGTTCGACTGCAATCAAGCTGTTTGTGCGTGCGATCAATACCTTCACGTGCGTACAGACCACACCCAAGAACTGCTTGCTTCTCCTCTAATGCTGATTTTGCACATGTTCAATACCACTACTTACTTTACACTACTGCTTTCATTTTCAGTTAGGGATATGTTGGCAGTGGCCAAATTACGACTACCTAAGTTATTTAATCCTTACAACATCTGGCCCTGTAGTAAAATCACCCCTTCAACTTTAACCAAGTAGCACTACACCACCTACCACATGCAGAATCCATACTACCACTAGGAAAGTGCTCGACAATCATTCGCCCCAAACCCTTGCATAAACCCAAGCCAGTAACCACTACCCTAGATCCCGTACCCGTTTGTAAGCCAACGAGGCCAGCCCCATATAGACACCCTGGACGCAAGTGACAGGCTGAGTATAAACTGGGGCAGTACACCATACACCCCCATTTTGTTATCACTTTCATTTCCAGTTAACATAATTTCCTATAAATTCATTCTTTCTTTGGTGACTGCTGGTGTCCCATATTTTGACTGCCTCTACGGTGAGTAAGGTCAAGCTCCCTGGGAAGGAGACATTGATGATCAAACTCACCCTGGGGTTTGATTCCCCCCCAACTGGTCACAGCCCATCTACCAGGCTCTATCCCCTTCAGGTTAGCCAACGTGGGCAAATCCGTGACCCGCCAGGCGAAAACCCCTACAGAAATTCTTCCACTGCTGAAGGGCCAAATAATTATACCCTGGAGGGAAATCAGCATTCATATCCACCAAGCTCAGCCCGACCGATCAGGTCCGGACAGAGACTAGGTCCCACACACCCTCCTCCTCCCTCGACCACGAGTGGGTCACCAGACCAAGAGCCAGAGAGAAGTGCGTAAAACCAAATAACAAAATCTCACTTTTGTTTGAGACCCTAAGGCAAGAAGGTGATTCATTAATGAGCATAGATTGGCCCTGGCATGTTCTCAATTACATTGACTCCTCCGCTCCGCCTTGCTTCTACCAGAGCCTACCTCTCCACCTCGCCCCGGGGAAGATTTTTTAAAGTAGTATAAACATTAGAAGAACAGTAAAGAAAGGGATGGAACACTTTAGTATATAGTTCCTAATAAACAATTACAACATTATGCACTGAAACTTGGTCTTACTTTCGGAATAAGCAAATTCTTAGAGGTAATACTTGCCCTGTGTCTCCACCAATAACCTGTGCAGTACAGCCTCGTCTTCTATGGGGTTCAGGGAGCAGGTAGAGTACACAAGCCGGCCACCCACCGTCAAGAGCTCTGCACCACGCTTTGCTATCCGATACTGGATTCTGAAACACAATACGTTAATTACAGTAATTTCATCAAATTTACATATTTTTGGGGGTTATCTTACACTGATGACAGTCTTCTTTTTAGGTGTGTGTGTGTGTACATTATATATATATCTTACTGCAGTAGTATTACGTATTTTGTTTAAAAGTTTGTTTTTTATGACATTCAATTGTTAATCCCCCCCCCCCCCCCCCCAAAAAAAAAATTTATTTACAGTGATTGCTCTTGTTTTATAGGTTAGTAGAACAATAAACTATAAAAATCTCACCCATGCAAATTGTTCCCATTGGCCGAATTCCATTTCATCCAAATATCTGGATTCTTTCTCAATGTACCATCACCTGAGCAAGGAACATCAGCCAGAACTCTATCAAATTTCAACAATGTCTTCTGACCATCTGCAACTGAAATTACCACAAAACATTATATTGTATTGAGCTTTTTAACATCCCCTGGTTTTATGCTTGAAAGCTTAGCAGGGGACGGCTTACAGATTAACTTATAACCTATTTTAAATTAACACCATGCCTTACCTGGGATTCAAACCAAGAGCCTCCTGCACCTCAGATTGGTGGCGCACCTGCCAAGCCACGGGAGGTCGGCACAGAAAACATTATAAAAAGTAGACAGAATGCACAGGTACTCACAGGGTGGTACTAGTAGACAGACACAAACAAAAGTCAGATGAACACATTTTCCACGCGGATGCACGGTCGCGCTAACGTTTAACTGGTTAGACCACCTTCATTAGGCCTATGAGTACTTGTGCATTCAGTCTACTTTTTATAATGTAAACAAATTCAAGATTTAGAGTTTGTAATCACTGTATATACATAAAATATTCATTTTTCCCCAAAACTGTAGATTAAGGAAATTTTATAAGCATAGCTTACAATGTTAAACAGTGATCATGACAGTTATCTCCTGTACCACTCAGAATCTCTAATTTACATTTTATATTTCCTTATATGATAACTTAGCAAACATTCCGTTATTCACAATACCCATAAAATTTTAATTATTTTACCATAGTACACATTTTTTAATCAAACTGTAATAGCAGTAAAATACTTGTAATAATACCTTCTCCAGAGACAGTGATATTAGGCATGACTGTAGAGTCATGATTGGTGACCAGCAAGCATGGAGAGTTGAGACGTTTCGCCTGGTGCACCAGCATATAACAACGATTGTTGTCTACGTCGTTTGCTACCACAACACCAGCTGCAGAAAATAAATTAATATTTCCCACACAAAATTATGAGAGGAGCTGGTGAACCTGAGAGCATATAACATTGTCAGGACCACACTAGCTGTCACACTGGATTACGTACGAGGCAATGCCACTGCATCGCTACTTACTTGGTACAGCTTCTTCGGCATGAAGCATCTCTATCAGCTGGACTGTCTTGGAACCAGGAGCAGCGCACATGTCCAGTATCTGATAGTACATGGTAAAGTTAATATATAAATATATATATATATATATAAATTTGAAACTAATTATCAAACCTACTTAATTACTAACTACACATGGGTTTTATTTTATTACAGGATCTGGTATTGTCTAGTTACACACAGGCTAAGGCAAGTGGGCACACACTAGGTGATGAGGATTAGATTTTCATTAGGACAAAGATTTTTAATACAATTTGACGTGTGCCCGATTAGACTGACTTGGCACGTTAGTTAAGGATTTTGTCCGCTAGACCAAAAGCAGGGTAGTTTGATTTAGATAGTTGGCTGGAGATGAGGGGTGTTGGCGTGTAAAGAACACCATCGTCCCGGTTACCCCTGGAGATGCTGTTCGGGATTACAACCGAAGCTGGCCGAACTGCTTGTTGACTAAGTTCGGCGGCGCAGTCCCGTTCCATTGCCATTTCCTGCATAGGATGGGGTAATGCAATCCACGGCTTGAGAGTAGAGTGAGACAGGAATTGTTCCCTACGTTTTCTACCACTCCTCTTCTCGTAAGGCCTAGGGCAAACAGTTTGACAGCCTACGTAATATACTTAGACAGGAAGGTTTGACAGTATAACCCATTTGTGACTTGCCGGCAGAAGGTCGAGAAGAGTCCCAACTGATCCCCCACAGTATGCGGGCTGATCAGGGACGTGGAGCCATGGGGGCCGTTAAGCCTCTACTGGTAGTGCACTCGCACTAGGATGAATGGCAAAACTTCAGGCTACGGTCAATGCGCACTGACTTAAAGCGGGTGGTGAGAAGCAACATGAGTCTGTCGTGCCTCCCGGTGTGAAGGTGTTTCTAGTGGTTGTGGTGTCACTGTTTCTCTCCCACGAGCACTGACTTAATGCTGATGTGTGGCTGGGAAGAAACAGGTAGCCGTCTAATACGTATGTCTTCTGACGTACAGACACCTGAAAGGGATCCACAGTCAGACTAACTCGATTTAAACAAATTTCTTGGTTCCTGTCGGTAGTGCACAGCGTATTCTGTCTCCAACTGTTAATACAAACAAATACCCTAGGGAAAAAAAAAAAAGTAGAGAACAATGCGTGTTTATTGAAGGTTCAATAAACACCTAGCCTGTGCTATCTCTTACCAAGTCATGGAGAGCTGAAGGTAACTGCGGTTCCAGGTGTAGGCGACCTGGTTCTAAGTGAAAAAAGGGAAAAGCTGGTTCCAGACGAATACAAATTAGTTAACTGCTAAGTAAAAGGTGTCTAGAGGAGACAAAGTGAAGTTAAATAAATATGTGATCGCGTTCGCTAGTCGTCTGGTAGATTGGTCGTCGACGTATGTAGTAAGTAGCCGCTGGGGCGTACTTGAAAGTAACAAGATTCTCCGAAGATCCCGAGCACTGACGCAGTGTTGTGGGAGGTCGCTAGAGATGTGAAAGAGTGACTCCTGAGCTCGGCAGCGTCCAGACTTATATAGTGGAAGCTTATAGGCTGCCAGCGAGGGGTGCAGGGGAGGTGTGACGTCCTCCGCCCCTGGTTGGCGTGGGAATACTCTGGTCAGCGATCCTGCTTCGTGCCTCGTCGGAGGCGCTCAGTCTTGCCTGAGGTTTGGGCAGCTTGTAGGCTCTCAACGCGGGTAGGGAGAGGGTGCCTGCCAGGTTGCGTATCTTCCAGGTGAGAAGGATTTGCTTAAAGTTCCCATTGCCTGTAGGGTAGGCAATGTGTCACCCATGTCTGTAGTGGTGGAAGAGGTACTCTAGGCGATGAGTCGTAATCGTATTAGATTAGGTGTATAAGAGGCACGTGTCAAATTATTTTTAATCTGTTCCTTTTACGATCAATACAACAATGTTATTGTAGCCATTAAGTATCCTTTAGTTTTTAATTGGCATTATAAATATTAATTTTCAGGGAAGATTTTCCTTAAACTTTCACAATATCTAAATGCCACACCATTTCTACAAAAAGAAATCAAATTTTTAACAGTGATTGGTTTCATAAGATTACTTTTCGAAAGATTAAATGAATAAGTTTGATGTGTGTTGCCCTAGAGAACTACAGAAACTGTCAATTTGCCTTATGTGCGCTAGGTCAGGTTATAATTACAGTTCATTTTTTGGGTTAGGTTTTTGACTTGCTACTCGTACTGGTTGGATCAGCTGGCAACTGGGTACAAAGTTAACCACTGCTGGAACTACGATATGTCTGGTTGTGAAACTGTTTCGCTTTGGTATAAATGTCTTATCAGGGATTGTTTCGGTCACTGCAGCGGAAGCTCTTACTGGCTAACTAGCTGGAACTGGAGACTCTCGGAGAGGAGTGGGGTATAGTTGTACTGTGCTGACCAACACAGTACTGTTGGTTCCACTCTGCGGCTTCTAGGCTCCAGAACACAGAGTTGGCTACTCCGTACCTGACTTCTGTGCCCGTTAACAGAGCACGAACAGGATGGTAATTGTGGGCTAGTCAAATGTGTGTAGAGAAATAAACAAACTTAGATACTGGAGAGGAAGGCGTCTCCAGTTAAAGGGTGGTCTGAGCTCTCTCCCATTCGGCTTGTCTGCTAAGTGCAGCGGGGTCAGACATACACACTCGCTTGGCGGTGGTATAGGCTGCTTTTTGCTCCTGCCTCTGTGAGCCGTGCCTTTTCCCAAAAGGCATAGAGATCTTGTTAACATTTAAGTACACTCTCAATAGTGGTTGACGGCACACGCTTAGTACCCTAATCAGTTCCCCGCCACTGGCGCGCAAACCTAGGGCAATGAGTCATATGGACCGTCTTTCTACCACTATTGGGTGAGGTTACAACAGGGGTTAGGCCTTCAGACCCTGGCAAGTACTCCTTCCAGCACCATAAGCACTCTGTGGTACCAGTACGACCAGAGCTGACAGTCTTAGCCCTCTTGGATATGTTTCTAGTGGTTGGGGCTCTACCTTTTTATCCACCGAAATGTCTAGAACAGGCAGCTGTGGAATGGTGTGTGTGTATATATGATGTATGCCTGAAGGGAATTTGCAGTCCTACTCTATGATTCGTACTTCTGTAACAACACCCAGTTTGTTGATGTCCTACAGTAATATAATTATCAGTGATCGTAGGAAATACCTCTAGAAAAGAAATCCTCAGTGAAAGGAACCAGATGTACTTATTAGGAATAATAAATACAGTGATGCATGCTGCCTCATAACCAAGCAGTGTGTGATATGGAAGTAACATACGGTAAACAGATGTAGGCAACCTGCTCCTAGACTAACCAAGATGGCGAATGATTTTGACAGCTATGAAAATAACTCGGTCACAGCTACTCCCAAGCCCGGGTGTGCATGGCCTTATATAGTCCGGGGGGGGGGGGGGGGGGGAGATGCTCCTTGACGGCTTTCGCAACCTTATATGTATTCGTGTGTTTAGAATCGCCCTCTTAGGTACTGGCAATCTAAGGACATTCATGAAAGATGTTGCCGGGTTTGACCCTTCCTCGGATTACATAGGAATACGTTGAAGTTGATGAGTCGTAATCATTTAGTAAATAAACGGGAAAGTGGCACGCGTCAATGTAATGAATTACTTGTTCTGTAGTACAGCAGGCATGGCCTTGCATCAAGAAATGTTGGCCCCTAGAATGAGCTTCTCTACCACTTTGCATGACAACACTTAACCAAAACATTACACTGAATGACCAAACTTTCAGTCATACAACAGCCAGGAACTAACCTTGTGATGTGGCTTGACATCAAGCAGTATGGGAGGGATCATGCTTACAACTTCCTGCCGACTGATGCCACCACAGTTTGTTTCTGTGATGAGGAAGTTATGGAGTCGGAAATAGGACTCTGAACGTCTGATGTCTTTGCGGCTGAGCGTCAGCTGCCATGCCAGGTTGTCGGGATACCTGGTAGCCAATCACAAACAGTCAGAATTCATGCAAAGTGGCAGTTATGCATCACCTGCCTTACTTCATTAGCACGTCAATATTCATTGTTGCATCTTCTATATACATTATGCTCGACAAAAGTTTACTTCCTGAACAAATTAAAATTAACCATATCATCAAGCAAACATTACACAAAAAACAAAAAGGAATGTAATATGGTATTCAAAGAATCACACTACTTAAATAAACCTACTACGACTGGTCAATACAACATAACAGAAATTTTAAGTACCACAATAGTATTAAATTATGCAATTTTAAGTTGAAAGTTGAAACAAATACAAAAGTAAAATAGTGATATTTTCTGCTACTTTAAATATTATTTGTGCAAAGGAAAGGATAAAATCACTATTGGATTCATCAAATTTTAAATACTTTGACACTGTTCAATTTTATAAAATAAATTAATTACAAAAGTTATGGCAAAAAATACCCCAAGAATAGCTACTACCTTTTACTTAATCTTCAAAAAGACTGTCACAGTGACGTGCCACGAGCGATATCATTCTCTCATCTAGCCTCATCATAGCCGCGGCCCCCTCCTAAGAAGAACTGTTACACTGTACACATCACAGCACTCCTTCAAGCCCAGTGTTGGCTTTCCTAGCTGTTGCCGCCTGCTGCACTGCAACCTGCTTCGCATCACGTTGCCGCTCTCTACCCTTGCAGCCTTCAGCGGCGAGAGGTACTTGCCACCAGCTTCGGCCATCTCCACCGGCTCACTGCCGCTGCTCTCTCACCACACCCCGCAACCCCTGCACTGGCCTTGTGCGCCTGTATAAATAGGATTCGCAGACCTCAGTTCGAGGCTGTCTCGTGTCATTCATCAGCAGAATATCAATCTGCCCACGCGCACACCAAAAGGCTGTCTCGCATCTGTCTAGTTGCAGAAGGTCACACTGCCCAACAGCCGTCTGACACTACATCTACCTTCGCAGAACGCCACTCTGCTTGTGAGTCAAAAGTCTTCCTCAAGTCGTCACTGCCATTCGCAGCAATGTCGAGTCTTACTCTGCATGACACCGCCTTGCTGCCCGCCAGCACACAGAAGCCTGTCGTGCTTCCAGCTACCTCGTAGCAAACCTGATACTGTAACCCTCAGTTTGATACTTGGGTGCCAGCAATGTCCTGCTCGTCAAGCCACTACACTGAAGGCCAGTAGTCCAGACTACCTAACCCACCCAACAGCCAGCACCTTACCCTCCATCAGAACGTGCCTACCCCTTTTTGGCCACCCGCTATCTGCTTATCTGATCTATCGCCCCTTTTGCCTCACCACTGAGCTGGGTGGGGTAGAGCAGCCAAGCAGGGGATAGATGTGGCTACAGTCCTGGAGAGTAGAGATTTATGTGTCAGCCTGGGAGGAAGAGGCTGCTTGCTAGAGGGGGTCCGCATACAGCACGTCCAGCTCAATCTATCTGGCATGTGCCACGTGCAGTTTCTCCGCTGCCTCAAACGCTGCTGAAGAAGCAGCCTACCTTCACTTGGCCCAATAACATCACTAGGGTGGTCAGACCACTAACGTCACACCTGCCTATACCTCTACCAGGGTACCCACTCGCAAGCATTCGCAAGCACGCCTCCTAAGGCATAACGTTCTATAACAGAGGTGACCAACAGACCCAGCAACGTAGACCGCAAGAAAAACCCAATACAAGTGGCAACCACTGCTTCACCTTCGTCGGGGGGGGGGGGGGGGGAGCCCACGGCACCAGACCCACTTCGGGTGGGCGTCAAAAGAATGGCATACATAATTACAATTACATAACTTCACAAATGTAGTGATGTCTTGAAAATGCACAAGTCAATATGATGTTTCTGTCCCATCTATTACAACATGTTTCTATTTAGTACAAACCATCAACTGATGTTACCTTCATCGACACCACTTTAATATTCAATAACCTTGGCACATTTGGATACATTATCATATTTTAAAATCATGCACATGTTGTCCCAATAGCTATTAAATACCTCATACGTTCCTTTTGAAATTTACAGTTGATCACGTACAGATGGCATTTCCACACATCAAATATAGAATATACTGTAAACATTTGAATGTTATAATCAAAATTATGGAAGACAGTTTTAAACATAATACTGCTTAATACATAGCCATTACAATTATAGGCATCAGGAAATTGATGTATAGGCAAGACAAAGAAATAGAGGATTCTTTGTGTTAGAGAACTGATATCAGCTGTTAACACTGATGCATGCCAACATATTGCGCAGTGCAGATATGCGCTCTACGGGTGACTTTGCTCCATCTATAAGTGACCCAAACTTGGGACAAGTCATTAACAGTGGCAAATGTAATTTCATGTACCGAGCAAGGAGACACCACGCACTGGACAGCCAACTACGTTAAAAGTAATTAACACACTTAATTATGAAATCTACAGCCCGCCAGAAATACCGCACGCATGAATAAATTGAATAATTTTGACAATCTACTACTCCACTATTAGCTGCAGAAGAAGTTCCCGCAGACCCAAGAGATGGCAGCACCCCTGTGACCTTGTGACGTCACAACCCGCCAGACTCAGGAAGAGGGGTTTAAATTTGTTGTCGCCTCGAAGTGGGGAGATAATAAATGAGTGGTGCTCCCACAACCCCCGATAACCTACCCGTGTGTTGGAAGGCTATGCTATACCCCCCCCCCCTTGAAAGATTGCTGATCTGAAGATTTTTCGTGTATAAGGAAGTCAGGAACCACGCTCCAGCAAAGACACTGGGCTCGCCGGCCAAGTAGGTTTGCGAGCTCTCCCTGGTGTGAAGAAGACTCTCTCCTCACTCCTCAGCCTGAGAAACGACTGCACCCCCAGAAGTCTGCAACAAGTCTTCAACCCGCCACTGCAGACTGCAAAGACTGCGACATCCTGCAGCTTGGAAAAGGCTCATCCAACACTGCACCTGCTGACCGTCAGGGCAGCAACCACGCCAGAGGTAATCCTGCTCTCGCACCCTTTACCCCAGTCAACTTACATGACTCTGCTGTACCAGGTCGTCGCATCGTAGTTTGCCTCCTGGGTAAACTCTAGTGAATCAGGTTACGCTGTGAACTACGTACCTTACCGTAGGTTATTTTTCCTGCATTTTCGTTTATTAATTATTTACCAGGCTTGCCTTTGCCTGTTGAGTGTGCTAATAATTCTAATTAATTTGTTAGCTAATTAATTAATTTTCTGTAATTGATTAGCTGGGGATTTCCATTTTCATTTATCCCATAATAAATTTACATGAATCATAATTTTGTCAGTTTACCATTATTTCCAGAATATTCCCTGGGTCATTTTCAGAGCAACAGAACAACTTGTGTTAGATTCAGTACTTAAATTCCTCTGGAGACTAGCAGTGCGGTACACCGAACTCTACAGGAGATGTGAGTTTGCAGAAAGCATTAATCTACAGAAGACACGCAGAAGCCCTTGGGTTTGGTGTTCCCGCGACTACCTCCAGAGACATCCCAATACCAGACTGCAAGTAAATGCTGTAAAAGACGTAGAAAAAGTCGTACAATAGAATGAGAGCTCCATGCACAAGCCACTACTAAAATCTCAAGTCAGGTAAAATCCCCAACACTAGAATCCTAGAGCTTGCCCCTGGATTATTCAGCTATTCTACCTCCTACCCAACTGTCCCCATGCAATCACTTATTAGGTGTATGTTGGTCACAAAGTGTGTCGAATCCACCACACCACCATCAGCTAGAGGCACTCCCACACGTAGTAAGCGTAATTGCACCCCGAGTTGTCCCCGGTAAGGACCTAATGAACACCTGTATAATCAAGTTGGCATCCGGGAATCTCATACAGGTTCGACACCCACCGGAGGAGGATCTGCCCAACTTTCGGGAAATCAAACTAGCGTCGGGAAAAACAGTACGGGTTCGACTCCCACCCAAGGTAGCCCCCAACCACGTGCGGTATCACTCCATGAAAGTTATATCCTCGCACGTTAACCCACTCGGCCCATTCGAGTAGCCCCGTTTACCCAAGCCAGCCCATCCATCTCCACCCCCATGATCACTTAAACTGCATTGCCAACTCATACACCCACAAACAACTGGCATCCCGATTATTGGCAACCGTTGTAGTGAGGAAGATAGAACTCCCTGAGCGGGAAACTATCTCATTCCGCCTCACTCTGGGGTTTGACTCCCCTCGTTTCAGATGGTACCCTGCCATTAAGCGGCCTCCCATGGAATCCAAACCCTCCACGACCCATTGGGTCAATAATATTAGTCAATCATTCCGCGGTAGACTTACCTAAGATCTCGAGAGGGCAGTCAGCATCCATCGAGGTAGGGCAAGCGTCAATACAAAAAAACCATGGCATCATGCCAACTTGGAAAATTAGTAAACAGACAAACCAGTTGGAAGGATATTTATTCACCATGGAATGCAAATTGGCTGCTGGATATCATCATTTTCTTCGCTTGTTTCATTCTCTCCTTTCATAGTAGGGTTCAGCAGGTCCTTGAAGAGCTGGCCTTTCACAATGGCGAGCAGCATACTTGCCTCCGATTTGGAGCCTGTTATACGGAATGCTGTGGGAAGATTTTCTTTCAGGGTTGCTATAAATGCATCCCACTCCTCTTCAGGACAAATCTTCTGCATCTGGAAAATACAGTTCATATATATATATATATATATATATATATATATATATATATATATATATATATATATATATATATATATATATATATATATATAAAGTAAGAATGTAGCACACATTAACATCATCTGCCTCCTAATTTTGTCAAGGTGGACAAAACCCATATCGGAGATGTTAGCGGTTTGCTATAGAAAACTTATTATTTTTGTTTTGATGTCTACTAGTCTGTAGTGTTTATTTTGAACAAGATTTTATTTTGTTTGTTTACATTTAAAAATAATATTTATTTCAACCCTTACAGTTTATTTTCAATAATTTTGAAGTCACTAAATAATTATTTTGTCAAACACCCATCCATTTAATTTTATTTTTATTTATGACTATGGTATTATGTATTTTAAACTTGCCAATCTTAAATAGCGAATTTGGATTGAATTTATTTTTTCCCTAAAATAATTTTGTAATTTTTCGAAGGTAATTAATTGTTGTTCACTTTTGTTTTAATTGTATTTTATTTTCTCGTAATTTTCTTTTGCGCTTCACCAGAAGAAGTATTTTATGTTTGTGCTTAGGATTGAGAAAGTTGCTATCAGTAGTTTGCTTCTGGGTGGGAACTGTAAACTTAGGGCCATGATAATTTTCTCTGGGGTTTTGATAGCCAAAATCTCAGGCGCCACCATAAGTTAGGTGTTATTTATTGGTGTCGGAAGCTTCAATTTCGATAGGAGAATCCGGTCATGATAAGAAGAGGGGTGAGATTCATAGCCCTACATAAAATTGAGTTGCTATAATAAAAATAGGCAATGCTTGAGACATATTAAAAAATATTTGACAGTGCGGTTCTTATAAAGGTCATCATTGTTATAATGAAATTAAAATATATGTTATAAGCTGCTTCAGTAATTAGTTATTCGAGGCAAATTTTCCTACCAAGTGGAAAATACTGCAAAAACTAATATAGTCCGGGACAGTTTCAACCCGGAATTCACCAGTAATACCAAGAATGCAGCAGAGAGAAACTACATGGTAACTGAAAAGTCTAAGTTTAGCCAAATCTAATATTTTGTTGGGCCAAGTTCAAGCTTTTACTGAAGAGGTTGGTAAACCACACTGTATAATGCCATGCCTGGCACGGAGGGCTCAGAAAAATGGATATTTTGCCCACAACGTCATCAGTTTGCCACCCACAGTCCAACCCTGTTGAGAAGAATGAAGGAGTTGGGCACCGTTCTTAGGACTACTTGTCATAATTCACAGCAGTCATGCCATGACATGATACCTTTGGCAGAGTTTATAATGAACGATGCTGTATATCTTAGCACCGGTTTTACCCCTCGTGAAGTGCTCACAAAATATGAAAGGTCGGAGACTATCGCCACTAAATTATTGCCATCCCTGAATAGCAATGTACAGCTTGGAGCAACAAAAATGGATGGAAAGTAGTAGAAATTGTGAGAGAGAATTACTACGGTATAGCTATGCTTGACAACCAGCCAGTAGGTTGCTACAATATCACTCGGCTTAAGTCTTACAGAACACCCGAAGTTAAAGTGTAAAGATTTGTGTGTATTTTTGATTTGTACGAAGTGTGAAGGTTAATTTTTGGGACTTTACGTAAGCGGTAAGAAGTTTTAAGAGATCCGACGACAGAGCTGCAGTACGGAGAGAAAGTTTTCCTACAGCCTCAAGAGCATTAGGCACTGCAATTAATTCTGTGACGTTGTTTGAAGTGTATTTTGTCCTCTGAAGCACGAATTTGCCAGAGCAGACCAGCGCGGGATGAGTTTATGCCCCTGCACATCGTATTACGTCACATCACATTGTACTGCACTATATTGAGGAAAGATAGCCTGTCTTTGCTACAAACCAGACCCATAGATATTGATGTCGTACAAATTTATCGTCAACGTCAACAACTGATATGTTTAGTTGAGATTATTTTAAAGGCAAGATTTGAGCATGACCTACATGTAGCTAAAATATTAAGTGGCAAGCAAGATTGTTTATCTGGTAAAGAATGAAATTGTTTCATGTTGTTACACTAGCATAGTTCGGAATTTAAGTGTGAACATTATTTTAATTTAGGGGAATAAAAATTAGTTAAAGCCTCTAATACACACAATGTACACAATCACTTCATTTCACCTACTTTCTACGGTAGGTACTTACCTTGAGAGTTATTATCCAAGTGTTATTGGGAGGACTGGTACGTATATTTATTTAATATTATTGCAATGTGGAATTTAGTCCATTCATTGTTTGTTTGGGGGCGATAACACTTATTTAATCACTAATTGAAAATTATTACACTCTTAATTGATTTTTATCACTTATGAATTTCCACTTATTTCACTTTGAGAAAAACATGGAAAACTACAATTACAAGGGTCGTGGAAAAATCTAATTTTTGGAGCATTCCAAATGCAATTCTACAAAATCACAGACATAGGACCAAGAACATAGTTTTGTAGTTTATTATAAAAATCCTAATTAATAACTGACTAATGCAATTTTAATACTTCAACTATAAAGTTACTGTGAAATTGATTAAGATAATTAGCAGAAATACATAATTATGAGGAAAATAATTTAGGAAACTACTCCCTCAAACGCCATTGTGAAGTTATATAAGTTATATATATATATATATATATATATATATATATGTCACAAGCATGGCTTAACAGTATTGGGGCTGCATGACCCCACCCCCCCCACCCTCGTGCTCTCTTCTTCCTCTCAGTGTGCTTCCCTCTCCTACCTCCGTTCTCTACCACCCTACACCCACCCTCTTTCCCTCTTCATCCTTCCCTTCCCCTCTCCCTATTTCACCTTTCCCTCCCTTTATTTGCTGCTCTTTCTCCTTCTCGCCCTTCAATCCCTCTCCTTGCTTTCTCCTCCCCTCCCATTACCTCCACACCCTTCTTTATTCCCCTTTCCTTCCCCTCCTTTCTTTCCTTTTTCCTCTTTCTCTTCTCCTCTCCCCTTACCTTATGATTTTGTGATAGTTTTACAGGAGAATAAACAAGTATGGGAAAGTATTAAGTATCACGCAAAACATTTTCTTCCAATATAATCACGACATCACTAGGCATAAACTATTTTTAATAGATTTATCAGAATAGACAACACAGGTAGATGTAACACCATACCTTATAATATTTGACGAACTCTGCATTTTCTCTCACAATATCACTGTATGGCTGCCGCCGGGGTGCATCTTCATTCCACTTATTCTGCAAAATAATTTTTAACAACCTTATGTAATAATTTCTGATCCCAGGAATTCAACACAGATACCTAATATGTGTCGAATACTTGCAACAATCATACCATTATGCTGATTTGATAGTGCAGCTTGCTTTATTATTTATTTATTATTAAGTTAATTTTACATGAACACTTTTTAATTATTTGACGCATGCACGCCTGGGACGTGGTTCTACGCGTTGGACTTGCGAGTGCTGGGTATGAACGAACGACTGAGGAAGTTCAATACAATTCCAAACTTGGTAAGCAGAAGTGGATTTTGTCATAATAACTGTAGAGGTCTTATATCGCAAATCCAGTATCGTGAGAAACATGGGTGAGACAGAGACCTTAAGTGTCTTGTGGGTGCCCGGCTGGTATTCAAGACAGGCCTGGTGGGCTGTCTTGTCGGAACAAAGTTGCCAGCCCCAGTCACAATCCTTCGCGTTAACTGACTCTTTACTTGGATTTTGCTGGGTAGAGGAATTTTCCTAGCTGGCAGGTTCAGCAGCTGGTCGTCTGGAAGACTTGCTGACTGGGACAATCTCTGGACCTGTTGTGGGCTGTTGGTGGTTTCAGGTGGCCACTGGAGGTTACACAACCACGCATTAGCTAGACCTAAAGGGGGCTCCTTCCCTCTCAAGAAATGCTTTAAGATTGGGTGAGGAGGGCCTTCTAATTGAATTAGCACGGGAAACAGTAGTTGTGGCAAAATAGAGAGTTGAGACACTGCTGTGTCGGCAGGCTGTATGAACTCTGCAATGCTGGTTTAAATTATTACTTAAGGAGGTTGATGAAAGGGGAAGGGCAAGTTGTAATACCTTCAGGGGAGTGTATGGCCTTTTTCTCTTTGCTCCGCACACCTCCCTTCCAAGAAAACTGCATTAGGAAAGATACAAAACAGCCCACCGAAGGTCTATTTCCCTACTGTGTACTTCTAAATGCCCCGACTTGTGACAATGGGACAACACACAGTACTCCTGTTATTCTGTGCTTACGAACATTGGGGGCAACTCACGCCACTTACTTGCCAAGATATCCAGGTGTGGTATCAACAGGAGGTATATCAGCATGAAGCAGTTCCAGCTCCGTTCCGGCCCTCAACGGAAGCGGTGGTGGAGTATGGAATACTTACTCTGCTCAATTCTCCTAGTGGAGGAGTTCCAAGTGATTCAGGCTCCGTCGAACTCTACCAGGTTGGCAGAGATTGAGTGACCTCTTAACGTGTGTGGATTCAGCTTAGTGCTACGTGGTCTCCTGGCTTTTCCTCAGGTTTGCATTTAGGCAAGGTGAACTTAGCACTATCAAGAAGTTGGACTAGCCTATAGAGAATAGATTGAAAAACATGTGTTGTATTCATAAAGTAATAGAACACAGTGGCTCCGCACTAACTCCTAAGTCAATAGAACTTGCTTACATAAGTTACCTAACGTGAACGGCTACGTGAAAGCAACCTGGGAAAAAACTAAGTGAAATGTGAAAAAAATATGGGCGAATTATAAAAGGCTAGAAGGATTTACTATTTAGTTAACACATTTAATACTGCCTAACAAACAGTTTTTGGAAAAGGCCACCAAATTTACAATAAATTGCATGCCACTGGCAAAAACTTGGTTTTTACCGGAAAATACTAGTATTTACCAGCAAATATCATATAATTATGTACTAAGGTGTGTAACAAAATTAGACTATTTGTTAAAGTTATTGGTTTTTAATGAAAATATTGCTTTTACTTATTAATACCAATTAAATACATTGGGGTGCCATTGTTTATTGTTATATTTGTTATACGTATACAGATTTACATTTGCAATTAATGATAAATCAACATTTTGAGAATATAATTTGAAGAGAATTATTCCAGCAGGTACTCATAAAAGGAAGCCTGATAATTCCCGTGTTTCGTTGGGAAATTTAATGTTTATGGTTCAAAGTGGCCACAATATATAATGAAGTACTATAGAATAAAAATTACTTTGCTTACAAACATATATTCTAAAATATAATAATAGGCCTACATAAAATTGAGTCGCTATAATAAAAATAGGCAAAGCTTGAGACATGATTTTAAAATATTTGGCACTGCGGTACTTATAAAGGTTATCATTGTCATAATGAAATACAAATATACGTTATAAACTGCTTCCGTATTTAGTTATTTGAGGCAAATTTTCCTACCAAGTGGAAAAACTGTGCCAACCCTGCTAACTAACAGAGTTGTTCTGAAGAAACACTAGGATGGACAACTACCAGAAAGGCAGTTGTCGATGTTTGCATCTCTGACTGGTGGGTAGGCCCTCAAGAGACATCGACATGACCTGCTGCCTAGGGGTTTGGGTGTTAAACCAATAGGTGATGGTAGGCAAGAGCGATGTCTTCAGGAGCCTCTGGTATGGTGGAGTCTCCCAGAAGCTACGGGATCTGCGGTGGCTGCAGAGGGTCAGCGGCTGCTTAAGATGATGTTAGTTTCTGTTCGGTGATGTCTTCATCTGGGTTGAGATCCCGGCCCTTGCGAGCAGTGGGGGAGCAGAAGCTCAAGAGCCCTTTTGCTATAGCTCCTACAGTGGCTACCCTGGTCGCTGGGTGCGGCTTCACGGCTATACATGGTGGGCCCAAGGCCGACACAATGGTACAACAAGGGTTAGGTAACCAAAGCAAAAACATATTTAAACATATTAATCACAAATAATCATCACTACATTAAACTTGAAACTTTTCTTATTTAACACATTATTTATTTTCCCATCGACATGATGCATTTGGGACACCCCCTTGTGTATACCTATGGCCGCATGAAAACCTCCCCATATTCCTGTAGATGCTCCATTAGGCAGTGGTAGGTCAGGAGTAATAGAAATTCTAGAACACTGTCGAAGGAAAAAATGTCTATGAAAGTGGTAAAAGCTTTTCTCTCTGATTACTGATAGGACCAAAACAGCAAATTTCAGAAAAAGAACAAGTAAAGAGGAGTGTTAGGTCAGCTAAGGTATGATAGTTTGTATAGGCTAAGGGTTAAGTGAGCACTTTTGAAAGCCCTATTATTTGGAATATATTTTATTTTAGACATAGGCGTAAACTTCCTAGTGCAGTTAAATATATACACTGTGTTACATTGCAATATTTATTTAAAAACGGTAGTTAAAGGATACGAAATGGCTGAAAGGGAAACGTATCTAGATCCCAAAGTGCTCACTTTATAGTATACAGCCTGTAATTGGATGGTGTGCTGTCAACTTGAACATAAACAACTTCTGCCTAATAACACTCATTTTTTCAGCCCTCACCACAATGTTAATATAAACGGTTTGTCAAAATGGCGTATGAATGAATAAAGGGTACTTTTAAGATAGATAACTCGGATTCTAGCAATTGCCAGGCTCTTAGCATCGAGATCTTGAGAGCCGATGAGATTGAAACGAGGTGAGTATGAAGTGGGAAGCGGGAGATCCCTGAGTAGAACCCGCTGACCGGCGACATCATCTGGCAAGATTCCCACTTGCAAAAATGCGGAGTCAACCGGCCGGCGATTGAATCACGTTCAAAAGTGGGAGGCTAGCAGTCTAACCGCTCAGCCACCATGGCCCGTTGCAAACATAAGTAAACTAAACAAAGCTAACCTCTCTCGCTCGTCGCTTCTGGGCGAAGTTCATTTTATCGTTATGTTTAGTTCGAAATTTCTTCCCCATTACAGTTAAAAATGGCACTCCCTTTACAAAAAACAGACTTCTGCTGTATTAGTCCACAACGTATAAATAAATCCCTACACTTCAACACAACTATTCCGCTCCGCGTTGTCGTCTCAAATACGCAGTTGGTAAAACCAGTCATGAATGGTTGGCAGCAGTGATAACGTCGATTTTAAAAAATTAAAATGTTATCAAAAAGGATATTAAAAAGTCGATTATAAAATCTTTCCATTTTTTTAATAATTGAAAATTATTTACATTCCATAGTTCATTGCGTAAATTTTTGGAAAGATTTGTTTTTGTTCGACATAACATTCCCACGCCACTAATAATGACACGAAGATTCGTTACGAATAATGAATTGCATTCATGAAGTAAGGTGTACCTACGCCACTGAATAACAATTTGAGAACAAAATAAGTGAAAATTATGTACATTTACGAGATAAAATTTTACCCCGCAATTTTCATCCAGTTCATTGCCATTACCACTTTCGTATTTGTAACTTGAATTAGTAATAATGTCATTTAAAAATTGTTCGGTTAGATCTTTTGGCAATTGTGTTTGTCGTCATAAAATATTACGTTTGTATCACAAATATCACGAAAATATTGACTTGAGCATCACAACATATGCTAGGACGTTCCCCCTTACGCACGCAATCGCAACAAGCACTCCGAAGTCAACCAACCACAACATGAGAGTGAGAGTGCACCAATCTCCTTTCTATTAGTGAGCCTCAAACATTCATTCCACATGGGTGTGCCAATGAATTTGATAAGAGCACCCATTGGTCTGTGTGGTGTGTTTATATATATACATATATAATGTGTTATAAATAGCCTTTCTAAATGGTTTTAGAGTATAATGTAATAAAATATTCAGGTGGAGTGTTCAGTGTAATCAATATTATGTTAGGTTAGTGTATAACACGTGCACAATATTCGATTGTTATGTTTTAAGGAAAAAGAGTTCTTACATAGGTGCTAATATAGTATAGTAATTTTTAAGAGAGTATTATGTCATTTTTAATGTATTTTATTATTTATTTCAAAAAGGTTTAATTTTTCATCATGCACAAAAAAACATTCATTTATATGTTGTGTAAACAAAACAAATACATTGCAAGACAATACACGATATTTGAACACTTTGTACCAAATAAGACATTTGTGCATGCAATATTAACCATTTTCGTTACTATCTATTTTTATTTTTGTGGCACGCTAATTTGTAGTATCACAAGTAAGTAATTTAAAACCATGCCGGCTTGTTGGAATCCGACTTCACGTAATGAACACGTGGTGACTTTTACAAAATCTATATGAAGGGCAATTATGTGTTATTTTTAAGAGTATAATTCAAAAAAGGAATAGGATAAAACATGTAAGTAACAATTTAGTTTCATTAACCTGTCAATAGTTACAACATAATGACAAGTTACACAAACCTCCAGATTGTGGTTAGGATATTAATAACAAGTATAAGTTGTCACATGATTTTATTATCATAATATCTTATTAAATTTTGTTGTGCAAATAAGGAAAAGTGTTTATGTGTGTCCACATCGAAACAGTTGTGGGTGGCCTAGTCGAAAACCAAGGGAAATTGTGGGAAAATAGTTCCCGCTATAAAAATGTGGTATTAAGTGCCAGTGCAGAGTGTGAGAAGAATGGGGTTGTGTGGCCGACGGCTATGTGGCCTTCCTTGTAGTCACGCCATCAGAAGTAGAAATGGTGGCGGGCCAAGCAGTTACCATGCTTTCTCTGTTCTTTGTGAAGATCTAGATTCTGCTATATTCCAAGTCGTGTCTGGTCTAGTGGGGGCTGTTGTCCTCCCCAAAATTCCTATACACACTCCCAAGGGGCTGTTCAGGCCTCTCCAATACCATCAGTTACTTATGTAGTTTTTAGGAAAGGAGTGTCCTATAGGAAGGCAGTGGCTGCGAGTGGGGTATATGAGAGGGTGTGCAGGGATTTGGGGGCTACATTTATAGATAGAAGGAAATGGGTAGGCTAGGAAAGTGTAGGGCGGAACCAGGTTCACCTGACCGAACAGGGAAAGAGGATTCTAAGTGACCTGCTAGGCAGAGAAGTAGCTGGCTGCATGGAGAGGGCAGCACAGCAGTTGTTGAAATAGCAATCAGTTAGAAGCAAGGAAACGGAAGGGGAGGGAAATGGAGAGGATAGCATTGATGAGGCCACAGGGGTAGAGATAGTAGGTAAGCAGTGTAGGATGTTAAAGCAGAGTACTAGTATAAAGATAATGGTGGTGAACTGTAGGAGTGTGTACAACAATCTGGAGGGCTTCTGGGGAAAGGTTGAAGGATATGGGGCGGATATAGTGGTAGCTGTGCAGACTTGGTTGACTGAGGAAGTACTGTACATAGAGTGTAGGCAGGATGAGTTCACCATCTTCAGATGAGACAGGGATGGGAGAGGAGGAGGAATAATGGTGTGTGTAAGGAAAGGGCTAAAATGGGTGGTAGAATGGGTTAGTGAGGATGTCGAGGTAATGGAAATTAAATTGAGTGGTAGTAGTAATAGGGGCAGCGTATAAACCACCAGGACAGGGATGGCAGGCGATTGAGATGATCAAGGAGAGTGTCGATAGACTAAAGGACAGGCAGTGGGTTGTTGTAACAGGGGATTTGAATATGTCAGGGGTGAAATGGGTAGAGGGTGCAGAAGGAATGGGTAGCATAATGCAGAGAATGGCAGCACAGTTAGTCAACAGAGGATTAGTCCAGATAGAAGAAACACCTACGAGATGGAATGAGGAGGGTGTTGGGTCAGTGCTGGATGTGGTGTTTGTCAGACCTAGGAATGCTGTAGTTGGTGCAATAGAATTGGATGGTATAAGCGACCATCATATTCTGGTTGTAGAAAATGGAATTGGCAGGATGAGAGAAGTGTAAATGGCAGAAAGGTTGGTGTGGCAGTATGGAGAGGAGACAAGAAGGGGGCAGAAATATTCCTGAGAGACAGGTTTAAAAAATGGTCTATGGAGGAAGGTGTAGAGGGTTGTGGAGGGAGTTTAGAAGATTAATGGAGGTTATATTGGAACAATTTGTGCCAATGAAAAGGTTACGGACTGGGGGAGATCCGCCATATTATGGACAGGAGATTTTGAAAATGAAGAAGAAGTGCAGAAAATTACATGCCAAGTGGAGAAATGAAGGGATGATAAGATCTAAAGAATTGATGAAACAAATGGGTAGGGAGCTTGAAAGGAAGATCAAACAGGCAAAGAATGTATTTCTGGGGAACATGGTGGAAGAAGGAAAAGGCAAGGAATGGGGGAAATAGTTTAGGTATGTTAGGTTGTTAAGGGGAGGAGAGGAAGGGATCCCTCTGCTAACAGGAAGGGATGGTAGGCGTGCGACAAATGACCAAGAAAAATCGGAGATGCTGCAAGGACAGTACTTGTCAGTGTTTGAAGCAAAGGAGGGTTGGAATAGGGGGTAAACATGGTTCGGGGGGTGTATAGTGAGTTTAAGATGAGGGAGTGGGAGATAGAAAAGGTAATTAGGCGTTTGGAGAGCAGTAAGGCAGGGGGACCAGCTGGGATAGGAAACACAGCACTAAGGTGTGGTGGCAAGGAGTTGGCGAAATATTTAGAAGTGATGTTTAAAAAGTCCTTAGGAGAGGGTAAGGTACCCCAAGATTGGAAGGATGCTATGGTGGTACCTATACACAAGCAGGAAGAAGATAGGGGAAGGCCTGGCAGCTACAGACCGGTGAGTCTCACATCAAGTACAGGAAAAGTAATGGAGAGGTTGGTGGTGCAGTATGTGGTGAGGGTTATGAACAATAGGAATTGGTTGGATGAGTCCTAGCATGGTTTCAGGAGGGGTTAATCATATGAGACTCAGCTGTCTGGGTTATTAGAGGATCTGGTGTAGGTAGTTGATGAGGGGAGCAGGTGGATGCCTGCTTCATAGATTTTGAGAAGACATTCGATAAGGTGACCCATGGAACATTGATGAGGAAAGTGGAGGGGCTGATACCAGACAGGAGGGTAGTGGAATGGATAGGGGACTTTCTCAGGGGGCGAAGGCAGAGGGTGAAAGTGGGGGATGTAATATCTGAGGAAGAGGAGGTTACGTCAGGTGTACCACAGGGAAGTGTGCTGGGTCCTTTGTTATTTACCATAATGGTAAATGACATGGGTTTGGGGATTAGAGGAATAATCAGATTGTTTGCAAATGATTGTATTGTATATTCTGTGGTGGGAGAGGGGGGCGGAATTAGCAGGCGGACATTGATAAGATATGGTTGTGGACCAGAAAAAAAAGAAGATAAATGTAAAAAAAACTAAGATAGTGAGGTTCACAAGTAAGAAGATGATAAGCAGGGACATGTACAGATGGGAGGGACAAGAGATAGAAGAAGCAGCCGAATATAAGTATCTAGGGATTGTACTGCAGGGAGACCTCAGGTGGAAAAAAACAGGTAGAGAGGGTGGTAGCAAAGGGAAGAAGGGCTCTGAGTATGCTGGGAAGGGTGCAGTATGGAGTCAGCTGTGAGGTGAAGGAGAAGGCATATGGCACAATGGTACGGCCAATGTTGGAATATGCTGCAGCAGTATGGGACCCGTATGTGGAGGTGGAGGCGCGAGAACTGGAAAAGGTGCAGAGAACGGCAGCAATATGGGTGAAGGGTAGGTGGAGAAGGCAAGTGCAGAATAATGAGGAAGAAGGGAACTATAGGCCATCAGTGATGATGAAAGAAATGGGGTGGAGCTCATTGAAGGACAGGAGGAAAGTTGAACGGTTAAGTCAGGATGTACAGGATGGTGAATGAAGAGGGAAGATGGGGAGGGCTACACTGAAAGCTAAGTAAGGGGGTGTTTAGGGGAAGAGGAAACAACAGTGAGAAGCTTCAGAGGGTGTGGAGGAGAACGAAGCGGAGTAGGCAGTCCATGCTTGTGAGGTCTGTGAGGGAGTCGAATGTGTTGAGGGAGGAATTGGTATCTGTGAGAGGAGTTGATAAATTCAGGAAGGGAGTGGAAAAGGAGTTGGTTGGGTGAAGGAGAGTTGAGAGAGCTCGCCACCGGGCGGTAGCCTAATTGTGTGTGTATGTATTTATATTGAGTGAAAGAATACTTTCATTAACAGCTGAGAATCGGCTGGAATAAATAAAATTTGCCGGAATTTCAGATACGTCAGTTTATTAAATCACATTCCCAGCAGGCTACATACATTTGAAAACCACTGATTAAGCCTGGCGTGCTCTAAAATTGTAAAAAAAATGGATGTAGGCAGTTCTTGCTGTGAAAATTTATGTCCCGGCCATTTAAAATACGGACCAGTTTGTGAGTTATCGCTGACTCTGGGCGAGAAAATCATCATAGGTTCCTGTAAATTACGTTAAAAAGCAGAAATAACAAATGATCGGTATTAAAAAGTAGAAGCACCCAGAACACTGCGGCATGGTGGCCACCTCACGAGAAGACAAGTACCAAACTAACTTTCTTGGACACGAGGCCCTCTGATTGGCTGTGACTGCTGCCAAGAAATCACATGACGATGATTTAACAAATGAATAATAAAGAAAATGAAATTACATGTCCAGCCATAAGGCAGCTGGGGTGGGATGAGCAATACACTAATGTGTGCCACGTCCCTGGCAATAGATCATTCCCCACATCGTCCAGGAACCTGCCAAAGCACAACTCAGCACCACACAAGTATAGCAGTGCTCAAGTCAGTGTTCTGTGTTTGTACCAATAAAGGCGGTCTGTAAATTGTATAATTAAGATCTGTTTATTGTTTCCGTATACCTGTTTCATTTCCACCATTATTGTTATTATTTTTCAAGTATTAAATATGTCTAAATTAATGACCATTTTTTGTATGTAATAAATATTTTCCGTTTGATCACATATGATGTCGAACATGTCGCACCAAGTGCATCTGTGCGACACATTACAAAGCGAGTGAAAATATTTGTAGTTGTGTATAACGCCTATGCGATCCAGTGCATTATGCCAATTATAACAGGGATTTAGCATTGTAAATGTGTGCTTGTGATGTTTATTTTAATGAGTGTTTTGTCATACACAGATAGCATTTGGTAAATACGTTGTTGCTACCACATGCTGTGACGCGATGTGCACATTTGATTATTTTAAGTTAATGTTACTTGTTTCATGCCTCATTTTCGTTCAGGGCCATGTTCATCTATTTCATTTCATAATGTAATTTTTTTTTTTGTAATAAGTGATCACGTGACACAGTAGCGGAATTTGGATCCAGTGAGCAGGAAGCCTAACACCATGTTAAGTAGTACCATCTTGGGTACCGAGTGAGACGGACACACGTTGGGTGTCCTCCTCAGGCACTTCACCATTTTCACACCAACGATGTAATTGTAATAGTTTTCATTTAGTTTACTGGACTCTTGTTGTTTTTTTTTTTTTTTGCCTTCTGGGAAGTGAGCCGCCTCACATCCTCGTCATTTGTTCATTACTGGGGTTTAATTTTTTTTATAAATCATTTGATGCATCTTGCTGCTTTTTTCAGTGTACTTGTTTCCCTGCTTGAACATGATAATAATTTTGTAACTCTTTGAGACAAAGCTTCAAGGAATAAAGAAAGAGTGTTGCATGGTTCGATAGCTCTTTATTTCACTGGCCACTTAATTGCTGTTTAAGCTGCTTTCCTTGTGCACGTCTAATTTAATAGTGTTTGAGTAGACCTGAACCGTCTCCACAGGAGTGAACAAACACTTGAGGGAGGCTGACAGCCTCCACTAGCTTAGTCACTTAGAAATTAATTGAGAAGAACTCCGTCAAAGTTTGGTACATGTTGTGTTGGGACAAAATGACGTACATTAGACCAGGCCATATCTTTGTAATGCATTCAAGATATCAGTACCATAGAACTTATGAGCAGCACAGACCAACGGTGGATCTCTGGAGGTAGCGACATTCAGTATGGTCGAACACACGACCCAAATTTCTTTATGCTAATGACTGCTGAACGTGGTGCCCATCCAGGTAAATACAACCTTAAACTAAACTTCCTGAGGGTGTGATCCTATTTCTCCATAATCCAGAACCCGAGGGCACAAAAACCGAATGCCCAAGTGTGTGGCTATGCATGCCTGCGAAAATTTTCAAAATATTTCTGACACCTTTGGTGCATAGCATTCCTCAATCTACTTGTGCTGCTGGATGCTAGTCACCTACAATTACATCAATGTTTATCCTACTGCTATTCCACTCCCGTTAAACTATGCTACATTGTCTACATGGAATATATATCCTGATATTGTTTATCAAACCACCCATTGTGTGCCATGTGTGACTACGTTTGCCCACAAGTGCTTGTTCCATAGAGCCGTAACAGTCATTAATTTCGCTACTGACGAATTTCTTGTATTTTCCATGCCAATTCTACAAGAAACGGATTAGGAAAAGTGAGATGTAACAACGAGAGGAACATTTGGTGCCAAATTGCAATTGGGCTAGTGTGTATAAAGTCGGCCACCTTGGGATATGCATCTTCTTTGTTGAGCATGCAGTCATGGCATTAGATATCCGCCATCTTGCACATGATATCGGCCGAGGGTTAGTGGGCCACCTGCTGCCCCCTCCATCAAAAAATGTAACACCAACAGGAACCGCCATCCCATGCCGTGCCACATTGGGTTTTGCCATGAACAAAGAGCCACATGGCCCAGCGGAACAACAGAAGTTATGGACTTCCCGTGTCAATCGATCCCCAATGTTAGTCGCGAATGTTTGGACTTTCACACCACTAATGGAAAACTTTCCACTTTGTGTCACAAATAGCTAACAGCCCACACCAAAGCCAGGCCCTTTCCATTCATGGACTTGCAAGGGAACTCGTGTGTATGCAAAGATGCTACATCGATAGGAAGACTTTGGGCCACAGTGGAGTAAACCAATGCAGAAATCCAGGCTAAAGCGCTGTCATGCACAATTGCTGGCAGATCACATCAACCCAAGGGAGTTGTGAATCCGGTCTGTGTGCCCAGTCTTTGTGTTTGCAATGCTGCTCAGCTGAGCCGACCGCTATTGTTGTCACACTTCCGGAGCAAGCTGAGGAAATGTGCAAATTAAACTGTGTGTGACAGGATAGGAGCAGCTACACTCGCATGCATAAGATGTTGGCAGCTTTACCATAAACAATGTGTCACGCTACAGGAAAAAGCAACATGGTGGGACACATTTTATATAAATTTTCTTCGATCCAGCCAGTCATGAATGAAAGGCTGCACAGACCCCAACAACAAGGTTTCATGCTACCCGCTCAACAACCACTGAGGATGGAAGCAGATGTAGCGGGACATAACGATGTGTGCACAATTCAACGACACGAACTAATGTTGACACTGCCATGTCTACCACCCGGTGCAGTGTAATTGCGAATGTAGCACCATGCCACACACCCCGTCTGCTCCAAACCGCTGCTTCGAACTGCGTTGACCTGTGATTTCGAAGCGTGTGCGGCACCGAAACTGTGTATGGCAAGACATGGTAAGGAAGAGCCAGTGCCCCAGCGACTCCAGTTACTTCTTGGAGTCACTGGATAGGCGAACGAAGATCCACCAGCATTACTGAAGGATGGGAAAACCATCTGACACAATATGGTGTCGATCCGGAATATTGACCCAACTGCAGAGGAGATTGGTTTGAAGATGATGCTCATCTGTGGTGGCGAGGCGTGAACCGCTACGGGATCATGTTCGGCCAGTCGTTTGTGGGCAGGTTTTCCAACATATTCACTTCCCTGCGAGAACAGAGCCGGATCGACTTGGAAGAAGAGGAGGAAGAAACCCTATACAACTCCGTAATCCAGAAAATCAGCGCTAAATGCACGTACGAACCAAAACTCAGTGAACAGGAAGTCCTGGAGGTAGCAGCGAATATGGTGCGCCCAGAGTACAAAGTTGCTCTGGCACCCATTATTCACTCCACAGAAGGGGAGTTTTTGTAATCAGTAGTGTTGCAGGGAGCAACCATCACCACCAATCTGCAACACATCCGCGATCAGACTTGCAGTGATCATTCGAAATCGAATATCCACAACCGACAAAAAAATAACGGGAAAAGTGTTGGTTGTCAGGATATGTTATCAAGGTCAGTACAGGGGGTGATAGCTGCCACATCTGCCGCACCGGTTACCAGGGAGCATCAGTCACACCCACCACCCAAGTCGCAGCTCTTTGCATGCCCATACCACTGGTGCGATGAGCCGCACTTTGACAACCTCTGTCTGCAATGCTCCAGTTCAAAGCGCGCTGCCATTCGACGTTACACTGCTAGATTGGAGACACTTCCAGTTCTGTGCGATGCCTTTCAGGCTAAAACACGCCACAACGACTTATCAAGCCATGATGACACCAGTACTTGACAGCTACATCTCTGGGTTTGCTTCGGCGTGTCTCGATGAAGTCATTGTCTTGTCGGAGTCCTGGGAGGAAAATGTGAAACACCTTAATTTGGTACTTGAACGACTAGCCATAAACAGGTTATCTGCACCATCTGGAAGTGCCACAATGTGAAAGCGAGCCTTCAGTTTCTCGGCCATATTGTGGATGCCGCCGACAGCCAGCCTAAACCCGAGCAGCTCCAGTTGATCGAGGATAATCCAGTACCAAATACCGGAAAACAACTGCGAAAGTTCTTTGACCTGATAAACTGGTTGCAGGAGTATATTCCAGATTTTGCCATGGTGGTAACTGCGCCCATCATGGCCCACATGTCGTCGACCATCCGGTAAAAGTAGCTAACAGAACAGCAAACAAGCTTCGACACAAATAAAGCACTGGTTCTGTTGGTCTAGACTGACACCAACAAGAAGGGGCTGGACATAGTGGTGTTTCAGATTTCGGATGATGAAGAAAATCATATCGTGGACTTTGGCAGCACCAAGGTCGGCCCAGTATAGTGGCGGTATGACATGAATGAAAGTGAATGTCTCGCAGCGGTCTGGAGCCTAAAAAAGTATAGTCCCCTTCTGGAGTACAGCACTTAACCCTGCAAACAGATAACTGCTGCTTACTGGGGCTGCACAGTACCAAAGAGAGCCAGACCATACTGATGCGCTTGGTGCTTCTTATGAAGTCGTAGGACTTTGAAGTCCATCACATTGCCGGCACCGATAATCATAATCTTTTCACATGCGCAAGTAGGTCAAACAGCACATAATGAGAATAAATGGGATGTAATTTTTCCCCATTCACCACAGGAAAACATGCCCACCGCCACGTCAATACAATGTGCGAATCTGTCTGTGCTGCCAAATGCATTCATGCTGGCCATATTGTGAGAGAACATCGCCCTTGAACAGGAAAACTGCGATGTAAAGATTGTAGAGAGATGGCGTCTACTGAATGAGTGGGTTGAATCATGTGCGAAAGCAAGCAGTGACACGTGGCATACATATGTACCTGTCACTTCCAGTGATGTGTTAGTGAATTACGTACACAATAACATTTCTGGTCACCCGAGAGTGACCCAGACTAAGAAACATTCTTAAATATTTCTATTGGCCAGGAATGCTAGTGAGTGTTAGAGATTTTGTGCGAAACCCTGTCATGTGTAATAGATCCAAAGAGCAGACAAAGAGATGGTGAGCAACAGCTGCAAAGGCCCAAGGAACCCATTAAAAATATTGCTCTGGACATTATGGGTCCCTATCCCAGAACACCTACGGGGAATAGTGTCAATACATGTGGTGACCGACCTGTTTTCTAGGTTGGGTAAAGGCCTATCCAATCTGCAGCACACAGATTAGAGGAATTGTTAAAGTAATTGAGAATGAATTTTTTGCCAGTTGGGGATATCCTAGAACAGGGCTAAGTGACAATGGAATGCAATTTACTGTTCATGTGTGGTATGATCTATGCATGCGGTGTGGCGTACAGCACTACACTACCGCGATTTACCACTTATGCACAAAACCGACAGAATAGCATAACCAAGATATTAAAACTAAGTTGCATCTGCGTGTGGGGAAAACCACGCCTGGTTGGCCGAGCACTTTTAGCCGCCTTATTCACACTGTGGACCCACATGAACTAGGCAACAGGAAGAATTCCCATTCCACTATTACAAGGACATGACCTTCCCCTGAGTGGGGAGTTTCCTGGCAGGGCGTGGGGGCACAGCAGGACAGAGGAGAGCAAAGCAGAATGGTGAGAAAGCTAAGTGAGGGCTGCACGACAGAGCCATCGCCTCTATGCATCACAATAGGTGCTGGATGCCATCCGCCCACCTCCTAGTCAACAACCCTGCAAGTTAGCATATGTGCGGACACATCTGCAGTCAACTGGGGCAGCGAGGATTTTACATAGGATTCTTGCTAAGTGGAGTGGCCCGCATCAAGTTGTAAGTAAACAAGTAGAAAATTTCTACAGGATACGCCTTAGCAGGTGGCGTTCCGTGATTTTTCACTGTGACGCAGTACGACTCGCCAACACCGGAGCAACGATGCAATACCGACACCATGTTCCAACGGATAGTAGATGTACTCACGTGCATACACATGGATTCGCAGACAAAACAAATTTCGAAACAGGAACACACAAGAACTGGTTAAATTACAGAGCCAAGTAAGGTTAACTAACAGGTAATTTTGACAGGGAGTGAACAATGAACCCCACTAGTTGGCAAAATCCATTTAATGTGATGGTGGTTTTGAAACAGAAGGGGATTTGCAAGTTAGGTTACCTGGATGTAAATAGGATAAAAACAACCATGTTTGGGCGCCAGTGCAGAGCACGAGATTCTTCAAGGTCGTGAAGGCCGACGGCCACCCATCCATGTTCCAACATCATTCCCATGGTAGATATTGTTTCAGAGAGAATTTGAAGTTGTACAGAGCTATATCCAGTAAGGCCTAGGTTAGTAAGGTTTGTCGGCCTCCCTAATACACCATCATGGGTTGTTTCGGCCTCCCTAATACACCACTATCATGGGTTGTTTCGGCCATCCTATGCCATAATCACTCAGAGAATATATCATTTAAGGTTAGGAAAGGTTACGTGGTCAGGCTGACCAATAAATAACTTGTACACATATTTCCTTGATAACATTATGTTTATTTAATAAACCCTCGTATGAAGCACAACAATTTATATCTCCACTTTAACTCGGAGAGCTCTAACACAGAATAAATTATGCGAAGCCGAAGAATTACATTAAAAGTTAATGCCCAGCCAAGTTGCAAACAGACTTAACTTTGGTGGAGTGCACATTCAGGGGTAACGGTAAATAAATATTCCAAGTAAAATTATATTAAACTAGTGTAGTTACATAAAAGGTACGCAAAGTTGATGACCTCAGAGTGGGTCTCACACACGACCTACCCCACGTTATGCGAAGATGCTACTGACCAACATGACCACAGGGTATTTGCGCCTCGGCACTATTTCCCGCATGGCAAGACAAAGTCCCTTAATTCAGGTGAAAAATATTCAAATGAAAATGAAGATGAAATGATACACATTTTATAAAACTAAAATTATACATCACTTCAACTGGTATATAAAATGTTCAAATGGAATAAATTCAATTGGAAATTGTATATACACACTTGTGTATATCTGTGGACATTTTTCCATGTGGTAGGGACCTGACCTTCACCACTTGTCACTGTTGGCCAGTCATTAGTTAAGTTGTATTTATCCATGCCAGTCTATGTGAGGTTATCACTGGAGCAATTCAAAAACAATAACAAACACGGAAAAAGTAAATAATCATCTGGAAATACACAAACCCTTTAAACTGCTTATAGGAATATTAACAGTCTTTCCTAGTGATATTGTGCACTTCAGTGCATCCAGAAAACAAGCAATTACATTTTAATAACAATACATTTTAACTGTCAACACAGAATATATATACAATTTCGTAATCACGTTTCTTAGTTTAAATATCATGTGTACAAAATTTGTGTCAACGTCAATTACCTCCGTTACGTAAAGACTTGACAGTTTTATTTTTTGATTTATCACCATGTGTTGGAGACCACATGCTTACAGTTTTCTTATGTATGTGATGTGTACCTGGTTCACACCCCCCCCCCCCCCCCACCAAATATCACGGTTTATTATTCACGTCTTTAAACGTATGTATTGAAACAGTGAGTAACGTGTTGACCACGCGACACGTGGATGTGTTTACCTTTTTGAGTTTGAGATATATTTTTAATATAAAGTATGATTTGAAGGGTAATGTGGATCAAATATGTTCCGACGTTTAAATCTCTACCCTCAACAAACATGGAACTTAAAATGTAAGATAATACAATTTAATAATAATAACCTCCAACATGTATAAATATCAAACGTTTTAATTTTAATGACACCTAATATTTTTACTATAATGGCAAAATGGTTGGGTTTTTGTACATTCAAACTTAGTTAATTCAATAAGTGCAGGAATTCCTGCCAAAGTCAGTAATATTTAATACACTGCTAGTATAATGGAACCACCCAATAGGAACGCAGTGCAGAAAAGATATCGTTCGAAACACAATAGAAAACTTTAGCAATTGCTTTTACTTTTTGTTTCCTCTGATGAAACCACCAATACACAATACAATATTGTAGTCAGAGCTCAGAAAAATGAACATCGGTTCTGTGAGCTTGTAAAAAAAATGTGTATCTTGTTATGTAAATAATCATACTACCCAGTAATGCATTTACATTTAAAGTTTTTTTCAAAACAAAAAACTCATTTGTTTACTTTATTAAAATATGCCAATTCATATATTTTCTCTTCACATTATATTTGTTTGCCATTTATTTAATTTAAGACAAGCTCCGTTAAATATGCTGATATTATAATCGCGCTACAATAAATTATCACACTTTTCTCGTAACCTCTAGGTAAAGTCAAGCACTCTTGACTTTATAATTTCGAAAAGTTGAAACTGAAAGCCCTTACACTAGGGAGCACAGGGTCAGTTTAGCCCGGGCTTTTCAACTATGGCCCACCTCGAGTGTCTCGTGTTAACCCAAGCGGATTCCTCTCGAGCGTTAGCTGGCACCCATAAAATATTATCAATTGGACTCGAGGCCCTGTGACAAACCCATACAGCACTGAATCTGAACGCCCGTACTTGTGTTTCATACATGCCAATCCCCATTAAGCATCAATTGGTTTGCCCAATCGTATGGCTAAATGCTGTGGTCATGTGGGTGAAAAAGCGTGGAACAGTCATTTTATGACATGGCGAAAGTGGAAAGCGAGGAGACAGCCATCACTGGAACTGGAGTCCGGGAATGGTAACGGTACGCGTTTCCTCATCATCCACAGTTTCATGAATTTTCCTAATTGGTCTTCCGCACCGCACACTAAGAGGGGGAGCTGAACACGTGTTCGCCTGACCCCCACAAAAACTGCGACCAACTTCGCCGTAAACATTGTCCACCTGCTTGGGACAAATACACAAATGGGAGCACCGTAGCCCCGTGAAGAACTCGGCGCAACCTCAACGGTTAACCACGTACGTCTACATGTTCGCGATGGAGTGTTTGCATGCAATAACATGCAAAACTGTCAAAAAGTAAAAGACAGTGACCCATTCGCAGAGTATGAACCCCTATAAAACATTTGCAAATGCCTAAGCGGTCATGTTCCGAGGGCATACACAACAAATCAGTGCAGTCAACTGATGGTGTTGAGCGTAGCGAAATAGGTACTGAAAAGGCGGTAGGAATTTTTGGGGGCGTTAAGTGTGGAATGGAATTTGTCCAACTAGGCGACAGGTTTCAGTGATGATGTCATGAAGGTGAAGATGTAGCACAGTGACTCATTAAATCCCTGGGCTGTAGGTCCGGATGAGTGTCTTGATGAAGTAGGTGATCTCAGCCCTGATGATAGCGATCACCATTAAGCCGCATTACGGTTGTTTGCTAAACAGTAGCTGGTGGGTTGACTACGTACCACGATGATTTAGGCATTTAGCGGAAAAACTACAAAAAGCATTAACATTCGCGAATGTGGATTGTTCAGGCCAACCACACGCCCATAAAACACGGAACTAACTGTCGATACAGACACACTAGAAAGACTGAAAACAAAGAAATACTGACATGATACAAGCCCCCTTAAATGCACAAGGCGGCATTTATTCGATGTCACTACACATCCCTCTCAGGGGAACACTTTACATGCTGATAAGTGGCAAACAAAACACCGGCCACTGCGGTTATGTTGCAAAAATGGTCTTACAATACACAATGACTTTATGGAAAATGTATGCTTCCCGGGGCGATGTTAGGCCTGCGGGATGTGAGGGTGGTGTACTGGGCAGCTAACGAAAGAAAAGGTTCTAGATAATTAAAGTCTATTGTAGTTACGTGTCCATGATAAAACGGCGGAGGCCGCCCAAAGCGCACAAAACACTGGAGCTCGAACACACGCACCACCCTCGTACGATGCTACTTGTAGACTGACTCTCCCGCCTGACGCATGGGAGGGTCTCGGCTGACCCACACGCCAGAACAGAACTACTTTATGTTATGACAAGGTAACTCTTGCTTAACACTATGAACCCTTGAAAATATCTGCATTAAAAATACTTACAACACACTGGATGATTCTGAAACATAAAACAGTGATGAATGATAATGGACATAGCACTGGTGGATGATGAGAAAAGATACACATAACAAATGAACTCGACAATATATTGGGAACCAAATGGGATAACATTTCACACAAAAATGAGTGGAATAAGCTATAAGTCCTTTGGTTCAGATATTGATGGCGGTTTAACCTATGTATCACTCCGCCCTCGTGGAGTCTCTCTGGGTGCTGCAATTGGCAACCACCAGTTGTGCTGCCTAGCCGAACCTGTCGCGCATCAGAGGCGCAACAGGCAGTTTACGCGTCCGCAGAGTGCGTACCCCAGCTGCGGTGGCGTTGTGGGCCTCTGCCGGACAAACTGTTTTAGGAGGGAAAGGGGACGTGGCACACGTCACAACCAGTCGGACACCCGTGCACCAAATACGAAATTCGACAGTGAAGTAAGAGAGAGGACACTCAACACAGCAGAGAGGATGATTGGGACAGTTTGTGTGCTACCAGTGTTGTGTAACCCAAGGAAGACCACGCAGTAACCGCTTAATGCCAGTGGATAACAACATTGCACGGGACTACGTAACACAAGGTACGTATGAACTGACCAACAGACCATGTGCCACAGGTAAATATTACCTGCGAGTGTGGGAGAACCCCGAAACGACTCTCTCAGTTTCGGACATGTACGAGGCGACAAAATGGACTGACAGACGTATTTGAACAACCACTAGTGCAAATAACAGTGACTGAATGTATCAGGCAAATGCAACTCATAACCTTACCACCACCCTAATGTGTTATGCCTACCAATCCAACAACCTGCCGCAACACCCTAACCGCTTGAACCACGCCCTTCTCAACATTCCTATGTCATCCCCTTTCAAAACACTGCCACAATTCCAAATTTTTACGCACTTCGCAGGACAAGGAAGGAACAGAGGACCAGATGGTGTTCATATAAGAGTGTGCACAGAGATTGCAGCGATACAGTATGTCCATTGACGAATGGCCGAGCGTGGTTGGAGGACAACTTACACGTGATGCAAGAATTTGGTGGCGAGCCATTGAGGAATACCAGATGACATGGGAACAGTTCGTTATGGAATTTTCCACACGATGCACCAACACACTAGCAACCATACAAATGCAGGTCAGTATCATCACTGAAAAACAACTTCCGCACGAAGGCCTGGCGATGTTTGTGAAACATAACGTTAACCTAGCGACGTTTTTATCCACACGTTGCCACCGCAGACATCTTGGAAGCAGTGATTCAAACAGTACTACCAGTATCCAGAACAGTTATACCACTAGCAATACACCATGGATTAGAGAACTTTACCAGATCAGCGCAGAACTACTTCAACAGGGAATACTGCCATGTGGTCCGCCCATTGGCCGTCAAAACAATATCATTAGGGTGCCTGGAGGCCAGCCACCTGCCGAACACCCGAGCAGAGAGGCAGGGTATACACCAGTGGCAGCACCTTGGGTAAGCGGACAAGGGCGCAGAGACAACATGCGGCAGACACGTTAAAGTGGGAGATCGGAGACGGGCACCGCCCATTCCATGCAGACACTGCCCTGGCGAGCAAATGCATTGGCATGGATTGTCCGACCCACCGACAATAACAAAACCCAGAGACGGGAAACGGAGAGCGGGGGTAAGGACCACACCTGCTATCCTTGAAACCAAAACCACACGCAGCTACTTAGGCCAAATCTACCAAAATTACGACAGCTTGTCATGCATCCCTGTTAGTGTCAACACCATCTCCACAGTGGTACTAATTGACACCGCAGCATCCCACAACTTGATCAATGAAAAATTAGTGAATTCCAAACAGATTAACAAGTGTAAACAGACAGTTCAACTTGCTATGAGTGACGTTCATGGACATGCTAACAGAACCACAACAGTCAACATCCACATCCAAGATGAAACAATGACAGTTCCAGTGCTTATTATGCCGGACCTCCTGGAAGAAGTCATCCTGGGAGTGCCATGGCTCGTCGACCAATAAGTAGTAAACAAAATTTATTGTGACCGCATCCCCTTTGGGAAGACTCGGGGGAAGACCATGTACCCACCTGGGATACCATCAACCCACTGTATTGGAAGGCATCAGACTGCGTGACTTCGACCATACAGTGCCGGAAAAGTACCAAAGTGCAGTGCAAACCATCTTGAACGAGCACAAGGATGTATTCTCATGAAGGGTCCCACTACACCGCACCAGCATTGCTAAGCACCCTATACTGCGTCACCTGGATCCGCTGTACACACCTCCCAGAGACTACACACCATATCACCGAACACCATGGACACACAGGTTAGTGATGTGTTAAGGGATGATGTGTATGAACACTCCGAGAGTAAAGACAGCTCCAAGATAATTTTGACACCCGTGAGAAGTGGCATATGAAGCCTTGTACCCATTTCAGTGCTGTCAAATTAATTACGGACAGACCCGCACCCTAATAATTAATGTAAACAGTACTAGAACTTACACCATTGCAAAAGTCCTACAAAATGAATTCTTTCCCCGATGAGGTTTTCCACGAGTGCTTCTGTTAGATAACGGAACACAGTTCACGGGACACAAGTGGAGAAATTTCTACGGTAAATGGAAAACAGAACACCATACAACAGCTCAGTGCCACCCTTGGGCAAGTCCCACAGAATATAGAAATCAGGACTTAAAAAATAAACTATGACTACGCGTACGAACGAACCATGCAACATGGCCACAACACCTACCAGCCGCTTTGTTTTGTTTATGAACACGCGTTAACGCAACTGCGGGAAAAACCCCAACTGATATTCTACAGGGAAGAAACCTCACTCGCCCGGGAGAACTAGCATGCCCTGGCACTGTAACGGTAAATGAACAGAACCGGAAAGGCGAAAGGAAATAATGTGCTACAGGTGCACAAACAGGACCATTAAATCAAATTGCGGCTGGTGTAAATACATCCAATAAGGAAGCGGTGTGAGTCAGCGATGAGGTACGAGCGGAAGCAGCAGGTAGCACAGCGCCTTCGCCGCCTGCTACCAACCACAACACAGCAACGAACCACAGTGCAGACTAGGACAGCGACGGGTACAGCAGCGACGTTTCTGGCATCCCGCCTCGCCGACCACAGCGCCGCGACCGCCGCCGCCGCATCCCTCTACGATAGCGGTGCAGCCAAGGCAACTCAACAGTGATGAGAGAGTATGATCCCACAGCTCTGGCATCCAGACGCCATACATTAACACCAGTTGTGGCCACGTCCCAGACGTGGACTGCATTGCTGCGACACTACATAAGGAACAGACAGAAAGACGTCCCTAATGGTGGGGGCGGGGGGAGGCGTTTGATGCAACGAACAGCACTTGTCAACCCGCGCACCATCTCTGAACGAGGTAAGCAACATGACAGAGTAAAGCGCTCGCCCTGCAGCGCACTGCCGAAGGTCATCACCTCCAACCACACTACAAGATTCAATGCAGTGATTGTTAACTGTGCAAGGAGACTGGGGAGTTAGTGCTCATCAAGGAGGATAACACTTCTCCCCTCATGTGGCTACAGTGCAGACCACCGCCAGAATGCTGCAATGTCCGTTGGGCAAGTTGTTTCCTTTGTCCTTGCTGAGGACAACTCTCCAACTGCTGAGTCTTCTGACCTGCAGCTCTAGGTCTGTCAAGTGTGGAAAAAGTGCCCAACCTTATGTAGCTAGCCCGTGCTAACAAGGTGGGCGGAATGTTCTGTGGAAATAGTTGTGTTAGTAAACAAATCTTCAGCTACAGTGACTTGTACTGTTCTTGTATTTAAAAAATCAGTCGCAGTAAGTTGGCCACCATGACTGGGTCGTGTTGTCATGCGTGCTCATGTGTTGTACATAATTAACGGACATGGAAACAACAACTTTGATGTACTTTTGTCTTTCATTGGTCCTACGATTTGTGAATCAAATTGTGCATAGCAGCTAGAAACTGAGATTTTTTTCATGCTGGGGTTATCCCCATGTTTCAATCTGATAACTATGCATGCATGCATGCATGCATGCACGCACGCACCCACCCACACACAAAATAATGTATTGGGTTTATATTGTGTACACTTTTACGCCACAAAATTTTTAATAATACGATCTGCAGTAAAACAAACTGAAACAATTTTTTTACTTTATTTTTGTTGAGAGGACCGTACATAAAAATTATTTCACAAAAATTACAACTGTAATAAAAAAAATTTGACTTATGTTAGCCAAAAGATGCAAATGGTTACTTTAAGGTATATTGCAGTACAACTTTCATAATTTTTCACCAGTAAAATTTATTTTATATTTCATTTAATTCTCATTAAATTACACAACAAATTCTCATATGTAGAAATCCTATGTTCCTCAAATGGTGACTGAACTATAAACGTCTTTTCCAGACGTCATTATACTAAATTAAAATATGAGGTCAAGACACGCAGGTGCAGCCCATTCATGGTAATCACAGCCTTTTCATATTAAATTGTGAATGTCCTAAACAGGAGTAAAAAAATTTAACAGTTCATACAAGAAATTAATTAACGGACCATTACTTTACCCATTAATTTTGAGCATACATATTGCAAAAAAATATTCTGCACACAAGTCTCTATCAAAATTTGGGATTGAAATGTGATGTACAGTTACACTGTATATCTGCAGTCCATGATATCACACTATATAGTAAATCACACTATGTAATAAATACGACCAGGTAAATATAGACAAAGTACGCAGAGAGCATGAAAGAGTGTAAACAATATGCAACTTCTATATCTAACTATGTTCTTGCTCTTTTGCACATACTGCGAATGTGTGGAAAGACCACAGAAAGAATGTTCTGTGATAAAGGTGAGAGACAGAAATATGTAATTGAAGACCTTTCGATAAACCACTAAATGATGTTCAGAAATGAAGAAAACTGAGAATACCATGAATAAACTAATTTCTCTCACACATACACATACTTTTATACTCATCATTACTTGACACAATTGCAAGCAAATTTTATTCTACTCGTATTACACAAATTTTATTTCAATCACTCAAGACTTTTAATAATCACAATACAAAACTTTTTGGTTGGTTTACAAAAACATTCAATTTATATTTTCTCTTTGAAAACATGACGAGCCTGCTGCTAGCATATATTTACACAGCAATCCATAAATTAATAGATACTGAGATCCACACATTTAACAAATATAAATACGTAATTAGTACTTACCACATAATATATTCATTAGTTATAGAATGGCAATGATTACAATTCACAGTATCATAATATGCATGTATATTCTGCCATCATTATGCACTAAAAAATTTAATTATGGCATACAGACATGAAGAGAGAGGAAGCAATGCAAAAATGATCTAACAAACTATATGACATAATTAGAAAATGGCTTATGGTGTAAGGAGCAAAAAAGTGTGGGGATGATATGATTGTGTATAGTTTTGGCAGGATACATGAAATGAAACCCTAGCAATTGCAAGTTTCATAATGGTCCCATTAACAAAAACAATATATTTCCTTTCAATTGATTTTCTTAAACACAACAAATTTTGCAAATTCATATAACTGCACAATATTAACAACAATTCACAGTTCAAATTTTTGTACACAGTTACAACATGAAATGGAGATACGAGTATCAGCCAGAACATTGTACTGTGCGTGAGTTTCTTGCTGAATATAGTGATGGAAATTGTGGCCTCTAGAGATTCCACATCCACTCTCTCATCATTGAACAACACAGAGAGAAAATAGAGAAAATGGGGACCAACGACTAAGAAGGACTATAAAATATAGATTGCAAACTGGCAGTATTGGAACATGGCAGTAGGAAGGTTATTGCAGCACGTATTACACCGTATGTCAAACTTCTATAATTAAATATTTTATCGAGGTTGCAGTCTTACAAGAAAAATCTATACAATTCTTAGCTTTACAACACTTCAGTTAGCAGACACTCACACCCAGCATCTTGAATATAACATTAAATATAAAATAGCATTTTGCTACAGTAGCATATCAATTTTAAATGTAATTTTCAAAAAGCTGAATGTCGTCATACAATACAAATGAAATACAAACAAAAATATTTCAGCAGTCCCCCGACACATTCAGTTTCAAAAATGATTGATTTGCAATCATATCAAGATAATTTTAGTTTGCATATAAACACCAGTATAACCCCCCCCCCCCCCCCCCCCCCCCCCCCCCAAAAAAAAGTACTGTGATACTGAAATTTAATTTTACAGTAATCATGTTTCCAACTCCCAAACATACCCTACACAAATCCTCGCTGTGTGTCAGAGCAGTTATCCACCACTGCATAAGTAAAAAATTTCAGGCTAATTTATTTTCTGCAGAGTAACCTTTTTGGTAGCAAGGAAACATTATAGGATAAGCATATAAGCACAGGAAAGTCACAAAATTTTAAAACACAAGCAAACTCTGACGAAGTTATTGCTTTCAGAAGCTACCATGCACAATGTGCTGGTCAAAAGCGAACATGGAAGCAGCAGTTCACAGCTAAATCAAATCACTTTCCTTCTGAATTTCGACAGAATGTTTACAGTATTTATTTTCAAGTGCACATACCAACTCGATTTAAGTAAATTTTTAAGTGCTTGTACACCAAATGCACTATTTCTTTTTTTTATTAAATTGCAAAACTGCTGTAATTCTGGTTGTAGGACTGTTTCTTGCTCTGCACGTGGCTTTCTTACTAAGGGCAGTCAAAAGTCCACAGTTATTTTGTAAATTTTTAGGATATTACATTCTTTTTCTTTGTGAAAATGACTTCAAAAATGAATGGAGCATGCTACAGGACTTTAAAATAAGCTATATATATTTCCAAACAAATATCAGTACTGAACAAAATGTTATGATACAGCTTAAAATAAATAGTAAACACTTAAGCTGAAACCAAAATTTGTGTTAAAATAAATTTCTGAATGATATTTTTTTAAATGATTAGGCATTGTAATTAAGTTATTAAAATTGTGTCACAAAATCATAAAATACTCTCAAATACAAGGGGGAAAAAAAATTAGCTCTTGAATGGACTGGAAGAAGACACCTGTACAGATATTTGAATGTGCGCCATAGCCTGGCGAGTTCAGTATGTTACACACAATCCAAAGGCATTGCTGCAAGCATTAGGTGGGGAAGGTATTTGTTAGGCAAGAAACTGTTCTATTCTACAAGAATTTCTTACCTGTTCAAACGATTCTCACCTAACCTAAATGTTTTGAAAGTTTATCTAACATTTTGAAACATGGGCTAATCCTAGACTCATCAATTGAGGCAGGAAAGTGAATGTGGAAACTGCATAAAACTGTGCAAGACAGTCTGTGAACACCCGAATATTTGATGTAATCTTATTTTCACAGTGCAAACACGAGATCCCAAGAAATATTCATGGCAAAACTATTCCGAGTTTACTACAGTTCTGGTTATAACATTACATGTATTTTTGAAGGCAAGAAATGGTATGTAAAAAGTCACAATCATCAATAAAAATTATAGAAGTTCACTAAATTCCAATACAAATATTATAATCGTTTCTTCTTGGCTGGGTGTTTCAATCAAATCCCAAACATTTATTATGGGGAAAACACAATAAACTTTTTACTAACAGTGCTTACATATATGTAAATAATTTTTGGAACTGGCATTTTTCACTGACAACTTAACTACCCACATTATAGACTATTCATGCTGAATTGAGCACTGTTTTAAAGCCCTCCTCATAGGCACAATAATTAAAAAATTATATTTTATTGTGGCTTCAGACATTTACTTTTGGGAGCTATAAAATGTATACGCTGTGTTTATTAGTCACATGGCAATAACAATTAACGAAAGGATACAAATAAGTTGAAAGGAACTTTTAAGCACTGGCCAAAAAGTGCTCTCTTAATCCATAAATAGCCTATAGTTTTTTTGTGTGTAATACATCAACAGAACTCAACACTATACTTTAACACAAGATTTTACATTCATAAATTCAATGTAAAAACATCTAAAAAATACCATATTTTGGCGTGTATAAGCCGTGTGTGTGTTATAGGCCACTCCTCAAGTTTTTGATGAAAAATTAGGGATAATTAATATTTCAAGTATAGGCTGCACTGAATATTTGTATTCCTGTAAATATTGTTAAGTCACAATTCCGTACAAGTATAATAAATTCCGACTTCATTTCTCCTCTACAAAGCATTTGAGACAGAAAATTTTAAAGACACTTTCCGTAGTTTTTTTTAATTTTTTTGTGTGTGGCCTGTACACACCGAAATACGGTAGTACAAAATCTGCAATTTTGATAACTAATTGAAACTGAAATAAGACAATATCTTAACCTTCTGATAAATTAAAACTTGAGACAAAAAAACTCTGTTTTTGAAAGTCACAAATTTTACTCATTTAAAATTTTTGACTGTGGATTCTTCAAAAATCTGCACTTACGAATTCATATCAGGATTACACAAAAAGAATAACCCGTCATATAAAAAATGATTTTACAATGTATGAAAATAACCAAACATATGAGGCAATGAACAGTCACTTTTGGATGTGTACGGATCGTATATTATACACAGTAAACAAACACACAGAGGACGCGAATATCAGCAGTGTCAATACAAAGAAAGACAAGCAAGGTTTAGATCAGTTTCTAAACCTGCCAACAAAACTCACGCACATCAAGTACTCTACACTGACTCCAAACTATACAATTACAGCAGCTAACACTACTTGAATCCTACAATGGAACACACTTCACATTAAGTCAATAAAAAAATCACAGCAAATCTAACTTCGGCTTTGTGTAAGTCTTATGGAATCAACAACCAGTTTGGTACATACAAACACGTACTCATGCACAGAGTCAAGCTATTATTCACACAACTACTTAATTGGCTCACTCTATGTAATTGTTTCAGTATGTACAATGAAAAAAGCATAATCAGTATCTATAAATATAATCTTAACTTTGTTTATGGTATGTCACTAACAGGTACATCTTGTCTGCATGGTGCATACATTGCTTTCACTAAAAAAACTCTCACCAACCAAAATTTAGCTTCATTTGCATCACAGTGCATAATATTGCATGGACATACTATTATAGTAAGAAATGAGTCTAGCAAAACTCATTTAAAGAAAATTACCGTACCATAACATTTCACAGATGTTTCACATCACACAGTGAAATATTTTGTGGAACGAGAGCACACAAATCAACTAAATTATAAGGAAAGACTTCACGCCATGAAAGATATGGACAATGGTAAAACCAAAATTCTTTGTTGGTGACCTGCAAAAACACAGCATGTAAGTTTGGGAGGAGCATATGAGTGTACTTCCCTATACATGCACGTACACACAAAACCAGCACTCTAAAATTAATGAAGTACGCAAAACTTGCAAAGTACAATATGCATCATGCAACTGTTTTGTCACCAAAGAAACTGTTTATATGGAGATACATTTTAACACTATCAATATCATGAGCGGTAATATCACTGGTTAATCACATAAGCACATCACTTACTGCTGTTGAATGAAATTTTAACATGGAAATTTTAACAAATTATTTAAGCCTTTCATGTGAAACAATTCAAAACATGTAATCTGATGCCTCTTCTATTAACTCAGCCACAAACAAATTCACTTAACCTGACCATGTAAATAAGGTCTACCATTCACTCCCTAGTTTCAGCGCTTACTTTGGGAGAAATTAACTAATGGATGGTTCAAATTAGACATTTTGAAATTCTGTGAAACATTAACTAGATGAATTGTCAATATTATACTTCTATAATTATTTTCTCTGCGGTACTAATATCACAGGCAGCCCTGAGAAAAAGGCAATGCAAGAAAGGGAGCTACCGCCTGGTAGAACGGTGTTTGCTTAAGTTTTCCATTGACATTAACCATCTCTAAGACATTAAAAATACTGGAGATTAAAAACAACACTAACTGTACACAAAAAAGAAAGACTCCAATTTAACAACATTAATTATTCAAGCATCAAAATTGGCACACAAATGGCAGATAATGCTTTCGAAAATTCCTAAAATAGTACATAAAACAATCTAGTAACAACTGTTATTTCCATCACTGTTTGATACTATCTATCTTACTGCTCTAATTACAACACACAGGGCTTCCATGCTGCCACCATACTACCTACACAAGACATTACTGATCATTCTTGCAACTCTATTTCTACCATCAGTTTCCCCATTAAAATAAACCAAATGAAGATCAATTGAAAACTTCTGATTTGTGAAACCATTCTTGTATTCTTGCCAATAACCTTATAACTTCAAATTTAAAAACATGCAAGCCATCAAACTACAGTAAAAACCTTTTAAAAAGTTTTTCTTTAAAAAGTTTTCCTATTAAATATGTTTACATAATTATTCACCTAAAACACTAAAGTAATTTGATCCTCATAATTAAAAAGTGTTCCTGGTTAACGAGCTTAAAATTTTCAGCCATTTCAGAAATTTTTCAACAGGGTTTTACTGTATTTGCAATGTTTGCTTTATCTTCCACAAAAAATATGGGGCTCAGATTTTTTGGACACAAAGAGGGCCGGCCATGCACACTGGTGTAGGTGTAAAAGGCCAGTAGATAATCCTGCACCATGAACTTGGTTAACCGATTGATCTGAATGCTTCTACAGTTATATTTTTTGTATCTGATCTAGCCACCAAAATAGCTAGCTGACTGTTCTTGTGTCTAGCACATGCAAACAAATATAATAATAGTGAAAACTCACTAATAAAACCTTTCTAGTAAAAAGTTCTCATTACAAAGTGGTCTTCATTCCCCTTGGAGTGAGCTAGAGAATTTAATGTTACTATATGTATGTATGTATGTATGTATGTTTACTGTCAAAATTCAGGTTCCTTGAGGTATGTACAACACAAGTTTCACTTAGGGATGGGGCAGTTTTTTTCAGTTCTGGTTCTTGGAAATCTATTTTCAATTTCCAGTTCTTAATGTTTCGAATAAAATTATCTTCGCATAGGTTAGAAAAATAGGATTTATTGTAAGTTTATAAATTATTGCACTTCATTCTCTAATATTGCAGTTAAGTTAAATGAAACACTAATGCTGCAGGCAGTCACAGAAATTTAGTTTACAATCTGGTAAGCTGTCAATATTTATTTACACAACTAATTAACCAAACAAATCGACAATTGCTTTCACCTTGATTGGAACTGGTACTTGAGCTTTGTGAAGATCAATTAGAATTTTGTTGAAGGTTATGTGCATAATTATCTCCACCAAGACTTTAAGAATTAACAGCCACACTTTCTTCACCACAACCGTCTTGTGGTTTGAGAAGTGCATTTTTATGTTAGTTGTGCTCTTAGAAACACCACAAGAAATTCTTGGGTTACAGCAGATACTAAATGTATATGTTTCATACCACCCACCAATTAGAAAATGGTTCCAGACCATCACACATACGGTACATTTATGTAATTGAAAAATATAGTATCAGGAAAAAAAGTTTTAGTTACAGATTTACAGCACAGACTCACATTTTCTCAAAACAGAAATAATAAAAACCAAACCCCTGATTTAATCCTTAATGTTAACAGTGTGTTTTGGGCACAAGCAGACCTGCATCAAATACCAACAGATTGATGGTCTGTGACCCGACAATTGTTTTGAAAAAAAATATTGCATTAGCATAAAAATGACTGATTCATGCACCTCAACTGAAACCAAAGGTGATATGAGATTAAAACCCCAAGGAGGAGATTAAAAAAAAAATAATTAAATGGGCATGAAATTATACATTTTTGTTTTATTTACAGATTCAGATGGCATTACAAATGGGTAAACAGAAACATAGGATTCCATCAAAAAGCCAAACATTCTTGCATGGTTTTTTATAGGTACAAAAAATTACTAGCTCATTTTCCTAAATATTTTATGACTTATTTTTTGAATTCCTAATAACAAGCTTTTTTATTTATTTAACTGTTTATCGATGATGTTCTAATATTGGTGATAATACGGACTGACATGCATTTTGCTTTTTAAGTACAAAAATAAACATAACCATGACGCTTTCTGAAGATTGATTGATGATGAGACATTATTACCAGATATGTTGACTAGGGATGTCAAATTTGACTCCTCGATACTGTCGATTCTTAAGCGATTGAAGTCACCGAGAATTGAATCATGTTGATTCCAGTATATGCCGATTCTCTGAAATTTTTTTTATTTTTAACAACAAATCAACAGGGATGAGTACAGTGGATTCTCTAAAATACATTTGTCAGTGACCCAACTAAAGAAACAATGGCATACAGGAAAATAAGGGATGCAGACCTGGATTTTAGACTTCAGAAATGTTGTATATAACCCCAAAATGCACGTCTGATACAAAGCAATATTATAAAAATGTCAAGAAAACAGCTTACTCATGCCACTTCATAATTAAATATTTACTCTAATTATTCATTCATTAACAAAATGCATAACATGAAACTGATTTATTTATGACAATTTTTGCCAATATTTACTTGCCTGGCCGTTTTCAAACAGTTTATAAGCCTAATGACATAATGCATTTTGCACTTAGAGAAAGCACACATATAATACGACTACGCCCCATCTCAGATGGCTACTCTCCAAGGGGGCAAGTCACTCCCAATTTAAAACGGTTATGGAGGCAGAACACGCCAACCAACCGCAGTTGACAGCGACTCAACTCACCTTGCTTTTACAGTGCACCTAAACTCTACCAAAAGTCATCACGTGAAGGCCCTCCACGAAGAAGCGCTCCTACTACTTTGCCACTCCCGCTAAATGCACAGCACACACTTTGAATTTCATGCCGCTGTGGGGATGCGAGCTGCCAGCCAGAAAGTCATGGCCTCCACAAGAGCATAAGGGCAAGATGTGTCAACGCCTCGCGTGGAGCGCCACCGCAAATAAGGATACATGGTTCATGCATGTGAAGTCACAAACTCCACCCCCCCCCCCCGAGAGGCAGGGCTAATTACCCCACTTCCCTCTGAGCGCATAGAAGATGGAAAAATTACTATATAAAAGGCAATCTAGTCTAGGTCTCAGGAGTGATTGCTGCACCGTGTGGCTGTGAGAGTAGACAGTGCTAGCACTACAGTAGAGTCCCTCATCCGTGCCGGTGACCGTGGAAAGCTCAGTGGTCGAAGACGATGATGCCTACAGCTCCAGAGGACCGCCATCTTCAAGAAGGCCTGCAAACTCTTTGACCGCCTCCAGCAACCTCACGGAGGACTGGCACCAACCTGAGGTCTTCAACCTCTTCAGCCGCCTCCGCCAGCAGCACCAGGGTCGTCAACAGACACCAGAGGCTTCCACCACGTCCTCCATACCACTCCCTCAATACCATTGCCTCCTTTTGACCAAACAGGTATTGCAGGTCACGATGACATGTCCCTTCTAGATATCCCCTTAAGACCCTAGCCAGGCTACCTCCTCGCCAGCTGGGTGAGGAACACATGTATTGAATACATGTCCTGGTCCCTTCAGAACATCCCCGCCTAATTAAGGTTAGGATTAACATTGAGACAATTTTTTACAATTTTATTCTGTTATTAAAAATATTAAATTTTATTCTCAACAACACGTTTACATCTTTTACCAGGTTGCCTTTACACTGCTTTTTGGTATCAGCTTCCGCATGAATAAAATATTTTCTTTTATAATTTATTTTACTTAGAGTGCAGCCCACATGTTTGTAACATTTGCTTTCTTTTATAGTAAGTCTTGTAGTAAATGTATTAATATCCAATCTCCTTGATGATTCTTTCTATTCAGAGTTGGAAACATTTGAACCCCTTTGAATGTTGTTCTAGTTACTTTGAATTCAGTAACTTGTGTTGAACATAAGGTAATGCCGGCCACGTGCATTTCGCCAAACGGAAGAAACATGTAACATCTTAGCAACAGCTAGAGTTTGGCCAAGGTAATGCAAATTGTATTGCAGCGGCTAATCTTCGGAGAACCATTCACTCGGAGCTCACCACATATAAGAGTTTTGACAATCTAAGTGCGATCACAGCTCTTATAATAGTTCTGTCCCAGCTAGTGAATAGCCGGACTAGAGTTATACGGCAGATACCACTGGATTCAATTGCACTCTTGGGAGCACATGTTAGGACCACTGTTATACCCGGCTTTGTCTTATGGGACTTTTATATTTCACACTTCTTTTAATTCTGTCTTACGTCACGAACAAATGGGAGTGGGCAGAAATTATGTTTCAAACCATCGTTAAGGAAACTAGAAAGTGAAATTAATAATTAAATTATTCCTGAGAGACAAGAAAGTGATTCTCTATTGCATGCCGCCTACTAGAGTAGCAAGCAGGATTTCATTTGAGCATTTATTAATGGGTATTAACACTCACATATTGGGATACGATCCCCTTCCCCCCCCCCCAGAACGTTACACTACCATTTCACCTCTCATACCACACAGAACTGTGAACAGTGAGAGCCCTCTTTCACCGCAACCAGAATCGGCCGCTGCTCCATAGCAGGCCGCCCCAGTGAACCTGTCTGAGAAGAAGAGGAAGGGACTGCTGCCTCGTGAACAGCAGGTGAAGAGCCATCCCATTACAGTATGTGTGTGTCCCGATTTAGCGCCAACACACCCAATTTTGTACACCGGAATACTGCCCGGATGGGAGTGGTGCCTTGGTGGTATGAATCCTGCGATACTGGCATAGCTCTATTTGGAGGCCACCTCTGTCTCTCGTATATGTACTGTATCTCGCAGAATTTTAAAAGTAAAATTAAATCTAGGGGTTACAGTCCCAAAGTCATCCATCCAAACAAGAACGCTCACAAACCACACAATTTTTAATGAGACATCTCAACGTGAAGGGAAAATCCCACTTATGAGCTAGCCAGACAGAGATGAGCGCTCTTAGATGACGTCAGGAAGGTAATTCGGATTTTGTGTGTACTGTGCGACATCCCTACATAATCAGGCACCAAGGTTAAAGCCCTCGTTTACCGCCCACTCCGAGTTGGCCTAGTGACCATCCCTTTCAGTGTATTTGATTTTGTGTTATTACACTTGGTGACTTAAAATGCTTCAACAAAATATATTGCTGACCTCGAATTGCAAATGAAATAGTATTAATTTATTTTGTTGCGGAATCGAGAATCACAATTGAGGTAGGAATCGTAATCTAGGATTTTTTGGTATTTTGACATCCCTAATGTTAACACAAAATAATATAGTCTTGTATCTTTTTTATATGGGGATTTGGCAATTCAATATATGGCACATTTACAAAGAAGGTAAAAACCACTTTTATAATAGTTAAAAATAAATGTTTACTATGAACCGAAAGAACCAAATAGGATTTTTTTCGTGGTCGATGCTGTGTTATTGCTATGTCAAATAACCATTAGAACTGAGAACCAATCATACCATCCCTAGTTTCACTGTATAACCCAACAGCAGCAACACTGTCTAGCATGGAAAAGTCAGGAAACCACCTTCCATAGCACTACCTCATATGAGCTGTTGGACAACATGGCAAGAATTCACATTTCTTACAGTTTATCATGGAACACTTACCCAATTTATCAGTACTAAAGCAGCTTTTAAAAGTCCCAAGATACATGCAAAACCCGTGTAACATGACGCGCACACACACACAAAATCTCATGCGAGAATATCTCGTGCAAGGCAGATCTCACACAAAAGCAAGAGATACAGCATGTCTTATTTTCAGGAGAGTTTTGCATGAAACAAGTGATGCAACTGTTTGTTCTCTGCTAGTCATAAGACCAACTATATATCCACCAAAGCGGTAGGAAAACAGCAGAGAATATAGCTGTGCAAATAGGAACACATTAAAATAATCATTGTGAAGAATCTTGAAAATCATGTTTTGGAAATGGAGTGGAGTTAAGATTTTATGAGATTGCCGGATCTGCTATATTTAATAGTCATCGTGGGATTTTCCTGATAGTCTCGCAAGAGATCTCCCATGGAAAGCCTTGTACAAAACCCATTTTGCATCATATAAAAACAGCTTAATGTATTACTCATTTTCTGGAAGTTTCAACAGTTGACAATGAAAACAAGCGTTCACAACAGATGCACTTCCAAAATGTCCTGCAAGATTAGATAATAAAAGTGGTTTCTGCATTTGCCAAACATCTTTTGCTATGATGTTAGATAACTGCATTGACTCTCAATTTTCTCTAAACGCTTCTACTTTTACAGCTGCATTTTTCACATCTGGCCATTCCAGTGAAATATTTTTTACTGTTTTATTGTGTACAGCACACACGAATGATGAAAATTCAGAAAATTCAAGTACATAAATTAGTGCCTGAGTAAATTTTCATCTTGCTCCAAACACATCTCACTTTAAAAGATGGCTCTTGGCAGCTATAAACAATGTACAAGTCATGTCAAAAGGAAACTGTCAACAGTATTTGTGTGTCATTATTACAGACAGACACTCAAGAAGTTTTATCTTGTGACACCTATGAACTGGTATACTTAGAATATTTATAACGGGTTTGACTTGTAGATCTACATATTTTCAATTGCTTGGTTGCACAGACATCATTTTCAATTAACTTCTCTTAGGTTAGCATCCTATTTGAAATGCTTAGAACCGATGCATAGAAAAAGTGACCTTGATGTGAAGATCTCTTGAGATAGATGCAACCGACTTAGTCTCATCTGTGCATATCTCCTTGGTACACCAGGCAGGGTCTGAACTAGTATATTGACTAACAGATTGGCCTACAAGGTTATGTCCCTTATCGTGGGGAGTAGTACACACACATCAGTATTGTACTGTTTGCTGCATTCAAAGAGTCACGCCAAACCCACCCCCACTCTCACCCCTAGAGAAGATGAGTGAGCCAGTGGCCAAAAGGCCACAACCACCCTCTACGGACAAGGAGTTCGAGAATATGCCGAAGGATGGCGCCACCTGCCATACTCGGGCCACCAGCAGATGGCGTACCAGACAACCCTTTGCTCCGTCTCCTAGCAGACAAATTGACCGCCTGCATCACCGCAGCTTGGATGAGAGCAAGCTGGCAGATACTTATATCTGCGCACGGCCCACAAACGTCAGTTGTTTGTCAGTTCTTCTTAGAGCCACACAGCTCTGCCAGCTCGCTCCACCACCGCGTGTGCTGGAACTCCCTGTCAGCTCTATATCTTCCAGATTACCCCGAAGATCTTCAGTTCCAACACATACGTCTTCCAGATCTTCCAAAGGATCTACCCATACAGGCCTTGAGGAAGTCATCAACTCTCCTTGACGCTTATCCCAGGTAACAGCAACCCTCCACTACCCTTCAGGAAGTGGGCCCGCCCTAAGTCACTTCAGGACACGGAAACAGAGTAGAGAGAGAAAGTTTATTAGCTACTTAGTCGAATCTGCCTTCAAGTCTAGAACCAGGTCCCCTTCACAGGCATTTTGCATAGTTAACACTTCCGGTCAGCTTGAGGTATTTAGGTGGTTTCCGGTTAGCTTGAGGTAGTATGGGCCACTGTGTCTATTCCTCTCAGGATTAAACCACAATTTCTCTCTTACTTCTTATTTTCCTTTCCTTAGGTGAAAGGCTCTGCGTCGGCTCGGCCGCAGCTATGGCAGAACACTTACAGGTAGGATCGTTAGTCGTCTTCTCCTCTCTTGCGAGGTTGGTCGTAGTACTCCTCCATGACCACCAAATGGGGTGAAAAGGAGTTGCAGTAGAGAAAGGCCACGGCTGCCTACCAATCTACCTGGAGCTGCACCCGAACTTCATCAGCATTCTGTCACGATAACCCCCGGGACCGAGCTCACATCGCCCGTCAACTGGAGAGGCCTTTCCTCCCAGCTTCACACCTAATTTTCTTCGCAGCCATATGTTGTGGGAAAGAGGTGTCCCTGGGGATTGCCAATCCTTGGTTTCGAGGGCCAAGGATCACCAGCCCAGTGAGGAACTAATCCAGCTTCAACAGCCACAGTTCAACAGGGACACCCAGCTTCACCAGCAAGTCCAGCAGCTGTCAACTACAGCCACAACTGGGGCAGCAGTCTGGCTGGACCACCACCTCTTTGGGTAAACCCGTGGCTGCGAGTCACACCACCCGACGGATCGCCTAGCCATTCGTTGATTTCATGTCTGGCAGACAAGCAACCCCCCTATGTTGTATACTGGTCGGACCCCAGCCTGCAAGTAAGGAGGATGATACTGTTGCGAACTCCCAAAAATTAAATTGTACTTAGTGCTATCTGTAAGCGTATTTTCAAACTACATCTGTCTGCTACAGTTGCTCTGTTGTGAGCAAAAAAATTTGACGCGAGTTTTAGCTCCTGCCGAAATTTACGACAGTTTCGGACATTCTGAACGGCTTTTCCAGTTTTCAGTTTTGTTTGATCAGAGGGAAAAGCATTAATTTCGTTTTCTCTTTACAAAACATTAATACCATCACTTTAATTCATTAAATGCATTGCATCTTAAGCCTTTGCAAAATGTCTCAATTTACATTGTACAACCGTAAAACCAACAGAATCCATTTTTAAAAGATTTAAATATTACCAAGTTAATTTCTAGTAAATAAAACAATTTTACTGTGCTTTTATTTTCACATGAACTACATCCAACACAAACTTTTATTCTTATCTGTTCATTTTATAAGTCCTTAATAAACTGTATGTTGCCAAACAGAGCTTAAATACGAAATATTTGAATGTTTATGTTATTTTAAAACAAAATTGCTTTTCAATATAACTTTGACATTTAAAAATAAAGCACTCGTATTTACTTGATCCGAGATTATTCTCCTGAACCGCCAAAAGGCACGTTTCAAGGCAAGGTTCAAATTAATCTTATTTCGGCGCGCAGATCGCAATGGTGCAACAGTCAAATGTGCTGAACCAGGATCAAACAGGTAATTGAACCTAGATCATTGCTGAATCTCAATGGTGCAACCGGGCATGAACCAAACAAGTTCACATTACGTGTCAATAAAAATTTGTACAATCCAGGATCACCCATCCTAATTTTCAGGATATCCTCAGAACTATTTCAGAGTTATCAACACACTCCCAACACACCACAGGGTCTGCAATGCGACACCTCCGACACAAATACAGACATACTAAACTCAACATATACTGTATATAATTACAAATTACAAATCGTCATTTTTATACTACTAGTAAAAATCCAACAAAATCTATACTTAACCTTTTGGCTAATATACCATAATATTTTGGAAGTGGATAAAAAGTACGGAAGTGAAGAGATAAGAGCGGTTCTTAACATTGAGATCTTGAGAGCAGATGAGTGTGAAGCAAGGTGAGTATGGAGCAGCACCAGAATCAAACGGCGGAGGAAATGGAAGATCCCAGCATAAACCTGCCTACCAATAGCATCACCCAGTACAATTTCCACATGTGAAAATGCAGGGACGACCCCGCCAGGAACTGAACACAGTTCGCCTTGGTGGGAAGCGAGTAGTCTAACCTGGAAGTGGATAAAGTTCCAAGATTTTTTAAAGTTTGCTGTGTTTAGTAATTTCTTATTTAAATAGAAATATTGTGATTACCTTCATAGGCACTTTCACACGAAAAACTATTTTTAGGTTAAGGTGGATCAAATTTGGCCAGTATCAATTTTAGGAAGTCTGTAATTTTGTAAAATTATTCTCAGGAACCAGGATGCTTCATAAAATTGGGACTCTGTTACATTGTTTCCTGTGGTAGTGTTCTGTTTTGATGAATCTTGACTGTGCAAAAGGATAATGCAGGTAAGATGATAAAATAATACATGCGCAAATTACCGACAATATTTTGGTTTTAAGAGTTTTACAGAACCTCTCCACCTGCTGCCAGATCACATTCCTGCAACGCAACTGGCACATGTTAAAATAAAACACAAAATCAGGAAGAACACACAGATGACTACATACAACTTTCATATTCTAAACTTACCTCGTGTAAATAAATAAAATATTTTTACTCGAATAACAGATGCCACAGAACCTTGGCAAAAGACACTGTAAAGCCATAAGATCAATGTTTATTATAGTATAATAATTACCTGAATTCCTCTACATGTAGATACCTAAAAATGCCCATTATTTTCAAAAAATTTACAGGAATTCAAGAGCTCACAGTGTAGTACTTGACAGGCGCACACACACACAAAGGACGACACACTTCCATGTGGTCGTCGTCCTGTGTGTGTGCACCTGTCGACAAGTACTGTACAACACTTTAAGTACTTGAATTCCTGTCTTTTCATATATTTTTGGTAGCCTAGCGACCTACTTGCAATCTTAAAAAAAAATTGAGTTAAATTAGACATCTGCACTAAGCCACTTAATATTTATTTAAATGGTAACAACAGCCAGATGATAAAATTGTAAAATCACAAAAGGAGATATTTGATCAACATAACTCTACCTCTGGAAAAATGTAATTTACAGTGTTGGGTGTACTGGTAAGGCATTTCGACAATTTTGGGAAATTGGTCTGATATGTAGCAATTTCTAGCAAAATAATTAATCTGTGGCCATTATTGTGAACTGCAACTGTAAACCACGAATACACATACATATACACAGAGGCAAAAATTAATAGTTTGGAAAAAATTAACAATGAAATACTAATTACAACAAATAAAATCATAAAAATTTAACTTTTGAAAATACAAAATTTGCGACAACACATACAATTTACACATGTGTACTGAAAATACATACATACTAAGCATCATATTGAAAAAATTCACATTTTCACTTGTTCATTTTCCCATCTTTAATGCATCTCATGTACCAATTTTTTTTGGGATCATCTTTTGAAATGAGCTTACTTGCTTAATCAGTTTCTGTTGTGAACAACTTTTGTCCCACATGTACATATTTTCATGTATCACAATCAAAAGCTTGTTTCGATGAATGCAAAAACTTAAATGACCTCCTCCATTAAATTTTATGTCTAAAATAGTTGTGATTATTTTTATTACCTGGTCGTTTCCAGTTTACAAAATACTGCACCTAGTTAAGTAATGTAACTAATGTACGTAATGTAAAAACAAAATAAAGGCAGAAGACAGTAGAACAGTACACTGTGGTCAAAAGCTCCTACTGTATACAACTGCATCTGCAATGGTGAATATCCTTGCATAAATATGAATTTACAATTCTATAGAGCATTTACAAAAATAAAAACTAACATCTTTAATTAAAGGTTTTGAAACCGAACTGACCACACAGTCATAAAATCTTACCTCTATGTATATGTAATCAAATAACACAATTTATTATTTATGTCATTAAACACCAACCTGAAATAAATATTTTGGTACAAATAGTGTAAGAACAGAAACCACTTCAATCATCACACTGCAATCACCAAGCTGTTGCAAGTTCTCACAAGATACAGCACATATGTTGCTGTGAAGTCATCTTGACACTATATTTCACCAGCCAAGTTTTGCACAGTCATTAAATACAATACATTAAGCAATTGATGCTTACTATATCTGTGCAAAAAGAATGCTAAAATATTAAAAGCAAACTATTCATGATAAAATATTTATACAACAAAATAAACAATTTGCAAGATGGTACTGCAAATAAAAATGTAAAATTCAAAAACACTTCTAGAATATTATAATTATCAATGGTTACAATAATTATGCATGTAACACTAATACAAAAAGTTGTTTAATTTACAAAAAATTTTAAAGACTGTAATAACAAACTGTTAATTCAGAAAGTTATTAATTTATCTCCTAAAATTAGGCTCTTAATTTTCCAAAATTTAAATACAATTTTTTCAAATTCCATTTTTTTTTAATTTAAAAAAAAATTTATTTTTTTTTATTTTTTTTTGGGAAAAGTTTATATATTAGGTCACTGGAAAGTTCCAACCCAGTTTTCAACTCATTTGCTAAAACTTTTTATGGTAGCACTTTCTGTTTGCAGTTCCCTTTTAATGTAATCGGCATGATATTTCATTCCATAACAGTACAACGATGTATTAAAAAAGACATACAATACCATCTGTAAGCACTCTTATCACATAACTTCTGAATGTGGTATGAAAAATCAACACTAAAATAACTAAAAGCAAACATATAACATTAAACAGCACAAAAAATTTCAAAGAAAATAATTTTTACAGACACCACATATCGTACAAGGCAATTTTTTTTCTCTGCGGAATCAACTTTTAAGCAGTGATTTGATTCTGCAGAAAAAGAAATACTTAAAAGATACCCCAAATGTGTAATGCAGAGTTATATGAAATAAATAACAGGAATAATACTTTGGTTTGAGTAAATCTGATGAACCTTTTTCACATCTTAAACATTATCACTTTTATCCCTACCAAAGCAGAAAGTTTAACTTGCAGTATTTTCCAAAGGTTTTTAAAATCATAAACTCAAAAATCTACTTTTACCAGCCAGATTCACTCACACATTTATTCCATTACCCATGCTGATAAAATTCTGAATTTCAATGGCTAGGAAGTTTAGAACTGCAGATCAACAGCTAATGTTTTCTCACAAGTACAGTTTTCATAACAAGAACATTTTCACGAGTTATTGTAATTTATGCCTTTCTCTTTAACAAAGTGAGGTGGCGGATCTCCCATTCCGGGGAACCCAGATTCGAATCCCAGTCCAGCCATCCTGATTTTGGTTTTCCATGGTTTCTCAAAATCACTCCGTGCAATTCTTACAACAGACAATGACCAATTCCCTCCCATTTCACACTTATCTGAGCAACTTGCTCCGTCTCAAATTACCTCACTGTCAACAAAACAAAGCCCTCCCAACCTACCTACCTTCTCCTACAATGCATTACCAATACTACTATAACCACTCCGTCTCCAAAACCGTCTCCAAAATTTTTGGCAGGATTACAAAGTGGAGTAGCACTGTAGTACATTTCAAACCATTAGCAATATTTTTTTTTTCCAATTTTGAGGATTACTTTTAGGAAATGAAATAAAATATGAGGAGAATGAGGGTATGATAAATATACCATAACAATAACAAATTTATAAAGTACCCATATACGTTATAAATGCACTAGTGTATGATTACAAGTAAAATAATAGAAGAAAATTCACTTCCTGATTCTTTCAAAACCATGTCTTTAATAAAAACAAACCAATGACCACAGTATTTTTTTAAACAGTGCATTTAGTAAAATCAATATAACAAAAGGTCATCACAAATATTAATACGTATGTTCTTGCAAAACTTAAAGATGCTCCAAACCATGTAGAGTTAACAGGCGGCAGCTTTTACACATTACAGAAGTAGCCAATAATTAACCGGAAACATCAGCCTACGTACTTCAAGCCAGGGAAGTGACAGGGACCATACATTTGAAAGAAACTCTTTAGGATGTACTTCCCCCATAAATAATTATTCTTTGAATGCAGACTATGTGACAATCACTTGAATACATAGTGTTGCTAAGGCCAGCTTATTATTAGGGATACGAGTGTCCTACATGTTAAATGCCCAGTAAATTAGACTCCATATCACGCTGTATACTCAAGATTCAAATATTAGTTAATTGGCTACTGCCAATGAAAGTTACCCCAGTTTGACCTCCGAACAGGTAGCAGAGGAATCAGTTATGTTTTCTTGCATTGTACGTTAACTAAAAAGTCATTTGATGAGAGTTGAAATGTAATCCAACTTTAAATACACATGCATGCACAGCACTCGCTAGAAGTTACATCGCACACTATTTAAACTTTTTTTTTCAGCAGACCACAGGTTGTTATTTATTCTTCTGGGCCATCCATTTCATTCTTAAGAAGCCTACATTTTTAGTGAAATTCATATATAATTTAATTTCATAGTTATACTAGAAGCAATTAAATATGGATGTAATATGCTCTGTAAAACTTCACACTGCTCAATGTTTTCAACACATAGTGACAAGGGGAGGGTAAATATAAAATATACACTTATAGGGTACCATTTTATTAGGAAGACCTTTGCCTATTAAACAAACATGAACTCTAAGCTAAAAATCTCACTTTAAAAATAATTAAAAAATTCTAGGGGTTAAAAATGGTTATTTTAAGATTTGCGACGACAGCAATCTTACGGCAGTATTCTCAGGATCCACGGACACTTGTAAAATTAGGGTTCTACTGTGCTGTGAAAAATCTATTAAAAAACAGCTGAAAAGCCTGCAACATTTACAGTCAAATCTTGTGTCCACGACCCAGGGAATAGTGACCCTTTCAAAATGAAACTCTTTTGTAGTGAACCATGAAAAATATTTAATTAAATAGGTTTTTCCAACTATGACCACTTCAAAATAACAACCCTTTTCCTGGGAATCATCATAGGTCATAAATTGAGAGTTTACTGTAATAACAATAGGTGTTGTATGGTCTCTACTCATTCGTGCTGCGGCACATGGTATATAAAAATTTAAAAAAAGTGAAATACCATTCAAATGTATTGTCACTTAAGGAAAGTGTATGTGCAACGTCGTTAATTTGCCAGCCACCAACTGTTTCAAAGCACAGGACTCATCTGCTAGTGCAGTTCCTTTATGCATGCTGTTGCTGTCTGCAGAGATACACAAGCACAGCACAGCAAATTACAAGCTCCACCAAAGACGCCAACTGATGTATGTCATAAGTGGGAAAAAATAACTACCACACCTCTACCCACTTTTTCATCCCCAACCTGCTTGTTTCATCTGTCTTATAACTGTTGCTTGTTATGAAAATTTTTCTACCTCCTACATAGTACTCTAATATAAACTCAGACATTCTGCTTTCTTTCACTGACTACAATGTGGATTTTGTCTAGATTATTGTTCTGATTTCTATTTACTGACGTGTGTATTTCACATTAATTTTGATTTTTCGGCACGTTGCATGTTAGTCTATGCAGCAATGCCACAGTCGAGTGTGTTTAGTTCATTTTGACTTCCACAACGATTGATTCTACACAATTGGGTATCATGTTGTGCAGAATACGTTTCCCTATCAAATGAATTTATATTTAGTCAATGTAAACAATGTAAAACAACTATATTCTCACAAGAAAGGCCAAGCCTAATTGCATACTGTATGCTAGCCTCTGCACAATGCCGTAGTCCAGTGTTTCAATAATTTTGTTTGGCACAGTAATAGTTTATGCACAATGGAGTACCACTTTGCACAGGATACATTGCCTTATCAAATTAATTTATATTTCAAAAATAAAAATATCCCTGTGGGAAATGTAAACATGTTAGACCAATATTCAAAGTGCAGTCCGGTTTTTCATTCAGTTTAACTCGCTTAATGATTTTTTCTGCCCAACTAATGTATAGTTTTGCTCAGAATACATCACATTAATAAATTAATTAGAACTAATTAAATAAAAATTCCTACACTTTCTGTTTGCTACCCATGAACATAATTTTGTCCACTCTGCAAAATGTGTTCTACAGAAACAATTTTTGCATTTAGTGCTTTAGTGTGATTGGGGGGTTAAGGGGGTGGTAGCACATGGGTCCAGTTTTGGCTCTGTTGGTTCAAATTTTGAGGATCCGTAAGTGTCTAAAATCGAGGTGTGTAATTATGAACACAAAATGCAACTAATTAAATGAGGTCAGTATCAGTTAAACTGCCTCAAAGAAACAACAAACAGCTGCAACCACAAAACTGTTAACTGCAAGCACTGGCCATTCTCCTACAGACCTGATCCAACTACATAAAGCAGGAACAGATTCGTGAGTTTACAATTCAGACCAAATGAAAACACTAATCAAATATCTGTATAGAATTTATATGGTAAAGTACTTGAATAAAAATGTTTTAACCTTTATGTTAATTCCTGAAGGGGGGAAACTGTTTCATACAACAGACGTGATATAAAAAATTATGTTGCATCAAAATATATACGTACATACACAAATTCACACCTAGCTAATGCTGTTTGGTAACAAACAATTTTTATTGATTTATAATGCATTTACCATCTGCCAGCATCAAGATTACAAGTAACAAATATTGATGTAGTATAATAAAATTAAAGGAAAATGTAAGGCTGAAATGTATTGCATGCTTCACTTATCCTGCGTCAGACACAAAATCAGAGAAAACATATTTAAATGAAAATTGTGTGCAATTAAAACTTAAAAATCTCTGCAAGTTCAAATACACATTTTGGCATATCAGTACACTGCACAAATAAATAGAAGAGGGGTACAAATTCACAGAATTCATATCAATCATTTTTACTTCAAAATATAGAGTTAAGGTACATATTTTTAAAATATTAAAATACACTATAAAGTTGAAGATGAATATAAATAAAAAACTACTTTCAAAATATTTCCAGTTTCAGGCTACTACAGATGAAAGACAATATTTTACTTCTCTTAAAACACAGAATGTAAATTAGCATAATTTACTTGATTCGGACCATTTTTCATAAGTGATTTTTGGAACGAGGTGCAACGTAAATAAGAACCATGCACAGAATACTACAGAAAACTGAACATTGCAAAATACAGTCCTGAACGCTGTAACGAAACTGTGGATCAATCACAGCCTCTTCCTGTAGAGAGCACAAGATGTTTCGCTTTGCCAGATGCGTGGTTACTTACAGACAGCCTGCTTTGCTAGCATTCACCTGATGTCAGAAGGTTGAAGGTTGTCAGAACTGCCAGTACCTTCCCTGTAGTACGAGGTAGGTGGCAGAAAGCCATCGTCATACATCAGGATTTGGCCGCTCGTCCGTGTACAGTGTTAACGATGCTATGTAACTATTGGGCATTACCTGAGCAGACAGATACTCAGTGCATGAGCATGTACACTTTAGTACAAATAATTAAAATGGACTAATATTAGGCGCTGCTGTGGCCAAGTGATTAGCCTGCTCGCCTCCCACCAAGGTCTACCGGGGTCAATCCCCAACCGAGTCACTCCCAGTCAATCTGCTGGTCAGCTGATTTTCTCGGGGATCTCACGTTTCCCCCGCCTTTCATTCCGGCACTGCTCCATATTCACCTCAATCACCCTCATCAGCTCTCAAGACCTCACTGTTAGGAGCTGCCAAAATCTCTTCCGTCACTCACTCATGGACTAATATTAAAATTTTGAGATCTCTGTGATGATGCGTAATGCTTATTTAACATATACATAAACATGATTTTGCCTCATCTTTACGTATCATCACGTTACCCCAGGCGTGGTTTTAATCACGAAACAACTTGCTACAAGAGCCTACAAGTACTACGGGGCTACCCACAAACATGTTGGCCGAGACTGTTGTGCCCTTATGTCAGACGACACACCAACTCCTCATGTGTGATTGAGGCTAGCCAAGCCGTTGAATTAAGCACCTAAGCTCGTGCAGCCAAGTTAACCCAACATTACAGAGACGCCTAGTTCCACAGTGAACCAAGAGATCACTCTAGAGTATGAAGCTCGATCCAGGAGGAGCAGCTTGCCGCCCGCAATCCCACACCCTCAGACAAGCCAGCGGGCAAGTAGAATATATGTCCGTGCACCGCAGCAGAACACCAGTTGATCTTCTGAGTTCATCTCCAGCAGCTCGCTCCACCACCTCATGTGCTGGGGCTCTCTGCTGATACCAATGTCTCTGCGACCTACCAGAAGCTCTCCAAGACGATCACCAGCAACCTGCCAAGAAGACTTCAACCACTTGAACAGCCACTACCATTCTGGTAGTGGCCCCCAAAGTCCCTTCTGGACAATAACATTGAGATAGTTGGGGACAGTTAGTATCATAGCTACCTAGCCGCATCTGCTCTTGTTCACTTCAGACCCAGGTCCCCTTCTGTGATTTTATCCTTTGTGAGGCCAAGTGAACCTGACAGGAGGCCACCAGGGAGTGGCCGAGTGCAGAGGCGGCCTGGCAGGATTGTTGTGGTTGTACTCTCTGGAGCAGCTGGGGCTGCATCAGCCGGTGTGGGTTAACGGCCGTGGGGGCAGCTGTCAGCGGCCAACGTTCATAGGGATCGTTTTCTTCTGCAGAAGATGACTCCTGTTTTGTGGGCTGATGATGCTACTGTCTCAATTGGTGTCTGGTTTGGGGACTGGACAGGCACCCTTCCCTCAGTGGCCAGGGCAGTTGACTGAGGCAATGGTTTGAGTGGTGCTACTGCTTCTGCGGCGGACGGCTCCTGGTTTGGGGCTGGACAGTGCTGATGGTGCTCATCTTAATCTGTATCTGGTTTGGGGACTCAACAGAAACTCCCCCCCGGTTGGGCAAGGCATTCTCCAAAGGCAGTAATTCTGCTAGTGCTACCACCTTGGTAGCTGCTGGCTTATCATGTGTGCTCCATCCAAGCGCCCCCAGTTTGTTGGTGTGGGGTTTAAACTACACTTGGTTGGAGATCTGCACCGTGTATTTAGCAGTGGCGTCAAACGACGCTTGCATAGCATAGGTGCTGATGACCTCGGCACTGCAGGGTCTGGTGGTTCGCGGGGTTTTCACGCTGTCTAGGTATCCTGTGGCCAACAGTACGATCTAGAGTAAGGCCCTCAGAATGTTCCCGTCTTGCCTGGGAGTTCGGGCCAGGTCTTCTGTCAGGGCTGATGGTATTATGGAGGCAGCCGCAGTGTCATCCGGCGTTAGGGCTGCATCTCAGGATTGCCTCATTGGAGTCTTTACGACTGGAGTTGTTTTTTGAGAAATCGGCCTTGTAGGCCTGTCTGGCGTAATGGCTCAAGGCCCTTCTTCCCCCTTGACTATAGGAATTGGCGAAAGCAATCCAGGGTGTGTTTTTCGGTCCAATGGACCGCACCAAGATATTTCGCTGGTGCTGGCCATCCACCTTCCCGGATGGGCCAACATCTTGCGCTGGAAGTCAGTGGGAGTGGACAGTAATGATGGCATTACAGATGCTGCCCTATGTTTCGACGTCCCTATTCTAAAATGGATGGAGTAACTAGCCCCTCTGCTGGCTTCGGATCTCACCTCTGGTTCTGGAGATGGGAGTGGCTGTGTTGCCTGTGAGGAAGCGCACATGGTGGGTTCATCTTCATCCTCCAGCATTTCTGTGATTGAAGCATTGGCATGTATTTCAGGGTCTGTTACCTTGTATGGAAATGGAATTATTTGTCCTCTCGTAGTCATATGGATGCGCCCACGGCAGCCTTCTACCCCGTATATACAAAAAGTAAATAGGCACTGTGAAGCTAGGTATTTCAGTACGTCAGTTGACTTGTGTTTCACGGCCTTCGGCATAAGACCGCTGGTGTTTGTCCGTGGTAGCACGAACACAGAGGCTTATTGTGACATTCTGGACAATGAAATGCTCCCAACACTGTGGCGTTTTTACGGAATGGACCTGTGTTACTTCCAGGATGACAATGCCATGTGCCATGTTTCAAGGGCTACTATGCAGTGGTACGCTGACAACAATGTTCGCCGATTGGACTGGCCCGCACAGAGCCCCGACCTCAACCATATAGAACATCTTTGTGACGAATTGGATCGCCAGGTGAGGGCTCATCAGTCACGGCCAAAATCCACTGCTCAACTCATGGAATGCTTGCAAGAGGAATGGCGACAAATCCCCGTGGATGTCCTGCAAACACTCGTAGAGAGCATTCCAGACAGAGTGGCTGCTGTTATAGCCGCAAGAGGTGGCCCTACAAGATTATAACGGGGTGACAACCACCGAGCAAACATTGTGGACAGGTGCCCAATTACTTTTTGGTAGATAGCGTATTTTCGTGTCGACCGACTGCAGTATAAGGACCTTCCCATTTTCTGGCTAAGCCCGTGCTGAATTGACTGCTCTTCTTGATCAGTGGGTGGCTTTGTAGCAGGACGGCTTTGCCCATGGAAAATGCTCGAATGCCTGTCCGTGGTTGAGGATACTTCACCAGATGTAGGCTTCTTGCGACTCTCTTGCTGCAGTGGTGTGGATGAGGGTGGCTAGATGGACGTCTTCCAGTTGAAGCACGTTGTTTGGTGGGTTCTCTCATTGCCAATCTCCTGGTCAGCGGAGTGTCTTTTCCAGAAGGAGCTGGCTGGGGCTTGAATTAGTGGCCTCACTGGTACGTCATCACAGGGTGAAGAGGATTTTCGGGATATAATTATCCCTATGTTTATGGTCATTGCCCACACTGAGGCGGAGATTCTTTTCAGTTTCTGGTTCCTGCACTCAGTGGGTTTGGCCTGTGGGTGGTATGGTAGTGTAGTCCAAGTTTCTACTCCCCATTCATTTCATGCTGTGAGACACTTTCGACTAGCGAATTGCACACCGTTGTCAGTGAGAATACATTGGGGGTAGCCCCAGCCAGGGAAGATATCAGACTCGAATTTCCCAACAATGTGATGGATTTCTTGACTTGGAAAGGGGAAAACTTCCACCAATCTTGAAAATAAATCAGTCACGACCAGTAAGTAGCAGTTGCTCCTGGTGCTCCTAGGATAGGGCACCATCAAATCTGCTGCGACATGGGTCCACTGCGTTTGTGGGTGTCTTGGTTTGGATGGAGGTAGTCGTACCGGGTAGACATTGTTTCGGCAGCATTGTTCACAACTCCCAACATATTGTTGGTTATCCCGGTTCATTCCGTCCTATATGTAGCATCTGGCGATATCAGCCAAGGTTTCTTGTGTTCCTGGATGGCCGGCTTCCGGATGGTCATGGTGATGGTGATGGCGACATGTTGGCACACAGGTTTTTGGGCATCCTCATTCTACATTTTGCTCCGGGTAGACTGTTCGTGACCACACCATGCCGTCCCTAATCTCGAAACTATGTGGTTGTTCCCAGATGAAGCTCTGGATTTCCGGGTCCTGCTGTTGGTAGTAAGCAATTTGTTGCCTGTTTATCTGGAGCTATTGCAGCGGATCTGATATTAGGGTTTCGGATTTTGGAATTACATCGTTCCACCTCAACCACCAGTCTTCCTCTGCCTTCTAGTCGTGGTCAAGGTCTGGCTGGCAAGATAAGGCATCTGGTAGGTCATTTAGCACCTGCTTGAGTTGTTGGAATTTTTCTCCACTTAATTCCTGGTTAATTTCTTCTGCCCTGATGGGTGGCAGCATCATGGCGTTGGGGCTGTGTTCGCAGTTGACAGTAATTTGCTTCTTATTACCCAGGTACACTTTAAGCTGTCCGTGTTCCATCACACACTGTTATTGGTGGAGCCAAGTAGGGCACAGTATTAGAGCCTCTTGAAGTTCAGCTGATACAACAAACTCCGCAGGTTCGGAGATTCGGTTAATCGAGACATTTAGAGAGGTTCGCCGCTTAACTGGCAGGGTGCAGTCTGGCTTAGCCATTTGTACGACTCTTGTCTGAGTGCATACTGCGGCCCGTTGCTTATTGGTGAGCAGTTCGCTGCGTACAAAATTGCCAGTAGCTGCTAAGTCCAAGAGGGTGAGGACACTTTTCCCATTTATCGTAACTGCTATGTGTGGTGCTTCAGGTGAATCTGTTTCTCCATCGAGGAGTTGAATCACAGGCCCTTTGGTTCCAGCGGAGTCTGCCATTTCAATCTTCCCGCCACGGCGTTTCCCGCCTGTGAGGATCCCTTCTGTTCGGTTATCGTGGGTCGCGCGGCTGTGTGGAAATTGACGTGTAAGGCAGTCCTTGTCGAAGTGATACTTGAGACAATACCAGTACTTTAGAAGGTTCTGAATGGGCTGGGAAGAAAGCAGTGTTTTTTCCTTTCTTTCATGTGGCTTCTCGGATTCCGCGGAATTGCTTATCTTCATCCATCTTCGAGCCAGCCGATACAGCTGTAAAGGTAGATTTCGGTACATGTGATACACCGGATAGGGTGTGTTCCTCGCTCTGGGCATGCGAAACAGCTGCAATAACCTATCTGCCGGGTTTGGCACTCGTCACAGCGGAACTCCAGCCCATCAGTGTGTCATACTACTTCTGCCCAGCCCAGACAGACGTAATGAAACTGCAGCTGGCAGTGAGCACATTCAATTTGATAGGTCCCTTTGCTTGGGGAGTTTGACTTCGCACACTGCTCTGCGTGGGTGGCAGGCGTGGTGCTCGGTCTGATCAATGTCGGTTTTGGACATTGTTACGGTGTTTGAACACCACAGGCTGTTTTTAGTCTCCCCGAAGTCTGCTCTTGCGGTTTCTTAGGTCCCTGGCTAGTAACTTATCTTGGAGGTCATGCTGGCCTGGTCCTGCTTAATTTTTTCTCTGAAATATAAGGTGACTAGCCCCACATTGGGCACCAGAAAAGTTCTCTTAACCTTGAAGCACGACTGTCCTCGGTATTGACCTGTCTGCTGTCAAGATGATTTTTGGCGGACACTAGACTAGGCGCGCCCTGATGTTTGGCTTAGTCACGATGAGGGACAGGGGCCCGGCCGTCATAGACTACTGGAAGAGTGGCCTTTTGACACGGGACAAAGTCGGGCTCTGCGAGTACTATCCTTCGCTTGGTTCGTACTGCTAAGGGCGGCGGTCCTGGTCGATGTTTTGTCCGTGGTTGCGGGAGCGTGTTACAAGTTTCAGACGGTGGTATACTCAGAGTTGTCACGGAGCAGGTTGAGTGGGTTTGATTCGGTGCACAAGGTGCAGCAGCCTGTGTGGTTTGTGGCATTTGAGGGGTTCCCCAGAACGACAGGTTGGTGTTACCCAGGGAGGTGGCTTGGCCGCTGAGGAAAGCTTGTAAAACTGGGTGTATTTCCCCGGAGCTCTTAGTTGGCAGCTGGAACATGGCAGACTTGTAGGTAGGTGCTGCGGAGAGGGAGCGTTTACGGACTTCAGCTGCTTGTTCACGCTGGGCCTGTCATTTGAGCGTAACTTAAGGGAGGTTAAGCTCCAGTGGAGATATATAGGCGCAGCATTTTCCCTTTTCACACTCTTATGAACACCACTACGACAGGTAAAGGACACTTATCGGGCCTCACAGACGTTTGGCAGGTGACGTGTATCAAGTGTAAGTGAAGTGACTGGCGTCCAGTGCCGTATCTCACTCTAAAACCCCGACACCGGAGTGCGGTGGTTCTTCCAGCTGCATTAATACTGGCTGCCAACACAACATAGGTGTCGTCCCTCAAGGGTTTGGCTACCCAGTATCGGAGAGCTACTCCTCTCAGCACCTCTAGTGTGTGATGAAAAGGGCAACCTCCAAGCTGGCAAGCGGACCCAAATGGGATTGTGTACCTAGTATCAGGGCTCTACCGTTCCTCCACATGGTGCAGAGAACAGGTGGCCTTCCAACTTTGGTGTGGTGAGTGTTCCAGGAGAGTGGGTCCCAAGACACTGAGAATAACACCTCTCGGCACCTCTAGTGAGCAGTAAGAAGAGTAAATTTCAGACTAGCAGGTCAGCACCCAAGGAAGCGGTATCCTAGTGTCGTGGCTCTACAATTCTCCACATGAGTGCAGAGAATGGGTAGCCTTCCAAGCTCATTATGTTAAGATGTTAGGAGCCATAGCGGTAATTGTAAAACCCAGTCATCTGATATCTGTGAGTGAAAACACTATTTATTTCTTTCTAAGGGAATAAACAGTGCTGGAGAATGCACTACCACCACCTATCTTACTAGAAGTCCTACACCCTAAACAAACAGGTGAACGCTACCTGTATTTAATTTACCCATGGTAGGCAGAAAACTTTTGTCTCTATTATTCACTTTCCCTACCTTTACTCTAGTGTCCTGAATGGACTGACATGTGTCGAAAATGTTTTGACGACGTTGGTCCTTCAGACGAGAGGAGCTTCAAGGACCTTCAGCACCAAGATGGTTGCGGTGAGGAGTTTGAGGAGTGGATATTCTTCGGTACCGACACTTACGGTGAAGAGCAAGGCAGGAGCAGATGGTTCCTTTGGCACCACTAATGTGTGCGGTAAAGGAACACAAACTGCTCTAGAGCCCTGGAGGCCCAGTATATATACTCTGCTGCAGCCGCAGCATCCCTTTGACGAGGCAGCTGGGGTTGACAGAGAGAGGGGTGCAACAGGTGCAGCGGCATGAGATGTCCGTGACGAGAACTGGATTATGGTTCAAGCCTCGATGGTGGTATCAATAGTGACCTCTAGTGGCGTGTAGTGGTACTTGATCCTGCCGCATGATTTTAGTGGCTCGGGCTGCGAATAATTGTATCTGGTAGATAGAACAAGTTCTGACGTCTCATCAATAGTGGCAGCAAATCAAGCTTCATTGGACGTCCCCAATTCATCGTACAGATGAGTCGAATTCGATTTAATAATAAGTAAAGAGATGTCATGCGTCAGTATGGCTACTTTACAGATATGTGAATGGATTAAATCCACAGTAATCTTGTGTTTGCCATTTTAAAAAACTTTGTACACCACTACATACACAGCACTGCTGTTTGATAACCCAAAACTATTTAAACAAAAATGTTTTTCTTACACATCTACTGCTCCACCGGTCAAGATGCAACTCTTGGTAGTTACGGTATGTGTTATGTAATTTCTCTTATAATTGATATTTGGATTGTTTTGTAATCTGCTTGCATTCATTGCAGTCAACATAGGTTATGATGAACAATATTGTGTTCTTTACTATATGCCAACTAGTTGTAGTAAGTACGAACTGTCTTTAAGTAGTTTGTATACCCATCCTATGTAAATTGTATAGATTTTATCTTCTTGTCCAATTGTTGTAAAAGCAGGATTCCATAATGGGACCAGTATAATATAATAAAAGTAAAACAAAGGTGTTCATTTCTTTTTTGATTAGGATGATCTTATTTTTTTATTAACCAAAAAATTATGCAAAGCTTTATGTTAACCATTATTCTATGAAGAGTTGGTTTATTTAATAATTTGGAGCTTATATAGTTTTTGCAATATTGTTTAATATATTCTTTGATAGCCTAGGCTACAGCAAATCAGATAAGGACCCATTCTGACCTAATTTAGGATACACTGCAAGAAAAATATAAATTAGATGTTTATAAAACTGTGACATATGATATATTTTTCAACAATGGATATAAGAAGACTCATCTTAACGTCAGTTCTGTTTAGGATTTAGAAGTTTGCATTTTCATTTGTCCCGAGACTGTACTATCTGCCATGCACATTGTTTTATTCACTGGCTCACCATAACAATGATTAAAGTTAACGAGTTCTTTTCCCACCGCTAGATAGCAGTACGTGTAGGATTATCGTTTGTCTTTGCTTTTTCCCTTCTACAGGCCAGTGACATCAGATAGGCAAGTCGTGCAATTGCTACCCTCGCTCTGCGACCAGTTCTCGCCTTAGTGACACCAACCAATCAGCGTCGGGCAGCGGCCCAGTTTAGTATAAAAGAAGAGACTGCCCGCGATCCCACAGCAGTCCATGCTCCTAGCATCAGTTGATCAGGATCTGACCAAATTGACAAAATTCTCCAGCACGCGTTTTTCGGACACAGACCACTCGACCTTTGTTTAAGCCCCATTTACGAATAGGTTTTGCTTCTAGCGATAGCCACTAACAATTTTATTTGCTTTACGATAGTTAGGATCTCTCCTTGCTTCGTACCTTGTAAACCCTGACCGCCTTGCAGTACATGGGCGTGTCTGCAGGAATCCCTATCCTGGAGTCCTTCACAGGACTCATCCTGACACCACCTCACTTAGTATTGTAAGCCAAGTGTCAGTATCTGTACATAATGTCGTTCTGCACAAACAATACGTGCAACAACGCAAGAGGAGACAGCTTTAGACGTTCAGCGTATCACACCCCAAATTCCCCTAGTTTATTCACCGGTTGCCTCTACCGGCCTATTCAGTGTAGTACTCTAGTTTCCCAGCCACGACTCATGCTGTAGACAGAAGTTAGGGTGCATTCACCATGTGTGTTTCCATTCGGAAATAAACATGGGCCGGCCTTTACTTGAGTTCATTTCCTGTAGACTTAGCACCTTGTCTGTAGTTCCCTTGCATAACAATACTGCAGGTGATCCTGGGATATGTACTCACATGAACCATCACACTGAACCTTTTACCCACATGCACTCACCCAGGCTGCCCTTCCTGTCAATTCATAGTTGGTGGAAAGGAGGAGCCACACAGGTACACTATCCTGAACCAGCTTGTCAGCTCGGTGTCCATCAGTCTCTTCACTGCTTTACGAGCCAAGAGAGGGAGATGTTCCCTGGGTTGGGAAGACTCGGGTAGGATCACACACCCATGTGAGACATTGGACTAGGGTGTCCGGCATTCTCCAGCCCGCACGTGGTGCACAAGGAGCCTGCCATCTTGTTATAGTTGTGGGAGGGTAAGTTCAAATCCTAATGCCCTATTCTAAGCGGAGGGGATTCAAGGAGAGGGTTCAGCAGATTTTCCTGGATTCTGGTTGTCTGCATGAGAAAGTCTGCCATGGTATCACACTTAGCTAGCTTTAATCCAAACGATAACGCCCAGGCCCTGAGGCACTTGACAGACCAAGTTGAACCAGAGGTTCCCAGAGATCTGTTCACCGCACCTGAGAGCACAGGCCCAGCAGCATACCCTTGGTGGATTGTAGAGTACTTGAATCAGCCACAGCAACCTGGGACACCTGTCATTGTCTACTTGGTTCCAGAAGTACCGTATTTTCTAATGTATAGTGCGCACCATGATTTTTGCAACAAGTTCCAGGGAAAAATTTTTTAAAAATAAAATGCAACAAAAATTTGTGGCGCCCGATTAGTACTTATGGAACAATTTTTTTTTTTTTTTACATTAATGTGTGGCGATTGTGATATATTTGAAAAATACTTTAATTAAATAACTTGGGTGTAAAAAGCGAAAATAAAACAAATCCGGAACCCTCACGCTTTTACTACTTAACATTTCCGGCTTCATTTTTCTTTTTCCTCCTTTCTCCTTTTAGAAGTGACAGCCTCTTTTTTGCCCCCCCCCCCTTTTTTTTTTTGCTGTTCTAGAATGTCACACTACCCTTCTCTAAAAAAAAAGGGTCCCCCTCCCCCACAACATGACCAGCTAGTGTCTGCCACGGAAACAAAGGGGAATGGCAGAATTATCGACCCGCAACATCTAGGTGATATTACAAGAGGGAAAGGGCCGTAAACGCGTGGCAGCTCTGGTTTACGGTGTGACAGGATAACATTAGTTGTGGCCAGAAGAGGATGTAATGAGGGGGGGGGGGGGGGGGGAGTGAGCGGCATTGCGACCTACACATAACTGAAGGGTCGCTGAGAAAAAAAGGCAGAGGTGTGATGTAAGAGTGAGAGATGAGACAACAAACAGTCCCGCCACTACATCTCGGGACAATTTATGGCTACCACTCCCCCTTGCTCTTTTTTTTTCTTCTGTGTATAGCATGCACCCCAGAATTTCTCCTTTATTTTGGGAAAAAAGTGTGCGCTATACACGAGTAAATACGGTACTGCATCGCACACCTCGCCCGTTGCCGCACAGTTCAGACCAACCTTCTCTGCAGCTCCGACACCTACTACTAGCAGATATAACTCCAGTAGCACAACACACAGGTATCATCAAGAAACCAACAGCACCCAAACATAAAGTTACGCTGCCTGCTCCCGGATTTGGGCCCTGCCGCAAGGCGATCCGGCCGGTTCTATACAATGGGAAAGCACCAGTGCCCCGTAAGGACTAACCACCCCCCCCCCCAATCGATATAGGAGCACCTGGCTTAGCTCCTAGCCAAAAAGGTGGACACCGCCTACTGCCTCAGATGAGTATGTATTCACTCCCATATACGTCACACACCAACTGTTGATGGCCAATTAACAAACCTTTTTTGAGAAGTTGTTGCTGAAATTGAAGACATTAGAAAAACAAGTAATTACTTTCATTAAATATGCTTGTAGAAAACACAAATTATAACACATAAATGTTTTCACTAGTTATATTTATTTAATAATTCTTCTTCTAGTTCGTTATGACCCATCAGGATCATGAGTGACTTGTTCAGCGCGCCTTCGCTCTTCCCAATATCTCTTTATTCTTTCACTCGTCCTGTTTCTCTCTGCTTCTGTGATTTGTATCTTGATCCTGGTATCAGTCCGTTTGTGACCTTCCACCATGTTCTTGTACCTGTCTCTATTTTGTACTATTGTCTGGGAATTTTTATCCATAATGCCAATTGCCTTCCAGTCCTCCCTAACGTCCTTCATCCAGCTGTTTCCCGTTAAGCATGTCGTATTCCAGATCTTCTTGGTCAACCTGTTGTCATTCATTCTCATCAGGTGCCCCCCTGAATCTCAACCTTCTCTTCTGTATCACATTTGAAATAGGTTCTATGCTCTCGTACAGCTCCTGCCTTGATCTATGGATCCAAAATTCGCCTTGCTTTTTGGTGCCCCATATAGTTCTCAAGATCTTTCTTTCCTCTTTCTCCAAGCATGTACAAGCTCTCTTGCCTAACGTCAGCATCTCTGTTGCATACATTGCGGCATTCCTGATGGTCAACGTATAATGTCGCAGTTTGGCGTTCCTCGATAAGTTCTTCTTCCCGTAGGTTGTCTTAGCCGAATATCTTAGTCTCTGGAGTAGCAGTGCCCTGTCTATTGTACTACTGATGTTTTGTATTTTGCCAGTGATGTTCTCTCCCAAGTAACGAAAGCTGTCAACTCTCTACAACTCGAACTTCTATCTTCCAGTCCATGGCCCATAAATATAGAAGTTAGACTCCAGCACCACCTCAATAACATATGGTGTGAATATGGTCTCAATTGGTCCAGTGGTTTGTCAGTGATGATGTGGTTTACTCATACACAATGGATTTTATATATGTAGATTTTATTATTCTATCTGTTGTCATTGGTTGACATTAAGCGTATTGATGCCTAAAGGAGGTGTACAGCAGAGTCGCATTTGCCGACTAGTTCGACGAGCTCTACATCGAGATTTACCACAGACAGAGGTTACTTCCACAGTTGAATCCGCTAGTGAGAGTGTACATTACCTACCCCTACACGAGGCAAGGTCTGCAACATCCTATAGGGAAGTACCCGCAGTTGATAAACACCAACATAGTTATTTAGCTCCTCTATTAGGGATTTGTTGGCTGTGCACAGATTATGACTACATGGGATATCTAATCCAATCGACGCCGACTCCGGTAGTGAGACCAACCACCCTCCTCCCCAATTTCGTTGTAGTAGTGTTACACCACCTACCAAGTGTAGAATATAGACCACTGCAGGGAAGGTTCTTGATATTATCATTCGCAGTAATACCATACTAGCATCCCCCACCCCACCCCCCGAGTTCATATAAATTAGTAAACCTACTAGGCCGGCCCCATACAGTCCTTGACGACCTTCACGGTGATCAAGGCCAAACTCCCTGAGAGGGAGTCAGTCACGATCAAGCTCATCCTTCTATCAGGCGGTATCCCATCCGAAACCCAAACGTGGGCAAAACCCCGACCCGACAGCAAGAACCTCTTCCAGACATTTATATACCGCCAAAGGGCCACCTCAATTATATCCTGGAGGGAAATCAGCACGCATACCAGCATCTTCTATAGTTTACATATAAATCCACCTAAAGAGCGGGGCCTAAGAGTAAGCAGCGCAAGCTCATAGCTGTAGAAGAAGGGGTGCATCAACATATACATAAACACGACTTCACCTCATCATCATACTGTTACCCCAGGCGGGGTTTGAACCCCGAAACGATTTGCTACAAGAGCCTACAAGTACGCCCCTAGTTGCGGGGCCACCCATGGACACGTCAGCCAAGATTGTTTCACCTTTATGTCAGATGTCACATCAACCCTTCACGTGAGATTGAAGCTAGTCACGCAGCCAAGTTAAGCACCTACGCTCGCACAACCAAGGCAACCCAGCATTACAGAGATGCCTAGTTCCACAGTGGACCGAGAGATCACGCTAGAGATTAAAGCACCGCCCAGGAGAAGGAGCTCGCCGTCCGGATACCCGCACCTCTGACGAGTCCGCAGGTAGGTAGAATGTATGTCCGTGCACCGCAGCAGAACACCAGTTGATCTGAGTTCATCTCCAGAAGCTCGCTTCACCAACTCATGTGCTGGGGCTCTCTGCTGATACCAATATCTTGGCAACCTACCAGAAGCTCTCAGAGACTTCACCAGCAACATCTCAAGTCTTCAACCACTTGAACACCCACTACCCTTCTGGTAGTGGCCCCCGAAGTCCCTTCTGGACAATGGCATCGAGATAGTTAAGGACAGTTAATATTGTAGCAACCTAGTCGCATCTGCTCTTGTTCAGGTCAGACCCAGGTCCCCTTTACCTGGTTCATGTACTTTACTTTCGTTTTCAGTTCCTGGTTAGTTAGGAGGTAGTATGGGCCACTGTGTCTATTCCTCATGGAATAAACACATTTTTCTTTCAAACCTCAGGGTACTAAATCTAGGGTAACTGATTATTATTCTCTGCAACCATCAGCCCACCTGGGAAAAGCTGGAGGCTGCATATTGCAAACCTAATTACCAAACCTATAGGACTGCAGGCTCTCTTAACCGGGTACACGTACATTGTAAACACACTCAGTCGACGGCCACCCATACTGTGCACCTGATGTGCAGTAAGGAAGAGCCACCACCACTAGCAACTCATTCCACAAGGCGGCTAGTCAACCAGCCCAGCCACTTCACTCCATCCACCATGCTGAACTGTCGCCAGAGGAAGTGACAAACTGGTTCTGGGGGTCTACCCACCATTGGGCCCACATCCAATGTCATTGTCGGATGCCCAGAGTAATCCCACAGCTCTAACCCCCATGCTGAACTGTTGCCGGTTGGAGTAAACGGGTTCAACCCTGGGTTAGCTCGCCCTCGGCTTTATACCTAAATAGGGACCGTCGTTGCCTGCTCCTCCCTGACAAGGCAGACAGTTGTGTATCTACCTGTATACCCATAGGAGTGGTATGAAGTGGTAAGTTAGGAAGGCAGCTGCTGCCTCCAAAGTCAACGGAAGCTGTAACCCAGCCACAACTGCACTTTATGGCTTAACCTACCAGGAACGAGCTTAAGCCGCCCACCAGCTGGAGAGGCCTCACCTGCCAGCTCCCTCCCGCTCATTTCAGACTCAGATTAAGACCATTGACCAACTGCACCCAATCGTCACTGACTTCCTTCATGAAAGGCACATTCCACTGGGGATCGCAAATCCCTGGTTCCAGTACCACAGGACCAGCAGCCCTCCACGAGCTTGAAAAGTCATTGTTTTATACTTTTATACACTTATTTGTTGCACTACGAATTAATCCTCTGAGTTTAGAGCACTTTAAAATATACTTGCTTCAATTTAAATAAAATACAAAAAATCCCTTATAATAAATAAATAAAAAAATTGGACTTACGACATGGTTAAACATGTAGCTTTAAATCTGTTTAAAAACATTGCCTTGATGTTTTCAGTTTGCTGTTATTTTCTTTATAATTTCATGACCTATTATGGAATTTTCACATTTTTCTCTTTATTTTTGTAGTAAATCTGTGTACTTGACACAAATGTACTAAAATTAACTTTCAGTGGACGTTCGTGAATACGCACGCTTCGTCGCATCGCATCAGCAAGATTATGAATGCAACATTTCGCATCTGTATGCTAACAAAGCTAATTCTTCTATTGATAACAAAATGAAAAGTAGCTAAGTAAATCGGTATATTTTTATCATAGCAATTTTGTTGCATTTTGGAGTTTGTCAACATCTGGGCGACGAGTGAGCATGAGCACAACACAATTAAAAACTACCAATATAAACAAGGGCACACGCCAATGTATGAGAGCCAGGCCTACATCACATTTCCCCCCACTGGTTCTAAATCTTTTCCAAATGTTTTAATGCATATGTGCGTATATGTGAAAAATGTCTGTCGAATAATTAATAGTGATATAAGACACCAAACACCCTTAAGACTATAGTTTTTTGTTAGCTTTATACAGACTTTGCACCTAAAAATACGTATTATTTGCACTAGCGCTGGCAAGTAAAGATAATAGCCAGAGTATTGGATCAGCTTGTGCGGGCTGTTCAGGTTTCACAAGATAGCCGTTATAATATTGGGACACTGGCATTCAGTTAGAACAGTAACACTGGATCAATACGAGAGCAAGTAGATGATTGGATGAACATGCATGGAACAATCCGTGGCATGCAGTTTAGGTTGCACAAGATAGCTGGTATGAATTGGGGCACTGGCATTTAGTTAGAATAGCATCACTGGATCAATACGAGCACGAGCAGATGATTGGTTGAACAAACGTGGAACACTCTGCGGCGTGCAGTTTAGGTTTCATCAAAACTTCCTTGGACCATGTGCGACGTGCAGCTCAGGTTTCGTTATCACTAAAAGTGTATAAATTATTTGTGATGTCTTTTTACACAATGCGTATTGGAAAATTATATAATTTAATGTTATTTTTTATAAACGTCCATTAGTTTAACGTTATATGTGGGTTATCTTTCTTCAACAAAAACCTTTTAAATGAGATTTACTAACATAGAGCCAAATGGAAGAGATCTAGGGAATTAAAAACATTATCCTATTAGGCGGGAACGTCTTTAAGCGAGTTTTACTGAATATGAAATATGTACTAAAGAATTTTATTAGTTTTTTAGCAAACAATTACAATGTTTATGGTGGCAGATAGGTTGGTAATGACCAGCTAGAAGCAGCAGTAACATATTATTTTTGAGATATTAATTTGTGATGCGACGTTGCCAACAATATTTGCAAGTTTTTAACTTGAATATTTTTTCATGAAAATTACGAATGTGTCAAGTAGAAATGTAACTCTAGTAAATATGCTCGGAAAGTTAGAAAAAGGCAATGCAAAATTAAGGAAGCCCTATTTGCTGCACATTATCAATCACAATATTCAAGATGTACATAAGAAAATTATTTCGTTGCTGTACAAAACAAAGATATCTTACGCAGTTTGCACTCCAGCCGCAAGTGCAGATTGATAGACACCATTTTGTGTAACATGTTGCCATGGTTTTGCTTTCTCAAGTCACGTTACCATCTGTGGAATAGTAATTGCACAACATCTATTTGTCAAGATTGCAACATAATACAAATTTCCTGTCACAAATATTTTGTAGGAGAGAAATTCGGTCGGAATTTACTATGTCTGTACGGAATCGTGACTTAACAATATTTGCAGGAATACAAATATTCAGTGTGGCCTATAATTGAAATATTAATTATCCCTAATTTTTCAATAAAAACTTCTGATGCGGCCTATACAAGATACGATAACTTGTGTTTTGTTACAGAGACTACTGTGCATAGGAAATCCGTCAAGTAATGTCTTAATGTACCGGTCCTGGAAGAACCAAAAACTAATAACCAGACCTGATGCATTCCCAGTCATTATAATTATAAACACAAGAGAATGGAGATGAAGCCATGGTGCACAACCATTATATCACCAATATTTTCTCAGCATGTTATTTTAAGGCACTTACTTCAAAAATTATATCCTGATAGCCGTAGCAAAAAGTGGAACCAAATGGATTGGTGGTGTTCGTTGAACTGGCTCTATTGAGTACCACTGGCCTCTCACTCGGCTTCAGTTGCTCTGATATTGTGTCCCATTTTGTATATGCTGAGATCTGCAAAACAAGAGAATCTTGCAACAGCTACAGAATATAATTTTATTTAACACTGATTACAGAATTCACATTATTCTTCCCAACATTAAAATGCTTCTAAGTTTAAATGTCATAACACTTATTCATGAATTAGTAACTGAACAGAAAATTAAAAATAAAATATTCTTGAATAAACAGCTCTTAGTTCTTTAGAATAAACATCTAAAAGAAAAAGTAAACTTTCATCAAATAACAAAAATGCAACATATTTTAGAATTGCAAACAACAGTCAACTCTCCATTCTAAGATCCCTGGAATAACAACCTTTTTGAAATAACTACCTGTCTGAAATAACCACCTAAACAAAATTACTACCTTCTCGCAATAAAGACCTTCTCCAAATAACTACCCTTTCCCCAGGAACAGTGAAGTACTGCAGAATCAAAATTTGACCATGTACTTTCAATCTCATGTTTCAGCAATCTTTGAACAATTTTTATTCTTACACAATCTAAACAGTACATAATGTTGATTTCATTACACACATGCTGGTTTATTTTACAGGTAGCACCTATAAATGTCATGCATTTTGAGGCAGAATGGCTTTGGCCGAGCACAATACTCAAAGTGAGGGGGAAGCTGGTGAATAAATCACATACATATACCAGAGTTGCTGGCAAAACAGGTTCTAACGGTAGAAGAATTACAAATGAGAAATCAAGATTAAAACAAAGTACAAGGGAAAAAATGAAAGAGCATGCATATGAAAGCCTGGAGAGAGCACTTAAAGGAAATACTGAAACTACATGCATGAAATCATATTTTGTATGTGTCAAAGAGATTGAGATAGGAAGTATCCAGAGAGAAAAAGACAGCACAAAATAAAGAGTCAGGTGCAAATTTATGAGAAAATTTGTGAGCACGCAAATAAGAAACACAGAAATAAGATAAACTGTACAATCATGCACATAGCAGTGACGCATGACATCCTATGGGCAATTGAGGTACGAAACAGCCCAAGTGTTTTGGCGGGTGAGAGGGCTGACGCAGCCGGGTGAGACTGGGTCTCTACTCGTTGCACGGAACTGGAGCCCGGCCAGTATACAGGATTGGCCATGTGGCTTTTGGGCAGAGCACAAAAGACTGGGACAGCTAGTACTATCTTTCGTTTAGGTGGGACCACCCTTACGGGGATACCTGGGCGACAGGCAATGGCTGCTGGACCGGCGGTGGTTCAGACGGAGGAGCACTAGGACTGGCTCTGGACCATGGTGTGCAGGCGGTCAGGTGATTGTGGGTGCCGACTGTCACCTGAGTAGATTTGGTGAACGGGATCCCCAAAACCACGGGTTAGCTATCCCATACAAAATGTCTTGATCACTCAGGTATGCTACGAATATGGGGTGAGTTACTCCATCGAGTTTGATGGGTGATGTGGAGAGATCTGGTGCAGATTCGGATGATCCTGGTCTTTCTACGCGGCGGATGGCTTGAGATCTCTCCCTGGGACTTAGGTGCGCGAGTTCGGCTGGGCGGTGGCTAAGCTCCTGCTCATACTTAGAGGTAGTATACAGTAGAGTCCCGTTACAGAGAGATGTCACGGTTCCAGGTTCGATTCTTGCTATAAGTGTGTCCTCGCTGTGTCCGAATTAAACCGATTTTGATCCCCAGTAGGGCTACTACTTAAAAATTGCCCTAAGATTGGTTTTAAATTGTGTTCAAACCACCATAACATAAAAATATCCTGTTATATGAAAACTGATTGCGTGAAAATGAGCAGAAAATCTGACCGCACCACGCAATCAGTTTCTCAGCCAACGCAGCATTTCCCGCTATCGCTTACTCGGCCGCCCAAGCACTGCCCTACATATAACTCGCCCGTCAATGCTCTGCACGACCGCCTCAAACCAAATACCAGTATTTACTGGCATAATTCTCGCACCTATTTTACAGGATTTTAGTGCAAAAACATTAGGGTGCTTGAATTATGCAAGGAATCGCCAAGACACATGCATGTAAACATTAAAATGAGGTCTGCTGTAAGTAACCCCTTGCCAACCACGGGAGATACATTTTTTTAAAAAACACAGCACATTATTTATTGATAATAGATATAAAGATACATATTCAAAATTAAATCACTCGCGTGCTGGGACTAGTAATGAAAACAATGACGTGTACGTAGCTGGGCGAGCACCAAGATCATCTGCAGCGTGGCCGGGCGAGCTCCTAGATCCTCGGTAGCATGGCCAGGCAAGCACCTAGATCTTCAGTAGCTTGGCCGGGCAAGCACCTAGATCCTATGTAGCACAGCCGGGCGCTGCGTCTTGCCGCTGTCGCTCGGCCCTAGATCCTTGGGCAAGGCAGCTGTCGATCAGTCAGTCACTACACAATTATTCTGGCGAGCCGTCGTTACAGATCCGGTTCGCTTTAGAAGAGCAGCCTGGTATTGGGAAAACATGAAATGCACGTTAAACTCAGAAACAATGAATTTTCTGCCCGCTACTCTCTATTGCTGTGTTCCTCTGCATACGTAATTACCTGAAGTTTACATGCAGCAGTTTGCTGGCATATTTGTCCATTATGCATTCGTACTAAACAAAAATTAATATAAATGTGAACTATTCCCTTTGTATTAAAATAACCACCTGCATACAAATTAACTCAGTGACTGATTTTGTTTACACGTTTGCAGCGTGGGCACGGTAGCCAGAAATCGATAACAGGACCACTGACCTTGAAGTGACAGCAAACTGCCGCGGTCGGAAAAGCACGTGCCACACGCACCCGTTAGCATTACATGCCTTGTTGAGAGAAACACGCTGCGTGAAATATTAAAGGAAAAGTATTTTTCCCCTAATTCTGCACCATAAAAACGGGGCCATGAAGCATGCCAGTAGGAGAATTATGCCAGTAAAGACTAGTCACTGGAAAATTATACGCTTTCAACTAACAAAATCTGCATGGTGCGAGACTTACACAAAACCAGCAAAAATTCAAGAAAACATTATAAAAATCGATTAAAATTAAGTTTGTTATAGCACAGCGATAAAATTTAGTAGTAGTTGTGTCCCTATCATTAATTAGTATGCCACAGTATGGAAAAAACCGGCGAAAATCTGTTAATATGTAGCTGTATTCAATTCCAGCTATCGCTTCGACTGTTATGTTTAAATGATATTTGTTTTCATTTAACAATAGCATTCGACCCACATACGCCAAGTTGTTTAAAACCAAACACAGTTGACAGCAGAAAAGCAGAACTGGTTCATGAAAACAGTGTCAAGGTAGAGAGAGCAGTATTCTATTTATAGAACAATATGCCTCGTTTGCGAGAGGGGGGGAGTTACGTGGCAAGGCAGAAGAATGTAACACATGAGAGCGGGACAAGGTACTTCCGGGAAATGAGGAGGCGGGGCGAGGGAGTGGAGTTACGACAGACAGATACCAAAAGCGTGCTTCACACGGTCACGAGTCCCGCCACAAGCTTGCTTCACACGATCTTGCAGCACATGTTTCAACTCGTAAAATTACAATTTTTCATGGAATATTTTTGCGATTTTTTGACAGTTCCTCAAAAAGACCTCGTTATACCCGTGTTCTAGCAGTTGCAGTGCTTGCTACAACGGGATTCTACTGTATGACCTTTCAGTTCTCTTACGGATACCACTTTGATGGGAGAAGGGCATGAGGAAAGCATCACTAAAACCAGAGTCATGGAGGTGGAATAGGTAACGTGGTCCTACTCTGGTGTACTTCCACGTACCACAACTGCCAGGCCAAAGACGCCCCTATCTCAATATCCCGCATCAGAAGTGTGGTGGACACAGAGTCAGGTTACACTCCGGCCGACATTCCCACTACATGGGTGAGTTCCCCTGAAGGGTCAGTCCCCTCGGACCCAAGAAGTACTCCTTCCGGCACCAGAAGCGCAGTGGAAAGAGCAAATGCCAAACCGACAGTCCAACCCCGAGAGGATGAGTACCTAGTATCAGGGCTCTACCATTCTGTAAACCGGGGTGCACAGAAAGGGTAGTCATCCAAGAACAGTGTGAGTTTGGTGGTTAGAATAAAATTCCCGGTCACCTGCTGTCCCTCCAACGGGACTGTTGTCTACGAGGTGGGGTTCTTGAACGAGGGGTAAGATATCATTAAGTGGAATAAAACTTGTTTACTTTGGTAAGGTAATAAACAAGGTGGTAGTGCACCACCACCAACGATAACTCAATGGAATCTTACTACGTAAGACAGGCGAAGGCGACCTGTTTCTAGGCTAATAAGGTAGATAGAAAAAAGTGGCTAAGAAAACACCTCAACTTAACCCTAACGCTACGCTGAATGTCCTGAAGAGTGTCTAAGCGTTCGACTACTCAAACTGGCGGTGATTTTTGTGGCGAAGAGGGCTCTCTAGACTTGGACTTCGGCACCAGGAGTGCGGTGAAGACCAAGCAGAGCCGATGGTTCCTTCGGCACCCGGAGTGCGATGAAGAAACAGGACAGACTGCCTTCCAAGGGATGTGCCCCAGTATTTATACTCATCCTGGCTTGCCCTTAGTCAGATGGAGGGGGGTGGCAGAGTTAGATCCTCTGGGAATGTGACATCACCAGCCGGCTCAGGATCTAGCTGTTGCATGTACCGGCACTTCATACCAGTAGTGACATCCAGCAGTGCATCACAGTACTAGGTGATCTTGATGCATAGTCTCGGTGGCTCGGCCGATTAGTACAATTCTTCGGGCGGAGAGCATGCGTCTTTTGCCGTGGGTAAACAGTACAAGTTCTCAACATCAAGTAGATTGTACTGCCAATCAAACTCCATTGAAGTGTGCGACTAAATGATTCGCACTGATGAGTATAAGTCGATTAAACAATGTTGAAAAAACATCATGCGTCAACAGAAAATATACAAATACAATTAAAAAAAAAAAGAGAACAGGCAAGAAACAGTATTAAGGCAAAAGTAAAGATAAATGTGGAAGGAGTGAACAAAGAGAAAAAAAATTTTCTGGCTATATGTAGCCTGATTATGCACAATGACTAAACCACTTTAGTACCAAATGAGTGATACCTGAGGTTAGGTATAAACCATCCTCCTTGTTACGCAAGTGTACTGCAGTGTCCATGGGCAAAATGGACAATACCCAAGGGACAGTGAGGAGTAGCAAGGATACGTAAGATTAAGTGGTAAAGAGGGAAATGACAGCACGGGACAGACCAAGAAGAAAGAATAGATAAGCTAAGAGAACCAAAGGGGTAGACATCTGACAGATTAACTGAGATTATAATCCCAGAGACAAAATTACTGATAAAAATGTATGTAACCTAAGAAATCCCAAGACAAATTAAGAGAGATAGACAAAAAAAATGGGAGAAATGAATATCACAAGAACAAGGTGTGAGAAATGGCGATACAAGGCACAGCAAGCAGGAGTGGATAATGGTGGGCGAGAAGCAGGGTGGGAGTGTGATGGTGGGCAAGAGGCGGGGTGGGAGTGTGATGGTGGGCGAGAGGTGGGGTGGGAGTGTGATGGTGGGCGAGAGGCGGGGTGGGAGTGTGATGGTGGGCGAGAAGCAGGTGGGAGTGTGATGGTGGGCGAGAGGCGGGGTGGGAGTGTGATGGTGGGCGAGAGGCGGGGTGGGAGTGTGATGGTGGGCGAGAAGCAGGGTGGGAGTGTGATGGTGGGCGAGAGGCGGGGTGGGAGTGTGATGGTGGGCGAGAGGCGGGGTGGGAGTGTGATGGTGGGCGAGAGGCGGGGTGGGAGTGTGATGGTGGGCGAGAGGCGGGGTGGGAGTGTGATGGTGGGCGAGAGGCGGGGTGGGAGTTTGATGGTGGGCACGAGGCAAAGTGCGAGTGTGATAGTGGGCACGAGGCAGAGTGCAAGTGTAATGGTGGGCGAAAGGTGGGGTACAAAACGAACAAAGACCTTTAATATCCCACTCTCCTAAATACGATTCAAAATATAAATACTCACAGTAACAGGAACTGGGGAAACATCTATCAGCTTATTGGTCTCACTGGAATGCCTCACATCCGGTGGCAAGGTCAGATGAAATTCACACCGATGATACCTGCTTGCCAACAAAAAAAAAATTAGTTAATACTTCAACTTTGATAGATAAAAAGTTTTATGAATATATAATTTTTGTACATCTTAAGAAAAATTTATTATGATCTGCATTGAAATAACCAAAAATTTACATATTAATTTAATTATAACTAATTAACACAGCCTATCATCTTTTCTCAAATACACATATTTCATGTTTAGGCCCTGCTAAGTTTTTCCTTTCAGCCGAATCAAATCTTTCTGCCACATTTTAATATAAACTTTGCTCTGTGGCTAATAAACACAATGTATACTTTTCACCATTCTCAAAAAATAAAACCTGAAGCTACAATAAAATGTACTCATTAGTTATTAATGGCTGTTAGGTGGGTATTAAAAGTGCTCACTTTACCATGCACCGCCTAAATACTTTGAAGGATAAACTTGAAGCATGCCGCTTATATGAGTTGTACCAAACGACTGCCACTCATCCTAACGTGGAGGAGAAAGAGAGAAGAAGGGGAAGAAGTGGTGTAATGGGGATGGGGATAGCATTGTGCTGTAAAAGAGTAGGGACAAGCAGTGTACAACGGGAAGGAAGAGGATTTGGGGAGGGGGAGGAGGAGGATAGATTTGGGGAGAAGGATTTGGAGAGGCGAAGGGTTTGGAAGGAGAAGGATTTGAGGAGGAGAAGGTATTGGGGAGAAGAAGGATTTGGGAAGAAGAGTGAATTCACTTGAAACTGGACATCTGAAGGTATGTGCTCCATAATATTAAAATCATTATTATACTACAACGTTATAATATAAATTTTAATACTACACTAATAGTGTGTTATATACAAGATGAATAGCTATAAATTATTTGTTAATTGTATCCCTGAAGTTGAAAACATACTTATGCAAGCAACTGTGTCTCCAGGAGCAGATGAATGCAGACTTTACTGCTGGCAATAGACCACACTTGTAAATAAAAACCAACTACTTAATTTTCTTGAGCCCATTGATACGGGCCGTAAATACGTATATAACTTATATCTCTAATAAATCTCCACGAAGTGGTGCTTACCATACATGGGCAACACTTTACCTTTTAATGCCCACTGCTAAGCGTAGCACATACTCTATGTCTTACTGAGCTACGAAAGTGAGCAAGAGCCAACTATGTCTCACATGTTGAAGTTGTAGTGGCCAGGAAAGTTGGTGTGCAAGACAAACTTCTTGACTGCATGTGTACGAGCATCAAAGAGAATGTCCTGAAACAAAGAAGAGAGATAGTTTTCAATGATGTTAAGTCGAAAATACAAAAAAAAAATCAGACAAATACACATTTATGCACACACAAGCAGACAGACAGCTGTGAGCATTATCTATTGGTTGTCAAGTTTTCTCGATTGGGGTGTGGTGGGTGGTCGTCACAAGTTTGGGTCTTACTTAATTTTTTGCTTGTCTAGAGCTCTAATGAATGAGCATCTCTAACTGGACTCGAAGAAGTTTGTGATATTCTGATAGACAGGTGACCAGTACACTTCATGTCCATAACTTCCATTCCACTTATTATTTCCATAATTTAAATCAGTTAAGCAGAAAATTGAATGAGAATTATGCCCCAGGTTATGCACTAGAGCAGGCCCCTAGTTGTCTTGTTCTCAAGAAGGTAGTGCACGAGCAAGTTCAGTAATATCTACTTGTGACAAACCCCTTATTTGAGAATACTTACTGGCTAGGGCTGGTTGGATCCTGGATGAGTAACCAGGGCGAGGGAGCCCCACATCTCCAATGAACTACTCACTGACAATTTGGCCCATGGACTGTGTGCTATTGCCTATGTACTTATATACTATTGCTTATGTAACTAAAAAAAAAACAGCAATTTAAAGTAAAGGTTTTCAGGAACCATAAAAAATTCCCAAAAATTATGAAAAGAATCAAATATCCTTGCTACAATGGAATAAACTGCAATGAAAACATAATACAATACATTCACTGACCCATGGCAGTAAAATGTAGGTACTTCTGAGTAGGTACTCTCAAACCATCAGCTGAAACACGAAAAACAAAAAAAAAAAAAATATTTGGTTAAAAACTGTTTAAAACTACGGCGGTGGTGATTTGAGTTGACCACGGGCGCGCCTAGCAAGTTAGACTTTGCGCGACACACGTCACGAAGGGCTCCTTTGTTCTTCACCCCTGCATCACCGCAGTTGCCATCCTTCCTCACGCACCTAGCTGCCCTCTCTACCCTAGTGCCTGGCTGCCATTCAACCACGTGCACATAGCAACAGCGGTACCAATAACAGTATGGGTTAGAGATCTTGCCCTTTTCCTCCCATGAGCACCTTCTAGCTTGTGACTATGCTGCATGCCATTTTGATACGTTTCTCAATAGTGGTGTTATAACTTTTATTTTTGGCCTTTCTTCTTGGATTTTGATTATGGATTGCGATTGAAATAGACCGCATTGCCTGTTAACAACCTGTTTACGCCATTTTTTAATGGAATACAATTTTATTTATGGTTTTGTATACAACACATTACGTCAATAATGGTGCTGGCAGCGTCAGTTTCTCTGTTGCACATGTCACAGTTGCTCTTGAAAATTAGGTCACGTCCTCTGCACCAGCTGTGTGCATGCCTGTTGGCTGACTACGTGTGCCGCTACGGACTGTCAGTGTGTTGATAAATGAAGGCACGATTGTGGTGCAGCATACAAACTAATATTCATTTATTTCATTTTAGTGAGAAAGTTGGCCTTCACACTGGTTAACAATATAAGCTGGCAAAACATATATCCAAAGCAAAAGCCACAATGTTTACGTTTTCATGGCAGTAAGAGTTCCATGGGCTTGTAGGATGTATATTTCTATCCAAAAGACTTATGCTTATTGAAATAAATTTGGTTTTTTGTTAATAAGTGGTGCACAATGTTTCAACTTTTTTCTTGTTAATGCGAGATTGTTTATGGACTTGTTATAATATATTTTTATTCAGAATATGTCTTGCTAATAAATTAAAACTCTGTTAACAAATCATGCAAATTTCGTACAAAAAGGCTTTCGGAAATAGATTTCGTACATGTTAAACATTAGGCGACGCAAACTGTTTGAACTTTATTTTCAGTAACTCCAAATCATTTATAGTCTTGTGGGGTGCCATTTCATTTGAATAACGTCTGCCAAGATAATTACTTTAGTACTCAATTTAAATACAAGTTTTATTTTGCACCATTAATCAAGAAACACTGTTTCAACTTAAAAAAAAAAAAAAAAAAAAACACATGTTTTTATAATAAACTTCTTGGTGTTGGGAATGTTAAAATAAGGTAAATTTAAATTTAACAAAACAGCAAAATTGCAAAACAATTTTCAGTAATCATGACATTTTGTTAGACCGGCATTCTACTGTATTGAAACTATCACAGTCTAAATTACCACTAGGTCAGCTGCGTGAAAACTGGGTGGTAATTCCTACCTTCCATTTCAGAATTAATTAAACCAACTCGTTGGCTTTTCAACCACTGAATATTTTAATCTGAAATCACCAACGAACACATCTTGCTACAACCACCTTGCATATTAACCACAAATGCTGCCACTTTTTCAAAGAACACCAGCACCTGTTTAGCATTATTTGGGAAATAACTAAATTTACTACTTGATCATTCCACTCTCTTTCAAATCTCGTCATTAGGGTTGTGCAAATGTGACTTTTTCTCACAAAATGAAAACTAAAGATATGTTATGAACTTTTGTGAAACTGAAACTAACATAAAAAATAATGTCATTAGATCTCAGCCTTAACGAAAGATTAACAAATTTCATCACATTTCAGCAAGTTATTCATTATAACAAATTTGTTGCAAAACCAAATTTAAAAATGTAAGTTATGGAGTATTTACCATAGGGCATCTTGCCTGCATTTAAATTGTCATTTTATGTTATTTCAGTTATAAAATAACGAAAACAAAACATGATTTACAGCCAAAAATTCTCTTTACTGGTACACAAAACAAGTATTCATTTAACACCCGAAAATTCGTCAAAATCAAGACTTTTGGTTTCGTTACAACTTTCAGTAACAAAATTTCTTACTGAAATTAAAATGAAAGTTGTCATTTTTCATTTTCATTTCGGTATACTGAATATTTGCACAACCCTACTCGTCATACATATACTATCACCTGAAATTTGACCAACATAGCTCTAACAGCTTGAAATACTGGCTATGCAGATGGCAACTGAATGTAACAGCAAAACATTTCTGCACACTACACGCACAACCCAATCTAAATGTACTGGCATTTAAATTATAAACACAAAAATGCACAACTAGTAATGATTGTACAAGTATTTCAGTAGACTAAAGAACTTGAAGAGGTTAACATTGGTTTGTGTTTCCAACAGTTTTTCTGAAAAAACATTTAATGGTCAAGCAGAAAAATAATCTACATGCAGATTAATCAAATAAATATTGAGTGATAAGACCTGAAATGTGAACATCAGAACAGATTATCCACTTACCATGCCAAGTGTAAAATAATTAAAAAAGAAGTCCGAATGGCGGGAAGCGACTCTACGGTGGGCGTTGGGGCTGTGAATCTTCATCTTATCCTCTGCCTTGTAAAATACACGAGACGGGGCCCCAAGGGCACTGGCCACATCTTGGCATGTGTCTCCAAACATCACCTCTCGACAGAGATTGTGCTTTCGCAGTTCTAGCAGCCGTGATGAACCTAAGCACATTAATTGGGTCAGAATTTTACTTACTACTTAAGGGTAACTTAGAGGTAACAAAAATGGACAGGAAGCAGAATGATAAGATTAGAGAGAGATAGTGAAAGAAGATAAATTAAATTACAGAACAGAAACAACGATACTGAGATGGTCGAGACATGCGAAGAGAATGGAAGACAAGAGGATACCACAGAGGATACATGGAATGTGTTTGTGTGACATGATGCTGTGGGGAAGACTTGCAGATAGATGACTGAAGGGAGTGTAGAAGTGTGTAGCATAAGGAGGTGAGATGAAGACTGGGAGCAGAGTGAGAATGGAGAAGACAGAAGAAGATGGAGATGTCTGTGCTGCAAACAGACCCAGCAAGAGGCTTTAATCTGTCCTTGATTTTGAGGAAGGGGGATCAATATCCTACATTATTAATTTATCCATTTTTTGCAACAAGTATCGTTTCAGAAGAAAAATCAAATTTTTTCAATGACATGAGTACCAATAATTAATTTTTCAAAATTTTATTAAAGCACTACAGCTTCACTGCCTTTATTATTTTATAACTATATATTAACTTCTGAAAAGAAGTACTAGGTGAATATTTCTTGCAGGTGGTTACAGAAGTGAAAACAACCCCACATGACCTTGCACCTCGTGTGAACGCAACATATGACTGGCTAAAGACGGCCGAGGGACAAGGTCTGATGACAAGTTTATTTTGAAATGAAGACTATGCAGCAAAGTATGGTTTAAATTTGAAAACTTTATTTGTGCTATATTAGGCCAACTTCTATGCAAGAACCACAGAGTTCTGAAAGTAACTATTGAATAAAAAAAATTACCTACTCAGACTACGATTTTGTAATATTTTAATTTAAAAGCACAAGTCGAGTTCTTTTTTGAAGATGAAGTTGATAATCCAGCCAATGATGAAGCTTTTCTGATTTGGAAACAAGATTTAGCTGTCTCATCTGATGAGAAATTCTGCAGCTTCCCTAGGGTAGTCCATGAATCCATGATTTAAAGCTGATCCTGTTTAATTTATTTTGCAACCACATTATATGGAGAGCAATAAAAATAAACATTAAAAAATAATTAACTAGTAAATTGTGATTTTAAACTTTTCAACAGTAACCTCAACTTTATTCACTTTATTCCTTCTCAGCGCAAGAAACATTTATGCATTATTTAATTCTCATTTAATTTCCTTCTATTTTATTTATTCCTGGTGGTAAATTACATATTTTTAAGATTAATGTCAAATTATTACAAGCAGTGGTAAAGCAGCTTTCTTTTCCCATTATTTTTTGTTTTGCAATTTGTCAAGAAATTATGCACATTAAACACAAGAGAAATCATATTTAGTGCGTCAATTGGAAAAAAAGAAATGCTGCTGTTATATTTACTGCATTTTCAGATGTGAGTACTATTCTTTAAGAACCAACTAACTAAATGCACACTCATTCCCATTTATTTTATTAAAACATTACCTAATACAGCTATCTTTTCTTCTTGACATTATACGCAGTTCATGGTAAAGTGTGCACTTTTTAACACCCTTTTAAATTTTTCGTTTCATTCAATCTCCATCTTCCTACTGCTTTTTAATATAATCATTGCAATGTGACCAATAAATACAGTGTATACATTTCACTACCCTCAAAATTTAATGCCTGAGGCTGCAAATAAGATATATTTATTAGTGGTTAAAGCCTGTTGGGAGGGCCTTAAAAAGTGCTCCCCTTACCGTGAACAGCCTATTCAAGATTTGAAAATGTTACTGATTGCAGTACTTTCTATCATGCCACATAACATTTTTTTAATTCTCTACCAGCTGAGCTACCAAACAGTGGTTACAGATGTCACAACATTCTAATTAGTAGGCTACGAGGCACATTCACTTGGCGGCTACTGTGACAAGGACACACATTTACTTCAAGATAAACACACAAAAACAAGCACAGTTACCAGAAGACTACCAAGGAACCTGAAATGTTAAATGCAAATCTGCATTTTCCCACCAGCAGGTGGGGTCGACAAGGAGAAAAGGAAACCGGTGCATGCGTACTGCAACCTGCTGCTCCACCCATGTGTCAGACTTATTGTTCACGCCAAATCAAAGAATGGCCAAGGTGAGACAATATCTTGAAACTCATTACGGAAGCCCGGGGCTACTTGGGTGAGGCACTACTGTACATTACATCAAACTACACACTTGTCAGAAAACATTAAGTTTTAAAACGATACGTAAATGCTGATACTCTGTGGATTGGTTATCTAAAAATACTTTTTAAAATTTCTGTTACTACAATAAGTATGCATTAACACAGTTGTATTAACAATGAACTTGGTTTCAAGAATAATCTCATTTCATTAATCGTTAGAGGGGTCTGAAATACCCCTTCGTTACCTTCAACTTTGATCCGCCTGAGATGAGATAGGAGTGGTGTCGTGGAGAAATGACGACTGAAAAGCACTACACTCCCAACATGAAAATCATATCAATAAAATTCCCTCTCACTGGGTCCCGAGTTTGGACCAGAAATCTCAACAGTGGATAGCTGGCAACTATAAGCCAGCCCTGAGCAACTGAATTGTGAAGATGGCAAAAAAGGAATAAGTTGTTCAAGCTAGTAAGTGGGAATGTAGAAAAGAGAACATTATTACACAGCAGTTAAGCAGTACAAACCCTCGGTGAAGATATGCAGCCGTATACCCCTCGTGTGCAGCCGCTCTCTCAGCACCTCCACCCGTTCCATGTACAGGTGGTTGTGGTAGCAGCACAGCGGCAAGGGGGGTGACCGGCTCTCCGACAGGTTGCTGCCACTGTATATCGACATGCGGGACACTATCGGTGATGCTCCATTCGGGAACTGCAGTGATCCCAGCCCATGCGCGTAGCCAGGCTGCACAGTGCAACACCACACACCCTATAGTCAATGTACTCTGGTAACAACCACGAGATCGAAAAACAATTATGTAACCATGCCACCATGTTTACACTAAGTACTTCAACCTACTAAAAAAAAATAAAACAAAAATAACTCTGTGCACCAAATCTGCAGCAGAATTTTTTAAATTAAATTTAACTGTATTTGGTGTGACATTTTCTACTTTCTTAGTGTTTATTATAAATATTTACACAAACTACCCTTATGCCTGAACCCCTTGTCCATCCTTGAATGTATATTAATTCTTCTACTCTTGCCTCCCTAGTTTCCTCAGTGTTGGTAAACACTTGCGTACTTTGTCTCCATGTCACCTTTTTATCCCCACTTGTTCAATACTTCTCTCACTGCTTTTCTATGCACATTTTCCAGCTCCCACTTCTCCAAGGTGGTTATACAGAACATAAAACAGAATTCCCTTAACTTTTACAGGTTTTTTCCTTTGCAATCAAATTCTTTCCCTGACCTATACCAAGGCAATAAAGTTAATTGTTGTAGACATTTTATCCAGTCAAATCCTTCTAGATTTATTAAAAAATGTTTTTATGAAACTATGTATATCATTATAATATATTTAAAGGATAAAAAAAAAAATTCTGTAACGTGCATAAATGGTAGAAAAAATTTGATTTTTGTATAGTTCTGCTAACATATGGCTAACAGATGAGATACAGTATTATAAAAATATGTAAATAATACAACCACATCTATTACTATGGCCCACAAAAAATTTCCACACTTTACGAATTACCACTGTGGTGGTCCACCACAAGGAGCCTTTGAAAGATTGGTTTTAAATGCCACAAAGGCTGACAATCCCACTCACCTGCCAACATTCACAACTACTGACGCAGTGTGGCAAGAGGATAGGGCCAAAGCAGTGTGTGATAGAACATATATATAGTCCATTCCTGATTGGAAGCAACTTATGAACCTTTGAAGATACACCCTAGCCATTAGCTGCATGCATTGCTAATAAAAAAAGTTGTAGGTTCTGGTGCAGATCAAGCACCCACACCAGAACCTGCAACTTTTTTTACTAGCTTTGCATGCAGCTAATGGCTAGGGTGTATCTTCAAAGGTTCACAAGTCGCTTCCAATCGGGAATGGACTATACACTTACTTTACTTTGTAATAACCTCAATGTATAATTTATATACTTACATTAAGAGCATATTCCCTGCATGTACGAAATATATTTTATACTATGCTTATCTTAAAAATGAAAGAATTATAACACGAAAAACCAACATTCACAACACAGCCAATTAAATAGTTACATTTTAGAGGAAACTGCAAACATTGTAAACAACTGGATCACACCACTTGCAACACATTATGTGGACATTCTGCAAATGCCCCTTTCACAAAGACATCAATGACCGAAACATGAAATATTGTCGAATAGAAGAAACATAGCTAATTAACATTTATAGACCAAAATTCCCAGAACTCTTAGAAAATTCTCTGACATTTCCTTTTTTCCCTAACAGTTTAAAATTCCCTGACTCTTCCACATATTCAATCACTAGAATTAATGTAATTCTTACATCTTATCCCCATCATCGGCTCTAAAGACCTCAATGTTAAGAGCCACCCAAATCTCTTCACTCCCTCACTCATCCCTATCCGAGGTTGCTTTGCAGACATCCCCAGATATAGATAGTGTTTTACATTTCCAATCACATAATCTTTCCAATGACAGTATACTGTACTTCACGGCCTTGGTCACGTCTTCCTGTATCAATTCTATTTTTATAAGGAGCCCACAGTTCTTATTTTTAAAATGCCTTTCAATACTTCACAAGTTATGTGCAGGTAGATTAATGCATTACTATCGTTATGTATTTACTCATAATGGTAGGTAGGCAAGTGTATCAAAACAGGTTATAATAGGCCAAAAGAGGGACCTAGGTTGAAGATGGGGGGGGGGGGGGGGTTGGGGGGGGGGGGGCATTATAGGTGCCCTTTCCCTGGGCAGCAAACCTAGAGGGCAACAAGATATATAATTTCTTAAAATTATTTTGATTACAGAAATTATGAATCTGCTGATACCAATGGCTGGGTGTGAAGAGGTGTCACGTCTAGCCACCCAGGGTAAACTACTGGGAAAAGGCAGTCCGCCACTGGGGAAATTGGCACACGTGTTTCAAGTTAGCCGTTAGCCACAGGTGTTTGAGAGTGCAAGACGAGCATGGAGAGAGTAGGTATGTTCTTCCACGCTTCATTTTTTCTCTGGTAGGCATTCATCTCCTGCGGAGACACTTTGAAAAGCTTCAATAATAAACCCACAATAAATTTTTGTAAGAAATTTGAGTATTGCAGTGACAAAATAATTTTGTAGATGTGAAGTGTTTAGATTTTCTTTTATAATATTTCATTCGTAAGTGCTACAGTATTTAGTGTTAACTACAAGGCATCTAAAAACACATATACTGAAAGTAAGCATTGTTAATCCATAATGGGATCTGCACCTCTCCAGCTTTCCAATAAGCTATCTTACATTCATGTTGGACCAACACATTGTTCAAAATTATTAAATATACCATAATTATATCATCATAATTTTACCATTTTCCCCATTGCAACTGCAGGAAGGGATGTGCGATCAAGCGCCAATAGGCACGAGCGAGCACATGCCGGAGTTCTCAGACAACACTATACCATAAATACAATTTTGTACGATTACCTACTTCACCGACTGTGGCTTAGCCCATGGATTCCACGGGCCCGTCCCCTGGTATAATTTAATTCAGATACAGACTCAATAGGGAATTTTAATACTATATACTGTTTTTTTGTCTCTTTGTACAAAAACCATAAATGAGGACTTGTGGTTAACTCAATAAGATGCTGTATGTTAAGAAATGGCCTCGACTATTACTGGTAGCCTTGATGGCTGTATGCAGAGTTCATTTCCCTGCAGAACTTTTTCTCGGGATATTGATTATTCTATCATAGCATCCTGTTGCTTTTCCATTCAATCTTATCTCACTTTATCTACCCCAAAGGCTGATTCACACTGAAGTCAAGATGGAGCTGCTCATGTTGACTTTGCATTATATATACATCAATACCAGGACTTAAATTGTACTTGTGTTCACACTGAAGTTAAGAATGACGCTTCGTTAACCGAGTCTTATTCCAGAGCTGGAAACAGAACAAGCCGTTTGTGTAGGTGGTTCATGATAAAGTGAGCACTCTTGAAATCAACCTCTGAAAAAAATCACTGCCCTTTTAACATAAGCAATGACCACAATACTTAGTAAAGTTGGCATAGAGAGAGAAGTACTTCCATGTTTACACCTTACTAGACAAAATCACTGCCCTTTTAACATAAGCAATGACCACAATACTTAGTAAAGTTGGCATAGAGAGAGAAGTACTTCCATGTTTACACCTTACTAGACAAAATATTAAACATTAACACCACCTGAAATTCATTACTTTCTTATAATTTTGTTTTGTGAAGGTAAGGATAAAAGTGACATAATATCACTTTTGTACTTCTAAAAAATTTATAACATCACTTGGCTGATAAATCATATAAGTTACTAGGTCCACTGTTTTATTTGAACTTTTTTTTTTATCTGTTTCTTATTCCTATGTTCAAATGCTCTAAATTCTGTGAATTTATATGGCAGTTTATGTCCCATTCCCTGTTTCCTTTTCAGAAGTGCATTGAATAACATAATTTATGTAACTTGCATGTAGTGATGAATATCACAGTGGCAGGGTGGAGTAAAAATTAGGATCAATTTGGTTCAGCCACCAATGTTTTATGACAACTATTCTTGGCATTTGTAACATCACAGCAAAACTGGCCATTTACTTACACACAGTGTGTGTACACAATTATTAATTTGGGAGTTAGTTGTACCTTAATTGGTATGCGTATCAGTATGAATTTTGATACATTGGCAGATATTGTCACAATTGTAATGTATGCAGCGGGAGAATAGTATGACATGACGCCATCGGGTGAGACACGAGACGAACTATGACACAAATTACTTACTGATGTTATGGGCACCAGCGGTGCTTCCCAAGCACCGCACTGCTGAGACTCAGGGTTCTCAGGGATGCTGTGGATTCTGTGGGTCCGTCTCACCCGAGCGTACTTACGATACACTTTGCAATACAAAACATTTAACACTTGAAAAACACATGTTGCTAGGACACTGTCACTACAAATAAAAGAGTGGAGTACTGTGATAATTGCTTCTATTGATACTGTTCGTACAAATAACATGCCAAGCAATTTAATAATGAAACTCGGTCGTGTCTAGCTAACTCCGTTTGGGTGCTCCCCAGCCCGCAATTACTCTAGTGCACGCCTATATGAATGACTTTACTGTCGTGCTTGAAAACACAATCTTCACAAGGGAAGGGAGTCGACAGCCGCTAGGGTGGACCGACAATTTTTCCCTGAAGATAGGACACTGAGAATTACAAGATGAATCAACAGGTGATACATAAACATGTGTGATATTTGGCATCACTAGCGCAGACCGTCAGGACGTGCCTTCCAGCATGTGGTTTGTGTGGTGACGGACTATACACATAGCCGGCTAGGATGGAAATAATATCACCGTATACAAATTACAATATTACATAAATATCAATGGAACACGATGCGGCACAAAATGAGTAGTCTCAATAAACATGCACACAGGTGAAAGAAAGTTTATATGGCGCGGATGCCGCTGGATAAAGTTCGTAGCGGACCACGTGGTGCACGTGAAATTGCAATATTTCTTCGTAGAGACTGCAAATTAAATTCAGAAAAATTGTTATTTCTGTTGGAAAAATATTCCCTTTACGACTAAACCATTTACAGGTTTGTAGCATGCCCGATGGCAGAAAAAGCAAACATGAAAATGACCGCGTGGTCATACACAAAAAGCATCAATTTACATGAAACTTACACAGAACCCTGAATATAATTGACATAGAACCCTGAATAAAATTATGGCACACATGATCTTACACAAATAAGCCCTTAAAATGCATAACGATATACTAAAAGTGCTATGGAAATCTACACCAGTACTCAAAAGTTGTAGTGCGTACATAGTGTCTTACCTTGCCAGCTCTCCTTGACAGACTGCCCAGAGGCATGGGTCGCACGGACCTACCATGGCTGCCTATGGGGTTCACATAAGAGGAAGTGCTATGCACACCGAGTAAAATATTTTATTATTGAAAAATAAAAGGCATTTTAGAAATTAAAATATGAATTGACACTATACATATTAATTTGTAACTTCTCATAGTCTTTAAATGTCTTTTATTATGGCATTCTGGCCAGAGTAGAACTGTTCTTAATCTCCACCCAGCTTCCGGTTTGAATTTATAACCAAACATTTTCCAATATTGACAAACATACATTTTAAAACACTTTACGACATTTTAGACCCTGAAAAATAAAGAAGACATATTTTACACTGCAAATAATATTCCGTTAGAGGAAAGTTCAAATTGGAGTTATGCGTTATGACCGCTGTCATGGGCTTTAGCGCAGCTGGCTGTTAGCCAGTGTCAAGTATTTTGTAATATTCTACTTAAATAATATAATATGCATTAAAAAATGTTTAAGCATGCATTTTTCCTTAATAGATCTGTCCGCAAATTTTATCTGAAATAATTCTCATAACATTTAACAATGCTCTAACACCCGTTATTTGCCACATACGATTAAATAAATAGACTACTCAGCATTATCTTGGAAGGTTTTATTCTGATGATACTTTATGGGCAGAAATTTGAACCTTTCACATATTTAAAAAGGAATGTATTAGATAGCATGGTGCATATATGAGGGGGAAATGCGGAAAATGTTTCCAACCTTTTGCGACTCTCAAGAAAATGTAAATTAAAAAAAAAATAATTTCCAAAGATTACATTATGATAAAAATTGCTGATTCTCAAGTCCATAATGTACATCAATTTTGGCCTCAACTTTTCAACCATGATATCTATTGAATGTCGCTTAGCTATGCAACAAACAGCTAACTCACGTCACTGTTTCAGCAAAGTCATGCATTGAACAGATGTATAATCTAGCATCTACAAGTACAAAACATTAATTCCCCATCATGACAACAACTTATAATAGACATTGCAGCTCAACTACATGTCTCAAACATAAAACACAAAACCTTACAAAATACACCTGCCCTTACCTTTACTACAGCCCTAAACTTTTCTTTGCCTCATCCTGCGTAAAAAATAGAGAAATTGTCAGTTAGCCTACTTATCTACACTACGTCATGAAGGCTGTGGCATTTGTGGATGATCTGATAGTGTGGGGTGAAAAGAAGAGGTACAGGTACAACTGGATGCATGAAATGATGAACTGAGGAAGTGTAGGGTGACATTCAATACCAGTAAAGGTGAGGTGATGGTGATAAGTATAAAAAAAATTACTGTACAGGACACGTTATGTACCCTAGTCATGTATGGAGCAGAAACATGGTTAGTGTGTACAAATGATGATCAAAGATTAAAAAAAAAATGCCAAAGGCAGTGGCCATGAAATTGCAAGTAGAATATGATGATGACAGGGGAGAGGGGGGGGGGGGGGGGGGGAAATTTCAAAATTAATTGGTACAAGATAAAGTACAGATACAGGAGCTGGAAAAGATCATAGAAAAGGCAAGAATGAAATGGTACGGCCATGTCAAGAGAACTGGAAGTGAGGTTGACAAAAAGGATTTTGAAAATGGCCACATAAGAGATAGATAGAGATTGAGGCTGAGCGAGGGAGCAGAGGTGAAGATTGGGAAAAAAAGGGAGAGGATAAGAGAGGGAGAGAGATAGAAGGAAGATGGAGGCATTTTTACCAAGCTACAGACTGGAAACAGCCAAGGATGATGAAGACCAATCTACGTTGTCCCAATACCAACGTACAATCTAAACTTAGCAATACAGTATTGTACCAAGTGTCCCAAAATTAACACCAAAGGAAGATGACATTACCTGGAACTTCGACTCTACTGGAAAGCAAAATGACAGCCCTCTAAAGTTGAGCATAAACAGCTGCTTCTCAGAGTCGTACACACCCGGGTGAGTGGCTCCAAATGAATGCTCTATTTGCTCTATGCTCGGAACCACTTCTGGAGAGTTAAATGCCAGGCCACTGAAAATTGTGTGCAGTAAATTCAATACTCTGCCCTCATGCTGTAACATTCACTATAATCCACCCATAAACAGCAGCAGCTACAAACCAATACAATTTATAAAAAACTTGTGTGTGCTCACGTATGGAACAGTACCTTCTTTCAAACTGGTTGTGAAAAGATTCTTATTTGTCACTTGTAATGAAATTACATGAAACCTAAAAGAAAGAGCACAGACAAGTGTAACTATGCAAGTATAGTAAAAATAAATACTGTAGGTACATATATTTTTAAGACAATGTATTAACAATTTTTTATATCCTGCCAATCCAAATATTTTTTGTAAAATTTGTGAAATAGAAGCCAAATTTCTGCTGAGAATAACATAAGAGAGCATATCATATAGTGATATGATTAAGTATCCAAAAACTGTGATGTTACCAAAACAACATTGTAACTTTATGTTTTCCTGTGAGAACGCTATCGTGGTGGTGGTCATGGTCACGATGATTGTGGTTGTGGTGGTGGTCATGGTCGCGATGATTGTGGTTGTGGTCATGATCGCGATGATTGTGGTTGTGGTCATGGTCGCGATGATTGTGGTTGTGGTGGTGGTCATGGTCGCAACGATTGTGGTTGTGGTCATGGTCGCAACGATTGTAGTTGTGGTGGTGGTCATGGTCGCAATGATTGTGGTTGTGGTGGTGGTCATGGTCGCGATGATTGTGGTTGTGGTGGTGGTCATGGTCGCGATGATTGTGGTTGTGGTGGTGGTCATGGTCGTGATGATTGCAGTTGTGGTGGTGGTCATGGTCGCGATGATTGTGGTTGTGGTGGTGGTCATGGTCGCGATGATTGTCGTGGTGGTGGTCATGGTCGCGATGATTGTGGTTGTGGTCATGGTCGCGATGATTGTCGTTGTGGTGGTGGTGGTCATGGTCGCGATGATTGTAGTTGTGGTGGTGGTCATGGTCACGATGATTGTCGTTGTGGTCATGGTCGTGATGATTGTCGTTGTGGTGGTGGTCATGGTCGCGATGATTGTAGTTGTGGTGGTGGTCATGGTCGCGATGATTGTGGTTGTGGTGGTGGTCATGGTCGCGATGATTGTGGTTGTGGTGGTGGTCATGGTCGCGATGATTGTGGTTGTGGTGGTGGTCATGGTCGCGATGATTGTGGTTGTGGTGGTGGTCATGGTCGTGATGATTGTGGTTGTGGTCATGGTCGCGATGATTATGGTTGTGGTGGTGGTCATGATCGCGATGATTGTGGTTGTGGTGGTGGTCATGATCGCGATGATTGTGGTTGTGGTGGTGGTCATGGTCACGATGATTGTGGTTGTGGTCATGGTCGTGATGATTGCGGTTGTGGTGGTGGTCATGGTCGCGAAGATTGTGGTTGTGGTCATGGTCGCGATGATTGTGGTTGTGGTGGTGGTCATGATCGCGATGATTGTGGTTGTGGTGGTGGTCATGGTCGTGATGATTGTGGTTGTGGTGGTGGTTATGGTCACGATGATTGTGGTTGTGGTGGTGGTCATGGTCGTGATGATTGTGGTGGTGGTCATGGTCGCGATGATTGTGGTTGTGGTCATGGTCGTGATGATTGTGGTTGTGGTGGTGGTCGTGGTCGCGATGATTGTGGTTGTGGTGGTGGTCATGGTCGCGATGATTGTGGTTGTGGTGGTGGTCATGGTCGCGATGATTGTGGTTGTGGTGGTGGTCATGGTCACGATGATTGTGGTTGTGGTGGTGGTCATGGCCGCAATGATTGTGGTTGTGGTGATAGTCATGGTGATTGTGGTGGTCATACTAGTCACTTAAATGACAAGAACACAACATTGTACTGCACCACAACATTTGCCAGTGATTGAAATTGAAATTGCACTTGTGCACTCAGCTGATGTTGCAAGCAAGGGTAACATTATGGTAACCATCAAACATTAATAGTGTGTATTAAACTACCACTATGGCTGGTAATGTTAAGCAAGACTGACTATAGTAATACTATTAAAATTCAAATATGCATGATTAGTTTTGTTGAATTTATAATTTAACTAGCTTTCCATCCACAGCTGCACTCACATTTACTACGTAAAGCAACTACAAATTTTCTTTAATGAAGCACCTCTTTGTACAAATCAGTGGTTCTGCCCTCAGGTGCTACGAATATAAGTTGCTAGGTGAGCTTACTCTGATATAGGTCTTCCCTCAAGTCTATTTCTGTCACTTTTAGTGACTGTCTGTAGACTTCACTTAGAGTCATATCAAAACATACTTGAGGGGGAATTGCAATCTCACTCGAGAAAAAAGGTACTCTGATGGAATGAGTGAGTGGTATACTTGTTATGAAAACTTATGGCCCCCCCCCCCCCCTTTTGCAGCACACATCCAGTGAAGACTGTGGACTCGGATCACACATTGTTGCCAAGCCTTTCCCAGGTCCTGGCCACTGCACAATTTTAGAGCTAGGCCACCAAACTTGGGAAAAATTTACTGTGAATAAACTGTGAAGTATTTAAAATCATTACAGAATTATTTATTTTGATGGCCTTCTAAAGGCCCAGGCCCTGAAAACTTAATTGCCTGGAAATAGGCACTTTCAATCAAAAGAAAATTAAGGGTAAATTCTTTTAAGGATGTGGTTATAAAACAAGCTAGGTAAATATGTAAGATGTATGATCGAGTGGCTCTTTGTCAACTAAACAGACATATTCATGCCTTTAGTGATGAGGGAAGAAAACTTGTGCATCTGACATAATACTTAACATTCAAGCAACATTAGCAACAAAAAATTCCAATACATAGCTATCAGTACTTGTCGAATTAAATTTTATAACATAGAAAGAAACAAGTGAGGTAATTACTACTAGAACAGTACAATTTGTCTCCTCAATCTAAAAGACAGAATAGACCTAGTTTATAATCAATGAATGTTCTAAATATTTTGCAAATTACTTACCAGTATTTTAGCTTCACCAGCTTGACATTGTAAATTTCTATAATCTGTAAAAATGAAAGTTAATTAAAATTTTAAGCACTGTAATTCCTAATCACAGAGAGTTGCAACTATAACAAATAATTTTACCTTCAGCCTTTGCACAACTGGGTCAAATATCAACCGAATTCCATCCTGAGGCAGATTGATGACCAGGTCGACAGCAAGAGGATTCTACAGTACAGAAAAAAATATATCAGACTAGGTGGCAACAAATACACTACAGTTTAACCATCACTATCGCCTACCCCATAAAGTCCTTTGTTCTACTCCAATTAATTAAATTGGGTTGAACAATAGATGCAATAATTTTATATTTTGTTTCACTAACTTGAATAGCTACTTATGTGTTTTAGGTAAAAACCACAATGAATAAATTAATATTTCAAATATTTTGATAGTAAGGCTGGTGACACACAATTATAAAGCTTCGAAAAACCAACTTAAACTTTTAAGTTACAGAAGAACATTTTCACACCCTACTTTTTCACATACCCTAATTTTACACTTTCCAGTATTTTACACCTATTTTCTTTGGTCCTAGGCAATACACATGCAGCACAAAATTCCTTTTTTTTTTGCACTTGCCTGCTTTACTGAAAAATTTTTCTATGGTTCAATAAGAAGCGTGAAAAAGGGTTTGCACTATAATTCTACACAGCATAGCAAGTATGTTTGGATGCGCTATAATGTGACTTGCATTCGGAAGGGCTTCCCAATCCCACAGTAATCTAATGACTGCATAATTGTTAACCATGTTCTTGGCAGTTCCGCAACATTCTGAAAGATATTTTTCTCTTCTCTCCAAACATCCAACAATACATAACACACTGTAATATCGCAGACGTCAGAATTGGTGACTGTAAATCACAGCTTGGTTTTACTAACTCAGTAGAGACATGAAATTTACGAGTGCCTTATTTTATATTAGAAAAAATTAATAAATAAGTGTCCTCTGTACATTTATCTCGAATTCCAAATAGCAGTTCACAATCTTCCAGTAATGCACAGTCACGAACAGTCAGCTTAACAAGATATACGAAACAGAACAGCGCAGCAATTGTTCATTTATTATTCATGTCACTTGAAACTCCCCTCCCAAGAGAAAATAATAAAGGCAGGAGGGAAGTCAATAGACTTCTCTCCTGCCTTTATTATTTTCTCTTGCGAGGGGAGTACCTCCTAGCACCTTAGTGACCTTCCACAACAGCAAAAATAATTTAGTAAGAAAAGAGTTTATAAGCCGAAAATACTTGGTGTAAAAAAAATAGAAGTAGAGGATGCTGGTGCTTGCTGGTGTGGGCAATATTGTTCACGCTCCTTCACGAGCTTGTGGTAGACTGTTAGTGGGTGGTAGGCACTTGGGGCCTAAGTTGCCACATGCCTACCCCCACTCCTTGCACCAGGGTGCCAAAAATGTGACCAAATAAGGGCATGGCGTGGTCCGGAATCCCTTCAGAAACCTGTGCAACCCCCATTGCAACCATTTCCCCCTTGCCATGCCGAATTGCATCGTAATAAAAACAATCAAAATTGTTAGAACATTATCTAAGGAAAAAAGTCTACGAAACTGGTAAAAATTATTATCTCCAAATGCTGACACATCCTAAACTGCAATTTCAGAAAAAGCAAACACATGACAGATAAACATTCTAACTCGGCCAAAACTTCAAATACTGATAAGATGTTACAATTCCCCATCAAATAAAAGAAAATTAACCAAATGTCCCTATTTAATTATTGTAAATTGCATCATTACAACTCAAATAAAAAGAGCTACATATGACTTTGCACCAAGTGTTTCCCTACTGGCCAGATGCAATGCCACGGGTGGTGCAGCAAATAGAGATCTTGCCTCCCACCCAGGCGAACCTGATTTGATTCCCGGCTGCGTTGCTCCTGGATTTTCGCACGTAGGAATTGTGCCGGATGATGCCACTGGTCTGCAGGTTTCCTCAGAAATATCCTGTTTCCCCAACCCTTGCATTCTGGCACTGCTCCATCTTCAAGAGAGAGAAAAAGATAGAAACCTAACATTAACAGCATAAGCACATAACACTAACTGCCACATCTTTGAGCCTAACATTTCTCCAAGACAGGAAGAGGTGGCACAAAAGCAAAAAGGAGAAGTCAGAGAGTTATAAAGACAAAGGTGTAACAAGCCAAGTATCACATTGCCACACCTTGTAGTCCAAAAATATTAGGGCCTGACATGATGGGGACTAGCTTATCCACCCCGTCTATGAGATGACACGAAGAACTTGCTGTCAACAGGCCTCTTGCTCCCCAAAATGATTTTCAAACAGTACAGGGGAAGGAAAAGACTACTATCCCAGCCAGCTGCACATAAACATAGCAAAGAGTTGTTTGTATTTGTGTGCACGTATGTGAATACACCAGAGAGTGAATGTGAATCTCCTCTCTTGGGGACAATGCAACCTGGCAGGTCGTGTGGCCTCACCACAACTCCCTACCTCCCAAGCTTGCAAATGGGTACACAAGACAAATCACCCTAAGCTTACAGCACAGTGTTTGACGCGACATCTATCTACAGCCCTTTCTCCCAACTGGGCATACCAGTCACCTCAGTTCTCTCCCAAGAAGTAATTGACCCAGAGTGGCACTCTGCTTCTGGATCCTCTTAATTTCATTTCTTACAATGCACTAGACCCTTGCTTGTGCCCCACTACACAAAATGATACACTTTCCAGCAGTTAGATACATTAAGAGGGAATATTATATGCCATATTTGCTTGTAATCTGCGTTCAGAGCTATCTACCAGATACGAGGGCAGACACAAACTAAATTGCACGTACACAGTTCACGAGTTTCCCGCTAGGTAACACTATCATAGTTTAAATGGGACAGAGGCTGCAAAACTTAACAAAAAAAAATTGTAGCACGGACGCTGTAGCCAGTTCTCCTACAACACACTCCCGACCGGCGGGCGGTGGTTCCTCTGCTAGCGTCATAGAGAATAAAAGAAATTTATTACGCTGGTCATTCATGTCTGAAAACTTTCAAAACTCTGTGTTAACCAGTACAAAATACAGACATGACATATGAATATGTTTCATTCCAATTAAATAATACATTCTTTTATAAATTTACATACATATTGTATACACTTGTACCTTCATACAAAATGAAATGTACGGAGGTAGTTGAATACTAATACCAAATCTAAATAAATACAATTTTTAACGTACATGTTCTAGGCATAATGTGTCTAAATATACTTGAATATCTTAAACTCCAACAGAGTAATGTAATGATTTTCGCAAAGTGATATCGCAAGTTGAAATGTCTTCTTAGAATATGGCTTCTATATTTTCATTAACATACGTAGTTATACAGTGTTTTACAGTGTAGGAATGTTGGATATGCATTGTAGGATATAACTGTTGTACAAATAAGTTTTATATTTTTTACATTTCTGAAAGAAATAGTTTTATTTTACAGTAAAAGGACAAGAAATAATTTTATTTCCTTTGACGATTTATAAATTAACTTGGTTGGTCTGCAGTTAACTTCTAAACCCATCTTTTCTTCTTTTGGACCACTGCGTGTCCAATCACATGTAAAAATCAACACTGCCTTACACGTACTACTGAACAGTAAACTTGTATGACGTAGCCTGTGAGACACCGAGACACTAAACTGTGATCCATAAGTTTTTATGTGTATAAAACGAAACAAAACCAGTTTGAGTTGCCGCCAGTTTGAACACTGCATTTTTATTTTGGCGTTAAGATCTTGCATAATTTACTGTTTCACAGTCAGTATTTCTGTATGCACGTGGGAGGGGGGAAGGGTATTTATGTGAGCGTATATGCATTTCAGGCCAGTGATTTCTTTGTAAAAGTTACTTTTTAGCAATGCTCAGTTAACCACAAACTAGCTACAATTAAGCATTATTATGGTGCCTTATTAATTAGCCAAAGCTTGAATAAATTTAAAAGCCCACGGAGTGTGACCTGAGGCACATTAATAACTGTATATAGTCAACTTGAAGTGACTGATAAATTTAAATACTATTGTGTGCAAAACATTGATTAATTTGCCATGTTTTCGTACAGTATTATTAATAAAGTTAGTTATTTGAAGATATTTGCTCCGACTGAAATACAAATTTACTATGCAACTGGTCTCTGATGTCCGTCTATGGGCTAACAGAAGTGCAGTTATTGTAGGATGATGTTTCATAAATCGTAAGTGGGATTCAGTTAAGAGATTATATTTGCTTACTTGTTAATAGATTTGTCAATAGGAAGTCTCGACCACCATTCACATTTCTGGAAAACTATCGGAAAGTTAAATTTATTTTTAGGAGATTGGGGGTAACGAATAAAGACGGAAAAGTAAGATACTTAATGAAATAAAAATATTTGTGTATAGAGAACATTTTGAAATAATTAGTGTTTTGTGGCATACAAATGGGCCGTACCATTAAATCATGTTCACTGTGTTCCTACCACACCACCATCTCTCATTTTCAATCCTGTGCTAGGGCATGTATGTATGTGTGAGAATATATGCATATCTCTCATTTTCAATCCTGTGCTAGGGCATGTATGTATGTGTGAGAATATATGCATATGCATGTGTGTATGTGTGATAATATATGCATATGTATGTGTGTAAGTATAAATTTATATACGTATGGTGATAAGCCTAGTTTTCCATTAAAAATTGTGTGACGTTTAGCAATTGAATACAGTGTATGCAAAGACTTTCTGTTTCCAAATGATATAAGCAAGGATGACTTATTATACTTCATCTGACATGTCTGTGAGCATTCATTATTTCACTTGAAAACTTATGGTATTGAACCTGCAAATGTAACTATTATTAGCTTACTCTCTGAAGGAAACAAAGACTTTCTTGTTTGTGTGTGTGTGTGTCTCCATGTGTGTCCCTCCTTTTCCATTTTTTAAAGCGTTGAGCGGATTTAACAAAACCCTGTTTACATACGTAGTAAGATCACCTGACTTTTATAGTTTTCGACAATGCCAAGAACTTCCTTTCAAAATGGCAGTCATATTATTTAGGGTAATATGTCATATCTCAGGAATTATTCAATCAATTTAAACCACATCATGTAAGCATTACATTTTGAAGTCGACATTGTTAGACCGCAATTTTGAAAGATATTATAAAATGAAAAAATTAAGATTTTATGTAATATATCGAAGACTATCACAGCAATTCTCTCACAACTTGACAAGCAAGTCATACTATGCCAGATCAGATAAACATACATAAGTGAACTTGCTTAGATATTTCAAAATGGTGGCCATACAAATATTTTAGGTTTATTTGGTACTAGCAGCGCGTGATCGCTTCATTCAGGTTTTAAGGAGTTACTGAAATACATACCTATAAATGTGACTATCCGTAAATACCTGCGACAACCCGTGACTATTTGCAACTACCCGTGACTATTTGCAACTACCCGTGACTATCTGCAACTACCCATAACTACCTGTGACTACACATGACTATCTGTGACTATACCCATGACCACCTGCGACTACCCGTGACCACCTGCGACTATCCGTGACTACTTGCGACTACCCGTGACCACCTGCGACTATCCGTGACCACCTGCGACTATCCGTGACTACTTGCGACTACTTACGACAACCTGAGACTACCCATCACTACATACGACTTCCTGCGACTACCAGCGACTACTTGCGACAACCTGTGACAACCGCGACTACTTGAGACAACTTGCGACTACCTGCAACAATTTCAGGTAACATTGCTTCTATTTATCTTTAATGTCTTTGGTAGAACATGTTTATAAAACAGCCAAGTAGTTCATTTTTCTGCGACTTGTTTTATAAATTTTGAAATTTCGCAGGGAATTTTTTTTGGAATTAAACATAGCCTATACCCATCTGAAAGAATGTAGCTTTTTAACAGTGAAAGAATTATAAGAATCAGCCCTGTAGTTTCCGAGATCAGCCGTTACTTATAAACAAACAAACTCACTTTATCAATTAAAAATATTATTAGTATATATAAACTAAATTATTACACCAATTTCGTATGCTGAAAGTGTCTACTACAAGCATCAATGTGCCAACACAGCCATATTTGTCTGCCAGTTTTTAAGTTAGTGCCACACGAAGAAAAAATTATTGTTTTTGTGCCATATCTCAATTTAAAAAATAAGCAGATTCATACAAAATTTGACAAACAAGTAATACTGCTTCATATGATATTCAATTATATGTTACAGGTTTCTCAGAAGCTTATTTTCTATATGGCGGCCATATAGTTAGCTTAGCTCAGAATGTTATATCGTCAAAATTATGTAATCAAGTAGATATTACAACTATCAACTGTGTCTACACAGAGGATATTTTGGCAGTCATTTTGTAAGATAGTCACATTAATAAATAACTTTTTATGTATATCATGGGAAACAATTGATCGATCCCAATCAAATTGGTCAATCAGTTTGCACTGGAGCAGGTGGTGCAAACTTCTATGTTTTAAGTTTGTCAGGCACCTATTTAAAATATATATATATATATATATATATATATATATATATATATATATATATATTTTATATATATATATATATATATATATATATATATATATATATATATATATATATATCAGCTTAGTCTCTTTTATGAACAAACCAATTTACAACTTAACTTTGTATGCTGGCAGTATCAATTACAACCATCAAATTAGTCTATACAGAGCTTCATATCTCTGCCATTTTGTAAGTTAGTCCCACAATACAAATTAAGTTTTTGTCATATCCTGGGAAACAATCAACCCATTCGTACCAAAATTTGGCGAAGAACTGATATTGTGGTAGGACATATAACTATAAGAATTTTTTCAGTGTAACAGACATGTTCAGAATGGGGGCTATAATATAATTTTAGGTTAGTGTGCCACATTTACGAATTTATGTAATAGATTTTAGCATTACTTTGTATACAATCATCGAATGTGCTAATACATAACATTTTTGTCCTCCATTTGTAAAGATTGTCACATGAAAAACATAGTGGTTTTATGTCATATCTGAGGGATTAATAAACGACTTTTACCTAATTCTGCACACAAGCAGTGCAACGGTAGGCCACGTAAACTTGTCGCTCAGTCACTTATAAATAAGTCGCTCAGTCACTTATTTTCAAAATGATGGCCCTGTAAATATTTTAGGTTACTAAACCCTGTCATTCAAAACATTAAACAGATTAAATTCGAAGTTGATCGACCTTCATAATCCAGTTTGATTACACACTAACTTATAATAAGACTACTGCTGCATATGTTTCTGGTTTCACCTCTAATGATATTGCTTTCAACGAGGCGACAAGTCCCACCTACCATCACAGCTTTTAAGAAATTATTAAAAAGTTAATTGCATCCATGTTGAGGAAAATATGCTCATGATTTATATCAGCAACTACTTATTTGTGTTGACTATAAATCCAGCGATAATTTACATGCACTTCTTAAACTACAACAAAGTAATATACAGACTCTAGCAAAATTATATCGCAACTTGAGATGTCTAGTTCGAATACGGCATCTATTTTTACTTTAAACATAAATATACTTAACAATTACTTGTTTATGTCAAGAGTTTGAAAAAATATCTTGCCTACAAATATGCAGTGTGTCAAACAATATAGAAAAGTTCTGAAGACGCGAATCTATTTTAGGATGTCTTACACATGCTTTCAATGTCTAATGAGTAGAGTCACCTGATTTTTGTGAAAAGTATTCCACGCCAGCTACAGTTTAATAATATATGTGCGCAACTTCAGTGTTCCTTTGTTTAGACATTTGTCTTGAATAGAAAACACTTGTTAGTAGACCAAGCCAACCGCATTCAGGTTACTCTAGGAGTAAACATTGATAATTCGCTGGTTTGAAACCAGCACCAGTTAAAATCATCCATTTATGAAAGAGCATCTAGTTGAAGTATTTTGGAAATACAGCAAACCACTATTTTTTTTTTGCGAAACGCTGGCATCTCCGCTAATTAGTGAATACAGACATTGGGCTGAATAAAACATTTCTGAAGCAATAGACTATACATACATACGATGAAAATCCACTTGGATATTATTTCAGGTTTTAAAGTAGTCTTGAAAATACAAATGTGTACTAGAATTCTAATATTCCTAAAATACATTTCGTAATTCATTCTGTGTGAAGGCAGTTTCGAGTACTGATCCAGTGGCGTAGCCAGGAATTTTTCAAGAGTGGGTTTACACTGACTGAAGGAAGGGAGGGAGGTTGTAATGACATTAGTGGTGCTGAGGTAGGCCTGTGTGTTAAGACCAGGGTATCCAACTGAAATTATATTTTGGAATTCCCTAATTTTCCCTGTTTTCCAAACAGAACCTTAACAGTATCCCCTACCTGTTTTCAGAACCGAAAACTTAAAATACAATATTTTTCTACCACTGACAGAGAAAAAAATGCTTTTAGTGAAGTTGAATTAAATTATACTTCAACACGCCAATCCAGCAGTGCCAATATTTTATTCAGCTCATTAACATCTCTCGCAATACACGCTATTGACTTCACTGGAGTGCACATTACAAACAAGCAAATACTTTATTTTGTGTGTATAGGCCCTGTGACACTTGGCAAAGTTGTATTATTGCTAGTTCACAAACCTCATATCGGAAATTTTAAAATGCATATGCTCATAATTACATCATCCTGCATTCACACTACTAACAAATTTTGCAGAGTAGCAATTATTTACATTTTCCCTGACCTAGGGGGAAATTCCCTGACATTTCCCTGTCATATGAAATTCCCTGACTTTTCCTTGAATTATTAGAACAAAATTTACTTAATATAGCCTAATAACAAGCATCATAGTTTACAGCAATTATGATTTTATCGAAATGACAGGCTAATTAATAATTTTAATTCTAATAGTTGATACCCGTATGATAAAAAAAAGGGAGGGGGGATGTTACAACACCCATAGCCCCCCCTCTCTGGCTCCGCCGCTGGTATTGGTGTATGCAGTGTCAAATACATGATAGTGTATTTTCTGTTTGTCATAATGTGAAAGCAATTCTGATTTGCAGGATTTGTGGTATATAGTACAAATACTGAATTTCATTATTAGACATAAAAAAGAAAAGGGAAGCATTCTGTGTGCAAACTCTGCCAGAACATTGTCACTTCATATCAACTTTAGAAAAGCCGATTTACTGTTTCAAAAGAGCGGGAATATCGCTTTACAATACACCACCATAATGTTAGAGATCACAGCATTAGTTTATTTAAATAACGGAGACTTTTTACACTAGGTAACAAATACAAATAATTTTAAGGAGCAAATAATAATAATTCACTCTACGTATCAGAGCTTCTGCTATACGTTCTTGCCAATACCTAGTCATTTTCTTTCATAAACAGGTTACAGAAACCACATATAAGGTGCCATTTGTAGAGCATTACCGTAATCTGTAACCAATATTCGCTTACAGTTTTTCGACTAAGTTGGTTTTGAGCTGTGCTTTGTTTAGTGACCAAGTGCTGCTCGGTTTTTTATTTTCATAGCCACATGTGAATACGTAAATTACATTACGTCAGTCAGCTGAGATGCACGTCGTAAATTAAAATTAAATATTCAGCCCGGAGCCTGTCAGAATACATCAGCTTAACCGGCAGAGCACAAAACAGACATGTATCGTATTGAAAGAAAATTTAAATGTATATGATAATGCCAGAAACCTAACACCAGAGGCTCGAGGCAGGTTCTAGTACTTTATTTTCTCTATAGCCTGTGACCTGTGGCAGTGGACACTCAAAAGTGAGCTGGCAACCAGAGCAGGCAACGCTGTTCAAAGACATCACGAGCACAGTCCTTTTAGTCTCTCAGTCCTTTTAGAGCACAGTCCTCTCATAATGGCAAACTATATGAAAGCAGCGACTCTATCGTTGATGGCGTAGTGTTTAATTGCACAGCTTAGTATTCGTTAATGGCCACACAAATAAATAATTTGACAGCTGTTATGTTTTCTAGAAACATGGCAGAATGCCACAATGAGATCAATTTATAACTTTACAAAAATTTACATATATAAAAATTCATTTGAATAATGTAGTCTTTGGCAGATTGAAAGCTGACACATACAGTGATTATTGAAATTATTTATGTGACTATTACAACTTCCTACAAGTAAAACATTTATGTCTTGGCAGAGTTTATATCTCAGATGAACCCATGACATTGTTTTCATTTAAGAATAAGCAGCAGTGTTGTTTATATAGCATTTTATAAAGAAACTGTAAAACATATTATTTTCTTCAATATTCAAAAATTTAATTATTTATAATTTTTTAATTCGCATAACTAGACATTGGCACATATCTAAAACTCCCACTTAAGTACCCCTTCACAAATTACACAATAGGGATAAATTACTGTACCATGAGTTCTATTAATAACACAAAATATAGTTACAATTATTAGTTTTCATAACAACATGAAAACTAAAGACCAGGAAAATAACCTTGAATACTTAGTTGTTTTACACAACAAAATTCTTTAATACACAGACTGCAGTACAAAAAACTATACCTAAATGAGAAATCTGAAGACAAATTGTAAACATAACTTATCAAATAACATTCAGATAATTTAAAATGATTAACCACATGAATGCTGACAACAGAACTATAGCCTACAAAGTTTTGTTTCACAAGAAATATGACATAATATCTAAATAATTATTAGACAAATACTTATATTTATTAGGTCAAAAAAGTAACACATTTATCATCTCCACAGATGCTTTTGCTAGACGTCTGCTGACCCCACTCATGCCCAAAAAATAAAGCAAAAATCAATGCAAATGCAGATGAAGCAGCTGCCATGTAGAAACATTTTTCAGTTCCACTAATTGTCCATGTGCTCAAGAGACTATTACCACCACAGTTGCGAGGTTGCAGATCAGGTCCCGTCTATGTAGCAGCAGTAATATAACACAAAAGAGCATCTCAAAGCCCATACCTCTGCCAAAGGGACAGTATGCCCACCCTTGCATTGATTGCCACAGATCAACCTCGACTTCTATCGCACAAAACTGGCTGCTGGCTTTGCTAAAGACTGAGTCTAATTACCTTTTCTATCTCCTTCTCCCTCATCATAAACTTACTAAACACCCCCTGAACACTGTTTGCCCCACTATTCCAATCAGCCTTTGCCTCAAACACTGACAAGTACTGCCCTTGCAGCATCTTAGATATTTCTTGGTCATTTGTCGCATACCTACCATCCCTTCCTGTTAGCAGAGGGATCCCTTCCTCTCCTCCCCTTAACCACCTAACATACCTAAACAATTTCCCCCATTCCTTGTCTTTTCCTTCTTCCACCATGTTCCCCAGAAATACATTCTTTGCCTGTTTCATCTTCCTTTCAAGCTCCCTACCCATTTGTTTCATCATTTCTTTAGATCTTATCATCCCTTCATTTCTCCACTTGGCATGTAATTTTCTGCACTTCCTCTTCATTTTCAAAATCTCCCGTCCATAATATGGCGGATCTCCCCCAGTCCGTAACCTTTTCATTGGCACAAATTCTCCATCATAACCTCCATTAATCCTCTAAGCTCCCTCCACAACCCCTCTACACCCTCTTCATTTCACCATTTTTTAAAAACCTGCCACTCAGAAAGATTTCTGCCCCCTTCTTGTCTCCTCTCCCATACTGCCACACCAACCTTTCTGCCATTTGCACTTTCCTCATCCTGCCAATCCCAATTTCCACAACTGGGATAGGATGGTCGCTTATACCATCCAATACTATTGCACCAACTGTATGAAGTGGTTAGTACACATTAAGATGAGCAGTTCTTTTTATTATTTGTGTATACACTTGGAGTTAGCATGAACTATTTAAAAGACAGATATTTTCAAACAATTACTATTCTGTTAGTATTCACCACACAAAAACTTTGTAAGGTAATGAAATAATTAAGCAAACCAGACAAAAGTCTTGCAGCTAAACGCTGACAGTAAACAAACTTGAAAGCATTACAGTGAAACACTGAAAATTTCTAGTACTAGCCGCTACTTAGATATTCTACAACATTGTGGCAAACTGTTTTTAACAGTCTCTGGAGAGGAATGGTGTTGGTACAGTGCTCCAACTTTAGTGAGTGAAGAGATTTGGGGGGCTCTTAACAGCGAGGTCTTAAGAGCCAATGAGGGGGATTGAGATGAGTATGGAGCAGCGCCGGAATGAAAGAGTGCAAAAATCTGGAGACCCGGCCAGGGATTGAAGCCGGTTCGCCTTGGTGGGAAGTGAGCATGCTAATCGCTCATCCACCGTGGCCCAATGACAGTGGGGAGGGCTATGAAGATCAGGAGAAATGTGGCATAAAACAAGTGAAAAATATGTACATAATTTAATATTTAATTACAAAAATACATTAAATTGCAAAAAGACTGTAAACGCATAGCCAAACATTATGCACAGAGCCAGAGTCCCAGCACCAGCAGAGGAGTAAATTCCCAAAACAATGATTCAAGGAGCTCTGGCAATTTATGTTTTGGTGGTGACGCGAAGCGTCACGCATCAGCAAAGCTTGGAGTTTCCCCAGAAATGATTTTTATGCATAGCCCATTTGCACTGGAAAATAATGTGTGTAGCCTATTTTGCAATTTAACATATTTTCGTGTTATTTGTAATATTATTGTAATACTGTATCATGAAAACATGTTTAATTGCAAAATGATTGCACTGAACGTTACCTAAATTAACAGTGTTACCAATACAATTTAGAAATATTATAGTGGGGAAGGCTATGAACTGAAAAATTTTATCACGAAAACGTAAATATTTTTAATTTTTTTACCGCATAATTTCCCTGATCTTCCTAGCTCTCCCAACTATATTATTTGAAGCTTGTATTGGTAATATTGTTAATTTAGGTACTGTTTGGTTAAGTATTTTTGCAATTTAACATATTGTCCTGAATAAATATTACATTATGTAACTTACATAATTTTCACTCGTTTCACCACACAATTTCCCTGATCTTCATAGTCGTCCCCATTATCGTTTTTTGCGGTTTCTATTGGTAAAATGTTGATGATAACCCTAGTAAATTTGTGTTCTGTGTAATTAGTAGAGTGGAATTATACCACTTCCGAATTTTTTTTCTTTCGAAAAAGCCCCTATTATTAAAAATTACCACATTTGTTCATGTGCAAGGAAACAAAGAATACAAACTGACAAATTGAGATTATGTTGCCAAGTCTGTAATACATGTTTTTATCATTGTTGGAAACCATAACTTGAGAGATTTTAACATACCACATCACTGTACAAAACTTGTACCCCTTTTATAATCCCAACTTGTGACTGGATAATCGCAACAGCTTGAGAGAAATGCATTCCTGAAACGACATAAAACAAAATTTGTCAGCAAAAAAATACACACAATAAGACTTATAACAAAGCACAAATACAAAAAAAATAAACAAAAATTTACTCCTAATAACAAAACGTAATTTACAGGAGTTACTCAAAACACTCCATCTAGGCGAAACTAATTAAAGGGCGTTATCATGTAGCCTACAAAATAAATATTTAATCTGATGCGCATATAGTCATAAATAAGAAATTCTCACCTAAAATAAACTCCCATTGTTCACACCCTAAAGACCTTTCAGGTACTACTTCGAGTTCTAACATTTCTTCACTGCAAATACGCTTTTCCAATCACTTCAACGTTTCTTAATTTTCGCAGTGACAACTAGAAACGTAAATTACTTCTTCTCTGAGCTCAGCCCCTTTGTCTGTTTCTTTATGACGCCATCTTGCTTGTTGTACTACTCAGCTGTCAAGCAATGACGTAAGAACAGCTGAGCGCTACGAAAAAGTTATCAGACTACTTGCAGCTGTCAAAACTAGTCTTCCCCCCTCTCTTTGAACAGGATATCAACAAAGCGGCCAACGAAAAAATCATGGTATCGATTTCAGTTGAAAAGCCTTCGGCTACTTCACTAAAGTAAAATAAAACATTTCAATAACAAACAGTTTACAACTGAAGGTTAGTTATGCAATACCATCAGACTTAAGTTACCTTGAAGTAGTTTAAAAAAAGACATCGTGTACTAAAATACACAAAAGAAGCAACAGTACATTAATTTTTTTTTACATTTTTTTAAATTTATTTATAATATATCCCAGAAACGAGAGATAACTGCTCCAATTTGGGACTTTACATACATACCCGTCTACGGCTATACATTGATTTCTTTTCACAGTAAAGATATTTTTAACAATTCATTAAAATATTTTCACCTATTATTCTTTACACATTTTACGACAGCAGTAATAAAATTCAATACATGACTGTAAGTTAAAAGAAAGAAACTATACATTAAATTATTTAATAAACTTCCATTATTATTATTATGATTATTATTATTATTTGACACATTGTTCAACTGTAATATGATAATGTCTCATGTATATAGCTTATATAAATTTATTGATTGTTTTTTCTGGTGAGCCCCCAAATCCAGCTGCGCCAGCATGAACACCTTCTCAGTTCTGTGTGCCCTCCAGCGTGCATGTTAATAGCTAGAATGGTTGGGGAATGGGATGCAACACAGGGAAAGCCCTACACGCCTTAGATCGGGCTTAATTAACTATATGGGCGCATGCATCGCTGCTGTGCAGGGTTGTCTGGTGCCATGGCCGCAATTGTAACCAATGGTCACACCCCGAAATAAGAAGGGTCTAGTAAGGGGCATAGAAAACCAGGCAAAGCAGAGAGGGCCTGGGAAAAACTATGCGACAGTCGTGGAGGATAAAAATAATTCCTTTTATTGGATTAGGGCTGGAGAAAGTAGGGTTATTGTTAGTTTGCTAAGATAGACTTTGTGAGATTAATGAGGGTGATATGAAATGTGTCGATCCATTGCTGGAATGTATCCAAGGTCGTACCGCAGTAGCACGGCCCTGTAGGTGGGGGACAGAACTGCGCCACCCGCCCGCAGATGCCCGTCATCTCTCTGGAAGCAAAAAAAGGTGTTCGTTTCCAGGCATAAAAATAGGAGTAATTAGGAAGAGGAAAGGGGGTTGTGGAACGGTGCAATAAAATGACATTACCTACTGCATTATTTCGCTTGCAGCAATTTATGTAAAAATGTATTTTATGTGTTGTAAGTGTTGTGTGGGTTAGTGTGATTGTGCCACTTCACAACACACACCAGCTGTTGCAAAGAGTACACGATGCCACAACCTCCTCAGTTTTTGCTGGTAAGCTAACCAGAGGCTGCCTTGGGATCGGCACTGGTGACAGACCATACATACAAACAGCTGTCGGATGAGAGAGATGTTGCAGCACATGTGTGTGTGGTGGGCCAGGTGTATGCAATGAAATTCGAAAGACCGATACCAGCTAGGGGCTTAATGGCATATATTTTGCCTTGTTCTGGCATCACATATTGCTTCGTTTCAATTTAATGATTAATATATTTAGTATTAGGTGAGTGTGGGAAATATCAAACATAGGTTATGGCCCGTTTGGTTGATTAGAGGAGTTATGGAGGCCTGAGTGCCAAAATACTTTTGGGCTGCTTATATTTTTGTGTTTCCTCGGTGTCGTAATCCCCGAGATTGGATATTTTCGCATTTGCACTGTTTCACAATCAGTGTAAAATTTTTGTGCTAATTTTTAGAAGTGCCCATCCAGTTTTTCAATTTTTCTTCGTGATGCAGATATGCAATCGGGTAGTCTTGGGGCGCATTGTGTGCTAATCAGAGACATTTATTTTGAATTGTTTGGAGGCGCCTTGTGTGCATTTTAGCTGCATGTGCCATCCAATAGGTGCAAAAATGTTATAATTGGGCGTATTAGAATCGTATACCGTTATACAGCTTTGTTTCGGATTAGGGCACTTCGTGGGTTTAATATAGGATAGAGTGTGAATAGACGGACTTGGCCGCTGGCACATTTAGCATCTATATGCGCCTTCCAAGTTAGCTTTTCGTCCATATGGATGTCCAAGTACTTCACCACATCTTTATGGGAAATTTATTCGTCAAACAGAGTTAATTCGGGGCGATTATTCACCTGGGGTAACTGTCTGCTAGTAAAGACAATAGCAAAACTTTTGCAATTTTAATATTTTAATCCGCCATTTTGTATAAACATTTTGATAAGTATTTAGGACGTTTTGTAACCTTTGAGTTGCTAGTTCGAGATTGTGGGACTGACTGAAAATAACTGTGTCATCCGCATAGCACCCAAATTTCACCAATCGGTGATCAGGTTACGGTAGGTCATTTATGTATAAATTAAATAATACAGGGCCTAAAATGCTGCCTTGTGGTACTCCAGCACAAATAGTTTTTTCCCCAGATTTAGCACCCTCCCATTAAACTGAGATTTCTGTACGCCAAATAGCTCCTTGACAATTTGACATAGCAGTCAGATAGTTTTAATTCATATGATTTATATATTAGGCCTGCGTGATATACATGGTCAAAGGCTTTTCGATATCAAGAAATAATACAATAATGTAATCTTTGAAGTTAAATGCATTGGTAATGTATTCTGTAACTCATACAAGCTGATGTGTTGTCGAGTGTTTCCATCGGAAGACAAATCGCTACTCTTGTAATAGGTTAATATTTTCCAGGTGAGAATTTATCCGCCTTAATATAATATATTAAACTGCCTTTGAGAGTGTGTTGAGGAGGCATATTGGCCTATAATTCTGGGCAGTTTACTGTCTTTTCCTAGTTTATAAAATACAATTACATTCGCTTTTTTTTCCACACATTCGGAAAATATTCGAACTTGAGCATTGAATTCACACAGCGTGCTAGATGTTCAAGTGCAGAATAGAGGAGTTTCTTTAATACAATCGCGTGTATGCCATCCTTGCAAGATGCCTTTTTAGGCTTCATATGGCAAATGGCAAATTAAATTTCTTGCAATTGTTTATATTCAGGTTTATGTTCTGTGGGCTGCCATTGTTTAATATCTAGTTCCTGGAGAATTTCGGCGGTGAAAATTCTATCACTGGGTGTTAGTATTTAATTTTACAATTTTCACATCCCAAACACTAGCCCTCTAAAGGACTTCTTCGTCCGAGATCACTGCCTGCAACTCATTCATGATGGGCCTTAATTCCGTGATCTCTGCAGTGTGAGTACTGGCACCTTAAGTGATTTGTAGCGTGATAATATCCCGTATGTATTGGGGAAAGTTTCTAGTTTCGTTGTGAATATTTTCTTTGGAATGTGCTCTACCATACCTTTATGAATTGTTTCAGTAAGGGTTGAGACTGATTTGTCAATTAGTGTAGTTGGTTTTAGAGAATCTGCATCTAATTGCTGTAAATTTTCGTCAATATAATTTGTAAATGCGGGCCAATTCGCATGGTAATAGTGTTTAATTTTTCTAGGGGCAGTAGTTTTAACATTAAGTGAGTGGAAATCTGCATGTACTGGTGGTCAGAAGGAATTTCTTACTCGACCCTGAGGTAGAAGCCATTACTAAACTGTTTATTTATTACGATATCAAGCACATAAAGGTGTTGATTTCGTCGTGTCGGGTTATATGTCGGCTAGTCAGGCGCCATAACCTGATAATTTCTGTTAGCTTGGTGGCTTTGCAATAGAACACCATTTGCAGTTCTGGTTCGCATATGCCAAAATGGATGTTTGGCATTAATGTCCCTGATGGCTAGTATTAGAGAGTGTACATTATTTATTAATGTATCAAGATCTGCTACTCTAAAAGAGTGTGCTGGCGGGGCATAAATTGATAGCAGTTTGATTTCTTGTTGGCCTAATTTAAGTTCAGTCCCAACGGCTTCCAGTGAAAAGAAATCTGGAAGTATTATTTCATTATGTACATTTGAGTGGTGAATAATAAGTGCAACGCCACCACCTCTGCCTATATTATGTGCCCTGTCCCTATATATGGCATAGCCTGGGACTGAGAAACAATTATTTTGTGTAAAATGCGTCTCGTTTACTGTCGCGATTTTACTTTATTACGAAACAAATAATCAATAAATTAGTCCTTTTTATTAATTAATAAGGCCGTGCACATTCCAGAAAAAATTGTGTATATGTGTGTATTGGAGTTATTTAGTGTAGCTCTATTACAGTTTTGTTGCATGGTCTTACGTGTTCCTGACGTCCAAGTATCCCTTGAGCCCGCTTGTTCCATCGCAGATGCATAAACTACACAGCAACATTCGGCCGATCGACATTAGGTTGCGGTCTCGATCAGTGTAGGTCGACAAGATAGGCATTACACTTTTCTTGCCGCCTTGTAACTCGTGGCAGCAGGTCATAATATTTAACATTTATCACAAGAGGTAACTCTCATGATGAATGGATATGTGACCTAAACGAGTGTGTCCCGTGAAGCCATGACCGTTAGACCCAACAGCCATTGGAGGAATAACTGGGGTAAGCGGCGCCGCTTATTCCCACGACTTTCTGATGTGTGTGTTGTCGATGGTCCCCGTGACCGAATTCGGAGTAAGACGTGGCTCCGAGTGGTTTCAAAAGACGGGGAATCAAATTCCCGCAGGAAGTGTGAAGTGGCGAGCGGTTCCCTAGCAGTATTATTAATAGAATCATTTTTAAGCATAATTCAATGTGTTTACACCATTACTCACTAGGGAATCAGCCCGCTCCAGCATAGAGAGTCGATAACATTCCATAGAAAACAGGGTGTAGCTCCACCCTTAGTTACGAAATCCATGTGTCGTCACGTCTACACACATTCCTGAAATTAATTACGTAACTACACACTCCGATTCTAAAATGTTAATTACAAGAGTGTACATGTAATCATCTATAGAGAATCTGCCACCTGAGGCATCATTTTATTTAATACAACCCTTCAAGTGTGGTGATATTCTCGTGACATCACATTCTTAGCCATATCTGGGGCTCTGGCATTCACGAGTATGTCAACAATGTGTTTTAGTTTAGCAATCTTAATTATGTATAACATGAATTTCACTTATCTTGTTATTCATTAAGTTCAGTTATGATTGGTTAAAAACAATGAAGTGCCCGGACCACCGTCATGCAGTGGTCACCTCACAAGACCTAGGACACTACTGACGCTTCCATTGACACAGAACTTGCTCCTTTTCCAAGACTCTTGTCAGTCAAATCATGTGACGTGATTAAAACATGATGCTTATAATTAAATGACATGAAATGGACACAATAATGCCGGTGTAATGAGAACACGTAAAAATTCTTATTAGCAAAGCAAACCTTTATACAGATAAATATAAAAATTAATATTCTAAGTCAACCACTTCAAGATTCTGTGGCCACCTAACTTCACTTTGCACATGTGATAAAAAGGGTGCAATAATAATTTTTAGTATTTCTGCCGCTATGTTCATTATGCCCTTGCATAATTGACTGGGGGCAAATTATGTGAGTTCTTGTTTCTGTACATAAAATTGCTGATTAAACATTTGCAATAATAGGTGGTTATTCAGCCACGTGTTAATGTGCACCTGTTCATCTTAATGTACAGTTACGGAACACTAACGAAAAAGTCAGTATCATAACACTGAATGTACTGAACAAACTGAATAAAAATGCTTATTTTTATAAAACCTCAGAAAAATAGTTAAAATGTGGAAAAGGCTCTTTAATAAAATATAAGGAATATTTATACACAAAACCAGTATTACCTTGCGCATGGCCATTTGGTTTTTCCTACAAGATGGCTCATCAAGCACACGACATTTTGAATCAGACATGTAAAACTCTACATACAACACTAAAAAGTTATAAAACTAATTATGAATAATAAACACAGCATTGTAAGATTATTTGTCTCATACTTACATGACATATCAGTGGACATCGTATCGATAAAACCAAACTGACAGCCGTTGGCAACATAAATAAATATCATTAAATCAATAACATTGAAAAAGTAAATACAAGCACGTGGTGTGTGTCTCTGACTTGCATGGCGTATTTTTGGCTACACTATTATAGACCCGAATCAAATACGCACTTAGTATCTTAAATGGGTGTAGAGAATTACATTAACACTTCACACACAAAAATCCAAAAATAGAAATATAAAATACTATAAGTAAACTTAAACTCTTACCAGTTACATCTATGCCTTAACCTCAAATTGAAGGTTACTTTTATCGGCATGCGTGTCTCTGTCCATGCAGGAATTCTATGATTTCTTCATTAGGTAATAAGCATCGCTGGTTAATAAACATGTGCTCTATGTACTGGAATATGGTTGTATATATTGTCACTTTTATACTAGCCAGAAACTAATCATATTTCTTTTTATTCATTAAGTGCAGGCACACGTGCATGGTTAGTTGCAACGTAATTCTTTATATAATGTGGGTCACAACTAATGGTGGCGCAGTATTCAGTTCAGAAATATTGTTTGCACATGGTGGCATCAATTCACATATAAAAATACATGATAAATGACACTGAAAAAATGCTTACTAACTAACAAAATATAAGGGCACTGCATCTCATGAGCAAAAATAATTATATTACAAAATCACTTGAAATATATTGCACTGACATGTACATGGTATGTCACACGTCATTTTCCACATGTGATCGATGGGAACACTACTACTGCATGGAAGACTAATAATTTAAATGAAACAAATAAATAAACAAATAAAAACATACTAAGGGCAATGAAAAATAGAGAGAAAGGGAAATATATTTTACATTACACGCACTGCATGAATATGCATTCGTGCATACAAGCAGGACACTAGCTTTCGCCAAGAGCTGTCCTCATGTAGTGCAGAGGTGTCCTGATGCAGTGTATCTGGTAGAGTGGCGAACGGACAAGGGAAAGGCATGTGGTCCACATCAAATCCCCCCCCCCCCTTTTTTTTTATCAAGATAGAGAGACAGTTCACTCGACGACAGCTGTGCTCCTCGTCAAACTGCAACCCTTGTAGACGTGGAGAAAGTGGGCGGGGTTGTTGTTCCCGCGCTGCTGGCCGTGTTGTGACAGCTACATTGGACACACTGCTGCATCCGCAGGCTGTACACAAGGCACGCCGGGTAATGGGAGTTCGTTTCGTGTGCGGAGTGGGGTGAGAGCTCTTCCGACCCTAACCCGTTGCTGCTTCGAAGCAGGCGGCGCAGGTTAAGCATGTCTAATTCCCCGCCATTAAAGTGCATTTGAATTCCCCGTTGCTAGCTGTCATCTCGATCTTTAGTTCATGACCAGTCGCAAGACGCTACGAGCGCAGTGAGTCCTCGGTCAAAGATATTTACATTTGAGATACGATTTTGTAAAACATTATTTATCCATGAGTTTGCTTTTATGTCCCTTTATGTTCTGTCAATGCTCTCAACTTTCGCTCTATGAGAGTTTTATTCGTATGCAGATTGTCTGCAGTAGTTTTGATATCAATTGAGAATACTAAATAACATCGTATAAACGAAACTTTTTGTGTATGAATCATCAGTTTGACTTTCCTATGCCATCACAATCTTATCCAGTTCTCCAGAATAGTGCTGGAAAAGATTGTCAATTTGTTTTTAACAAATAATAAAAACCCGTAAATCAAGTTAAATTATCAATTTGACTTGAAGAACAATACAAATAGTTGCATTTTATACTAACAGTATTTTATTAAAACTACTATTATGTGTTACCGATGTGCTAGGTTGGCTTTACAAGTGTGTATGCTGCAAGAGAATTCGTATCGTTAGTATACAAGTTGTTTTTTTTTTTTTTATTAGCTATTTTTCACGAATGCTTTTGAACACATTCAGTTAAATACATTCGGTAGTCATGTCTGAACAAGTTTAGATAAACGTATTTTTTTTGCAGACACACGCACAAAGCAGAATGAAAACAATGCAAATCCTAACCTCAACAAACATGGAACTTGAAATACATGATAATAGTAGTAACTTGTAACACTATTATCTTCTTAACTGATTGAAAGCATCCACTATTTTAGAAAATCAACAGTTCCGCTACCTAACATTCGACAAACATATAACATGTTCAAAAGAACATGCGTTAAAAAGTATTTGGACGGCTCTCCGAGCCACCATCTTCAGTCAACAACGCTCCAATTCGAAATAAATTTTAATTCTATATTCTATTTCCAGAATTGGATATAACGTATTAATACTCACAAAAAAATTACTATATTTCAATTATCGAACAATATTATTGAATATATTTACTTTTTTTAAAGAATTTTTTGTAAATATTGTTAATTTCTAATTAGACTATAAAATTAATAAACATTTAATTGTAAATAAACATTAATAGTAATGCGCTATCTAGAGTTGCGCCAATTTCACACACTCCATAGAAGTAAGATGTATTCAAATGATACAAATTTAAACACGAAATTCCAAACCCGAACTATTATGTCCATTGGCGCACTCGAAGCACGCACTATCTAGCGGCATTGGACTGATTGAACAAAAAGGAATGAATTAATGTATTACAATAATAAATTTAATATAAGTATAACCTCCTGCTTAATGAACGATTTATTTATTTATACGAATGTATTTGCGTGTGTGCTTTTTTGCTGCACTGAAATGGCAGGGAAATATGTGCACTTTATGACAGTCTTTATTACAATGTGATATGCATCTTAATCATTATTTCGTTTCCTCAAAAACTAAGTTGAGTAAGGATATATCAATTGACTGATAAACAAAAAAAATTACTTAGCAAACTGGAGTTTTTATTAAGAAGGGAAGATTTGAATGTGGTTTAAAATAACTATTAGTTCTCGGTGTCATTTTTATCGTGCTAATTTTGCTGTAGGTGAATGTTATTATAACCAAAAAGATTTTTTTTTCTGTTTGCAGACTTAAAAATTGAGAAGTGCTTTTATTTAGACTTTACATAAATGACTATCACACAAAAGAGAGAGTGCCCTAATAAAAGAGGCATCTCTACATATGAATCCAGTCGTAATCATGTAACAGCAGAAGAAAATGTATGTATGTACAGTCTGTGTTGAATGAAATATGTATTCAATTTTAAAGACACTTTAATAATTTTTTTATTTTTTTATTTTTTATTATTTTTTTTTTTAGGCACCTCACATGCAGACCGACTGACAGAGCCTTAAGAAGATAACTCAACAAAGAAGCTTCATGAGAAGACACAAAAACTGAATATTGCACAAAAAATTGATTAGTAAATACAGGAAAATTATTGCAAGACGACAAGAAGATACTATAGGCCAAGATTATCACCAACAACAGTTCGCATTTTTTGGGTTTGGGTAAACAGTATACCCGCAAGTGTTCTGGGCCCCTGCTGGGATTTTTGATCCACATAATGTTTACATTTACTCAAAACAATATGATGGAACAAATTAGTTGTACCCAAACCAGGTAGATGAAAAAAATATAAATGTTTTGATAAAATGTTATGTCAATGATAAATTAAATTCAAAAGTGCCTAACAAGAAATATTTTAAAACTACAAAAGTAATGTGCATTTAAGTGTTAATACAAAGTGTGCTAAGAAAATTTTAAGCTCTAAAAGTGTTTTTAATTAAAGCGATAATTTACTAAACATAATGAAAATAAGCTTTAGTGAATAATTTTTTTAATCACATACTTGGGAACCACTTATCGTACATAAATCGTAATTATAATACATAATTTTTCCGTATACCTTCTTTTTTGATTGGGTATAGCATCAGTCCAGCACCGTTAGATGGTGCGCGTATTGCTATCGCCATTAATTTCGGCGAGTTTCGAGTTTTTCCTTTTTAGAGTATTTAATAAAATTACCTCATTAATATGAATTATTGAATAAAAGGTATAAACAAGGTAATTTATAGAATTAACTTGTTATAAAACTTTACAATTTACTATTGTAATATTAGCTTTTTACTTGTAGGCATTTCTTTTGGTCATCCTTTGGTGAAGTGGCCACATACAGTATCATTTAAGCTAATCTAAAAATTGTTTAGACTTCCTCCTAAGATAGATTAAAATGCCACAGATATGCAAACATCTGAATAATAAAAACATCGATACTATAGGATATTTAATCTTCTCTATACTAATAGTTACTGGGCCGGTTTCACCAACACATCTTAAAATCATTGTAAACCAATTAAAAGGAAAATTGCTGCTACTGTGAAAGTATGGTGTAGATAACCCCAAATGTGCTTTAGAGTATTTAGTTTTAAAAATTAAATTCTTTTATAAATAAAAATACCAACTTATTGTCTATTAAAGTTATTGACTCTGGGTGGAAGTCATTATTTGCTGAAATAACATATGACGTTAGTCGAAAACAAAACTCATGGCAGGTATATAATTGTATATGTACATTTTCCACATATTTTCAAGAAGTAAACCCAATATATACATATGAAATTGACTATTAAGGCAGGTAGCTGATTGATAAAATATGCTTTTATTGAGTATGCATAAGCTACGGAATTACCTATTTGAAATAAATGTAAAAAATGTTTGCCTTCACTACACTGCTGCATGGGCGTCGCCACCAGTGGTGGGGCAGGGGGGCATTGCCCTCCCCAAGTGTCCAGCAGGGGGCGGGGGCAAGTGGTGGTAAATATCATACCTTGTGTAAGATAATTTTTTAAAGCTCAAAGCTGCATTTTGATCTATTTAACCAAATATTTTACATTTATCTGCAAGGTATCTTCTCTCATTTCTTCACATTCTATTACCTTGCAAGTAGGAAGTAATATTCAACTGACATGATGTTATAAGTATTCAAGTGTGTGACATTAACAAAGGCAATATTACCTCCCCATCCCTTATTACTGAAAGGTAAGACTGCATTTTCCCTAATCTCTTAATACTTTGGTTGCTTCGTGCTCTGCAAGCAAGAAACTTTGAGAGTTAGTATTCCAGAACCCGTACTGGAGTGAAGTCGTTGTACGAATTAAATAGCGTGCATTAGTACTCGACTCGCAATGAGGCATACGGATTAATTTAAGAGTGCAGCAAGAAGGTGCCAGAATATTACATCATTCATCCAGGAATGTGAAGATATAAATAGTAAGCATGACAAATATCTCAATAATATTATAAATGCGAAAGTTCGCATATTTGTTTATTTGTTACTCAATCACGTCATAACGGATAGATGGATTTGGATGAAATTTGGTTCAAGGGGAAATTATATTCTGTATTAACACATAGGGTACTTTCCATCAAGGAAAAACTATTCTTAGGGAATATATAAAATATGCCACTGATCATTTGATTGGACACTGGTTAATGGTATGTTTTTATTCCAGGATGAAAAGTACCCTACGTTCTAATTCAGAATATTAGAGTAATAAATAAGAACAATTAAGATAGAGTACTTGGTTATTATAATTATGGTTTGAATTTCGCACACGGATGGAGCCACGATAACAGCTAACTTTGTGTGTGTGTGTACATATATATATATATATATATATATATAAATCTTATTTTATTAACAGGACTTGAAAAAGTAAATGTGTCATTGAATTGTGAATGTACCTATACATTTTTGGTCACTTGCTCTAAATATTGTGAAATATAATTTAAATAAATATTATGGCAATAGATTATGGTAACTATGTTTTATGAACTTATATTGGCTACGGTTATCTTAGTGAAAATTCACATTCAGTGAAAAGAGTAGATATAACAATACTCGATTATGTTTTCTGTACAGTATTATGCTAAGATTTTCTTAAAATCTGGGGTCAACTAGTACATTCAATGGTGTACGCTGCGATGTACATTGCAGTTTGCATCGTCTTTCATAAATGTGTATAATTTTTAGACTTAGCTATAAGTACTTATGTCGTGTTAACAATCTTGTTGGTAGCACTATTAATTTTACAAACTAAATTAAAAACAATTTAATTTCATATGAATGCACCCAGTCAGATATTTTAACTTATAACACTGCTTGTATTAAAATGTGTTGTAGTCCTTTTTTGTATTTAACAGAGTTAATAAAAACAAAATAAAACACACACCTTAATTGAAGTACAGTATACGCGCCAAGAAACAGAATCCATAAAGCATTAATTTAAGGACTTCGTGGCATACTTAAACAAAGAATCATTACCTCTTTTTCATTAGGAACTGAAAATGTTTTTCATACCACAGACAGCCAGACAGGCGAAATGCTTTAAGCTATGAGACAGTAGCTTTGGTGATGAAAAGTACGAGGCCAAATTATTTATATATATATCAGTACAGTAGGTACTTAAGGTGGCTTTATGATTGACTTAACAGAATAAGTGCGCCGTGTGCTTAAGATATGATTCAATGGGCCTTATTCGTAGTCAGAACTTCGTCCAAGGATGATCCAGAGATGATCTTCCTCGGAGTTGGTTTAGAGTTACTCCGGAATAAGGGTGGACTAACTATATCATATTCAAAAACCCCCGATTAGAGTGAGACTAACTTTAGTCGAAGTATCATCGAAATACACTGTCGCCAAGTTTACAGTGCATGCATGCGCATTACAGACTATTCGTCTCAAATAAAATGTTAATTTCCACTCACGACAAAATAGGAGCTAGTTAGTGCTGAAACTCAATATGATTTATTTAAAATTAAAAAGTTTTCGTTTCAAATTGAACAGTAATTTACAATAGGCATTAATCTACGCAAGAACAAGCAGAATATAATATGTTATACTGTGTGCTTAATTGAAAATAAAAGTAGAAGCTTTGTGAATATATATATATATAGTGTAATTTTGGAAGCAAAAGGTTATATAAAAGGTCTGGAACATTATCTGATTTTGATTATTTCCTTTCAAAAGTGATGTTCTCGATAGTATGCCGAACATTTTCTGCCCAGCTCGTGTAAACAAATCACATTATTCATACAGTTTAATTTACAATCTCTTTTTAAACTCGTTCACAGTATTTTGCTAAGCGAGAATAGCAATTTCGTAATTTTCTCCTACATTAACGTCACTTCATTCGTTTTAATTTAGTTTTTATGTCTCAATTATATATTGTAATATGAGCTGGTTTCATTTTATTATGCCAATATTGTATTTATAGCGATGTTAAATGAGTACTGTAGTGCTGAATACATTGCAAAAAGACATTTTAAAATGGTCAAAGTTCTATAACCCAGACAAGATTCGACCTCGCATCCTTCAGTATATCAACCCATGATGATACTACTGAACTGCCACTGCATTCCGTTTCTAACTCAATACTTAACTATATTTTCTAAGATTGATTTTTATTAAAATTCTCTTCGAGTGTATTAATATCACAGTCTCGTAAGAATAGAGTCTGTTTTCAGAGAAGTAATTTGATGGACACAAATTAAAAAAAAAGCATTGCTGTAGCTACAAACTCTTGTTTTATTCAGCTTGTGATGTATATTTCCTTTGAATTACTATTCACGAAACATTTCATTCAGTAGGTCGGCATATATTTGCATACAGATTGACAGAATCGGCTTTAAGCGAAATTTTTATGTTTTGTAAACTTGATCTAGCTTTCACTGGCATGTAATATTTACGAAACTCTCTGAATACGAAATATATTGGTCGGAGGACGACCTTTCCCTAGTCCAGACTAAAAACGACTATGAATAAGGCCCGATGTATTCAAGGGTATTAGTTTATGACTGTCATGTGCGAGTTGTGACGGCCCGTGTGCGTTCTTGGTGTGACTTAAGAGATTATTATATTTTTAATCTTAATTGGACTTCAAGGGCTTCTTTCTTTACATAATGGGTCTTATACTTGTATTATGAGGGAAAAACTGTAATTTTTTTTAAGAAAGAAGGGAAATATTTAGGGTATTTTGGTCGATGTTGAGACAAAAGGAGGAAAATTTTGATGGAAAAAAGGGAAAAATGGCGGATGGTGATGTAATAACATCGCGGCGCCTGAATCCTGCCATCATGCACCCCACGCCCTTGGCCACGAACTCTCTCTCTCTCTCTCTCTCTCTCTCTCTCTCTCTCTCTCTCTCTCTCTCTCTCTCTCTCTCTCTCTCTATATATATATATATATATATATATATATATATATATATATATATATATATATTCTGTAGAGCATAGAAGTATAGCAAAACCATGCTATGGGCAATGTGAGAGTATTAGCCTACAAACAAATTAGGTAGGTAAACAGTTTTCCTATCCGAAGACAACAGAACTCAACCATCGAATCAACATTCAAAAGATGCCCCTATCAGCATATATATTTTTCTGGGTACATTAACTGGCTCTGGTATGCGCTCAGTAAAGTTGGGAACTACTGAGGGAATGTACAGTAGTCACTTTTTTTTTGTAAAGTTGCATTGAAAATATTTTTTATATATCACTGAATGCTGAAATGATTTCTTTCGTTTTCTGTTTTTTTTTTTTTCTTAAGGTTGTAAGAATTAACAAATTTATGAAAAATTTTCTTTTTAATAATTTTACATTTTCACTTGACCGGCGCATAAATAAAGTGATCAAGGTCTTTGACAATTTTAAGTGTACATATGGTGGAATAATACACACTGTGAATACAAGTAGATCTTAAGGCTTTGAGAAATGCTGAGTTTACCGTCAACAGCATGCAATATAGTTGTGCTGCTGGAAAAACGAGTAATGTTTTTTTAGTTGCAGTGATACTTAAGTATATTTAAAAGCTATTTAATAAACACTTCAATATAGGCAGTTATGAACAGTCTTCTTGAATAGCCACTCTCAAAATATGAATACATAGATTAATTAATTTTCTTTACAACGTTATTGTACAGAACCGGTCAAGAGTTTAAGACCACAGTGGAAAATCATGGAATTACACGTAGAACTAAACTTTTGCCGCAACAGTCTTTTCAATTTTTTTCTGTCTTTTAGGCATAAATTAACATATTTCCTCAAATTCTATTGGGTTAAGCTATGCAGTTTAGATGTTATGAATTTTACAGTATTGTAATGTAGCACCAGAATACCTACACTTTCCTACATAAAAAAGATTGTGTGTTACAAGTTGTTGCAGATATTATCATAAATATTTTTTCGTAACTGTAGTGTGTGTGTGTGTGTGTGTGTGTGTGTGTGTATGTGTGTGTGTGAGCGTGTGTATGTGTGTGTGGTAGTGTGTGTGAGCGTGTGTGTGTCATGTTGGAACTATTATGATAATTCCTCAAAAATGTTGGAAAGGTGTGATGCACGTTTTATTTGTTCATAAAATCCGTGGGGGAAAAAAAAACTGTTTTTCATTGTTTTCGAAGTATTTTACTGGACTGTTGAGTGAACTATCGAAGCCGGCGTTATCCATTGAAATAGGTCCCCATCTGCTCTACTTGCAAGGACAACGCTGGCTCCGATAGCTCACTCGGCTGTCTAGTAAAATATTTTCGAAGACCAATGAAAAAGTCTCTTTTTAATGGATTTTATGGACGGGTAAAACGTGCAACAACACATTACTGCTTTTTTGAGAAATTTCCATTATCGTTCCAAATTCACACATATTACTAAATTTACCACGAAATATTTGTGTTAATATCGGCAACAACTTATAACACAAAAATTTTTTTATGTGGGAAAGTGTAGATATTTTGATGTTACATTACAATATTGCAAAATTCATAACTTCCGAACTGCATAGCTTAACCCATTGAAATATGCCTAAATGACAGGGGGAAAAAAATTGAAACTACCGTTGCTGTAAAAGTTTAGGTTCTACGTGCAATTCCATGATTTTTTACTGTGGTCTTAAACCTTTGACCGTTACTGTATATAATTTACCAATGGAATAGAACATTTGAACCTTCATTCGCACAGTTTCTTCTTACAGCATGGTTACTTGTGAACCAATCTGTAGGCCTGTATATCCTATAGTAGGTTCTTTACACTAGGATACTTATGATATAAAATTGTTGGTGCAAAATCAATCGATGAACCCAGAATGTCATCTCCGTTGTCATGGGCTACGATATCTCATGAAAATTTTTAAAATACCAACTGCAAAATTAAGAAAAACCAATTTAGTATCGATACCAATGCGGTATTGGCTTGCGCCACTACAGGAATTACTTCTAGAAACTTGTTGAGTCGTTCATATTCAGTCCATACTGATTGCTTTGCTTCCTAATCGGTATCAGGTGATTTGAAAAACGTTACTGTGTATGTAGTTGGAATTTGTAACCTTTGACACCTATACAAAGTGAAAAGAACACGACGTGACATACTGGCTTCGTTTTGCAAAGAATGGAAAGAACTGTATTTTTGTGTATATTTTGCCAACCAAAAAAAGTGCAATCATATCCGTATTTAAAACATTAAAATTCAACCGAAGTAGGTGCATCTGAAACGTTCCCGTTACACTTGCTCGCTGCCCTTTTTATCAAGGAATGGAGAATTTACCGATTCAATATACAACAAAGGGGAAAGAACTGACGTTGTTTTGGCAGGCGTGTCTGCACTGCATTTGTAAAGGTACGTTGTACTGTGGATATTTGCCCTGAACGAAGTCGACAATTATCAAGTTAATATTTAAGAAAGGCGATAGCAGAAAAATACTTGCTTATACCTTTACTTCATACTTTCTGGAAGTTTTTATAATTACACACACAAGCTAACTTATTGGTTCTGAGCAAATATGCTAATTCTTAACAACGAAAATACGAATTGCATGGAGTTTCTTACAGCTAATAAACTGAGACCTGAAAATCTCATAAGCTGTAAATGAAAATTATATGTGTAGAGTTAATTTAACCAAGTTTCTTGGCCTACACATTGAAAGTCGTTTAAAATGAAAATAACACACAAATTACAGAACTATTAGACTTAGTAGATAGTGTTATTCTTCCAGACATCTGTCAACATTAATAACCAAAGCATCCCACAAACAAGTATATTTAGGTTATTTTCATGTTGTATTAACTTCTATAATCGCTTTGTGGCGCCATTTCAACCGACAGTAAATAAATATTGCCCCTCCAAAAAAATTCGTTACTATTTTATGCAACAAGATAAATATAAATCCTTGGAGACAGATTTCAAAGACTGAAAACATACTAGCCCTCGTAGGACAATAAGTTTTGGTATTCTTTTACATGTTACCGATAAATTTAAAAAAAATTCCGATCAAACACTGAAATTTATCAACAAAATACAAGATCTACTATATATTTGCATAGCCCTTCAACCTCAATATTAGTATTCCAAAACGGATTTCATTTCTCGAAATATATTATTGCCTTCCACAAGAGCACAAAGACGAATGCAGGAGGTGTCGCCGTGGCTAAGCGGTCAGACTGCTTGCCTCACACCAAGACGAAGCAGGTTTAAATCCCCGGCCGGGACACTACTGAACTTTCACAAGTGGAAATCGTGCCCGGACGATACCACTGGTCGACAGGTTTTCTCGGGGATCTTCCGTTTCCCCCACCCTTTCATTCCGGCACTGCTTCATTCTCACTTCAGTTCACCTCCATCGGCTCTCAAGACCTCGATGTTAAGATATGTATAATATCTCAACTCGACTATATGCTCTGTTGGAAATAGAAATACATTCTAAGCATTTTTTTCTGTATTCCCTGGTATGTACTATTTACGTTAGTAAAGTAATGATTTAAGTTGTTTGAAGTAATAATTTAACTAATCTGTTTAATATTATCCACCACTACTCTTGATTTAAGGGGTGTTCCTCACAGGTTTACATTCGCATTATAAGAGTGTTCTGACGGACAGAAATACTTTATTTTAGCATTTTAATTTAAACTTCTTATTTGCTTTTAATGTTTTTCTTTCTTTGTGAAGCTTAGGCATGGATTAATCACAAAGTTGCATCCAGTTATGTATATAAGCCATTCACGGTTATTTCATACTTTTCTGAAACCCTGCTAATGTTTTACTTCCAGGATATTCCTCCACCTCGTGAAAACTAAGCTTAACTAAGCCTAGAAAATCACACCAAAGGACAATGCACCGAATTCGTGCGCACTCAGTGTAACAGCATTTTGTATAAGAATTGTTTCTTACTAGCACTACCAACACACATTTTTTTCTCACTGTTTTTAATTCAAATTATTTGAAAATGAAGCTTTATAATTTATAGATAAAATATGAATAACAATTCAATTTAACAGGGAAAAAAAGTAACTTATGAATACAAGTATAAAACGCTTGTGATATACTTCATATGTTGGAAATAACTAAACATGTAATACATGGGAAGATTTTTCAAAGGTTTTATTTATAAAGGATGAAGAAACTGCGCATAGACTATATATGGTGTCATCCAGAGGACAGATGTAATCAAGATGCGTTTCGATAACCTCACACTAATCCCACCACCTTAAACATCGACCCTCCCCCACCCCCTTCTTCTTTCAAACCATCCTTCTAATACTACAAAACAAAGAAATATCACAAAAAATGATTTAGAAAATCTAAAATCACTAATAACATACCACATTAATCTCATACTCACCCCAGCACCACTAATTGGTCACTTTCGTTCCATCCCCAACAGACGACCGATGCCAATTGCTATTGGCTGTTTAGTCTGTGGGCCTTCAAACCCTCACCTCCACTCACCCCAACAATCCCACCAAGCCTCACCAATTCTCCTCAGTCCACACCAATCCTTCACAATCCTCACCAATCCTACTCGATCCTCACCAATACTTCTCAATCATCCTCACCAATTGTCCATAATCCTCACAAATCCTCCTCAATCCTCACCAATCCTCCTCAATCCTCACAAATCTTCACCAACACTCTCCAATATTCCTCACCAATACTCCTCAGTCCTCACCAATACTCCTCATCCTCCTCACGAATCCTCCTCGATCATCACCAATCCTCCTCAATCCTCCTCACTAATCTTCCTCAATCCTCACAAATACTCACCAATCCTTATCAATCCTACTCAATTCTCATCAGTCTCTAGAAATTAATGAATTTGCCAGCTACCTCTATCCATTCATATAAGAAAGCAAAACGATTCACTTACAGTCTCCAAAACTTGTACATATCGGCAGAATTAATATTTGTGTATGCAATCAACTATACGTGCATTTATGTACGTAAGTCTTTATTACCATTCTATTTACAGATCTTAACGTTTATAAGTGTGTGCTCATAGCATAATTTTTAAGTTGTGAGGGTTAAAAGGATATGACACACAAAAAAATAATGGAAAAATAAAACAATTATTTTATTATAATAAATTATTATTATTTTGTTTTTACATTTTTCAGAAGAAAGCAGTTCATTACATCATCTGATATAACACCGACCCTGAAGTTCTCTTATGATCGAAACCGCCTCTTTCATGGTCGAATAATCCCCACATCTTTGGAGCTGAAGCAAAGATCTAAGTCTGTCTACAAGTTTGTTGGGATCTTCTGTAAACATATAGTCACTATAACCATCGTCTTCTTTCTTCTTCACACCACGTGTCGAAGGAAACTCGCTGGGGAAATGTGTGGGTCCCTTGAGAGAACAAATATAAAAACAAAAATATTAATATATCCTGAGAAATCACCCAACCTTAATAAACACTTCTGAAATCCCATTTAAAAAAGGTAAAATGACTCCGAGAGTAAAGTAAGAACCATTACAACTTTAAGGTAAAATATGCCTGATGATTCACTAAAAAAGAACAACTTGGAATACTAATTTCAAGAATACCATTGGAAGGAGCATAACCCTCATTACACTTAACCATGAGCATAGAGGTACGCCATAAAATATCCACTAAACTCCTTGGCATTAAAATTCTTTTGGCAAATCGTAGTACAGGAGACCATTCCTACAGCATGCCAAAAATAAATGGAAGAACCCACCTCTTACAAACATTCCCATAAAATACCATATTGAAAATTCACACGAGCAAAACAGTGAAGAAACACTTCATTACAAAAATCCATATATAAGAAAAAAATAAAAAATAAAAACAATTAAAAAAAATTAAAAAACTAAAAAGGAAACTCTAACCCGAGCATTTACAACTACTTTCATTATAGTACTTTACTTGCGTACTCATATTATGCAAAAATGCATTTAGCATGCTGAAGCCCCGAAGTACGAAGTGGTGTAGACATGATCTATCGTCGGCCAGCCCGCGCAACTCGATGAGGAACACTGCCCACTTGCTCGGACTGGGGACGAACATTTATACGCGAAAACGTGGTTGGGGAAAGTTAAGGAGGCGGTGGAAATAGCGGAGAGACGTATGGAAGGTGCCAGAGTCTGCGAGGGTGAACTCGTTGTCAGTAGTAGCCACCAGACAGTGCTCGGCCGTGCCAGGAGCGCCACGCGCCTCTCTTCAGTATAGCTCAGCACTTGGTTTGCTAATTGACACACGTGTCTGATTGAAGTAGGGCTTCAGTTTTAATTCTCTACAGCCTAAAAAAATATCTAGCTCATTGAACTGGACCTGGGCGTGCTGAGTGGCATGCTTAGCACTGCAGGATCGCGTGCGATATCTGTAGAAATATCTACATTAGGTTTAGATGCCATTGAGGAGGTGCAATATATCGTGGGAATAAGATGGCTGAAATGTGTCCCTGTCGGACTAAAGCTATTATTATGTATTTTATTTTAGGAAGTAACTTCATCACTAAAACCAACAATGGAGCGCTTATAAAAAATGAAGGTAATAATATAACATAACAATCTTGGAACTGTTTCTCGACAAGTTTATGGAATAGCCTTGTGGAAAACCCTGTCAATAACCTTTAAGGTGCATCTAAAAATACTGCTACTGTGTAGTTGCGCCAGTTAGGTATTTATAATATGTTCAGATAATCTGACGAGCTCAAGAACATTAGTGTGCCTTTTTCTCAAGCCGAATTATCATTTTAAAAAATATTCGCTTCACGAATATGACTTTCTAAGTGATGCAATAAATCTTGTTCGTGAATCTTAGAGAGCAAGCTGATCAGGCTGAAAAGGCGGTAATTTTGAGGTTGAGTCGGGTCTTTTCCCGGCTTAGGGAAAACTGTGTCAGTGGCTCATGTCCAAGAAGTTAGGAAGTCTGTAAGAGTAGGCCTACAATTTGCATTGATGCACTAGGCTATCGCTTCGACCGCACTGTCAGGCCGCTGCTTGAACTATAGCCCGCATGGTGACAACTCACGGTTGTGACAACTCACGGTTCTCTGTGGAGTTTCGTATGTTGTATAATGCGCTCGACCTCGTCAGCACCTGTGAATTCAAGCTCTGGAGCTGTAAACACACTCTAGGTCACTATAAACACAATTCACGCGAGCTGGGTCCAGGGATTGATGTTAGGTTGAAACACTACTTCTCAATGAGCGGCCACAGTCACAGCTTTTTGTTGAGGCATCTTGGTTATGTCTGCATTGCCTTGAAGAGGTGGGACTGAATCGCGTTTCTTTTTAAATGTCTTTATAATGTGCAAGAGAATAGTGTCATAAGTACAGAACTGCGGCAATTTTTCATTGCATAGATCAGCTTGCCAGAGTGATATTTCAGTATCAGTTGGCTAAGTTTATTTATTAGAGCCCTAGTTTGCCTCTTATTTAAACCGAGAATTATATCAGCGTAACTTATTTTCCCGCTAAATTAGCTCCCTAATACATTCAGGCAGCGCATCTGCACAACGGATGAATAAATACAGTCACTCAGGAAAATGCGTGTTTAATTCTGTCTGCACCCCCCAGCGCATAAGGGCACTGGGCCCTCATTTCCCGCCATTTCTCAGGTGTGTATTCTATGTGTTTCTTTCAAGAGTGTTCTGTACTGCATTATATTCAACTTATTTAATTCAGGTGGTGTGTGGTCCACCCTGAGAGTCCACGAAGCTGTACATTTAACCTTCATTCATCATGGTTCAAGAAGCCAGGAAAGGAAGGCATTGGTCGTAGGTAGCATGACCCAGAGCATCAGAAAGAGTCAACTTTACAACTCTGGCACCACCTCTGGCGAAGATTGGCTCCGGGCAAAACATCACCTATTAACCAGATTTCTACTTAGATACTCCTTTTTCATTTGTCCACACCATGCAGACACCCAGCCTGGTGTCACGTCTACCTCATCTTTAGCCTATGATCGCCGATCGGAACTTGTTTGGAGGTAATGTAACAAAGACGATACAAGGTAAAGACTGGTATCTCAATGTTATTCTTGTGTCCCTGCTTTGAAGCCCTGATTGTGTTGCCATCTCTTGATTTCGCAAAAAGAGTTTTTGGACCTGTTGGTAACTAGCACATTCTAGCGTCAAGTTTAAAAACTGTGTCGTAATACCACTGCTTGGCAGGCTTTGCAGTATTAAAAATACATGTATTCTATTTTTAAAAAAATGTAACAACACATGATTCTCTTGTACCTGCAAACAAATATAAACTTGATTCCCAAAACTAAAACTATATTCACACATAACACATTATAAATACACATACCAACCAATTTTTTTCATTCTGGGATAACTACTAAATGATGTTAAGTACAATGTTTTGAAAATCACTGCGACTACTAGCCTGTGGCAACTGAATCCGCCACTGTTAATGTCGAGGTTTAGGAGAATCCTATGGAAATGCGCCAATTTCACCATGTACTATGGGTGGGGGCCGCTACCCTCGCCTGCACGCTATGCTGAAGACTGTATCACGAGCAGGGTATCATGCCGTAGGAATTGGCGATGTGACGAGATGGATTTTATGTCAACTACATGAGTTGCAATCCGATCATGAATGAGAGGCTGTGACCAGCAGAGCTGAACAGCAACACATGCCACCATTGACAATGCCACGCATACCAACCTGCACAGCACACACAGGGATGGCACAATCTTTCACGCTCCCCACATGTTCTACACACCATTATTCCGGACAGTTAACAGCACCAGATTTGTGTATGAGCAAAGATGTAGTAGAAAGTCCCGTCCGCCAGCTAATGTCAGCAAGGTTTCAATCCCTTTTGGGATATGCTGGGTGCTCTAATGAAGATCCTGCCATGTTTCTACGCAATTGTGAAAGCAGACTGGCCATATATAGAGTCGACCCGGAAGATTGGACAAATTCAATTGGTGAACGTTTAGGAGGAGATGCACTCTTGTGGTGGTGAGGTATGAACCGTTACGGGATCATGTGGGCTGAATTCAGCCAGTCGTTTCTAAGTCGTTTCGCCAACATATTCGCTTCTCTGCGCGCACGGAGCCGCATGGTACTGGAAGAGCAGAAAGAGGCCACACTGTACAATATCGTGCCACAGAAAATAAGTACAATCAGAATGTATCATCCAGAGCTGAGCACACAGGAAGTGCTGGAAGTGGTGGGCGAGTACATCATGTCCAGAATACAGGGCGGTCCTCGCACCTGCCATCCATGCCATGGAACGCGAATTCCTACAGACCAACATGCTACTTGGTACAAGTATCACCGCCGAGCCACGATGCGACCGCAAACATGAGCAACCGTTTAGGAAGTTGAACACTCGAGACCGGAGAATAACCAAGAAGAAAATGGAAGAGGAAACAGTGTGTATAACATGTCGGTGAGATCGGGGCCGGAGGTGACAGCTGCACCATTAACAGCGCAGAATAACGGGATGCAACAGCCACACCCACAAATGGAGCCATGGTGCCTGGCATACCCAGGTCGCTGGTGTGATGGGCCACACTTTGACATCCTTGCCCGCAATGAGCCAGAGTACCGCCCGCTGCTGGACCAGGGATGCTGCTGCCAGGTATGAGAGGTCGGAGTAGAGCGGCCGTACATCACTCATATTCACGCAAAATGTGTTTCACTGACCCGCACCGCAACAAGTGCTGCTTGCACAAATCAATAGTGACCTCACCAGCTTCATCCATATTTCTGTAATCATAAATGACCATCCTTGCTGAGCAATGATAGACACTGCCACCTCCCATAACTTCGTGAGGAGCAGCTTCGTCGACAGTGACAAGATAACTGCAGTAAACAAGACAGGCCAGCTGGCAACACGCCAACTTACTGGTAATATTAAGAGTGAAGCGAGCATTACTGTTCGCATTCGCGACGTAGAAACAGTGACAGTCGCCTACGTATCCGACGACATGACGGAAGAAGCTATCCTCTGAGTACCCTGGCTGACCAAGCAAAGTACTATGGTGGAACCAGCTGCACGTAGGATCCATTTCGGGGAGACAAGGAAAGGAGGGCAGTGTAAGGAATGGGAAAGCCAGTAGCATGTGAGTACATGCCGGTACAGTGACCCAACCTGTCTGTACTACCAACTACACCGACACTGGACACACTCGGAGGGGAAGCGTGGTCAGCAGTACGTGGAAAAATGGTGTGTAATTAATGACTGTGTGGAATCATGCGCGAGCGAGGGAGACAACACATGTAGAATTTATATGCCTCCGGCTTCCCGCAATTCAGTGTTATGCTACAAAACACGAAAACAACATTTCCGGACACCCAGGTGTGGCCCAGAGAAGAAGATATTCCCTGAAGTATTTTTATTGGTAGATGTGTGAATCTTTGTACGGCATGTAACTGCTTTAAGAGCCAACTCAGGGATGGTGTGAAACAACAACAACAATGTGAACAATGTTAGCCGTTCAAAACAATCGCACTAGACTTGATGGGACCTTACCCCAGGCCACTGACAGGGAAGATCTTTATCCTGGTGGAAACCGACCTGTTTTCGAGTTGGGTGGAGGCTTACCTCATCTCCAGCATGCAAGCATGTGGCATTGGCAAGATGATGGAGAACGAGTTCATTGCACATTAGGGATACCCTCGTACAGTACTGAGTGACAACGACACTCAATTTACTGGTGGTGTGTGTAGTAACTTGAGCACGAGATATGGAGTATAACACCACACCATGGCGATCTATCACCCATATTCTAACCCAACTTAATGACGTGACCATGATATTAAGAAACAGTTGCACCTGCACATGGGAGAAAATCATGCCTCGTGGTCAGAACAACAGCCTGCAGCCCTCTTCATGCTTTGTACACGTGAGAACCAAGCGATAGGGAAAACACCAGTGGAGCTGCTTCAAAGCCGTGACCTTCCCCACCCCGGGAAATTGGCTGCAGGGAGGAGGGAGAACAACAGATTGAAGGGAAAGAATGAGTGTAGGGAAGAGCGAAGAAAGAGGGAGGTGAGAGTGAGAGAGGCAGGCGAGGGCGCTGGTTACCACCTGCCTGTATGCGAGAACTCATCCACAGTCAGCTGGGCATCAGGGCTTTCATGCTGGATTTGTGGCCAAGTGGAACGGGCCACATGAAGTGATTGACTGACAGGGTGAAAGTTGCCACAATGTCCGCCTGAGCAGGCTCCGATCTGCAATCTTTCATCGGGACACACTGAGGCTTGCAGATGCCAGTGTCGCGATGCCTGGCGCCGATATGCCAATACCCGATGCTGGAGTGACCAGTAGTGATGAGGAAGTACCACTTGATGCCACACCCATGACTGGAGAAGACATATATGTGGATATTCCGGAAACCCCTCTAGCTGCGATGTCTGGCGCAGATACTCCTACACAGAACCTAGCAAGGGAGACAGACAGAAACCACGTAGAGAGTGAGGAGGAGCTGTGAGTGGATGTTCCCCCTCCCGTCCTGCGAGACTCACCACAAGGGCCGCCCATTTCCGATAACCTTCGGTAGGTGAGGGCCCGACTGGTGGTGTCATGACGCCAAGGAGACGCCACCAGTTACGGACACCGAGGCTGGTATTGTTTGTTTTTGGGGACGCCCAGAGAAACTTTCCATGATGGTCACTGCAAACGTGTAAACAGCAGGAGTGGCTGCGACGAGTCGATCGAGGAGGCGACATCTTCTCCTACCTGCCGATCGAAGAGGACAAGCTACAACCAGCGTGTCGATTGCACAGCCTGCGGGTGTCAGGACACACCCACCGCAGCTGTCGCAAAACGTCCAGCCACGTGGAAGCAACAGCACCAAATTCCAAGAAGACCACAGTAGGGAAACCACTACAATCTGCGAGTCCACCATGCAGATGTTGTAGTTGAGTAAGAGCTTGTGAGTGGCGAATGAATTGTCTCCAGAGGGGGAGGGGGTGTGTGACGTGTGCCACGTTTCCCAGTCCTAGAGCATTCACCACGACTGAGAGAACCCACCAGAACATCTCGGCACCACCGCCTGCATATAAGTACAGCCAGTGTAGTGAGTGCATGTTCAAAGTATGAATAGAATAGGTGTGCTGTAAAGTAGGTATACTAGTGTTTTTGTTTATTTTTCTCCCGTGGCAATAAAGGGTTTATTTTTGTTTTTATTGTTTCTCAATGTTAATAGGTGTTTAAATATTTTTCGTGTAATTTTCTTTTCCGTGCCGATAACATGTTATTGTTTACGTTCACTTGACCATGTGTTCTCTGACGCGCCGCAGCAGGGCGACGTCAACGGGACACTTGTCATTGTGTTCCAGTCAGTGTATCGCCCATGCGATTTAGTGCTATGTTTTTGTAATATTATTTTAGTGTTTGTTATGTTTTATTTATTTTTAATAATATTTTTATCACCAGTGCGTTGACATGTGCAGATTTCGCTAATGTAAACAAACCGTGCAACCACGTGGTAGGACTCCACACACGTGGAATATTCACTTGGTTAATTTTCTTTGTAGTTTTATTGTGCGCACTTAGTTTATTTGTTTAATTTATTATTATTCTGAAATGAACAGTATCAAGGATAGTGTGATACTGGCCAAAGCCAGAATTCCCGTTGTGTGGATTACAAACCAAGGAAACTTTTGACGTAATGTATTGGACACATGCCAAATAGTGGCCGAATAATGATAAGTGTTTGTTTCATGTAATATATTTCATACAGGGTAATTTGATTGTGTTGAGTGTGTAAAATAAATGATGTGGAAATGAATGCAGAGTAATCCTGGCACGAGTAGGGTCATGCCCGGGAAAACCGTAAGGCACCAGAGCGAGGTAAGGGTGCCTTACGTGGTAAGTTTACGTTTAATTTTTTATATATTTTATTTTTCCTGTAATATTGAATTATATCTTATAGTGTTGTGTTTTGTATACACCATATCGATCTAGGGTCACGTTCATCCCTTTCATTTCGTTTTATCATTATGTTAGAATAATTTGTTGGTCACGTGATATGGAGTGGGAGTTGGAGCCGGGAAGGCGGCAGCCCACTGCCATGTTAGTCAACTCTTGGTTACCGCGTGAGATGGTCATGTCACGTGCCCTCCCTGACCACTTCGCCATTTTGATACCAATCATGTAGTTTGCAATAGTTTTTCATGTAAGCAACCAGAATGTTTGTTTTGTTTAGCCTGGCGAGTGAGCCATCTTACAGCTCGGTCCATCTCTTATATGGCCGGGATGCAATTACTTATATTTCCATGTAGGAATTTTGCCGGCTGTTCTCAGTGCTAACGAGTAGCCTGCTTTAACGGGACAAATGTTGTTTGTGCTCATTGGAGGTCAATTGAAATAAAATAAGTATGTTCGCTGACTCGTCTGCTTTAATATTTCAAATGTCACTTCTTAGCCACATTACCAGTAATCGCACCTATATTTTTCATGAGGTGTACGGTGTCCTATAACATCCCCGGGAGTGAGTGAACATATGAGAGTAGCTCCGATAACTCTTACTAGACCCGGTATTTAGGAATATATCTAGGATAAATGGTGTAACTTTCTACAACTTCTGCAAATGAGACGTCGGACATCGAGGGGGCCACAAGTAGGCCATCGGCCATACGGCCCAACTATTCTTGTTCTCTGTGCTGAGAACGCTGCCACCTCCGGACAACTATGGCAGTATTTCAAAAGTCTCATAAACATAACCCTTTTCTCCTTGATGCTCCAGCCTAGTAGCATCATATGGCTGTACGACACATGCGGCTTATTTTATGAACGCAATTTGACAACATCAAATAGAGCCCATCTGCTCTATTATACTACCCGATACCACACATGGTATCGGGTAATACGATATAGCCCATCCACTCTCATTACCAGATACCACATATGGTATTGGGTAATACGATAGACCCCATGTGCCTTATTGTACTATCCGATACCACATATGGTATTGTGTAAGTACACTTGTGTCCACCCGCCCAAGTATACGATGCGATACCACATTAGTATCACAGTTAATATATTTCAATCTTGCCGCCTAAACTAACGTTTGATATTTGTAAATGACGAAACACATTTTTCGGTAAATAGCCTCACCTTGTTTATCGTGGGTCATGTGAGCGAATAACTGTAATCGATGCATATTTCGAACAATAATAGTCAAATATTTACTAACTTGGCACCTAAAATAACATGTATCTAAACGACGAATCAAATTTATTTGGTTGTTCAGCCACACCTTGTTTATCATGGGTCATGTGTGGATGAATCACTGTAATGGTTGCATATTTGACTTGAAAAGGATTATTTCCACATACATTTGCATTTCCCTATTTGTTTAGTACAATTTCGCAATATTGTACACTTAACATTATTGAGTACTGCCTAAACATACTATGCCTACCCTATCCTAACAGGGCCTACCTACAACAACGTATTTCTACATGTCACTACAAACATCAAACATATCCAATACTTTATTACAAATGGTAAAGACTAGGAACCTGCTACAGAATACTGACCTAAAATTACCTAACTACAACACTCGTTATTACACCGGAAACACACATTTATACTTAAATGTATCAACTCGTACCTTTACCAAACATATCCATTTTCTACAAACATGAAATACCACACTTATTTTCATTATCTGACGTGGGACATATTGTTTGCACAATGGTACTGACGCGTGACACTTATACTATTGTAAAATACAATTACGACTCATTCCTATTCGCATGAGGTATACCCTAACTTAAACCTCCATGTGAGAGTTGTTACTTCAAACCAATACACAGTAGTGGCACGCCATTTTTAAATCTTCCATGCGGCCGAAAACGTGGCTAAAAGGTTACGCATCTAGCGAGCATGCAGTCTCACCCCTCTCCGCCACCAACCCTATAATCTTAATTAAAGAGTGCAATCAAGCTGTCAGCCACTTCGGGCGCGGCCGAGCACCGCCGAAGATCCACGAACCAAGAACTCTGGCGAGAAGGTTCCTAACTCCCACGCCAGCCTTCCAGCAGAAGGACGTCACACGCCCTCCCCACATCCTGCAGCGGCAGCCTAGACTTCTGACTATGTAAGTCTGCACGGCAGAGCTTTAGCATTCATTGTAATTCTTCTTTGATCTAACCCCAAGCACACTCCTTAGGGCTGGGGCCTCCAGCGAAACCTCGAGTCTTCAGTAGCCATTGCAGCTACCTTCTGCGACGACAACAGTCTTCAACACCCATCGAACATGAATCTACCTTGCTACTTTAACTTATTTTGTCTCTTCCAGTCACCCATATTAGACAGCTTTAGTTGAGTAGTTAAATATTCAGTTTTCTAGTTCACTTTCCTGCTAGCCTAGGACCAGGTTCCCCACATCTGGCTAACGTAGTTTTCCTTCAGTACTCCGTCACCTTGGTAGGAGATAGCACGAGTCACTATATTTATTGAGTCCTCGACAAATACAGCTTGTTATCTATCCTAATGCTTTTATTTCTAGAATATCGTCTACTTCGCCCACTGTTAAAATGTTTCTAATACTGGTATGAATAAATCCATTGTGTGGGAACCATTATTGTTGAGTTTGTACACGCCTGACTCGGGAAAAATTAACCTTTACACCTGGTTGTCTCTCGCAACATAGACTATTATAATGTTGTTGAGATCATTACTATCAGTGTCAAAAATTTTTTGGTGTTATATTACACAACATAGGCGTGGATAACACAGTATAAAGATATTTTCACTATTAATTTATCTTACTTCTATATAAAAAAATAAGTAATCTCATCTACACACAATAAAGAACTAATACTTTAGCAATTAATTTACAAACATCACTTATTTGCTTCTCTTTCCGTTTCACGCTTGCTTAAATTCTTTTGGGAGGGCTAATGGTGATGTGAGGGAGGAAGCAGAGGTTTTCGGACCGAGGATGCACTTGCGCTCTGCAGTTCGCCAGTACGCGTGATCATTCGACTATGACCTATATAGTTTAAAAGAACGGTTCTCAATTAACTGTTCTCAAATGTGACTGTTTCGGGACGACGTAATACATTCCACTGAACTACAATTTGTATAGCGCTCGCAAATGCAGGTTTACACAAGCAAGCTCAATGCGAAATTAGTTGCTTTCCTCCCTATAGTATGGCTTACAGCTACCTATATACATGTTCTATTGAACACGCATTTAAAAAGTGTTTCTAGCAACTTCCACAGTGCTAGCACCACACAACGCCAATGACGTCCATCAAAATTTCAGAATTTGAAAACAATTTGAATGATTTATTTCAATTCAAATTTCGGAAATAACGTGATCATACTTTTGTCATAAATCATTCATATTTATTTCATTTAATGCGTAGAAATATTTTAAATATTTTGTTTATTTCGAAAACTTCCATTATTATTGAAAATGATAGTTATATCAGAAAATAAATAAATATTTATTTATACATACATATTATTCTTAAAGCGCTATCTAGCGTACGGATAGTTTTCACACAGTCCATAGAATAAATATAAAATTCAAAACAAACAATTTTATAATAAGTTATAAATAAAATACTGATTAAAAGGCATAAAAAAGTAGTAGGTAGTTAAAACAGTTTAAGGTAAGAATGTAAATTGTTATAAAACTTTACAATTTACAATTGAAATCTTAGCTTTTTACTTATAGGAATTTCTTATATTCATCCTTTTGATAAAGTCATGGCATGCAGTATAATTCAAGTTAAACTAAAAATTGTTTAAACTTCCTCCTAAGTTAGATCAGGAATGCTACAGATGTGCAAACGTCTAAATAATAAAAACATCGATATAATAGTCAATAGGATATTCCATCTTCGCTCCACTAAAGTCTCTGTGTTCCAACAATATAGGCTATTCGTGGTAAAGTGAGCTTTTTTGGAAGTCCAGTCAGTTGGAATATACGTGCTGTGATTATTACTTAAAAAGCATATATATATTTGTAGATAAATGATTTATAGTATTACTTTGTGTGAAGAAGTGAACTATTCTAACCTCTTGATGGCATGGTGTGCTGTTAGATTAGGTCGTTTAGGTTTTGAGGAGCAGTAAAATTAATTTACCAGGAAAAGGGTGTTGGAAATATACAGTTACCTAGGTTCGCCAGGTATTTTTCAGCGAACAATACCATGATGATGTGGATAGCTGACTCTTCTGCCTCTAGATCATGTGCTGTCGGCCAAAGGCAGCTTTCCTCCCTGCAAACTGCTCTGCTGCTCGTCTGATATATTCAAATTTATATCGCGTACTATGTGGCAGACTATTGGGGTTGGCCACGCGCCCATACGGAATTACGGACGGTTAAACACAATTACACTTGGAGATTAACAAAATACCCTTGCACATTTAAACACTTTTGCAGGGAAGGTGAGGTCCCGCACCCTGAAATGCCCGAAGGTGCCCCAAATAAAACATGTGACACAATTTAAGTGGGATTTTTGGGATTATTGTAACCGTTCTACACGAGAACAACTTACAAGATTTGCCAGCCTTAAACCTGCGGATTAAGGTAGCACTGTACAAATGGTGCGAAGCCAAACAATTAATTAAATGGTAAAGTTACGCTTCCCCCGGCGATTCAAGCACAGAGGAAGGTGAGAGATGGAATACAGAGTGGCAAAAGAAATGGTTCCGAGATAATTTAAGCTATTGAAAAACTATAGTGATTGGAAAAAACAAATTATGAGGGCCACCCGCCACACGCAAACCACGAAAATGGCAATGACACGTCCAACCTCTCTCGACTCTGAGTGGTAACTGCTCGTGCAACATGGCATACATGCCGGCATTGGCGGGCAGGCAACTAAGGTGGGAACTACTTTCTAAGTCATACACTGTACAAAAACCCTTGAACTCACCTTACCCACGTAGAACATATAAATAAATACTCTCCAACAAAAAAACTGTAACACTCTGCGAAACATGAAATGGAATTACATGTGGATGGAAACACGTGAGAATGAAACACAATACAAAAACACTTGCAACAACCTGTAAGGGTTTTAACGCTGTTTATAGGGGCCTTGTTATATGCCCGCATGTCCGGGAATGACACTGCATTGCATCCCTGCCTCCCTGCCTCCCTCAGGCAGAGTAAATTCAGTGATAATTTATTTCGTGCGAAGTGGCCGACAGCTTCGCACAAAGGAAATATTTTACATTCAACATAATTTTACTGACAATTACATTAGCTCTCGTTTATATTGACCGCATATCCAGAGTCACCGTAGGCCGACGACCGCACGACCCCATTCAACATCGTTCACTCTACCGAACGTGACATCGGTAACATCACCAGTTCCTGTTCTCCACCTGCTCCCAGGGGGGATACGAACACATCCCAGCACCTCTAGAAGTGCAACACATTAAGTTGCTTCCCCAACACAAGCGAATAGAACATCAGTGTACACCAGCAAGCCATGATCCTACGTTAAGAGGTTTTCCCAACTCGGGCGAATCAAACAACAGTAGAACATCAGAGTGCAGGAGAGCACCAACAACATGTCGATAGTCTGCTCATCACAACCCGTGAACAACAGGCTATGCGACAGAGGTAACAGTGCGACAAAAGTGCTTCGCAATGGACAACTACAATCATAGGTGAGTAACCTGAAACCTTCAGATGCCTATCTAACAAGCAATTAAGACAGTACAGACAATACTACAATCAACATCAATAATATCAAGGGTTTTATGTTTTCATTTGTCACACTACTTGTACAATTATTATTAACGTTGTCAATTTGTCAGATTTGTTCACACGGTAGAGTGCATATTTGTTACGTCAACAGACCTACAGTGAATCGAGTGGGAAATAACATACATCAACTAACGTCTAGTGAGGGCCTGCATCTGTCAAAACAATCCACTAAGCTGGGTTGTTTACTTGCAACATCATCAAAGGTTTTAACTTTTGTAAACATATACTGGTTAGACGTGACATTGCGTAATGAAAAAGACACAACTGTAAGTCAAAACAGACGCAAGTCGAACACACCCACTTGACACTGCAAGTGTGAATTGAATGTAAAAGTGTACCTGTACTCAACCCTGCATGGCATTAAGGCAAAAGCACAGCAGGTGTGTATAAGTAAGTGTGAGAGTGTTTTGTAAACAAATGCATGTGGCGCTTATCAACGTGTGCAGTAATTGGCAACAGGTATCACAGTGAGTAAAGGAAGACTGAATTTTCAAGCAATACCAGTCAGGAATTAAAGATACAAAATAAATCAAAATCTAATTTCATTATTTCCTGAACTTTTCCAGAAAATCTGGCAGAATTTTTCAATAATAAAATTTTCTAATTTTTTCAAAATAAACAATAAACTTTTTCAGTGTTTTCCCTTGAACAGTAACGAACTTAAAGTGCAATGGCCAAGTAAATCAATTTTTAAAACTTTTCTGGGCATTTTTCAAAATAATTAAAAATTTTAAGGTTTTTTCACAGACTTTTCAAAAGTTAACAAAAATTTTACAGCCATTTATCAAGGGCATTTTTGCAAAGGTTTTCGAAGATGCTGTGCGGCAATCATAAGTCAAGAGCCCACAACTAATTTTCAAGAAACTTTTCAAGGTAATTTTTCTGTTTTTAAAAGCAAGCAGTATACTAGGAAAACACACGCGTCACCCACACAGCTGGAACACGTGTTCGCAGCAGGAAAACAAGGTGCTGCAAGAAATGGTAAATATCCTCCTCCCCTCGCGAAGTGCGACCGAAGGGGCCAGCCGCGAACAATGCAATGTTTGATTTTAAAGCCAGTGTTCCACAGCGCACGGTGGTACAAGATACTGTCCGGAAGCATTTGAACTGGTGTACAAGCGCAGACCAAGCAAAACAATTATGTTTGTTGTGTGTACAACCCACAATAGGTACAAATCCCTTTGAAGAAGTAATATGTCAATGCAGGGAAACGCAGAATTTAAGAATTCGCAAAGAAAGAATAACCACTGCAAACAGAGCACGAATAAGCAAAATGTGGAGTTGTACCTCAGGTAGTACACCAGCAGTTTTGTGTGCCGAATGTGGCAAAGTATAACCCATGCAAAATGAACAAGGTTTGCCAAGTAAATTTGTTTGTCAAAGTAAACAGCCGCACGTAATCGATTTTAACATTGGCAAGATGACATTAGCAAGGTAGCACGAGTGCGAAACAAATTACGTGTGCAGGAAGGGAAACAGAAACGTAATTTTTGTACAGTGTGCACGTAGTTTTCTTCCAGAATGTTTGAGCCGGACTGAAAAGGCCATCACGAATCAACAAGGCCATATTCTCTGCGAAATGTGTGAGCACATTCTTTTCCGAGCAGACAAAATTTCCAAAGCAGTAAAAACAGAACATTTAGCAAATGCAGGAAGAGTGTCAACAAGACATTTGCAGGCAAGGGTCACAAGAAACCGTGAGCTGTGAGACATGTGAATGCAAAACCTACTGGTAATGTCTGGCCGGTCAAGAATGGCAAATCAAACCACCGTGATATTCCGTTGTGGACAATGCACATTCCCAACGCCGCGGTCAGAAGTCAAATCAATAGTAGGGGCGGAATTGTCTATCGCACATTACTGTATGGGGGAACATTCAGAATGGGCCAGTGTACCAAAGCCCACTGGCATATTCAAATTCCTTACCTAGAAGAACAGATGCAATGCAGAAAGAGACGTCACAATATTGGTGTGTCACGTACCTGCAACAAAATGATCATAATAATCCACAATTATTTACAGTAATCACAAGAGCCATCGAAGCAGGTACAACCCCGGCCAAATTTCAACGGTTACTATCGTTTTCAGGCCTACCAAGTGAGGACCCACAGGCATTCCTAAACAACTACACAAAACATTTAGAGACATACAGGTTGTGCCGGCAAGTGTGGTCGAACTGTATAGGGACTCAATTGACCGGCGAGGCAAGTAATTTGTGGTGAACAATCAGTCACTATGGTATTGAGTGGGAAGAATTTCTTAACAGCTTTCTAAGCCGATTTGCCAATGCCTACACCTCATTGCAAGCACAGAGCAGGGCTGTGCTAGCAGTGAAAAAAGCGGTTGAATCCCTGACCATGTTTGCAAAATGGAAGATAGGACAAATCAGAAACTTTCATTTATGCATGAGCGAGCATAAGATCCTCGAAGTAGTTGCATCAACTGTAAGAGCCGAAAACAGGTCAGCAATGGCACCGTTAATTCGCAATAGCACGAAGGACTTCATGTGCTCTGCCACATTGCTGGAACAAGCCAGCCGAAAGCAAAACGGCGCGACTAGAGAGGGTGATGGGTATCAATCGTGCCGGAGATAAGATGCAGAGCAGAGGGAGCAGACAGAGGAGCAACCGGCAGTGAACAAGGTAATAGAAAGAGGTGCATTCCGGACAAGGACATATCCAAAACCCAGGATGGTAGCGCAGACATCAGCAACCTCGGGCATGGTAGGAGGCCCACGCGAGCCACCATTTGCGTGCCTTTATTGAAAGGAGAAGGCAAAATGTATTGGCACAATCAGTGCCCAAAATGCAACTAACCACAGAACATCAACAAACCACCGACGTGAAACGGACCGTTGGGGTAGGCGAGCCGGATGGTCACTACCCCATGGCAGAGAGCTCCCATGGTACAACGCCTCCTCAACAAGTGGAGCAGGCAGAAATAAAAGTCGGCAACCCAGTATACAGCTAATTAACAAAACACAAAAAAGAATTATAAGATTTGCAGGACATTTAAATCAGCAACAATGCCATGTAATAATAGACACAGCAGACAGTCATAATTTAGTGTGCGTCGGATTCGTTCACGTTACCAAGATTTCACCGAGTACACAGGTACTACACCTCACAATGAAGCAGAAAATGGGGGAGTAAATGGGAGAGACACTAAATACCGTCCGAATTAGAGATGTGGACTCCATCACCACAGCCCTCATCACTGCGAACCTACGGGATGATGCCATCTTGGGTATCCCTTGTCTTAAACAAAAAGCCAAAATAAAAAGCCATTGTTGAGCCAGCTGCCCATAGGATCCATTTCGGCCTGAGGAAAGGTGAACGGTAACAAGCCCAGAGTGCAACTAACTGAACTCGATCTTGCGGTCCCTTCAGTATATAGTGAGATGTTGCAACGCATACTAGACAAAATGCAAAGTTTATGCGGCAGGGGACCCACTGCGTTGAATGACCATAGGTGAGCATTGTATTCCACTGGAACATGACCAACCCATCTACTCTGGACCCAGAAGTTACCAGCTGCATCAATGAGCTATAATTAAAGATCAGATTGTAGAGAAATGCTAGCTGAGGGTGTGATTGAACTCGCCACCAACCACTACAACAGCACAATTTCCTTGACACCCAACAAATACAGGACGTGGCTCTTCTGTAACTGATGGGGCCATATCTGCGCAAACCTAATGGCAAGAGATTCATTCTTGTGGTGAGTGACTTGTTCTCAAGATGGACGAAAGCATACCCAGTTTCCAGTGCATAGGCACGTAGCATAGCCAGTGTACTGGAGACTGAATTCTACTCCCGATGGGGCTACCCACGCACCCTCTTAACAGACAATGGTACACAATTTACAGAGAAGTATTGGAGAGAGTTGTGTACCAGGTGGGTAGTCCAGCATCATACAATTGCCGTGTATCACCCACAGGCCAACCCAACTGAAAGGAGGAATCAAGACCTCAAGATTCAGTTGCGGGTAGGATCAAACCACGCAAGTTGGGCTGAACATCTGCCCTATGCCTTGTTCACAATCAGACGGAGGGTGAATCTAAACACAGGTCAATCACCAGCCACCATTCTGCAAGAAAGGGAGCTGCCCCTCCCTGGGGAATTCAGAATCCGCAAGGCAAACAGCGATGCAACAAAAAGCACAACAGGCAGGCGACAACACCGAGAGCAAGACCTAGAAAATGCATGTATTCACCAGGAAAGGTACATAGAACAATGGGTACCAGCAGCAAGATGCCCATCAAAGAGACTCAGGCCCGGAAAACATGTTTATCTCCGCGAATACAGGCTGAGCAGTGCAAAGCGCAGCTTTCGTGCAGGGTTTGCCCCTAAGTGGTGCGGACCACATGTTGTTGTAAAAGCGCTGGGGTATACAACTTACCGCATCAAAGTCAGCAGCAGGCACAAGGTGGCCGTACACTGTGATGACCTTCTCCTAGCCATGAAAGTACCCAGTGCAGAGGATCTTGAGCAAGAGGAAGGGCCCAATGGCCAAGAGCAGGTAGCAGAAACACCCAATGGTGAAGCAGAGGCAAGCTCAAGCACAAATGAGAGTGCTCTTTGGCATATTTTTCCCACTGCCTCATCCGGTAGTCATACACCCATAATGTTGGCAAGCGAAGAAGAGGAGCAAGAGGAAGAGGTCACACCGTCTCAAAGATATCATGACATCAACATCGCAGGCGCAGCAAACCGAAGTGGGCCAGACCAGAGTGTCACGACACACTGTGTAGAGACACTGCCTTCGGAAGACGTCGCACAAAGTGAGTCAGTGGGGGCAACTGCGGGCCCCGATCAGTACACAGGGAACCTGCCCATAAGCCTTTGCCACAACACCAATGAAGACTACAATACTGGCTGACCTCATATCGGAGGACCACATCAGGGACACAGGGGAAGGTTCATCAAAAGGAGCATCAAGTCCAGCAAGGGACAGCATACCTTTCCCCTCGCCTGAAGAAGGAGAATTGAGGGGTCCAAAGAGCAGCAACGGCATCAGCAGCAGCTACGACGAGTCGATGGGAGAGTCGTTCTCGACCCCGCCCTTCTGTACCAAGTGTCAGCATCTGCATCGGCTGACGTGCACCACTTGTGATGGGAATAAACCCCTTCGGCAAGCACGGGCAATGGAACTTCACCATCAGCAGGGTCATCACCCTGGAGCATCAGTAGGCAGCGTGACACTACATCATCGCGGGCCTTTTAACTAGGTAATATAAAGTCAATCAATAAATGTTTAGGCTATGTAATGAACAAAGCCATCACTGACAACACAACAACAGGCACAAGAATATTTGAGCGAAATAACCTGCCTGGAAAATATTACGAAAATTTCCATAAAATATAAATATTTTTTGCAAATGTAGCAAAGGTAATTGTGCTATATCTGTGCGAGTGTGTATTCATGTGCTTAGGGTGCTGTTGCGAACTGGATCACTGCAGGAAATGACAATAAATAAAAGAATTTTCCCTATACTCAAGTAGATTATGTAGAATTTTAATAGACATGTGAGATCACCATCCTCGAAGTGATACACAGTCATCTGGGGTACTTTGTGGCACTTTCTGTGGCAGTTTCACCATAACTTTTTCTAACAACGAAAGGTTACATTTTCGTTTAATATGCTTATTTTAATGTTTATTTTTGTACTATTTTATATATATTAATCCTAATCTTTGTGCATAGTTCAAAGATGCCCATGCTGGTACCCCTAATGATTGTGAGACAGGTTATGTTTACATTTTTATTAAGTATTCACCTTAAGCAGATACAACATAAATACTGAACATAGTGTTCAATCTCTTATTCTGATACAACTGGGTGAAGTACTGTTTAGGTCGTTTTCTCTAAAATTATTAGAACAGTACAGTAGGTTACCAATTTTTCCGCCCAAGTGTTACAATTCAAGATTCAAGGTCTACTTAATTCACCTTTACGGAACCTGTAAAGAAAACCGCAGATATAGAGTGTACATTATGTATATACTGTAGCTAGTTACTAATATATAAAATTAATTCAACAAGCACTGCTTACCAGAGAAAGTTGCAGCTGTATTTCGGTTTTCAAATCTAGTTCTACAGCCTCACATAGAATAAGTAACGGTCATTGCCAGTACCTATTAATGACATTTTACACCCCACTTAATTTTGTTGTTTAAATCACTCTTGTTTAGAAATTTACACAATTTGCCACCCACAACAATTAACCAAAACATTGTTTTTGACGATGTGACGGAAATACCGTCACTGTACGTCTGTGAATAATTTGCACCTTGTCAATAAGTAAAAACATTCTTAAAATTAGTTAGTGGGTCGGACCATGTCGCCATTTCCCTCGGAAAAAGGTACTTACTGTCTGCCTTGTAACCTGTATAATTGTGCAGCATACGACCCGGTACGCACCAGATTTCACACACAATGTTTTGAGGTTTAAAAGTTTTCTACATAGATTAAAACACTAATAAAATATAAATGTGATGTTTTGTCAGCTCCACGTCACTACAAAACACTTTTAAAATATCTGAGGTACCAGGAAAAAAATGAATATGTTCATGCCCAATTTTCACGCGCAGCAACATCGAGGCCTGGCAAAGGAATGCGCAATGCAGTGATGTTTCAGTGATTTGTCGTGCGTGTGCAGTAGCAGTACAGTCAGTCACCGCCTTGGTAAACAGCTTAGGATGATGTGTGCGCCGACAAAAATGTGACGGTTTCGGTATGTTACTTCCAGCATCTTGGTCAAGAGGACGGAAGTGGAGAACGCACTATAATCTTATTGGGTGTTTTAAAAATTCACTGTGTCAGACCCCCTAACGGGAATTGGTATTCGCTTCATCGTTCAACATAAATTGAAATTATTGCTCAAATCAACAGCCATTCACTGCGCATTGGTTGTACCCTCCAAGGAGTAATTTAACACCCCTCGTGAAACTTCATTAGCGATTCATACGAGAGTTGTAAGCAATTTACAATATCCAACACTTCCTCTTAAATTGCTTCACAAAAAAACTTCTTACCATACATCCTTTAGGACTAATACATAAAAAAACTAAACAAACCTATCATAGTATAGACACATAGGATTCATCTAAGACCTAGTAATTTAACAAAGTGTTCGTGTTTTTCTTTAGTCAGAGATTTGGTTAGTGTGTCAGATATCATATCAGCTGTTGATAGATAACTGGCCTCAATAATTTCCTCTTGGACATGTTTTCTGATGGAATTGCTCCTGATGTCGATATGTCTCTGGCTAGTGATGTTATTTTGTGCCAAATGTATTGCCCCTTTACTGTCGCAATACACTATGGATAGACTGGGTTTATGGTCAGGTCGTAGTTCACTACATAATGTTCTGAACCACCAGGTTTCCTGAATAGCGAAGGTGAGTGCCATATACTTGGCCTCGGCAGTGCTGAGAGCAACCGTCCTTTGTTTCTTTCTAGACCATGAAACCGTCTACCCATGAATGTAACGCACCTACCAATAATTGAATGCTTTTTGTTATTCTCGCTCCCCCAATCAGCATCACTGTAGATAGGTAATTCATGATTAATGTTCTTGCCAAACACTAGTTTCAGTTCTCTAGTACCCTTGATGACGCGATGGTTGGACTATTGGGGATGGTGAAGTTATGTGGATTGGAAAAATTCTGACATGAATATTGCTCGGATAGGCACCAGCTCACAATGTGGTGTGCTGCCGACGACCAGCATAGATTATCCTCAAATGCTCCGCTGTTTCTGGAGACTGCCTCCACATGATGCTGTAGATTCGAAGTTATTAAATTCCCATTATGCCTGGACTAGTAGGGGCTGTATGCCTCCTCTAAAAACGGCACCCACTTCCGGAGGATTGTCATGGCCATCCTTCGTCTATTCTTATGTTATTGAAAATATCGGTTACGTGGGACATGAAGCATACCTGGAAATAAAAATTGGCAATGTTCCTTTAAACCACACATTTTATTCCCTGAACCCTCATATAATACACATACATATATTTTCTCTGTTGGCATTGGAGAGCACGAAGCTGCAAAAATGGTGCAAAGCCGATATGGAAATTAAATGGAAATGGTCCGAACTGTCATGTGGCCCCGGACGATGAAAAATACACTAAAGTTCCAGACTTAATAATTAATATTGAATTTACATAGTTGTGCACAAACATAACCTGCACGAAGAAAAAGCACAAATGCTTCATGCACTGACGTCACAGTGGCAAGAAAATGCCAGAAATGTGTATATTTGGAAGTTAGCATCGGTGGCGACCAAGGGCAAGTGTGTTGGTTTTTGGAAATGTGTGCAGTGTTGATTTTAGTGAATGACTCTGCAACTAAATTACACAATGCTACAGACGGACAAACATGTTTTGGTCAAGTAAACTTGTATGATTACCATAGGAAAACACGATTTTAAAAGGTTGCAGTATTTGACTTAACAGTAAGTTTGCGTGTTTTGTAAATAATGTATTTGTAAACTGTTACTATAATTATTGAAATTCACGTAGCCTAAAAAAAAAGTCGCACTTTCAACACTTTTGTAGTGTGTAAATAATATTTGTTTCTTTGCCCATATTGTGAATTCAACCAGTGTAAATAAAATATATGACATGCGTATACAAGTTATTGTGTCAAATTGTACGATAGTATCGCGGGTTTACCATCGCCATATAAGGAAATGTCTTGCCATTCGTAAACAAAACGCTCAAATTACGCACCGAAAATAAGAGCATGGAAGTTGTTCCGTTCCCCAGCCCAGCATCAAACACATGGAGTAACAGAACAACTAACAGAACAACAACTGGCAGCTATGCAGTGCAGGGAAAGGAACGTGACCTGATATTATTCCACGTGAAAGTTAGCTCAGTAGACTGTAGTGCAAAAACAGAACACTTATAACACTATAACTGTCAAACATAAATTATACTCTCTTATTAACTAAATATCATCTTCGTACCCTTGGTACACAGAACTTACCTTGATCACAATAATAATAAGCATGTCAAACAGATTTAATAATAAGCTTCAAATAAAAATACACATTACATTACAAAACAACATGGGCACGAAGTAAACAGACACATGAGTTAGCTGCTGCGTACATGTGACATTGGATGTCAAAACTGAATAAAAGAAATTAAAACTGCAATTAATAAAACAAATATGCAAGTCGGATTGCACTGCACTCCACTGCACTCGCCGAGTCTGTGTTGCTGCGAACGGGCTGAAATGTGAGTTTGTGGGAAATTGAACACTCAAACCCCCCACACCCCCTCTTTTTTCCCTCTTCTGGAGACCATTCGTGAAGAGCTAATGAGGTGGTCTCACTCGTTTAGTCAGTCCGGCGGCCGTAGAAATGGATGCGGCCGAACGTGTACCTCTTGCGTTGTCGATAATATGGTTGCACACGTGTGCTGACGACTGCTTTGGGCATCTCAGACAGCCCGCAGATTGTGCATGGTGCACGGTGAATGCGGCACATCCATTTGGAGCGACGTATTGGCGAGATACAATCTTCATCTGTGTCGTCCTCGCTTCTGCAGGGGTTAGGCTGTGGGACCGTTTGTGGGCCAAGTCGCATGAACTCCAGGGATCAGTCGGTGTGGACTCGAATGATTATTCTGATGATGATGTCCCCATGGTAGTTGCCAGTGATGCTGAACGTCCTCAGAGTGTCCTGATGTCCTGCAAATCCGTGGTATGGTCCTGCATAGTTGACAAGATCTGTATGCAGGATGCAGTGTTACCAATTGAGGCCCCTGTAAATGTGTACATACTTGGTGTTGCTGTTGGTTTTTATACGAGATACATCTTTCTACATTGTTGGTTGATGTATCAAATAGCGCCGCAATGTTCCGGTCACCCGGTGTGATGGTGTCTACGCTGGGCGTCGCAGCGTCAGTGGCGGCGAGTCGTAAGGCGTCCCTATGATAGATTGCAGACCAGCCTCGCCCCATGAGGACATGGTTGCAAGTATCACCCATTGTCTTGCTGATTGTGTGTGATCCACTCCATTTCATTGCCAGCTTAGTGCAACATCTTTTCTTCCCTGCCGACTGTAGGTATGTGCGAACGTAAACACGTTGCCCAGTCTGCAGCTGCAGCAGTGAATGCATGGAGGTAGGCAACCAGTGAGCTGCGTAAGAGCACTGGTTCTTGCATATGGCAGTGTGCATGTGCGCCTATGCCTCTCCTCTCTCCCCTGTGTCCTTGGGACTCGAGGTGCGCTCCCTCGTCCTTCTCTGGAACTCTCCCGGCAGGGAAAGATCGCGGCCTTGGAGAAGCTAGGCTTGAGTCATGCGTGTTGCCTGGTTTTCCCTAGTGCGTAATGTAAACAAGACAGCTGGCAGCTGTTCTGCCCAGAAAGTGTGATCCTCACCTTTGCGCAAACGATGCTGTGCTTTTATGTATTGATTTCTTCACTCATTTGGGTTAGCACGTGGGTGGTACTCGGTCGTCATTGCCTGCTGTACTCTCCATTTCGTGCAGTAGTCTAGCAACGTCTTGCCATTGAATAGGGAGCGATTGTCGCTTAATAAGACATGGGGTCCCCCCAACATGGGAAAAAAATCTGTGTCCAGCACTGTCCCTATAATCTGTGCCCAAGTGCTTGTTACAGTGTAAGCCTCGACCCACCTCGAAAACAAGTCTGCGACCATGACAATGAAATGTTTGCCTCATGACGTGTGTGGATATGGTCCCATGAGGTCTAGCACCACAGTTTCCAATGGTTCGCGAGAATGTTGTTGTTGTGTCTTATCCATACTGCAGCTCTTGAAATAATTGCATGCTACACAATTGTGCATGAACTCTCGGACCTTTACTGTCACTCCCAGCGAGTAGAAAGTCATCAAAATATGTCTCCTTGTCTGTTCTGTGCCAGGGTGTCCGGCCATGGCACTGACATGAGTGTATTGTAATACTGTGTTGCGGGTTACATCAGGCACGAACATGAACCATTTGTTGTTGTTATTGTCGATCGCGTCTCCACACGGCGATCCACTACATGCCATCTATCTGTGATCCCGCATGCACAATACAATTTCCTTTACTCTGCAGTAGGACATTGCAGTTGTGGGTTCTTGACAGTTCGAAGTAGCGTGTCCAGATTCGGGGCCAGTGAACACACAGTAATGTTGGCACACTGTGTTGCGATGTCTGTTGACATTTGCGGTGTGGACGAAGGGGGAAATATGTGCTCCCATTCTTCGTCGCGAGCGATTTTGTTACCTGGTGTGCATGATAGGTGATTTGCGAGCTCGTTGTCCTTTCCCGCGATGTAATGTACTTCGAAGTTGAAGGCTTGTAGGTAACAATGCCCAGCGCGTGAGTTTGCTACGACTTTCTCTTACATTGTGTAGCCAAACTAAATAACAGTTGTCTGTGAGGAGAGTGAATCTCTGATATTCAAGTCGTTGGTGGTATCTTTTGACACTTCAGATTACCGCCAGGCACTCTTTTTTTACGTCGTAATGGTGTTCGACTTAACTGAATTATCCACTCCTGAACTTGATAATCTGTAGACTCCCATCAACCCCTAGTTGGAAAAGACAGTGCCGATGCCTTGCTCGCTAGCGTCTGTTTGCAAGAACAGGTGGCAGGTTGGGTCGTGACATGCCAGAGCTGGGCACTCATAAATACACTGTTTTATTTCAGAAAAACTGTTGTCTTGCTCTTCCCGCCACTGGAATTTTATGTTGGTTGACATCAGGCTGGTGAGTGCTGTGGTGACAATGGCGAAATCTGAGACATACTCTCATAACCATTTGGCAAGGCAAAAAAATTTGCGTACCTGTTTGGGAGTAGTGGGTTGCGGGTAGTCTTCAATTATACACAACTGTTTGTGTGTCGGCCTGTTTCCTTTCTCGTCTACCAGGTGGCCGAGAAATTGTATCTTTGCTTTCCCTGTGTGGTATTTCTTGTTAGCAAAAATATGTCCGTCCATGGCTAGACGTTTCAGTACCAGATAAAGACGGTGGATGTTGTCCTCCCAGCTCTCTGGCCGAATGACTACATTGTCGAGGAAGGCCAGAGCAAACTCGCTGATGTAGCCATCCAACACCCTCGCCATCATGGCCTGGAATTTAGATGGTGCAAATTTGAGGCCAAAGGACATTGCACGGAATTGAAATCTGTGACCATCGAGTACAGTAAAGGTGGTCTTGTGACTGTTTTCTCTTTGCACGGGCACCTGCCAATACCAGCTGTGCAAGTATATTGTTGTTAGTACTTGGGCTCGGCCTAAGCTGTTGAGAGCATATTTGACATGAATGTACGGTGGTGGTGCATTTTGAGTGACCTGTTACAATTTCCTGAAGTTCATACAGAAACACCAAGACCCATCTTTTTTAGGTGCTAATGTTATGGCAGAATTATATTCACTATGGGACGGCTCAATTATGCCGTCTTGGAGCATTTTGGATATGTGTTCTTTTATGATCTGTCGCTGATGTGGCTGGTACCTGTGTGGTCCGTCGAACCCTGGCTTGTCTGTTGTTAATGTGATGAAGAGCTCAGTCATGGTGGTGCGGCACAGTGGATCACCAGCAGTAAAAATATTGTGGCGCTCATCAAGTAGCCGTTGCATAGCCTCGCGTAACTTTTCTGATACGTCATGGTCCAGCTCATGTAGTAATGCATGTGGCGGTTGTTCAGCCAGTCGTGGGTCTTTATTATAGACTGTGCGATGCTCGTTATTCCCTAAATGAATGTGCCATGCTGTGGTTTCTACTAATGTATTCTGTTCAGTGAGCCATGGGATGCCGAGAATGACCTCTTCCCGGATGTCGTCGGAGACATAGGCGGTCGTATGGGTGTCAATGTCTCTGATGCTGACCATTATGTCTACCTCACCCGTGAGTTCGCCGGTGTGCTGGCAGGTCACCAAGTGTACGGTTTGTTGTGTCTGTCTGACTTTGCAGGGGGTTGATGAATTAAGTGTATATGAAATTATGCGATGTGGCGGTATCACTGAGGACTCGACACTGATGTTCATTTATGATGACGGATATGGGGAAGAAGTTGCTGTTGGGGTCGATGAGTTGTGATAGAGTTTGCCGTGGTGTCGGTCTGGTGGATTCGCTGATTGCCCTGGGGCAGGTGGCATCGTGGCCACTCTACCCCGATGACCCGTTTCCCAAAGATAATTTTCTGGTCGCGTTGGCACTTGATGATTCAGTTCTGTTAAGACATTCATTGTTCCCGTGTGTTCCATTGCACCACCGACATGGTGTGGGCGGTGCGGTCACATGATTCATCATACACGGTTTTCAGTGTGTGATGTTAACTGAACATCGACGTGAGTGATTGTTGATGTTGCAGTGCTTCTCCCAGTACTCGTGGAAGTTGTTGAACTGGTATTCTTCTCACTTGACTGTCCAGGTTCGCGATGCTGGGGCGTGATTTCTCGGTTGCGGCACAGTAGTTGAATATGATGGTTGCATCATGCAGTAACACTGTTTGCATGAAGTCTTCTTTATCTCTGTGAATGACACCAATGCTGTGCGGTATTCAGGCCATCTGGTGCTGGCTACGACCTCGAAAATTTCTCGCATCGACATTTCCGGATGGTAGGCGCGAATTAGACTTGCTTTATGGGGGGGGGGGAATTATAAAATGACTCTTCGTGCTACTCTTCCAAAAACTTTGCTGTGGGCGCGTAAAGATGAAAATGTAAAGGCAAAACGGCATGTGAAGGCACTGTGAAATTCGTCCCATGACATCCCATAGTGAGCGATGCCACGTCACCATACTCTAGCATCTCCTCAGATCTTTCGCCAACTCTATATGGCCTATCGTCTTTGTGTACATGATAGCATTGGAGGTGGTTAGCGCAGTCTTGTGTGAAGCCAGCTGGTTCTCACTTGCCAGTCTGGCGTACGTTGGTAATGACTGGAAATGAGCCAGTGTTGTTGTGGAGGCTTTATTGCATTCACCACATGATGTGGGAAACTCAGCGATACTGTCATTGGTTACTTCACTCACAGGTTGCAACATTGATGGATGTTGTGCAGGGTTGGTTACTACTGTTCTTGCCCCCTGATCGGTGTGGAACACACTCGTGGCGGTGCAAATAGTGGTACGTCCTTATAACAGGCAGTGTCCTCTGGCAGTGTTGTTTCCTCTCGGCATGTGTGCTGTTGTGACATGCATAACCAAATTATAGGTGATTCAGCTTGCTGGTGTAGTTATTGTTGTGGGACTGTCTCGAATCCTTCCTTCTCACACCTTGCACAATGTATGAGGAAAGTGTCATTAAATTTGCCTCGTTCGTTCGGCATGACACACTGTTCATGATATATTCGCAAGCAGTGAGCACACGCAAGTATTTTGGCTCCTACACCTTCACATCCATGGTGATTGGTGCATTTTCGTACTTTTCGCCAAACAGTAGTGGTTGCGTATCGAGAAATATTTGAAGTGCCAGAACAGATGCAGAGTGTGGGCAGATGCAGTGTGGGTGCGCAAACGGGATTGACAAAACCCTGGACCCATCGATGTCTGAGGCACTGTGCACACACGTCGTCTGGTGTGCCCATGTTGGTGTGTCTCCACGCTTCGTCAGTAAGTTCGGTGTTGACATGTCGAATTTGTTCTTGTATTCTCTTGACTGCTGCTTCATCACTGCATAAACATGTTTTGTCTTGCAGGAACCTCAACGAGACAGGGTTTGGTGAAGGTATGGGATGAACACACTTCAGGCAGAGTTTCGAGGGCTTTCCATTTGGTGTTCAAATGTCCAGATATCCCAGGCCACCTGCGTGGTGCAGTTGATGTGGGAGTTCCATCTTGAGTTGTTTCAAAATGGCTGCTAACATGGGTGACATCACTACTTGCCGCTCATGCCGCACTGGTTCCAAGATTCTGGTGGTTCTCCTTTGTTTCCCTGATGCTTTTGGCACCAATGTCCCATGCGGTTTTAGCATGTAGATAATTACAAATGGATGGGAGCCTCGGGAATGAAAAAGTTTGATTCGCCAGTAGTGAAAATGCGGAGACCATTGGTCTCAGAGGAACCTACACATGTACACACATAAAACATACATGCATATTAGACACATGAACACTGGAAGCATAGGAATACAGGTTTGCGGAGTGATTTTGTGAATTAGGTAGTACGGTAAGATATGGATGGTTTGGTGGGGAATGATAGCCACTAAGTTGGGAAAGCCATTTTTATGGTATGATGGTTGGACCATTGGGGTGATGGTGAAGTTATGTGGATTGGAAAAATACTGACATTAATATTGCTCAGATAGGCGTCAGCTCACAATGTGGTGAGCACGAGACTGCTGGTGGGGTCGTGCAGCCGACGACCAGTGTGGTTTATCCTCCAATGCTCCACTGTCTGTGGACACGTGATGCTGTAGATTCGAAGTTATTAAATTTCCATTATGCCTGGACTAGTACGGGCTGTAGGGCTCCCCTAAAAGAGCCACTCACTCCCAGATAATTTTTATGGACATCCTAAGCATTTTGCTACGTATTGAAAATATTGGTTATTTGGGATGTGAAGCATACCTGGAAATAAAATTTGGCAAGATTCCTTTCAATCACATGTTTTATTACCTGAACCCTCGTGTGAGGCACATTCATGCATTTTCTTTGCTGGCATGGGAAAGCACAAAAGCTGCAAAAATGGCTCGAAGCCGATATAGAAATTAAATGAAAACTTAAGGTCCAGCCGTGTACAAACCGGTCCGGACTGTAGTGTAGCGCACTCCCTGGGCGATGAAAAATACACGAAAGTTCCAGACTTAATAATTACTGTTGAATTTACATGGTTGGTGCCTAAGGTCGGTGAAGGTCCCGGAGAAGCCGTGCCGGATGCTTACACTACTCGAGTACCGCTAGATTACTGAACATGGCTGCCCGAGATGGTCGGTGTCAAGCGTGGCCATTACTGTGTGACTTGATAAAAAAATGGAAAATGAATTTAAATGTTACGTCGTATTAATGGGGGTTTTAGATGACTGCTACAACCCACTAGAAACTGCAAAACAATTGTACAATATAAAATAAAAATGCCTTATATTATAATACCTAATTTTATAACCACGTGACCTGTGTTGTCCTGGTATATCCTGCAGTCCATCACGTTTAACCTATAATGCACTGTTTTTGTGCGAGTTCATGTGGCTCTTATTTCACACGGATTGTCCCACATTTACTTGTGGCCATATTTCATGTACGTATCTTTCTTTGCACTGTTTTATTTCGGTGTAAAAATACTTAAATGGGAATTTGCTGCAAACTTGAAAAATGTTTGTATTGAGAACGGAAACGCTCGCCATCGTGCCGTTGTAGATGGCCACTGTGGTTTGGCTTGACTGGCCATTAGAGGTCATGTTTAACTTAAAACTAACAAAGCACTATGCATGTACACAATTACCCTCAGATCGCTAATATTAACATAAGCACTGGATTGACTGGAAATGCAAATGTCAGATGTGGCACGTGATGGTGGTTGTAAACAAATGATGCTATGTTAGTTTTGTTCGCATACTAAATGTCAATACACTACATGAGAACACAAATATATACACACCCCTTTTACTAATATTATTACCCATGCAGGGTAGATCAGTGCACTCTAGTTCACAAACAGAACACATATAACACTAAAACTTTCAAACATAAACAATACCCTCTTATTAACTAAATATCACCCGATTATGCTTTGTACACAGCACTTACCTTAATCACAATAATAATAGGCATATCAAACACATTTAATAATAACCTTTCAAATAAAAATACACATTACATCAAAACACAACATGGGCACGAAGTAAACAAACAGACACACGTGGAGGCTGCGGCACACACACACGACATTGAATGTCAAAACTGAATAAAATAAATTTAAATGGCCATGAATAAAACAAATATGTACAAGGTGTTGCACTGCACTGCACTCGTTGAGTCTGTGATGCTGCCAATGGGCTGAAATGTGAGGTTAGGGGAACGTGGAACACGTCACCCTTTAGATACCTGAATACCCTCTTTTCAGCAAGCCAGTGGCACTTTTGCGGGTTATCATTAAACTGACTTAAGCAATTAACTGTACAGGAAATGTCTGGGTGAGAAATTTGAGATGGGTACAAAAGACTACCCAGTGCTAGTTGGTATGGCACTTTTTCACCATAATTCATAACACTTTCACTACTACCCTTTGCTTCATTTTTCGAAGTGTCTCTAAGATTGATGCCAGCTTCCATTGGTGTTGACACTGGCATGCACTCAGACATGCCGAATTTCTAAAGCATTCTGTCAATGTAAGCTGTCTGGTCTATGAAGGGTTTTCTATTCCCTGGTGATTTTCATGTCCAGACAATTTTCAAACCCATCGAAGTTTTTCATTTGGAATTCATATCCTAGCCTTCTCTGCACCTTCTCTTGAATTTGTGGTTCATTTGTGAAAGTTATTAAATCATCAACATATATGACACATATGATGATGCCTCTCTCATTGTGTTCAAAGTAGATGCAAGGGTCTGCTTTAGATTGTTTGAGTCCCATCCCAGTGAGTACTTGGTTTAGACGATGGTTCCAGCATATTCCACTTTGTTTCAGTCTGTACAGGGCCTTCCTCAGTCGCCAAACTTTATCAGATGGTTTTATCTCGAGCTCTCATGGGGATTGCACATATATAACTTCATCTAAATTGCTATGTAGGTAATCAGTTATTACATCCATGTGCACTATGTCGAGATCTTTCTTAACTATTAGTGCACACATGTATCTCAGCGAAGAATGCCTGACTACTGGCGAGAAAGTCTCTTCATAGTCGATCCCAGGCTCCTGTGCACAACCTTGGACTACTAATCGGTCTTTGAATTTTGGCTTCTTGGAATTTGGATTTTTTATTTTGAACACCCAATTTGAATTTAGGGCCTTTATTCCGTCGGGCAAGTCTGCCCATACATAAGCTTAATTGATAACAAATGGTGTTAACTATTCGTCGATAGCTTGTTTAAATTTTGTAAATTGTGCACTTATCAGTGCTTCTCCTGGTGTAAGTGGCTCGTTATTTTCAGAGAGGAAGTATGACACAAAATCTGTATCAGCTCTGGGTCTTGGAGTACGACAGGATCTTCTCACCTGCTGAGGATTGCAGTCTCTTCTGCTTTATTTTCTATTGAATAATATTGAAAACGTTTTTCATCTAGGTCAGGAGTCGTATCAATATTCTCTTGACGTTCTACCGGTTCAGGTTCTTTAAAGAGAATTTGTTCATTGTCACAGACATTTTGCATGTACCTCTTCTGGTATTTCCATCATTGATTTTTCTTCCAAGGAAGATAATGTCTCTACTGATAGTCACCCTTTCTGATTTGGGATTCATTAGGCGATAAATTTTGTCTCATCGCAGTAACAAACAAGAATTAATTCTTTTTTGATCTGGGGTCCCATTTCTTTCTTCTATCCTTTGGGATTTGAACCATGGCCTCGCAACTTAAGATCCTGACATAACTGAGTTTGGGCTTCCTGGAGCACCAAGCTTCAAATGGGGTCTTCCCTTCCTCTACCTTGGTCGGACATCTGTTGTTGAGATGAACAGATGTTGCTACTGTCTCAGCCCAATATATTTTTGGCAGCCCTGCACCTTGCAACAGATATCAAGCTTTCTCAATAATGTTTCGGTTTGCACGTTCCGCAACACCGTTTTGTTGTGGTGAAGACCTTGCAGTGTGTTGGTGTCTGTTGGCCTTACTCTTCAGGAAACTCGAGAACTCGCTGTTCACAAACTCTGTTCCGTTGTCTGAAAGTAAATTTTCATCTTCTCGCTGTCTGGTTCTCTACATGTGCACAATACTCCTTGAACACATCGCAAACCTGGTCCTTGGATCTCAAGAAATAGGCATGAGTGTACAGGGAATAATCATCGATCAAGACGAAGAAGTATTTACTGCCTCCGATAGACTCTGTCTCCATGGGCCCACATAAGTCTGTATGCACCAATTTTAAGGGTTCCTTGTCCCTAAATGTGCTTTGCTTGAAAAGCAAATGAGTAGGTTTGCTTTTAATAAAAACTTCACATGGGGCTTTACTAGTTTGTATATTATGTACTCCATCAACCATTGTTTTTAAGGTGTTCATGTCTCTCCTGTTTAATTGGCCTAACCTGCGATCCCATAAATCACCAGCACAAGAAACAGCATATGCTCTGTCAAGACATGTGGACTGTGATGTGTCTAACTGTTATATGCCATTTTTTTTAGTGTTGCTAAGGCAATCAGTTCATTTTTTGTTTTTATTATCTTGCCACCATCTTTCTCGAAAATAACAGTGTTCCCTTACTTGTGATTTTATTGGCCGAGAGGAGGTTAGCTGCCACGCCCAGCGCATGATGTACTTCGTGGGCAGTAATGAGACTGATTATGTTGTTGACCGATTACTCAATGTCAACATTTCCCACAAATTCTTTTGGGAGGGACTCATTATTTGCCGTAAGAATTTCCAATCCAGATTCGGACACAGACTTCTCCAACGCGTTTTTTTTTTTTTTCAAGTGGACTGATGAACACGAATCCAAAAACCATGCAGTGTCGTTTTTCACATTTGTTACTATTTTTCTTCTCTGCAATTTCGTTACTCCTTGTTTTCTCGTTGATTTTTGTCGTACTGCGGCAATCTGCAGTAAATTGTCAAATCCGGTTGAATTTGTAACATTTGAGAGGCGGCTTATTTTGTTTACCATTGTAGATCTTGTTGCTGTCACCTTGGCACGAGTAGTTCCTGGAAGATCGATTACTGTAGATCGCCGTATCGACATTTGGTGATCGATCTTGGTTTGAACTAGCTTTCACATTTGCAATCATTTTATTTTAATTGCATCGGCTGTGATTGGAGTTCCTGAGCTCTCTGGGCCCATAATCATTGGCTTGTACTCATCTGGTAGGCCTGCTAGTAACAACGTTCTGACCCATTCCTCAGAAATGTCGAATTTAATGTCCCGTAGACAACTGAGCCATTGATATTTCATTTACACACTCTTCGACTGATTTACAATTGTCTAGTCGAGTTAAAATCAACTGATGCAGCAATATGACTTTTCTTGTGAGGCCAGAAGCTTCAAATAAAGTTTCGACTGTGTTCCACGCTTGCTTCGATGTTTCGCACTCTACGATGATGCGGTGAATCAACTCCTTCTCTAGTAACAATGAGATGTTCGCTAATGCCTAGCGGTCATTTTCCTTTGATTTCTCAGCCTTGACGTTTCCCTGAACAACGTCCCACTGGTCTTCTAGGCTTAACAAGGCTTTGATGTGGAATTTCCATGACACGTAATTTTCACGTCCTTTCAATTTCTCCACAAAGGCTAAGGCGTTCGACGCCATGATGATTTATTGACGCGTGCGACGAAGTGCACAATGTTAATACTATTTTCACTCCTGCGCCGAAGGGGCCATGGTGGTATCGTTGATTCATGATAACTGCTGCCTTTTCTGAAGCACTGATAAATATCTACTTTTGGTTACCGATTACGTATCCTTCCGCTACATGTGGACATAAACACTGCCATGTGACTTCTACTTTTATAACTGTCAAATGTGTTGGTTGCTGTTTACAGCTGTTCAGAGAATGTTGTCATATTTTCTACGAATGTTAACAATTTAGGCCTATAACAATATTTAGGTCGGTTTTATAACAATTTGTTACACACGATATAGCACGTTACCCATAATATACATTAATATTTTGCCACTGCGTTGTTTGTTACAACTGTGGCAGAAACAACAGTAATATTTAACCTGTTGTTATTAATATGTGTTGGGTTATTTCGTTAAAATCACGACCTTATATGGAATAAAAATTAAAATGAAGGGACAACCAGTCCAACGAAACGAAACAGTAAATTCAAGCACACAACTCGTGTCGTGTATTTATGGTACGTAGCATCGACAAACGTAAAACATAGTGGTGAACATGCAAACATATAGGCCAACCGTAATTTTTATTCTGCTAATATTTACATGTATTAGTACTTGGTTTCTAGGTTTTTTTATTTTTTATTTTAATTTAGCTGGTTGAACTAAGTATTTTGTTGGGATTGTGGCAAATATTAAAATCACAGAAACGTAAACTCCTTACACAACTGTGTTTCAAACACCTAGCACAAAGGTACAACATTGTGATAAACATACATGTCGCCACATCACTGCCAGTCGTAAGGCACTATAAAAACTGGGTATAATCGCCCGCCATATTGGGACAAGCACGTGGAAGCAGGCAGTAGGCGGCTCGACTAGGGGAGAGCTGATCAAATTCTAGATTCTCCTTTCCACACCACTTCTGCCAACCTGCTGGATTTGTAAGTGTCGCGCCATCGCATCTAAATAACATATACTAGGTATTTAAACACTACAATCTCGTTTCAGTTGTAAATTACAAATTCAAAAATCATTATTGTTGCTGTAATTAATATGAAATATGCTGAAAGCACAAATAACAAAATGTATAATTTTCCTGCTACACAGGTGGTACGAACTTCCCAAGAGATAGGAGAGAGAGAGAGAGAGAGAGAGAGAGAGAGAGAGAGAGAGAGAGAGAGAGAGAGAGAGAGAGAGAGAGAGAGAACGACAAGCTCCGCTTTGCTTATTGAACTTTTCTTCCTGACGAAAAAAATAAAACAGTGTCACTAGAGCCTACACATTATAATTTTCGCTAATATTTTTAACTGCAGCAATAAAATTTGTTTCCTTCAGCGCTACCTAACAAATCAAATCTATCAATAGGCAACATTTAATCTACAAATAGTACACATAAAATCGATTATAAAAATGATTGTAACTGTGAAATATTTCCTACTAGCCGTTGCCAACACGTCGCTGCTCTCACGGCTTTAAATTCATATTTAATACGAAATAAATATTACAAGTTATAGAAGATACTTAGTAAATTATTAATATTAAAAACACAGTACTTTAACGTTAATCACAGGATTATATAATTGTGGAATACAAGTGATTGAACAGAGCAGGTTGACATGTTACGCCTAGAGAGATTTTTCATATGTTCGATTCCAAGAGGCAGAAGAAAGAGTGAGTGGACTATATGGTATTATTTTTTAGGTATAAATAGAACAGATTTCCTTGCATCACTGCAACCAAGGTTCATTGGTAAAGTAAATGCAGAACTTATTAAAAACTGGGGTAGGATCGTGGTGGCAGAGCGGTTAGCCTGCTCGCCTCCCACCAAGGCGAGCAGGGTTCAATCCTCGGCCTGGTCACTCCGGATTTTTGCATTGGAATGATGCCGGACGATGCCGCTGGTCGGCGGGTTTTCTTGGAGATCTCCCCCCCCCCTTTTCCACGGTTCCGGTGCTGCACCATACTCACCTCGCTTCACCCTCATCGGCTCTCAAGACCACGATGTTGAAGAGCCGCCCAAATCTCTTCACTCACTCACTTATTAAAAAATACTACCTTAACCGTCAAAATTGTAAAATACCTGCTCTCCACCTTTTAACTGATCTGTTATCCCTGAAGTTACCCCCAATTACCTGTCTACGCGAACATAGTTTTGTAATAACGTAAGGTACATTTAATTGTAAATGACTTTTTTATGTTCCCTGGTTTAATGCTTGAATGCTTAGCAGGGAACGGGTTACAGACTAACTTATAACCTAACTTAAATTAACACACATGCCTTGCCCGGGATTCGAACCCACAGCCTCTCGCACCCCAGATCGGTGGCGCACCAACTGACTGTGCCACGGGAGAACCTCTAATAATTTTTTAAATTATTAGAGGTGATGGTTTATAGAGAGAAAATGTGATCGCTATAATTCAATGTACTGTACACATGCCCGACATTTTTATTTCCTTTTGGCTGTTATGCGTGTATGAAGCTACTACTTCATTTTACTGGACCAATCAGGATTCTGATACTATAAGGCATAACGTTCGTAATTGGTCTGCAAAAAGCTTAGACGAGTCAAAACCTTGTTCATGCAATCATAAAAGAATAAACTAGTAAGAGCGTTATAATAGATATTGTTACATATCTCTCTAGAAATTAAGGGGGCTATACCAAGTTCGTTAAGGGATGGAGGTCTTAATTAAATAAAATAATTAGTAATCATTTCCTTATTTTATTTACAATAACTAAAGTAAAATTCTCTGAATTCAAAATCTCACAATAAATTGATACCACTTACTGTTCAAATCTAATTACTCCAATTTCATACAATTTATAATTGCCACAAAGAAATCAATTAAATTAAATAATTAATGGCCAGTCCCAAAAGACAGTGTATTACCCTATTCAATTATTTCAAAATTTATGCGTTCATATTTGACAGTTCTAATATTTACAATTAAATCAGTATTACACTTCCATTCAGTCCCACCTCAGTTCAGTCCATGTCCCGCCAGTCGCAATGTTCTAGAGTTCTCCAAGCGCCCTCACGCAAAGTAGACTTCACTCGTCGGTTTCACACCCTCTCGTGTCCATTCACGCCACGAATACCTCGCCCGCCGTCGCCCCGCAATCTCCAGTCATCGGCCACGCGCCACACTTCGCTCGCACACACTCGGCCAGGCGGCCTCCATCAAAGACTGCCGGCCGCTGGGTTGCGGCAGCATATATAGTGTCTTGGGCCGCCACCTAGAATCTTCCCTAACACCGGTGATGCGTCGCGGAGGGCCGAGGCGCCAGCCAGTCTACTCAGAACATTCTTGTGTCTTCGCCAGACCCGTCGAAACATCCAGCAAGGGAGAGGGGCAGTGATTCATGCAAGACGCCGAGCAGCGCGACACCCCGCTGTCCATTATTCACGGTTTCCGAGAAAGGGTGGTCACGTGGCAACCACACGGATGGGGAGAGGAGGGATTAGGTGGGTCCACCGCCACAGTGCCGGGCAGCAGCGCGTAACAATATGTTGGCTCAAAATATTTTCGCGATTTTCCATCATCTCTAGAAATTATTTGTTATCCGCGCAGCAACGGGCTTAAAATTATAACTTCAATCATTTTCACTGTAGCTGTTTGCTCACAGGCAAAAAATTAAAAACGGGATATCTTATCCATACAGAATACAGTAAACATTGTCGCACGTACACAATATTTTTATAACTCTTGGGGAATTAACAAACACCGCGATAACATCACATAACTGTCAACAGGGTCAGATAATGTAATAAGTAGAACCCTGGTTGTGAAATACAGCGATCGTCTACGTGACGCAGGGTTTTTGTTACCCCCCTCCACAGACTGCTATTCGAACCAGTAACGGGAGTTGTTTTCACCCGTCGATCTTGTTAAAGGGGAACGGTGGGGAGGATGATGAAATTGGCGGGCGGCCGACGGCGGCCGAAGCGCGACGGAAACGGCCGAGGGGACTCCCGCCGCTGGCAGCTGATCTGAACGCTGCCGCGCTCGAGTGTGTGTACGCAACGAACAGCTGTTGCGGGACGCTGGCGGCCGGGTGAGCGGCAAGTGGGCCAATTAGAGGCGACAGTGATTCGAGCAGGGGCAGCGCGCGAGGAGGCAGCTGCGACCATGGCCAGGATGCTGGTGCTACTGTCCAGGTGAGTGCGCGACACGGGAATACTTCGCGCGCAAGCTTCAAGGTCGAGTAGTTTGACAACCTTCCATCCCTCCCCCTACACATTCTCCGGGGCGCTTTTAACTCGCGTGACCTTCAAGCCGAAGGCCGACCTTTGGGTTGAAAGCATTTCCTTCCGTACTAGATCTCCAGTAGTCGTAGGTAGGGACACCAGAAATCCGCGAAAAGATTTCCACACATGCTAGATTTCAATACCGTACGGTCATATCAGCAGTTTTATTTTCATTATAGGCCGCGTATTTTGCCAGAATACATTTTCTTACTTGGCTGGTCAATTAGAATTAGATTACTCTGATAGTGTAGTATGGACGAAAGTGAATCTGTGCTAATTGGAATTGAACCAGTCGTGAAATCTTTTCGCGAAAATAGGGCGTCCCTAATCATGCTTGAAAAACCACACTCGAACGTTCGTAGACGAATTTACCATTCGAATTCATTTCGCCTGTCAGTTGTTTTCCCCCCCATCAGAAAAGTGGCTTATGTTGTTATGAAATAGGCGGTAACTTTTTTGTTGTATCCAACATGGCAGTGGCAGAGTTTAGGTTTCAACTATTGAAATTGTTGAGTAAGTAATACCTCCAACTACATTACAGAGAGTGACTGTGTTTTTAATGAACGAAATACCAATTTGATTAGTAGGTCATACCCATGCCGAAGCGGAAAAATAACTAACGTTATTTAATAACCCTTTTTTGTAAACATGTCTTTCTTACAGATTTCAGGGCCGTACGCACGGACACGTCCAGAAAAGCTAGCACTAATTAAGTCACGAGATTTATAAAAGGCATTTATAAGGAAAGGAACTGCAGTTCACTCAGTGCGGCGGGCAGTTCGTATACGAATAAGAACTCCAGCATAAGCCCCCTGCAAAATTCGCGTTGTTATGTGGCGGTAGACTAAAATCCAATGTGCTGTATGTTATTTTGCATGTTGCCATTGGCAGACAAATTGTATGAGATACGTCTCAGGGACACTTCTAACCAATAGTAAAGACTCGGAAGTTTGAGCAGCCAATATCCAGTAATGCGATCTCGCAATTAAATGACGCCTTATGATCGTCAGTAATCAATGGAATCACGAATTGCTCTCAAGAAGGCATAGGGAAGGCGATGTCTAGCATGTTACCAAGTGATAACGCGAATTTTGCTGGTCTCTTGTCGAAGGGAATGTATTTAGTATTCTTAGAACAGTTATTCACGTGCAACCGTATGTTTTATTCAGCGAGGGAGTTAAAATTTTTACAGTGAGAAATTGGGGAGAAGGGGGAAAGAATTTTTTTATAGTGAACTCGAGACTTTTGGATAATCGCGTTTTCCAACAAAATGGATGATATCTTTTGGCGTGTGTGTGTGTGTGTGTGTGTGTATGTATATATATATATATATATATATATATATATATATACACAACACACGCACACACACGCTGTTCGCGGCAAAGTGAGCACTTCTGAGGCCCTAGTTACTTTTTCCTTGCAGCTGTTTCTTATCCTTTAACCATTTTTAAAATAAATATTGCCACGTAAGGAATGAACACAGTGTGTTTATTCCATCCACCACACTCGGAAGTTAACGCTTACGCTAAAATATAATATATTTATTGACTATTATTTCAAATGAGGGGGGTTTTCAAAAGTGCTCACTTTACCGTGACTAGCCTATACCTACGTACTAGCTTATTAGGTTATCGCTAGGGCCACCTGTTTTTCGCGAGAAGATTCCAGGACTACTTTTACTTCAAAACACTAGAGCTCAGATCCACTTTCTTGATTGGATGTTTTTTTAACTGTCATGCAATGTAGATGTCTGCCCAGTCAGGTAATGTACTTTTAATGTTGCAAATAACAGTAATTGATATAACGGGGAATAATTTTTTCTTTTACTATAAGGGATTAATATAATTTATTCAGTGTTTGTAACTTTGTGATAATAACAATTTGTGTTTATTTTATATAATTTTCAATTTCCAAAATTTATAATTTCATTTCAAGACGCTTGACAATAGCAGTAATCAGCATAAGGTGATGCATCGCCTTTTCTTTCACTAGGAAGTTATAGGCTGTTCATGGCAAACTGAGCACTTTTGAAAGCCCTGCTTAAGATCTACTTGTATGCACGTTGTGTATTCTTCCGCCCTATGTAGATTTAACATTGCCATGGGCCTCATCACTTTATCTGCTACATTTTACACACTGAGGCGTATAAAAGAGCAACGAACAGAAAGCGTAAGAAATTTTTTAAATCATCACAAATGGTTACCTAACACTTTTTATTCGACGTAAAGATACGGAACTACTTTCAATCCATCGTTACCAACTTTACCGGGCGCATGTCACTCAGTGCGCACGTTAAAATGTATGCAGGCAGCGGCAGTGACATTTTTCTAAGGTTGATTTCAAAAGTGCTCACTTTATCGTGAACAGCCTTTGAGGACACGTAGTTGGCTGTTGTAATGTGGCGCAATGTACTGTAGGCAGGATGACAAGGGTCGCGCAGTGGCTACGTGACAAGATGCAAGCCCGTCTTGCGAAGGGTGTGTGTGCTATTTTTAGACGTGGCAACATCACGCCCTGATTGGGCAGTCTTCAGTGGAAGAACAAAGCTTTGAGAAGATGCTTGTAGTAGGCACTCCCACAGACGTGTAACACCAGCAGCACATCGGGAACCAATGATTAGAGACCTGAATAATTCGCGGGTGCATTTTGGGGCAAGCTCGAATTCAAAACACGTGTGTTTATATAATTTTAGTCATTGGTCCACCCGGTGTTTGACGCCTCCTGGAGAACGGTGGCCCGATCGTCGCCTTCCACTGCGACAGCAGACAACCAGTGCACAGTTGACGTTGGCGCATCTGCACATACGATTGTAGAATAGGTATAGCTGCAGGATAGCGAACTCGCGAATTTTTCAGGTCTGTAGCAATAGGACATTGGAGTCTAGTCTTCGCGTAAATCAGTTGGCCCTGTGTAGTTACAAACAAACTGCAGTGCTATGTGCCTCCAATCTGTGCATGGATGCAATTAAGTACACTAAGGCGACATGGAATTTTGTGCTACGCCGAAAACCTGGGTTTTGACAGTCTGTACATCTTAGGCAGTGTCTCAATTTAAAGAATACTCTCTCGAGAGAGAGCACTCTTTCGCACAGCCTGTCTAGAGCACTGCTTCGCGCTCGTGCTCTCGCTCTGGGAATTGAGACAACCACTCTCTAGTTTCTCCCCGACGTCAGGCGAACAGCTGATGCCAAAAGGCGGGAAATCATGTTAAGCTAAAATCGCGGACATAGCTATTGTAAGTAATTTATGTGTGTTCAAAATAACTCACAAATAATTATAACACTACCAGAGTATTCACTAGCGCATAAAATACTATTATCTTTGTTTTATATTTCACCGTGATGTTACAGCAAAGTGACGCAATAAAAACGAGACTTACGTCAGAAATCCGTATTTATATGTTTATCAATACATTTTGCGTATGTTATTTGGATTGTTTAAAACCGTTGAAATCATTCACTTACAGTTAAAATGCAAACGTGGTTTTGGCCCAGAAAGTTACTATAACCTTATTCAAACACTGAAATATAGTAAACAAATATGGCGCCTGCGAGAGAGCGCCAGCGAGTGCTTTCTCTGTACTCTCGTTCTTTTGCGCTCCCTCCGACGAACTGAGACGAACAGAGAGCGTTCTCTGTGACGTCATAGTGACGTCGTCGCGAGAGAAATAGCACGAGAGAGCGCTCTCTGGGCCAGTTGAGACACGCCCCCAGTCGTCTGTGACCTCGTGTACTTTCCAACCGGTACTTTCCAACTGAAGTTCTCTAGTCGCAGTTACTTCTCACTTTTTTTTATAAAAAAAACTGGTAAATCAGCCCATGTATGACTTATTTGGTTGTTATCTAAATATGTAGCGTTTCACAAGCATGTTTTGCTTGTGTTATCATAAAAAGAATTTAATTTTTTGCTAAACTTAATTTTTAACTATAATTTGTTGATAAATTACAAAATTATTGCATAATTAATACGAATCAAACTGAGAGATAATGGGTGTGTTGGTAATGCCCAGTAGGAAATAGTTCTTACGCAAAATGTTATTACTAAACAGAGTGCGCACGAATGCGGTGTTCTGTCCCATTGGTGTGATTTTCTAGACTTGGTTAGGATTAGTTTGTGTGAGGCGGAAGAATAAACATAGAGTAGAACTGATCAGGGCTTCAAAAACGTTGGAAGAAACCGTGAATTGACTTTGAAGGGCTGTTCACGATAAAGTGAGCACTTTTGAAATCAACCGTAGAGAAAAGCCACTGCCCATGCCTGCATATATTTCAACGGGCGCAGTGAGTGACAAGCACCCAGAAAAGTTGGTAATTATGGATGGAAAGTAGTTCCATATTTTAACGTTGTCTAAACGTGTTAGGTGTCAGTTTGTGATAACATAAATTATTTTTTAATTTTATGTTTTTTTTTATGCACCAGAGTGTAAAAATTACCAGATTTGTAAAATGTTTACTTTTCTAATAATTTTACAGTTTCGCCTGACCTACGCATGAATAAAGTGATGAGGCCTATAGCAATGTTAATTTTACATAGGGCGGAACACTACATAACGAGCATACAAGTAGATCTTAAGCAGGGCTTCCAAAAGTGCTCATTTCACCGTGAGCAGCCTACAGGCATCAAGCTTCGTTGTCGTACGTGGGAACGATTCGTCTGAGTAAGCATTATGCGTTATTACCTCCTTAGGAAGGGGAATCACTTTCGTTGGTGGGAAAATAATTTTTCTCACTCGGACCGCAGGGAAAATATTGCACAAGAGAGAGAGGGAATTTCCTGTTTGCCCCCCCCCCCCTCCCTGTTTTCCAAAAACACAATTGATTCGCACGCCGGCTTTATTTAAGAAACGAGAGAACATGTTATACGCATTTATCACACCTACGCCCTGTTAACAGATTTGGAGAAAGGGGTAATTTGTTAAGCTACATTTAGTTAAATCTGCGAGTATTCTATCTGTGACTTCTGAACTGACAAGCAATAAATACATGATATTTACTGCTGGAGTCTCAATATACCATAATCTTATACTTCGTGCCTTATCCCAATGCCATCCATAATTCATTCCGACGACAGGCTTGATCGTGGTTGGTAGCAGCGTGCTGTTAGCGAATTTCGAAATGGTAATTTTTCGATGGAGAGTTTCAATATTGTTTCCTCCGAGCTGAGGCTGTATTAAATTAAGCAACAACGAGAATAATTTGTAATAACAGGGCCGCCTTTTTTTTTTTTTTTTTTTTTTTTTGCGAAAATATTTACGCAAAAGCTAGACTACTGTGTCCTACGCTGAGAAGAAGGTGTTGATGAATCAAACCAAATTATTTGTTTGTATAGAGACAATGAAATATTTCGTTGCTGAAACCAAATTATTTTGTTGTTCTCAGTTGGTTGCCCGAAACTGCAAGATTTGGTTGGCGCAACTGAAGATTTGTTTGGCTACACGTGCATCAAACAGTTTGGGCCGTTATTGAAGAAATTTACAAATTCGCGAGAGTTTCGAACCTAGAACACCTGCGTCCGATCGCTACGCCTTAGTAATCTTCTTTTTTTTAATAACCATTTTTTTGTTCCCCCTTCATTTGACATTGTCGTGACATTTGATATTGACGAAGCTCTAGTGAGGCAGTCTTGCTGACAGATTCCCAGTGCGACAAGCGAACTGAAATTCTGCCGTGTCGGGGAGCACCCGGGCGCAAACCCGCGACCCCCCGGCTACAGGTCGGCCACCCTACCCCTGAGCTATGGAACTAACGTGACATCTGATGACGCCGGAAATCTTTTTAATAGATACACTGCAAATATTGGCCAACGTGTGCAAACAAATATTTCAAGTTTTACAGTTTTACTTATCAGTCTCTTGTTGCATCTTTTTATTAATATGTTTATACGATTGTTAAGCATCAATAGATGCACTAACAAATACGGTTACTATCCTAATTGTCACCAAAATACAAACAAACTCTCGAGCTGCATTTTCGAACGAATCTAATTTATTTTGGCCCAACACAGAGATTTCGTTTATTCAAACATATATTTTGCTAGACGAACAAAAGTAATTTTGCTGCTTTCCAAATTTTGTTTGCTTAACAATATATTTTGTTAGGGCAACTAAATATATATATATATATATATATATATATATATATATTGCCCTATACAAATATTTTGTTCGATTTTCTTTCAGTGTATGACATACGTGCAGTTTTCCTTTGGTTGTTGGCCACGTGTCTCTGTCGGGAGACAGTTCTTTATCTGAATGGGCCAATCATAAATTAGGTATTCTCCGGCGCTGAGTATCTGTTATTCACGGGCAGACACTTGTAGTGCGCGACAGATACAATCATCCAAACACGAAAGTTGGTTTTGAGCTCTAGTATTCTGGAGTTCTGGAGTACAAGTAGTCGCGAAAAAATAGGCAGTGGACTTGGTAATATCTTTAAGATCAAGCGCTGAGTGGTTGGGAAAGAAAACAAACTGTAGAGGCGATTTCTTTAGTGGAAGCAATAGTCCGGGTGGGCGTGAAGCCGACGAAACGCTAGTAATGAACGCGCTGAAGATAAACATGTAATTTGTACTTCTTCGCTTGCTGTTTACTCTCGAAGAACGCCCTTCTTTCTGCAGTTCCAACGGGCTATATGCTGTTCACGGTAAAGTGAGCACATTTGAGACCCTGGGTACTTTTTCTTTCGGCCATTTTTTTTTATCCTTTAACCACGTTATAAAAATAAATACTGTCATGTAAGTAATATCTACAGTGTGTACATTTCACCGCGTTTCTAGGCTAACGTCTAAGGCTAAAATAAAATATATTTATAGACTATTATTCCAAATGAGAGAGCTTTCAAAAGTGCTAACTTTACCGTGAATAGCCTATACGAAGCTCTCTTTTATGTGGTTCCGCACTGTACTAGGCGCTAAGATTTTTTTAAATTCACACTTGATAATGATGGAGTGTTTTAATTAGTTGTAATCAATTAGTTGTAAGAATTATTATTGATTTTATTTGTCTGATCATTTCAAAACTGTTCTGGAAATTATTGGTATCTTCTTACATCTTGCGGGACCGTGGTGGTGTAGTGGTTAGACTACCCGCCTCCCAAGGCGAACTAATTTTCGCATGTGAGGATCGTGCCGGACGATGCTGCTGGTCGGCGTTTTTTCTCGGGGATCCTCGTTTCCCCCGCCCTTTCATTCCGGCGCTGCTCCGTACTCACCTTGCTTTACCCACATCGGCTCTCAAGACCTCCCGATGTTAACTCACTCACTCAGAACATTAAACTGATTACACCCAAAGTTAACGCTCCGAATCCAACCTTCGTAATGCAATTGTCTGCACACTAGGTTATGTACGAGGTTTCCTGAGTTCGAGTCCCGGATAAGGCAAGTATATTTGTAATCATCTCATTACTGTCGAATATGTTTCAGATTCCAACTCTAATGATATTGATGTCAACGGGACGCCAAGTCCGGCTAACCATCTAAGTTTATAACAACCTCATTATAGGCTATTCAAGGTTGTTCACGATAAAGTGAGCACTTTTAAATGAACCTTGAAAATAGTCACCGCTCCGACCTGCATATATTTTAACGGGCGCACTGAGTGACATGTGTCCAGTAAAGTTGGTAACAATGGAGATGAAGTAGTTCCATATGAAGTGTTAGGTAGCCGTTTGTGATAACTTAAAGTATTTCATTGACGTTCGTTTTTTTTTTAAACCACCGAAGTGTAAAAATAAGCAGATCTCTAAAATATTTAATTTTTTAATACCTCTCAAACTTTCACTTGACCTACGCACAAATAATGTCAATAGGACTATGACAATGTTAATCTTACATAAGGCGGAATAATATACAACGTAAATACAAGTAGATCATAAGCAGGGCTTTCTAAAATGCTCATTTTACCGTGAATAGCCTATCACTGTAAAATGAGCACTTTTGAAAGCCCTGCTTAAGATCTACTTGTATACACGTTGTGTATTCTCCCGCCTTATGTACAATTAACATTGTCATGAACCTCATCACTTTATTCATGCATCGGTCAAGTGAAACTGTGATATTATTAGAAAGTAAATATTGTACAAATCTGCTTATTTTTTACACTTCGATGCATCAAAAAAATATAGAAAGCTAGAGAAATAACTAAAGTTATTACAGATGGTTACTTGACACTTTTTGTTCGACGTTAATATATGGAACTACTATTCCCTCCATCGCTACCAACTTAACTGGACACATGTCACTCACTGCTCCCGTTAGAATATATGCGAGTAGGAGCAGTGACTTTTTCCTTAGGTTGATTTCAAAAGTGCTCACATTATCGTGAACAGCCTTTAACTACTTCACTGAGGCGTATTTATCACAAAATAATAATCGAAATCTTTTATTTTTGTTTTATTACACTAGGTGATTATTTTTCGTAATACGGTATTGGTCCAGGCACCTACCACCCACCCACAGCCCCTGGAAAATACATTAAAATAAGAAGTTAATTACAACGTGGCAGTGTCGACTCTGGTCTCCTTATCTGCTCTGTGGTCCAGACTTTCTTCGCCTCTGGTGGGCCGGCCGGTCAGCAGCTTTCACGTCAAACTGTTTTACATTCACAGCGGCGACCGGGTTCGATATTATCTCGTCTTCATGCCTCTCTCACGGTTACAGCATTTCTGGAGCCCCGAACCTGTCCGCTGTGTAGGTACTTAACACCGCTCGGCCGAGGGATACCAACATTCCAGCGCCTGTTCGTAGTCTCCTTCGGCCCTGCACGGGATCTCACTTTTTTCCGTATTTAAATATCATCCTTGTGAGACAAGCACAGTACTTTCTGTGCGACTGTAATCCCCTACCCTCGTCTTCCCATTTTGTACTCTTTTGACGTGAATACGTCTTTAAATTTGCAACCGCAGTGTGTGGCAGTCGAGAAAATGCGATGGTAACAAAATCGGGGGATACATTTTGGCATTGCAGCTCCGAATCTATCGCTTACATCCGAAATTCAGTTACACCACTCGATTGTCAAAGGATCCAAAAACATGTTACGTTGAGTGAGGACTGAGAAGCAGCGCGCCCCGGCGGGGGGGAAAAAAAAGGGGGGGGGGGGAAAGCAATTTTGAGTTCGTTTCACCGCGTCTCATAACTTCCGCGTAGTATAACTTTTGACTAGGAGAAGCTACGACGCTCGTTTGGATCTCGTTAAGATCAATCGATTGCGTGTATAAAAACATTTGTGTGGCGCGGTTATGGTGAAATTGTATGCGTTTAATGTAAAGAATTAAGAAAACTTAACACAGTGTCGGCCTATACTCGTCAAAAAGCCAAGTCGACATACAGAAATCGTATACGGTTGGAAAGAGCATCTCAAAAACAATCCAGTGATACCCATAAAACACCATATAATTGAGTGAAGCGGTGCTGGGAACATTAAAAAAAAAAAATTAAGGCGTCCGAGCGCGTCAACGTAGACGTATTCATGTAAAACAAACGGCCGTGTCCCCACCACAGCCAATCCCAATTTTTATATTCCATTCCTATTCATAAAATTGGATAGTAAAAAAATTTGGGATCCTCTTGACGTAAAGGTTTTGAGAACCGATGAGGGTGCAGGGGCGCCGGAATGCAAGGGCGGGGGAAACTGGAGATCCCCGAGAAAACCTGCCGAACAGCGGCTTCGTCCGGCACGATCCCCACGTGCGAAAATCTGGGAACTACCCCGCCAGGAATAGAACCCTTGGTGGGAGGCGTGTAGTCTAACCACTACACCACCTAGCCCCCCCCCCCCCCCAATTCTAAGCTTCGATTGGTTTCGCACATTAGCGTGTGCACAGTAAATAATTTAATTTCGGCGACTATTTACACGAAATAATTGCCAATATGATAATAAAATTTCGTGATCTGTGCGTGACGTATTTTTACAATTTTTTTTTGTACTATAGCAGCTCCTCAGAGTACGTAATGATAAAGACTGTTCACGATAAAGTGAGCACTTTTGAAATAAACCATATAAAAATGTCACTACCCCTGCCTGCATATATTTTAACGGGCGCCCTGAGTTGCATGCACCCAGTGAAGATGGTAACGATGGATATGAAGTAGGTCCATATCTTAACGTAGAGTAAAAAGTATTAGGTAATCATTTGTGATAACTAAAGTTATTTCTTTCGCTTTCTGTTTTTAATGCATCGAAGTGTAAAAATGAGCAGGTTTGTAAAATACTTACTTTTCAATTAATTTCACAGTTTCACTTGACCGACGTATGCATAAAGTGAAGAGTTCCACGGCAATGCTAATTTTACACAAGCTGGAAGAATACACATTGTACTTTCAAGTATATTACAGCCTATACGCCCTTACGTCGGGCCAGGGATATAGTATAGAGCGATTATAAGGTCCCTATCCATTTGTGGAAAGCCGCTAATAATTATTGTTTTTGTTTTATTTATTGAAAATGCTCACCATTGAAGAGAGGATAGTCGTGGTTCGTGTTCGTCTGAGAGGACTAACGTACGATGCAGTGAGAGCTGATTGCACACGAAGATTCAGGAAACCTGGCCCGACAAATGTGACTATTCGCCATCTCGTAAACAGATCCAATGGCACAGGAAGTGTTAAAGACGCAGAGTGCCCAGGCAGGCGGCCATCTGTACCTGAAGACACCGTGCAACGGATTCAGGAAGCCACTGAACGAAGCCCTCGTGCACCGACTGTCTCTCAGTCGTAAGCCTGATGTTCCACAATCCACTGTGTGGAAGATTCCACACTCCCTGTGCGATTGGATTTGTTGGCAAGATGGCGAATGGTCACATTTGTGGGGCCAGGTTTCCTACATCTTCGTGTGACAACAGCTCTCACTGCATCGTAGGTTGGTCCTCTCAGACAAGCAAGGACCACGACTATCATCTCTTCAATGGCGAGCATTTTCAATACCTGAAACAAAAAACAAGGTATATTAGCGATTTCCCACAAACGGATAGGGACTTCATAATCGTCCTGTATTTGTGTTCAGTGACGCAACCCTGGCACACAGTTATGCCGGAATCACATATCCCCGACGAGAACAGCACGACACGACAAAAACCGCAACCCCGACCATTTTCAATGAAACTGCTCGAATTTACAGCTCGACAGTTTACAGACGCGACACATCGAGTAGAATTTTTCGGATCCGTTTAGAAGGCGCTGATTAACTACGCTGGTTTCAAAGGCGGTGGGCAGACGGGAAATTTGTAATACATGATGGTAATAAAGTTTTATAGCTAATGCATACAAAAGTAAAATTATTATTTATAAGAGTTAAATACAATAGTTTTTATAATTTGTTTTCTTTTAAGCTACGTATTTCCCATTGCAGGGAAAGTTTATCATACAATTTAATTTTACACAGTTGTACACACTGTGCGTCGTGCTGCACGACACGACGAAGAATATAAATAATTTCTATTCCAAAATGGCTGGTCGTACGACAGAATTGCCGAGCTTACGTCAGATATATCTTGTATTTCACTGGTTGTTTAGTTTTAAGTGTCGTGTCGTGCTTGCAGTGTCGTGCTGGTCGTGGCTATGTGATTCCGGCATTAAACGCTCGCGAAGGTTTACGTATGAACTTGGTCGGATCACGCGACTCGAAGTGACGGCAGGCAGGCAGGCAGGCAGACACACAGGGGCGCAACTGTCCGTCAGCAATCACAGCAACCCGAGGCCCGCGTTAATTTAAGTCCGCGCTCCATTACATCCATTCAGCGTCGTCGTGGCCGCGGCAGACTGCCAGTTATTGCCATGGCAGGCGGTATAAATACACGTCGCAACCCATCTCTCGGCTTGAGCAACGTCAGTCGATAATGACGCGACACGAACAATAAATGTGCGAAGCAAACGATTACGAGGCCTAGTCGTGTTTTTTTTTTTTTATCCTCCTCGGGTTGAAAAGATCAATGCTTTTAGTTCGGCAACTAAGATTTTCTGCCACTAGGCAAGAGCTAGTGTCGCACGTGTACCGGATTTTCTCTATATTCTAAGTAAAAAAATTGCAATAATAATAAATAAAATATAAAATAACTACGTAATTAAGTAGAATCTTTCTCGTCTGTCGTTCACGTAGATTAAAATTTTAATTAAAAGTGATCTCTTTGGAACACTGCGCACCTAGCGGCAGAAATTTTCCCCATGTCGAACTCTCCCGTAAGAAAACTCGTTTTGTTCCTAACCTGAGTGGAATAAACCTTAACCGAGGCCAGAGGGATTCGTCATCTGCGGAAAATTTGGGCTTCGGTTCAACTTTGGACGGCGGAAAAAACGTGTCTTCCTTGTCTTTGGATATGTCGGGCGAAAGATGCCCTGCTGAAGTTCTGCTTCCAGGATATTCCACCGCTTAACCAAGTGTAGAGAACTACACCAAAGGGAACAATGCACCGCATTCGTGCGCATCCTGTGTAATATTATTTTGCATAACAGCAATTTCTTCCTATTTTCTGTCTTTTTTATATAAATCATATAAGTAAACGTTCAATTAAACCAAAATAATGTTTCGTGTTAACACAAGTATAAATTGCTTGTGATACGTGATATTTACGAAATAACCAAACACACGAGGTGAGTTTTCAAAGGTCCTGTTTAAAATAGTGTGAGGAAACCTCGAATAGACTATAATTACAATGATTGACGGCGGCCATGTTCATTTGTTAAAAAGCAGTGGCTCACTTACACATGGACAGTTTATTTATACATGAAGATATAATATATGAAATATATAATTGTGTCACAAGTTTCACGCTAGTGATACTAACAGTTGACGTAAATGAGGTACTTGTGTGCAAAAGCATATATTTTAAATAAATGACACCCGGATCATTCTAAAGGAGTCTGACGAGCTGCATGTGATGTGGTCCGCGTCTCTCTCTCTCTTTCTCTCTGTCTCTCTCTTTTCTCCCCCTTTTTTCTTCTCTGACCAGCATCGTTTCGCCCTCTTCATAACAATCAGTTTTTTTGGCTACACTCCGTAGCAAAAATGGAAGGAAAAAATATTTTGGTTTAATGCCTATGTCTAAGGACTTGCAAAACTCGGGTTATCAATTGGCATCAGGCTTAACTTCACAGCACTGTATATACTCGAGCCGGTGTCATTTCTTTACTGGCTGCTGCCTAGATGTGAAGTCGCGCTTTTTATGACTGAACAGCACGTGATTGGAGCACACAAATGTGATATTTTCATTTACTAGTGCAGATTTACGCAGGGCGTGTCAAATAAAGTATGATCCAACGACAAACGTATTGCAAAAGTACACGTGTTTTAAGTTAAACGTGTCCCCAAATAATAACGCGAAATTTGCAGGTCCCTATCTATGTCCCTAAAGTAAATTACTTCACTTAGGAAATATCGAATTGTACGTTGTTGGAACAGTGTCAAATATACCCGAAGGGGTAGCAGTCTTTTGAGAAACGAATTTAAAATACGTGTATTTAAAAATTGTAAGTGCAGGAACTTTTTTCCTCATGAGCCATTTTGTTGATCTAGTTCGTGTTGATTGGCTGTTACCAAATGCTTGCGCGTGAAATGTTATGCTCATAATTAGGTTCAGGGAAACGTCGCATTTTGAACGACCTGTAGGCTAAACACCACCGGTGGCGTGTTGTGAAGTGTTGCAAGGTAAGCTGGTGCTTGCTCACTTCTGTACATTCTCGGTGCACGCAGCAGGAGCCAGTAACCACCGTGCAGGCCTAGGTAGACTGTATGTATTCCGACGACTCACAAGCGAGCAGCGAGGAACCCATTACACACGCCCTGTGGCGTTAGCCTGCCGAGCTACGTTTTACTGGTGGAAGTCTGAAGGCTCGTATACAATCGACTTGACGCAAAACGCTAAACTCTGAACGTCGCCATAAGAAAACTGGCATGTCTACAATTGACGTTAACAGTAATTTAAATAAAAAGAATGTAGGTGTATATATACATATTTTTGTTTGTTTTTGAAATTTAAAAAGAACCTTTTGTAAAAAAAAAGAGAGATTCCGCAGACTTAATACATATACTCAATTATTTTTAAACTAGGGTACCCAGCCCGTGACCTTTATTTTTGTATTGTCACGGGGCTAGAACAGTTACCGTGTTAAAACATTTGGTCATCATGCAAAGACTGAAAAAATATTGCATACTTATATGTAGGTAATAATGCAATGATGTGAAATTATCTCAACATTGAAGCGACTGCAGTCCCATTTAATATTTCTCTGTACACTTGTTCACTGCGGCCCCACTTAGCATAGTTCTATTCACTGAGCCACTAAGGCTCCATTTGGAATCTCTCTATCCAATGAGCTACTATATATATGTATATATATATATATATATATATATATATATATATATATATATATATATACCCTTGGCCATAGTTCTATCCACTAAGCCACTGCGGCCCCACTTAACATAGCTCTTTCTATCCACTGAGCCACCAAGGTCCCATTTGGAATCGCTGTAGCCACTAGGCCACTAAGGTCTCATTTGGAATCGCTGTATCCACTGAGCCACTGTGGCCGCACTTAATTAACTCAACACTGATTCGAGACAATTAAAGTAAACAAAAATTATATTCCATTGCCTTCATATCTCTATGCAATATTCTCTATGCATTAATACAAAACTTTTCATACGAAAAAAAAGTAATTTAAAAATAAGTTTTTTAGGGCAAAAGGTAATAATGCGTAATTTGATCTTGCTGAAATTCGAATATGACATTTATTTGACCCTGAAGATTCGCTCTGCAAAATTTGAATAACTTCTGTTGAGTTTCAAGGGACTTAGAAGTATTAAAGACGGGCAAACTGACAGAGACCGTATGCTTATTATATAGGATGCATTTTGCGTTATTTGTATATCGATTTCGTATAACTAGGGATAGGAAAAATTCGCGAGACCAATGATCTGTAGGCTAGACTCCACAGTCATGTGTATACTCGAGCCTCAGGCGTTTGTTCATTGGCTGCTGCCCCATAGAGTACCCAGTGTTACTTCTCACGTGGCAGTATGGCACTCGCTACTTGTTTCCTTGCAAGTCTGCTATTGGATCAGAGTCGTCCAGGGCGTGTCTAATAAACTGCGATACAATTACAAAGTCACCTTCAGTGTACACGTGTTTGACGTCGATCTTGTGCTGACATGAACTCGCGAAATGTTCCTATCCCTACGTATAACATTAACAAATTAAATTCTTAACTGCGATAGTGGCGCTATCTGTTTCCAATAGTCTGTAACATTTGTTTCCACTTGTTTCTGACGCCTTGAATTCTGATTGGCTGGCGTAAAACGTAAAACGCAAAGACTTGAAAGTTGACAAACTTCTACCGCGTAGCGTTTTACGTTTAGCGTCATGGCAGTGTTTAACGTCGGTTGTAGCCGGAGCGTATAAGATCCACGGATTCATGACTTATTGTAACGCGTTATCGTAGCGTCAGCGCGATTGTAGACTGGCCCTAAACTGGAAGGCAACAGGGTACAATACTCAGCTGACGCCAGCTTACCTTGCAACAGTTCACCACACGCCACTGGATACCTCGGTCCTACGTATTTCCGACCCTCGGCTTTCTGTACACTGGTTACTGCCTCAGCACGTCCTGAAAAGTGTGAGTGAGTTAAGAGATTTGGGCGGCTTTTAGCAGCGAGGTCTGGAGAGCCGATGAGGGTGATTGAAGTTAAAAAGTGAACAGTGACCCGGCCGGGAATTGAACCCGGTTCGCCTTTGTGGGTGGCGGGCAGGCTAACCGCTCAGCCACCGCGGCCCTCGTCCTGAAAAAAAATTACATTGAAATATTTCATAGTTTTATTTAAAAAATCAGAATATACACAACTGCTGCTTACATTGATATCCGTATGTTACGACTAGGCAGGGCCCTTAATGTTTTGAAACTATGAAACTGGTTGTCCACGTACGTCGGAACAAGCTTTGTCGTTTCCGACTTTCATTATAGTCTATTCGCTGTTTCTTCACACTTTTTGAATCAAACCTTTGAAAAATAACCTTATGTATGACGCGTGTATTTATTTCCTAAACATGCCATGTATCACAAGCGTTTTATACCTCTTAACATAAAAGTATCTTATTTAAAGTAAAATTGAAGTTTTACCTACATATAGTTTATAAATTATAATATCTATATCATAATAGATATTAATCAAAACAGCGAGAAAACGTCTGTGTTAGTAACGCCTTGTAAAAATAGATCTTATGAAGAATATTATTTCAACTGAGTGCGCACGAATTCGGTGCGTTGTCCGTTGGTGTAATTTTTCAGACAGTTAAGCTTAGTTTGCACGAAGCGGAGGAATATCCTGGAAGTAGAACTTTGGCAGAGCTTCAGAAAAGTGCGAAGTAACTGTGAATGTATTTTAACACTAGTGGTGTAATACTTCCTGCATGAACCCTAGTTCAAAGTGCGATATGAACCAAGGCGGTTATAGTGAACTGAACGTTATGTAACGGCTCGTAGGTCACACTCGTGTCGCGAAGAGATCGACGGTTCGGTTCCGTCTCCACGGCGACTTCATTTTTTAAGACCACCATGTAAATAAAGCTTACAGCGTATTACATTTTATAACTTTATATTTTATTGACTCAGTGAAGCAGTTTTTCAGACAGTTTTGTGTGATGAAGTCATTGCTAAAGGCTGTTTTCGATTAAAATGAGCACTTTTGAAATCAACCTCAGAAAAATGTCACTGCTCCCTGCCTGAATATATTTTAACGGTGGAAGGAAAGAAGTTCCATATCTTAACGTCAAATAAAAGGTATTAGGTAACCATTTATAATTACTTTTTTTTTTTTTTAATCCGTCGAAGTGTAAACATGAGCAGATTTGTGGAATTTTCTTTTTCAAATAATTTTACAGTTTCACTTGACCGACACATGAATAAACTGATGAGGACCATGACAACGTTAATTTTATACAAAGCGGAAGAATACGTAAAATGCATACAAGCAGATCTTAAGCAGGGTTTTGAAAATTGCATATTTTACCGTGAACGGCCTATAGCTACATTACTCCGTTTTTCCATGGCGAAGTTCGAGTCATTCGATTAAAATACTCGTACCAAGGAGATATACATTCCCTTGGCTGGCGAGCGAAACGATCTTCCACAGTAAAAGGATTTTGCACTTTCACAAAATGTGCCAGCCGTTTAGTGGCTAATTTTCAGTTTTACAAATTACAGTATTACCGTCAGCCATTGTCTTGTGACGATGCAACTGCTGTTCTTGAAAAAGCGCTGACGCGACGGGACAAAGTTACAAAGAGTGAGTGAGCTGTATTTCATAAATTTGCGAAAGTTTGCAATGTTATAAAAACTATTCCACTCCATTCACTGACAAATTGTAACTGCTTAGAGCAAGAATTTACTTCACCAAATGTACGGCATTATTTATTTGTGAGTAGTATGCGCCGATAGGCTCCTAATAAAAATTATAATAATAGCGTACGGAGGGTGGATCCTAAAAAAACGTGGGTAACGGCCATAACTAGAGACCTGAAGAATTCGCGGAGTCATTTTGGACAAGCTAGAATTCAAAACACGTGTGTTTATATAAATTCAGCAATTGGTTCACTCAGTATTTGACACCTCCTGGAGAACGGCGGCTCAATCTTCGCCTTCCACTGTGACAGCGGACAACCAATGCACAGTTGACATCAGCACATGCAGATATGCCGATGTCAACTGTGCATTGGTTGTCTGCTGTCACAGTTGGAGGCAACGATTGGGCCAGCCTTATCCAGGAGGCGTCAAACACCGGGTGGATCAATGGCTAAAGTTATATAAACACATGTGTTTTGAATTTTAACTTGTCCCAAAATGAATCCGCAAATCCTTCAGGTCTCTACCATTATGTGTTTGATAAAGACAAACAAGGCTTTTTTTTTTTTTTTTTTTTTTTTTTAAGTAAAGAGCAAACGAATTTATGAGACATTGAAAAAAAAAAAAAAGGTTCATTTTAGACTACCATTTTTTTTTCTTTAGCACAAACGATTAGAGTACAGATGACGCACCCCCAGCGTGGCGTGGTGTACCTAGGTTTAGGTTTTCACGTTTAAATGAACACTTTTAAAAGCCCTGGATAAAATCTACTTTTCTCTCCATTTGGTATCCTCCCGCCATGTGTAAGATTAACATTGCCATGGACCGCCTCGCTTTATTCATGCGCCAGCAGGAGAAACCGTGTAATTTTTTTAATGGAAGTAAAATGTGTTAAAGAGTGGGATGGAGCTGCGAGTCAAAGGTCAAGAAGCGATACGGGCGACACTAACACGCACGCCTAGCGCCTCATCGCTCCTACGCGCAAGGCGTGCAGTGTTTCCGTCGTGACGCTGTACTGTGCAAATTAGATCTGCAGCACTGGGACTTTATTGCACACAATAAAAGACCGCAGATTAAACTACGCCTATATCTTTGTACTTTTCTCTTGCCGCTTACGGAAACTGCATAGGCAAGCTTTAAAAATGAGATATTTGACCATTTTAACAATTTTTTTTCCTTCAAGAATACACTCAATACGATAAAAGAAAAAATAGAATAGGGACATATACAATTGTTTTTTATCTTCTCTGGCAAAAAGTTGTATTTGCAGAACATTTATTTACCGATATATGCGTATCCGCGCAAACAACTATTTCACAAAAAAAAAACGCTGGGGTCGATTTCACTCTTAATAATATTTAAATCTGCTCTTGTGAGTATAAAACGAGAGATGCTATGTTAATTAGTCGTAGAATTGAACGTTACACACTCAATATAATGTAAAATCATGGAACTATTTTTTTTTTTTTTTGTAAATCTCTGCCAACTCTGCGGCGTGTATGCAGTTATGGGCAGTGATTTATTTCGAAAGGGGCGTGTGGCTGGTTGGGAACCCACCTCAGTATGGGTTGCCCGCCTCACGAAGTCTTCTGGACGACGTTAACATTGAGCGGTATGGGTCGGTGATCTGAGGTGAGACCGCTATCTGCTGACCTCCGGAACCCTCACACTTATCTACTGTCTTATCAGGGCCACTCCGCTGTAACATCATCATCGCCCTCCAGTAGCCCGTCTCTTTTGCAGTTTCCAAGGGACCAGCTTGAAACGCCCGTACACCGATCGACACAAATATTGACTCTTGCACTGCGATCCGCTGCAAGAGAATCAGTCAGGGATATGTTCCGAAGTTCCACGTTCACCAGTTGCGGCTGATGCAACCTATACTTTCTACCGTATTTTATTACTAGCGCTGGGGTCGCGGTGGTGTTGTGGTTAGCCTGCTCGCCTCCCACCGAGGCGAACCGGGTTCGATTCCCGGCGAGGTCGCTCCCGGATTTTTCCCATCCCAAACGATGCCGCTGGTCGGTGGGTTTTTCTCGGGGATCTCCCATTGCATTCCGGCGCTGCTTCATACTCACCTCACTTCACCCTCGTGTTAAGAGCCGCCCAAATCTCTCCACTCCAATAAACTATTACCTGCGACCGCTCGTGTTGAATCCTATGAAATCGTACGTTACAGTTAGAGCTAGTGAGTTTACGCGAATAATGACTTATTTCCTATAAGCACCCAACAGCAGTTTGTTGTTGGTTGTTGTCTGCTTGAGAAGGCGTTTTCATACTTGACCGGGCCACTCAGAATTCGACAACATTGGCACTGCTCCTGCGTGATTCGTGTGCAAGCAGTTAACACGCGTCAAAAAGTAATTAAGCCAATCAAGATTAGTAAATGTCCCTACAGTGTTTTGAAATATAACTTGTCTTGAAATCTTTTCGCGAGATTTCACTACCCCTAGTCATAGTCGACCTGCACCAGAAAGAAAATCATCTGATTTATTGTAATTGAACATTGTTGGTGAGATTTAATGTAATGTTATTCAGATGTTATCTATGAAATTTAAGGAATCTGATGTTCAGTAAGTGAAATTTGTGATGTTATATGAAATTAAGTTACTATCAGGCGAACTTTCAGACATTTGTTTTAACTCCATAGTCTGCTTCTTTTAAACATACCACAAACAACAGTATCCCTAGTTAATATGACTCTTTTTGCAGGAACTGTGTAGTAAAATTTGCAATATTTCTTACCTTGAAGTTACTAACTCACATTTCAATTTAGGCTTTAAACTTTACCCCGAATGTATAATGCTTGGAACGCTATGTACACTGTTTTAAATTGGCATTAAGACAAAAATTAAGTTTTTGAAGTGGAACTAGCATCCTATTCTAGAGCCATATCTTGACAAAATGCAGAATTTTTCAACATTTTTTTATAATTCTATGACCTGTCAATTTTCACCCCTTTCCACTCCAATCTTCCAGCAGGTTTCCATTCCTTTCAACCTATACATCGCCATTTATCTATCAATAACTCCTTCCGTTTTTGTGTGTAGTCAAGCATATCAACCTTTCTTCTTCTTCTTCCTCTCTTTTATTCCTCCTTTCCTACCTTGAATTTTCCTATAAAAAGTTTCCACGTAATACGTATATGTCCGAACCAAAACGTCTCTCTCTTTCTTGTGACTTCCGTCAGTTTATATCTTCTGCTGTTTTCGTCCGTAGCCACACTACTCTCCATGTAAAACATTCAAAAAATTTTCTGCCAGTTAAGTTCGATTCGAACCTTTTTTTTTTTTTTTTTTTTTGCTGTGGTAAACCAAGCCTTATGTGAAAACAGTTGGCGGATAACATGCTCACGAATATTTGAGACGTGTGGACTTCGTTCCATGATTTTAAACATTCCGCAACTGTGTCTGAATCCCTCCCCTCTCCACCCTCCCCCCGCCATCAAACACACACACACACACCATAATTAACCATGGGCCGTGAACAAACTGTGGGTTGTAATTCATTTTCCTTATTTTGCCAAGAAGTATGCACCGCGTATATTGTGGAGTTATAAGGAACGTGACATATAAGTAAGTATGTGATAGGGGCACAAAACGAAACGTTCTATTTTGACGAAAATGATTAAAAACCGAAACACCTCACTCCTACCCAATTTCATTTATAAATTCATCACACACACACACACACACACACACACACATATGTGTGTGTGTGTGAGAGAGAGAGACTGTGTGTATGCGTGTGTGACCGAATTTACCCATTACCCGAAATGTTTACCCACAAAGCGGCGTGGGTAATGATAAACTTCCACAACGTGTTCTGTACACTTATTTCGGTCACTGAGCAATTGAAAATACCCACTAAGTTGTGGTAATTCCACTTTATCCATTAGCAAAAACAATATTGCTTTTCGCTTTGTGGCCACTACAAATTACCCACAGTGCAATGAGAGTATTCTGGTTGTACCCACAACGTGTTGTGCTGGTTGTGGTTTCCTATATGAACATTGTATTGTATTGTATTGTAAAGGGCTTTTTAACGTCCCCCGATTTTATGCTTGAAATCGTAGCAGGGGACAGCTTACAGGATAACTTATAACACAACCGACTGCGCCACGTGAGGTCGGCTCCTATATGAACGAAGTGAATTTTTAAAATAATGTAGGGCCTAACGCAGCTTAACGTAACCTAACGTAACGTAATCTAATCCAATGATAATCAGGATTCGAAGATTCGGGTATTGGAAAGGAACATATTCAGGAACGGCATCAGCACATGCCTGTACTTGACATGGAAAACAAAGGACCGATCTGTCCCAATGCAGTTGATTGTGTTCAACCACAAAAATAGTGAGGTTCTCCTGCGCAGTCTCCTCGTGGCATTGACCGCGATTGCTCCCACACGAGCTGTGTGGCCCCAGCTTTCACTTTAGAGCAGTTCACAGTGACCAACACTGTCTCTTACGCCAGCCCGCCCTTTTCTCTCGTTTGCCCGAGCTGTCTATGGTCTTCGGTTCGAACACACGGCGGGAAAATTCCTGGACAGGATTCTCACGTTGGTATCATTGTCGACTACTTGTATGGACGATATAAGTGAGTCTGGTCAGTTTTTCTACCATGCCTTGATCCGGACACGAATTTGCAGAATTTTTAAGTGAGTTCCAAACACTCGGAAAAGGTACGATTTTGGTCGTTCGAACTGCAGTTGACTATTCCAGCACTCGAAATCTCAGACTGTCCAAAAGTACTAGGAATACGGGGAAATAGTGGGCTATCGAGTTTCTGTTCTTCCTCCTTCTCCGCTCCCTCATCAGTAACTTCATTCTAAACTTCAGCAGTGTTGTCAGAGAGCGTCAATTTCTTGTTTCACTATTAATCATTATATAATTATTTCATTTCATCAGTTTCCTTGAAATTGTCAGATAGCGTCGATTTCGTGTTTCACTATTAATCATTATATAAATTATTTAATTTCATCACTTTCCTTGAAAAGGAACTATATAAACTTGCATGGATCGCGTCAAGTTCCTCACTTTCATCACACAGATAAACAGACTGGCATATATGTAAAATACCTTTATGGAGGATACCCAAGATCTCTTTGCCGTAAAGTAAATGAGCATAAAGAGAGTGAGAAAAAGAGATTTAGGTGGCTTTGAAAAGCTGGAGTCATTAGTGCCGATGAGTGTAAAAGGAAGTGGGGATTGAGCAGCGATGGAATTCAATGGCGGGAGAAACTGGAGCACCCCGAGAAAGCACATCCGCACAAAGCAACGCCCGCCATATTAACCAATTGCAAAATATTTCAGGATGACTCCGCCGGGAGTCAAACCCGGTCTACCGTGTAGCGAGATTAGTCTGACCGCTACACCACCGCGGCCCCTATCTATATTCAAGAAGTTTGTTTTGAGTTTGTGAATCGTGGAAAAATCGCGCCCGTAAAAGCAGTACATGAACTTTATAAGTAAAAGGTGGGTTTCAAAAGTGTCGCGTCTCGCTCGTAGAGTGGCTATTGCGAACATCGCAATAGCCACTCTCCGTGTTCCAAGACTGCGCTGCTTTTCTGGCAACAGCAGCATTAAAACAAACGTTGATAGGGTTTGAAGCTAGAACGCTGTTTAAGTACTTTGAAATATTTGTACATTGTACCTTTCTCCAACTTCGCTTCGATACAACTAGTATACATATTAATACAAAACGATGGGGCGTGTCCGAGTTCACGAGGGATGGAGGCCTTAATAAAATAAATAAATAATTTAAAAAATATATATATTTGTGGTGATATAAATATTCACGCAAATATGATTTACAACATTTAACTACCTATCACCACTATTTCCAGGTTTCCTGCACCCCGAGTCACGCTGAGAGACTTGGGGCTACGGCCAGAACATTCTTACGATAACCCCATACATTTATTTCAATGACAGAAGGTAGCATAAGTCCCCGATTGGTTTATCTGGCATATAAATCTGCCCCCGACACATTGCTTCGCTTGCCCTATCGGAAGATGGCAAGGCAAGCGATGCAGATCACAACATGTAACAACATATTCAGTTGGTCAAAGTATCTTATTCATATAATAGGGTGGGTATATGTTGGATATGCAGACATAAACAAACACGCCCATCACTGCTATGTTGGCCACGTGATGCTGACACAATACTAGCGATGGGTGATTTAATGTCGGGAATACGCACAGATCTAAAATCGGTCTACCTCATCTTTAGTCAATGGCCTTACGCCGTCATGTCTGTGGAAATGCTTTGTGGATGGACTACCGCGAGATTCGGATGTTCGGTCCAACGTCTCTATCGAGCTAGACTTAAAACTAGTCAACGAATCCTTTTTTTTTTTTTTTTTTTTTTTTGCATAAAATTACATAAGCTATAGTGAACTTGAGACTTTGTACATCTCGATCGGAAGAAGCTGATTCGTGACTTTTTGGACTATGCTCCCTCCGACGACCAGATATTTCAATTTTTTCTTCCCAAGGTTTTCATCGTTGACCTTTGTGTAGTTTCAAGGGCCACATATTTATGGTGGTCCTTACCGTCATGGTTTCCCAAAGCTGTATCAACTTACTTGTATACATTACACTCATAGTGATCTTATGAAGTATACGCAATTCAGACGACGATTTATTTTCAGAGACCATGGTCTGTTACTGCCGCTGAAATTGAAAGTAAATCTACAGTTGCTGGGCATCGAAAAATCATTAACGTTGATATTTGGTTGTTGGCTACCGGGAGAGGATGTAACGTCGAACATTTAAGGTCACTGTAAATGACAGAACGCTAAGTCGGGAAAAAGTATTGCAGTGTTAAGAAATAAAAACAAAACCTGAACTTTATATCGCAATTCCCTGCCATAGAATTATGCAGAAACCAATCACCCTTTAAAAAAACCTGCAGTTCTAGGCAGCGGTATAAGCCGAAATATACCCCTTTCATCACACTTTAACAAAATTTAATTAGCCATCTGCCATTCATCAGCTGAAATCAGCAGCGTTGAACTGTAGCTATGTCGTCCTGGTCACGTCATCAACAAATATAATCTGTGATAGCATGAAGTTAACGTAACATGTATGTGTAGGCTGAATGAGTGGGTGATGAGATTTGGGCGGCTCTTAACATCGAGGTCTTCAGAGCCGATGAGGATGAAGCGAGGCGAGTATGGAACAGCGCTGGAATGAAAGAGCGAGGGAAATGGGAGATCCCCGAGAAAATCTGCCCACCAGCTGCATCGTCCGGTACGATTTCTACTTGCGAAAATCCGTAAGCGACCCCGCCAGTAATCGAACCCGGTTCGCCAAAGTGGGAGGCGAGTAGTCTAACCACTACACCACCGCGGCCCCATATGTGTAGGGTGAAAACTGAGAGTTCCTCATGTGACGTTTCTAGGGGCTGCTGTAGCTCCCCTCCCCCCATGTTGATAAGGTTCTTTATATAATAATTGTAACCTTTGGGGGGAAATCAAACCAAAGAGTATTTGCATGACATTTAGATGAAAATGCACTTAGATAATAGCTTTAGAACCTCCCAAATGTAGGCAGTGTGTTCGGCTACGGTTATATGAGACGTAGACTAGTAAGACGGTTTTGCAAATCGTTCACCCACAGGTAAGGTCGTTGGTTACTGAGCTTCGCAGTGTGCAGTACAGACCAAAAATTACGATCAACTTAATATTTTTTACGAATAGAATACTGTATTATAAACGTAACTTTTATAACATAAAGAAGTCTCGCATATAATATCACATTAATGAATGGCCATAATATACAGAAATGATGTCATTAAAAAGTAAACTTTGACATTAGTAGTAGTGACGATTTCATTTTTTGTTTGTAAATTGCAATACATATTCTAAGTAGATGTCAGTTATCTTATTACTACCGATACATTATAAAAATACATAACATTTCTGTCAGAATTTGTTTTTTTCTGTTTTTAAACACTACTAGTATATTTTAGAATACATATCATTACATTTTCAGTGTAAGTATTCCCTTCTCCTGCCTCTCTCTGAAGTATTGAAACGTGGTGGAAAAGCAGCTACAACGTTTATTTTTTTTTTAATTATGAAAGTTTCAGGTACTAATTAAATAACATTCTACGATTCGATACCATCCCATCATTATCTTACCACCAAGATGTCACTTACTATGTAGTTGGTAACATTTTCCTACCACATCACTATTTTTTTTTTTTTTTTGTGTTCTATCATGTATTTATTTTTCAGCAACTGTATTTTTATGTACTGTACAAACAAAACACAATATATATTGTAGCTGGGAGAGCAGTTAATTTTGACAATTCAAATTCTTTACAGTTTAAATTATTCTTTTTCCCTATAATTACCTATGTTTTACATTGTATTGCTATCTCATTCTTTACCAGAAGTAATGTAACAAAAGATACACACCCCATAGTGGTCTGCTACACTTTCGCGTGGAAGACACTTTGCACATCCCAGCAGAAATGCCAGTTCAAGGCCCGCGCGGCCTCGGTAAACACACAGCACAGTATTGGCACCGCCCGCTTCGCCCGGGGACTGCACGAAAGCAAATGGCAGTTCCTTGTACCTAACTTATCCGTCTACTATAATTCCTTTCAAAAGTGCTCGTATAGTAGCGAAGAGGACTTCACCCCGATCCATATTCCTACTGTCAGCTGAAGAACCACGCAAATTCAAAATTATCTTCCACTACCCCCCCCCCCCCCCCGGGTCAAGGGCGAGATGAGGGTATCTCGCTAGTGAACATTGGGGGTTATAAGGTGATCAGGCCTTATCCGAACTGCCTGACTGATCACATATTCAAAACATTGAACCAGGGCGTGAGCGCGATTTCAATAACACCGTGCGAAAGACAGTTGCAGAAACCCCCTCCACCAGCCAGTAAACGGGGCCGACAATATTAAACAACGCGCCCGATATAAGCCAATGTAACACTGGGAGAGAGGTATTTTGTCGTCGGGCAACTGGAACGAAAACATTGAAGATGGATGTCTCCGGGCGTCGACTTTCACCATCTTAATCAGCCTCCGGAATCATGAACAAGGTGGGGACTTTCGAGTTAGACTTTTCTCAGAGTGTAGCTGGTTAAACCTTTATAATCTTAATATAAATTAATACTTCAATATATTTATGCAGCTCCCTCCGCGCATACTTCATAAGGTTTATTGTTTGATAGAGTCAAGAAAAGAATCGGAGGACCAGGATTTTATCCCGAGACACGAGCATTCAACCGACTTACCAGGCAGTCATCTTGTCGCATACCGACGAGAGTGCTGTCTGGGGGTAGATGTTTTCATTTGCACTCAGCAGCAGATCGTAGATCAGAAGCATGTCCCCGCACAATAAGAATAACAAAAAGGTTTCTCACACACACAAAAAATACACATAGAATGTACACAACATTTCTCGCCCACCTAAAATGACTATTTTACAAATAATTAATACACTTGAACAGCAACATGTTAGTTCACAGATTCTAGGGGGAGCAAACAGAGCTTGTTCACCGAACGCACCAATTCCCCATTCGCTCTCTTGATTCTGGCCATCCTTACCAAGTTATTCTTACCCGGAAAGACTTCCACCACTCGAGCCATGCACCAACATTATGGGGGAACATTATCATTTTTCACAAGGACAAGATCACCAGGAGTCAGGTTCTTCTGCGGGATGGTCCATTTTCCACGACTCTGCAGTGTGTGGAGATACTCACGATGCCACCTCTTCCAGAAGTGCTGGCTGTTGGGTTGTACTAATCTCCATCGCTGGAGGTGGCTCACATTTTCGTGTGTATAGTCTTCCTCTGGGAACGTCAGGAGAGATCTCCCAATCAAAAAGTGTCCTGGAGTGAGGGCCATAAGCTCAGTAGGATCGTTAGTAGGGGAGTCAGTGAACGTGAATTTTATGCTGTTTCCACACAGGTAGCGACTGTAGTGAGCTCTTCGAAGGTCAATATTTGGTTTCCCATTACTTTCCTTAAAACAGTCGTTGCTGATTTCACCGCCACTTCACAAATATCACCTTGATGCGGAGCTGCAGATGGGTTGAAATGAAAGTTGATGTGATGAGCCAGGGAAAAACATTGAATAGCCTCTCGCAAGTCATCTGATCTGAGGAAATTCTGCCAGGTTTTTCGCAACTGAGAAGCAGCACCTGCAAAATTAGTGCCACAGCCAGTGTACAAATCTGAGCAGATACCTCTACGAGCAACAAAACGGTCGAGAGCTGCTAAGAAGGCCTCGGCAATCAAGTCAGACACAATATCTAAATGTACTGCTTTGGTGGAGAAACAGATGAACACACAAATATAGACTTTCTGAGTACGTGCTTTCCTCAATTTTCTGAGCCTAATGGTAAAGAAACCTGTGAAATCTACTCCAGTGCAAGTAAAAGGAGCGCTGGGTGTAACCCAAGCTGTGGGTAGATCAGCTCTGAGCTGAGGAGTAAATTTGGGTTTGCATCGAAAACATTTTATGCATATATGGACACACCACCTAACCAGGTTTCTAGCAGACAAAATCCAAAATTTCTGGGCTAACATTTCCTGCAGTAGTTAGGGGTCAGCATGTAAATAATGCCAAGTGATAATGGTTGACCAGCAGCTTGACCACTTGGCTATAATGGGGGAGTATGATAGGGTGTTTGGTGCTATCAGGTTGGGACGAGTTTTTTAGACCCCCGCCCGCCCTCCCTGATTAACCCCCTCGAGTGAAGAAAGGGCAACAAGCGCTGTATGCGAGGTGAGCATGGTTTCTTATTGTGTAGCAATTCAATTTCCTTCTGAAAAGTGGTTTGTTGGATCACCCAACAAATTCGGTGAGTGGCCTGGGTAATTTCAGCAGGAGTCAGAGGACCTTCACAGCAATGCATTCCTGATAGCTCGGTAGAAGAGTATCATGATCCATGCAACTGTGTATTGTAGCTTCAACCACGAGGAAAAGGTTTCAAACAGTGCCAATAAAGTAGCTGGACCAGTAACGATTAATGCTGCTGAATCAAGTGGCTTCGCGTCGGGTAAGTCCTATAAGGGTATCGATGGGAATTCGGGTTCTGGCCAATGAGAAGTAGGAAGTGCCAACCACCTAGGTCCGGACCACCACATGTGCTCGGGGTCAATTGTTTTGGTAACAAACCTCGCGAGGCACAGTCAGCAGAGTTATCAGTGGAGCGTACATGATGCCACATGTTTGGAGATGACAATTATTGAATCTGAGTGACTCTATTGGCAACATAGATCTTGAGGATATGGGGGGGGGGACTTTTGATCCAATTAAGTGTTACGCTTAAGTCTGGCCATGCCTTCACCGATAATTTTTATAGGCCTGCCCAAGAAGCTGCAGACAATGAGACAAAAGCCTTGATAAGAGGTGGGTATCACCCAATTCAAGGTGGAGTAGAGAGACACATTTCAGAGGAGCAACTTTGGTCTTGGCAATCACTATGTTGACCGTAATTTGTTCGCTTGCACTAACAGAGTGGAGGTACGTCACAGCTGAATAGTTCTTTTCAGATGCATCTGAGAAGCCCTTTTCAGATGCATCTGAGAAGCCATGCAGTTGCAAATCTACAGCCTCAGGACAGGCAAAGGGACGAGGTATGAAAAGCTGATGCACTGCTGAGAGTGTCAAGGAAAACTGCTGCCATTCCTGACAGAAAGTTGATGGTAGTGGATGATCCCAAGCCAGTCCCTGTAGCCATAATAACTGCATGAATACCTTTGCCCACATTACAGTAGGAGAGAGCCATCCCAATGGATCAAATATTGTAGCAATGCATGACAGAACAGCTCGTTGGAATTTCACTTCTGATATATTATCCACACAGTAAGCGAAAGTGTCATTGGTAACCTGCCACTGAATTCCAAGAACACCACATGATTGAGTAGAATCCTGAAACTTGAGTGTTTCACAATCTGCTTTGGATAATCATTCCAACAGATCAGACCTGTTAGTTACCCATTTGCAGAGCTCAAACCCACTTTTTTTTCAATAACTCAATCTGCACCTTCTGCAAGAGCAGAACATCTTCAAGGGAGGCAGCTCCAGTGACGATGTCATCAACAAAAGTTTCATTTATCAGTACCTTAGAGGCATGGGGGTATAGATTACCTTCATCCTCAGCAACTGGTGTAGTGTTCGTATGGCCAAAAAAGTGAAGCATTTTACACTAAATGTCACAGTGTTCAACTGAAAGACCTGTCATTCCTGTGCGAGGTTAGAGCGCCACAGGATCAACTGATATTTTCCATAATTTGGATGTACAAGGATCTGGCGATACATCTGCTTCACATCACAACAGAAGACTACTGAGTGGGTCCTAAATTTACAAATACTGTCAGTGATGTCACCTTGATGCTTGGGACCAGAACAAAAATAGCCATTCAATGAATGTCCATGGAGAGGTTTAGCACTAGCATCGAGCACTACTCTGAGTTTTGTTGTTGAACTAGTGGACTTCAGCACTTCATAATGAGGAATGTAGTACACACCCGGTTCTTGTGTCCGATGCCCATGCCACCGCTCCATGTGCTTCAGACTTTTATATTCTTCCATGACCTCCCCATATATACAACGGATATCAGGTTGAGTGAGGAGGCAGCGTTCCAGTGACTTTAATCGTCTCTCAGCAACCATAAGCGAGTTCCCTGGAACTACATCTTGATGAAAGGGAAGATATACCCCATAGCGTCCACAAAGGAGCCAATAATGTGTGTCTATGTAACATGTTTCACATGCCAAATCATCAGGGAGAGGATTGCTTAAGAACAGGAGGCTCTTCCAACTACCAGCATATTCTTAGTGTTGCTTCCAGTGAGGTCACACACAACAAGGCAGTGGGCGGGCTCGTTCGTCCCGTCGTCTGAGATGCTGCTTCTGGGCATTATCCCATCAAAATCCAGCCAGACTCAGTTTCAAGTGCAACTGGCAAACCTTCTCCCAGACCGAATTTGCCTCCCATGAGAAACTCAGAAAAAACCTCTGCACCCAAAATGAGATCTACCATTCCAGGGGTGTCGAACGCTGGATCAGCAAGTAGAAGAGAGTAAACCTTTTGCTGAACACCCATGTTCACTTGAGTAGGAGGCAGTAAATGGGTGGTTTTTGAAACAACTATCAATGACTGGGGGACTAAATATGAGTGAGCAGCAACCGGTGCAATCGTAGTAGTGACAATACCATGAACTTTAGCATGGCACTGAGACAAGCCCAATACTTGGTCAATACTCTGGGAATGAGGAAGACACAATTTTCGAGCCAGACTTTCAGTGACAAAATTTCCTTGTGCTGCACTATCTAATATTGCCCGACAGTTGTGGTACTGATCATGTGCATCCTGAATCTTAACTAGTGCAGTAGACAACAACACAGTGTTACGAGCACTTTTACATGCTGAAAGGCCAACAAATGTTGACTTCTGAGACTGAGTATCAGGTGCAATATTTGTTGGTGAATGGAAGGTTGCCTCTGGAACTGATTCTGAAGACCCTTCATTAGACATCTGATCTACATGTAGCAACGAGTGGTGCTTCTGCCGACACTGACTGCACATATGTTGTGAAGAACAATTAGCTACCATGTGAGCAGACCCGAGACAATTGAAACACAGTCGTTTGCTGCTCATCAACTGCTGCCTCTCATTTAGAGATTTACCCAGAAAGTCTGGACATCGAATAATAGAATGGGACATCTGGTGACAACACATACACACATTTAGCCAGAGCTGACAGAGAGTTAGATAGTAGAACAGCTTTGCTGTGGGTTGACCTGGCTGTGTTTTGAGCTGGGGCAGACCTATTTTTACCCCAACATCATGGGCACTCTCCATTCTAGTCGCTTCTAACTGCAAGAATTTGACTTGCTCAATCACCTCTGGAAAGGAGCTTGAGATTTCTTCTTGGCGAGAATTTTCAAACTTTGTGCGTAGTGGCAAATACAACTTTTTCAGTAAAATGGTGACCAGAATAGGGTTTTTTTTTTTTGTTATAGAATGTCCTAGTCCCTCCAAGGCACTGGCATTTTCTAGAAATATATTTATAAATTGCAAGACAGACTCATGATGAGCAGAGTTAACTACAAGTCAATCTATAATTCTACTGCTGTATAAGGTAGTCAGTTTTCTGGAATTTTGAAATCGAGAAGTCAGAGACTCCCATGCAACTGAATAATTTTCTGAAGTGAGTGGAATATTTTTTGTCACTTGAAATGCATCACCCTTCAAGCAATTCACCAAGTATTGAACTTTTTCGATTTCAGCGAGAGTTGGACTATCATGTATCGTTGCCTGAAAGAGTTCGCAAAAGTTTGGCCATTCGTCCCATTGTCCGGAAAAGGTTGGCAGATTAATTTTTAGGCTGACGCACATTCAGTAGTGAGACAATGGTGATCGTCAGTGCTTGCTCGACTTCAGTGGCAAGAAAGGAATACAGACTTGCTCTCGTATCTAAAACAAGGGTAGTCAGAGAAGAATGATGATGAAAAAAGATATATTCACTGAAATCTTGGGGTAGGCCTACTGGATATGCCTGTAGGAACGAATCGCTTGACGAATTTATTGTTCCCTGAATCTTATTTACTTCGTCCAAATAAGCTCTCGCCTCGTGGTAGTTCGCTGCAACGGTTTCATCATTTAGAAGCTTGTGAACACGTTCTTTTAGCTGTTTTAACCTGTTCTCTTGAAGTTTCAGTTTACATACAAATGCCTTGAAACTCGTGATTAGGCTATGTACACTTCCCGTCAGAATAAATGAGCGACGGAAGAAGTTAGAGTCCCCTTCGGCAATCTTCGGCTTTTGACAAGATGTATCGCCTTGGTTCTTAGGCAACCAGCTCAATAGAACTATCCGGCCAATCGTTCAGCGTTTTAACTGCGCCAATAATCTCATTAGTTTCTAGTGGAGCATCATCCTGACTTCGGTTTCTCCAAGTGAATACAACGCATTTAATTGGATGAAGCAACTCGCCCTGCGATTTATTAAGTTAATGCAAAAACCCAATATCTCGCATGAACTCCTCACTGGAAGTCCGTATCTCACGCGCAAACAGGTAACACTTAACGGAATAAACAACCAATTATAAAGGCGAGCTGAGCTACAGTGTTGTGCAATGTAGCTTGTCGTGAAATATTATGTCGGAATTACCTCACATGATCTCCACACTAAACGTTTGCGAGTCATGCAAGCAGCCAGTGGAAAGAAAACCAGTCGTAAAGGCGTGTTAAGCGACAGTGTTGTGCAACATAGCTTGTCCTGAAATATTATAGCGGAATTACCACACATGAGCTCCACACGAACCGTTCGCGAGTCATGCAAGCAGCCAGTGGAAAGAAAACCAGTCGTAAAGGCGTGTTAAGCGACAGTGTTGTGCAACATAGCTTGTCCTGAAATATTATAGTGGAATTACCACACATGAGCTCCACACTAAACGTTCGTGAGTCATGCAAGCAGGTAACACGTAGCGGAAAGAAAACCAATCATAAAGGCGAGCTGAGCTACAGTGTTGTGCAATATAGCGTGTCCTGAGGTATGTACGCGACATTCGATGCTTCAAACAAAGAAATAGTAAACGTATGTGAAATGTCTATAATTACATTTAACTGTAATAGAGAAATGCATAATTACCCTGTTAATAATTAAAATAAACCCTATGCTATGTGAGACCTTAAGAAGTTATAAAATGTACCTTTTATTATCGATACACAGAAATGAATTTCCTGCTATCGTACACATTTGCGAAAACCAAATATCACACTTTAGCGGAATATATGACTATATTCATGAGTAAATAAAGCCACTAAACATTAATGAAACAATCGGCGCATGTTGCAGATGTAATTATTGCATGCGCACACCAAGAATGTTTCTCTTGCAACTTGCTGCTGTCTGCATGAAAAGCCACGTCCTAACAAACCGAGCCAATTTCTACGCTGCCAAATCAAATCCTTACGTAGGTTTCGTATTATCTATTGTAGCCGGCAGACGTCTGTAGATGTAGCCGGTTTTACATCACTGGGACGCTACTCCCTCAGCGCGGGGTTGGATCGGTCCCTTGTGAGGGACCTTGGCCACCCAGAAGGTTATCAGTTAGTTATGTGGAGGTAAGGAGAAGCTAACCCCCTCCTCCCACCACACCCATCAAACATATTTAAATGCTGCATTACCAAATAATATTGCAGTATTCCCAGGGTAGCGCCTGGGAGCTGTTTCCATACCTGTGATATTTACCTGCCTTTTCCCTGCCTGTACGGAATAAAGGTAGGTGGTTAATTTAAAATTAAAATGAATCTAATCTGCGCGAAAATTTTGAAATTCAAGATTTTTGAAGGCTAACCCCCTGTGAAGAGGGCCAGCGACAGTTGGAGAGAAATAAAACGGAATTTACTGCCAAAAGAATTTAAATAAACGATTGAAGTGGCTTTCCGTGACTGGAGTGGCGTAGGTTGTTACTTAGTAAATATGTGTTATGGTGAAGTTAAATTGCGCGAATTTTATGTCATATGTAATTGCTGTGATATTGAATTATTATATTTAGAATATTACAGAAATGAAAATGAAAATGTGATGATTAATCACATTGTGTATATTGTGTGTGTGTGTGTGTGTGTGTGTGTGTGTGTGTGTGTGTGTATATATATATATATATATATATATATATATACTGTGAATGGCGACAGAATGGGGCAATAATTCAAAGTGAATATCTGAATAGGTAGGGGTATACATGTAGAATGGTTTGCGTTATGCTATCACGTGCTAGTTTTGTTAAAAGTGGGGAAATTTTGTCCCGGACCGATCGGAAAATTCCGGCCAGTTTCGGGGTTTAATTTTAATGAATTTTAACTATTTCTTTCGCCGAAGGCGTAAATTAACTGTTTGTAAGTCGTTTTTATTGAAGAATCTGTGTTGTTTGATTATAAAATCCGTTGAATTCGAAAACAGAGCCAGAGAAAACGAGGTAAGAAGGTGAAGTTAGTCTGTTACTTGGCCAGAGGGCGCTGATTGGCCGGGAGATCTTGGTGGGGCGGAGCTAACGGAGTTGTTCTAGAGATTGCAGCACTGTCGTTATTTACCGTGAACAGCTTTTATTTTGGCTGCCTGAAAGTGTTGCGGGAGTTTGCAGTGGTGATGTGTAAGCCCTGGGACGTTGGAAGAATTGAAAAGCAGTCCCTGCTAATTCCGCGCAGTTTTTGCAACAGAACATTGTATTTCGTGGCATCAGGGACCACGATACGATATGTCTGCGAATTCTGTTATTTCTGTGGAGTTTTGCGTGCGGCCGTGGTAATGTGCGAAAGGGGGGGGGGGGACCTTGAAGAGCCAGGAGTTGGCACAGTGGAAGTCGTATCTCCGACTTCCTGTAAAACAGAGAACCGGTTTTCAACCGGAATGACTGGGATTTTCGCCTCTGAGGCCGACTGGTTGAGACGCTTGTTATCTGTGGCTGTGGGTTCAGAATCAGAGTTGTGTTTCCCTTTTCTCTTTACTGTTTCAAATTCGGTTTCCATTTGCTGTTGTTGGTGGTGTTGTTGGGTGTAAAGGGAATTTTGGTATTCTTGGGCCATCTACTTCGCTAGAACCCGAAGTTCTGGAGCTGCACGTCTGGTAATTTGGTTGTATGGATCTGGCAAAACGATTTAAAGGTTCTGGTGTTCGAACAGAAAGTCTCGTATCTGGATTGGATCGCCTCCCTTGACCGTGATCTCGTACCCTTTCCACCCCGCCGCCACCATTACCCCTGAAGGGGGGGGAGGGGCGGGGGGAGGTAAGTCTGGTTGGAGCTACTTCGATGTGTGGTTATTCAAAGTGCGAACAAGTATCGTAAAAGAATACCTATTTCGGAGCTGCACACTGTGGCCGCTGACCCACTAGGGGCTAGGCGACCTGTGGGGCTAGGCTCTAGGTGACCTGTTTCCAGGCCGACCACAGTGTACAGGGTGTATGCCACGAGCTAAGTTGTAGACGATGGGAAAACGCAGGACGCACCCTCCTTGGTTGGAGGACAAGGTTGAAGGAGATTGTGCATGTCTGAGCGGGTGGAGCATGTTAAACGGAGCAAAAAAAGAAGGGGGCTGGGGGTGGAAGAGATGCGCACGCAGGTCTGGCCGTACTATCGGCTATTCCACAAACATCAGTTACGGCGGGCTCAAGTAGGTATATGTAAGGCAATATAGGACGAAGGAAGGTACAGGAAATTTATCCTCGGTGTTAAAATTGCTCTTGGCCATTTTATATATATAAAACCACGTATAAAAATTATACAACTGAAATACTACTTAGTTTTTAACACTCGGTGCAATTCCACGTGAATTAATGTATACGTACAGTTTATCACAGTATTAAAAAAAGCAATTTCAGGCAAGTGCTTTTCTTTTGAAACTATAGAAAATGTTTTATATCTTTATTTACACAAAGTCACGAAAATGAGTGTTTTACTCATAGTGGACTGACCCGCACTATAAAGAATGCATACAACCAATGTTTATAAAACAAGAAATAAAATAATACAATTACAATCACCAGCATAATGTTCATCTACTTCACAAATTCCACCCAATTAATCTGTGTGTGAGCATTCTTGCCGTGCTAAACGGTAGTTTATGTGAAATTGTGGTCGACATACGCCTAGTTGTTCAAATTATAAAGCTCACGAAAATCACAGTAAACATTTAGAGTTTACATAAAAAGTTGTTAAGTATCTTGTCGGTTCATGTATTTTTTTTTTTTTTAAATTCCGATTCACGTGCAAAATTAATGCCACCTGTAAAGATGTTTTTCCAAATAATGCTGGCTTCAGCAGACTGTGTAACCAATATAAAAATATTTCTGTAGCATTTATGATACAGTTATTTGGACTAACTTAACAGACCGTAATATACGTTTGTCTATGATTTATGCCAGTAAATGTTATTCCAAATGCAATGTTCATTAAGAGAAAATATTTCCTCAGTTATGAAATGAAGATTGTGCAAATGTGTAATCCTATTTGAAATTCATTAAGAACTAAAACATTAACTGTTTAAAATTATATCCCTGTCAAATTACTACACAAACAGATTCGAAACTAATGCTATCGCTAGGCTATAGTAATAAGGAAATTAGTTTGTTGGTGTTGAAGTTAAGGCCACGCGTATTTGCTCAAGAAGTTGTAGGTTCATTTCTAGTTGGAACGTATTTATTTAAATATAATACAAAAGATAATAATCTTTGTATTATATGTATGATATAAATAAATTTGGAAGTATGTTATATATTAATTTAGATTCTCTATTTACAAATGTGACTGAAATACAAGCTCGACTGTAATGTAAAATATCTATACATTTCAAGTCCACTTAGTATGTTAATTTATGTATTACAAGAAAAGGCAAGTATTCTTTTGGTTGCTAGTTTTCAAGGTTGTACTTGCGAAAGTAGCATAAAATGCACACACAATTCCAGATTTACAGCACTAATGTTTTTAATTCCGTGGCAACTTTTTTCTCGTATTTTTCCTATTGGAAGTGACATTTACAATGCAAGGTTGACTCCTACGGACAAGCATAAATCACACCCTTGCTCTACCCGGTATTAGAAACCGGAACTACTCACGCTCGACAATCAACCGATTGCGCCACAGGGGGCAGCCAATAAGTCAACCAGAACACTTCCAGTAGTTATAAGAACTTATTTTAAGTGAACAAAAAGCAGCTTATTTCATTGGATATAATTTCTAATATATTAATTACTTGTTCCACATTGTACCTATAATTCACTGCCACGTTGGTTGGTATTCGCTTGCATATATTTGCTCTAAATTAAATGCAGAAACTGCAGGCAAAGTTTTGAACATTGTTTTAAAACATTTATAGTTTAGCTTAACCTTCATACATCACTCTTTTCTTTGGAATAAATAATTGAAAATAAAATATATATCTTTATCCTTTTCTCATTTCTATTCTGTATTATTGTCTAACAGTGATTGTACTACATATTCCTTTATCATTTAATATAACATTATTATAATTTATAAAGTTATAAATTTATTATTCATTATTAGAATAGATTTATTCGCTGCTCCGTATTGTGATTGATGATTCCGACAAGAGACACAATTCAACAAAAATATTGTGCCAACAACTATGGATATGTTACGAAATTAAATTCGGCACTGACTAGATAGATGACAGCTATGTGCGACTTTGTGTGTTATTATTAGCATATTTTGGATTATTTTTATAAGTAAAACTGCCATGCTCTAAAATGTATTCAAGTTGGCTTAGTATTATGCTTTCTCAAGCCTCTCATTGTTTGCAAATTTTGTAAACAAATGCTGTCTTCAGTAATGCATTCCCGTTGAGATATTTCGTACGCCGGGCCATAAACCTTCAGATCAAAAATTTATATCCTCCACTCACCCCCATTTTAATGGTGAAAGATATGATGGAAACGTGGAAAAGGAACAAGTAATCTGTTGATGCATCAAACCACAGAAAGTATTCCACCTCCATCGTTGTTACTTTTATATAACGTGATTTTAATTCGATACTATTTAGTATATGAACAGAAAGAATGCACTCAATAATAGAAAAACAATTGTATTATATCGAATAATACATACAGAAAGTAAAGAAATCCTCCAGCACACACTGTCACAAGAGCACTGATACCTGTTGTCGCCAGCAAAAAGCCTCCATGTCTGGTTTGGCATTTGCTGTTACTCAAGACAAAAAAAAAGAATGTTTTAATGTCCGCGTGAATACTGCCGAGACGCAATATTGCAGCTCAGCTGCTGCGGACAAGGGAACTAGGCGACCACCATCTTTAATGACGCCATGCGGGAAAAATTTCCAGTTTTCCCCCAAAATATTTCCTATTTTCCTTCCTGCCCGTGGCGGCCATTTTGGATCCCAACCTCCAGCTCTGTCAATCCGATGCCAGGGTGTTGGGACCCTTACACCTAGCATCCTGGCAGATGCCAAGTCTCATGCTTTATTATTCCTTTCGGGATCTGTCGACCTAGAACCGTAATGTGGTACCGAATACCAGCATCGGCTTACACGCTCACCAGATCTAACATATAAGGATAGTTGACTGTAATTTTCGAGCCCTATAAGATATAATTGTCAAATTCATAACACAGGCCGCACGCCCGTTGATGAGAAGGGTCGCAAGGGCCAAGCATACCCATGTCTACTTATAAGCATAGTTGACTGTAATTTCCGAACCATGTATGATATTATTTCCAAATTCCTAACATAGCCATCATCCACGATGGTGGGAAGGTTCGCAGGGCCAAGTATACCCTATGTCTACTTATAAGCATAGTTGGCTGTAATTTCCGAACCACATTAGATTTAGTTGCTAAATTCATAACATAGACATCACCCACGACTATGAGAAGGTTCGCAGGGTTAAGTATACCCTATGTCTACTTATAATCATAGGTGGATGTAATATTCAAACCAAATAAGACATAGTTGCCCAATTCATAACATAGGCATCAAACTTCAACAGAACAGTTCACTTTTAATATTCACAACCCTAATCATGCATTTTACAGTATATATGACGAATAAACATGCTAAGGGAATATTAATATGCCTATCCTACTTCAACACAGTTTTGCATGCCTTAATATGCCAATAAGTTTGAAAAAGATCTCGTTTCTCTATCCACCAAGCATACTTTGACATCACAAGTCATTGCCAGATACATCATTATTCGCAAGGAAAGAAGTCTTAAGTGTTAGATTTGAAGAATGGGATGAAAAATATGTTTCGCCAGCTCATTAACTCATTGTCATCACCATATTGCCAGCAATGCTTAACATACAGCTCGTTGCCAAAAATGGGCCTTGATGTAATGCCAGCAGAAATCATCAGCCTTATGAAAACTCCTAAAGAGAAATATCTGTTTAAAAAACATCAAAGCGGGTGAATGCTTTTCCACATAGTCCATGCTGAGGGAATTGGTGCATCTAGACAAAAAAGTCACGTTTTTTCAAGTTAACAGCATTCTTAATATATTATTGGTTTCTGTGAAAAATGGCACATATCCCAGTCTTGCAACGGCTTACCAGATGCTAGCTCTATTTGTGCAGCTGGGGAAAGTTTGATGATGTTGAGCAGTTCATGCCGAATTTTTCCGTTTACACGCTTAGGTATCCAATGTCTCAGTAGCAGAATTAGATGGTAATGAGACCAGAAATGACATCCACATAAATGTTTGCGATGCGAAATGCATACATATGTATGTATAACCCAGCATCGGTAGGATGACATTCCTGCTTCTATGAAACAAAACGAGATGTTGCCATGATAAAACACCCTATGTGCATTCGGGAGGACCCAGGTTCAGTTCTCAGTCCATACATCCTGATTTGAGTTTTTTCCATGGTTTCTTGAAATCACTCCAGGAATACACTTAGATGGTTCCTTAACATAGGTCATGTTCGATTCCTTCCTCCGATACCGCTTGTGTGTGCTGCCTGGTTGAAAACAAAGTGCAAAATAATTTTTCAACAAATAGTGAAGCTTATATATAAATTAAAGAATAAAAATCTCAGCTTTGGAAGAAGACTACATAATTTCACTTTAAATTATTTTAACTTGTGACCAACATGCACCACAAACAGCACCACATGCTCCATAATCGCTCTACATGCTCCACATTTTCCACAATCGTTTCGCATGCTCCACAATCGCTCCTTATGCAAAGGATTGATGGGAAGATTGATGCCTGCCGACTGACTCCTGCCGACATCTCTGCCGCTGCTACACGCCAGGTCTAAGGATAATATTCGAGACAGCTTCTATTTGCAAAGTATTTTTGCTACCCCTAATCCTTAATTTCTATCTGTTAAATTCATAAACAATTAAGTTCATGCATATATACATACACACATACACACACATGATGGCTAGAGTCTTATTGAATATTATTTAATTTCTTTAAATTATAATAAAATTGATATACAAAATATATTATACATATGTTTTTCTTTTACCAACAGTGTATTGTAGACTTTCGTGAGCAGGACATTACTCGAGATACAAAACATTTAGTTTTAAAACAAAATATTTATTTATGCACACATCGCACAATATACTTCTTTTTCTGCATAGCAAATACAATACAAGGAATTGCTATTTTTAAACGAGTTTTATCTCTGAGTTAAGGATGGCATTAAACACATAATATTTGTTAAATGTACCATGGATTATCATAACTCCATAGTCGTAGGGCTTCTGAGTTGCACGGAGCACAGAAATTATTTTGATTTTTGCACGCATGACGTCTTGTCGCATACATCTCGATGAGCTGTCCAAACAGCGCTCAGCAGCGCTGCTTGTTAAGGTCAAGGACGTTCGTTCCGATGGGGCACGAATTGTAAATCGCCGGCTCTTGGCATTTTCCAATGACATATACAGAATACCGCCTGATTATGGATACCTTTAATGTGTTGCGAACGTTGTCATATGGAATAAGAGTTGTTTTTTTAGGAGGAAACAATAGTCCGCACTGAAAATGACCGCTCATTGATCGGAACGAAGGTTTCCGAAAACACACAGTTAATTAGCCAATGAGAACCAAGGGTGGTGTTGGCAGGGGTTGAATGAATGTGAGTAATTAGTCAATGAAAAATGTAGGTAAGGATGGAGGGAACCTGTGCCATCAGCTCACCTGGCGGCATAATCGAGAACATAGCACTACCTAAACATTGAAAATAGATTCCGATACTGCAGGTGCCATCACCACCACCAATACTTTAAAACATAATTAATTATGGCCACCACCTGGTGGCTAAATCGATGATTTATACACTAGCACCACATAGGTGATGTAAATGTAAATATATGAACTTCAATATGGGGGGGGGGCTCCAGCAATGTATAAATAAAAGACAGATAAAAATCCAAGATGACAGCCTTCAGCAATATATAAACAAAGACAAACGAAAAACCAAGATGACCCTATACGACAGAATGGGTATAGGTGAGGGGTGTGGGAGCGGTACGTGTGTAGGTAGTTGCTTAATGTATCGTCGACAGCGAGGTCATTAGAGACGGAGCATGTTGCACAGGAAGGATTGAGGAAGGGATCGACCATGGCCTTTGTTACGGAATCATCCCAGAATTCACCTGGAGTGATTTCGGGAAACCATGGAGAACCGAAATCAGGATGGCCGGACCGGGAATCGAACCCGGGTCCTCCCGAATGCGAGTCCAGTGAGTTACCACTGCGCCCCCTCGCTCGGTGTGTGGGGATGGAGGGGGTCAGTCGTCTTCTGAGTGTGGTGTTTGTGAACCTCCAAAAATGTGTTTTAATAGTTTTGAAGGAATGTTTTTAATAATTTTTAAATAAATAAAGGTAGCAGTAATATTTTACAAGTTTTTATATCTTTTTTTAATTTTTTTTTTTGGAATTTTTATATTGTTTTAGATGTTTTTGAAATATTTAGTAATTTCTGGGTTTTCAAGGTCAATGTTCACAGGGGCCGAGGTCAAAGGTCTTGGTCAAGGTTAATGGTCAAGGTCAGCTACATCTAAGATGGCCGCCGGGCGACCAGCTGGCAGAGCATGAAAATCTCTGATGATCCGATCCCCTTACCCCTTGTGCAGGCTTCCCCAAATAATTATACTTACTGAAATACTACAACGGTAATCAGTAAGTACACATAACACTTAGTACACTGTTGGCCTTTCGAAATTCATCACGAAGGACGCAACGTATTGATCCGACATTGGGAGATTGCGTAGCATAGGGTAGAACAATTACATAATAAGTTGTTCGCCGAATGGCACCACGCTGTGAAGCAGTATATAAGTGGAGGTCGGAGAGCAACTGGGATGTAATGGCTGTATGTTTCGCTGCTGTTTGTGTGCGCAAACGAATCAGCATGTAGGTTCGGAGAACACGGCAACCTCACAAACATGTTCCCGCTTTTGGCCGCGGAAGAATCGTAGCCTATCGAGATTGCAGATTATCCTAATGCGATTCAGCGAAGCAGATATGAGATCAGTGGCCGAGGAGGGACGGGCTGAGCGTTGTGCAGGAAGCCATAACGGCCCCGTTGCACCAACGAACGCCAGGGAAGACTTCTGGAACGCATGGCGATTGCAGACCATACAGTCACATCAAACACTCTCGCTCGGGATGTCAGGTGTCTGGTACATCAATCTGTGTTCTCACGCACAGTTGTCGCCGTATAGAGCATCGACGCCTCATGTCCAGGCGCGCATTACTGCGGCTGCCACTGAATGCTCACATACTGTAGGTGCCTGCAGCTGCAATGGTGCGTGAAACGTCGGACATGGACGGACGAATGGATTGCCGTAGTCTTCACCAGAGAGTTCCGCTTCTACTTGTAACATGACTATGGTCGCATTAACCTCTCGCAGCACCGTGGTGCACGCCTGATCGAGTCCTACATATTGCATAGTCATACCGACCTGAAACCTGGAATAATGACATAGGGTGACATCGAATTCCAGTCCCGCTCGTACCTAGTCCACATAGCTGGTACGCTGGCCAGCAACCGTTACATCGCGGAGGTGTTGGATCCTGTTGTCGCCCCCTTACCTCAGGGCCAACTTGGGGTCATGTGCGAATAGGACAATGCGCGATCTCATGTTGGACACATCGTCCGACGGCTGCTGGATGACCATCATGTAACACTGCTTTCCTAGCCTGCGTGTTCACCGGATCTCTCGTTAATCGAAAACGTGTGGTCCATGATCGAACGATGACTGGGTTGTGACAGGATTTCCGCCACTACATCGGATGAACTTTGGGCACATATCGAAGCCACGTGGGTGTAGCAGCGGTTAATTCCGTCCGAGATGGGTGGGAAGTGGGGCACAAAGTACTGATTTCCTACAATCCATACGTAGTATCGGACTGCAAGTATAAACATGTCACCCGTGTATGATGGCTACTCTTGTCAAATATATCCGGTTGTGATGCCTCATGATCTTCATGGTATTGCAAGTTTAGTGGCCAGCGATGTATTAAAGCATCGAGCCCTTTAATGCTGTAGCATGTTAGAGTAATATAGTCGCGGATATAGAAAATTGTATTCTATAGAAGAAAATCAGTGTAGAAATGGTTTCGGAACCAATAAGGCATGTAATATTTGTGTTGACCTCCTTGGTTACCAGATCTGAATAATATGCTAGAACATTTGCAGCCATAAATGAAACGCATTATGGGAGACAATCAACATGATTCCACAATAGACTCCACAATGCATACACATGATGTGCTATGGGAGGACATGTTTCATGAACAGGAGTAGTTTGAATGCAGTTTGAATTCCATCTTAAGAAACGGTAGTTAGAATTATATGTAGGACGGAATACACTGCACAGGAAAGTATTGTATGGATATAGTTGTGTATTCCAATATTAATTTAAAGATCTGTTTTAAAATTGGATGCTAATAAATATTAACGACCTTATAATGCAACAGAGAAATTACTCATCAGAATAAAATACTATAATAAGTCATTTTAAATGTATTGCTTACTTTATGGAATTGATTTACTGGGTTTAGTCTTATAATAATTATGCATTGGGTTGATTTCACGAATATACTAAACTGCACCTTTTTAACTGGTGCAACAGTGTAACATACTTAGCAAATAAAACCACAACCAAGGCAACGTCCTCCTACCAGTTCAGAACAAAAGTACAGTGGTACTGTAATTAGTTTTGGAATATTAGTTACGAACCTTTAAACGCATGAAGGGAAGTTATGAATCTTTGCTATGATTTTATTATTATTTGCGTGATGAAATTAAGTTGTAAAACGATATTAACATCACGAAATAACTACCGTTTTAAGTAGTGGTCACTGAACGTATCTTCATAGAATTTATCGAATTCACTGCGTAGTGACAAATTGTGAATTTCGTTGGCTACTGCCTTGACGTTTTGTCTTTTTACTTTCAAGACAAATAGCTTTACGCAATGCTGCGACTACGGTCCAGGAAAACTATTTTATAACAGCTACAGTATCACCATTTATACACTGCCCACAATTAACGTAGTACAATGTTGAAAGCCCTTCCCACTTTCTTGTGTCTTTCGCCTCATACAACATTGGTGTCACAACATTGGTGTTCAAGTAGCTTGTATGCATATGTATGTTTATCATGATATTGAGTAAGTATGTTTATCAAACAACACTGTTAAGTTATTTGCAAAATTAACGTGTTTCTACGCTACCACTTCTTGTTCAGTGGTAGGCCTACTCAAATTATAGGAATCTATTTTCAGGGGCCATTAGTTTGGAACATGACTATTATAATGCGATGGCGAAACAAATAACCCGTGTACGTGAGTCGCGGCTAGCATTACAGCAGTACATCAGCTTGCACTTATTAAACTATATGCGGTTACGGGCACTGCATATTTGCAAAAGCGCGCAAGTTACAGCGAACAACCTATAAAGACAAAATCCCGCGAAACAGTAGAATGAGGAGGCAATTGTATTGTTAACAACCTTCTGCTTGCCCATTTAGACTCTACATAGTCACTAGATATCCGTATGGATCAAAACTACATTCCTGTAGTCATTACGTTGAAAAATGGTAGTGTTGCCATAATATTTATTTAGGTCAGTAAAACTAAAACTGAAATAAAATGGTTGCGTGAAGGAATGTGAAGGAATATCTGAAAATGCCTTCATAGTTATAGTAATCGCTGTGTAGTAAATTACTTTGCATGTAGCATATTGTGCGAACTGTAGAAATAATGAACACATTATCATAGTGTCTAATAAAATATTCAGTATAACAAACATTTTGCCTCTGAACAAAACGCGGATTCGAGACAAGTAAATAATAAGAGTGATAATTACCCTCAGGCACTTTAAAATATTCAGTTAACGCTTAAATACTTCTGTTTTATATCGCAATTGAACAACTTCCAGGCCACCGCTAACAATCACTGTGGATCGTGACCTATTTATTTTAATGATGCCAAAATGCTGCTGCAAATGTCCTTGTTGCCAAGTCAGATGACTCACAGAGTGTATTCGTTAGTCATTTTGTGTTGCCTGTTCACGCGATTAGATCGTTTTGGGGTGAGCTCTTTTTCGCTTATTAGTATATGGATGTAGAACTAACAGCAGTCGATTGTGGTAAACATAGTCTATGGAGATCAACTGTTGTCTTCGTACGAGGTGTTTGTATTGGGTTAAGGTGTTATCGAGAAGCTACAGCACTCGATGATTTGAGAATGCCGATTGTGTCGAGAGCTCGTCCTGTGTACTGCTGCATACTGATAATTGTCAAGAGCAGTTAAATCAATACGGTAACTTGATAATACACACCACGATCTTTCAAAGGCTACTGCAACTACTGTACGCCCACTGCGAATGAGCATATGTTGTCTAAATTACCTGAATATTGGACTATGCGTCTTTCTTCTGCCAGTTCATCACAGAAACAGAGTTGGTTGTGACAATACTAAAAAACAGTTTCATAATTATTCTACACAAAACCGATATACACTCTCATTGTAAAATATAGGAATTTAATAAATATAGAAAGTGAAAGCCTCAAGCATAATATCCTAAACAGAGTAATTATTGTCATAGGCTGACAGAACATATGTTTTTGTGTTATGTTTGGTACGTGCAGATTAGCTATATAAATGTTTGAATTGTATTATTCATTTTATTCCACATGCTATTTTAATTTGAATATTAATTTTCACACATTTCTCATATGTAGTGGTAACATTTTTAAATCACGTAATCTATGATTTATGTAAACCACCAGTCCACTTAATTTGTATATTCTATGAAAATTTTCATTCAGTATTCTTATTTAGTTTTGACACATTGTTACTTCAGTATTGTAATATTATGTTTATATGTTTATTTTTGCTCTCGGTAATTACTTTATGATTTTTTAAAATTCAATTATTTACTTTATTATCTTATTAGAGAGATTTTTAATTTTGGTTTATTTTATTTTAAGGAGTTCTAGTCGGAAATAGGCCGCAATTGACTAGTCTTGAATGGAGATGCCGGAAGGCTTGCTTCTGGGTGGGACTTTCAACATGGATGGTATTGTATTTTCGCCGAGATTTCAATCTTAGGGAATCCCCAGCGCCAACCTAAGAATAGGTTAGTAATAAGTCCCAGAAGTAGTGATTAGGTCACTGCCACAACCGATTATAGAGGAGGGTTGATGGCAGGTGTCTAGCTAATTGTATTAGTGAGTTTTGTTGGAGACGCCAGGACACCGATCTCTAGACGCCAGGCGCCATGTCAGCCACGTTAGCGCCGCATCAGAATACAGGTGACGCCAAGAGAGTTTGAGAGTCTGGGTGCAGACCTATATGAAAGACTTCACTTGTAATCTGTTTCTACTAACGTATAGTATTTTCAGAAGAAGTTTAATTTACGGAACTAGGCATTTTCTGAACTTTAACTAGTGTATAATCAGTAATCCTAAGATCCCGTCTGAGCTACTAACGCCGGAGCAGATTAACATCTAAAAACTATTGAACTTAGTGTAATCTCATTTGAGCAGAGTTTAACTATTTGAGGGAAAGTAAGGAGTAATTCTTCTGAAGTAATTAAAACTTAAATTGACATTTTCAAATAAAGGTTTGGATCGTGAGAACTGTAAATGAAACTAATTTTGGGAGCTTAGTCAGTTTCTTAAACTGTTAGAAATTGAGGAAAGCTACTTCCGATTGTGAATTAATTTTAATTCTGATTTTAATTTCAAGTCAGTTGTCAGTTGTTCAATTTTGCAGCAGCACTACAGTCATATTTTATTTTTTATCTTTTAATTTGTTTTAATTTCCTTAATTGAGTTAACTCTATTCTTTACTGGATGGTGGTACTTCATTTTTGGTCATCATGATAAGTTTAATTTGATTTTTCAGTGACGTGATTTTTCTTTAACACACATTTAAATTTTAATAAATATTTCACATTTGAATTTTACATCTTGTTGAATTGTATAACACATTTGGTCTGATTTTATTTATTTTTCATTTCATTCATATATGAATTATTCAGATTTCACATGTTGTATTTTATATGAAGTGCTGAGAATGTATAAAGTTGCTTCTGTGCATGTTATTTACAGTGATCCAGCGATCCTCAGTTTCTTCTATGGTAAGCTAAAGGTTGCAAAATTAATAAGGTGCATATAGACACGTACAAACTTACGTTTGACACCTTTTATCTCAAACTACGTCCAACCTATACTTGTGGCGCACACATACATATTTTAACCTTTTTTCCTTTCCTACCGTGCGTTTACCTAACAAATAGTGAATGTAACGGCCCTCCGCACACAACTCCCCTAACTTCCAAACCTCTTTCAGGGCTTTATTGCGTACCTACTGTTAGTTTTACTGCGCTTGGCACATGTAGCAGTACTGACAGCACATTTATGTTTCACTGATAATGTCCATTCATTTAATTTCTGTGAAATAAGTAACAACCTACAGAATGTAGGATATATTCTAAGTAATGTGTCAATGCTGACCATAGTAAGGTTGTTGACTACGAAAATGTGTACTTCGAAGTAGTTTTGTCACTTAGGCAATGTAAGGAATATGAATGTGTATACATATATTAGGTAGCTTTGTGATCTGACACATGCCGATGCGCATTCGCCAAGGAGGCGGTCGATTTTATCTGTAGGAAACCTATTTCTTCGTTTACTATTTTTTGGTCCCTGAAATAGGCTGTTCATGGTAAAGTGAGCACTTTTTAAGACTCTCCCAACAGGCATAAACCAATAATAAATATATCGTATTGCAGCCTCAGGTATTAAATTTTGAGGGTGGGGAAATGTATAAACTGCGTTTATTGGTCACATTGCAATGTTTATATTAAAAAGCAGCAGGAAGATGGAAATTGGATGAAAGGAAATATTTAGAAGGGCCTTAAAAAGTGCTCACTTTACCGTGAACAGCCTAAAATAATACTACGTTTATCAGCTGTCTTGTTAGTGTCTCATATAGTAAATCAAAATATAATACGAGTAAATGCATTGACAAACAAAAGGGCTACTCTCACACAAAATAACATGTCTGTGTTTTACTATACATGTTCGTTTTATTATACACCTCTGTGTTTGCACGGTCATGCGACGGGTAACGAAAGTAAAAAGCATCAGATGATTTGACGGGCGGTTTGGGCATTTAGCGTGCCCCTCCAAAGTCACAGAGTTTCTTCCTGATTGCCCATGCATTTGTAGCTCTGAACTTCGTCACGTGATCAGTTGAGGACCTTACTGCAGTTTCGGACACGCCTTATGATCTCCCTTTTTAAACATATATCCTCTGACAACACACACATTTCGCACACCTTTGGTCCCCATTCGACTCTGGGCATGCGTACCTTCTACGTCACAGGCGTATACAACCGTGTTAATACATGTCATCGTGTAGCGATGTCTCGCCAGAGCCAGACTGTTCAAGGAAGTAAAACGTCATTCTGCAGCGATGTCTCACCACAGCCAATCGATTTGGGAGAGAGTCATAGGCCTTGTTGAGGCGGCAGGTTTTTCCACCGCTGAAGCAGGCCGACGTTACGGTGTTCCAGAGAGCACTCCGTGTTGATGGGTACGACAGTTCCGGGACATGGGTGACGTGACACGTCGCGGAGGAACGGGTTCATGGAGAGTGCCAACTGCAGCTGAGGACAATAGTCTGATTACACAGACGCAGTTGACTCCTTTCAGGAGCACTATTCAGCTAAAACGTGCCACGCACTTCCCTGGTAGCTCGAGTACCGTGCTTAGGCGCTTGACGACTGCGGGACTGAAATCCCGGCGTGCTTCAAGGAAGCACAGGCTCACCGATTAGCACGGGATTTATCGACTCGCGTTTGCCGAGGAAAACATTGACCGTGACTGGTCAGATGTTGTCTTCTCCGACGAGTGTGTGTTTTCCTCGGCTAATGATGGGCGAATGTGTGTCTTCAGACCTCGTGGGACCCGACACAGTCCGGAATATGTCGCCGAGTCCTCTCGCTATGGTCATGCATCCGTTGCGTGTTGGAGATGGATGAGTGCACGCGGGATAGGCGTGTTGCACAGAATCGAAGATCGAGGTCCGAATACAAGCGGCCTCAATGCCGGGTAGTATTTATATATTCTAGAGAACATTATGATTCCCTCGGTGTGACTTTTGTATCCCAACGAGGTGCTGCGCTTCCAGCAGGACCATTCTCCGATACACACTTCTCAGAGGGTTCAAGAATGGTTCGCAAGGCAAGACCAACTAGAGCTCGTAGATTGGCCACCTTACATTGCCGACTTGAATCCAGTTGAGAATGTCTGGTCGGAGACGAAGCGCATGATGGCGGCAAACTCTCCTGATCCACAGCCAGCAAATAAAGGTGCTCTCTGGGAGATAGTAGCGGATGCCTGGGATGAAGTAGCTAGTAGCGAACGCTATGCTAATTCTTTGGTCGCCTCTCTACCACGACGACTGCGGCAGGTGGTTGAGAATGGGGGATACTGGTCCTCTTATTGAAGTTACACCAACGGCCCTTTTCAGGGCCAAATAAACACTCACATAAAAACGTGACACAAAAAAAACCAATGGCACACCACGTGGCATAATGAAAACATTGTCATACAAACTAAAGGTGCGAGGTGGTTTCGAACCCGAAACAGCGGGCGTCAGAACCATACACACGAGACCACGTTTGTTTGTTACATGTGTTTTTATATGGATGCAAACATATGCTAACAAATAAAATACATTCTATGATAATGTAACATTTTATATTACAACGAAACAAAATAACATAACCAGTAGGAATGAAATTCAAGGTCGAACTCCAGAAACCTAATAGTATTCTATTTCTAACATGACAGTGACCCTAAGCACACTGCGAAATGGATCGTCTACAACACACCCCATACGCCATACAATACCCAATCACTCTCACCTGACCTGAACCCCACCGAGAATCTTCTGGAGGAATTGGAGATAAGAGTGAGAAGAAAAAAAAACATTTTTTCCCGCAAAACACAAACAAGGCGTTTCTACCAAATTGTACTATCATTGGGCCAGACATTACTAGAAAACTGGTTAATTCAGAGCTAAATAGAGTGATGGACGTTGCTCGCAGAAAGGGAAGTTAACAAATAACTGTGGAGTGAACAATAATCTACACTTTGCTGATGTATGTCCAACGTTTATAAGAACTGGAGACAGATGATGTAGTCTTATACAGTGATACCATAGTTTATGTTGTTTGTTTTGTGTGTCATATTGTACCTCACTAAGTAACATTAAACATGGCTGATTACCTATTTTCTGCCTTTAGGCTAAGTTTATCTACGAATGGTACTAAATGCTATTCTCCGCTGTCCTTACACTTCTGCCCGTGACCGCATATACGCGACGTTTAAGTTGTTTTTGTTTTCAGACTGAAAACATTCTAGACGTCAGTGATAGGCAGATCTGTGTCTATTAAGTCTGATGTCAGAAGTCTCTACTGGCTTAAAAGTTGTTCAGATTGCGTAAGAATTGAAGTAAGGTCAAATTGCGAATGTAACTAAATCATTCTTGTGTTTGAAGAATACCACGGAAAGCATTTTCAAATAGAACGGACCCTAATATGTACAGTGACGATCACAAATATTCATACAGCCTGTTCCTTTCACGACCTCTGTACAATAGACAATTATGTTGACACACACGTATGGGTCCAGCTGTATTTTGTATTCCATTTCATCAAATATGACAAATAAATAACATTCCTTATAAAAGAAACAAAGTAATATTTGACACAAATGTAAATAAATGCTCGTTTTCCGAATCAGAAATGTTCACACACCTTCGTACGAAGAACAAATGTTTTCGTACATCAACATAAACAAAATAAATTCTCCATTTAATATTTAGCATGCCCTCCCTTTTGCTTCAGAACGCTTCTCAAACGCGCTGGCATTGACTTTACTACCGTTTGTATGACACTAGGAGGGATATTGTTCCAGTCATGAAGGATTTTTTCCTTCTAGTTCCGCGTGCTTGAAATATGATGTTTTCGTAGCTTTATGTCTAAGTATGCCCAAATATGTTCTATTGAATGTAAGTTTGAGGTTTCTATTACACGAGGACAATTATACAGCAGCCATGTTCGTGTTGCACATGATTTACGTTTAGTCCCATTAACCAGGTAAAATGTGCATTACTACAGCAAGTTGTATGGCATTAGGTCTCAAATTATGTTTAAACAGGTCAATATATTTTTATTGATCCAATAGTCAATATATAAACATCAGTTCATCTACACCACATGCACTCGTGCACCTTCACACCGTAACTGAACCCCCACCATGCTTGACGGTAGGACGAGAATGTTGGAGATTTATCTCTTTATTCGATTTTCTCCTCACTTTTAGAGGACTGTCATGAACGAAAACCTTGTATTTACTCTCATCTGGAAATATTACGTATGTCCAGTAATCGTTCTGTAAATATGCCTTCGCGAAGTTAAGTATCTTCTTATAATTACATTTGCCTATGTACTATTATTTCTGTGGTATTCTTGCATTATAGTCACTATTGCTGAACACTCTTCTCACTGTCATTGATTACAGTGACTGTGAAAGTATTTCGTAGGTCTCTTGCAATAGCGCATGTACTGGTAAGAGATCTCTGACGGATTTGTTTCACAATATAACTTTCTTCTCTACGCGATAGTACGTTTGGCCATCCACTCCTCGGTTTGTCTCAACATGTTTGTACTTTTATATCATTTTACGGTACACTGCAGTCACCTAGATGGGAAGTACTACAGGAGTCATTAGAACGTATGAAAATATTTGTTACTTGTAACGATTCGTATGAATTCTTTGGGATTTGATAATTTTTTTAAGACATTATTTTATGTTTTTGTATGTCTGTATGGACTCAACGTGTTTCTCAAACCTACAATTTACATTTTGTTTTATTCGCGTTGATTTTTGTTGGCAAACCTTTCCTGCAAAATGTTTGAAGTAAGATACAGAACAGCGTGGTGTTTGTAAATCATTTATCGGCATTGTATGACTTTTCTACCTCCCACATCACACGCACAGGGATATAATACATTCAGTTTGTTTAACTGCACAGACCACCTTGCCAAGAGCCTTTTGTAAGCTGGCATGTATCTGTCTATGCCGTGAATGCCTGCATTTTATAGGCCATTCATGGTCAATTGAGCACTTTTGAAAGCCCTTTCATTTGGAATAATAGTCAATAAATATAGTAGCCTTAAAGTAGCCTTAGGTATTAACTTCAGAGTGCGGTATAATATTTACACTGTGGTTATTACTTAAATGGCCATATTAAATTAAAAAGGTGGTTAAAGAATTTAAAATGGCTGAAAGATAAAAGTAACCAGTTCCTCAAAAGTACTTGATCTCTTTTCCCGCATGGTTAAGAGCAATTACAACGCCACTCGCCACGCGCCTCGCAGCGTGAAGTAATGGGTTGTCATCAAGTTCCTGAACATTGACTCACACTGATTTGAACATCTGACAACTCTGCGAAGTTCTCGCTCTATGTACACTCTTCCCGTCTATCGTCGCGTACGCTAACCACGTTTATGGCGTCGGTTCAGATGCAGTGGCACTTTGATCTGCGACGGACCCACGTAGACAGGCAGGCTGCTTTAACAGCCTGGCCAACTTAGTCTGCGCCATCTGACAGCTGTATATACACTGGCACCTGCCTTGAGCTCTGCGCACGTCGCTGTGTGCATAATTTACGTCGTACACTCCACACAAAACTAAACAATCATAAAGTGTGATGTGTAAATTCATCGTGAATATAAGCAAAAATATGATTTGAAAATGATTACATAATAAAGTATCCCCACGTCAGAGATCAGTAAATATTTGTTGTACTGGATGCGAATCAAGAAGATAACTTACTACCGCATGTTTTAGAGAAGGCAACGAAACATTTTGCTGCGTGATTCTAGTAGAGGTTTTTGTATGTGGCGTTACCTAAATTATATCTCAGGTGGAAGCAAACGTTGGTCCGCCAGACTTATTAGTCTCATTGTTTTCTTCTGCGTTAGTGTATGTAGCATGGAGTCAAACTGAACGTTTTTGTCTAAACGGTAGCCCTCCTCATTGCATCACTGAACCAACATAATCTTAAGTATATCTTATAGAGCTATATTATTTAAGGAAAAACGAAAATAATGACATCCACAAAGAATTCTGTGAAACCAAGAAAAAATGCAAGGAAACCTAACAGGGCACGCCACTAGTTGTACGAAACACTTTCTGAATCCATTTAAACATTAAGAAAAATAAAAGGAAACTTTATACACAGCTTATAATATTTAAACCGTTTATTTATGTTTTCTTATGAGACATTTATTTGCGGTCGTAAACATTTTATTTCGAAAATTAATGGTGCTGCTAACAGTTGTTTAATAATTCGAAATAAAAATAATTTCTTGATTAACTTGAAACATTCAATTAATTTTCACTTCCATTTTAATGTTATGCTACTTTCCTTGTAAAATGAGCTTATATAATCATCCAAATGTCTGTCTATGATGTACTGTATGTCTCCTCATAATAATATTCGATCCTGTGAAACATATATCACCAAATTCGGTGCACATATTAAACTTAGTAAGGACATCTGATTTTTACAATGTTCTTTCAAGCCGTTTGCTTAGTTTCAGAAGGGTTGTTATTTTAAGACAATAGGGTGCCATTTCATATGTGGAGAATTATTTGACTAGGTAAAACCAAATCGTGTATTTTCACAGTTGATCACGCACGTCTTTAATCTAGGAAGGTACGTTCTTATCGGTTCGCCATCGTGAAAACAATAAGCTTTGAACATTATATCTCGGAAATTACACAATACATTCCTGCCACTTTTGCAGGCATCATTTTTATTCATCATTTTGTAATATAGCGCACACATGAGAAAATAAAGTTATTGTATCGTAACACGGAAAACAATCTACCCATTCGTACGAAGGTTGACAAACAAGGAGTATGCTGATATGAATTAATTGGTTCAGGCATTTAGTTTTAATTGGTGGCAATATGGACAGTTTGATAACTATTCTGTATCTATGAAATGATGTGACCAATTTCAAACAATCTTTTTATACTGTATCTAATACTGTGTATGCCATGATAACATATGCGATTTAAATGTGTGAGAAACTTAATTTTGACATGGCGACTATATAAATATTTTAGGTTCATTTGGTATACAGCATGCAGCATACTGTTTGACCAATTTCAACCAAACTTGGTGTGTTGAACGTATCACCTACAAGTATTTAACATGCTGGTACATTGTCTCTTTAGTCTGCAATATTGTAAGGTACCGCTACAAGAAGAAAATATATTGTGTCAAATGTCGGGGAACAATAAACCTGTTACAACGCTGACCAAATAAACTTGTATGTTTTACTTCGGTCGGTCAATTATTTTTAACATGGCGACGACATGAACGTTTTGATTACTATTCAATAACCACAGAACCGTGTAACCAAGAAACGAAAAAACAAAACAAAAATGAGTGAGGGGGGGGGGGTCATACGCTATTGAAATATTGCACATGTACTAGTGAATGCTATCGGAAATTTGGAGATTTTATACAAATAACGCAGCATGTTGTAAATAAACCATCGAATTAAATGAGACTTTATAAGTGCTTTAAACAAATCATGTTATATATTACAAAATATCTAGAAGAAATAGTTTCTGGACCGATATTGGTTCGTTAAATGTTGTTTAACATAAAATAATACAGGCATTATCAAAGCAATTCAGCTTAACTTTCTTTTTATCGTTGATAAATTGGGTACTCATATGCGCAAATACACTGACTCTTAGGGTTTAATTGTGTGCATATTCTCAATCATTAAAATATGGACTCAATGAATCAAAACATTTTTGTAGAACGGTTTATTCTCTTAATTTCTGCTCTATACAATTTCCCATGCTGAAAAATATAGGATAGCTGTTTGTTAAAGTTATAATAAATGTTTTGATCGGCAGCCAGTTTGCAGTGAAATATATTGTAAAACGAAGAGGCTCGAGGGCATTTCGCTTGTTTTCTGACAGCATTGACAAGTTCAAGTGCCAGATTTAACACATTTATACGTTAGTTCACTTACTCGTCCAAATCTTCATATCTTCTTCGCTTTATACGATAACTTTTACAAAGCAGAGCTATCTAGGAAACTGGAGAGCGGGGGTTGAAGGAACTGTCTGTGGCCTTCTACGATACTGTAGCCCAAACATAATGATGTGAGCTGCAGGGTTTGTTTCGCTGCTGCATGCATTTCCGACCTTAAACGCCACCTCCTCGCTTGCTTAACACAACAGTTATGCTCAACGGAAATCTGTATATTTGACTACCATGGCTATACTAGGCAATCTCATGGCTATTTTCACGCTTTCGTGCGCTGTAAGTGAACTTAAAAAAATTTTAATATGCATATCAGCCCAAAATTCCAACGAGGTCAGCTTGCACTATATGCGTTCAAACATTTGACATAAAATGGCATTACAACATTTGACATAGAGGTATTCAAGGAAGCAAGATTATTTGCCTTTTTTGCTGACTTAACGAAGCACTAAAATACAAGTTAAATAACTTTAATATGGAGCCTCACGTTTCTCTTGACGCTTTTACAATAGGATAGGAAAAGTTATTACTCTGGGAATACCAGCTCGCCCAAAAAAAAAAAAAAAAAAAAAAAAAAAAAAAAAAAAAAAAAAAAAAAAAAAAAAAAAAAAAGTGTATTTTTAAAGTTTTTAATCGCTTGTAGGTGCTGTGGTGTTGTAACTGTCAGACTACTCGCCTCGCAACACGACAAACCGGCGTCACATCCGGATTTTCATGTGTAGGAAACGTGGCGGGCGTTGCTGTTGGCCAGTGGGTAGTGTCGGGGTACTCCCGATACTCAGTTTTCTGTCGCTGCTCCATCTGTACCTCTCTTCGCCACTATCAGCTCTGAAGACCTTAATTGTTAAGCGCCATTTGTCTCTCTCTCTCATGTCACTGGTGTTAACTTACAGCTGTATTTCACCTACATACAGTATTTCACATCTACGTTAATCGTTTAAAGAATTACATACATTTTTCATATCTGTTCTCAGTTAATGTTAATTTTGCGGCCAACGAATATCATATATTACTTGCAGATGCCACGTAGGTATGACCTGAAATACGGGTTCTGTACGTGCCTTACAAATATCCCTATCATGTTTCAACTTGGCGACTGAATTATAATTATGCTCAGAACCATGAGTCTTTGTGGGAAACTTTTTTTCTTATGAAACTCGCAAAATAAAAACAAATAACAAAATGCAAAAGAGAAAACACATGACATGAAAAATTATATAGGAAATAAGGTCATGTATTTGCAGTGTATTACATTTAGTCAAACTATGTTTTTGTTCATCTAATCGGTAAGTGTAACTACGAATAATACATTATTAAAAACAATCTCAACATGTTTGCACCCTAACTTTGCTTTTCAAAGATATTTCTACCCGAACAAAAAATTGAAGTCAATTTTATTTCGTAAGCGGTAATATGTTTGAATAAATAAGCCAACTAGATTTTTTTTTTCAAGGCGTGCCTAGTGCCGAGACAAAACGAACAGGCAGTCAGGTGGTTCCAGGCGGTTTCCTCATTCAACCGCTTCATAATCCGCCTGGCTGTGAGCGGTTGCCACTTCTTGCAGCTCTCACTACTGCTCGCGCCAGACATCGTGGCCCTGTTGAGCTCCCTCGTCCTTCAGTAATGCGATGGACACAGGCGGGCGCTGCAACGGGTAGAAAGTACTAACTGCACGATTATCTATACTCGTTACTAAAAGCATTTTCAAAGGTTTCCCTGCCTCCCACCAAGGTGAACCGGGTTCAATCACCGGATTTTCGCAAGTGGGAATCGTGCCGGACGATATTGTTGGTCGCGCGGGTTTCCTCGGGGATCTCCCGTTTCCCTCGCCCCTTCATTCCAGCTCCGCTCCATGCTCACTTCAATCACCCTCATCGGCTCTCAAGAGCCCAAATCTCCTCATTCACTCCAAGGTTTCCGTTGGATGATTTCACACTGAAGCCTGGTTCAGTTCACATTCAAACCGATCACGCCAAACGAAGCTGTCCAAATGTAAACATATTCAACATTACCGTTTTAGTGCACGGGTGAAAGCTCAGTTTATGAACATAGGATTACGACGTAAATGCACGACAAGAAACCAGAAGCTAAATATATTTTTACTTTAGTGTTTGGTAATAAGAAAATGTAGCAAATATTTTATGAAAAAGGCCTAATTTTAAAGTTTTCTCAGAGGTACGTTTTGAAGGAAAGGCTGCATACTTGTTCAGTACCTTGCACATAGAGACGATGACGCATGTGATGCGCTTACCTGAGTCGTCCTTAGCGTCTCGCTCTTCTGAACAAAATACGTCATGGTAGGCAGAATGCTTAGTGAGCGAGTGAAGAGATTTGGGCGGCTCTTAACACCGAGGTCTTGAGAGCCCTTGAGGGTAAAGCGAGATGATTATGGAGCAGCGTCGGAATGCAAGGGTGGGGAATGGGAGATCAGTGAGAAAATCCACCGACCCCGCGGCATCGTCCTGCACGATACCCACATGCGAAAATCCTGAGGTGACCTCGTCGGGAATAGAACCCGGTTCTCCACGGTGCGAGGAAAGTTGTCTAACCACTACACCACCACGGCCCCAGGAATGCTTAACGGTCACTACCGAATTATAGTTGTTATGTCTTACATACGCAATGACGTCGTAACAACAAATTTGTACTAACATGCTAATGCAAAGTATTTTTACGTGTATTAATATTAGCGCTGCGTTTTAAACGGTTATGTCTGCCTAAAAGCGCTCACTTAAAAAAAGAATATTTTATTAAAAGGAACTAAAAACAATGTAGCAGAAGAAACCAGTTTAAAACAATAGTCGAAAACATGACTTTGATATGTCATGAACTGAACATAATGCAGGTAAATTATCTGAAATATTTAGGCACGGAAAATATTTCGAAATGAGACGACACTGCACGCTCAGCTGCAGGGATATTTGTACGAGAATGACTGAAAGCTTTAAAAAACGACCTATAGGATTGTTTGGCCTAGTTATGGAGCAGACATATATATGCTCGCTCGACCAGGTCCGGGTCAGCGTTCAAGAAGCAAGCTACTGTCTGCGCCAGACGTTGTGGTACTTGTCTGAACGTGGGTGCGGGGGTTTGTTGGGGAGAGGTGGAACAACTACGTACGCGGCTCTGGCTTTGTAGCTTCCGTCCTAGAAACATTACCCCATCACATGCATATTTAACTGCATATTTAGCTTTCAATAGATGTCCGTGAATATTTAGGAATATATATAAAAAAGGCTAGTTATAGAAGCGAAAGGGAATTAGTAAAAAAGTATGAGTAGGTGTTATGACCGCGATGCTAAATAGACATGAGTGTTAAGACATGCCGATCAACAAAGTAGCTAATAGGGTTGCCAACAATTCTGGCATCAGTAACAGGTTTATCCAAAGAATAATGAAGGCTTGTGGTATAGTAGTTCATATATATCGCCTTGTTTGATATCACGAGTGATACATATGAATATGGCAGCTATAAATTCACCATATAAAAAATTGCAGGCAACTGTGTCTACCAGAAGACATTAGTTGTAATGGCCAAATCGTCTTTTTAGAGGTTACAAGTTGCAGCTAAGACATAAATTTGGCAGCGATAACTTCAATGGATTGAAAAGGGCATACAACTATACATACAAGAATTCTAAAGCATGTGTTTTTTCTCTAATTTTTGTTTTCAAAGTCATTCAAGGTTATGGGGCCAAGGTCAAGGTTGTCTGTATCTAAAATGATGGTAGTAGTTTGTAATGTAATATGCCTGCTGACTTTTATGTATTCTCTCTCTAGTTTTTGTTTTTAAAGTCATTCAAGGTGATGGGGCTACGGTTCAAGTCACCTTCATCTAATAGGTGGTAGTTGTTAGTAATGTAATATTTTTGTTGACTTTTATGTATTTTTCTCGAGTTTTTGTTTTCAAGGTCTTTCAAAGTTTTGAGGTCAAGGTTAATTTCACCTACATCTAATATGGTCATAGTTCTCAGTAATGTAATATGCTTGTTGCCTTTCATGTATTTCTTGTCAAGATTTTGTTTTCAAGATCATTCAATGTAATGGGGTCAAGGTCGAGGTTACCTGCATCCAATATGGTGGTCGTAGTGTGTAACGTATTATGCTTGCTGACTTTTATGTATTTTATTATGAGTGTTTGTTTTCAAGGTCATTCAAGATCATGGGGTTATGGTCGATATAGTCTACGTTTACTATGGTGGTAGTTGTTAGTACTGTAGTGTGCTTGTAGACTTTTATGTTTTTATCAAGTTTTGGTTTTCAAGCTCATTCATGGTTATGGGGTCAAGGTTAAGGTAGTCTGCACCTAATATGATGGCAGTAGTATGTAACGTAATATGATTTATGACTTTAATGTTTATTGCGAGTTTTTGTTTTCAAGATCATTCAAGGTCATGATGTCAAGATCAAGGTAGTCTGCATCTAATATGGTGGTAGTAGGTAGTATTGTAATGTGTTTGCTGAATTTTATGTATTTTTTCCTGGTTTTTGTTTTCAAGGTAATTTAAGATCATGGGATTACAGTCAGGTCACCTGCATTTGATTTGGTGGTAATAGTTGCAATATGCTTGTTGACTTCTATATTTTTTCTCGAGATTCTGTTTTCAAGATCATTCAAGTTCATGGGGTCAAGGATGAGGGTGCCTACATCCAGTATGGCAGTGGTAGTTTGTAATGAATTGTGTTTGTTGACTTTTATGTATTTTTCTCGAGTTTTGGTTTTCAAGGTCATGGATTTGAGGTCATGGTTACCTGCATCCAATATGGCGGACAGGTGATATCTACCACGATGGTGGTCGCCTACCAAGATGGTGGCTGCCTACCAAGATGGCGATCACCTACCAATATGGTGGCCACCTATCAAGGTGGTCGACCCTTGCACCTATCAAGATAGTGGATGTGTATGGGTGAGGGGTGACCTCTGGAAAGTTCATTTATTAATACATTTTTTAACGATTTTCAATAATTATTTAATTAATTTTTAATAATATTTTATATATGTTTAAAATGATTTTTGAATACATTTTTAATAATACATTTCTTAGTACTTTTTTATAAGTTTTATAAATAACTTTTTAATAAATTGTTGATGATACATTTTCAACAATTTTTGAAATACGTTTTTAAATATTTTTTTAATAATTTTTAGTACTTTTAATAATATACTTTTGGGATTTTTAAAAAAAAATTGGAATTTTGTCGATTTTTTTTACTTTTTTGGATTTTTTGAGTCAAATGTTACAGGTCAAGGGCATAGGTCCTGGTCCTGCTATCCTGCTCCTTATTCTCTGATCCCGGTCACCGGGGTCGTTGATCCTTGACCCGGGGTTGCTGATCCGTCTCACTGCTATACCCATGGTCACTGATCTGCCTGAGAAAATTGACATTTTTTGGGAAAAGGGACATTTTTACTGAAAATCTAAATTTTTAGGGACATTTAGTCGATTTTGAGGAAAACATGGAAATTTTGAGGGGAAAAAGGTCAATTCCAACATGGCGACGGGCGCTTCCTCCACTCCTATCCCCATCGCTTTGCACCAAAGTAATTTTTATATACTACTCACAGCATTTCAAATTAAATTGTTATTGTGAATTTATTCATTTTCTGACTTGAGCTACCAAACCTAATAAACGGAGAAGAAAGAGTTAGTAAGTAGAATTAATTGGTGATAAATCATTAAATATTGTTAAACAACCACTGCGAAATGGAACTTGAATGGATCAGGATGGACCTTCCTGTACGACATTTTGGAACTCTGGCTCAGTAACTTTTAATTTGACTGCATGTTATATTACTAATATTTAAAACATACTTCCACTCTCCCAACCCTTGACGTCACTATAACCTCTACGATTTTGGTAGTTATGAGGTCAAAGTGCGGGGACTTCAAAGTTAGATGTTGGTAGATGTGTTATAAAGAAAATGTAAATTCCCTATCTCTATTTGTGTACCTATTTCGTACAGGCACTAAATACGGTCTTCCACCGGTTAAATTTTCTGCCAATTTGGACTTAAACTTAGAAACTGTAATACCTTATGCAAGGAAGGTAATTCTTAAAAGAAACATTCATTTAGTAAATATTTATATGCGTGAATGTTTCGTATGCAAGACAGTCCAAGATAACGCAAGTATCAAATTGGTATATATTTTCCTTATTTTGTAATTGTGGGACTGACAACGATTTATATATATGTATATATATATAATGTTGGCGAATCATGTTTGTGATCACAATGTGAATATTATCAAACAAATGGTAGTTGTGTACGCCACAATGGGTAGCGTTCGCATAACATGACGCGGAAAATTGAGAGGCCAATTGCTAGAAATCACACTTACACATGTATCCACCAATCAGTTAGGTGACTGGTCGGTGTGGTGTCTGCCAGCCACCAAGTATTTCAAATTGGGTTACTTGCCATTACTAGCACGAATCGCCAATGGAGGCAGTTCGGTGAGAAACCACACCATGACAATGACAAAACACGTCGAGTTGAACTGTCCAGCTTAGATGTAACGGTACTATAGGCTGATCGCGCCAAAGTGAGATCCTAACACTTTTCGTAATGGTGCTAAAACACACCAATGCAAGCAATTTTATTTATACTTCAGTTCGTGTATAAATGAAAATAAAAACTGAGTTACGGCTTAATACGTAATCTTCATTGGCATTTGGGTGCATACGTCCACATATAAAATGCGACAGGCATCAAGAAGTGCTCACATTAATGCGAATAGTTTCCTTCGAAATATATCTAGTAGCTCGCCGCATGTATTCTATATGATATTATGTTTTAAAAGGTGAATATTTTGAGTATTTTTAAGTAACCGTAGATCTTTCAAGAGACTATAATCCACTCCCGCTGATAATACTGTAGTAAATTCGTGTTATAACAGAACAAAACAGGAACAGGAAAACTGCGCGGATTATTTTGAGGACAAGCTAAACTTTACACACTTATAGACTTAGGGCCGGTTTCACCACGCGAGATATTGATAGTTTATCGCGATTAACTGACAAACAAATCTCGATTATCTGTATTTAGCGTTTCATCACACACATTAATCACAATTTTATCTGAATATCTCGATAAATACTAACCTGCCGATTTTGGTGGTTTAAGTCACCTTATCGGGATTAAACTGTAAAACATAAACAAGTATTTTGGGAAGGTGACGAGAGGGCAAAGATATTTCATCGAGAATAAAGAGTAAGCGGCTCAGGTAATATACAATTTAATTTTTGAAGAGGACAGTTATGACGAGGATTTTACTGTTTGTTGTCCACGATGTTTACATGGAAGGATAAATTATTTGGAAATTTGTGATGTAGATGTTAAAAAAAAAACTCTCGCCGTCTGCTTTAACATTAGTTAGGAATGTAAAATAAACAAGTTACTTTTGTAGACCTACTTCAAATCAAGAATATGACTAACACCAGTAGTGTTTTTAATTGAAAATGTCTGTGAATATACTAAAAAACGGATGTTGTGAACTAAACCACAACAGATAACACATTAGTTTTAGTTCTGCCTTTAGTTTTAGGATCTGCAAAGTTAAGAGATCTGTTTGAAGCTTCTCCTGTTTAGTTCTTTCTTGTTCCTGTTGTAACTTTAGTTGACGAATCTCTTTCATTGCCTCGTTTTCTTTAATTGCAAACTTTTTGGTAACTCAATTTTTGCTCTATGCCGGACACTTACTTCAGCTTTTTTTTGTTTGAGTGCATTGCTGGTCGTCGTTTACTAGTCCAGGAAGATGTTGCCGTACGGTTTCTCACATGGCTGGCAGAGAATGTCCTCCAACCATCGGACCCAGTCGAGGCATAGTTATCTGAAGCATCTGCAGGGTTATTCATATGAGCAGTGTTTATGACAACTAAGTCTCTACTGGAATGACATTCTGCTGGCTTTACTGGACTCCTTAGCATGGACACGTTCGTCTACATAGGTTTTCCGCGTGTGTTTTTTTAGGTTATCTCACGCCGCCTTCAAGTTGTCTGCTGTCCTGTAGTGATCACGATATGTGCAATTGAAACTATTCACAATCGTTCTTCACTGTTTCGCTTTATTTTGTTGTGGCACAGCATCAGTTCGTTTATTTTCAGTAATATTGAAATGTTCTGTAACTAATTCTAACAAAATGCGTTTTTCATGGGATGAAAAAGTTCGGTTTCGCTGTTTCCTTACGGCCATAATGCCTTCCCAACTTGCCATACTTTCTCAAAATGATTTCTCTATACCAGTTGAAAGCAAAATCTCTCATGTTTACCACGAGAAATCGTGATTAAGTCAGAATATCGAGATAATTTTAGCGAGATATTCTTTACTGAGATTAAACTTGGTGAAACACGCTGAACATTATAGAGATTAAAATCGAAGTCAAACCTCTCATCTGGATAAATTTATCTCGAAATTCTGAAAATTTAATCTTCGTTGGTGAAACCGGCCCTTAGTCTACCTTTGCATTGGATTACAGTTAGCAAGACTCGCTTAGGAATGTGCGAAGTAAATACGAAACTGGCAAGTAAAGACGTTTGGGATCACGTGCTGTATGTTTTGGAGAAATATTGGCCACTTACTGGAGAAACAAACAGTGAATATACAGTAGTTGATCGGGTATTCATTGGACTGTGAAGTCTAGACTACATGCCATTCATTTCAAGACATTTCATGGTCTCTAATTATCATACATATGGAAACGTTATTCCATGTTATGTATTATTTAATTTTTTTAGTGATTATCACTTTATGTTTTCAAATATCTCGTGTGTGTTGGCAAGGGGAATTATAATGTAACACCTCCTTTCATATTTACAATTTTGCATGATTTGGAAGTAATTTTTTCCAGTGGTCCAGTGTGGTCTGTTCAAATTTATAATTTACTATTTGTTTCTCAAATCTCATACAGGCTAGATCATAATTCCGAAGGTTTCGCCACTAATTTACTTTAACTCAATTACATATAATGTGTTGGAATATATTCAGACAAAACTGAGCTCACAGGACTATTGTTCGTGTTTTGTATCATTTTTCCTCCAAAGCCATGTTTCCTGCAGCAATTAGCCCCGCCCACTTCGCGGCACGCGCCTGTGACTTGAGCAGCCTGCCAAACATACCCGAAGGGGACTTGAAATATTTTCAGCTACACGAGATCGCTCATTTTTTGTGACGAGAAGTGTACAATGCAACGAAACAATTACTAAATCTGAACGATGTGTTGTGCTGGTCAGGCAACTGAAAGTAAAGCACTGAGAGAACAAAACAACGAAAAACACCCAAGACGAAATTAGTAAGGTCGTACAAGATAAGTATCCTATTGTATTGGATAATGGCCACGCAATAATGGCGCCAAAATCACGAAACATGACCTCAATAGAAAAAAAAACTCACCAAAGAAATACTGTGACTTCCACCAAAACACAAAAAAAAACGAGAAATAAAGAATCATTCAGACATGACGAGATGTACTCCACTAAACGAGATGTACTCCACTAAACGAGAGGTACTCCACTAAACGAGATGAGAAATACACAGGCGGTGGCTATCATGGCATCGGCGTTCAGAGTTGGTAAACACGATCACATACACACAAGCACTGTTTCACTCACACTAAATCTTCTGCCTTGTAGACATTCATCCGGCCTGGAGGACCCAAAATGTTTGCTAGAGTCAAGAAAAGAGTCACTTAATCGGAGGACCAGGGTTTTATCCCGGGACACTAGCATTCAACCGACTTGCCATGCCGCCATCTTGTCGCATACCGACGAGAGTGCTGCCTGGTGGTAGATGTTTTTATTTGCACTCAGCAGCAGATCGTAGATCAGAAGCATGTCCCCCGCACAGTAAGAATAAAAAAAAAAAGTTTTCTCACACACACAAAATACACATAGAATGTACACAACATTTATCTATAGCCCCGTTAAGGTATGATGATAAACCATAAAATCATATCGTAACAACATGCGCAATGTACACAATTGTGTACACTGTGTCTGAATGGGTTCACATTTTCCTGAGGGAATATGCCAAACCTCTACATATTGCTTAAATACCCCTTTATTCAACAATTTTGGTAAAAAATAAATAAATAAATAAACTATGGCCACCTGATTCCTCGTGAACAGTATCATCCTTAGAAATCAACTTCTTTTTTTACTTTCCTGCTCCCAATTAATACTTGACGTTGTACACAATAGTGGATGCTATAACGATATTATCAAACTAAATTTCGAAAAGTTTAAAGTTTAAGTGGGCTCTTACCGCCTCCCAGCCCAGCTTAAAGGAAAGTCTAGGAGCGGGTGACAATATAAACTAGCCTAAGTATATATATTTTTTAATGTCACCCGCAGCAGTGCCTGGAAACTCTTCATCCGAAGTCGCCTTAGCCAAATCACCAGTTATAAAAACTCATGATTAGGGCCACCTGTGTTTCGCGAAAACCTTCCAGGATTACTTGTCCTCCGAGACACTAGAGCTCAAATCAACTTTCGTGTTTGGATGATTGTAACTGTCGCGGATTACAAGTGTCTGCCCGTGAATCACAGATACCCAATGCCGGAGTTACCTGATTTCTGATTGGCCCTTTCAGATAAAGAACTGTCTCCCGACAAATAAACGTGGCCAATAACCAAAGGAAAACTGCACGTATGTCATAGGACATAGGAGTCTAGATTTTGCTTAAATATTTTCGCGAAAAACAGGGGGCCCTTCTCGTAATTAAATCGCGTCAGTGGCATTTATTCCATAGACGCAATGTACGCAATGCTTACCCTATAAATATTGGAAATGTCTGGCCGTTTATAGTTTTTTGCCTTAACTTTAAATTTAAACCAATTTAATTCTGAGTTTCCCGTTTCCGACTCGAGAAACAGAGTTTTCGTTAACTCCCGTACTGTACACGCATAGTGCTGCTATCTAGGGGATCGGCTAGCGATGAATCTAACTCGCAGTCGAGTTACCTTGCCGCGTTCCTTCGACAGGGTAGGCAGTCCTTCTGTTTGCGTCCTCCAGTTCTCTTTTCGTTGGAAAGTGGATGATGAAAGTGTTCGGGAAAACGGAAGTTTTCTTATAATATGTAATATGTTCTCTAAATAATATTCAGTTTAAATATTATTACATTTATTTCGTTTCCGTTTTTTATAACTAATGTTAGGTATTATAAAACGACAAATACATGTGGAGGGCAAGCAAAGTTGGAAGTTGCGTTTGTTAGTAGAAATTGAAAATGGAACAACAGCCCGTCACTAGAAAATGTTAACTAAAAAACTTAAATATGTGGAGATATTATATTGATTACCCTGTAAAAAAACTCACTACACGCCACTGAATCACGTTTTGTGGAATTAGCAGAAAACACGTAGCCGTTATATTTCTGTAGTGTAGTATTGTCAAAACAGTTAGAATTTTTTCGTGGGTACAGAGCGAAGGAGAGTAGGTTTATTTAAACCTGACACCTCAGTGCGAATGCACAAAACAACTGCGTTGATACATGAACGAAATTAATCATTTTGCCGTTTTTATTTTTACACGAATAAAATAAACAAAACCAAATTAAAAAATTAAACAAAGGAAGTTGCAAAACATTTTCTCAACTCATTTCGGAATATGATGAGTAAAAGCTGTTCACGATAAAGTGAGCACTTTTAAAATCAACCTTAGGAAAAAGTTACTGCTCCTGCCTGCACATATTATAACGGACGCACTGAGTGAAATACACCTAGTAAAGTTGGCGACGATGGATGGAAAATAGTTCCATATATTTACGTCGAATTAAAAGTATTAGGTAATCATTTGTACACAATTTAGATTACTTATTTTGCTTTGTTCTTTTTTTATGTATCGATGTGTTTTAAAAAAATCAGATTTGCGACATATATACTTTTCTAATAATTTCAGAGTTCCACTTGATCGACGCATGAATAAAGTAAAGAAGTGCAGGACAGTGTTAATTTTTCATAAGGCGAAATAATACACAACTCGCATACAAGTAAATCTTATGCGGGGCTTTCAAAAGTGTTCATTTTACCGCGAACAGACTGAAATAAAATGTGCAGAATTTCAGGCACAGTCAAGGGTTAAAAATTTGCGAAAATATTTGTATGTTCAACAATTTAGACGATGTGTCTGCATAGATATCTTGAAGTAGTTCGTGGAAGTTTTTCACTGTAAAATATTTCTTTTCTCAGGGTTCGCTTTAATTTTACACAAAAAAAATGTTATTTTAACACGTGGCTGTAAAATATGCAATGTTGGTGGGTTTTTTTTATGCGAGGGAAAAGGTGCGAACCTGTTTGTCTCGAATATAAAATAATGGAATGTTTGCTACCTGATATGTAGATGCAACTATAAATACGCTATCATTAAAGATGAGGTAGACATCTTATTCGTCTTCTGCGCGTGTCTCCAACATTGACCTACCCAAAAGGAACACAACTGTCAAAGTCACGTGATCGACAATGATGGAAGTGTTTGTTTACATCTTAATTTTTAAATGACAAGCACAGTTGTATAAATAAAATACTTTTACTAATTTGAATATGAAAAAGCTGTATTACAAATTTACATGTTTTATACTTCCTCTAACCAAAGCCCTCGTTTACTAAATGGTGTCCTAACCTCAAATCCAATCCATGCCGTTTTTGCCAGTCGTGTTGGCAGAAAAGCAGTTCAATGTTGGGACACGGAGACTGGTTGTACGCAGCGTAGCGAGATCGGGCTACCTCATCATTGGTCTGTGGTGCGTACAGATGACTGGGAAGTGGTACAGTTACCCAGAAGACGTCACCGAACAAAGTCTGAGAGGGACTACGTGGCTGGACAGTGAGCGCCGCAGATAACCTTCGTAGCCGGGTGTGTGTGACCTCGCACTGCAGCGACACAAACCCGGAACGAGGGAGGCGTGCTCCGTTTCAGCACGTCTCTCGGACGCATTCCTAAAAGCTGTTCATGGTAAAGTGAAGTGAGCACTTTTGAAATAAACCATTGTCAAATGTCGTTCCCCCTTCCTGCATACAGTTTTGGCTAGCACGCCGACTGGCGTGCGTCCAGTTAAGTTGGTAAGGAGAGAGAGAACGCAGTCCCACGTATTAACGCTGAATTAAAAGTGTTATGGAAACATATTTGAATATTAAAATAATTCATTTCGGTTTTTATGTTTTTTTTAATCGCATAAAATATTTAAAATGAGCGAATTTGCAAAGTATTTACTTTTCTAATAAGTTCACCTTTTCACTTGACCGACATACGAATAAAGTGACGAGGCCCATGGCTATGTTAATTTTACGTACATATGGCGGAAGAATACACAACGTGCTTACAAGTGGATACTAAGCAGGGCTTTCGAAAGTGCTAATTTTACCGAGAACAGCCTATACTTATTTGCAACGCCTTAAGAGGAATACGTACTAAAAAATGTTGTGCAAAATCTTTGTTTACATGAACAGGCGTATATCGGTAAATAAATGTTCTGGAAATACGACTATTTGCCATAAAAAAAAATGCAATTATATATGGCTAGGGCCACCGGTTTTCCGCAAAAAGATTTCCGCACATGCTATATTTCAATACCCAACGGGCATACCAGCAGTATCATTGTGCTTATTGGCAGCGCGAGTATGTGAGAATACATTTTCTTAAATGGCTGAACAATCAGAATTAGGTTACTCCAATACTGAACGTCTGTGATTCGCGGCATACACTTGAGACGCATACGAGTTAAATTCATCCAACCGGAACGTGTTTTGGATTACAACTAGTCGTGGAATCTTTTCGCGAAGAACAGGTGACCCTATATACATATGGCCCTATTTTTTGACGTGAATACGTCTTTAAATTTGCGACCATAGTGGGAGGCAATCCAGAAAATCCTACGATAACAAAATCGCGAGATACAGTTTGGCATTGCAGCTCCGAATTTTTCGTCTACATTCAAAATTAAATTATACCACTCGATTTCCAAAGGATCAAATAATATGTTACGTTGAGTGAGGTCTGCGAAGTATCGCACGGGGGGGGGGGGGGGGGGTTAGGGGGCGCAATTTTGAGTTCGTTTCGCCGCATCTCGTAACTTCCGCGTAGTATAACTTTTGGCTAGGAGAAGCTACGACGCTCGTTTTGGTTTCAATCGACATCTATCGCCAAGATCAATCGATTGCGTGTATTAAGACAGTTCTGTGGCGTGGTCATGGTGAAACTGTATGAGTTTAATGTAAAAAATTAAGAAAACCTAACACAATATCGACCTATACTCGTCAAAAAGCCAAGTCTAAATTCAGAAATCGTATACGGTTGGAAAGAGAATCTCAAAAGCAATCATAGTGAAGAAAAAAAAAAAAATTCTGATGTTCGGTTTTTTTTCTCCATTAAATTCTGTAATTCATTAAAAGGGCAAAGGTTTTGTTGAGCATCTTCATGATTTTTGATTGACTTGGTGTGCAAAAGAGATTATTTCTGTTTATTAACAAGGAGGGAATGAAAATTTATCCCTAGATCCAAAACATTGTCATATTCCAAATTTGGGGAATCCAGCCGATCTTCCAAGGACTACTAAAATTGTAAATTTCAACTAATTATTTAATTGTGCTGATCTATTCAGTGGCGATTTTCGGTGACACCAAATTCAAGAGGAAAGATGTTGGCTTGGAACAGATAATCTATGCCTAATTTTATGAACTCTGTCATGCCGTGAAAAATTACACCTGCCATCCAGAAGCAAGTCAGTGCTCCTACCCGCATGTATTTTAACAGATGAACTGAATGGCATGCACCCAGTAAAGTTAGTAACGATGGACGGAAAATAGGTAAACATTTGTAACAACTTAAATTTCTTTTCTGTTTTTTTTTTTTTATGCATCTAAGAGTAAGACTTAGCAGATTTGATAAATACTTACTTTTTAAAATAATTTCATAGTTGCACTTGACTGACGCGCAAATAAAGTGATGAGGCTCATGGCAGTGTTAATAGCAGTAATATACACTAAATTCGAATCAGTGGGAAACCACTGGTTGTTTCAGTGAAAAAATCTCACTGGTTGGATTAGTGATTTGAAACAGTTTCACTGATTTAATAAGTAACGGCTGATTGCGGCAGTGCATTAAATATTGTTTTTATTGAATGTAGCCAAATAATTACGTGAAATAAACATATTTACTATAGTTTATTATTTATATTGCTCAATTTACCGTAATTTAAAAAGTAAAAAAAATTCTGAGGTGGCCGGGATCGAACTTAAACACCCTTCTCACTTCGATTTGAGATCATCGCCTTATAATTTTTTTTTTTTTTTTTCAATTGTAATGGTAGTTGTGTTGAAGAGACGACGATCTCAAGTTAGGCAGACTTTCTGACAAATCCCCAGTGCGACAAGCGAACACAGAAGATCTGCTGCCTAGGCGGGGGGGGGGGGGGCGAACTCACGACCCTCCGACTACAAGTCGGCCACCCTTCCCCTGAGCAGGTCACCATCTGAGCTACCAAGCCAAGTTGAAGAAATCAGAGGAATAGATATGTCCTATAGTGCTTATCAAAATCATGAAGATTTAATTTGTATGCCCTTACTTTTCGTTTTTGGTTTGATTGGTAGTGTTAGGATTGTTAAAACGAATAGTAAATACGAGTGCACTCTCTTCGCCACGTTATATACAGTTTAAACCTTCAAACAGAGCACTGTGAACATTAAATGAAAACTAAATAAAAGACGTAAACACGGAATGAAAGGCTAAACGTTCATATTACCACGTAAAATGTTGTTTTGAAAGACGAAAAACATTCTATAAAGTAATTCTATTGTTTTTTTTTTTTGTTTTTTTTATTCGTTGTTTTTCACGTGATACACGTTGTTTAACGGCCATTTTTAAACGATGTTTGGCTGTCATTAATACATGCTGTTTAATTGAGCCATCAGTCAAAAATAAACCACTAAAAAAAACAGTGAAAAAAATTACTGATGAATCAGTGGAAAATGTCACTGAATCAATAAGTGAAGGAAATCTGGCATTTTTTCACTGATTCGCCAGTTAAATCCATTGAAATTACTGATGAATCAGTCAGGTACGGTCGACTGATTGAGACAGTGAAATTCTTACTGATTCAGATTTAGGGTGTAGTTACTAATAGATAGCGCTAAAGTTATTAAATTGTATTCATTATTATAGATTTTTAGTTGTTCTCGTATATAATTGTAAATTATTTAAACGTATGCGCATTAATTCATGAAATGTAGAACGGCATACAGAATGTCTACATTTTAAAAAACAAAGTACTTTTCTTTAACATTAAGCATATTACGAGAGTATAGCCTAATTTTTCCAAAGTATGTTTGTTGGAATTTTCTGTTAATTTTGAGTTATACATTCGCAAACACTGATTTTAAATACTTATAAACATTTTTGGATGGGGCCGAGTGGGCCCTATTAAAAAAGAAAGAAATATAAATTTACAGTATTTTAACTTCCTTTACTACATGGAAGACTTACATTTTCAGAACAAAATACAATAATAATTTTCATAGAGAACGAATTCTCTTAGCAGAGGTGGCCAAATTCTCCTTTGGATTCGATTACCATGAATCGAATTGAATCAAAACGATTTGATTACGATTCCGAATATAATCGGACTGTTTTAATCAATTTATCCGATTCAATGCATCAAATAAATCTCATATATTAAAAATATATAATATAATAATATATTATAAATACTGTAATATATGTATAATATATATTATTAATAATAATATAATATTAAATATATAATTATATAAAATTATTCTACATCGGGTGGAAGAATACTCAGCGTGCATACAAGTAGATATTTAGCAGGCCTTTAAAAATCCTCAGTTTATCGCGAACAGTTTATAGGTTTTTTATTGTGCAAATTCCTTTATAGGCTGTTCACGGTAAAGTGAGCACTTTTGAAGCACTAGTTACATTTTTCTTTCAACCAATTTATATCATTCCACCACTTGTTAATGTAAACCTTGCCGTGTGAGTAATAAACACAGTGTATACATTCACCATACCTAAAACCAAAAGTCCGAGGCCACAACGAAATGTATTTATTGGTTATTATTTCTGATGAAACATCTTCAAAGTGTGCTCACTTTACCGTGAACGACCTATACAGTCCAAGCCCGCGCACGTGTCGTCCTCCGTGGAGAGATACACGTTACAGTTTCGTAACGAGTGTTGACTCTCCTGTAACTTTCCGCCCGTCGAGTAGTCTCATTGTTCGGATCGGGTGATGACGCGTGTAAATGTGTGTGTGAATGTGCGTGCGTGCGTGCGTGCGCGCGCGCGCGCGCGAGTGAATCATTTAAACGACGTCTTCGGCGTCGATGGGGTGGGTGAAGTAAAGTGAAGATGGAGCAGCGCCGTCATTCGGTGAGTGTTGCCTCGCCCTGGGTTCACTCCCCACTCGAGTTTTTTTTTTTTTTAATTACAAAATGCAGTCAACAAGTTATTTATCCGCCCTCGCCAAGGCTGTTGCCGACTTCTTATGCTATTGTAGTTAGGGTTGGGCAATTTCGCTGCTCCTTATCGCAGCCCGATGGCCGGGTGTCGAAAGGTTTCCAGCCCTGCATTGCGTATACTAGATGTTGACGTGATGTGGGATCTGAGATAGCCATCGAACTTTCAAAATATTTTTGTTGCCATGTTGACTGAACAAATTCGTGTTTACCGCGAACTCCATAATTCACTTCAGCTGATTTGTTAATGTTTTCTGTTTTGTTTTTCCCTGTTTTTTTTTCTTTGATAGAGATGTACAAATTCTACAATCAATTTTCACAAATGAATGTACTGTACAGTTATGTATTGGTATAAATGGAGAAAAGAGAAACACTTTTAAGGCGTTAAGGCAGTGCCGAAATTTCGTCGAATACGAGAATATTGCACACGCAACAGTTAAAATGGGAATGGTGATTTTTAAAAATTTCGCGTAGAATGGAAAACTACAGTTAACGTTACAGGAATGAAAATTATTTAGGTATCGCTATTCAATATATGAATTATCAATATTTCATTGAGTCAAACTGTCTCCGACTGTCCACATAATTAAAGAATTGACTGTGGTCTCTTAGGTGCAATTACTACTGTTTGAAAAGTAACACTTATGCCCGGTTGCACCAACATCTTTCCCGATCCAAGATCGAATGATCCTAGTTCCGAACCAGGGTCCTGTTTGATCTTGGTTCCAATGTAAAAGGGTTGCACCAACGAAATTTCATGATTTTGGATCTCTGATTCGTCTATCTTGGTTCCAAAGTGAGAGCTCGATATTAAGTATGAGATAGATTGTGCTATTGGTTCGTAATATATGACGTCATGGAAGTAGGCGTATTTGTCACTATAGATAGAACTAGATGTGCGATGTTTTATCTGTTTAAGTGAATTATTGTTGTAAGAATTTTACCGAAAAATATTCAAGGGCGTATAATGTTGTTTTAATTTCCCAAGAAATCAATCGAACGTAGTTATACCTGTTGGCGTATTTTCAAACTACATTTATCGACGATGGCTGCTGATCTCGGATCGAGATTTCGAACCGCCAATTTCGGCGGTTCGAAATGGCCCTAATATCGATCTCCAGTCCAGCTCTGAACTCGAATGGTGCAACAGTTTTTTTTTTTGTGTCGATCTTAGGTCCGATCTCGGATCGAGCTTCGAACCACGTTGGTGCAACTGGCCATTAGTCAAACGATTGCACTCGGATTACTGCTACATTGCGTACTGCCCGGGTAAGAAATAATCCCAAAAACTCAGAATAACCTTTTTAATGGGAGATAGCATGTTGAATCTAGGCTTGTTGTCTTATCAAATAATCCCGTGTTAGTTTTCCAGTGATTTATTTTGAGGAACTTTGTGATAACAAACTTGCCACTGCTTCACCATCAACCCACATCTCGATAGCAAGTTCATGATGAGCAGCGTGCACTCTGGTAAGGACGAGAAACTCCCCGAGCTACGAATACGAAATAGATGTCCATTTTCACGGTTATTTCAAACTTTTCTGAAGCCCTGCGAAAGTTCTACTTCCAGGATATTCCTCCGCTTCGTGCAAGCAAAAATGAACCAAGACCAGGAAATTACAACAAAGGAACGGCGCACAGCATTCGTCCGCACTTAATTAAATTGTATTTTGCGCGAGAACTATTTCTTACTAGGTATTACCAACACACGTATTTTCTCGCTGTTTTAATTAATACCGCTCAGCCACCGTGACCACGGTCACGGTGGCTGAGCGGTTAGCACACTCGCCTCCCATCAAGGCGATCCGGGTTCAATCCCCGGCCGGGTCAACGGATTTTCGCAAGTGGGAATCGTTGGTCGGCGGGCCTTCTCGGGGATCTCCCGTTTCCCCCGCCTCTCCATTCCGGCGCTGCTCCATATTCAATTCAATAACCCTCATCGGCTCTCAAGACCCCGTTGTCAAGAGCCGCCCAAATCTCTTCACTCACTCACTTTTTTTTCGAAGGTTGGTTGCGAAAGTGGTCAAGTAACTGCGAACGAGATATTTATTACACCAGAAACCAAGTATTTCGTAAACACATTGCGTTTTGCGTTTTATGAGGGAAAAAGGCTAAGAGCGTTTTATCTGGCCAGTTTCCCAACGAAAGTTGAAGTGACGAAACATCGGGGCATTTTCGTAAGCAAGCAGAGGGGAGATAAAAAGAGATGCCGGGGTGCGGCTTGACGTAACAGAAGAGTGCAGCGTTTAAAAAGCACGTAAACAAGACCTTTGCACCGCGCTCGCTCGGTAGTAACTGTCGCCTACCCTTGAACCACATTGCACGTAGGTCGTTATCACGCACAGCTGGGGGAAACAACGTGACAATAACAACGGCTATAAGAAGAGGCTGCCGATGCAGTCACCTTATATCGTGCCAAGATGCCTGAGGCAGCAGCCTGCGTTCAGTTAGACACCAGCCGGTAAGTAGAATCCCTTTCCAACTGGTAACCCACACAATAGCTGCCACGCACAACGGACAGAGTCTATTCGCAGTATCTTTACATTTTCTGAATTAAACCTTTGAAAAATCACCCCATGCGTGACGTGTTCGAATGTATCACAAGCGTTGTATACTTATGTTAACGTTAAAGTATCTAGTTTTTTGTTATACTGAAATTTTACTTTAAATGTATTTATATAGGCTGTTCACGGCAAAATGAGCACTTTTTGGAAGACCTGCTTAGTATATACTTGTATGCACGTTATGTATTCTTCCGCCTTACCTAAAATTATCATTGCCATGCACCTCGTCACTTTATTCATGCGTCGGCCAGGTGAAACTGCGAAATATTGGAAAAGTAAATATTTGACAAATCTCGTCATGTTTACACACCGGTGTATTAAAAATAAATAAAAAAAAACAGAAAGCGAAAAAAAATAATTCAAGTTATCACAAATGGACACCTAACACTTTTTATCCAACGTTAAGGTATGGAACTACTACCAGCCATCGTTACCAACTCTACTGGGCAGATGTCACTCAGTGCATCTATTGAAATATATGCAGGCAGGGGAAGTGACTTTTTTCAAGGTTGATTTCAAAAGTGCTCACTTTATCGTGAACAGTCTTTAGCCTACAATATTTCATTTAAAATTAATGTGGATAAAAATAGATAGGAAATAGGTGTGTTGGTAATGACTTATAAGAAATAGTTCTCATTCAAACTATTATTAAGCAGTGCGCACGAATGCCGTGTGTCGTCCCTGTGGTGTAATTTTCTAGACTTATTTAAGCTTTATATAGTCTGTAAGTAGAACTATTAGCGGGGCTTCGGAAAAATTTTGAAGTAACCGTGAATGAACTATAATCGTCTTCGATCGCATGTTAGGATACATGGGAAACTTGAACATGTGTTGTGAAACACACATCAGTAGCGGGGCAAGGTAACAGTTACAAGGCAAGGAGTTAAATAGGCCTAGTGTCTGTTACACACGGTTCACTTTCTTGTACAAGTAGGTTTCTTGTTCAAGTCAACTTGCATCGTGTGACTGGCGAACTTGTTTGCAAGTGGCTTTCACGCAAGGGCTTGCGTGCTAGCTACACTCGTTCAGAGGATTTTCAATTTTTCGTTCACTTTCTTCTGCAAGTCATCTGTTTACATCTCCGTTTTATACGTTTATGTAGTTCCCGTACGTTTATTTATGCTGATATTGTTCATTTGAGAGCTTAAAACATATTTTAATTCTTGTATCAGCGATTTGTTCGGTCCGTAAAATAATTTTGTGTTGTGGTGGGAATGAGTGGCTGGCATGCTGCAACATTCAAGTACTACCACTATGTGTACAGTATGTACATGCGTACACCATACATGCGTGTATAGTACGCATTTATTACAGTAGGTGTTGACCTTGTCCACCATCATTGACTGCGCTGTGGCCATTCACGCATGTAGTACAGCCTGCATATTAGGCGCTGTATCACTGCTGCGGAATCTAGCGGAAACTTTGTGTGCGTTTTAAATGAAAACGGTGAGTCCTAGGCACTTGCAACAAGGGGACCATTTTTGTTTCGTAGGTCATAAAGCTCAATAAACCAGCATCAAATATTCATAATTCCCGACGGTAACGAAGTTGCCAGCAATAAGAGGGTGGCCACCCCTGTTATTTTCGTAACATGGAGTGTTATTATTGTGACTCTGCTCTGAGGTTGAATATCCCGATAACATGAAACAATGCTCCGTGAATTGTACTTTCATCTCACCTGGTTTCCGATATTTCGCAAAAATACATTCCAAAATCTCCATTTTAGGGGACTCATTACGCCCTTAATATTTAGTTTAGGTACATAGTGTTCTATATATTTGCCACTTGATTTTGCATAAGGAATCACCTCACGAATTTTGTCGGTCGAATTCAGCCCCATCCTGTATATGTGTACATATACATTTATGCATATGTAGTATCCCTGTACCTTATCAATATCATGGAACAATGAGTGTTACAGTCGTGATTATAAAAAATATGCAGAAATTAGGATATCTACGTGCAAGACTTTGCACAGGAAGTTATAGCTCAGATTCACGTGATTGCTTCATGCTGGATTATACTGAAAATTAAGTATTGTTACGCGCTGACGAGATCTCCATGCGCTGTCCGGTTCTGTAGGGGGTGACGCATCTCGACCCTCCCCTCACCCCAGGCAGACCAGCCCGTTGCCCCGTCACTCGCCCGGGAGAGGAGAATGATTGACAGCGGCGGCGACCTGGTTAACATCACAGCCCCTCCTCCTCCCCCCTGATGGAGAAGGCGATGAGTTTAAAAGACGCGCAAGAATATAAGGGGAACAAGGGCTCTCGGCGCAACGCGGTATTTAGAGAAATTTCTGGGCGGTGGCCTACGACGCTATAAATATAGCAGCGGCCTCATTGTCGGGAGTGTATGGCGGAGGCCATCTGGCTGCGTGCGGTGGACGAAGTTGAGTGCGATGAAGGATGGACGACGACGGGAGATTGCGAGACGACGGCGGACCAGGTGTTCGTGGTGTGAATGGACGAGAGGGCGTGAAACTCCACGAGCGAAGGCTACTGTACGTGAGGGCGCTCGGAGAACTCTAAAACATCGCGGATTGGGGGGACATGGACTAAACTGCCGTGGTACTGAATTATCGTGTAATACGGATTTTATTGCAAATATTTAAACTGTCTAATATAGACATATAATTTATAAAAATAATTGAATAGGGTTTGATACACTGTCTATTAGGACTGATTTTAAATTGTGTAATGACAATTTCCTTCAGGTAATTATGAATTGCATTGGTTGAATTCATTAATTGTAAACAACAAATGATATCAATTTATTGTGAGAATTCGGGTCAAGAGAACTTTGTTTGTCGAAATAAATTAGCAAACTATAGTTAACTCTTTTGTTTGGTTAAGACCTCCATTCTTTAGCGAAGATGGTTTAGCCTACTGACTTTGAGAAAATTGTCACAGTATTGAGGGATTCTACAGCATTTACGTTAAAAAAAATTACGATCAAAATGACTTTTTTTTCAGCTCTTTGTAGATAAAACATGTGGTATTACTTATTTTTTAATTTGAACCCTTTGAAAGATGGGCAGCAGCTAACATTAGCCTAAACTCGCACATATAAGTTGCACATATCCATCACTTAACATGCGATACTGTGATAGGCCACAAAAATTTACTTACATTTCTTTTAATGGAACTATGGAACTATATCCCCCCCCCCCCCCCACGACTCCCCGACACCCAAAAGAAACAATTGGGTTGGAAAAGAAGATTTATGTTAAACTGTTCGTACATTTTTGAGCTGAGTGGGAATAAAGTCTTTCCAAGAACACATGGCAGTGTTGTTACAACCGATGAAAGAGAATCCTCAATACGTTCTGGGGAGCTATGTATTCTCTTTGGCGCATCAGATACGTTATCGGCTCGCAAGCAGACTCTAGAATTAAATTTTTATGTACTTTTAAGTTTTTTTTAAACTTCAAGCAGAAATGTTTTAAGATATGTGTTTAGAAATTAAACGCCGGGATTTTTACTTTTGACCGAATGTGTATACTTATTTAAAGAAAACATTTTAACAGCTTAAGTCAAAAAACTAAAACAAAAATCCTATTTTTTTTGCTGAAGTATGTAGGCGGTCTAAATGTTTTAAGACTAAATATTAGTAACGTTAATCAATTATTTATCACATGAACATGTTTTCAAACTACGCGTACTGGCCACAAGATTATACGACGTGTTACTAAAAATCATCTACAAACTTTGGCAGGTTACTCCTGGCGAAAGTATAAGACGATAACGTATATATTACTTTTCTTTGAAGTGATTATTAACGGAGTTATGGGCCCTCAAAAACAGATTTTTGAAATTATTTTCGTTATATATAAGTACATATATGTAAATGTAGGCTGTTCTCGGTAAACTGGGCACTTTTCAAAGCCCTGTTTAAGATCTAGTTGCAAGTATGTAGTGTATTATTCCGCCTTATATAAAATTAACACTGCCATGGACCTCATCGCTTTATTCATGTGTTGGCCGAGTGAAACTATGGAATTATTATAAAAGGTAATGTTTTACATATCTGCTAATTCTTACACTTGGATGCATTAAAAAAAACAGAAAGCGAAATAATTCATTAAAGTTATCAAGGATGTTTGCCTAACACTTTTTATATGACGTTGAGACATGGAACTACTTTCCCTTCATCGTTACCAACTTTACTGGGTGCGTGGCACTCAGTGCGCCTGTTAAAATATAATATGCAGCTAGGGGCAGTGACTTTATTCTTAGGTTGATTTCAAAAGATTTCACTTTATTGTGAACAGCCTTTACTTGAGAGTGAGCAAACAAATCAGATAATAGTGTTTTGTAGAACGGAGATCTTTCACCTGTGCAAATGCGGTTTGTTGTATCTTTCCGCTTCATCAGTAAAATAGGAGTTGTCACCCTGTGTTTTGTAATGAATCAGGTGATATTACCAACCGGATTTTCACAGGTGTAAGAGCTCAATTCTACAAAACACTATTCACCGATTTGTTGCTTAGTTTCAAGTAGTTCGTAATGTTTGTAATGAAAATCATTTCAAAACTCAATTTTTTAAGGCGCATTAACTCCCTAGATAATCACTTTAAGAGAAAGTGCAGCAAATATGTTTGTCAGGAATAATCTGCAGAAGTGTGTCGGCGATTTTTAGTAACGTACTGCATAGTAAATAAATTATAACATTATTGCTTTTCTGTACATTTTATTCCTATTTATCGTTTTGATACTCCGTAGAGTTTCAGAGAAGATATTCAGATAACATGTCATTACCGTTTTCAATTACTTAAAACGTTCTTAAATTTAACGATTAATGTCGCAGTACAATCGAGACATCTAAGTAAAAGCAATTCGTTATATTCAGTAGTCGTTGTAACATGACTTTAATTCATAATGGCAAAAAGGAAATTTAATTAAATATACACTGTCTACCAAAAAGTAATTGGGCACCTGTCCACAGTGTTTGCTCGGTGGTTGTCACCCCGTTAGAATCTCGTAGGGCCACCTCTTGCCGTTATAACAGCAGCCACCCTGTCTGGCATGCTCTCTACGAGTGTTTGCAGGACATCCACGGGGATTCGTCGCCATTCCTCTTGCAACCATTCCATGAGCTGAGCAATGGATTTTGGCCGCGCCTGACGAGCCCTCACCCGGCGATCCGATTCGTCCCAAAGATGTTCTATAGGGTTGAGGTCGGGGCTCTGGGCGGGCCAGTCCAATCGGCGAACATTGTTGCCGGCCTACCACGGCATAGTAGCCCTTGAAACTTGGCACCTGGCATTGTCAACCTGGAAGTAACACTGGTCCATTCCGTAACAAACGCCACAATGTTGGGAGTATTCCAGTATCTAGAATGTTACGATAAGCCTCTGCGTTCATGCTACCACGGACAAACACCAGCGGTCCTACGCCGAAGGCAGTGAAACACAAGTCAACTGACGTACTGAATTACCTATCTTCACGGGTACCCAATTACTTTTTGGTAGATAGTGTATAAATTTTTGCCTTTAACCGAGAGTAACTAACTCGTTATTTTTAACGACTGTATTATATGTACTTCACATTAAATTAAAAAGGAAAAAAATGAAAATAAACCCTTATCTTAACATAACATACTAATTTTTGAATCTTTCTTGTATAGCTTTGTCACGCTTATACAATATCTTATAGGCTGTTCATGGTAAAGTAAGCACTTTTGAGGCACTAGTTACTTTTTCTTTTCAGCCATTTTTTATCCTATAACCACATTTTAAAATAAATATCGGCAGTTTAGTAATAAACACGGTGTCTATATTCCACCCCACTTGGAAGTTAACGACTAAGGCTAAAATAAAATATATTTATTGAATATTATTCGAAATGAGAGGGCTTTCAAAAGTGCTCACTTTACCGTGAACAGCCTATATAAATAATACCCGGACTCACCTCCGCACACGTAGACTCGCGTCTTCACCACACGACCGCCGCTGCTGTTGTTGCTGGCCAGTGCTACGCGGTACCGGCAGAGTGGTTGGAGCAAGGGTGCGTGGTTATTGGTTGCCACGTCAGCAAGCAATCCGCCAGGGACATTTCCGCCATCCTTCGGGTTCCCCAAGTCGACCTTCGGGAATTTGACCCGAAGTGGAAACGGGGAGGCGACAGCCACAGTAAAACAACGGCCGGGTTAGGCCACGCGTGATGACCGACAAGGACAGCCGAGCATTGGAGAAAGGGGTGCCATCGCCCGTTAAGGTTGAAGTAAAGCAACTGCCTATGGAGCACTGCGCCCGACAATACAATGTGAAGAACTTATTTAAAAAAAGTAGTACAGACACCATGAACTGTCAGAAATGTGCGATTTATGCTGTACATGAAAGAATATAAATATTTTGCAACATTATAAAATATTTTACTAAAATATACGTTTCTAAATGTAACAAAATAATCGATAAACATAACATTTAAAGCGTATTTCCATTCTGGATGCTTCAGAAAGCAGAATTTGCAAGAAAATCTTCATCGTGAAATATCGTCATAATGTTTGCTATGATTGTGTGTAAGAAAATTGTAATAACAACGTAGGAAATAATAATTATAATTGATTTTATATTCTTAACATTTGCCCTTTCTTTCCGTACGGCACCCCACTGTGCCTACATCTCACCAATGGTATAGTGATGTACTTAGTACGTTCTTCTCCTGTCTCTATCGCGAGGATAACCATCCTTTCCTACCTGGGGGTGAAAGGCCTGCATAGTGCCCACGATGAAATTGGGGTGAAATAGGGTGACAGTGCGAGGGATGTTCCTCATTGAAGGGACTTGGTCCTCTCGTAATAGTATGGGTAATGAGGACATTTTGACCGGCTACGTGTTTTCTATGGTACAAGACCAGTTCGGAGATGACACTTGTGTTTCAGCATGACAATGCTCCCTGCTATAAATCATGCTCCTGTTCGCGGGGTGGTTTATGGACAATATGATTCTGGAGATGGACTGGCCAGTCCGGAGCCCCGATCTCAATCCCATCCAGAATTTCTGCGATGAACTGACTGCGCGCCAAGTCCCAACTAACCACGTCACTTACTATACATTCGCTACAACGATACAGGAAGATGGTCGGACATTCCCCGGAGACTGTCCGACGCCTGGTTGATAGTTTCCTCTGCAGGGTTAGAGCTGAAATAAAGGCCAATTCTGTAATATATAGTCTATTCACGGTTTCTTCACATTTTTTTAATCAAACCTTTGAAAAAACACACCATGTATAATGTGTTTGGTTGTTTCCTAAATTTGTCATATATCACAAGCGTATTATAGCCTACTTCCGTTAATATTAAAGTGCCTTATTTTTGGTTAAATTTTACTTTTACTTATATTTTACCTATCAACTATCTTTTTTTTTTCTTTTATAACTAATATGAACAATGGCAGTGACAAAATAGGTGTGTTGGTAATGACTATTAAAAAATAGTTCTTCTGCAAAAATATAATCGAAATGCGGTGCGTTGGCCCTCTGATGTAATTATCTAAGTTTTTTTTTATGTAAGGCGGAGGATTATACTGGAAGTAGATCTTTAGCAGGCCTTCAGAGAAGAGTGAAGGAACCGTGAATGGAGTATATTTACTCACTGTAACTGTGACAAAATTAAATTTTCATCTTAGTTTTCTGATCGAAACTTCTATGAATTGTTGCCTGTGCAATCGTATGACGTCCTATACAGACGATTTTACAGTTATATATATATATATATATATATATATATAATTAACTGTATTTTAACAGTATCGTTAAACTTACAGAGTTACAGTCAACTTTAAAAAATATATGCAAAGGTTATTAATGTCCTCTACTGGATAGTATATCCGTGGGATACTTGCGGGGCAATTTCGCGTTGGTGTCTGGACACTCTTGATCAGGTGCACAGTAATTTGCAAGTATATAGTAAATATAGTGGTATTTCACGGTAGTTGGTTAACAAAAAAAAAAACTGCACTTCGAAACAATTGGTTTTGTTAACACGCGTAACTACGTCAGAGAGAAATGCTTCTGGCTTGATCTGTGGTTGGTTTGGTGCAAGCCTTTCAACTATCTTAATTATATTGAAATTTTAATTATAGACAGAAAACGAGCATGGAGCTACAGCAGTATCACTTTATCAGTGTCTACACAAAGGCCTTTTCTACTTCCGCCAAATTACAACGCAGAAATATTTCATTGCCAGGCCACAAAATAACATTTCACTCTCCATTCGCGTGTGCATTTCCTTTGCCCAAGTTGCTAGTTGGAAGCGTTTCTTCCACCAAATGTTATTTATATCCCGCTGACACGAGGACGTAAAACTAGCTACAAAGAAGTTACGGTCAAGGCCATAAAAACTGTCAAGAAAAAAAAACTCCATATAGACAATGCACACAAACTTAAGGCAGCCTACTAGCTCAATCAGTAAGCACCTATTGTTAATTAAAATTAATGAATTTTCTCAGTTTTTCCGGCATGTTTATTGTGTATAATTATAGCGTAATGTGAGGTTTTACATGTGGTAAATTGTAAGGTAATTAATGACAGTTAATATTGACGGATATACTAAAATGTTTAATGCGAGACAACAAGAAAACGTGAAAGAATGTTAATAGTGAATAATATGCAACAGCAAAACTATTGAGGAAAATTATTTATGTGACAATGAGTTTCAAATGGACAAGAAATATTAAGTTAATTAAATTGGAAAGGTCTTATTGACGTCCCCCAGTGTTGTGGCTGTTGGCTATCAAAGGACGGCCCACAAACTAAATTATGACCTTACTTAAACTAACACCCATGCCTTACCTGGGATTCAAACCCAGAGCCTCTCGGAACCCAGATCGGCGGCACACCATCCGACTGCACTACGGGAGGTCGGCATTGTGATATTAGTTATAGTACGTGACGTTTTACGTGGCAGTGGGTGTGGGTGTGGGTGTGGGTGTGGGAGTTCGTGTTCGTGTTCGTGTTGTTCTGGTTACTTCAACTGCAGCACAACCTTCGCCCGCTGAATGAGCAATGGCGGCAGGCTGGGCCTGCAGGGCGAGTAGCTATCAGTGAGAGAGCACACGAAGTCGTTCTTCCCCAGGTAAGTTGTTGATCGAGGATGGTGATTGTGTTGTTGCAGGTGCAGGGAAGCGGTATCGCAGTATGCGAAGGCGCTATCACAGCCAGGCGTTTGCTTGTTCCCCCATCACCTCAGGAGGTTGAGTACAACCAATGGCAACATCAGCTCCCTGCCCACTCAGGTCCGTCACTTGCTTCTGTATATATTTTCACTAGCACTTCTGCCACGTAAAGGCTGTTCACGACAAAGTGAGCACTTTTGAAATCAACCTTAGAAACAAGTCACTGCCCCTACCTGCATATATTTTAACGGGCGCACTGAGTTACAAGCGCCCAGTAAAGTTGGTAACGATGGATGGAAAGTAGTTCCATATCTTAACGTTGAATAAAAAGTGTTAGGTAACCATTTGTGATAATTTAAATTATTTATTTCGTTTTCTGTGTTTTTTTTATGCACCGAAGTATGAAAATGAGCAGATTTGTAAAATATTTAGTTTTCTAATAATTTCACAGTTTCACTTGACCGACGCACGAATAAAGTGATGAGGTCCATGGCAATGTTAATTTGACATAAGGCGGAATAATAAACAACGTGCATACAAGTAGATCTTAAACAGAGTTTTCAAAAGTGCTCATTTTACCATGAACAGTCTATAGCAATACATAAGTTGTATTACCGTTCTTAAAATAGTGGTGTCTATCATCTCCTCCTCTTTGCTCTTACGGCATTGTAAAACATAGTAAAACGATGAGAACGATGAAAGGTTTCCGTGTAATAGTAGTATAGGCTGTTCACGGTAAAATGAGCACTTTAAAAACCCTGCTTAAGATCTACTTGTATACACGTTGTGTGTTTTTCCACCTTATGTAAAATTAACATTGACATGGGCCTCGTTACTTTATTCACGCGTCGGTCAGTTGAAGAAACTGTGAAATTATTAGAAAAGTAAATATTGTACAAATCTGCTCCTTTTTACACTTTATGGATTAAAAATACAGAAAATGAGATAAATTATTTGAGTTATCACGAATGGTTACCTAACACTTTTCGTTCGACGTTGATATATGGAACTTCTTTGCCCTCCATCGTTGCCAACTTTATAGGGTGCATGTCATTCAGTTCTCCCATTGAAATATATGCAAGCAGAGGGAGTGATTTTTTTCTAAGGTTGATTTCAAAAGTGCTTACTTTATTATGAACAGTCTTTAATAATTTTATAATGTACGTTATGATCATAAGATCATATGTAAAATTATCTTGAATTGTGTTTTATTACCTATGCTAGTCGTTTTCTTTCAACTGGAAATTTCTGCTCTTCGAGGCTGTTGATATTACTCAATGAGATAAGTGTACATATATGCACGCATATAAATAGTTATTTGAGTAATGATCCAAGTTATTTGTTAGACTGTTTCACCACCTTGGAAACTTAAAATTACCCGAATGCTAAAGAATCACAAAATCGATTTTACGTATAGTATTATCATGCTATTGTGATAGAAATATCATAAAATGATATATATGTAAATAATATGTTATAAGCATTTTGAGCAAGTCAGGTTACTTTTCATTTCCAAAATAGTACATATTTGTATAGATTTACAATATGTCAGAATTATTTTGTCATTTATTAATTTTTCTTGTTATCGGCCAATTTACTTCGTCAGAACAGATTATGGATTTCCCTCAGATGGTCCTAAATAATTTGTCTATTGTGGTGTTTAAAATTTTCTATAAAATTACATAGATGCCATTTTAAATATTGCAGAGAAAAATCCAAATCAACACTGCGCATTTTATTGAGAAAATGCATTTGCCGTATTACTGCAGTGAACTTATATTTAAGAATGAGATTTCAATTATTTTGTTTATTAAAAGTTGTGAAGTTTTATTAGTAGTGAACGTTAATACGGGCAGAAGAAAAGTATTTCGACGTAGATTGTCTCGAATATTGTTGTCACGTCAACAGGTGCGAACGTTCGTAGAAGAGAGTGCAGCTCTCTGCAAGCCAGAGAGCATTCACATCTGCGATGGGTCTGAAGCAGAAAACAATCGACTTCTGAAAATTATGCAGCAGCAAGGAACTATCCAGCCACTTCCCAAATACCACAACTGGTAAGTGAAACTGTGTATTTACTCTTCGCTGCATAATAAAGCCGATATTTCAGTTTGCGGCTGTAATATTTACATATGCCCTGTTCTATACTCCTTGTTTAGTGACTTACTATATGTACTGACGATGTCTTTCATCGTTAAGAGAGCATTTTTACATTTGATTGAAATTTCTGACTCGTTCACATTTTGGCGCGTCCATAAAAAGGTCCTACCCTTCATACAGTTGCTTCACAAACTTTGCTTTTGACCTCTTAAAAGTAGAGGGAAAGATTCTAAGTTTCACAATAAATGGCTTTACATGGCTTTAACTTCTGTAATTTGCCACAACAGGGTGTAAAACTCGCGTTACAGCAACTATTGTAAACCTAAACGAGAGGCTCCGCGAGAGGTGACTGCCATAAAAATGCTCCTTTTCGCTGTCCATGTCCTCCTCATGCCCACACAAACTCACACATAGAACATCACTCGCAAACAGAACAAAGCCGGGAATATTGTCCCCACCAAACGCCTTTCGATGCCGGCAGTGCTTGGTTTGATCTCGCTCACACTCACAGTCTTCAAAATCAACTCACACAGAGACGACACTTGCAGCTTCCAGGATCCCCGGTTGTCTCCTCAACTCGTGGCCCTGGGCTGCTTCCCTTTGCGTTAGCATGCGGGTACGTAATTCTATAAACATCACTTGGCCCGGTATTACCATGAAGGCGAACTCCCAAATAGCACGGTTGACTCAAAGTCCAGGAAAAGTTAAAGGCCCTTACACAATTGAAAACTTTTAACATTTGACTTTACGATTTGACTTTACGTTTGCTTTCCGACATGTTGTTTCTTACGGAACTCGACACAATGGAACCGTCAAAGGTAAAGTCGGGCACTCTTGACTTTACGATTTCGAAAAGTTGAAATTTAGAGTCAAAGTCAAACAGCCATTTTGCCGGGAATCTAACAGAGGTTATGTGGAAAGTGCATTATTTTATTCTGGGGCGAAATATATGAATTGACTTATTATTTTCATAACATGATACACATTATTTCGAAGCTCGCAGA